>OY856414.1:289285500-291685500 GCA_963693085.1 Alisma plantago-aquatica
TTTACGTTAACATATAGTGTAATGTATGTTTTATATATCAATGTAAAAAATATTTTTTTTTGTTCTATAAAGTAGATAATCATAAGAACATGACATATCAAGAACTAAAACATAGGATAGATAAAATATATTATTGTTATGGTGATATATTATGCTATTTTTTAACATCTATATAATTTTTTTACGTTATTTTCTTTTTGTCTCTTACAATTTATTTTAAAACAAAAAAATAGATATTGCATTGTGTTTGACACAAAAAGTAGTAGAAGGTTGCTCTCATTTTGCTATGTCGACACTAATAATAACTAATGAATCATTCTACTTTTTGTTGTAGAGCATAAACTAGCAATATTTTTTCACTGCATATTTTATATAGACATGTGTGCAACCCGCTGAGTCGGTTTAAGTGTGCTACTCCACCCAATTTACATTAGGTCTTTTGAACGCACACCCGCAAGACCCAAACCCGTAATGATCCGATCCCAACCCGACCCACCCACCTGTTGGACAGGTCTACCCAAATCACAAAGAAATCAACTTCCCCAAGAAAAGCCTATAAACTCGGTGAGTGCTTTCTCAGCAATCCGAAATTCGATTAGCAGACATGCACCGCCGCCTTTTATAATCCATTATCCGTCCTGTACGGCTGCACATTACCTCCCTGCTACAGCCATTGCGAGTATCAAACAACTGGCACAGTTAGAAAGCGAAGAAGTTGGAAGATATCATATATGACAAGCAGTTACACAATATGCCAACAGCAAAGGATGGCAAACAGATGGCTGAAACGATTCACGACACTGGATAATGGTGGGAGAGAATATCCGGAAATATTTTTCTAAATATAACTCGGGCCACTTTCTATTGCTTAACCCGTGCAAAGTTGAACATTATGAATGAAATTGTGCTAGGCTGCACATTTCCAAACTGCACTCCATCGTACTTTTTGAGTAAAAAGAAGACAAAATGCGCCAACCCAAAATCATGCTAAAGTCAGGTGTAGTAGCTGGCCTGCTATTAAGTTGCCGCTGGCTTGCCCAGCCACATACATTCTAACATGTATGGTTTGTGTATTTTGTTTAATAAATGCTGGAAGGGCATGCCCTAAACAAACAGTCCTATATTCACGCACAAGAATGATATTTTTCCCTCATTACATCATATTAGAAATCTATTTTTCTCATATTTAGTATGCTGATACCAAACAACAGAAAACAATAACAAGCTGTTTCAATGTGTTAAACCAAACAAAACATATGCAGATGTAAATATGCACTTTTCAATTTTGTATTTTCAAACTCTTCTAACACACTCAGTTTACAGCCTGCCCGCCTAACAGGGCCTACACAATGAAGAACATTAAGAGCGACAATATATAATGCAACATTAAACATATCCGCTATAGAAACACCATGAACATTGTGTAAAACCACATATATTAGGCCAACAAGAAAACACTTTCCCTTTAGTATCTGGAAAGCATGACTGTTCACAGAAACTCCAGCACAGAAAACAGATTTAGCTGGGGGCAAAAATTACACAGCAAACCTGATATTCATCATACATCTAGCCTCCACAACAGGATGTTTTCATCATGACGTCCTCACGACATAAACCCAAAACACCTCCCTCTTGTCCAGCATCCTGACAGGTTAACCGTATTGCCTTGTCAAGCTATGCTCAGTAGGCAAAAAGGCTACCAGCAACAAGTGTGGTATTTATTTACTTCGAGGGCACAAGCTCATCATAAACCCTAAGTTGGCCTCCTCGAAACTTGAGATTTATAGACAGGTGCACTAAAGCAGCATTCAGATGTATTTACATTTTGTCAATAAGATGATCTAGATGTACTGCCTCCCAGAGCCAAATCAGGTTGCAGGAACCTCTTTGACATCCGCATTCCAGCAAGTGATCAGATTTTTTCTGCAGTGTTCCATAAGTACCAATTAACAGCACTCCAATCCGTCTGTAAGCTTTCTGTAGTGTCACCAACTAAATAGTGAAGCAAGATATCTTCTATGGCATGTACAAACCACCATAACTGGCACGTGTTGATTCTCCTTCATAACAACTGAAGATCGGATAAACTCCAAAAAAAGCGCCAACATGGATTCCTGAACGTTTCAAGAAACAAGAAAATCATCCAGCCACACATGCTGAATCTCCTGTACGGTATCTCAGTTTAGTAAAAGTGTGAAGCCACATTTCTCATATCACAGCCTCCAATGTCACTTTCTTCATCCACGGAATTTAATCCTAAAAAGGCAAGCAGTACGTAAATTTTCCTGGGATAAGATATCTAGCATACCTAAATCCTAAAAATCAACTGCAACATCAGGAATAGCCGAATAGCAAACGAGCACTCAAATACTAAAATATGCCAAGAGTTCAGGACAACAGTCAAGCGACAGGTCTAGGACATTTTTAACCAGGTCAATAAAGAATAATGTTAATTTACAAGTGTGACGCCAACAAATAATACAAACAAATATCAATTGAAATTAAAAATAAACAACTCAACAGAAATTGCTTTTTTGACAAATGAATGTAAATTTCAGTGAATCAGCATCAAGGATATAACAATTTCCCAAAAAAGAAGGACATTGAGCATAAAGCTACACACAGCGATTCCGGGATAAGAATGATTGAACTATGATGAACAATATGTTAATTTACAAGTGTGATAACCAACCAATAATACAAACAAATATCAATCGAAATCAAAAACAACTCATAACAAAAAATGTGTTTTTGACAAGTGAATGTAAATTTTAGTGAAACAGCATTAAGGATAAAACGCTTTCCCCAAAAAGAAAAGACATTGAGCATAAAGCTACGCACTGTTACTCCGGAATAAGAGTGGATGATGGACTACGATAAACATATATAATAATGGGAGTTTGAGAGGAATATAAGCCGTTAAATATCTAAAAGGTACTAGTTTATATAGGATAGACAACAGGACCCCAATTTCATCATATTATAATAACCAACAACATACAGGCGAAAATATGTAAGAAATTTGTTTATGCAAAATACAAATTAGAAAAGGCATGTATATTGATCCCATGATTGAATAGTAAGATGGATGGTTGCCATGTGACCAAATTATGATATAGAGTTCAAAAATAGCTAAAAACTGAAAGCAAGGACATACCAATTCAATAATTGGTTAAGCAGAGCCAGTCTTCTGTACCCATATTTGCTTCTGTGTGCAAAATTCAACAGTCAAAACACACGATAAAGCCATCCCAGTAGTAGCATCTGATCATTTACTACTAGCTTACCTCATGGGATCCATAACTGACAACTCCTCTTCTTGAATGCTTCCCTTCAGATACATTAAGAGGCCCTTCAATCTCTTTTGCATGTGCAGACCCCCGGCGACCACCATGTCTATGGAAGCCTATTATACAAAACGAAAAAAAAATGACAAACACATTTCTGAAAAGTAAATTAATAGAGATGCTTAGAACAGTCATACGACGGACCATTGTCTGTAGAAATGTTTGCACGTGCACTGTTAATTATTCGTGTTTCCCCACTTTTAATCACACTTGTTGACTCGCCCTTCTTCTCGGAAACACTAAATGACATGTCACCACGTCCAGAAGTGACACTTTGGTTGCCCAAGTCACTATCTCCAATTTTAGCCACTCCAGGTTCCTGCTGAGTTATGGATGCTTGGTCCAGAGACTCTGACAAGATTTGTGTATTTATAGATGACGATGAAGATGACACAGAATCATCACTAGAACGAGGTCCATCAGACCTACGGAGAGGGGCCCAAACACCACGATCAGATCTTTCTCTGTTTCTGGTCCTTTTGTCATGTTTTTCGCTGGAGAAAGCATATCTTGAGTTGTTCCCTGCAGCTTTATCATCAAAAGACCTGTCACCATCAGCACTGGTGGAGATATGATCTTTTTGGATTAGACGCACAGTAGGGGGGCGAGGCGGACGTCTGTCCTTCTCCAACTTTGTAGCTTGACCAAGTTGGTCAGAATGGCGTGCTTCCTTGGTAAGAATGCTTCTAATCTTTTCACTGACCTCATGGCGATGGATTTGTTTAAAAGTTGCAGAAACTGATGAGCTGCTTCCAGATAAAGTTGCAGCAGTAGTGGGTCCACTACTAGCCTGCTTTTAAAGATAGTTGTGTTGAAATACCAAAAACCAAATGAGAAATCAACATTCGATAGACAAGATTGTGCAAAATGCATCTAAATGGTCAAACAATTCAAACCTCTCGTTCCTTTCCTTTAAGTAGGACAACTCTTTTCCTGCCAGTTTCATTTGCTCCAGATACGCTCATAGTAGCTTCATTGGTGACAACTCCTGAAATTGCTAGATCATTTTACATGGTTAGCCGGTGACAACTTAAATCATCAATCAAATGAATGAGAACTAAGAAGCTAAAGATGGTGACTAAACTGTAATAAGGCAACAGGGATGCATCTGTTTTAGTGAGATATTCACACTTAGAAATACCATTTCTGGCTAAGCGGGTAAGTGTGCCATTCCATTTGATAATCCAAAATTCTAAGAAAGGAGGATCAAAATAACAGGAACTTCAGCATACCATTTTCATTTTCTGAAGCATCAGTTCCATTGGCAGATACTAGTAAAGATTTATCTGTAAGCTGCTGCTCACCCTGTCTTGAAACCAGAATAATAGGCGATTTCTCCTTTCTGTTTGGATTCTTCCCACTATCCCTTAAAACATACTGCATCGAGAGTAAAGAAAGATTAGCTCAAAATTACACGTCCAGCATGTCAACAAAGATGCCAAAAAATAATAATATGTAGCAGATACATTTAGCATATCTCGTATCAATTATGAGCCTTCTGACCAACAATCATTGTGCATACTGCATAGCAATGGTAAATTTAAGGGAAAATGTTAATTAGTACTCAAACGCTGGATATCGTGCTTCCCATGATAACATGACAATCAAAAACTACTCAATTGCACGGGGAACCCTAAATAGTCATATTCAGAAATATATGTTTGTACGTAGCCTTTTAAGATAACTTTGGGCATTAAAAAGTTGGGTAGGACATTTCAAGTACTATGTTATTTAGAAACATCATAACTTTGTTGAATCTTTAACTCCTGCCACTAATTCCATTTTCCTGAATGTTTCTCCAACTCGCATTTTTATTAATTATGTTTTCTTCATGTAATGTCATTGCAATTGTATTCTAGTTAATTTTTACACATCGTGCTTATTTCGAGGGCAACTATCATACTTGTCTAAGGCAACCAAAGAGGGGTGCGGTGTGCCTTGACTTGTGTGTGCTTTAGGTTGATGTTATGGCTTTTCATGAGTTTCCTTTTTAGAAAGGGTTCTCAATGATAAGTCCAAACCTGTAAAGCCGATTCCACGGAAAAAAGAACTGGTTGCGGGTTATAGTTTTCACAATCTGCATCGGTTCTAAGTTCAGATAAATAGATAAAATTACAGGTGAAGTCGGTTCTGACTTTTCATTTCCAAAATCCGTGGCAGTTTCAGATTTGAACGAATCCAGATTTGAGTCAGTCCCAAGTCGGACTAGTAAACAAATCTAGGTTTTGGAGGTTAAGATTTTGACACACCTATAATATAGGTTGATCGCATATAATATAGGTTGATCGCAGTTCGGGTCAGGGTCGGTTCCAGGTTGTAAATGAAACCAATCGGGTCAATTCCGAGTTCTAAGTTTAACAATCTAGGTCGGTTTTGAGTTTAGAGAGTGTACTCAAAATCCAGGTCTGGGTCGGTTTCAGGTATGACTGTCAAAAAAATCCAGTCATCTTTTTTCTTACCTAGACCCATAATTTTGACAGACTTACTTTTTTTAAAGTCATAGTATTCTATCTAAAAATACCCATGTAAGAAGCTTAATGATTCTACTTTTAGAGCTTTTTACCATTGACAACCAAGTTTTCAAGTTCATATTAACCTATGTCTTATATATTTCTCTTTTTCAGATCACTTTTGGGCTTATTTCAAGGATCACCTATAGAGCACATCTATATATGTATATAATTATAATATTCATTTATTTAAAGAGAAATCATTATGGTACAAAGTACAAACAAAATATATGAATCCAAAATATAAAATAGTATGCAATTCAAAAAATAGACTGCCTAAGTGCTCCTAGGGACTTGACCCCAACATCTGGTCTGGTTAATAACCAAATATGCCACTAATGCACAATGTACCCGACCTGAGTGTATTAGCGCCATAACCACCTTAGCAAGACCATGGAAGTAGACGATATAATATATATTAGGCTAGTCATAAAAAAGTGTAAAAAAATATTAACTAAGAGGAGTAAGATTGAATATTAGTTTTGGCGCCTAGCACCAAGCTGTTACAGCACCCACCCTGGGCATCTTCTCACCCTCTCCTTAATAAATATGGACTAATATTTACGCAAATTGATGTTGACTTGAGAGTTATACATTGTAGATATTTTGATAATGACTTAACCATTCCATTCATATGTACCTAATATGTTTGGTCAAGATTGATTTTAGGCTTTAGGTACATGAAAATGATAAAATCACACAAGCTCTAGCTTGTCCAAGTTCAAGTCAAAAGCAATGCAAATGTGCAATTTGGGAAATCACTCTAAATCACCTTAGATTAATTTTGTAATCACTTGTATTGATGATATGAATTGTAACTAAGATAAGAAAAAATCAGGGACACTTTCCAACGTTTGGTCACTCAGAAGGAAGACGGGGAACAAGCTCCCATGTCTGATTTTTGAGAAGAAGAGCATTGAATTCATCAAACATCGCTTCCTGCCAATGTGGATGCTTGCTGGATTCAGTGAACGTAGAGGGTTCAGTCTGAGTCACAGAAACTTCTCAAATATCCCCGGGAAAAGGATTCTTCCTGCCCTCCTTCTAGCACTAAGCATGATAATCTACTCGTCGCCTAGCCAGGTTCCGGTAGAAAAGGAGGTGCGGAGTCTTGTAGTGCTTGAAAAGATCATTTTGGAAAATTTGTCACAGGCACTTTTTCGGTCGAGTTTGAATCTCGACCGATCCAGTGATGGATTTTCTGAAATGATCAATAGGTCGAGTTCTACACTCACAGAACTCAACCGACCGACTCACTGACAAAAACTGATTTTGACTCATCGGTCAAGTTTCCCAGAACAAACTCGACCAATAATTTGAAAATTAGCTTTGGCGGTTAGTGGATCGGTCGAGTTATCTTTATTGAAACTCGACCGAATGTACTGTACGGAAAATGCAGAAAAAGTGATTATAACCGTTGGACAGTTGTAAACGAAAATAGATCTGTTGCAAGTTGTAAAACAGTTATTTTTCATTCTTAAGTGATCCCACACTCAAAAGAACACCCCCAGCTATAAATAGAACCCCTTGGAGTTCATTCCAAGTTTGCTCATTCATGTTATCCTTAATCCTTGCTATAGTTGAGTGTGATACAACCCTTTGAGCCCCTTTTTCTCTCTCATTTACAAAGCACTTCGTGATTATGAGTAAGTTAGGCATGTTGTAAGAGAGCTACCTCCATGTACTTGCAAAGCTCTCATTCCTTCCATCTTCCCAATCCCCTTTTCAAAGAGCAAAGGTTGAAGCAAGCTACTCCGAGTGAAGGTAAAATTGTTGGTCTTCTTCAAGGTTGAAGAAGAGGTGAAAATCTTCTCCAAGTGAAGGAGAAGGGCAAGGCGAAGATTCAAGAAGAGTGGGTAATTCCTTCAAGGCCAAAGACTTGATGCAACTGTGGGTAAGTCCTTGTTGAAGACTGAAGACATTTTGATCAAGTGGGTAAGTCTTTGTGTAGGTGAAAGACTCTTGTCTTGAGTAGGTAAGTCCTTGGATGTGGTGGTCTCTTTGTATCTCTTATGAAGGAATAAAAGTATACATGGGTTGCAAAGTCCTAGAGGTTGACCTCTCTAGGTAGTGGATTGACTATCTCCTAGTTTGGAGATTGGAACCACTCTAACCACCTTGTCCAAGTGGATGTTTCAATCTCTCTCATCATTGCTTTGTTTACTTATATAGGACTTCAAATTATACTTAAGCTTTTGGTTTCAATTGATATACTTTGAAGGTCTAACTATTCTTGTGAGATTTTTGAAGCTCTATTCACCCCCCCTCTAGAGCCTTAGATCCAACAATTAAAGACTTGAATTTTGCAAGTTTTGCACAATTTTCCTTCTTCCGCTATCCACTTTTGCAATATGTTGTTGAGTGGTGACAAGTCTTTGTTTGGCTATTTATATAGTTATGTTGTTAGGGATTCTAATTTTCTCTCAATTATGATATGATACATCTATAAGTGGTCAAGTGTATATGCTTGCCCACAACGGTTAGAGATTTTCTCTTGTGGTGAAAAAGAATGGAAGTTCTCAGAAGCATAACTCTGTCAAGTCATGAGAAATTGTGACATACTACAATCTCTTTCCCATATTTTACATTCTATAAATGAATATGACATTGGCTAATGATTTTACTTTATTATACGTATGTTTCAATAAAATAACATTCATCTCCAATGATAATAGGTTTCCCAGTAATTACTATACAAATATGAGAACCCATCTTCAAATAAACCTTCAATAGACGACCTACATCAGTAATATGAATCTTATGAAGTTGCAACATAGTCGATAGCAAACATACAATGGTGCAATTTATCAATACCTCTCATTTATTCATATTATTTAGACAATGAAGAAGGCCTTATATAATAAGATGCTAGCCAAGAAAAGAGTACCATCGATGTATGAGCCCTTCTCTTATCGGAACCGCGTCTGGAAGAGCTAGGCAAAGAAGTTGAAACTCCCCCAGCTCGTCTTGTAATTTTCCCATTAATAGACACCCTCTGCAAAATGTTAAATGTCAGAAGAAGTACCTCGATAAGGGTTAGCAATGATCATATTATAACCACACAAGGACAAGAAACAGAATAGAATAATACTACAAATTTAATAATATCTGTCAATGCCCTTGAGTCAATGACGAGAAATTTCCAAAGTCTTTTTGTAATTATATAACCAATTCTTGCAATATATATTTAATCATCTAAACTCGTCTCCAATACAATAACAAATATAAATTCTCTCGAGGGTTAAAAGTCAATATCATAATCTATAAATATAATCCCTCAATACCCTTAAGCCAACGACAAGAAATTCCAAAGTCTTTTTGTAATTATATAACCAATTCTTGTAATATATATTTAATCATCAAAACTTGTCTCTGATACAATAACAAATATAACTCCTATTGGGGGTTCAAAATCAATATCACAATCCGACTCCGCTACCATACTTGTAAAGTCTAGGGTTTCTACTTTCTACAGTACAAAACATTTGCATAGAGAAACATTGATCTCTAGTATATTTACCCAACTATAATTGATGGATTTGATGCTTATCATTGCAAATGTTTTGTCAAGACAGGGACTTTACCACTAAGGTATCAAAGCCAGCTTGAAAACAAAAATGCATTATTTAGAAAAGCAATCTGCATGGCCACATGCTTCCACTTATGACCATGTGGTTGCCACGCCTCACCGCATATAGTTAATCGATCCACTAAGCAGTCCTCGCATGCGGTTGCTTGGTCGGTGAAGAACCCATTTAAACTTTGCTTTTCGTAAAGCCTACTACTTATGCATAGATACATGCATTCATACATACGAATAGATCTAGTAACCCATATTATAGATACATGCATGCCTCACCGCATATTGTTAATCGATCCACTAAGCAGTCCTCGCATGCGGCTGCTTGGCTGATGAAGAGCCCATTTAAGCTTCGCTTTTAGTAAAGCCAACTACTTACGAATACATCCATGCATTCATACATACAAATACCGCAACTTGTATTGGGTTTGGGCGGTGATTGGGGCAGCAAGAATCCGCTCCCTTATATTACTCCATACATATGTATATTTTCATTTCATTACATATTTAAGAAATAATTGTATGATAATATGTATACATCCAACATATTCAAGCCATTTTCACACACATTTGTAAACTAATAGGTATATCTTTTGACATAATCATATTTATACATGTAGTACATACTTGCATATATACACATTTTATACAACACACATTCCATACAAGTAATTGTACATTTATCTATACTACTATAAAAAGAGTGAATAACTCTTACTAATTACAAATATGCCACTACCCAATCACGTTGCAACATTTTTGAAATGCTCTCTTCTCCTTGATTCTCTCTCTTACCACAATTTTGTTCACTCTTTTTCTTCATTTTTTAACAAAACTCACAAACCGCCATAATACAGTAATGTTTCCCACTACCTTGTACCCACTACCCCGAACCTTGAACGTGGATAGGACCGTGATGGGGGTCAGTTGTTGGTGAACAAAATAACTAACTAAGCATTTTTCCGGGTAGTCCATCGCCCCATTGCCATTCAAATACAATGTTTGTTTGCAGCGCCGACCATGTATATTCAGTTAGAAATATAAATCGTATATGTTCCATGTAGCACGATGGCGGCCAAGAAGCATGTCTGTACCTATGCGCCTCTCATTCTTCACAATGATGGCATAGACATCATGGAGGAGACGATCCCCACATGGTGAATGGTTTTTGTCTCCATCGAGTTGCATTAGATATCGCTCTTTGCTAAGCTCTTCCCAGATATCGCTCTTTGCTAAGCTCTTGGGAAGGAGTATCGAGGTCTTCACCACTGGAGTTAGATCAGGTATAGGTGGTTCCATCATTGTTATTGCTGCCCAGTTGCAGTTGCTGCGCTGCTGCTATGGCTGCCCCTATTGAGTAGAAGAAGGAAGATCTTGAGAAATTGAGCGATGATGGTATGGGCTTCAGCTTGCATAGTGGGTGTTCTGGAAAGAAGAGCAGCCGTAAGAGAAACAATGCACATGGCTTCTGTCCGAGCTCTGTGTTGGTGCTTGAATTAGAGAAGGCGATCCCACCATTGGAAGAACATGCATCACGCTTCAAGAAATAGGTGATTAATTCACGCATCACCACAAATAGTTTCACTTGATAAATATCCCTACATCCATATCGCCTAACTGAATATTTCTCTTTTGTGCTCAAGCAGCTCAACAGTTGGCTGTCAATGAGACCGGAGGATTCTGTCAATCAGTAAAGATAACAGGTGTATGTTTACAAAGGCCAGAGGACTCTGCCCATATTATAAAGGTGTTCTCCACGGGAATCTTGATCGAGCAACTCATCGGGTCAAAGTACCCGTTCTAAAACAGAACCGGCGTGAGGATCATTTCCTCGCCGATTGTCGGGTATGTGGGTGGTTATGTTTTTGTTCTATTGTATCGATCGAGGTTCGGAACAGGATGGTTTTTGTTGTTTTTGATTTGGACATTTCTTTCGTCAAGAGAGTTTCACAGCATTTTTAGTTGTTGCTTTGACATTGACAGAAAATTTTGTTCCACTTTGTCTTCTCCTTCTTCTCTTAGGCCACACACGAGACAAGGAGTACGCCGACTACTGCAGGGTCCGTCTATGACGTCCGAGAAGGATACATGGAAGGACATCTTTCTCATAAAAACAAATATGTGGTACAAGGACGACACACTCAGGCACTACTCCTTTCCTCAAGCCTGACCCTGATGCACAACACTTCATCAAAGAGCAGGTCCAGAGTCCACGATTATTCAATAGTATCACTGGTTAATTTCTTCATGCTTCAGCTTCTCTCATCGCTAAAGGGACAACCAACAGGAAGGACTACTATTTTTTTATCCACTCATTTTGTTAATTCCTGACTGCTCAGTTAGAACCTGTATATATTTAACCGGTTGCATCCCAAAATTCTTTGTATGAAATTGACCAAGATCAATGATTGTAATCTCTCTGCGACCTTCCTCAGCCCTTTCCAAGTATGGCCGGCTTGGATAGGTAGCAAGCTTTCCACGAGCCTCTTTTCCTTCTTCTCCTATAACCAAGTTTTAACCCTCTCTATGATTAATGAAAGAAATTTTCCAACTAATTACAGAGAATGCAATTTTAGCCTATATCACTGCTCAATAGAAAATAATATATTGAAATTTTGGCCTCTCCTTAAATCAGAATACCTCTCTCTTCTCTCTTCCTTTTAATTTTCTGACATTTTATCTTTCTTCATGTAATTTTTTTCCTTCCCCAATACCACCTATCCCCACAATCCCTCTCGGCCCACTCTTTTTCTCCCCTTCTCTCTCCTCATCCTGTTAAATTATTTCCTCGATTCTCTCCAACTTTTGTACAACGGAAAGATAGTCATGCCCACTCCTTTTGTGTCATGAAACCTTATCATCTTCCACATCTATAACGACTACTAATTTTGTGGAGTATGATTTGACGACTGTTTTGAACACGGGAGGAAAAAAAATAAACCATAATATTGGAATCTGAACAACGTTTCAGTTCTAAACTAATATGGAAAGGTTAAATTAAAATATATTCTATTTTTATTTTTTATTTGAGCAATCTATATCTATACAATAGGGAAAGGAATGAATTCATTGGATAAATTACAAAATATATCACCAACTTATCGTTTTGCTCCTTTTTTAGTGGTGCACTCTCCTTAACTCTTTCTCTCCTCTCTTCTTTTCAAAGTTTTATTTCATTTTATTAGTACTTTTTTTTTTGCCTAAAATCACACTTTGCGCCCAACTTTGTACGTAGAATGCCCATAACTTCAGACTCTCTTTCTACCCAAAACAAACGATACCTTCATTCCTTCCCAACCCCACTTTCCGCATAACTTGCACAATCATGAGTCTCCTTACTCCTATTCTCTTCATTCCATTCAAAACGTTAACCAACTCTCTCTTCCCCACTTTTACCAACTATGTCCCATGTTATCTTTAATGCTCTATCACTCTCTCTCTCTCTCATTGGAAATCGCCCCTCAACAGGTTTGAAACAAGCTCCTCAATAAGCACAACAATCTCAGCCAATTCCTTACTTTTCTTCTTCTTTCAACAACTCTTTTTAACTATCTATCAATGACGGAGTTCCTCCTTCCATATTTATTTCTCTTCTCTTATCTTAAAAGGTCTTCACAATAATTTTTCTCCTTTTTATTATCTCCTTGATTTTCTCCCCCACCCTTACCATCTATCACCCCTCTAACATCTCATTCCAAATAACCTCCCTAGAGTCTCTCTTCTCTTGAACTAACTATAGGTCTCACGGTATGCACATCATTTCGTCCCCTTACTTTCCTCTTCTTCATTCACCACTTCATTGATATTTTTATTCAAAATATTAAAATACATCTTTTGTTTAGTTCTTTTTCAGTAAGACAAGAAAACAATAACGATTCAAATACACGAATGTCAATCTCTCTCTTTTGTTCTTTCTTTCCGCTATTTCTCTTGTGATTTTCCTTTGTATTTATCTTCTATTACTGCAGTGAAAAAATGAGTTTTTCTTGGCCATTACAGAAATGATTTTTTTGAACATATTTATTAATTCTCTCGCATGTTTCTTTCTTTGATTCGATTTTTGTCCCACACTTTCTATTTTTTCTTCAGTTCCCCCTCACCCACATGCCTTAATTGTATCTCCTAATTGGTTGTTCTTTAACTCTCCACACTAACCATAACTGCTTATCCCATAAATATCTCCATGATGCCTTCACCAAAATAATAAAAATGGGTTGGCTGGTAATATCTTTTTGCGTCTCCTCTTTAACTAATCAGATTTTTACATAACAAATATTTAGACAGTTAAATATAAAAGAAACTCCACTCGCGTGTTGGTCTTTCACTCATGAAAGAAGCACCCACCCACAGTTCCAACTTCTTCATGCCACGGTCATTGCTTCATATAAAAAGACAATTTATATCAAGAGTCAATTTATTTTGAATGCTTTGCTGTTAATACAGTCTATAACCTCACCTTCATGATCAGAATTCCTCCCCGCCGCAACAAAAGGGACGCCCATCAAAACCTCACCTATCATGTATTACAAGTAATACAACTTGAATTATCTTGCCTCACAACTTAAAAAACTATAATGTTGTTAGTATTGTTCTTTGCCAATCTCCTTAAACTCCACCTAAAATAGTGTGCATTAGGCATGTATTCTCCATCTAATTGATTATCTCCCTTAAACATCTAAATTAATGGCTGACTCTCTTTTCCCAGATGCATATATCAGTTATGTTTAAAGCACTTCAAGTTGTGGGTGTCTCTAACATGAAAAACAAGAACTAACACTACTTTTCCATTGGGATGGTCTCTGTGACTTGAGATGGTCTTTGTGACAAGGATACGTTTACATGATAGATCTGCATGTCAATTGGTACATCTGAAGACAAGTACAACTCTTAAATAAGCTAGCACATATTTTGTTATTTATATTCCTATAAATTATCTGTTGCTTCAACCGAGATATTTAATCCAAATAACATGACAGTTGGTGAGGGTGTTTTCTTAATAGGGAGAGATGGTTGAGAGAAATAGATGGAGATTCCCGGTACATATGCAATGTTCCCAACCTTAGAAGCGTGCAAATATGTGGAGGATGGTGAGAAGCAGATCCAGATGAAACTACTTTCAATGGACAATGTGAATGGCATCCTTCTCATATGAAGGACAAAGTGATGAACTCACTTACAAGGCATCCTTCTCATATCAAGGAAAAGTGATGTTGGACAATGCGTCTATCAATGACAGTCATCTCTTCCTTATAAAAATCAATATAGTAACATTATTAATAACCCTCATTCATGAGAAAATGCTCTACAAAAAACATAGATGTTCATCATATTGTTTCGTAATACAAAGTATGCATACAGACAGATATAATTTTACTATTGCCCAACGTTTGTATATAAATATTATTTTGGTTAGAATGTTGAAATTTTTATCTCAAAAAATGAAATCTACCAAAAGCCCAAGAATATTATTTAGCACAAGTGTATAATACCATATTAACCAATATCATTTTCTTTGGATCTCAATTAGTGTCAAAATGATAATGAATGTTTATCAAACTAATACATACATGGTATTATTAGATTTTTATTCATATAGAAAGAGTTTGTCATTATAGTAAAATTGGAAAGTTTGACACATACATCAAATTTCAAACTTCTATGGATTTATTAATTTCACTATAATGACTACATGGAGCATGATCGTCTAAACATATTTAATCAAAGTATCAATCAAAAATCAAAATTTGGGGAAAATTATGTGATTTTATATTAAATTTACTACAATATGAAATGATAACAATTTAAAAAACATATAAATGCCAAACAATACATAAATTAACAAATTATTAATTGTTTTTCTTATTTACACTTTAATAATACTTCTATATAGATTGATTAGATGTAATGAGCATGTGCATGTGCACATGTGCGTTCACTAGTATGTATAAATTATGATTTGTTCACAGATACACACTCTACACGTATTTATACGTTTACGATATTATATATGTAACATATATTAAACACATTCCAAAACTAATAGATGTATATCATCATCATCATCTAAGCCTCAGTCCCAACTATGTTGGGATTGGCTACATGGATCCAACGAATTAAAAAGCGGCCGGTGCGACCGCTTTTGCGTCCAGACCAATCTGCCGCTCCAAAACGAGCTGAGGCGGAAATTTTGCGTTTTATTCTGTAGCGGGCCTTTTTGTCCGCTACAGCGGGACGCGGGCTGCTTTTTGTGTCTACACTTTAGCGGCTACAACGGACGCTCTCCTAACTGCTTCCAAATCCCTCACCCCCATATCATTTTCCCAGTCAGAAAGAAGCGGAACCGTCGCCGATAACTCTTTCCTAATCGGAAACATGCCGCGATATCAGTTCCCTCAACTCTCGATGTCCTATCCTGGCACCAAAATGCAGTGTATAAAAGGGCCCTCTCCGCAAGTTTATCTCCAAACCAAAGGAGCACAATGTCAGACGACGGCCACAGCGACATCCCCTTAAGACGGCAAGGAGAACGGAGGTGGTAGGAGAGCGGCTTCTTCCCGTCATCCTGCCTTCCTGGATAGGGTTGTCAATGGGGAGGGTATTATTCGTTTACCCTTACCCATACCCTGGAGGGTAAGGGTAAGGGTAGAGATTTTTATTACCCTTTACCCATTTACCCATTCCCCGTTTCCCCGCTATACTATATGGGGAGGGTAAGGTATAGACATTATCCATACCCTTTTACCCTTTTACCCGCACATGATATAAAGGTTACACAAAAATATATTCTAAAGGGGTTTGTATGTAAATGTTTAAACCTAATACTTTATTCTATCATTGGAAAATGACTTGGTGTTGTGTTTGTAATACTTTCTTGTTGAGGAAAAACATATATATCTTGCAGAAAATGAGGTGTTGGTGAAGCACTTATTTGTTATGCATACTTATGCAAAGGAAAAAAATGATTTATGCATAAAAAATTGTTATTGTGTGAATTTACTTAACTTTACACGGAGAAACATATGATTTTGAATTGGATATAATATTTTATATGTTGTTATCAATAAATTAGTTATAAAATTATTAAAAATCAACACACAATGTGTATAAAATTCTTTTTTGTCAAAATTACCCGCTTACCCTTTACCCTCCCCATTTACCTTGTGGAGAAGAGGGTAAGGGTAAGGAGATTGCTGAGAAGGATAATTACCCTTACCCTTACCCGCTAGCCAAAGAGGGTAAGGGTAAGGGTAAGACCTTACCCTCCCCATACCCTCCCCATTGACAGCCCTATTCCTGGAGATCGCAAAGGTCAGCGGTGCCTAGGCGAACCAACAACGGAGACAACAAGTAATATTCTACCTGTTCTTTGTACAGTCTTCTCTCTACCTTCTTCCCGGTTCTGTTTTCCCTTTTTTTCATTTTTTATTACAGCCGCAGTCATGTTGCGCTTACTCAATCCTCTCTCCCCTACCCCTTGTTCTCTGTTCTCTTCTCTATTCTTCAACGTTTACTGCTGAACAATATTCCAATATTGCTGCTTGCTCAATTGGCAAACCATATGTACGTGTGCACTTGATAAGTGCACATTATTTCCCATCTATGATCCTTCTATTCCCCTTCCATAGTCATGGCTGTAGCCGCATATTCAAGTGGCACGGACATAACCATCTGATATAACAGTTTGGGTTTTAGTACATACATGTGCATAGGTCCTCGTACATGGTACTTGCACAAAATTCCGTTGGTGCGTCATTATTTCTGGAGATTTATGTTAGCCAACTAAGATAAAAATACAGTTGTATCAATGTCAAGACTTCAGCCATCAGTAATATGATGGCTCAGAATTAACAAGATCAAATTGCCACTCTCGTTTGATGAAGTTCATGCAATTGATTGCCCAAACAATTTTTGGGACTCCTGCTCAGAATTAAATATTTGCAGGAGTACAGCAGTAATATGATAACTATATCAGTATTTTTGATAATTATATGACTACTCTAAGACTAGTACAACTTGTATACAAATTTCCCACATCGTCAATGTACTTTCAAAAAAATTCCATGGCGTGATTGTACACATAAATCATATCCGTAAGATGTTACACTCTTAATTATATGTATGATACAGTAATATCCAAAATACTTTTGAAATACATTTGATGTAGTGAAATGTTATTCAAACTACTTGATTGTTGAGTAATATATGTTCTTGTTGGTATTGAAACAATCACTATTTTTTTTCTTCATTTTTTTAAAACAATGTGAACTGCTTTTTCAAAAAAGCGCCCGCTTTAGTCCGCTTCCCGCTTCAATGGAGACAATCCGCACGCTTCGCGCTTTCTAAAACCTAGCATGGATCCTTTGTATCCATTCCGCTCTTTCACAGGTCATATTCTGGTCAAGATGTAGAGATTCAAAATCTCTCTTTATAAGCTCTTCCCATGTTAATTTAGGTCTTCCTCTTCTTCTATTAATTGTGCTTGACTCAATAGCATTACTTCATATGGGTGCATTAGTCGGTCTGTGTTGCACAAGTCCATATCATCTGAGTCGGCCCTCGCGCAACTTGTCCTCGATGCTTGCCACCACCACTTTATTCCTGATATAGTCATTTCTCAAGCGATCTTTCAACCGCGTTCATTTTGTTGAGATCTTGTTTCTTCACAGCCCAACATTCACTCCCATAGAGCATGGCTGGTCGGATGGCAATTCTATAAAACTTGCTTTTTAATCTGAGAGGGATCTTCCGATCACATAAAACTCCAGTTGCACTCCTACATTTTAACCATCCTGCAGTGATCCTGTGACAAATGTCATTTTGGACATGACCATCTATTTGAATAATAGAACCCAAGTAACGAAATTTATCACATTTTGGCATGTCTACTCCGTCCAACTTGGCTCCACCATTCACACTGCGAGATTGGATGAAATTGCAATGCATATACTCAATTTTGCTCCTACTAATCATCAATCCATTTGATTCCAATGCCTTTCTCCAAAGTTCAATTTTATCATTCAATCCATTTGATTCCAATGCCTTTCTCCAAAGTTCAATTTTATCATTCAATCCATTTTTAGTTTCATTAATCAATGCAATATCATCAGCAAATAACATACACCAAGGAATATCATCTTGAACATTCTTTGTCAACTCATCCATAACAAGGACGAACAGATATGGATTGAGTGTGGATCCTTAGAGTACCTCAACTATGATACAAAAAGTTGGTATCTCTCCTCCAGGCAGTAGAGCTATCATACATGTCTTTAATCAAGTCATTATATTGAATTGGCACACCTTTTTTTCTTCAAACAACATAAGCCTTCTCCAAATCAATAAAAACCATATGAAGATCTCTTTTGCTTTCTCTATGCTCTCCATAAGCCTTCTTATTAGAAAGATAGCATATATTGTTGATCTTCCATGCATGAAACTAAATTGGTTGTTTGTTATTTGTGTTATTGATTTTAGCCTCTGCTCAATAATCCTCTCCCAAAGCTTCATTGTGTGACCCGTCAACTTGATACCTCTGTAGTTTGTGCAGCTCTGAACATCACATTTGTTCTTGTAGATGGGGACTACAGTACTATTTCTCCACTGATCTGCCATCTTCTTGGTCTTCATATCTTGTTAGAGAAATTTGTTAACCACATAACTCATTCATCCCTCATACTCTTCCATACAACAATGGGAATATTGTTTGGTCCACATGGCTTTTTCATGTTCATCTTTTTCAAAGCATTCTTGACCTCAAATAGTGAAACTCGTTGTGTGTAAATGATATCTCTTGTATTCATGTCACACGAGTTGTTAACATTATTTACAGTATCTCCATTGAAAAGCTTCATCATCATCATCTAAGCCTCGAACCCAACTATGTCAGGGTCGGCTACATGGATCCTTCATTTCCATTCAGCTCTATCATGGGCCATATTCTAGTTGAGAAGAGATTCAAAATCTCTCTTTATAAGCTCATCCCATGTTAATTTAGGTCTTCCTCTTCTTCTATTTATTGTGCTCGACTCAATAGCATTGCTTCGTATAGGCGTATTAGTAGGTCTATGTTGCACATGTTTGTACCATCTGAGTCGGTCCTCGCGCAACTTGTCCCCAATGCTCGTCACCCCCACTTTATTCCTGATATAATCATTTCTCAAGCGATCTTTTCTTGTCTTCCCACACATCCATCCCATCATACGCATTTCAGCCACGTTCATCTTGTTGAGACCTTGTTTCTTCACCGCCCAACATTCACTCCCATCATGACTGGCTGTATAGTTGTTCTACAAAACTTACTTTTTCACTTGAGAGGGATCTCCAATGACATAATACCCCAGTTGCACTCCTCCATTTCAACCATCATGCAGTGATCATGTGATAAACGTCATTTTGGACATCTCCATCTATTTGAATAATAGAACCCAACTAACAAAATTTATCACATTTTGGTATATCTACTCTGTCTAGCTTGGCTTCATCATTCACACTGCGGGATTGGCTGAAATTGCAATGCATATACTCAGTTTTGCTCGTGTTAATCATCAGTTCATTTGATTCCAATGCCTCTCTCCATCGTTCAACTTTATCATTTAATCCATCTTTAGTTTCGTCAATCAAAACAATATCATCAGCAAATAACATACACCAAGGAATATCATCGTGAACATTCTTTGTCAGCTCATCCATAACAAGAACGAACAGATATGGGCTACGTGTGGATCCTTGGCGTATCCCAACTGTGATACGAAAAGTTGGTGTCTCTCCTCGAGGAGCCTTCACACTTGCAGTAGAGCTATCATACATATCTTTGATCAAGTGAATGTATTGAATTGGCACAACCTTTTTCTTTAAAACCAACCACAACACTTCTTTGGGTACTCGATCATAAGCCTTTTCCAAATCAATAAACACCATATGAAGATTTCTTTTGCTTTCTCTATACTTCTCCATAAGCCTCTTTATCAGAAAAATAGCATTTGTTGTTGATCTTCCAGGCATGAAACCAAATCGATTGTTTGATATCTGTATTATAGATCTTAACCTCTGCTCAATAATTCTCTCCCAAAGCTTCATTGTGTGACACATCAACTTGATACCTTTGTAGTTTGTGCAGCTCTGAACATCACCTTTGTTCTTGTAGATGGGGACTATAGTACTATTTCTCCACTCATTTGGCATCTTCTTAGTCTTCATGATCTTGTTAACAAGCTTTGTTAACCACATAACTCCTTCATCCCCCATACTCTTCCATACATCAATGGGAATATCGTTTGTTCCGCATGCCTTTCTCATTTTCATCTTCTTCAAAGCATTCTGGACCTCAAATGGTGAAACTCATCGTGTGTAAATGATATCTCTTGTATTCATGTCACACGAGTCTCTAACATTATTTGCAGTATCTCCACTGAAAAGCTTATGGAAGTAATTTCTCCACTGGTTCTTAATATCATCGTCCTTCACCAACACATTGCCATCACACCTTGCCATCTTCATTCTTGATGCATTTCACTTGACTCGAGTCTCTTCCTTTCCTCTCTTATACGAGCCATTTTATATATATCTTTTCTCCTTTTGTTGTGTCCTTATAAATATCATCAAAGTATCTAGACTTTGCCTCTTAAACAACCGTTTTAGCTTCTTTTCTTTGTTTGCTTGTATCTAAGGAACGTTGCATTGTCTCGAGATTTGGGCAAGCTCCTATAGATCTCTCTTTTCAATTTAATAGCCTTTTGTACTTCATCATTCCGCCACCAAGTCTATTTCTGAGGAGGCCCAACCTTTGGACTCCCCCAAAACCTCTTTGGAAACTTTAGCTATGCAGGAGCTCATGTTATGCCACATAGTGTTAACATCAGACTCCCAAGTTCCAAGTTCCCTCCAAGCTGAGTTTATCATAAAAAGTCAATTTCTTTTCTCCTTTAAGATTCCACCACTTGATCCTGCTATCTTGGTTTATGTTATGCTTACCTTTATTGATCTTCATGTTAATATCCAAAACCACCAACCTATGTTGGGTCGTGAGTTCTTCGCCAAGAATCACTTTACAATCCTTGTATATATTACGATTCACGCGCTTCGTAAGGAGATAATCAATTTGGCTACAATTGTGCCCACTCTTGAAAGTAATCTTATGAGATTATGTTTTCTTGAAATGGGTGTTTGCCAAAATCATATCATATGCGACTGCAAAATCTAAAATCCTCTCTCCATTTCTGTTGACATATCCAAAACCACAATGAACTCTCTCATATCCAGCATTGCTACTCCCCACATGGCCATTTAAATCACTCCTAATAATAATCTTTTCCTTTGTCGGTATTCCCTGCATCAATTCATCCATGTCATCCCAAAAATCATTCTTAGCCTCCTCGCTAAGGCCAAATTGGGAGGCATAAGCGCTAATGATGTTAAAAATATTTCCCCCAAGAACAACTTTGATAGCTATGATTCTATCGCCCATCCTTGTGATCTTTACAAGATCATCTTTCAACATCTTATCAACAATAATACTTAAGCCATTTCTATGTTTATCGATACATGTTTCTCAAATTTTGTATCTTGTGTCTCCAATCTCTCTACAACGTCCCCCTGTCAATTAGTTTCCTACAAGGTATGTTAACTTTTCTTCTCATCATGGTATCCACTATCTCCAAAGATTTCCATGTCAGAGAGTCAATATTCCAAGATCCAACTCTGATCCTTTTTTGTTGAACTTGCTTATTTACCTACCTTCTAAAGAAATGTCGCCCTTGCAAATTTTTTACGACATCCAGGCAATGATGCGGCGGGACTAGCTTTTTTGCCCACACCCGTCCAAGATGTGGAAACCCTTGTACATTTTTCACTACATCCGAGCGATGATGCAGTGGGACTAACTACTTTACCCACACCCGTCCAAGATGTGGAAACCCTTGTCTGTCCTTCAACACAATCGGGCGTCGTTGTGTCGAAACCCCTTGCATATTTATCACTGCACACGGGTGCCAATATAGCGTGTCGCTAGGTAGGGACGCTCCAACAAAAATTTTGTAAGAAACCATGTCATAGAAAAGCTTATGGAAGTAATTTCTCCATTGGTTCTCGACATCATCGTCCTTCACCAACACTCTACCATCGTCTTCCTTAATGCATTTTACTTGACTCATGTCTCTTCCTTTCTTTTCTCTTATACGAGCCATTTTATATACACATATATAACTAATAGGCGTATATACACATATAAACATAGCATAGATGTAAGTGAATATATTTAGATTTAAATTCATTCGATTGCATATTCTACATTCTGAATATATTTTATAAGCTTGATATATATGACATGTTATGGTTATAGATAATTAATTTATTATATAACCAATAACCGCATAAAATCACATATACTCTGTGGTACCCTGTTCGCTGAAACACCGCATACTGCTTTTTAAGACAATATAAAAAGGTAAATCAATACAGTTTATGTATAGTATCCATTTATAAGAAGAAAACGATACACATACATATGGCTAGAAATTATGTTGCTTATACAGTTCAGCGTAAAATTTGTCAAGGCATTAATAACAGCAAATACACATTAGCATAAAATTACCAAATACCTGAGATACATTTTTAGCAGCTCTTCTCTGCCGTACATAAAGCATCAATGGTGTAATTATAGGTGTCTCGTTTCCACCAACTTCAAACAATGAAAACAAGCACATCAAAATCAAACAAGATTGCAGAAGATGATAATATCTTTCATATTTAAACATGCAGAAAACTGAACCAGTTTTAAAAGGATAGGAATAAGAAATTTTAGTTTTTACTGACCAGATCTTTCAGCTTCTCTTCTTTCAAGCTGAATCTCAGCACTGGGAAGATTTTCCACTGGTTTGGCAATGAGCTCAAGGAACTCTATATATTCAGGATCTGTTTGAAGGTAAAAAGAACAGAGTTGAGAAGAGTCTAATAAATGCTTGGTGAAATGTAGAGGTCTCTCAGTGAATTTAATAATACAAAGGATACGAAAAGGCAAAACATCAGTACCCCTTGAGATAGTTCCTTCCCGACCATCTTTCTTAGACCCAGTCTTTGGGACACGTTGAGATGGTGCATATTCCACATTAGCCTGATATATAGCACCTGTAATTGTCATTTTTAGTATAATTATCCTAGTCAGATGATAATCTATAACTATGCTATATCATCAGTGGCATCAAGCATCAGTGCAGGAAACTTACCCTTCTCATTGACAAAACGATGATTATTGAAAAATGACGCAAATTCGACTGCATCTTCAGCGTTATTAAAATCAATATAGAGACAAGAATGGAGTTGATTCTTGGGACTGCATCATATGTAAAAAAACAAATATATTAGAATTAGTGCAAATATTTGTTTATTTGTTTCAAGTGTATTTAAATATCTATGAATGAGCATTCAATGTTAATCTAAGTCAACCACAAAGATGAGACATATCATAATCCATTCCACCCAGATTTCGTAGGTTTTATGTTACTAATATACACAATAACGAAATGTATTCTCACATTGATTTAAATGCTTAGTATGTTTGAAGGTCAAAGAAACTTAATATAGATAGGAGACTGCCAAAATGATTTACGGAATATTTTAAATTAAAAAAATGAATAAAGAAACTTCATTTTCTATTCCATATGAATGATGATAAATTTAGATGAACTGTGAAATTGTTGAACAATTGCAACCCTCATGTTGTAAAAATGACAGTAACCAAGAAAGTGATAATCATACATAAAATCATCAAATAAATTTTCCTACAAAAAGGAACTAGTCAACTGTCAAGGAGGAAAAAAAATACTAAATAACAAAATTTACACTATTAAACTCTTTCGAGAAATGCTTTAATGTCGGTCGGAAGCTCCCGTGAGAGCCCTATTAGAGCTAAGTAGGTGTTTCTTGCTTTTAGGGTGCTTTAATTATTTGCATAGTCATTTCATTCGATTGCCATTTCGAAAACTAATTTGCAAATCCCTTGTCTATTCATTTAATCAGTTTACATTATTTTGTTTGTTGTTAATGTTAATTTGATGTTTAGTACAAAATGCGTTAAAACTAGGATTCTTGCTTTTGTGCCCGATTTGAGCTAGTTAGATTTTTCTTGCTTTTGGTGTGCTTTAGTTATTTGCATGACTAATTTCATTCTAGGGACTTATTTGTCATTCCAAAAACTTACTTGTAAGTCCCGTGATCTGTTCGTCAAATCAGGTTATATTATTTTGCTTCTTGTTAACTAGATGTTTAGCCGAAAATGTGCGAAACTCAGGATTCTTACTTGTGTGCCTGATTAGAGCTAATTAGGTGTCTCTTGGTTTTGGGATGCTTTAATTATTTGCATGACTTATTTCATTCTAAGTACTTATTTCTCATTCCAAAAACTTACTGCAAGTCCCACGTTATATTGGTTTAATCAGGTTATATTATTTTGATTGTTGTTAATTAGATGTTTAGTCATGAATGTTGACAACTAGGATTCTTTATAAATGCCATCACTGAGTAGACCAGGCTGAGTATTAATCATGTATTGCGTTTTAGAAAATGGTTCTCGTGTAGTTGGTATCAGAACCCAAAACATAAACCATTAATCTAGGTCTCACACACACCCATCCACAAATGGTTTCTTGAACCTAAGTTTCGGGACATTCCCACGCTGCATTTGATCTAACCCCAAAATTAAAACCAAACATTACAAATTTAACAAAAAAAATATTGTACTTTGTGCCATAGAACATAACTTCGACGAATTTTGGCAAATTTCACCTAAACTTCAAACTTCGACCATAGGAAAAGTCGAAATCCAAATACTTCGGCCTTGTCCAAACTTCGGGGCGAAGTTTCACTGATGTCGGAGAAGTTGACTTTTTCGGATGTATTTTCGTCTCAGCTTCTCCGAAGTTGTCAAAGTTTCCTCGAAGTTGGCGAAGTTGTAGGAAGTTGGGGTGAAGTTGAGATGGCCCAAAACATTAATCCTAACTGCTGCCTTAAAGGCCATGTAAGGCATAAGTGTCGCCTACAACCCTCTTCCCAACTTCTAATATCATCTCCTATGTTTGTTGTTGCCACTCTTTCATAGAAAAGGTGATGTAACTATTATTTGATCATATAGAATGCATATGGTGAACTGTATTTCTATATGTGTATTGCACATTTGACCTTGCAAGAAACACATTGTGTTATCAACCTACCTAGGGCTAGAGGGTCATGAATCGTGTTTTGTGTTAAATTGACATATATAAGATAAAGATATAACATAAGTAGAAGTTTTCAATCAAAGTTTCCTTCAAGATCACATCAATTTCTTCAAAACATGGCATCTAAGTTTATCAAAGTTTGCGTCTAAACTTCCTCAAAGTTTCCACTAACTTCCACTTCCACACCTGGCGAAGTCGACACGAAGTCGAAGTCCTGCACCAGGTCAAGCCCCCAGTTGGCCAACCCTTCTTCATCTTTTCTTCTCCCCCTTCCTTTCTTTTTCTATCATTCTATGTACTCCATTTGAGCCACGATTTCATTAAAATAGACTGTAGCACCAGTGCAAAATAAGGAACTTTGCCGCCCCTACTACGGTCAGACTAGAGTCCGTCTGCCTTTTCTCCAGCCCTTGGGCACCCAAATGGCTTCGGAAGCAGATTTTAGCTAAAGGGGGTAGCGAGTCATCGGCTGCCACCATAGAGGTCATTGTTGCCCCATTCGGGGGTTCTAAGGAGACTGACTTTGTAGAGCGTGCAAGTGTCGTGTACACCAATAGATGGAAATTTCAATCAAACTTGCAAATGTTTGGTTGAAATTTTAGTTTCCATGGGGATCAAATATAGAAATGAGGGTACTTCTCACTATGCAATGCATTTTGCAACATTTTGTCAAATATTCTAATTATGCCAAATTTGGACATTGCATATCGTGAAATTTCAAGAGTTCAACATATTTTGAATATTTGTTTTGAGAAATGACATGCATTGAATGAGTTATTAGTTGACTAGAGAGGTGATACTGCTTTGGGAGATCTTCTAGCTTCTATTTAAGGCACATAAGGCCTAACCCAACTTAATTCTACTACCATCTTTCCCTACTACTATATTGGGTCAATAACGACAACTTTTCGCCCGAAAATAGGTGTTTTACAAATTGTGGATCCACCCAGATTTTTGGGGATCCACAAGCACAACTAAATGTTCTACAATAAGTGGTATCACATTCAAGTAGTTATTTTCAAAAATTCATCATAAATAGTGTCACATTTTTCATTTTGAATTAGTAGCAACCTCTAACAATGAAGACTATTAGGATACGACAAGGGTGACCACTTTAAAGCCATAAGGTAGTGTTTCCAGAATTCAGTACTTCGAACACTCTATGATTTGCTTAAATAAATTGATAATCAATCATGTAAGTTGTAATATCAGTTACAATTGTAATAACAGCATGACAGGTAGCATTTATAGACTATAATCTTAGTTATATATCATTACATTCTCCCCTTAATAGCATAGAGGATACATCCCCACCCCCGTCATATTAGATACGCAATGGTACCACGTATTTAAGTGTTTCTGGGATGTATAGATTGTGCTAGAATAAATATATATATTAATTCCTTCATTATGTCATCTGAATTACAAATTCCTATGGAAACATTCGGTTCCGTTTCACTCACATATGTAACCCCACACACATCAATATATGATATTGTTGCACAAAGAGGCGTATTTACGTATGTAGATTATCCTTGTGTAGTTTGTTCACTTTACTTTATTTCATTGTCAAAATTTATGATGACGGCAACATGTTTGTTGAGATTTCCATCAAACGTTAAAAATTAATATTATTGGACCGCTAGAACCAACGCCAAAATTGGACATTTTAAACTATGCTAACACCTACCCTCAGAGGCTCAGAGGAAGGCGGCCACCCTTGCCTCAAGGAAAAAAGCATTAGGCCTTGACGACCAACTCAATTCCACCGCTAAACTACAACATCAAGTAGGAAATGCCAAATTACATTTAGTTGGCACTTTTCCTCCCTCCCTCAACCACATCTAGGGTACTTCTAGATAAGTAATCTACATCGCTCACTTAGAATATTACATTGTCTACCATGAAATCCAAGGATTCGAATTTAGAATTCCGATTTCACATGGACTTCATCGACACACCCCATGGTTCATAATGAAACTTAGAATGCCAATTTGGCAAACATCGATGACCAAATCATAATTTCATATGAAGACGACACTGAGGTTTGGTCTGACATTTGGAAAGACATGCAACCAACTTCATGCCTCCTCACTAAATGGAACCTTTGTTGTCGCATTACACATCTCCACTTGCGATGTGTCGCAACTCCCAACATTGTACATTGAAAAACTCATGTAAGATCCAAATTATTCTAGAACTAAGCCAACACTAACACAAAAATATGAGCATTGTGCCAAAATCCAGTCAAGTTATGACCTTCAGTAAACGATGACGAGGAGGATGTCGAGGATTTTCTCCCCAACCAATGGGTGAAGCATGATGCTTATGATGACAAGCTGCGCTTCAATGATTCGGGGGTATGGGTCTACCATATCCTTTGGAGAGTGGTTTTCTCTATCATCATCCTCTTAGCCTCTCCATTGGTTGTGAAAGCGCTTGATCTGGAGACAAAGCATAGAGCTTGCAGGCGGGGGAAGGTTCATCCAAGTTGTAGCTCCTAAGTCATGCATACGATGCATGTGATCTATTGCAGCAGCATGGAGTCGACCATCGAATCTCACAATAGACTCATAACAGGTTCATCTTTCGAAAACAAGGGGACTTATAAGAAAAAAGCTTCAATGGAGCTCATTTAGGTCTAATTAGGTGTTTTGTAGCTATGTTAGGTATTCTAGCTTACTGCAGAGAACTGGTGTTAATTCTAGACACTTAGTCGTCATTTTAGCAACTCGTTTGTGAGTTCCATGTTTTATTAGTTTAATCAAGTTTTAATACTTTGGTTGATTGTTATTTGTTCGCTTAGTCGCAAATGTCACAACTATGGTTTTGAGTATATTGTCATATATGCCAACATGTATATATAAATACTTAACTATGGAGTTTTAAGTTACCAAACTAATGGGATGCGCACTTGGGTTACCAAAATCATCCTCCTTTGGCCCTCCACAGGTTATTAGGGGTCAGGGAGAGGAAGACTCCTTGATGACTTGTATACATGGATACATACATAAATACATATAGCGAAATAGTCAAGCACGGCGACCCCTAACAAAGAGACCCAGATTTGAATCCCAGTTACCGCCTTGGTTTACCACCCTCCTGGGCATTCGGCCTTCGCCACGGGCATGAGGGAGGGGGAGAGAATGTCTCTCTTTATACCAATCATATAGCGAACAAGAAGTGGCTCAAGTGGTCAAGCACAGTGTCCCCTGACAAAGGAACCCGGGTTGGAATCCCAGTTGCCACATTGGTTTACCACCCTCCCGGCAGTTTGACCTCTGCCACGGGCTTGGGAGAGAGGAAGAGAATGTCACTCTTTATCCCATACATACATACATACATATACATATGTGTGTATCGAGACAGACTTTTGATTATTGAATAGTTTTTCTCAAAATGCCAGACACTCGAGCAAAACCTATTAGACAACTACCTTATGAATAACATTATAAAAAGCAAGAAGTGTAATGCATGCAGACAGAACCTTATGACCTCTTAAGCACCAAGCAAGCACCATTTGAAAAGGCAACCAATTAAAATTATATACATTTCAGATTTAATACATGTGTAATGATAGATAAAATAACATTGTGCCAGTTGCACCATCCCCTGCATATGGTTATATCACAAATAAGTACTTAATGGACTGCATATAATTACATATACATGTTTACTTATAAACCTACAACAGTATATTATTACACTATTAACATATGATACCATATATGGTATTTGTTACTACGCATATCAAAAGTTGTCCTTAACATTATGTATAGTGTAATGTGTGATTGTATGTATATTAAATATATAACATATAGTCTAAGGACTAAATTCGACATATATATTATTATACACAACTAAATTTACAGTTATACATCCATTTTAAAAAAAATACATTAAGCAGACAAAGGGACAATTCAACGGGCTAGGCTGACAATTAAGTGACCCATTGAATGGGCAAGGCTGCAAAAAAGTGGGTGCTTAATAGCAACTGCCTAGCTGGGCACCTGACAGCAAAACTAGGTGCCCAGGAGTCTCAGCACTTCTTCAAGACAGTGCATTAATTATTATTTTATTTTGAAAAAAAATGGTTTCCGGACAGCCTATCCTTGCATATTCATGTGCTGTCCTCACCCCCTTAGTGTTTGTTATATGGTTGCTTGATCATAAATTTGGTTTTTTTCCAGTTCGCATTTTCAATACAAGGCTGTCAAGGTGACTGAGCAGCATTATTCCGAGCTGGACAGTCTAGCAGCCTAGGTGCGGCCCTAGACCAAATTTTTTTATACATGAAATATTGTC
This sequence comes from Alisma plantago-aquatica, assembly GCA_963693085.1. Lineage (NCBI taxonomy): Eukaryota > Viridiplantae > Streptophyta > Magnoliopsida > Alismatales > Alismataceae > Alisma > Alisma plantago-aquatica. The sequence continues at coordinate 289,315,451 of OY856414.1, forward strand.
TTTTTTTAAGAAAAACTACTGGCTTCCTCGTTTGAACTTCCATATATTAAACTACTTGACACTAGCATGCTCATATATGCATAACAATGTGTAAAAATGTTGCAGATCAAAACATCATATCGGAATATTTCACAAAATATTATCAAATGATGTTGCAAAATCTAAGGTAGCAACAATTGCCAAGTACCATTTACTGATCATGCCTGTTTAATTTCCCTAAATTATACTTAAATAACTAACTGAAAACATTTTTCAAACTAAGACCAAAAGATTACACCATTCACAAATGGCAAATCAAATCACGGAATATCTTAATCCTAAATAGCAATGGTTCAATCATACTTGTCTAGGAGGCTAGGCAGTCCTTCCCACCCAAGGGAAGCCTAGGAGGCCTCATCATTTCTAGGCATTCTTCGTGTTTGTTTATATTTTACATACATATAGATGATTTTGCAGATCAAAACATCATATCGGAATATTTCACAAAATATTATCAAATGATGTTGCAAAATCTAAGGTAGCAACAATTGCCAAGTACCATTTACTGATCATGCCTGTTTAATTTCCCTAAATTATACTTAAATAACTAACTGAAAACATTTTTCAAACTAAGACCAAAAGATTACACCATTCACAAATGGCAAATCAAATCACGGAATATCTTAATCCTAAATAGCAATGGTTCAATCATACTTGTCTAGGAGGCTAGGCAGTCCTTCCCACCCAAGGGAAGCCTAGGAGGCCTCATCATTTCTAGGCGTTCTTCGTGTTTGTTTATATTTTACATACATATAGATGATTTTGCATATATATTTAGCTATATTCAAATATACACATCACCATGTACACTTTTATCCGTTATCCCTAAGCTTAATCAATCATAACTTCACCGACGTTACACATGTCACTTTATATGTATATTCATATATACACCTATTTGGCCTTAATTTAACCTAACACGATCTAAATTGGACCTGATTTGCCCCATAGTAACATAGATGATTTTTCGAAAAGTCAGTGCTGATTTTTCAGCATACTTCAGCCACGCGGAATGTTCTGCGCATTCAAAACATCTTGTGTCGATTTTTTGCATTTTTTCACAACTATTCATGTTTTTTACATTTTGCGTTTTTTCACGTTTTGTTGTCGTTTTTTCGTGTTGGTAGCGGCTCAATAACTTGGGGTAGAATCAGTTTCCTTGTTAACCGATTACCCCTTTCACTTCTCCTCCCATTCCCCGACCCAAACCCTCAACTCGTAGACACCTCCCCCTCAAACCCTCCCGCTCCTTCCCTTTCCCTCAAAACTCTCTCACTCTCAGACTTCATAGCGGCCAGCTACAAGCAGCAACAACATGACCGGCCACTGGAGCCCAACCAGCTAGCAGCGACCCTGTCAGCCACTGGAGTTGAAGCAGCCACCACAAGTAGCGATGCCGCAAGCAGCAAGGCTGCGTGCAACAGTGAAGCTCCACTACAAGCAGCACTGGAGCTTATTGGGCCCAATGAAGCTCGACTTTGTTCCTCCTTCCAAGTTTTAACCTATTTTCCCTTCTTCCTTTCTCAATCACCTCGAATCTTGATTTCATTTCTAATGGGCCAAGACAATTAGGCCCATTTAACATAATAAATTAGTTAACAATAATTCTTACACTTCCCTCCTATCCATACGAGACGCAACTACAAGGGAAGCAGACTTAACCCTAATGGGCCAAGACAATCAGGCCCATATAACATAATAAATTAGGTAACAATAATTCTTACACACCCCCCCCCTCAAGCTAAAGTATGGGTGAAATACATATCCAGCTTGGACTTACATTAATTAGATGATACAACAAACCGAAAATGGCACTCCCCGTACAAGATTTTCACCCCTTAAACTTGAATCCCCACCAAATAAAATTTTATGACGCCACATTTGAAGTTATGTCCTGCTAGCTGGATATACTTGAGCTTTAGAGAAGATCTTCTAAAAAGCATATTGAATGAAGAACATCACCATTATTCTTGAACAAACGACTAAAAAACCATGACTACGCCATATTTACTGGAAAGATATGTGTGATTGGAATAAGCACAATCAACACATCCAATGATGTGGCAGTAGAGATATCTTCAAACACATATATAATAAGGTGATGATGACTGTCAAACCAGATCCATTTGGAATGTCTCTCAAGGGCTTGAAGGGAGTGAAACGACCATCAAGGAAAGCACAAGTAGACTTGTCAAACTGGATCCATCTGGAATGTGTTTTTTGAGGGATTGACGGGAATGAAAGACAACATCAAGGAAAGCCTAAGTAGATCACCATAAGATGGGAGGAAAATGGGATATTTTCTTATTGGTAGCAGGCAGACTCCTACCCTATATATAGGAAAGGAGGCAAGTACAAGGGAAGCACACTTAACCCTAATGCACCAAGACAATTAGGCCCATGTAACATAATAAACTAAATAAGAATGATTCTAACATTTCCCCTCAAGCTGGAGTAAGGGTGAAATACATATCCAGCTTGGACTTCCAAGACTCTATTAAACGACATGACAAACAGAAAAAGAAAAATGTCGCTCCTAGTACAAGATTTTCACTCCCCCTCAAAACTTGACTCTCCAACAATCAAAATATTTGATGACGCCTCTTTTGAGTTGTAATCTGCAGGCTGGAAATACTCGAGCTTCGAAGAAGGTCTCTTGGAGTTCATCTGGAATAAAGAACGTCTATCAAAATGCCACGGCAAAAACTCGCCAGAGAAGTGTAGACAACTGAAGTTAGTGCAGAAGACCACAGACTTGCATTATGTGGCATGAACACAAACTGGTCTAGGTGTTGATGACTGCCATACCAGTCCCATAAATCTGGCACAAGAACCTTGGGGCCTTGATAGGAATGAAGGACACCATCAACGAGAAACCCAAGTAGATCGGCAAAAGAGCCATGTCAACAGATGCAACTTGGAAAAGACATAAGTAGATCTGTGATGAGAAAATATGGATGAAACATCAACCTCGCAGATACAAATTTGCAGGCTAGAAACTAACTAGCTTCTGAGAAGTTTGATGTGAAGCAATCATTTGTCTCATGAGAATGTAGCGAAAATGATCAACTGAAACATCATTAACATCAAAGGGAACAAGAGGCTAGAATGAGCGCAGCAAGCTCCGGCATGACGTACATAATGCAATACAAACGCGAAAAGCTTGGTGTACATGTTACAATTGAGATTCTTCAACGTTGTTTGAAAGCGGTGGCCAATTAGAATAAGAGAAGCACAGATAGCCAACCTACACGCATATCGTAACAAGAACACAAAGAAGCACAATGTCATTGGAAAAAAGATACACCAATGATGCACAAGAAGCATGATGCTAAGTGTTACAACCTCGATTTTTGCTTATATGATTGTAAATGAAATTATTTCAAAGAAATGTACTTGGTTGTAAATTGCAAGATTTATGATAAATATATGGGTTTCTTTTACAACTTTTCCTTGTGCATGAGTTTTCGTGGATCTTATTGTAATCGTGGGTTCAAGGTGTTAAAAGAGGAAAGAAAAGTTGATGAGAAACAAATAATGAATAAATAAGAAAGGAAATTAAAATAAAGGTTAAAATACAAGAAATATGTGGAAAGATGTGTGATTGGTCATAATGGATGATATTTCGAACCCCACATAGTTTCTTGAGATAAAGGGAATCCAAATAAGAGAAAATAAGAGAGTAAGAGAAAGGAAATATGATTAAAATAGGCTTCATTAAACAATAGCTTGCACATGAAGAAAAGACTTTTACTTTCGAATTATGACTCCAAACTTGGCACGCAAGTAGATTAATTTATTAATGACTTTCCCGCAAAATTTGAGATAAAACGACCCATGGTTTGAGAGTTATGAATTTTACAAATATTCTTAAAGTGAGAAGGATATCCTTTATTTTTTTTAAGGGAATTATCTTATTTCCCGATTTTTTGTTAATGTGGGTAGCGTGACAGCCGTGGATCTGAGATCCAACGGTGGTGGTGCCATCCCCTACCTCGAGTCTGACTGGGAACCTGAGAGAAAATTCTTTCTCCACTTTCCTCACATTTCAGTGCATCATCGGATCTGAGAGTTGGCCCACTGTCTTTGGGAGGCCACGAGGACTCGATCCATACCAGGATTTGGTACATGTTGTAGTGGGAATAGAGTTTCCCCATTCTCGTGGAACCTGAGACCCAGCCCTATATAAGGAGGGCATTGTGTAACACTAGCAAACTCACAAACATCCCTCGCGAGACCGGAACGAGTAGGCAAGTATTTCTACGTCTTCAATTGAGAGTTCCACCCCGACCTGTATCCCCGTCGAGGAGCATCTTCCGCCGGAGTTGTGCGGGAGAACACGACGGAGCTCCAGGCAACCTTGGATCACGCGGAGGAGCAGCAGCAAGACAAGTCAATAGTCGAGTTGACCGGCTGATCGTGTGGGGGGTTGAACTGAGGTTGAAGACGACTGAAAGGGAAATTACTTCCCTGCCCTCGCGTTTCTATTGGAAGAACAAGCCCTTTTCGGTAATTTCACGCCTCATTTTAGTTTCGCGAGCGTGTTGCCCCGCTGGCTCATTTTAAATCCGATATACCCACGTGGCTTTTCCTGATTGGTAGGAAAAGGTTTTTCTTGTAAAAAAATAACTAATTAAGCGAATATCGGATGGAGGCAAATTATATATGAAAGTTTATCAGAAAAATATGAAGAATCCAATTAAAATGGAATTGGAACCTGATATTGCTTGTAATTTAAAAAGTACACAAAGTTACCACTTTTAATGTATTAAAATATGGTAAAACCCTAATTTGATATGGAAATCGGATTTAATGGCTCTTTTGGGTTATTTTGAGTAATATTAACCCATTGAGAATAAAAGGAAGAGTTAAATTTGAATAAGGTGATTTTATGCTTGTTTTAGGGTTTTATGCACATGATTATGTTTAGAAACCCTAATTTAGGAAAATATGGGTTTTAATGGTTTTAAAACAAAAATGTAATTATACAGCAGAGATGTGATGATCTCAAACTTGTTTTAAGATTAAAGAACCCTTAATAAAGATAATTGGAATAATTAGGGTTTTTGAGAAATAAGAAATTTGTTTTAGGGTTGTTAATCTAAAAAGGGAAAAAATGGATAAAGCAACCTAAGAAACCTTAATGAACCCTAAAGGGGCTTTGAAGCCTCAGAAAGTATCCTCATGTCATCATAGTAACAAAAGTCTCCGAATTTTACGAAAAATCGGCGATTTTTCACGATGTTATAGGCTCCCGAATATTCATCACGATTAATACGCCAATCGCCGATTTTTCACGACTTGTCACGATTAGTCCCGCTTTTTCGCGATTTATACAATTTTTTTCGATTCTTCATGACTTTTCATGATTTTTCACGATTTTTCTCTTTTAAGTCGCTTGCTCTTTTTTTACCAAACCATGTACACAAAATTCCTAATACACACTAAACCTCAAAGCCCCCACTACTCTGGACAGTTCATGTTATTTCTCAACTGTTTTTTACTTCTTTTCCTACATTTTTACTCACTAAGATTGTATGTCTTGTGGCCGTAACAGTTACATGCATCATATACGTATGTACATACATACATTTATCTATATATATACACATGCATACATATATATATGTATATACTTATATTGCTGACTTATTCTCGATTATTTCAAAATAGTTGACCGAACTTTGACCGAAATTAATCGATCTTTTCACAACTTTTCTCATTTTTTTCCGAATTCCGATTTTTTCCAGCCAGCTGAAAAGTTGTCGAATCCCGAACTTGTTACTATGATAGGAAGGTGTTTTGACATTAGGTAATCTATATGTTTCAGGAATTAAGGGTTGGTTGCATTAAGGTGCTTGCTTGGATATCTTGTTGAATTTGGATTCTACTACTCAAGAATAGGTATGTGGTTATGCTTATGGTTAAATTGCTTTAGTTTCACGGTGATTTCTGAGATTTTATCAGTTGCTTGGAAATAATTGTTCGTCTTTTATTTCATGCAACTATAAAGTGACTATGAATATCACCATAATTATATGTGCATGTCTAGCTCAGATCCTGGTCCTCCTCTGTAGCTCTGACGATGATAAGATAGATGACCTAGTACATGGTCTACCCGCGAGGTAGGATCATCAGGTTATCACGAGTCGATGTGTTGGTCTACCCTTGGGTAGGACCATACGACTCCACGACCCTATGTATTGATCTACCTGTAAGGTAGGATCATGGGGGTTAGTTGAGATCTACCATATGAGAGGTAGTCATGTTTAAAACGTAAAGTTTGTTTTATTAAATCATAATTGCTTGCAATATGTTGTTACCATTAAATGCAAGATTATTGGTTCCCCCACATACCAGTATAATTCGTTATACTGACCGCCGTTTTGTTTGCCGGCATTTTAGGTTATCAAGAAAATGGACATTCCTTTAAAGTGGCATTGATGGAATAAAGCTTAATAAAGAATTGGAGGATTGTAGTTAGATAAGTTCTTACTTGGGTAAAGACTTCCACTTCCTATATTTTGCAAGGTATGAATAGAAAAAATTTATTCCATTAAAAGTTTAGTTGTAGTAGAATTTATTAATTATTGTTGATTATTTGCAAAACCACTGATCCTATTTTGGGATAACGCCTCTGACCTCTTGGTCTCCCTTTACTGGGGGTTACCGGGAGGCGGGGTCGTTACACTAAGTGGGAATGAAGTGCACAAAGACATCAAAAAGACGGATGTGCTAGAGAACAAGAAACTCAATGGAGATCAAAATAGTGTGGACTGATACATATAATCTCTCTCATAGCCTCTCTTCTCTATTTCCCCGCACACACCAATTACTAAGTGATTGAGTAGTTGGTGTGGCAAAGAAACAATACCCCCTTGCACGTGGAATGAATGCACACACAAGGGGCGATAGGGGAGGAATTTTTCATTGGAGAGGAAGAAGAAATAGCTCAATGCCTTTTTTTTGGTGCTTTATAAACTAGCCCATGGTCTTTTGTTGAATAATATGTTGCATATATAACCAATAATGCGAGTCAATCTGCTACATGGCCCGACTAGACAGAACCGAATAGGGGGAAATTGGGTCTTCGTGCAACCCAAAAAGGAGATTTGCCCAGCCCTTAGACCGACAAATTTAGGAGTGCGCGGGTGAAGCACTACTGTATGGATTAGGTCACAAAATATATCCATTTATAAATCCGATTAGAGTAGGCATATTGTGTATTGTCGACGAGACCATTTGAGATGTGAACCTCGATTTTCATGTAGCCCAACAAAAGGAGTGGTAGGTCGGCTAGTGAATGTACCGAAACCAGACGATGGAGTTAGCGGCATCTAGATAAATAGGTGTGGGTTCAATCATGCATGACTGGAATCCACCAGTCAATTACCCTCACCACAAGGCACTATTGGTAGCCCTGTCCCATGTGTTGACAACGCACCAGAATGCATGCTCGTGGTTAGCGGATGATCACATGGTTTCTATCTATATCAAAGAGCTAAGCACCTCCTAGCATCGTGGTTAGCGTATGATCAGTATGGGGTTGGACCAGCGGTGATGACCCCACTCTGTGGAGATGACACTGATGAAGACCAACAGTTGCGGATGGAGAGAATTCAGTTCTAGAGGAAGGCCCGATTTTTTAAACAACCAAAGGGGTGAGGCGAAGCACAATGATGTGAACACAACAAGAAGCAATTGTCCATGAATCAGAGACGTAAATCTAGATTGTGACAGGCGTCTAGAGGCCAAGCACAACACAAAGAAGTCAAACAGCGGGGAGGACGGTGTACAATAGATAGATAGGACTTAGGGAGGTAGATAAACATACGCAATGATGGTCGGGATACATAGGGAATACAGAAGATTGGATTTTTATGAAGGAAGAAGAGAGGAGACAACCATGAAGGTCGGGATGATGTCTGACGGGCGACCAAGCCAAGAAGAGACGACAGTCGCCGCAGGCGGAGACTCTTTCTTTGTTTCCCTCGGTTAGAATCGATGTTCTGGTACCATGTGAAAAATAAGATGAGAGACTAACGAAATATTTTCTTATTGATAGATAATTTTCCCTCACTTGATTGAGCATATGGACAATAGTCCATTATTACGACTTATTACTCCTTTTACTTCTAATTGATTGTACATTAACAGTTTAGGGGCCTAGGGGTTCATATGGAATTCTTTGGGAGTCAAGTAGTCAACCATAAAATGTGTATTTAGAAATGTATATGACCATGAACATAATTATATATAGAACACACTCATAATGACAATGACATGAATGTACTTGTTAGGGAAAATTATCTTACAAAAAAAGAAAAAGAAAAAGAAACTTTGTCTTGATGCCTTATCGCCCTAACAACTATGGTACCAAGGAAATCCTCAGTTATGGCCGCCCATGAGAGTCCACCAAAGCATGGGTTAATAAGCATGATTTATGTTGTCTTTTTGAGACATGGTCTAGCTTTCGCTTATGAAAGGTTGGCCTAATTTGTTAAAAACGAATCACAATAACAAGCATTCCATTTGTAGGAATATCGTCTGAGCATAGTTTAGAATGTCGAATACAACGCCATCATGGTTTGTACAAGCACCCGTCTAGGTAACCCGTTGGTCCTAGAACTTATGCGCCCTACCGGAGTAGGCCTCTAGGCATGCTAGGCGGACTGGGCCTGATAAGTAAGTCTAAAAATGTCTACTTTTTATCTTTGTAAAGTTGTGGCTGCTTTTGTTTTGTTAATTCTTCTCGACCCCTCCACCCACTATTGTATGTTATTTTCTTCTTTTTCCTTCCTCAAGCAGCAACATTGTTGCTATGCAATGGTTTCTTTTTCCGTTTATTTTTGTTCCATATCCCCCCTACAATTATCTGTTATGTTCTTATTTATTCCATCAAGCAACAACTTTGCTGCTCCATTCTTCTTGTCCCTCCCGATGTTCCTTCCATTCTCTCTTTCATTTTACGTCTCTCCAAATTCATATTATTGTTTTATATACTTTTCTATCTCCCACCCACATTCACGTTGTTGCGTAGTGCTAATCTTTTCCATTCATCTCCTCCTACACTACTGCTCCTCCATTTTTATTCTTCCTCTTACACAAATTTCCTCCTCTTCCTAATTCCTACTGATTTTTAGTATCATATCTAAAAAACCCATATTATGTCATTGAACATGCCCTATTTCATGCTTCTTGTCTAAATCGAAACATTTGATACCTTTAGTGTATGAGATCCAAAATACTTTTATATTTGAATAAGTGTTAGATATTTCATATCGTTATATGATATATATCTTTCGACAATGATTCACATAGGTTCATATATAAGTATTTGTATATGATATATGTAAGTAATTATATGTATAAAGATAAAAATTAAAAATTCTTAGGAACAGGTAGGCCTCTGCCTACGATGGTTGTGGCGCCCCTGGCACATAGATAACCTTGGACACCATTTTTTATGGTCCAGAAACAGAAACTTAAAAGAGAATTTAACCGCCATTTTGATAATTGTGCTCCTATCGACACAAGATTTCAACACGCACGCACTATGACGACAAATAAAGGATTCAAGTCGTGAGATTTTACCCGGATGGTCTACACACAGAAATACGCACTATGACAACCAAAATTTTAAACCAGGGTTTGAGAGTCTGAACAAACACATCAGTGTTTTAAATAGTGGTATGTGTTATGCGTGTGAAGAGGTCACATTATAGATTATATGTGGTATGCGAGAGTATATGCGAAAGTATGTGGTTTTGAATTTTTTTTACAATTTAATTAATATATAAATTAATCTCACAATTGCATATTTGATTTGTATAATTACATTTTGGGTCCCAAATTTTGATATAGATTCAAATATAATATAAGTTTCAATAAAAGTAAAGCACCATTAGAATGCATTCTAGAATCATTTAAGCATAAACTCTAACAAAGCAGGCACAAAATGGTTTAACACAAATATAAACAATAAAGACTAACCAAATCATATAAAAAGATGCTTGCATGTCCTAGAGGCCCAAAGCAACAAATACTAAATAAGCATGAGACTCATGCACAAAACGTACCAAAAATCGTACATCAAAAGAATGTTACAATAAAAATATAATTGAGTTTGGACAAAGATAACAAATGTCTATCAAAAAATCACTAATCGCAGCCTTTTTTTAAAACATTGCATAATATTATACATATACCCTTGTATAAATTGAAAACCATAAACTAATTAACAAATAATCAAATGGTAGCATTGATCACGGTATTTGCAACACTAAGGCTCCGATTGGTTTGTCGTAACTGGTCCGGAAAACTTATGAACTAGAGTTCCTTGAGCAGTTTTTTATGATTGGTTTAAAGTAAGCGTTGGAACTTGAGTTTCGTGACTTCCAATGAGCTACAGACTTGCATACAAAACACAGTTGTTGAGTTCCCACTTAAAAAGAGTAGAAAACGAGTTCCTGGACAACGAACAACATTTCTTATACAATTATATTCTTCATTCATTATAAGTGACAAATGTAAAATATTTATGACTAGAAATATTTGCGGTGTGGATATAATTCATTGCTAAAACCACAACATAATATGACAAAATATCATACACTATAATCACACTATGTGAAATATTTTACACTATAACCACCATTATCAGTACGATCTACAAAATATAAAATACAAACATCATGAAAAAGAAACACCTTGCACCATGTGAAAAAATGTGATTTACGAATTTATTTTTATTCTTCATATTTGAACAATATGATTTAAAAATAATAATTAACCGTAACCATGTACGAATAATATAGTAAATGTTTCCTACAGAAATAATGTAAAAATTTATATTCTACATTGTGTTTAACAATGATGAACCAAAATTTTTATTTACAAGCACATGAAATGTGGATTTTATTACAATACTTTGTATACACAAAGTGAAATAAAATATTGTGATGTGATTTTAATCATAATATTTTTATTAAGATTATAATGTACCATAATGAAATATTTTTAAAGGAGCAACATCTGCACCATAACCAGTTGTTGTGGTTATTATGATTTTTTACGGATATGATTCTTTTTTTAAGTCTTTGCCATCCTCACGTATTTGTATTATACAATAAAAATTACAATATTTTTAGTGTTTTCCATATTCACACTTACAACAAACCAATCGCATGGAAGTGAATGGAACTTATGTTCCAGAAACTGAACTAGAGTTCCCAAAAAATGAGTTCCACGGAACTCGTGACTTGCACCAAACCAATAGGAGCCTAAGATATAAATCAAAGAGAAAATACTCAGAAAAATGATGAAGTATGTGTATGTATTAGGGGGGAAATGTTAAATATAAAGAAAATGAAAGAAGAAGCAAAAGACTCAGCATTTGGCACCTTACAGCATCAAAAAATAGAGTACCAAGAACATCTATTGAGGTCGCCCATGAGAGTCCACCAGATCAAGGGTTAATGATCATGCATTATGTTGTATTTTATAAACCCAATCCAACTTTTAGTTATGACTTATGACTGGTTAGCTTAATTTTTGAAAAACACTGAATCGAGACATCAACATGCATTCAATTTGTGCCATTATGGGATAATCATCTGAAAATCTAACCCGGTATAATACAATATACCCTTGTGTAAAACTGAAAACCTTAAACTAACTAGCAAAGAATCAAATAGTAGCATTCATCAAAGCACATGCAAGACTGAGACATAGATGATGTCTCTACTTCAGATTCAATGAAGTAAATTGATAGCAAGCATTCGGTTTACAGAAAAATATGATCAATGTTCATTAATTTGAGCAGCTCTGCAAAAAGAAATGTGTTATAACATATAAATTGTACCATGGCAAAAATAAATAAATAAAGTAATGCTGAAGCAGATTGATTTATCAAAATTTATTCAAACTGGTATAATGATGGATGCATAAAAAAGGAAACGGTTTATTATATAGTTGACAATTTCATTGGAGACTGATAACCTAATTTGATTAAGAAAAGGACAGAATTATTTTAAACAATAACATCAAAGAAGGGCCCACAAATAAAACATGATCATGAGATCCTTGCCTATCGACCAAATCTCAGCCCACATAGGCATCAAAGCAGCTCTCCTAACGGTCCAGCAAGGGCTCAATCTGGAACATGAACCCTAAATTGCTTTTTTCCTTACAGACTTGCCCATCCAGGCTACCAACATGCATATTCTCAAAGATTTCTTCCTCAGTACCTCACCATGTCCGGAACCCACCACAAGAGGGTTATATCCGATCCCTTCAGAGTTCAGACTTAGGAGCATTTGGCCCAATAGCAGCTCTACATGGCGGCCACATAAGGCCATAGCCTCACCCACCTACATAATCACTATACTCTTGTATATTTTTGCCGATCAGCATCTTAATTCAGTGGATAAATGCCATGTGTGAAACTTTCACAAGGAAGATCTGTGTTGGGTTGTTCACCAAGAAAGATCTGTGTTGGGTTTTTTGTGAGTTTTAGTCAAACTTGTCCTTTAAATAAAGTTAAAAAACATTGGTGTTTATTATATATCATACCACAAACAGGTTTTCATTATAGTGTTTATGTTTTGGCTGAGACTAGCTTCATCCTTGCTTGCCTATAAAAGAGAAGCATATGCAACCCAAGACCCCAAACAAGTGATAATCTCCTGCAGCATCTCATCTTTCTTTCTCCTCTCTCCGTTATCTCTTTCACCTCTTACATTAAGACATGCTTTGCTGATCTATTCCTCTTCCAATAGAAGCCCCAAAGCCGCAAGGGAAAACGAGCTAATGGGAAAGAGCACACCACATAGTTTTTGAGGTAGCCAGGCGGTGGCCTTCCCCAGAAGGACGCCTAGGTCGCCTAGGCGATGGGTTTTTTCCCCATAAAATGTTATACATATATAGATATATACCTATATATATATTATTTAAATACTATGTTATGTATATAACCATGCATATATGTAAGTAAAACTTATCCAGTCTTCTTATATTTATTAAATTGATAGTAAAACCATAAATAATTGAGACATTCTATACCTTAAATCATGACTGCAATACTGAATTGAATTAGAAGAAAAAGAGACATAACACACAATACAAACATTATAAATTAAAAAAGTAATGAGTAGTTGATGAATAAAAAAAGTTGTAAAAAATTCCATAGTTCCAACAACCTATGAAGTATAATGATAACAACAACTAAATGAAAATGTCTCAAGTCTCAAATGCAAAAATAAAATAAAAAAATAACTGACTTCATGGGCCCAGGCAGCAGAAGAAGCGGCCGCCCAACAGGTCTGCGGGTCGCCCAGTCGGACTAGGAGGCCGCCCAGCCGCCCAGTCAGACCAGGCGGACGCCCAATCAAAGGTTTTTACCAAGCGTGGGAGCAGGCGGTCCCCTCCTGGGCGACCGGTCGACTAGGCGACACCTAGGCGGCACCCAGGCGGACGCCTCAACAACTATGGCACACCATGAAGAAAAAGGATTGATCAGTGTGGGCAAAGTTGCAAGTACGCGCACACAGACAGTGACGAAGCCACTTAGGAGAAGCCCAGACTGATCAGACTAAAATGTGTCCACATTTTCTCCCCGGATGGGAACCCCCTTTGGAATCTTAAACTGGGTATTCAACTATTTTAATTTGTTCTTACGCTCTTAGGCCTTGTTTCGGGAATAGGCGAAAGCCATTTTATCTCTCAACAAAACAGCATACGGTCTATTTTCAAAAAAAAATCTCGAGGTATTAACAAGAACAATTTTTTTGCGATGATGGATTTATAAAAGAAATATATAGGAAGTAGAGGTTGGAGTACAGAAGGAATAAACTGCTAATTATTCACAGATTCAAACATCGGTCAAACTTATACCAACATATTCCAACTGCCCCACCTAAATAGTTTTTTCAACTTAGCCCCATTGATGTTACCTATTTCAACTGATCTCATCTCGTCAACAAACCTCGTCTTAGTCCATTAGTTTGGAACATTTACTAATTTTCAATTATGATAGCGGTTTTGTGTGGTTTTCTATACTTTCAATATTTCAATGTCAATTCATTACTGTGGACCATTCGTTTCCTATTATGTAGTTTCACTGCCACAGATTTCTAGACCTGCCAAACTATAACCGCTCTGGCCTCCCACCTGTTGTCATATCATGTAAGGATTATTCACCATATACAACTTTCATGATTCCAAAAGAACAGTTAATGCGGTTCCTCCCAGAAAAATCCATCGAGGATACAAGAGCTCTCCCTCTCCCTGTTAAAAGTGTCCAACCCCATACATAGGGAGATCAATCTCATGTAAAGATATAAATTTCTACAGCACGGCCAACCCAACCACATTATGCCAAGGAGCCTTCACCTAAACAACATATGTTTTCTTTTGACTTAATGGCAGTACTGCATTCATCTGAGACTGGTAGATGACATCATGGCATGATCAAGCAGCTTCATCTGGCGCTCAAGGAATGTGCAAGGCCTGTCTTAGAAGTGGAAACAACCATACCCCAACTTAGAACCACTCTTTTACTGGTATCTGTCATCCTAGATCCACAGGAAATATAACAAGAATTCAAACAAATGCTCTACACCAAACTGTCTCGCCAGAGGGGGGAAGATCTTGGAACCTTTTCCCAGCACACAGGTTGGGAAAAGCATGAAAAGCTCCAGAGTCTGCAAGATAATACAGAAGAAAGGCAAACATGAAACCTGTACCACACACAGTTTCCATATAGATATACTCTGCCTGATAATCGAGGCAAAAATGGGCTCGTTCTCAAAAGACTACTTACATCAGCAATCCCAAGAAGAGTCGAGACCTATTTCCCTCTATCTAGAAGTGCACTTAGGAAAGCAAATCCACACCTGAGCAGACTGGATGCCAAACCTTGTGAGACACCTTCAGGGTTAAGGTGAGGGAGAGGACATTACACAACTAAATTTCTTTGTCAAAGTACATTAGGGATTGAATATTCACAATGCATAGGTGGCCAGAACAAATAACAAAGTCAGGTAATAGTCCATCTACCATCCAAGAGGTGACATTTACCTCCCAGCAAACTAAGCTTAGCACAATCTATCAAGAAACCCTAACCTCCATTTGGAGTGTCATTGGTTGAAGTCACCCACATACATGAGGATGCATCCATGATGTCAGTTTACCCAGCCATCATAACAGAACAGTCTATATGCAATCATTATATATCTAGTTTCTGGGTGTTACTGAGTACGCAAGTCAAAAAAGATTATGATTTATGAGAAATCACCTTTTGAACTGAGACAAAAACTCAAAAACCTTTTGCTGTCAATGTTTTATTATGAATATATTATCCATTGATTCGTCAACATGTTTAACAGCCACCAGACAGCAATGACCAGAGTTCCGCAGTCATGGGCATATGATTAACAGTTAAATCGTTCAATTGAAACACCAGTTGCAAGAGGTTCTAATTTAATGCTTATGTGTCACTGCCAGTGATGGGACACGGCTGGACAACACAGAACTCCACCAAGTCAATTCTTTGTGGTAAGTAATCTTCGAGGCTAGTCATGGTAGCCATCAAACGATGAGCCAAACAGCGCATATGACTATCATTAAAGCCCGGATACATTTAGAAGCTTTGGTCATGATTTTTCTTCATTCGCTAGTCTTGTAATAACGGTAAAGGATATGTATAAATGTTGATGCCGAGTTGCCGACGCATATGTAAAACCAACGAAATCCCTTCAAATGCGAGAGTGGTTTTTTTTCCTTTGAAACGCTATAACAGCTATAAGATTGTCATTCCAACCATGTTAAGGTTAATAGGGCTGGCAATCGGGTCAGGTCAGATCGGGACCTGACCCGTAAAGTGAATTTCAGGCCTAATTCGGGTCCTAAATCAGGCTTGTACTACAAAGTTTATGCAATCTGAAAAATTATTAAATATTTGATTGTAGCGTTGTTTATAAGACATGCCAAAAATGTTATGAAGTATCAATATTTAATAAGTCTGAATAAAAATCCACCAAAAGGCAGATTTTGGGTCATTTCAAGTTACTCTCGGGTTGAACGCGTCGGGTTCGGATTATTCGGGTCGATACAAACTAAAATTTGCACACATGAACGAATTTTAGTTTCCAACCAAATTAGCATTTTCGGGTTTAATTCGGGTTATTCCGGGTTAAATTTCGGTTTGGACATTCGGGTCAGATCTGAGATTGCCAGTCCTAGTTAATATCACCAGCATTCCAAGACATAGTAGAGTTTCATCATGTGAGATTCAATATTTCATTAACTCGTTTGCGTTTCAAAGTTTCAGGAGACATAAATAAGCCCCATGTAGATGCTGCCTAGGATTTAAAATGCAAATATTGAGGGAAAATATTTCAACAGAATCCTGGACCATAATTCCAAACCAAACTTGCCAGTACACCATAACACATCCCTGTTCAGAGTCTAACCATCTGCAACATTGAATGGCATGGCATGCATAATGAGTCGCCATGAAATCATTCGAGAAATTGAGTAGAATTGCATAATAAGTTGCAATTCGAGAAATTGAGTAGAATTGCATAATAAGTTGCATAATATTTATATAAGTATGGTAATCACATTTGACTTTCATTGTCGATTAGAAGATCTAATACAGTTTTCGGTTGGATTTTTGGCTTTATATTCACTTAAGAAAAAGTATCTTTACATACACAGTTAGCTTGGTATACAACATTGCTAGGAACATTTAGTTCAGCAAGCTATATTAAGTTGAGGTTGAGAGGATATAATAAAGAAGTACAAATAAGAGTTAGTTGCTTGTTGGGTGAATTTAATATGATAATAGTAACATAGAGCAAACAATGTCTGGATTGATATTTCAAATCTGTGAAGTAAGAACATCATCCACAAAGAAAGACAATTGGAGTTGGATAAAGATGTCAAATTATAATTCTGATTCAACGTGTGCCTCTAAGGTGCGTCCAAACGATCAAGAGAAAGTATTGAACGGAAAGGGAAACTTAAAGAGAGTAAAATTTATGTCATACTTCCATATTAGTGGAAGTACAAGACAAGGATATACGATACAAAAAAAACATAGTCAGTACATTTCTTCTAATAGCACTTGTCCCACGGTGCACATCTTGCCTAAATGGATCGACAGTTATTAAGAATTGGACTAGTTCTCTTAAAAATAAAATACCCTTTTCTGACGGAGTAGCCAAACTATTGGAGTAAGGAATTGTATATTTCTAGGGAGTGTTTTCCCAGCGTCGCTGCAGGTGCAAAGTTTAGTATCAAACGATAGGTTTCTAAGTTTGTGAAGATAATTATAGAATAATACATAGTGGTCGGAATCAGCAACTGCCAGTCAACACGCTGTTGTATTTTTGGTAACAATTGACGAGCACTAAAGCAAGTTCAAAACGAGACAATGATGATTGAGGTTGGTCTTTCAGAAATATATGCAAATCAAACAGCAGAAAAAAAATCCGATATCAACATACCCGCTCTTCCCCGGGCGAAACGACAGCCATTTGTACCGCCCAGAGAATCTACCATCGATCTGCTCCATCACCGCCGCCTGCGTAATGGCCGGCGGCAACTTCCGCACCACCACCTTCGTCCGCTCAACGGGCTCCTTCATGTGCGATTTCGCGGGCCAACTTCACCGCGGGAAAAGGGCAGACAACAACGGGTACGGGGGTGACAAGGGCCAAATCCAATTGGATTTTTCACGTCAGGTTATCAGGTCGCCGTCCCAGTGCCACGACTACGATGGAAGCGACGGTGGCAGGTACGAGTAGGGTTTTTCGCCGGATTAGGGTTTCGATCCGGTAACATCAGGAAGGGGCGAACATGAAATCGGAGAGGAGAGGTCGACGGGTGACGGGGTGAGGAGGGAGGGAAAATTGTAAAAATAATCGGGGAAAATGGAAAATGACGGTCTGTTGTTCCTGCGACACGCCGAACGGGGCGTTGAGCGGTCGAACTGAAGAGTAACCAAACGTCGAATAACTGCCTATTACGTAAACTGGTTATAATATTACTATGGTCACGTGGAAATCAATGGCATTCTTGCAAACAGAACGGCCAACATGTGCACAAATTGGAGATCATTCGTGAATGAAGTTTTCATAATCGTTTGTATTTATAGTCGCGAAGTATATTTTGTGCATTACATGGGTTTGTAAATGTTACTGTTATGAAGTGGTAAATATAACAATATATCATCATAATTGGTCAAAGGAAAATAAGGATAATAATAAAGCTAATACATGATTATATTGTGAGTAAGGCAGACTAGAAGAAAAGAAGATTGGACTAATATAATCAGTAATAAGGGAGAAGATCACGAAAATAAAAGCAGTGGATAAATGGATTGTGTGCTTTATGGCATGGGCAACATTACAGCACGAATCCATCCTACTATCGTGTTGGAGCGACTTCATCAACTACCCCCTCGAAACTTGATTGTGTCACAATTCCAACCCTCACAACTGCATGAAAAACGACGCAATGTGGCGAAGAGATTAAGAATCAGCTCCAATAGGGTACATACAACCTTATTAAGATACACATATCCAATTACTAATTCAAATAGCTAAGGTGAAGATTGTCTCATAATTCTTCGCACGAACGACCTTTCATATGTAGTACAACAATGACAATCAGAATTATAAAATGAATATGAAATTGCATCCAGTCCCTCCTATGGCTGTTTGTAAAGTTTAATTCGAGTGTACAAGGATCACATTATAATTTATATAAAATTAGAGGACAAAGTTGCATTCGAATCTACAATATCTATATATGGTTGTCTTTTTTTTTTTTGGGAAAAATATGACAACTAATTACAGAAAATTATGGAAGGCCTCAAGGTCCTTGGTGTATTGCGAAAATAAAAAATCGGGACAGGAGTCCCAAGAGTCTTCCAGTTCTGGTTGCTTGAGATGTCGCTTTGCAAGTTGGTCCGCTAGTTTATTCTGGTCCCGCTTCTTGAAGCAAATATCTCTTGAGCCCTGAAGAATAAGATGTTTGATGGAGTGGACTAGGAGCATGTATTTGGGGGGCGTGGGGCGTAAATCTTTTATCCACTGAACTGCGTTGCTTGAATCAGTAAGGATGTGAAGGCTCGTGATCCGATCTTTGCACGCGAGGCGGAGTCCTTCCAGAATGGCCCGGAGTTCTCCGTCCATTGGGTCTACACCTGGAAGCTTAAGTGCCGCCCCTTTGATCCATCTACCCGCTTTGTCCCGCATAATGATGCTTAGGGCCTTGACGTCCTTGCCAGTGTCTACTGATGTGTCCACAGATATGATAACAGGATCAGCCAAAGGGGTAACCAAGGGAGCTGTCATGGGCCGCTGTGGTGGAGGACTGCACGAAGATTTCCTGAAGGCGACGAGAGTAGTAGCAAGGCAAGACTTGCAATTTGCAACCAGCACCTCCGGCGGCATCCTTCTACCTTCGAAGATGGTGGAATTCCTATCCTTCCAAAGCCACCAACATGTAATCACAAAAAGAAGCTTCCATTCATTGAGCTGATTAGGAACCTGGAGGTTGAGCTCCACCCAGGCCTCGATTGTCTCCGGTAGAAAGAAGCGGGTCATCTCCGTAGGACGCAGGCGTGACCATACCTCTGAAGCAGAAGGGCAGTCACGAAGAGCATGGAGGCCTGATTCCTCCACGTTATGGCATCTAGTGCAGAGCGAATTGTCGACCATGTTGCGTTTGAAGCGAAGGTGGTTTGTAGGTAGCCTATCCTGGAAAATAAGCCACATCGTCGTCTTCATGCGCTGTTGAATGGGGAGGTTCCAGATTGCCGAGAACTTACTAGAATGGACATTATGTTGCTGCTGGGAGAGGAGAGTGTAAGCAGAACTAGAAGAGTATTCACCATCAACCGAGTGGAGCCAAACCCTGCGGTCAGCTCCGAGTTCAAGGGAAGGAGTGGGCATGCTGGTAATGTCCCTGACCGTGGATGGGGTGAACCAGGAGTGTTGGATAAATTGGATATTATGATAAATCCCTTTGTTTCGATGATGACAAACATTTCATTCTTATTAATCTAACGAGCTACTTAAGTGTGCAGGAACAAGGTGATGACAAAGTTCTAGGGAATCCTTACGCTTGAATGTTTATAAATGTCATGCAATGTAATCATATGTAAACTTGTACAAACATATAATGTACAAGTACTTAGACTTCATGTAAATCAAGCGTTAGATCTCCCTAACTAAACACTACACTTAGTTAGGACATCTCCTTCTAATAGGATCACATAATGCACACTCATGCACTCACTTAGTATCTTAATTGAAAGATTGAAAACAGAGTCAATCTCGGTCGACCACACTCCTCGACCGAGACACTCTCGGTCGACAAACTTCTCAACCGAGATTGACCAAAAGTAGTCGTTAGACACAGCAGTTGACAGTTGCAAATAAACGTTAATCCAGAGAGCCTGTCGGTCGAAAAATCCTCGACCGACCGGGCATCTCGGTCGACAAGTCCTCGACCGAGATGGTCTCTGACAGCAACTGCAGAATTAATTAACTAGCCGTTGCTAATGCGCCTAACTTATTCCTAACGGCTAGTTAAGCACTAGGAACCCCCTAGAAGTTGTCTAGAACGTCCTTAAGCATACTTAGGCCATTCCTATAAATAGGACAAGCCATAGGACACTAGAACACACTTACATACTCAATTGTGCAATCTTTGAGCATACACTACATTGGCAATCTGTTTAGAGCAATAGTGCAATTCCCACACTTGTTATACATTCATATTGCTACCTTTTCGTGTCCTATAGACTAGGATCTCCTACACATAATAATCACATTGCTATATATCTTGGTTGGGAGATCCAAACGCTTGATATAGGAAAATCAAGCCTTGTGCTTACAACGGTATTGTAATTTCTGTATTTCTTTCTTGTTCCTATTTATTCCTTGTACTCTCCTTGCTACTCCTAGGGTTGGAGGCTGCGGATTGGAGAGGGTGGACTTCTCAGGTGGAGAAGGGGACTTCAAGCTACTTCAAGAAGGCTATCGCACGGGAAGCTACTTCAGAAGGCTGGTGCAACGGGTGTTGGTGCATCTACTTCAAGGGAAGGCTGCTTCGAGTTGGGCGATTACTTCTAGGTGAAGGCTGCTTGAAGGGTTTAGGGAAAAGAAATGTATTTTATGTAAAATCCTTGCGAGGTAATAAAATAATTTCTTTTCAAATCCCGGTTGGGTAAGCAACCGGGTAGTGGACTGACTACCTTAGTATTTGCTAAGGCTAGGAACCACTCTAAACCCTTGTGTCTCTTTGTCCAATCTTTCTTTGTGGTTGCTTGAGTTTAAATTATTTTAAAATCTCTATAAAACTCTATTCACCCCCCCCTCTAGAGGTTTTCAATTGGTATCAGAGCAGGCTTCAAGGAGCCCTAACAAGGTCTTGAAGAGATAAAGGGAGGAGGTGACTACAACCACAAGAAAAGGAGCATGGACCAAAGTTCGACAAGTTGCAATTGGTGCTTAGGAACAAAGCACTCCACGTCTAAATGTCCATGGAGGTCAAAGAAAGGAGATGCACATAAAGAGTGTTTCGTTGCTACAATAAGTGAGGAAGAAGAAGAAGAGGTAAGCTTGCTTGACTTACCCAAGGAGGAGTTAGTTGCTATTATTGAAGAAACATATAATAAATATGTTGAATGCAAAAAGAAGTTAAAGAAATCCAGTAAAGAAAATGATGATCTAAATGCTAGACTTCTTGCTCTTACATCCGAAAATGACGATTTATATGCTAAATTGAATACTCTTGGTTTTGAAAAAGATAGCATTATGTCTGATAATCGTACCTTGAAATCATCTCTAAGTAACAGTGAAGTAAAGATCTTTACTCTAGAAACAAACTATGATCTTCTATGTCAAGAAAAAGCTGAATTGCTTACAAAATTAAATGATTTTCAAAAACAACCTATATTGTGCACCCATGTAGATTATGACAATATAGTGAAAGAAAGAAATATGTTATCATCCAATCTAGACCAAGCAAAATTAGATATCAAGAAAAGAATGGATGAGATCGTTAAGTTGCAACAAGAAGTTAGTAAGTTAAGCAACAATGGAATCCTTGATAGAATATTAGAAAATTCCTATCATCAAATAGGGAGAAGAGGACTAGGTTATAAGCCTAATGAGAAATCCTATCAACAACCTAGAAGAACACAAGCGAGTCAATCCGCTTATATACCTAGAGGCACAAAAATGTATATACCCAAGAATAACCTAGATCAAAACTATAGAAAAAGGCTTGAGGTTGATTCAATTTGTTGTCATTATTGCTCACGCCTTGGACATTATTCTTTTTCATGCCCATACAAGAAAAAGCATGTCGAAATGGTATGGGTTCCAAAAACCCCAAATTAAATAAGTTCGACTAAGTTGAGATATGACCATAGACCTTAATTTGTATATCCTTATGTCTATCTCAACTTAACATTTAGGGATAACAAAATCAAAAAGATTTAATAGCACCTTGATACACATACGTTTATCTCAAACTGCTGTAAATCTGTACATTGTATGTGAAAATTATTCTTGAAAGATTCTTGAAAGATTCTATTTAATCATTCTTTTATTGCACATTTCTTTTTCAGAAATACTTGCAATGAATAAAATGTTTCAAATAAATTTTTGTGTGCTTTTATATTTTAGTCTATCCAAAGTAATCTTAAATTCATAAATGGATATTATTCTTGAATATATTTGATGTCCTTATTAAGCTCTCATAATTAGTACACTTTAATGTGTCTCAAATTGATATTTGCAAGCTATCTGCAGAACTCATACTTCGCATATGAATGATTCATACTGGAAACCTGCAGAATATGCCTCTTGGTTAAAATAAAATTTGACCAAGGGGCGCTATGGTCGTAATCAAGGGCGACCTAAAATAAACTTTGATAAAAATTGTTTATTTGAACATTATTTTATTGAACTTTATCTTAGCATATTTTTAAATCAAAACGTCAAATCATTTGTGGTAATTAGAAGCCTTAAATATTATTACTCCCTTGGAATATACATATGCTCTACAAAAATGTTCTATGATTTACATTAAGATTCAGCCAAAAAAATTGAACTCAGTAAGTTAGTCGGTCGACAAATGCTCGACCGAGAACCACTCGGTCAGCCCATCTCACTCGACCGACAAATTCTAAACAGACTCAGTATCAGACAAACTGTCGGTCGACGAGTGCTCGACCGAGACAATGTCGGTCGACAAGCGCTCGACCGAGAAACAGCCGTTGGATATGACCGTTGCGACCCGACCATTATGACCGTTTTCTTTACCGTTGGAGGACCAAGTGGCGCGTCTGCAACTCGACCGTTGCGGACGCTCGGTCGACGAGTCGTCGACCGACCGGGTCGCTGGAATTCTATAAATAAGTGCAAAAACGAGCCACTTACTCACACTTGCATTCCCTTGCTTCCATAGTCCATCTCTAGTGCAATTTCGTGCAATCCTTCAGCACTCTTACTCTCAAATCTTCCTTGCTTCTTCTCCACTCTCAAGAAACACAATGGCCTCATCATCAACTGTCCGTGGGAAGAAGAAAGTTGCTGGAAGAAAAAGAAGAGAAGAGAGGGAAGCCACTCCGCCACTGACGATCATCAATGACATAGCTTTCGTCGACGGAGATGCTGGAGATAGATACTTTCGGCTTTCCTCTAAAGCTCCTCTTCCCCGACGTCCGGTAGAAGTGATGGACTTCATCAACATAGTTGACCTGGAGCATCTCTTTGGAGTACAAAAGCTGAAGGACTTCATCAATCCATCCTTTCCTTCCTACTCCATTAAGGTAGTCAACGAATTCTATGCCAATCTTCTATCCCACACCGAAAATGACATCACTTTCTTCTACACCATGGTCAATGGGCATAGTTTTAAATTTTCCGAAGGGGATATTCTTGACATGCTTGAAATTGATATAGACGAATATCAAGATTTCCTTGACCTTTCCACCGGCAATCCAATAAACTTATTTTCCCATGATGACCACACCACTAGTCTTAGTGATATAAAAAGAGCCATATTTCAAGCCAATACCACTTGTCATGAAGATAGGGGAACCTATTATGCAATAAACCTAAAATCGGCATGTAGAATAGTAAACCTCATTGTTTCCACCAACATACATCCACGAGCCAATAAATCCGAGGTTCCTATCTTCCGTATGTGTCTAATTTATGCTATCATAAAAGAAATTCCCATCAACTTCATTCGTATAATACTTAAAAATATGCTTGAGTTTTCTGGCAATCCACCATATGCCGATTTTGTATGCCAGATTACTCAACATTTTCTTAAGACAAACATTGAAGATATGGGATACATATGGGAGCGTAGACCACCAAAGATAAGTAAGAACACCGTAGAGAAGATGGGAATTGACTTTGGCCATAAAAGGGCAAGAGTAGAAGGAGAGTCATCACATCAGGATATACCACCCCCTCCTCCTACTAACCTTTCCATTGATCCCATCCAAAATACCCTTACTTATATTGCTGGCTCCCAATACCATCTTAGTAGACAATTAAACTACAATCACCATGCCATGACATACTTAAATCAAAGAATGCAAAACCTTTCTCCTGGCCAAACCGATGAATATCCGCATTCTTTAAACCCTGGCATGCTCGACCCATTTAACCCCTCATACAACTACTATCAACCTCCACCTTCACCATCAATGGATCTTGCACATACTCAATTTTCTTCCATACAATTGCAAGACATAGCTGCTCACTTCCGTTTTGACCGAGTTCCCACTTTCCTGGAAGCATATGCGTTGACTACAACTGGTGCTTTGGATTGGAAAACTCTGGTCCAATACTATGGAGCTGAGCCATTTCTTGGGAAAGATCCAGACATTGATGTAATTCTTAAATCTTTCCTGTGAAGTGTTGGCGTTGTAATAGTTGTGTTCTATATGATTGTAATCTTCTTCATGCTATTGAATGAAATTTGCCATTTTTATTTGATTCACATGGTTATTTGTTTGGCTTATAATGACATCTTCAAAATATGGGTTATCAGTTCATTATTGTAGAACATAACAAATAAGGGAATAATAATAATTAAAACAGGCAACTATTGCAAATTAAAATTAAATTTTCAAATAACAAAATAGTTCTCTAGAAACATTCTCGGTCGAGAAACTAGTCGACCGAGAACATTGTCGGTCGAGCAATTGTCGACCGACTGGGTTTCTGTTTTTCCAGATTGACATAATTGCATACATCTTTGTTAAAATCTTGGACATTTTATATATTTGCTCAGTATTCAAACTTTCATTTGAGATATCTATCGAAGGGGGATCCAAGCATAAGAAAAAGGGGGAGATCATTAACACTTTGATCATTGTTTAAAAGAAGCTTACAAAAAACTTTGTAATCACTATGTGTAACTGAATATTTTCAAGAAAGTTATGACTTTATTGAAATTAGTATCTTGTACTTGAAGGAACTCTCTACCCACAATGGGGCTTAACATCCCTTGCATTTGGATGGAGACATTTTTAGGTACTCTAAGCTTAGAGGATTCTCATTTAATCTAGGGCTTAACATCCTTTGATATATGAGAAATCCATATATATTTCATCATATGCTTAAAGGTATCTCTTTTCATTTCAAGGCTTAACACCCTTTGCGAATGATTGAGAAACAAATTGTGGATAAGTTAGATAAAAAATCAATGTTCCTAATAGGATATCTAATTAAGGGGGAGCATCATATTAAGGGGGAGAAGAAAAGTAAAACATTCAACTTGGATATTTTTGAAATGACAAAGGGGGAGAAAGAATATAAAAATATATATAAAAGAGTTTCATCACATCTGGGCCAGCACTTACTTGAAAAACATAAATGGCTACAAAAGGTAAATTTTCAGGTATGAAACTCATATACTTTATATTTCCTTATTTCATATTTAGGAAATGTTTGTCATCTTCAAAAAGGGGGAGATTGTTGGATAAATTGGATATTATGATAAATCCCTTTGTTTCGATGATGACAAACATTTCATTCTTATTAATCTAACGAGCTACTTAAGTGTGCAGGAACAAGGTGATGACAAAGTTCTAGGGAATCCTTACGCTTGAATGTTTATAAATGTCATGCAATGTAATCATATGTAAACTTGTACAAACATATAATGTACAAGTACTTAGACTTCATGTAAATCAAGCGTTAGATCTCCCTAACTAAACACTACACTTAGTTAGGACATCTCCTTCTAATAGGATCACATAATGCACACTCATGCACTCACTTAGTATCTTAATTGAAAGATTGAAAACAGAGTCAATCTCGGTCGACCACACTCCTCGACCGAGACACTCTCGGTCGACAAACTTCTCGACCGAGATTGACCAAAAGTAGTCGTTAGACACAGCAGTTGACAGTTGCAAATAAACGTTAATCCAGAGAGCCTGTCGGTCGAAAAATCCTCGACCGACCGGGCATCTCGGTCGACAAGTCCTCGACCGAGATGGTCTCTGACAGCAACTGCAGAATTAATTAACTAGCCGTTGCTAATGCGCCTAACTTATTCCTAACGGCTAGTTAAGCACTAGGAACCCCCTAGAAGTTGTCTAGAACGTCCTTAAGCATACTTAGGCCATTCCTATAAATAGGACAAGCCATAGGACACTAGAACACACTTACATACTCAATTGTGCAATCTTTGAGCATACACTACATTGGCAATCTGTTTAGAGCAATAGTGCAATTCCCACACTTGTTATACATTCATATTGCTACCTTTTCGTGTCCTATAGACTAGGATCTCCTACACATAATAATCACATTGCTATATATCTTGGTTGGGAGATCCAAACGCTTGATATAGGAAAATCAAGCCTTGTGCTTACAACGGTATTGTAATTTCTGTATTTCTTTCTTGTTCCTATTTATTCCTTGTACTCTCCTTGCTACTCCTAGGGTTGGAGGCTGCGGATTGGAGAGGGTGGACTTCTCAGGTGGAGAAGGGGACTTCAAGCTACTTCAAGAAGGCTATCGCACGAGAAGCTACTTCAGAAGGCTGGTGCAACGGGTGTTGGTGCATCTACTTCAAGGGAAGGCTGCTTCGAGTTGGGCGATTACTTCTAGGTGAAGGCTGCTTGAAGGGTTTAGGGAAAAGAAATGTATTTTATGTAAAATCCTTGCGAGGTAATAAAATAATTTCTTTTCAAATCCCGGTTGGGTAAGCAACCGGGTAGTGGACTGACTACCTTAGTATTTGCTAAGGCTAGGAACCACTCTAAACCCTTGTGTCTCTTTGTCCAATCTTTCTTTGTGGTTGCTTGAGTTTAAATTATTTTAAAATCTCTATAAAACTCTATTCACCCCCCCTCTAGAGGTTTTCAAGGAGCGTAAGAAATCGATGTCCCAGTCTCCATTGTCAAGGACCAGGCTGGACACCATTAGGTCAGAGACGTCTTGAGGAATAGTGAGACCAGCTCGTAGGGATGGGGTGCGGCCTTCACCCACCCATTTCTCAACCCCAACATTTGTCTGCGCACCTGAGAGGGGTGTGAATCTAGAATTGGATATCAGGAAAGGAATAGCTGCATTGATGATGCGCCAAACGTGCGACCCCGAAGCATTGCTTTGTGAGGACCTAGAATATTTAGCAGAGGCCAGTTGTACCCAAGGTACGTTCCTGTTGGTCAGGAAATCCCAACATAGCTTCATGGTAAGTGTCACGCCCCAATCTCACATTAACCACAAACTACGAGATTAAGACGCGACAGGATGGGATTTACACATAAGCCAGCCACTCTTCACTTTTTAAAACCTTTTAAAGAGATTAATAGGATAATCCGATTTATGCTGTAAAATGAAACTAAACAAATTTGCGGAAGCATCCTTATTAACTGAATAGCAATATACGCAGAATCTACAACATATTACATTGTTTGACATAAATAAAGCATAACAGAATATTTACATCTTTAAAGACATTCTCTCTCTCACTCACACCTTGTCCCGCAGATCGAGGGGAATGGACTAAGAGACCTCTAACTACCAACTACGAACCTTCTATCGACTAGGCGTAAGGATAAAACGATCCTTCTGACTCCTGATGCTGGTGCTGACCTAAAAATGTTTTGAGTAGAGGTATGAGCCTACTCGCTCAGTGAATAGCATTTCACTTAGCTATCAATAAACAACTTATCAGGTTTATAAATTGAAATTAACATAAATGCAGAACTAAGCAAGGCAATTCTAAATACATAACAAATATGCAGTTAATAACCACATGCTAAATCATCAACAGGTAATTCAGGTAAATGAACAGTTCTATAAATTTACTGTGAACCTACATGATTATTTATTCATTTTATTATGCCCTAAATATATGCAGTGTACTCTGCATATAAAGATCCGCAACAAGTTCATGCTACGGTCCCACCGTACAAGACTTAGCGACACACCCGGGGAATGCTAAGTCTGACTGCTGTCCTGGTCTGCGTCAGGACTCTCAGGCTCTCTCGGCCTCACTGCACTCTCAAAGAGTGTACTCTAGACTCCTCCTTTAACCTAAGTACATCGGCGGAGGGTCACAGGGTTACCTTCGTGACGCTGCACGAATTGTGTTAGATAACCGTGTTTTTCTTTTCTTACCAGTGCCACCGTGACACACGCACGGATTATTGTTGAACACTGCTTTTCTGCCCTCGTGCCACCGTGACATACGCACGGATTATTGTTGAACACGAGTCACCGACCATCTAGACACACGCTAGATAGGTCGTTTCACCCCAAGGTGCAGACCTCACGAGGGGTTCTACGGTGTTAGGGCATCTAAGTCTATACTTGATTAACAATTAAACAAATAACAGGAAAAATTACATTCCATACATAATGCATAATCTGAACATCACAAGAAACGCATATATAACCTTTATCGTAATTAAACACGAATCAGTATCATTTATCCAGTTTCAAATACTAAACATCTATTTTGAAATTCAGTAAATACATTGCAACTATAGAACAGGAAACTGCATCATTTTTACTAAGCATATTAAGTAATTCAAATCCAATGAATCTAATATACTCTATTTTGTATACTACACTGCTTAAAGGTTATACCAATTGATTCAAAAGCAATTGAGCATTTAAATTGAGTTAAATACTGATTTCTAAATGAACTACTACTCACCCTTCTGGAACTCGGCCGACCAAACTGGGAACTCGGCCGATCGGCTGGTAACTCGGCCGATCCACCCGCAACTCGGCCGATCCAAACCCTGGTCGAAAACCTATAATGGGAAACTCGGCCGAATCATGTCCAATTCGGCCGATCAAAGCACTGATCGTCAAATCTAATAAGGAAACTCGGCCGAATCATTCGCAATTCGGCCGAACGACACATATACAGGTTATATACAAACATCTGATTTTACTAATGATAAAAAAAGTGAAATCCTACTCACTTTGATTTGGACCATCCGGATTCGTCCGAAACTATGCTCAAGGTCAAATTCCGGGCGAATTCCATTGTCTTCAACCTGTTGCAAGCAACTACCTCACGTTCAAACTGGAAAGGGAGCTCCAAGCTGGACCTAGTCACAGCCATTAGCTACAAATTCGAACTTCATCCTCATGGGCGGAGTCAGGGCGGCCATTAGAGCTGCTTGTTCGCCCAAACCTTCCTTTGGTTGGCGGCTTGCTGCATCTGCCGCTTGGGTGGCCGGCGCCCCTGTAGGTTTGGCGCTGCTGCTGGGCGCTGCTGAGCAAACTGGAGGAAGAAGGAAGGAACTACCTAGCTAGCTTGAGGTTTTGGGAGCCTAGAAACCGCCCCGCCACTCCCCCCTATTCTGCTCAAACGGCCGCGGCTGCTACTGCTGCTCCTTGCTGGGGCGCCGCCCAGCAGGTCAGTGGTTGTAGGATGCCGCTAGGGCATGGAGGAGGAAAAGAAGTGGAAAGGGAAGAAGAGGAAGACGGCAAGGAGGGTTGGGCGCAGCTAAACGGAGGTGTAGGAAATCCTAAAACGCCCAAAATCCCCCCCCCTTACTCTGCTCTGTCGGCACTAAGTGTCGTATCACTGTTCTATCGGGCGAAGAAGAAGAAGAGAAGGGGTCGGTTCGCGGAGGGACCGGGATGCAAAATGCCCAACAGAATCCTAAAATTACAACTAGGTCCCTGAACACTCAAATGCCCATATCTTTTAGCTCGGAAGTCGGTTTCGGGTGATTTTTCTTGCAAACTCTCAAGAACGAGATTCTCTATCATCCCAGGGCATAAAATCATATTAACTAGCTTGTCACATCAGGTCAAATCACTAATTGCAATCATTGAACATTCAACTCAACCTAATTAACTAATTAATCAACATTGATATTATTAATTGCCTTGGGTGATTTAAACTCAACTATTGATTCACATATTAACTTATTTGATTAACCATGATATTTAATTTGATATTCAACACTAATTGCATTAGTCAGCACTCAACTCAACTCAATAAACTCAACAATCGTCATTACTATTATCATTAATTACCTCAGATGATTAAATCTTGACTATTGGTCCACATGTTGTCTTATCTTGATTATTCATGATGTTTAACAAAAGCTTAGCACTAACTGAGGTGTTTTACGTAATTCAAGGTATTTATTGACTAACTCTGATATGGGTCGTAACAATCTCCCTCCCTTATAAGAATTTCGTCCCGAAATTCCTAAAAGAGAAAAGGAAACTTGTCATTCATTCCTAACTCGTGTTTCCACGTGTCTTCCTCTAGGTCAAGATTTCTCCACAAAATTATTACTAATGATATCTCACAATTCGTGAGTTTCTTGATCCTCCGATCAATCATCTGTATAAGTCCCTTAACCTAGAACACATCTGATCTGATCCCAGACCAACCCACAAAACTTTGTCTTTCCTGAATCGTTATAACAGTATCTCACTTTATGGTAATTACCAAGAAATTTTTATACTATTCATGCAAACAGACTAAAATTCTTAAATAAACAGAATCCATGTCAATCTGGTGCTAAGTTAAAATCATGCAATTTAACTGTTAAAATCATCACATCTCATAATGAAAACTAATATCAAAATACTTGATTCATCGTACACCCTATCCTCAGGGTTTCATTTGCCTTGTTCATTCATCACATGCCAACACCCTACTCTTAGGGTTTCCTCATTCACTAACCACATGGCAACACCCTACTCTTAGGGTTTCCATTATCTCATCTGTTAGATTTCAATTCAAATCACAATACGATATCATTCTACAACTGGCAGAACAATATATTTCAAATCATTGTAATTACCGAGTAATGTTTATATCATGCATGCAGACAGATTAAAAATTCATAAATATTCCAAACTCAATCAATTTTGGCACACACATACCGGATTCATGTAATTGAACATCTTATTACATCAATAAAAGCTATTTACTTCGCATATAACAAACCATCTGTACTATTGTTCAATTACTTAAATTTTCTCGAAGAACGTGCATATTAACCAAATTCCTGGTTTATGCATCACATAACTCAATTAAGAGTTATTTACGTATCATCACACAAGTATTTAATAGTACTTGAGAATTTCTAATGATATCTTAATGAAAAGTGCCAAATCATGTAAAATGTCAGATCACACACATTAACATAACAGGAAGCAGGTATTTAGGTTTATTTACATATTTTAATGCTATCTTACTATCTTGAAATCATGCACCTGATGGTTTACCAAAACTGTGCTGTCTGGGTTTTTATTCAAACCGAACCATTATCAGTTGTGTATTTCTAAACTCAACATTCACATTAAGCAAACTCTATAAGACTTAAATGTTCTTCCCATTTCCACTGAAAAGCAAAACACATGCTCTCAGCATGTTCTCAAGAGTCTGAATGGTTCTCTCAAACTAACCATCCGTCTGCGGATGAAAAGGTTGTATCGAATCTTAACTTTGTGCCCGAAGCACGATGCAACTGTTTTCACAACCTAGATGTGAACTTAGGATCTCAATAAGATATGATTGAAACTGGATTACCAGGCAATCTAATTATTTTATTCATGTATATCTTAGTCAAATCTCGAGACATCAAGGGTTGACTTAATATGAAGAAAATGAGCAGACTAAATTAGTCTATTCACATTCATTCCTATTAAATCACAACCCTTAAGTGTCCTGGGTAATCTTACCACAAAATCCATTGTGATAAATTCCCATTCCCATTCGGGCATAGAAAAAGATCACAAGGTAGCTATAGATTTCTAGGGTTCAACCTTAACCTACTGATACACACTACTTTTAACCACATACTTAGCTACATCCTTCTGCATAGTTGACCATCCGTTATACTCTTTGAGATTCATATATATCTTAGTATTTTCCTGAAAACATAGCATACATCAAAACATACACTTCCATAAAAATCTTTTCTTTCAGGCTTTTCCCCTTAAAAGAATTTCACTCAATCTCGAGATACACACAGCATGTCATGCATGGTCTGGTTTAACTCACTATCACCCCATAGTAGTTCCTTGATCTGATCATAAGAAGTAAGCTTAACTTACATCTGTACAATCAAATCACTCTGTGCTGTCACCCCTAAGTCTAGGTTCAACTCCCACATTTCTACTAGCAGGTCTCAATTGAAACCTGCCGTAGAAAATGCATTGGCTGTTGAACTTGACTTTCTGCTAGAAACATCATCCACCACATTCTCTTTACCAGGGTGATAATCTATTGTCACATCATAAAGATAGTGACACCATATCTTTAAAACATGAACTACATCAACTATCTTTATATCATATTTCGGGTAATACTCTGCTTTCTATGTTACTTACTTATTGTTACATTTTAGGTTTATGTCTTACTCATTCCTCTAAATCATCTCATGTTGTTCATGTACCGATCAGGTTATCTTCTTCAAAACCCTATATCGTTATCAAAACCAGTTTACTTTTCATAGAACAAATCCCAAGATCTTTATTTAACAAAGATATTGGCATACAAGGTTACATCACTAATGATACCCTTTAAACTACTTCAACCCTAATCATCCTAGGGTTTTGGTCTAAATCAATATCATAGCATTATTGTGTGTGGTCGATTATATAGATCAAATTGATTTGCTTGGGGCAATAACATATTAACCCAGCATTCAGCTTTAATCACATTCAGCTGAAAATTCAGTTTTATAATAGTTTCTGTAATTCGTTTATTAAACTGTAAACAGAAACTCCAAAAATTTTGAAAATTTTATATGTTGTGCCTAATAAAGTTTTAAACATACAGTAAAAATTTCAGGTCATTTCAAGTTACCAATAATTAATTAAAAATCGAACAGTGCGCTGCTATATAGCAGTCTGCAGCAGATTCGGTCGAGTTGCAACTCGACCGACACCTTACTGAAGAGATCAAAAGTCATCCAAAAATTACGCCAAATTAATAGAGTGTCTAAAATTTGTGATTTTCAAACATAATTAAAATTTGGGATCAATTGGACGTACCAATAAAAAGATAAAATTCAATTACCACACTGCTATATCATTCAGAAAATGTGATTGGTCGAGTTTGAAACTCAGCCGATGAACAGGTCAGAACATTCTTCAAAAATTCTGATATCTTCTAATGTTGTTCACATTTTATATATCCAAATCATATCTAAATTGGAGCTAAATCAAAGTTACACATAAAATACTAAAAATCATCTAGTGAGACATTCTATTTATCAAATTCTGTATTCATGTGTTATTTGAATCCTAATTTGGGGCCAATTAGGGTCTATGCTTCTCAAACCCTAATTTTCAAGATAAAAGAACATTTAGACTTCTATTCATATTTTACTTGTTAATAGGAGTCATTAGATCCCAGTAACGCATCCTGCCAGCCGGACCAGGCCGAACCTGTAGTCCTGAAGCCAAGAGCTACTTCGAGATTAATCAACCCCTATTAACCTTAAACATGTGGAAAGAATATTCACTTAGGACAAACTCAATTAAACATAATTTCGGGTCTACTTTAATACAAAGAAAACAAACATTAAACTTTTCACTTCATGACACAACAATATAAAAGAATCATACTTATTGTACAAACTGAAAGTCTAAATTCATGCATATAAGAGCATTTCTAGTGATACTTAAATCAAATAAACAATGATAGACAAAAGTTGAATCGCATCTTATATGTAATCTCTTATTCCTACATTAATTTCTTATCTCTTAACCCTAAGATTTCTAGGGTTTTTCTCTAGCCTATCCTTCCTCTGCATACCTGGCCAGGGCATCCAGAGAAGAACAGACAGAGTAGCTTGATACTGGTCAATCTAAGTATTCAGACACCTGGCCAGGGTATCTAAACACTCAGACCTTCCAGAGCTAAAACACATCATTCATTATTCGCCTTACTTATAACTTTATTCTTTGACCTTAGTGATTCTTAACGACTCATCTTAAGCTCATTACTTGATTCTCGTGACCACATCCTCTTCCTGCTATCTGCAATAGTATAACAGAACATTTCCTGTTATAAAATCACAGTTAGAAGAAAGACACCTAAGTCCTAATCCTATTGGTCTCTTATCGTCCCCTGACCTTGAGTAACTATGTACTCAAACCAAAGCTCTGATACCAAAAGTTGTCACGCCCCAATCTCACATTAACCACAAACTACGAGATTAAGACGCGACAGGATGGGATTTACACATAAGCCAGCCACTCTTCACTTTTTAAAACCTTTTAAAGAGATTAATAGGATAATCCGATTTATGCTGTAAAATGAAACTAAACAAATTTGCGGAAGCATCCTTATTAACTGAATAGCAATATACGCAGAATCTACAACATATTACATTGTTTGACATAAATAAAGCATAACAGAATATTTACATCTTTAAAGACATTCTCTCTCTCACTCACACCTTGTCCCGCAGATCGAGGGGAATGGACTAAGAGACCTCTAACTACCAACTACGAACCTTCTATCGACTAGGCGTAAGGATAAAACGATCCTTCTGACTCCTGATGCTGGTGCTGACCTAAAAATGTTTTGAGTAGAGGTATGAGCCTACTCGCTCAGTGAATAGCATTTCACTTAGCTATCAATAAACAACTTATCAGGTTTATAAATTGAAATTAACATAAATGCAGAACTAAGCAAGGCAATTCTAAATACATAACAAATATGCAGTTAATAACCACATGCTAAATCATCAACAGGTAATTCAGGTAAATGAACAGTTCTATAAATTTACTGTGAACCTACATGATTATTTATTCATTTTATTATGCCCTAAATATATGCAGTGTACTCTGCATATAAAGATCCGCAACAAGTTCATGCTACGGTCCCACCGTACAAGACTTAGCGACACACCCGGGGAATGCTAAGTCTGACTGCTGTCCTGGTCTGCGTCAGGACTCTCAGGCTCTCTCGGCCTCACTGCACTCTCAAAGAGTGTACTCTAGACTCCTCCTTTAACCTAAGTACATCGGCGGAGGGTCACAGGGTTACCTTCGTGACGCTGCACGAATTGTGTTAGATAACCGTGTTTTTCTTTTCTTACCAGTGCCACCGTGACACACGCACGGATTATTGTTGAACACTGCTTTTCTACCCTCGTGCCACCGTGACATACGCACGGATTATTGTTGAACACGAGTCACCGACCATCTAGACACACGCTAGATAGGTCGTTTCACCCCAAGGTGCAGACCTCACGAGGGGTTCTACGGTGTTAGGGCATCTAAGTCTATACTTGATTAACAATTAAACAAATAACAGGAAAAATTACATTCCATACATAATGCATAATCTGAACATCACAAGAAACGCATATATAACCTTTATCGTAATTAAACACGAATCAGTATCATTTATCCAGTTTCAAATACTAAACATCTATTTTGAAATTCAGTAAATACATTGCAACTATAGAACAGGAAACTGCATCATTTTTACTAAGCATATTAAGTAATTCAAATCCAATGAATCTAATATACTCTATTTTGTATACTACACTGCTTAAAGGTTATACCAATTGATTCAAAAGCAATTGAGCATTTAAATTGAGTTAAATACTGATTTCTAAATGAACTACTACTCACCCTTCTGGAACTCGGCCGACCAAACTGGGAACTCGGCCGATCGGCTGGTAACTCGGCCGATCCACCCGCAACTCGGCCGATCCAAACCCTGGTCGAAAACCTATAATGGGAAACTCGGCCGAATCATGTCCAATTCGGCCGATCAAAGCACTGATCGTCAAATCTAATAAGGAAACTCGGCCGAATCATTCGCAATTCGGCCGAACGACACATATACAGGTTATATACAAACATCTGATTTTACTAATGATAAAAAAAGTGAAATCCTACTCACTTTGATTTGGACCATCCGGATTCGTCCGAAACTATGCTCAAGGTCAAATTCCGGGCGAATTCCATTGTCTTCAACCTGTTGCAAGCAACTACCTCACGTTCAAACTGGAAAGGGAGCTCCAAGCTGGACCTAGTCACAGCCATTAGCTACAAATTCGAACTTCATCCTCATGGGCGGAGTCAGGGCGGCCATTAGAGCTGCTTGTTCGCCCAAACCTTCCTTTGGTTGGCGGCTTGCTGCATCTGCCGCTTGGGTGGCCGGCGCCCCTGTAGGTTTGGCGCTGCTGCTGGGCGCTGCTGAGCAAACTGGAGGAAGAAGGAAGGAACTACCTAGCTAGCTTGAGGTTTTGGGAGCCTAGAAACCGCCCCGCCACTCCCCCCTATTCTGCTCAAACGGCCGCGGCTGCTACTGCTGCTCCTTGCTGGGGCGCCGCCCAGCAGGTCAGTGGTTGTAGGATGCCGCTAGGGCATGGAGGAGGAAAAGAAGTGGAAAGGGAAGAAGAGGAAGACGGCAAGGAGGGTTGGGCGCAGCTAAACGGAGGTGTAGGAAATCCTAAAACGCCCAAAATCCCCCCCCTTACTCTGCTCTGTCGGCACTAAGTGTCGTATCACTGTTCTATCGGGCGAAGAAGAAGAAGAGAAGGGGTCGGTTCGCGGAGGGACCGGGATGCAAAATGCCCAACAGAATCCTAAAATTACAACTAGGTCCCTGAACACTCAAATGCCCATATCTTTTAGCTCGGAAGTCGGTTTCGGGTGATTTTTCTTGCAAACTCTCAAGAACGAGATTCTCTATCATCCCAGGGCATAAAATCATATTAACTAGCTTGTCACATCAGGTCAAATCACTAATTGCAATCATTGAACATTCAACTCAACCTAATTAACTAATTAATCAACATTGATATTATTAATTGCCTTGGGTGATTTAAACTCAACTATTGATTCACATATTAACTTATTTGATTAACCATGATATTTAATTTGATATTCAACACTAATTGCATTAGTCAGCACTCAACTCAACTCAATAAACTCAACAATCGTCATTACTATTATCATTAATTACCTCAGATGATTAAATCTTGACTATTGGTCCACATGTTGTCTTATCTTGATTATTCATGATGTTTAACAAAAGCTTAGCACTAACTGAGGTGTTTTACGTAATTCAAGGTATTTATTGACTAACTCTGATATGGGTCGTAACAGTAAGGGCTGTGTTGAATAGCTTGGTGTGTTTAACTCCCAGACCCCCAAGGGGAAGAGGCTTGGTGATTTGATTCCATGACACCAGGTGCAATCTTTTAGAGACGGCGGAGCCGGACCAGATAAAATTCCTCACAAGCTGATCTATCCTGTCGATGGTGGATGCGGGAAGCTGAACCATCTGCATGGTGTAACAAGTCTGCGAGAGAAGGACAGAGTTGGCCAAGGTAACTCTGCCCGCAAGAGAGAGAAATCTGTTTTGCCAGTTGGAGATTTGGTTGTGGATCCTGTCGACCAAGTATTGGAAATGAGCCTTTCCCTTCCTGCGGTGTATGATCGGGATGCCAAGATGTCGCCCCAGGTTCTCAGTTTCAGGAATTTTCAAGGTTCGACGAACCTGGTTTCGAACGGTAGCAGGAGTGTGGCAGGAGAAAAACACCGAAGATTTCTCGTGGGAGAGCAATTGGCCAGAAGCTTTACCAAATTTTCGAAGGCAGCGGTTGATAATTTTAGCCTGGTGTACAGACGCCTCTCCAAATAAAATGATATCATCTGCAAAACTGACATGTGAGAAAGGGATTTTCTGCCTAGTGAGGATGATCGGGCGCCAAGAACCAGCGGCCACTTCATCACCAATGAGTTGGCTGAGTCTTTCCAGGCACATAACAAATATGTAGGGCGAGAGGGGATCCCCCTGCTTGACACCACAAGAAAGATGAAAGGAGCCGATCATTTCTCCATTCCAGAGGACCGACGTCTTGCCCGAGCGGATGAGATTCATAATTATATTAACAATGTTGCGAGGGATGGCCGTTCTAAGCAGAGTATCTTCAAAGAAGGGCCAGCTCAATTTGTCGAAGGCCTTCATGAGGTCTAATTTAATCGCCATAGTATGCGCCTTGCATTGTCTGGATTCCATGGAGTGAACAATCTCCTGAACAAGGACGATGTTGTCGCTGATCTTCCTTCCCGGAATGAAGCTCGACTGGAAAGGTGAAATCCAGTCATTCAGGTACGGCTTCAACCTGGTAGCAATGATCTTCGAGATAAGCTTGGAACATACGTTGTTGAGGGAGATTGGACGAAGCTGGGAACACGACTCCGGAGCAATAACTTTGGGAATAAGGATGAGCGTTGAGTCTGATGTGTCCTGCGGAATAGGAGAACCTAAGAAAATGTTAGAGATGAACTCGCAGACCTGGTTCTTGAGTAGACTCCAGTTTCTTTGGAAGAAGAACGCATCCAAGCCGTCAGGCCCTGGCGCTTTGAGTGGTGCCATGGCGTTGAGATTGAGCCAGATCTCGTCAGGGGTGGGTGGCTGTGCTAACATGTTAGTTATGGAAGGTGGCAGACCCGGGAAGGAGCCAATGAAGGTGCTGCTGGCTTGACGTCTTGTATTCATGTCGGACTCTTTGTAGATATTGGAGAAAAACGATAGCACAAGTTCCTTTAGCTGCTGCTCCTCTACGATCCAAGTGCCTTCAGAATTCTTCAGCCTTGTAATCGTGTTCGTCCTCCTTCTCGTTTTGACAATTGATTGGAAGTATTTGGTGTTAGAATCACCCAATTTAACCCAATCACAATGCGCTTTCTGTTTCCACTCTAATTCCTCCATCCTCAGGAGACCATCGAGTTCACATTGAAGCGCCACTGTTTCTTTAGCAATATCTTGATTGAAGTTGAGCGCCAATTGGAGTTGATTCCACTTGATTTTATTTCCAAGTTGTTCTTTCCTCAGGTGGCTCTTCTGTCGCATCCGCCTGTCCCACGCCATCGCCTTCCGCAAGAAATCGCGGCCAGCTTGGAGAAGAGGTATGTTGGTATCCCAACTCTGCAAAATAAAGGGTTTGAATTCATATATCTCTTCCCAGCGTGCAGAGGCGCGAGGAGTTCTCAGATGCATGTGGCGCGGGATCGCATCTGAAACCAGCAAGGGGGCGTGGTCTGAATTATTACGCTCAAGGACCTGAATCGGATGGACAACATTTTGTTCAAGCCACAGGTCGTTACCAAGGGCCCGGTCCAGGCGTTCGTGGAGCAAGCCTCGTCGGAAAGTGGTGCGAGCTCCAGCTGCACCAAGGTCAACCAGGTTGCACTGTGTCACGGCTTCAATGAAATCGCGGCTGTTCGATCTGTCGAAGGAAGTACTCCCGAACTTCTCGCTTTGGTACATAACAACGTTAAAGTCCCCCACTACTACCCATGGATGGGTTATAGAGGAGGAAAGCTCGGTGAGATGTTGCCAGAGGAAGCGTCTGCTGTGTTTGGTTGTGCCTCCGTAGACAAAGGTGCAGAGGAGGCGGTTATCGATCATACAATGGATGAACTGCTTGTGCGATGCGAAGATGTCGACATGGGTATTGGCTTTCCATAACACCCATATGCCCCCCGCAAATCCCATAGCTTCAACACGATGAGATTGCGCAAAGCCGAGCTTCCTGATCACCGAAGATGCTTTGGCGCCACTGCAACGAGTTTCATACAGAGCAGCTACTGATACTTTGTATTTCCTGGTAAGTTCTTTGACTGTGTTTTGGGTATCCTCGTCACAGATACCCTGGACATTCCAGCTTAGGATATTCATTCAGCACCCCCGTCTAGAGTGGATGATCCCATCGCCTGCGCTTCCTTCTCGAGGTCCTGGAGTAGGGAGGTTTTACCTCGTTTCCTTGTGGAAGTCCTTGCCGGATCCCCGGCTTGGTCGATCTTGCGGTTGCGAAGATGGATACCGTGAGAGTTTTTGGTTGGGCTTCTGTACGATATGTAAGAAGCTTTGGGAGGGCCATGGGTACCAGCATTGAACAGAGTAGATGGGATATTGTGGGACTGTGTAAGTCTGCCAGCAATAACGTCGTCGCCTGAGGGTGTGACACTGGTGTGGGCGTTATCTTTCTGTGCGTCCTGAACGTTAGACGGAGGAGGTACTGCAGACGACGTCGAGTCCAAGTGTTGTGCTTCGGGGACCTTACTGCTTGGAGCAGAAAGCTCTTTGCTTTGTTTCTTCTTCTGACGCCAGTCGATGCCAGTAACCCGTGCTGCAACTACATCCATGTCCAGCACTTCCGTGACTTCCTCGTCTTCCTCCTGTTCCAGCAAACCCTGGAAACGATTGCGTGCCTGGGACGTATTCTTTTGGGTATTATTGGTTTGACCTTTCCGCGGTCTGCGGGGAATAGGTTGTGCATGGATAGCTTCCGAGAAACCCTCCCGGCGTTGGGCCGTTTCCGGGACGATTCTGCCCGCCTATGGTTGTCTTGTTAGAATAAAAAATTGATTTGTAACTAAAATGTAAAAGAAAGAATTACATATAATACATTTTACACTCTTTCCCATGTAATCTAGATTAGAAAACAAGTTTTTCTTTATAATTCAACAATATAGACCAAAAAAATGCATAGAACACCCTCGATAAACCTTTTTTATATAGTGTCTAGATTCTACAATTCATCTTTAAGACAAACATCTACTTAAAATTACAAATATTTCTTTCTATGGATTAATGGCATAAGTGGATACTATTATAGAAGTATCATTTATTTGTTAATTTAAAAAAAGGATGCTTTTAGATGTGACTAGTGTAAATGTATAGTATTAAGTCCAAGGGTGCTGAAAAAGTTGATGTGTATATAATTGGATGTCATCGTGTGATTGTAATATGAAATATAGGTAACTGAAATTACCGTATAGAAAATGGAGCACGTCATCATAGATGCCAAATATACCTAAGATGAGCATCTAGTCGGGTCTGAATATTAGTGGGTTTGTACAAAGCCCCAATTTTGTCAACGGTGATAGTCCAACTTGTAGTCTTGATTTTCGAAAAGTTTTGGCCCACGCTTGGCATATGTATGTAACAAAAAAGGCTAAATCCATATTACAAATAAAATCATAGAAAGGATAAGACATAATGTATGGTAATATTTTTTATATCTACAAATGAACCTTTTAATTATATACTACATACCATGGGGGCATTAGATACAATTTGTGCAATATGTTTAATAATTATATATGTGTCATTTTAATTCAACAAAGAAACATGAAGAGATGTAGGTAGTTTACATAGGACGGCCATCTGACAAAGCTAAATCTTTCGACATGCGTCAATACCACATAACTTGATCCAATATGACCCATATTAACTTTTATATATATATATATATATATATATATATATATATATACACACACATATATATATAGAGAGAGAGGCTAAATATTTGTTACCCGCGCGGGTAACTTTCCCTCGCTACCCGTCACACGCGGTATTGATTCTCCGTCTGCGCGGTGACTATTCTCATCGCAAATCGACGCGAACGACGCTTCCACTCAGGCTATTCCGCCGTCAAGCCACATCTGCTTCGCCCTGCTTTGCCTCACACGCGGTCTTCATTCTCCGTCTAAGCGGCGCCCATTCTCCGTCTGCGCGGCACAGGCGGCCTTGAATCTCCGTCTGCGCGGCGCTCATTGTCGTCGCCAATCCGACGCGAAAGACGCTGCCATACAGGCTATTCCGTCGTCAAGCCATATCAACCTGCATTTTCCCCAACTGCATAGTGACTGCTTCCTAAGCTACATTGACGGTGCGGCTATTGCATCTTGACCATCTTTCCGGTAGAGCAGTGCCCCAATCTGAAAGTGGCGCCCGACCTAGAAGGGAACAATTATCTGTTGTCCTTTTTCTCTCTCGCCTGTTCGCGATGACATCCCCTACTCAGCTTTGCTCCGGCTACCTCCAGCGGCCTGCAGTGACGCCCTAGGCACCTCAAAGGTGCGACGACGCTCCAGGACAGGTCAAGAGAATGCTTGCAGAACTTCTCAAGCAGTAGTTTTGATCAATTCTTCTATCTATTAAGGTACTATGTCATTACACCTTTGTCGACTTGTTTGAGAATTGCTCCTCTATGGACCTCGCCTGGCCTTGTTTTCTTAATTCATGCCTTCGACGACACTGTGATTTGTAATGTGTATACTGATTTTCCAAGAGAATGTTGATTTGTAATGTGTATACCGATTTTTCTATTCAAGTGTGTCTTTCCAACCTTGAAATCCGTTTTATTCTGATTTATACTTTGGAATACTAATCTATCTATATTGATTGACTTATAGTAGAAAATCCAAAAGAATGTGTATTCATCTCTCTGACTATTGTATTCACAATGTGTTTTCTTCTCTCTGACTTTTGTATTCACAATGTGAATACATTTCTCTGACTTTTGTGTTTAAAATAAACCCAATTTTGTGTTTGCATTTTTCATTTTTGAAGCAGTTACTCATTTGTTATGCTGGGTTACTCTTCTGCCTGACAGAGTTACTCTCTATTGTTTCAGGGTTACTCCTCTGTCCTGCTGAGTTACTC
Organism: Alisma plantago-aquatica; assembly: GCA_963693085.1. Taxonomy (NCBI): domain Eukaryota; kingdom Viridiplantae; phylum Streptophyta; class Magnoliopsida; order Alismatales; family Alismataceae; genus Alisma; species Alisma plantago-aquatica. Next base: position 289,358,480 of record OY856414.1, read on the forward strand.
GGATGTATTTGAACTAATCTGAACCTTATTTGGCGATCGTCCGATTATCAGGTGAACATATTTATAGTCATCAGTTTCAAATCCTTGCCCTTTTTTCTGCTGTTGTGAAGCTCACTTGAAAATCTACATATAAACTTATTTGTACAAGTTTCCTATCTGTATTTTCTTTTTCAATTGAAGTGTTTAGGTTCAACTTGGAAATCTATTTTATTCTGATTTGTAATTTGGAATACAAATCTTCCTTCAGTTACTCGTTTGTTATGATGAGTTACTCTTCGTCCTGATAGAGTTACTCTCTGTTGTTTCATGTTTACTCCTCTGTACTGCTGAGTTATTGCTAGACGTTGTAATGGATCCCAGCCTTGATACAGATGCTGCCAATTCAAATGTTGGCCCTGATAATGATAATGCTAATTCTTATCCATCTGTTGGTGCTTCCACTCTGCCGCCAGCTACAGTTCCTAAAATTGGTCTCCACTTTGGAAGTTTAGATGAAGCTATCTCATTCTATTCTAGCTACGCTGGCATGATTGGTTTTAATATCAGGAAATATGACAACATGTATGAACGGGGAACTAAGATTCTCATTGCCAAAGATCTGGTTTGTGACAAGCAGGGTACAATGGGTCGTTCTAAGAGGTCAAGAGGGCTTCTAAGCCCCGTTTGTGATGAAGTGGGTAAGTTGCAGGAAAATCTGTCTAAGAAGCACAAGCGATCTGTGAAGAGGTGTGGTTGTGGAGCCATGATCCGATTCACACTAGACAAGTCCTCATCCACGTGGGTTGTGACTGCCTTTGTTGAGGAACACAACCACGATCTTGTTGATGATGCACATCTCCGTTACCTGAAGTGTAACTCATCTCTTGATGAAACTCAAAAAGATATGCTTTCTTCCATGAGCCAAGCTAACATACCTGTATCGAGACAAATTGCATTGATGGCATCGGAGTCTGGCGGCTATGAAAATCTGATATTTACTAGCAGACAAGCTCATGGACACATCAGTAGCAAGAGGAAAGAGTCAGCTAAGTATGACGTCGACATGGTCTTGGATCGGTTTGCCAAGTTTAAGGTACTCGATCAAAAATTCTTCTATACATACCAAAACGATCCTGATTGTTGCTTGACTCATCTGTTTTGGGTTGATCCTGTTTCTGTTGAAGACTACGGGTTGTTTGGCGATGCGATAGTTTTTGACACCACCTACCGCACCAACAAGTATTCGATGGTTTTTGGAATGTTTGGTGGTGTTGATCACCATTGTAAGACGGTCTTGTTTGTTTCAGCTCTTATGATTGATGAGAAGTACGAGTCATTTGTCTGGGTTTTCAAGCAGTATCTACTTTGTTTTGGCAAAGAGTCAGTGTCCATCATAACCGATTAAGACCCGGCTATGAATGCTGTTATCCTTACTGTTTTTCTGAACTGCAAGCATCAGTTTTGCAGCTGGCACATCCTACAAAAGCTTCCCTCTAAGCTTGGTCATGTTCCTAACAAGGAGCAGATCATAAGCTCCTTGAATGATTGCGTGTGGAATGTGGATGATGCGGTACCGTTGAAGAGAGGTGGCATTCTGTTGTTGAGGAGTATGGTATGTCGTCCATTAATTGGTTGTCTGACATGTATGCTATGCGTTCAGATTGGGTTCCGTGCTATATGCAGTCTTCCTTCTTCGCAGGCATGAGGACAACGCAAAGGAGCGAGAGCTTAAATGCGTTCATTAGAAGCCATGTGAACAGTAAGAAGACTCTATTTGAACTTGTATGCTCATTGGAGACTGCTTACTCTCATGTACGGGAGATTGAAAATTTCAAAGACTTTGAAGACGAGTATAGTAATCTCCCTTTGTCATCACTGTGGCCTCTAGAGGAGCAGATGAGAGGTATATACACAAAGTAAAATTTTAAGATCTTTCAGAGTGAGGTTCATCAAAGCATGATATATAATGTAAAGGAATCTTCAGAAGGTGTGTTTGAAGTGTATCGTGTCAGTGGCCTTGGATCTGCCCGCATCTTGAAGAAAAAGCTGTCGAGTGAGATTGTTTATTGCAACTGTTACATGTTGGAATTCAAAGGTATCCCTTGCAGGCACATCCTGTCCTATTTGAAGAGTCATGACTTTTGCACTCTTCCCGAGCCATACATATATAAGAGGTGGACCAAAGGCTACAGAGAACATCCTTTGATTTTTGGCAAAGCGACAGTTAGTCATCTATCCACTGGGAGAACTCTTAAGCTTGTCTCTGCCTGCAATTCTATTATGAACATAGCGTGTAGGAACAATGTTGTAGATATTTGCCATGAAAAACTGCTAGCATTGCGAAAGGAGCTGTTAGAATTGGATGTCGCTGATAGTTGTGCAGATGCAGGTGCTGGTGTAACTGCTTCAAATACAGCTTCTTCTTCAGCTGTCAAGGTTCATATCCCCAATGTTTGCAAAACTAAGGGGAGACCCAAATCCACAGATGTGAGGTTTAAATCTGGAGTTGAGATTGCCCAGGCTAAAAGAGAGAGGCAGTGCAAGAATTGCTTAGAGTTTGGTGTTAACCATGACAGCAGGAACTGTCCTAAGAAGTAGTGCATTATATGATTGGGATTTGCTGCTACTATTTCTACTGCTTGTGTTCTGGTGATGTTGCTGCTGCTATTGATGTATATGTGGTTCTATCTTTTTTAGTGGAGTTTGTAGTTGACCAGTGTGTCAGTGAGGCATGTTCAAATCTGTAATGGGGTTGTTCTTTTTGTGTAGTTTTGTGAAAGTGATTTTGTAACCTTCTAAGTACTTCACTTGTGTTTGTAATCTATCTTTGTGTTACCTTGTGCTCCAGCAGTTGTATGTATACTCTGAATATGTTATAAAGAATGTTTTCTGATCAATTGTTATTCTTTTTGAATGCTTGTCTTTGTGTACAATGGATACTATTAGTGTTGTCACAGTTACTCTTATTGCTGTCATAGTTACTCGTAGTGTTTCACAGTTACTCTTATTGCTGTTAGAGTTGCTCGTAGGGTTGTCCCAGTTACTCGCAGGGGTTCTTCAGTTACTCACAGGCTATTTTTTTCAAAGTTACTCTAATTGTTATTTGAGTTACTCGTAGTGCTCATTCAGTTACTCACATTGTTTTCATAGTTACTCGTAGTGTTCACAGTTACTCGCAAGATTTTTCAGTTACTCGTAGTCCTTTTCCAGTTACTCGCAGGCTTTTTTCAGTTACTCGCCGGGGTTTTTCAGTTACTCATGTGCTTTTTTCAGTTACTCGCAGTGGTTTTTCAGTTACTCACAGTGTTTATTCAGTAACCTTTGAAAGGGTTTCTTCAGTTACTCGCGTGCTTTCTTCAGTTACTCGCATGGGTTTTTCAGTTACTCACAGTGTTTTTTTCAATTACTCGCGTGCTTTCTTCAGTTACTCGCAGGGATTTTTTAGTTACTCGCAGGGGTTTTCCAGTTACTCACAGGGGTTGTTCAGTAATAGTAGGAGCACAATGAGTAACTGTATCAGGACTAAGAGTAATAGTAGGAGCACAATGAGTAACTGTGACAACACTAAGAGTAATAGTGATAAAACAAAAAGTAACTCTAGAAGAGAGAGCACAGAGCTATAAAGATATGTACAAGAGTCTGTTGTACGATGTAAATGCACAAACACATAGCACAGTGCACTGTTGTGTCATCAGAACAGCACAAAGCACTATGCACAGTGCACTGCTGACATCTTTGCAACAGACACATAGCACAGTGCACTGATGTGTCGTCAGAATAGCACAGAGCACTATGCACAGAGCACTGCTGGCATCTTTGCAACACCAACAACACAGAGCATTGATGCCCATATTTGCAGCACCAACAACACAGAGCACTGGTGCTCATCTTTGCAGCACCAACAACACAGCGGGGGGCTTTCAGATCTTCAACATCTCCATCCTCCATGGCACCCTCGACGTCCACCTCTTCTTCATCTGCGACTGCTACGGTTTACAGAAGGGACAGTTTTACAGAAGAAATCCTGACAGCCCCCTTAACATTTCAGTAGAACCCCCTTTGACCATCTCCTCAGATCGAAACCTCTTCATCACCACCGGCTGTGAAGCCTACCGAGTACTGCTGCCCATCTTTGCAGAGTACTGCTGCCGATTTTTGCAGCACCAACACGAACAACTACCTTCTTCCCAGCCAACTTCTTCACAACCTACCTTATTCACAACCTACCATGGAGCCGTTCATCCAGCCCATCAACTACACCATTGAAGACAAGACAATGGAATCCATTCTACTTCCTATAGAATGGAACCATCTCCATTTTCACATCAAACCAGGCAAGAGTACCTTCCTAATCGGAAACCAGACATTCCAGATAACCCTTATGCAGAATAAAAATGGGTCACTTTCAACTGCTAAGGTCTGAAAAAGGATGATCGCACAGCTCAGTCTTCGCAAAGGTTGGATCATCTTCCTCAAGCCAACTGATCACCAGACCATCACAACATGGATCACAGATCAGTTCTTAGAAACACCAACTGAGCTTATTCTGCTCTTCAGAATGTCTGGCGACGAAGTATACTCTGGATCAGACGACTCTACAGATCAACTCTTTGTTAGGGACAAATACCAAGCAGCGCCGGGATCAACTGTAAATCCCGTTCAGGTTGACTCATCCACAACAACGGACACCTCAACATCTGCAGAAGACATTGATTCTTCTTCTGTCCAGCCTTCTTTTCACAAATAGGTATGCACCAGCGCCCTTTTATCTTAGCCTGTTGGTCGATAATCTTCCCCATCACTATCTATACCACCCCCAACCATCCTGGGCTCAAAACCTATTTATGACTCATGGGTAAATCCTTTGCAGGTTCACTCATTTACAACAGATATGAACCTCTCAGATACGAATGTGTGTTTTGGCTTGATGTCTATGCTTTGCAATGGAGGGAATTGTGTGCATGATATCTATCTCCAGGGATGGTTCCGACCCCCTGAGCTATTTGTTTTTTATGTTCTGTTGATGGACTTCTTTATAGCTGATCTGGCTGTATTTTTCTGTATTTTTATGTTCAGATGATGGACCTTCTTTATAGTTGATCTGGTTGTATAATATATAACATTTTATGTTTTGAATGTTGTAATCTTGAATGTTTAGATGTAGTGTTTTGAATGTTGTAATCTTGAATGTTGTAATCTTGCTTGTGCTCTCCTTGAGCATCAGTAACTCACATGGTTGTCCAGTTACTCGCATAGGGTTCAGTTACTCGTATGGTTGTCGCTAATACCTGTTTGTTGTTCAGTTACTCACACGGTTGTTCAGTTACTCACAGTGTTGATATAGTTACTCTCATCATTTGTTCAGTTACTCGCAGTGTTGGTTCAGTTACTCGCAGTGTTGGTTCAGTTACTCGCAGTGTTTGTTCAGTTACTCAGAGCGGTTGTTCAGTTACTCGCAGGGTTGTTCAGTTACTCACAGCGTTGGTTCAGTTACTCGCAGTGTTGGTTCACTTACTCGCAGGGTTGTTCAGTTACTCGCAGCGTTGGTTCAGTTACTCGCAGTGTTGGTTTCAGTTACTCGCACAGTTGATACAGTTACTCACAGTGTTGATACAGTTACTCGCAGCATTTGTTCAGTCACTCGCAGCGTTGGTTCAGTTACTCGGAGCGGTTGTTCAGTTACTCACACGGTTGTTCAGTTACTCACAGTGTTGATACAGTTACTCGCAGCGTTGGTTCAGTTACTCGCAGTGTTGGTTCAGTTACTCGCAGTGTTTGTTCAGTTACTGGGAGTGGTTGTTCAATTACTCGCAGGGTTGTTCAGTTACTCGCAACGTTGGTTCAGTTACTCGGAGAGGGCTATTTAGTTACTCGCAGTGTTTGTTCAGTTACTCGTAGAGGGTTGTTCAGTTACTCGCACTGGTTTTTCAGTTACTCGCAGTGTTTTTCCAGTTACTCGGAGTGGTTGCTCAGTTACTCATAGTAGTTTCAGAGTTACTCTTACAACATTCAAAGCATAAAGTTATTTAAAGCATTCAAGAACATAAGCATTCACACCATAAATGTAATCGAAGCATTCAAGATCAGCTGTACATTCAGTCTTTTTGCAGCACACTAATAAATAAATCATTTTAATCAGATGTACATTTAGCCAAAATATAAGGGCAAAATCAATATTGTTCAAGATGACATGTACATCAAGATCAAATGTACATTAAGATCAGTTGTAAATTCAGACTTTTAAAAGTTGTACATTCAATAGCAGCTGTACATTCAACTATACACAGCTTATACAACAGCTATGATATACTTGTTGTTTCTTCATTCTTTTTTGTTTATGGTTGTTTATCAGCTTCAGCTTCTCCTCCATTATTATCAGCAGATATACCTTCTTTGATGTCTTCGATTTCAGCTTTTTCATCATCTCTTAGAGGCTGCAACTACCCCCTTTCCATCATTCGCTGAAAAATATCAGCCCTTATTGTCGGTATGTCTTTGCAGGTGAAGTCCATAGTTTTACAATTTACTAGGCACTCTAGGTACTTCATGACGAAGATCCCACAATCAAGTGAGTCTTCTTCCTGCTGTGGGCAGATCGGGTAATCCCATTCCCACTGCGACAATTGGCTTCCCTTTTCAGGTGCACCCCTAAAGAATTCGTGCACTATACCCACATGCATTAAAAAAACAAGACATTTATTCATCATCAATTAAAGTTCATTAATCCTTTCAATCCACTTATAATAGACTTAATTTTTATAGATCACTTACCCATCTATTGAATTCTTTTCTTGAGTTGCTACTCCAACTCATTGAATTATAAGACCGGTGTGCTCCATCCCTGAAACTTGCTTCATACAAGTGTCAGTGGTTGTCGTTGTTTAGTATTGTGAACATCGAGTCCATTGCGTCCCAATCTTTCATTGGAACGTTGAATTGTGGAGATAGCATGTCTATATGCTCCAAGGTGATGTCCTCAATATTAAATGATAGCTTTTGCTGCAAATATAGAGTTTAAAATTCACATCTATAAGTTTCAGTTTGTGTTTCTATATTGTAATTTCATGTAAATTTGTATACAAAGTTTATTTGCCTTATCGGAGCATAAGTGCTCATGCAGTGCCACGTCAACCCCTTCTTCCTCCGCTTGCTTGTGCTCTCCTTGAGCATCTGTACAAAGCAGTCAAGAACCTGAATAAAACCAAATGCTTTATCAGTTTAGCAATCCAAATTATCTATTTCAAAGAGTTATACTACGTTCTTGTTTCTAACAGGTGATTGTGTCATTTGATCCTTGTACAGGAGGGCGGCGAGGTCCTTCCCCGTGCACCAAGTGTGTTCACTGAATTTCCATTCTCGTTTTGACCTGCCAATTATTTTTATAGATGTTATACATACGAGTTGGATATTGAAACATTAATCTTTTATCATTTTACACTTTACAATAACCAATTCTCTTACATTTATTCTATGTTGTCCATGAAGTGATGGACAATTTCTTTGGCTTCTTTTATCTTGAAATGTTCAAAACCTATGAAGTTTGACATCTTGTGCTGTCAACAACAATAGAGCAATCCATGTTAGAATCAATCTTCATTTTTCCCAAGTTATTTAAGCATTACTATCAGTTACTCAAGCATTAATCTCGGTTATTCAAGCATTACTTTCAGTTACTCAAGCATTACATTCAGTTACTCATTCATTATGTTCAGTTACTCAAGCATTATATTCAGTTACTCAAGCCTTACATGCAATTACTCAAGCATTAGGTTCAGTTACTCAAGCTTTAGGTTCAGTTACTCAAGCATTACTTGCAGTTATGATATACTTGAAAAGAGATGAAACTTACCTTTTCCTCCCTTCTTTTCTTCACATTTTTCTCTATGCTTCCTATCTTTAGTTCTTCCATCGTCTTCTTCTTCAATCTTCTTCTGGGCTTCTTCTTCCCTTCTTATTCTACTATGTTCTCCGGCTGTTCGCTCCCTTCTTCTTGTTTCTTTTGGTCTGCATCTTCTGCAGACTTTGGTTGTTCAGAACTGTTGTCTTTTGTTTCCTTTTTCTCCTCTTCTTCTTATTTCTTTTGGTCTGCATCTTCTGCAGACTTTGATTGTTTAGAACTTTCACTACAAAAAATGGTCTTTAACTATAAAAAAAAATATAGCGAAAACCCCATATTTTGTAGCTAAAGGCTTAAACTACATATTTCTTTACACATACAAATTGTAGTATATGCTCGTATAGCTAAAGGCTTTAACTATATTTTTCAAATATGTAGTTAGATAATCCATTCGCTACAAATTCATATGTATCCAGAAGCGTAGCTAGATATTGTCCTTACATATTTAAATATAAGTATAATTATAGCTAAATGTATGAGTACAATTGCATGTATAGTCAGTATGTAGCAAAAACATGAAGTTAATACATTTTATATGTATTTAGTGTGTAGGGAAAGGCAGCAGTTACTATGTACATATATATGTAGTTGATTATGCATCTTGCTACATATGTAGTGCCATTTAGTACACATACATATATGCTTAACTCGACTATATATATATATATATATATATATATATATATATATATATAGTGTAATTTGTTAGTACACAAGATCTTTTAGTAACAAAATTGTAGTATTTAGAGCAAGTTATGCTCATTATGCCAACAATCTGACTTTCATTTATAATGAAGCGTTGAATGTACATGGGGAGGACGTATACCTTGCCCCTATTACACAATGTGTACAAAGAAAAATATATACATATATCAATGATTCAGTGGTCTACTAACATCTTGGCAAAAGAGTTGTGTCTTTCTCGGCCAGTTTTAACATCCTTATTGTCTTCTTTTTTTGTTCGAGCTCTTGTTGTTCAGTCAGCATCGTCCAAAAGCTCCCAAGATAAGAATATGAAAGGAACCCTCCAAGCATAGATAGAAGGAATATCGTCCCTATGAAGTTGATCACTATGTTTGCAGCTGCTGACAGTGGTTGTTCAAATATATACATAGGTCTATGCAATGCAGTCTTCTCATAGCAACAAAGCGCCATATCAAATTGCAACATATCATGATACATTGTTGCGTCTGTGGCTGTTGTTGCAGCTGTGACTGGGCGGGCCTGGGCTTCAAATGGAGCTGCATCGTCATGCTTCACAGGAAAGTACATGTTGCGTCGGGGCTGTCTTAGATACTTCTTATACTTTGTATCTGAATTTTTGACGTTGTTAAGCTCAATCTCTAATTCAGGTAATGGAAGTTGCTACGATGGCGAAGCTAGCTTGTACTTCTCTTAATCCTGAAAATAAGGTTTTACAAATGGGGAGGCATTAAAAATAAGGTAAAGATCATCCAAATAGTTTAATAAAGATATATAAGCATTCATACATGGCATAAATGAAGGTTGCTATGAGAATAAAATGACAAAATTAGTACCTTGAAGAGACGAGAAGTATCTAGGCAGTTCATCCATGTTTTATTGCAGCCCAAGCATTGTATGGGAGAGTTGTAAGATAGTTCACTTGCACCATTGAGGCTTGCCATGTCCAGAATTTTTAGTCTATAACCTGCACAATAAGGTCATTCATTTAGACCATTTGAAAGTACAACCCAATAACATTATTGTCAGTATGCATCTACAGTAAATTCAAGCTATAACAAAGTGATATGAATAGAATTATGGTTATTAGGGGTGAGCAGATTTTGGTTAATAACTGATTAACCGAACGGTTAATTCCGAATGGTTAATTTTATTGGGTCAATTTGGTTAATTCAGTTAATCGGTTAAATGGTTAATTTGACGGTTAAAGATATTTTTGGTTTGGTTAACCGAATTAACCGAATAGTTAGAGTTTATTCATAAATAATATCCTACACATGCATATATACATATATAGTTGTACTTTTATTTCAGAATACTTCCCCATATATATAGTAATCAAGTTTTTACGAGCCATACACAATTAAATTTACAACAATACTACTATAATATAACAATATTGTCCCAAATTCTATGACTATTTCAAATAATATTATTACATGAGTGTTATTTGGTTAACCAAATTAACCGACCAAATTAACCATTAACCGATTGGACAATAACCGAATTAACCGACTCAATTTGGTTAGGTTAATGGTTAAAATCTCAAACCACAAATTAACCGTTTAACCAAACCGAATTAACCGTAACCGACCGAATTAACCGAATGCTCACCCCTATTGGTTATCATGCAGGAAATGTGAGAGAAAATGACAAGGGAAAGTCATGCCTATGATGTAAATTAAGTATCTTGAGGAGAATATGGTATAAATATTTTTGGTTCAACCTCAACTATCTGATTGGACCAAAACGCCTAGAGTTGCTGCTGCTACTGTTGTTGTTGCAGGCCAAACCTTGCCACTTGTGGGCCTCCACAAGTCTTCATGTGTGTCACTCAATCACCAAGTGCATGATCTGAAAGATGCAATATACCCAAAAAATTAGAATCGGGTGGATCTCAGTATAGTATGTAGTATAAGATATAAATTATGGTGCCATCTTCTGAAATACAAGAAATGTGCTATCCCAAGATTAACATGGGGAAACTAGCTAGTAAGGTAAGTCATAGGTCAGCAAATGAGCTCTTCCTGCTCAAGTTTTCAATGAAACAAAAACATGACTCATAAGAGATTCTCACTCTTAGCTTGTAAAGAAATACCTAGCCTTAGTAACTCAGGTTTTTCAATGTGATGAGAAACCATTAACCCTGAGTGGAAAACAATTAAAGAGAACCAAAAACATAAAACTGTCAGGAGGTATACTCACCAAAATACAACACAATCATATGCATATCAAATTCAAATAATTGAAATGTAACATGATCACTGCCATAATCCATTTGGGTCACTTTAGGCTTCATTGTGCTAACTTTGACTGTAGTTGTAGGAACAAATGCCAGCCTACCTGCAATCATTTATCTTTTTGCCATTTTTCCCTATAAATTTTCCAGTCAGCAACAACACCTGTGGCACAAAGAAGCAGCTTCAGGGTTTAAACAACAGCTTTGGGAACAAAATGATTTACAATGGTAGTATCTGTACACCTTGGTGGAACATGTTCTAACCAAGTAAGAATAGAAAAGTACTGACATCACAGTGATAGATTGAATAGAATAGAACCCAAGATCCCTATAAATTTTCCAGTCAGCAACAACACCTGTGGCACAAAGAAGCAGCTTTAGGGTTTAAACAACAACTGTGGGAACAAAATGATTTACAATGGTAGTATCTGTGCACCTTGATGGAACATGTTCTAACCAAGTAAGAATAGAAAAGTACTGACATCACAGTGACAGATTGAACAGAATAGAACCCAAGAGGGCATATAAAGAAAACAGAGATCCTATCATAAAAACCAAGTAGTTGAATAGCTATGGAACATAACCATATTGCTAGACTCCAAAAAATAGAAGTTGCTTGGTTCCAAAAAAAACAAGCAACTAGAACGTCATGGGTAGCCCATGTATACACCAAAAATGAGTATCTCAATTGGCTCGTCAACGGGTAATACAGTATACTAACTCACATTGTCCAATATTTTCAGTAACTCAATTTGGACAGCTAGCAACTATTTAATGTGCTCCAAAGCATGAACAACACCTTCTCGAGACCCTGTCATTGAATTCATTATGCTTCGTAGAGGCACGGTCCTCTTCCTGGTATTAGAAAACATATCACAACACCAGAATATAGGGATAGACTAGAGCAAAAGTCTAGAGTAGATGATGTCATTATTATTTGTAAAGATACTCACCTCTTGTTTATGTGATATGAGTCTGCCACATAGTATTATGAATAAAAATGTGCAAAAACGGATATTAGGATATGTGTAACATGCTAGCAACAAATGCATTTGAATCATGCACCAAAAAATTTAGATATTCTAGTGAGCAGATCAAGGTTCATTGTCTAGCCATTGCACATCAATGCTTGTAGTAGGGACATTGGGTGTTCCTACATACCTCACTGGAGGAGAATTTTATAAAAATAGAACCTTAACATTTTATTTTGAAAATGGTAAGCCTTCCATCAAGTTCCAAAATATAGGAAGCAAATGTACAATATGTGATAGCAACAGAACCAACAAGTCAATTCAGAAAACCAGTAGTATGTCAGGTTGTCTTCCACCAACCCTTGCACCTCAAGAAAGAACTTATAAGCAAACTAACAACATTTTGCCAACTGACAGAGACAAGTCATCCATCCAACCCAAAAAATTTTCTAGAATAATAAATTTTAAGAAATACATGAATATAGACACAAAGTTATTGATTACTAAGCTATCCTGCAACATATAATCAATATTTGAATAGAAAAACAAGTTATGCCATAAGAAGGATCTCATGATCTGAAATGAAGTGATCTGGATTTGAAACCAACATATGGGAGCATGTGCAAAATGAATTATTGCAAATGGATGACTATAAACAAAACAAGAAGATTTAGTACCTCAATTACGAATGCCCCAGAAGTTTGGTTCAGATTTCAAGGGTATGCGAATAAGAGAGTGACAATTTGCCTTTGTGATGTTTAAATCGGGTTTCTTTTAGCTCTGAATTACTTTGTTTCTTCTGGCTACTGCTGGTGTCCTTTGCTTGGATATTTAGATTCTACTTCCACTAAAGGACCTATAAATATAAATGTGTCGACCTTTCATGAAGCCTGAATGGTGAGTTTGGTTCAGATTTCAAGGGTACTTGTGCTTTTGGCCTAAATCCACACAAGTACTTCATACAATCACATTTGTCTAGGTAGTCACCTCTAGGAAAATCTCACAATGAATAAGCTCATAGGAATTAAGAGGCGTGTGGGGTAGCAAGGCCAATGATTATAAGAGTTCTATCCATGAAATCTCACAACTAGTTACAAAATAAGCACAATAAAGAATCTACAGAAAGCTGTTTGGATTTTTTCTATATAAGCACAACCGATGTAAGTAGTCTATGATCTCATAGATAAATGACAAGTTAATCATTGAATGGCATATGGAAATATCCAATATAGGCTTCCAATTCAACTATACTAGACTGGGCTACACTTATTCATGCTTTATGTTCAAATATAATGAATTTAAAGATCATTTATTAAATCTTCTCATATTAACTTAGATATACCTATTCCCCCTTAGTTTTTGTTTGACTTTGACTCAATACTATAGTGCTTCAAACTTCACACTGACCTGGAGAGACACAACCACGTTGATGAATCATGAACCCATTAATTGATGACCCAACCTTTGCAACAGAGTTGGCAATCTGCTGGTTGTAATTAAATTCATTACATGTAATACTGATGTTGTTTATGAATAATATTAATATGCATTCCCTACGTGCTTGCATCGCAGCCGGGTGATGGGAGATCCTACGTCCGCAGTTTCATATTATGAAGAGAGTGTTGACTTCCTCTCTAAGTTACCTACTAAAGATAAAGAGGTCAGCATGTTACTTTGTATGTATATTGTACTTGCAATGAGGCTGCAGTATTTCATACTTTTTTATATGCTACTAGGTTGTGCATACTCTCTCCGTTTCACTGAACAAGATCGGAGATCTCAAGTATTATGAAGGTGACTTGAATTCTGCAAGAGTATATTATGCTCGATCTCTTGAGATTCGGAAAGATTTTGCAAAAGAACAACAAAATGTCTCAACACATGTTATATTTCTTGGGAGCCTTATCGTCTGCAATGTGTATACTGCTATCTTTGTCTAGTGATCCTAATCAATTGGTGTCTTTAGAAGTTTTTGTCATCTGCAAGTGTCTTTAGCAATCAACAATCTCTGTAGCGTTTGGCTTTATAAGATACAACACTACAGTTAATGAATAAAACAAATAATGTCTACCTTTTCTGCTTGTCAACTTTCTCATTCATCCTTTGCCTATTTTTGGCATTTGAAAGTTATTACGCTACATTTCTTCTAATTATTTTTCTGACATAATATTAGACATTAAGACTTATGTTATTACCATCAAATTACTATAAGCTTAGAGATTGATAACTACGTGCCTCAATTGGAAATTGACATCACCACATTGTAGAGGTTCACTGGATTATTGACACAGTTCCAAGTAGGTTGATTCTAAAGATTTTTCCCCAGCTCAGACTTGAGACCAAGTACCTAAAATTGTAGTGGTTTAAGCTATGAAGTCCAAAAAGTCTTTTAATTAAGCATGCCCGAAACCTGCTACTAGTAATCTTAATCATATTGCTATAACAAATACGATATCATCCTTTATCTACTACACGTCTAACTGAAGTATTTGAGACTTTTTCTAAAAAATAGATTAGTTTATCTTAAAATGACACGGTTTCAGGTCACTTTCAGTGATATGGACGATGATATTCAAACACCATTCTCCAGGAAAATTGTATAATTCTGGGCTTGGTTTTAGTTGGCATTTGAACAAAATATCAAACATGAACACTTAAAACTCTGCTCGATCTAGAGTTCGAGACCTCTAGCACATTATTCTTGTTTACATTGCCAAATGTTCACCGTGCTCACTTGGTATGACAGTGTCGGTGTTGTGAGAAATTTATTTTATGTGCTTAATTAGGACTAATGGGCCGCTCCTTAAGCCCATTAGCACCAGTGTAGTTGATCATATTATGTTCTGCTTGTATACTGTACCTTGAGTCAGGTCTGTACTCACTATACTCCTTTCATTGTTAATAAGATTGCTCTCAAGTTAATCACATGGTATCACAACAGTCCCAAACCCTGAGAGTTCAGAAAGAAACCAAGAGGAGGGGATAGCAGCCGGGCAACAACAAGCAGCCCGAAGGCTGCTGCTGTTGGAAGCACCTCCTCCATCCCCGCTCCTCTCTTCCTCCCCACCGATTACCACCTCACCCTCCTCTCTTCTCTCCGAGGTCAGCTGTAGGCCGCCGCCCTCTGGCTAGTTAGGCAACAGCCCACGCCTAGTTGTCGACCTTTGCCAGCCATGGGCAACACCTAGTCGCTCCAGCCACCACCACTGCGCACTCTGGGGTAGCTGCATTGCTCCGAGGAGGAGCGACAGGTGGCTGTCTCCATCGAAGTTGTAACCATTGCCCCTTAACGGGTGTAAATTGTTGTAGAGCCACCAAGGGAGTCTAAAGGGCGCTGCTGTCTGTCCTCCATCAACAACTGAAACATAACAGACAAGTATTGATTGCTGCACATGTTTGGTAACTTACTAAAACTTTGTAACAAAACTGGAATTCTCTCTCACATCCTCATCCCCCCTATGTAATTTCCCTATATATTTGGGTGAGTTCTTCTAATAGGGAATCACCTTTCTTCTTCCTATCAACTTTTTTTCTTGTGATAGTGCATGACCATACATCTGTCTGGCTTTCTCAATCACACCATACTCTATACTGGCGGTTTCTCCTCTATCTCACCGTGCTTCATACCCCAATGTTTATTCATCGACCATGATTCTACCGGTGTTATTCTCTGTCAAACATGTCTAAAGGCAAAGAAACACCTCAAAAGATTCTCGGCAACAACAATGCTCTGACCTCTATTATCAAATGAAATGGAGATAACTACTTACTCTAGATGAATTAGATCTATACGTTTCTTGAATCCAGAAATAAGTTGAAATTCATTTAGAGGCCTACCGACGACACCTCCAAGTGGAAGAGGGGAAACAACCAAGTCAATAATTTGGCATAGAATAGTATGGAACCCTCCATCTGTTCTAAATATGTGTTCCATAAGAACGCCAGAGATTGCGGGAAGCTACTCGCTTTCGCTTCGCCCAAGAAAAGAATACAATGTGCATCTATAAGATCTAGGACAAGCTCTTATAATTTCCCTATATAATTGGGTGAGTTCTTCTAATAGGGAATCACCTTTCTTCTTCCTATCAACTTTTTTTCTTGTGATAGCGCATGACCACACATCTGTTTGGCTTTCTCAATCCAACCATACTTTATACTGGTGGTTTTTCCTCTATCTCACCGTGCTTCATACCCCAATGTTTATTCATCGATCATGATTCTACCAGTGTTATTCTCTCTCAAACATGTCTAAAGGCAAAGAAACACCTCAAAGATTGTCGGCAACAACAATGCTCTGACCTCTATTATCAAATGAAACGGAGATAACTACTTACTCTAGATGAATTAGATCTATATGTTTCTTGAATCCAGAAATAAGTTGAAATTCATTTAGAGGCCTACCGACGACACCTCCATGTGGAAGAGGGGAAACAACCAAGTCAAAAAATTTTGGCATAGAATAGTATGGAACCCTCCATCTGTTCTAAATACATGTTCCGTAAGAACGCCAGAGATTGTGGGAAGCTACTCACTTTCACTTCGCCCAAGAAAAGAATACAATGTGCATCTACAAGATCTAGGACAAGCTCTTTTGAGCAATAGGGGGACAAATTGCCTAAGTTGTACGGGGGAGTGCCTAGGCGCGCCTAGGAGACCCAGGGCTCGCCCCAATCCAGGCGCCCAGGGAATGAAGTATTGACCCAGGCGGCCTAGGCGTTCCAGGCTACGTGATTTGATATTTAACATTCTATCTTCCTAATAACCAATTTTATAAAATAAGATTCATGTGTGTTTAAGTTACATATAAGCATATGAATTGGGTTTTCATTTATGATCCATGTGCTCTAATATTATCCCCTTCTCTATAATTATATACTTTCATCAAGTCCATTGAGTTCCATTACATTCATGTTACAATTTAGTAACAATTTTCATTTCTACTTCATGAATCTTTAACTCTTATTTTCATGAGAATAGTTATCAATATTTTTGTATGTGAACAATAATAAATATTGAACTTTAGAAAATATATCCATGTGATGAGAATATATTTTATATATAGTATTAAAAATAGATTATTAATAAAATTCCATACTAGTGATCCAATAGTTTCTAATACACTAAGGCATACTTATATGTAGTGTCACTTGATTTGTAGTTAGGGATTGGTAAAGAAATTTATATCAATGCCATTGATATGTTTTGAGATTTATCTAAGTTATTTTCTCCTTACATACTGTTATATATCCATAATATAGGTTTAGATGGTTAACATAATAGCTAGTAATTTCTCTCTATCTTGTTAAATACTATTCATGGTTATAGAATTGAATAGAAATAAGTAAAGGATAGCATACCAGTAGTATTGAGGATTTTTTGATTTCTCACAGGCATGCTTCATAAAATGGGTGAAGTAATCGATGCTTTGATCTAACTCAAAGGCGAACCTACCTATCCCTCTCTTTGACAGCCAGGTCAGAATATCACCAGAGTTTAGCAGGAAACATTATAAAATGGTGGCCTCTGCTTTCCAGTAGGTGGTGTATTGGTTTCAAGGCTTCAAGGAGGCCGGACAGAGCCAAAGATCTTCAAATCATTTGATTTTGAGTGGCCTTTTTGCTGGAAGGAGGAAGAAGTAACATTGAGGTTGAATTCCTATATGTTCAATGTCAGATATATGTTGTTGAAGGGATGAAGAGTTGTTGGTGAGTTCAACTCTTGGTTTAGTTGTAGGTCATATCTATGGTTGAATGTTGGTGATCAGTCCATAGGAGGCATCTTCCTCATCCCTTACGTGGGTCTATAAGAGTAGGCTAGCTATATGTGTGGGCAGTTCTCATATGCCTCATCGAAACTCCTCTCTTCCAATTTCCCTTTCCATCTTCACCTTGTTTTAACATGTTCCACCCAGTGCATATTGTTGAATAAATGCTAGATTTGATAGCAAAAATCCTATCTAGATGCATGAGCTGCAACATAGATCCCAAGGGAGCACTGCTAAGTTGGAAAACAGAGTGGCAATCTTCATAATAGTGTGAAAAAAGGGTTATAAAGGTAAGCCAGTCACTCAATCAGAACCAGTACCTGTAGATTGTAATCAAGTCATTTTGGATGCTATCTTAGTTTGAACCAGGCCTATAAGTAAAAAGTGTTAATATATAGAATTACAGAACTAGATGCTCTAGGTGCAGCCTATATCCCAGGGAGCACTACCAAGTCGAAAAACAGAGTGGAATCCTTCATAACTAACAATGTGACAAACAATTTTTCTTCCGAGAGATTAAAAGGGCTATAGAGTGAAGCACCAATTAGAAACTTAGAACCAGTGATAGGATGGTAATCTAGTAATTTTGGATACTCTCTCAAAATAAACTAGGACAGTAAGTAAAACTGGCAAGATCAAAGAACCAAGTGCGACACTAAAGAGCTAAGACACTAGAATTCTGGAATTGCTAATAAAAACTCGATATGCTTTACAAGTATCAGTATAAAACATGGTTCTCAACAGGCAAAATGGGAACAAAAAAGTCAGAGAAAGAAAATCGTGAATACAAGATAGCATAGTCACAATCCTTTTGCTTAACTCAACTCTGACCACAATGGAAGGCGTAACTCCTGCTGCAAAAAAAAACATGTCGAAGTTTACCATATTGCAAAGCCGCATAGCATTATGGGATCTTGGTTTAAGAAAAGAAAATGTACCCAATGCGCCAACGGCTATTTCCCATGTCAATGCCAATGAACAGACTGCAAACCACAGCCTCCTCCATGACGCGAACCCGTATAACTCCTCTACCGCAATGCCTTCCGGCCACACCCGACGGCGGATTGTTGAGCGCAGAGGCCGGACGAGCACATGTAGCAGGTGGGGAAAGGTGCAGGGTGTTTGAAAACATGGTAGTAGTGACACAGAAAGATACCAGAGACATGTAATGGAACTGGGGGAGCAGTGTCTGTCCTCCCTCAAATTCTGGGTAGATTTCATATGGGACCCTGGAATTATATCAAAGTTACAATTGTTCTGCAATTTTGGTGGTAACATTTTGAGGCCTCGTGTTTTGTACATGTCCTCTCGTCAACTTCATGTGTATCTTGATCGTGGTATTATAGAGGTTTCATCAGCATTTTTTTTTTGGATATGCCCACATCACAATACACTCATCTACATTTGTAATCTAACATATTCTTATAAATCAGAAAGCATATGCATACAAAAATAAAAAGCAAAAAAATGTTGAATACCTAAATCTAAGATATTCCAGGGTGAGGTGAATTGCAGTTGTCCATCCATATTTTAACTAGCACTTCATTCTTTCATTTTGGTCCCCTCTTGAGGTTTTGAACCTGTAATTCTGATTTGTGTTCTTGCCGAGCACCAAGAGTCGTGTCTGTATGAATAAATTGATCCAACTCCTTTATCGTACCACCAGATGTTAGAACAAACTAAATATAAAATATATATTTCTTGAGGTCTATCTCCTTCACTGCAAGTAGACAGTTGTAATATAACCAAATTTCTCAACCACGGAAACAGAATACCCATTGTGCCAACTGCTAACACTGTGATACTTCTACATACCAAGTGAAAGAATCCTAGCTTGAGATTGAACACAGAGAAGAGTATTCATCTTGTTTCCATGAGAAGGGATTAGGTGCGCTAAGGATCACTAAAAACAACAACAGAGAAATGAAATTCCTATCAAATTTCTAGAGTTACTATAACGGAATTCGTTGAACCCCTTCATAACATGTTAATGAGATGGATATCCTATAACTACTAAATTGAGACAACATTTTAGATACTTTAGAGAACCTTATGTTGATTAATTAGTCCCGATGTAACAATGTGATTGGTGGAGATAGAACCTCAAGAAATATGATAATTCTGTGGGCAGCCTTATAGCTGAAACAAAAAATGATGTCAAAGAGGTGAAGAATGAAATTTCTCCTGATTTGATGAGTTGTCCAGGGAGACATTGACCTTTATAGTAAATGCTTAATCTGAGAATAAATCCAAGAGGGAATAGAGAACTTTGGGTTTATATAGTTCAGTCTTAGAGGGAATAAATCCTTGGCCTAATCACCAGCTC
This sequence comes from Alisma plantago-aquatica, assembly GCA_963693085.1. Lineage (NCBI taxonomy): Eukaryota > Viridiplantae > Streptophyta > Magnoliopsida > Alismatales > Alismataceae > Alisma > Alisma plantago-aquatica. The sequence continues at coordinate 289,378,358 of OY856414.1, forward strand.
ATCCAGTCCTACATCTGCTCAGCAGGAAGGGTAATCCTTCTGATGATTGATATTAAACAAGGATTACTAAGTTACACAAAATTATTAATGAACACAAAAAGAAACTCGTATTAAACATGGTTAAAAATAATCCAATGGATCCTTGGCGATATGAGTGCACTACACTACTGAATACATTAATTCAAATCTAACTCTATTTTGAATTCACTATCCATGATTGGAAGGGCTCTCCTTATGATCTTAGACATGCAAGACAGCAGATTAGACATGTAAAACATGGGAAGTTTGGATGCCAACCAATAATGGCATGACACTATAGTTTTTGTATTAAAGCTATTTAATAAAAAGCATACCCATTTCCACTCTAGAGTTACATATCTGCTGTGCAATGTGGTCTGGAAAAGATACAGCAAGAGGAGGCAAGTCATAAAGCTTCCGTTGATTTTCCTTGCGATTCCACAACTTCATTCTTCCACTAGCCACATGAAGGACAACAAGAGCTTTCTCATTGGATCCAACCGCTGACTCTCCAGAGAGCATTAAAGCATCAGCCCGCTACCAAACAGCCTCAGAGACATCTGCAACCTTTTTAATTCAAATCTAACTCTCTTCTATCCTTGTCGTCCCACCTCTCAGTATTCCTCATGGGTTTCTGAATCTGAGCAGTTCTTGACTTCTTGCATATGATAGTTTTGACAACATCTAATGTTATTTTCTTGACAACTGTGTATGCATTATACTAGAGTTGTGAGATGAATTGAATGTGAAGCTCCATAAAAACAACAATAGTTCAAAACAAGGAATACAACAGATGGAGAATTCAAAATATCATCTTATTAATGGACAGAAGCAAGGTCTTCAACTAAATAAATAAAAAAGGTTCATTGAATAAAATTAGTTATTCAAAGTTAAGCAAATAAGCATCTAGTTTAGCAATCCTTTTATAATTAACAGATTAACATAAATCCAAGCATGTAGACTACATATTGAAATCAATAACTTATTGATTCAAAAACTACATGTTACAATTTAAAACTCACCTAGATTCCTGGATATGGAAGGCCAATCAAGCAATGCTCATGCCTATGTGATGTATGGTCAGACATCTGGTGAAGATTGGAGTAGATGTTTTGATCAATTCAATGGAAGGCATGTACTTCACTATTGCTAAAAATTGTACTTCATAGCTCCTAAATTTGGTAGTGTTTAGGATCTGAATTAGATTCTCATCAAGAGCACACTTGAAGTAGCATATTCTGAAAAGTAGACACCCAATCGCCTGAAATAAACCAAAAGAACAATAGATAATGTTAATGAAGATTACTATGTTGTAATAAAGGATAGCTAAGTAGCTGGTGACTATTACGCAATTATACTTCTCTTAAAGTCTGATGCAAGTGCCATCAATCTAAGAATCATCACCCTAGCATTGATTGCCACTCTGCCAACCTGTATAGAATTTCCTTTTGACATTTTTCTTTCGCCTTGCTTTCTCTCACAGAAACATCTTCTTTCCTCCTATTTCTATATCTATTTTCAGCCCCAAGAAAACTCCATCACATGCCAACTGTAGGTCCAGTCCTATCAACAACAGAAATCAATTAATAATTAAACCACTAACCACAAGTCAAGTACACCAAATACCTCTACCGTCTAAAATTTTAACTGCCATAGGAACCAAGAAAAGAAACCAGCTCATCCATTATAGTAATAGGCTTCAAGGAGATCATACCATCAAAAAGAGCCAAGATCCAATCATTAAAAAACATAGATCATAGATGTACCTCTCACCAACAACATAACACAAAGGATACCATTCAATCATCATATCCTTCAATAAAAAATAGTATTAAAGACTTTTGGTCAAAACTTTTTGAAAATAGCAGTAACACCTTCTTTTCTCCAACATTAACTGGCTATAATATGGTGATGGAAACAACAAGTTCTTCCACACATTTGTCAAAGCAAGAAGGCAACACAACAAGATATCTAGGCTTCGTGATGTTGACGGAGCCTGGATCACTTCTCCAGCGAGTCATGTTCCTCATGGCCCCGGCTAAAGCTACAGGACCAGATGGTATCCATAATGGCTTTGTGCAACTCCATTGGTCTCATGTGGGGGGGGATCCTTCGTCATTGCGGTACAAGAGGCTTTCAACACCAGCACAGTCGACCCACAAATCACAGACTCCCTGCAAGTGCTCATTCCCAAAATAGCAAGTCTGCAACATTGCAGTGACCTACGACCCATCTCTCTCAACAACTGTTGTTTCAAGCTTATTTCTAAGGTTATTGTGGAAAGATTAAAGCCCTTCCTCAATGAGGTCTCCTTGAACCAATAAAGCTTCATCCCGGGCCGGCCGATCAGTGACAACATCATCCTCGTGCAAGAAGTTGTCCACTCGATGAAAAGCAACCATGGCAGAAAGAAGTCGGTTACCATCAAATTGGACCTATCCAAGGCTTTTGACTAGATGAGTTGGCCCTTCATAGAGGACACCCATAAGAAAATGGGTATCCCTGACAGTCTATCCAAGCTGATTATGCAGGTCATCTCCATCAGTAGCACCTCGATCCTAGGGGAAGGTGAACCCATGGAACCCATCAAATCCACCTAGGGTGTCCGATAGGGCGACCCCATCAACCCCTACCTGTTTGTGCTTTGTATGGAATGCCTTAGTCAAGCAATCTTAGTGGAGGTAGTGTGGGGTACCTGGAAGCCGATCATGGTCACCAAGGCTGGCCTGTCACTCTCCCATGTGATGTTTGCCGACAATCTACTACTTATGGATGACATGTCTACTACTCGGGCCTCTACTATCAACAAGGTCCTAAATGAATTGTCATTAATGTCTGGTCAAGTTGTCTCAAAGGAGAAATCATGTTGTTACTTCTCACCCAACACTACCACAACAGAGCAGTGAGCCTTCTACTGTCGCATGGGTATTTCTAGAACTACTGATTCAGGTTGTTACTTGGTCATCCCATTTCTACACCACAGGGTGAACAAGCAAACACATTCTCATATTCTACAATCCATCAGAGGCTGCATGGACAGTTGGTCAGCCCGACACCTGTCATTTGCGGGCAGCATCACCCTAGCGAAAAGCGCTTTACAAACAATTCCTTCGTACACTATGCAGACTGTGAAGCTCTCTCCGACGCTCTGTGATGATATCAACAGACATATCTGGGATTTCATCTTGTCCAGTGCTCGTGAACAAAAGAAAATTTCATTGGTCTTGTGGGAGAAACTAACCAGAACTCGACAGACTCAGGATCAAGGCCGCTAGAGATCAAAATGCGGTGCTGATGATGAAGAATGCATGGCAGTTCCTTAACAACTCTCCATCTCAGTGGGTTGTTGTGATGCGGAACAAATACATGCGATGTGGGACAGTGTCAAAGACATCAGGCTCCTCGGCATGGTCTGTTATTAAAATTCACCTACCTAAACTCAAAGTTATATATCATAAGACTATAAACTCTGGTTCCAGTACCAATGTCTAGCGTGATAAGTGGCTGATGGGTAAGTCAATACTTGATATTGCCCCCAACACCCTTGTCCCCGAAGATCTCAAGGACCTCATCGTGTAATGCATGTCACTTCCCTCAGGTGTGTGGGACTGGGAGTTTATCCAGGTGTATCTCCCCTCGCAGCATGGCCCCTGATTGAGCACACCAGCTTACCCAAGGACGACGTAGGGCTGGACACATGGTCCTGGCCTATGAACCCCATAGGAGAACTCATGGCCAGCACTATGTATACTTGGATAAAGGGACATCACGCCCCGATCATCTATGACAACTGGAAGGCGGTCTAGTCACTTCTGCTTCCACTGAAGCAACACACCTTCATCTGGCTATTCAAGCATCGTGCCCTCCTCACAAACGTGGAGAAGGCATGTCGTCACATCCTCAACAATAGTATCTGCCCCGTCTATATGAAGGAGCAAGATACTCTAACCCACTGTCTCCTAGACTATCCGACGAGCTTGGAAGTATGGCAACTACTCAACATGGACCCTTCATTCTTTACACTATCTATAGACGATTGGATAGCCTATATCATTCATAGTAAGGACACCGCCGAAGCCATAGCACTGCGCTGCGTCGGGTGTTGGACCATTTGGCATGTGCGAAACAACCATCTCCATGAAGGTAAACAACCCCATCCTACTGTCCTAGTATCCCTAATCCGAGAAAGAACCAAGTCTATCCTCTCCGTCAAGAAGGGCAACACACCCATCTATGTCGTGGAGGAACGTCCTGCCCCTCGCCTCGAACTACACCAGCACCTAGTGTTTGTTGACGCAGTCTTCCAATATCACACATCCAAGATGGGCATCGGTGTGCACGCCACTGATGGTAGTGGAGTTTGTCTTCTGGGCTCTAGCGTATATGGTTATGCTACATCAGCCCTTGAGGCGGAGATCCAGGGCATCATACACGCAATGTGGATCTGCATCAATAGAAGCTGGAACGCCCCTATCATCCTATCTGACTCGTCATCGGCCATTGACTTCCTACATCATGCATCCCCACATGCATGCAAGCTTCAACCACTGAGAAGAGAGTACTGTCACACCCTCCTCACTCTGCCAGATCTACAGCTTTCGTTCATCACCCAGAAGCATAATCATGTGGTAGACGTACTTGCAAAACATTCTATGTACTCCTCTACCCAGTTTATTTCTCCTATGGAAAACCAGACTGGCTATCTAAGGATGTTAACATTCAACCTCACCTGATTTGGCCTGTTATAGAGAACGGGAGAAATAAAAACTAATCTCTGTGTTTTCAAAAAAAGATATATAATACCAAACACTTGTATTTCATTTGACATATACAATTAATTGATTGAATCTATGAAATAGTTTTGAGAATCATATGCATCTGCCAAGGCAGGAAGTTGAGGTATGAGCACCGCATAGCAATATTATTGAATCATAAATCGCAAGAACATAGTAGAAAATAGTAACAAAATGAGCCTGAATGTTTTTGTTGCAAGATTTTTCTGGTAATGTAGCTAAATATTAGTGATTTAATGAAATCCCAATTGATGCTTGATGAAAGAATGAAGCTCAATGGCAAGCAGAGAGGTATTTAGTAAGATCAGAGGGTAACTTATAAGGACCACCCAAGGTAGAAAGAAGAAGAAGGTTGCAAGAAGCTGAAAGACCTATACTAATGATGTAGCCGAATCAGGTCCTGAATCAATTCAGGAATAAAGTTAGTTTTCATTGTGCTTCATTAAGAAACAAAGGGCACACAGAAGAGCAGTACACATAAACGAACAATATATTAATAAGAGATTGTACAAAGTAGAAAATAGCCAGAAATGTGTGCATACTACCTTCTGAAGAAGTAAGCCTAATTCATGAGAAAGGATAAAGGCTAGCATTAACCGGTCAATGATGACAGATAAATCTATGTCGGACAAATAGGAACATCCAGACCTATATGATAGATCACATGTGATAGATTACATGAAATTATCAATAAAAATTATATAAAAAGATAGTGAGGATTATAAAAAAAATCCAGACCTGTCCAAATCCATATATTACACTACCATCTAGAGCATCAATTCTTGCATTCGAGTTGTCCTAATGCTTTGCTCTCAGCTGAAAAAATTATAAATCAGCTGCTTATTGACAAAAAAGTTAATTCCATGAGAAATAAAACATAACATTTACTAATCTTTTACGACTAGTACACTGTGCCAACCAGCATAACCAATAGCCATTACATTTTAACAATTTTATTCAGACAACTATCATCATGAAATTGAATTGGGGAATCTTTCAAAAACAAAGCATCAATATTTTAGGGGTCAAATTGGCTTAGTGATAGCTTCTGACCTTCTTCCAGTTTGGTAAAAAAGAGAAACATTTGCAATTCACTGTGACATGCACATCTTCAACAGTTGTATGCCCATTTAGCAAGACAATTCACTGAAACATGTGCCACAAAGTCATCAATACTCAGCTATATTCCAGCAACAAAACTTCATCAATAGTAAGATGAGTACTATGTGGCTCAAGAAGTGAGAAAGTTGCATGATTAACTACAACAACCAGCTGACAATAAAGCAAGAGAGAAAGGAAACTATGTATATATAACTAATAAAACTATGTAATTTACTAGTTGAATGTAGAACCTAACGTGAAATGCAACATTCAAACAACATTCTCACGAGTTGTACAGCTCTGAATTTCTCAAGTGGGAATATCAATAGTGAGAACAAATGAGGCCAACATCGTCAAACTAAAAAATGGGTTCAACTTGTTTGTCTTACACTTTAAGCCGTTCAAATGCTATGTTCATATAATTCAAACTCAAATATCTGATGTTGAAGATATTGGTTGTGCCTGCATTGAAGGTCTTAATGCATCATTCCCATATTCGACACTTTGTTCGAATTAGCTTAGTAGAAGCACAACCTAAGAAATAATGAGTTTCCCTTCACGGTTGTGCTTGGCAAAGGAGTTTGATGTGCCACGAAATGGTTATCTCTCAACCAATTAACAATAGATTTTGCTTGGTCAAAGAGTTTGTTAGTCTGTTCATTTTTAGTACTCTAGAGGACAACAAAATCTTTTGGAATTTGGATCACAAGCTTGCACACTATAAACTTGGACTGAACATTTGACTTTGAAATTCTGTTTAACTTCAACAAGTGTAGAGAATGGAACAAGTCTTATGTGGTAAACCTAGGGATTCTCCTTAGACCATTAACACATTTAGAGAATGGAAAAGCCTTGAATGTGATTTTAGCTTTGACTATTTTGGCTTCAGTTTAGTCACTTGTTTAGTATCTACAAGGATTCATTATGTTCTAGAGTTGCAGGGTACTAGTCATTTTCGGTGGGTTTGAGGATGACCATACATAAATGTTTCTCTTTTGTTGGGAGTATTTGCTCAGTCCATGGCTAATAACTTGTTCTGTTGATCATGTTTTTATTCATGTCAATCAGCTGTTGAATTTATAATAAGAATGGAATTGGAGGCTTCTATTTATTCAGCTTGTCAATATTAATTCAAGAGCTAAAATTTGATGGACCCATATGCATTGGGAGTTCATATGGCTCCAAAAACATGCACCCACGTAATGTAAATCTATTAAGTGGATTTATAGAGGGCAAAAACTATCACTGTGTTGGTCTATATATTGTAACTAGTAAGAGGATTTGTTGAGATATAATACTAACTAATCAATTGAACCTAGCATTTAGCTCAACAATTTCTTAATTGGACGAACTAGCATACATAAGTTGAAAACATATAGTTCATCCAATCTCATCCCATAGCAGTAGCTTTTCCAGTAGAAATATAAATTCGTTGAACACAATAGGGAAGGAATAAGGTAGCAAGCAACTCACCATGATCCAAATATTTCGTCAAGTAGCCTTTTGATTGTGTCTCTCATGACTCCCCATCTTCCATGGTGTTATTAGCAATAGGTACAATAAGCTTTAGTGGTATTGATGTCCCTCCAAACCTGCATATCAAATACTTTCCTCTTGGCAACAACAATAGAACCAAGTCTCTTATTTCTTCACATGAACAAGCACCAATAACTTCTTTCTAGTATTATTGGCTCTCTAGTCCTGCTTCACGGCCAATGCCAAAATCATCTCCGACATTGCTACAATGCTGAACAATACAAGATTAGATGGTTCTCTACTAGAATGAAAAGAAGGGGTAAATTGCAAAGTATATTCAGGCCAAAGTAGAGGGCCATGGATTGCTGTAGATCTTTCAAACCACCTCAAAACCCAAAGCTGCAATAAACTCCACTAGGCAATCAAATATAAATGAAGATGGCAGGAAACCCAAGATGAAACAACAAACCATACATTCTTATAGACTGAAGAGTATCTGAGTTCTAAAGCCACGGAAAGAGCAGTGTTGAAGGGCCAGTAGGCGGCGTGTTACATATCTTTTACCACAACCAGGGAATGACCTAATTTGAATAGTCTGATGCCTGTGTCGCCTCCTTCCTTGCCTCGTGTAAGACTTGGGTTCCACCAGGAGTCCTCCCTCTAATGGCTCACCGTCCGAGAACTGTCTATCCAAATCCAAATCTTCCTTCTGCTAGCATCACATTGCAACTAGTCCTGCAGTAGGAGACGGTCGTTTGTCCCTCTGAGGGCTCCGACATAGAACATGGCACTTCCTGATCGGGGTGTGGGGAAAGGAGAAGAGGGATTATGCCCAGAGTAGAGCAGTGACAGTTGAGGGAGAGAAGAGACCGCCATTTGGGGGAGGAGGATAAGAGGGTGATATGCTTAGGGATGGAGAGAGACAACTACCCAGAGGGAGAGGGCGAAAATGTGTGTGGGAAGAGACGAGTTTGAAGTTGGGCGGAAACATCAGAGCACGCTGAAGCATTTTGACAGCGTGCGGGTGAGCGATGGGGGAGATGGGGTGATTTTTGTTGTTTTGAATTGTGAAAATAGTATATCAAACTATATTCATGCATTTAGCTACATTTTTATTTGTTATACAATTATAATTTGTAAAGAATAGTAATTTTAACTATATATATAATATATGTAATAAAATTAAATGTAGCTAATTCATCATTTTTTTGTAGTGTGTTGTCTTTTGTTTCTTTGTTCTCCTCTTCATCAGCATTTTTCCTGTCCTCACTGTGATCTTCTGATTCCACGTATTTTCTTCTGAGGGTTAGCCTTCTTCGTTTCGTCAGTGGGTCGACATCCTTTGTCGGTGTGTCTTTCGGTTCATCTACATTCACCGAGACAAAACCCTCTACAAATTCTTTGAATCCACTTTCAGGTGATTGTGATTTGTCACCCTCATCTTCCCACTTTCTTTTTAGATTTTTATTTTCTTATTCTAACTTGGCTATTCTTTCTTCTAGCCTTTTATTCTCCAATTGCAGCTCTGTGAATTTCTCAACACTTATTCTTGTGCAGATCTCCTTATGCATTTTGAGCTCCTCCTCCAACATTTTGATTCTTGTCTCCAGGGTGGAGGTGTCAATAGTGTCTCCCTCTTCGATGATTGGCTTTGCTGGTGCCTCATTGGTTGTTGGCGTACATTTTTCTGGCATGTCCTTCGATGATTTTGCAACCTACCAATCATCTCCCTGGTCTACCACTATCATTTGACAAACCTGTCCAACATATAAATAAAAATAATGTGTCACAAAATGAAACATGTATGATTATGTTGTGTATTAGATTTTGTAACAAAGATTAGATAATCTTACATCCTTAGGGTCCACTGTCCCTAATTCCATCAATTTCTCGACCGGTGCAACCCACTTCTTTATCCTTGGCTTGGAGTCAAGGAATGTTGGCTTTGCCATCTTTGTCATCTCATATGCCCAAACCTGCATGTAATATATAGAAAATATAATGCATATGTAACTGCCCCCCCCCATAGTCAATATTGTATCAATGTAGATGAATTTGATTTTATTCACTTACGCATAGGCACATGACACAGCCTGTTGTGTACAGGGTTTTCTTAGCCCCTTTATCTCCTTTCCTTCTTAGCTGTACATTCTCCTTCAGCATCTTCATATTCTTGAAGATACTCCCATGCACCAGCTTTGCCCAATTCATCTGCCCAGTGGCAGTGACATCATCTAGGTAGTGGATAATGTAGATTGGTGTGCAATATCTAGTGTCTGGGATTAGGAATGTTGCCAGCAGGTGCAACATCCACGCACGTCACATATTTGTATTGTCCGCTGGATTGTTGGTCTTGACATATTCTTACCAAAGTTTTGTTAAGTTGTCCTTATGCAGGACATCTTTTTCTCTCAACTTCTTTGAGGTCTCACCTTCATTTCTATTTTTACAAGTCGCATTCGCAAACTCTTGCCATATCGACTTTACTATGGCAGAATCTTCCCTTTGTGTTATTTCTATACCTTTGCTGGGGATACCTAGAATTATCCCCACATCATCTACTATCATCCTTCTCTCCTCTCCGTCGGCCAGCAGAAATATGTCTTCATCGACATATCTATCTATTAAATCCTCTAACAAGCCTATGTCAACCGCAAGATTTGGCATATTTACGAGGTTTGCAAAGGCTGTTGAGCTCAACATCGTAAGTTGTTCCTTTGTATAAACCATGCTCTTGCTGGTGTTGATGTATCTCTTTAAGGAGCACCTGTGGTACAGTCTATTTACTCCCACTACAAACATATCAAAATTTATCGTTAGAGCTCATTGTTTATTTTGTAAAAGCAATTTAATAAACTGTAAGTAACTGAAAATTAAAACAATTACAAATCCATACAATCTTACCTTTCTCGTTAGCCTTTTCTATCTCTTTATGTTTCTGACTTGCATTTGTACTCTCCTCATCCCCTTTGCTTTCTTCTCCTGCATACGAATAAAGTTATTCCAAGAATGTAGTATTTAGCTTAACAATATTGTTTTATAGTTTATTCTCGGTTACTCAAACATTACTCTCGATTACTCAAGCATTATGTAATAGTTACTCAAGCATAAATTTCAGTTACTCAAACATTACTCTCGGTTACTCAAGCATTAATCTCGCAGTTCAGTTACTCAACCATTACGTGCATTGTTCAGTTACTCGCAGTCCTTTTCCAGATACTTGCAGGCTTTTTTCAGTTACTCGAATTAACAATGAACGTAATGGTTGAGTAACTGAACAATCCTCTCCACTCAAGCATTACTCTCGGTTATTCAAGCACTACTCTTGGTTACTCAAGCAATATGTGATAGTTACTCGAGCATAAATTTCAGTTACTCAAGCATTACTCTCAGTTACTCAAGCACTACTCTCGGTTACTCAAGCATTATATAATAGTTACTCGAGCATAAATTTCAGTTACTCAAACATTACTCTCGGTTACTCAAGCAATACTCTCGGTTACTCAAGCATAAATTTCAGTTACTCAAACATTACTATTAGTTACTCAAGCATTATGTGATAGTTACTCGAGCATAAATCTCGGTTACTCAAACATTACTCTCGGTTACTCAAACATTTTGTAATAGTTACTCAAGCATTAATCTCGGTTACTCAACATTAATGTCGGTTACTCAAGCATTTCATAATAGTTACTCAAGCATAAATTTCAGTTACTCAAACATTACTATCAGTTACTCAAGCATTACTCTCGGTTACTCAAGCATTAATCTCAGTTACTCAAGCATTATGTGGTAGTTACTCGAGCATAAATCGTGGTTACTCAAACATTACTCTCGGTTACTCAAACATTCTATAATAGTTACTCAAGCATTAATATCGGTTACTCAACATTAATGTCGGTTACTCAAGCATTACTCTCGGTTACTCAAGCATTACTCTCAGTTACTCAAGCATTACTCTGAGTTACTCAAGCATTATGTGATAGTTACTCGAGCATTACCTTGTTGTTCAACTTTTCCCGCTTTGCTGTGCGCAGATTCTTTCTTCTCAGCTGCTCTGTTGACTCCACGACCAGCAGTAGCAACATTACTGCGCTTTGCACTTTTTGATGGAGGTTTGATCCATGGGGGAGTTGTAACCCCTCTTTTTTTGCCTTTCTTCTGTGTCTTAGTTGTCTGAGGAGTCTCAGCAGCAAGCCCCTTCTCCATTTCCACAGCTTCTTCTTTCCCCTCTTTTTCCGCTTCTGTGGCCTTGGTAGCCTCTTTCTTATCCTCTTTCGGAGTTGTCGGAGTAGTCTGGTCGTGTATTTCCCTTTCCTCCGGCGATGCTGATTTATCTGCTTCTTCTCCTTGTTTGTCCATCTTCTCGTCGACTTGTAACTGCTACGTTTCGAAGTCGTCGTCGTCGTTTATTTCCACCATTGTCTGTCTGTTCTTCCTCCACGGAGGCATAATTGACGATTTCCGTGAGGCTTTCTTCATCCTCGTCATCTCCACGAGTGGATGAAGGAGCGATTGGAGGAGTTGACGAAGGAGGAGGAGGTGCGCGAGAATGGGAAAATCACTGGGGAGGGCGACAATGTGGGGTTTTGCTTCTGTGGGGACGGCGCGACGAACTGGGGTTTTGCTTCTGCGGGGACGACGCGATGAAGTGGGGTTTTGCTTCTGTGGGGACGACGACGATTTGGGGTTCGCGAGTTGCTCTCTCCGCGCGTCGGTCTCTTTTTTTCCGCTTTTTTCCGCTCCGCAACTACTGCTGGGTAGCGTAAACTTGTTACTCGCGCGGGCAACTAAAACCATCTCATATATATATACATATATATATATATATATATATATATATTTGGCATATAACTTTGACATTCTTCTATATGGGCCAAGCCTGCCCAAAGTAAACATAGACCAAAAAGATCTAGATAAAAATATATATAGTCATCCATCTATTTAACATATATACACACAAGAATATGTATATTTCTAAGATAAGTCTTATATAATATCATATGTTATATTTGTATATAGCATATATAATTAACTTAATTAGATTTAGTGTACTTATACATTTGTTTTAAAAAGCTTCACTTTTGTTGTTATGTGTACCACAATGAAACTTAAATTTACATTTACTGGGTATAGGACAAAAAGCTTGACATAATTTGAGGCCAAAATCCAACCAATGACCCAAATAGAAATATAGAGTTGAACAGAAGTCTATCAAAACTTAGTCCGACTCTGGTGATGCTCACACCAATGTATATGCAGATTCTATGAAGATGTGTTCCATTCTAGATATCATAATGTCGCTTACGAAGTTTACCCCTCGATTTCTGAGTTCAAGCCATGAGAACTGATTATGTGAACATTTATCATTCCAAACCCTCATATTTATTACCATGTATTTGTGAACATAACTTCTCATAAAACATCTATTTGTAATCATAATCTAACAAATATCATTGTGAAGATATACAATTATGATATTAATCACCAGATACATGCATCCATCTTTTTTATTACTCATTTGTCTTGAAAGTATATTCTGAATAGACTCTAAAATATGAGATGATGTGAAAAGCTCATATGTATGAATGTTCTCAAGTCTATGCGTTGCAATGATTTGTGCATAAAATTTTAATAAAGTCAAATAAAGACATCTTATGCAGAAAATTGAGACTTTTTAGAAGATTTTATTTTAAGAGGGATACATTTATTTTATATATTTCTATAGATGGACGATATAACATAGTTGTATATGTATTAAACAAATATTCAGATTTTTGGGCATGAATTTAGCTGAGCACAAGCATGACTCATACAAATATCATATAACCATTTTTGGCTTGACCCATCTATACAAACAATATGGTAAATTTTGGGTTTGTTGTGCTAGTTGGGACATGGGCCGAATTAGTATGTCTAGATCTGATGCTCACCTAATGTATATAAACCCCATCACTATTCAAATTTGACTATAAAATAAAGAAGATTATCATTTATTATAAAAATAAGATTATAAATTGCATTTGACCTATCAAATAATTTTGCACATATAGTATAGAATAGGTGAGCCTGTCTATAACTATAAAAATTATTATCATAAACAACATAACACTTTGTAAGCATATTTTTTAATCTACTTTTTCATGTCTATTTATGTGCTTAATGTGACAACCCGATGCCACACAAATGGGATTACTCAAAATGAACATGCGATAAACAACTAAACATCATCTTTATCAAAAAGCATGTAAATTAAAACGGATCTCATATTACTATCACGTGTTGAAACATATTACAACAAGGTCCAATAACTTATATCATATCACATACCATATCAGGTATTTACATATGTCTAGTGCCATCAACAACAACCTGTATACAAAAGAGATCATGTTCACATATATATGCCAACTATACAACAAAAGGCAGGCTGCCAAAAACCAAATATCAGTATACAACATCTACAAAACCCATCCCTTCCCAGACCTGAGAGTACAAGGACGACACTAGGACTCTATTACAACACTAGCAACTATCTAGCCTTCTGAGTGTACTGGTCTTCAAACTGCTCTTCCTCAATAGCACAATCATACCCATGCCGCTTACGACCACCAAATAACATGTGTTAACCCACAAGGTGAAACCAATGTCCTAGCGAGAGATATAACTCTCAACCAAGGGTTATTGTTACCACAAATATATCATTATTAAATAGGATGAGTAGATTCTGTTAAATGAATAATTTAAACTAGTTACATAGGTTAAGCATGTTAAGTAGTTATAACATATAAGCAGAGTGTTATACCTAATTAGAAGGAATATGAAGAGCATGTAGGTCTATCTTTTACTGAATAGTATAAGAAACCGGGCAAGGGTAAACATCCAATGTGAAGTGTGTTTAACCCTAAACAATACACTACATGGTTTAATTACATCTTTTAAGCCCTGAGGAGTTTGAGGTATGCCACTCAAACTCTAATTGTCCACTGTGAAGTTGAAAACATTGCCATAGAAGATCTGTAGCAGAGTCGGATTCCTCGGATCTCATCTACCCTTGATCAGTTAAGTCCACCACGGTGACATATAAAGTCAAACTACAAAACACCTAGTCTGTCTTGGTATATAGGTCATGACACTAGACACCAAGGTATGCAAGACCCTTCCACGGAGGTACAATTGTCGTTTGTCCTCAAAATATCATATATGTAAATCACTGAGATACGACTGTATTGGCAATTTAGGCTAACGAGTTTCAATCCAAACAAAGGATAGTTTACCCCACTTAACCAATCTCCGCAAGTATACAGAGGTAGTATAGTCGAGGTCGAACACAAGGAGCTTAACTAATTTAATTGAGCACAACAACACTAAAGTTCAACAATCTAGATCAGTTTTAAGGAGATGAAAATGTTTGTCTAAACGCAGAGAATTCAGATTCTAACAGCAGAAAAATTAGATTTTAACTAGCAAGCAAGAACTACTAAAAGAAGTTTGATTTCAGAAATATTGGGAATCTTGGACATTAGGATTTCGTTCACACATCATATCAATCAAAGGAACACAATAATTTAAACATACATAAGTTCTTATTTCAAGGAAAGGTTGTGTTACATTTCACCTCCCGGTGTAAATGCAACGATCACAGCTTAAAACAACACTCTCGTGTATGAATTTCACTATTGATCACAAACTATTCCTCAACTCATTCCTCTCTACTCTCGTAGAAGAGAAAGAGTTGCCAAGAAGAGAACCTCCATACATTCCTACTTATCTTCTCAGATCAAGCAAGAAAGCAGAAAACATGCACATAAAGTGGCCAACAATACATGCAAGAAACGAGTAAATCGGTACTTTCATGGTAAAGCAACAAGAAACATAGTATTTAGTACAAATTACTTGTTCCATACAATGTATGACATGGGAGCTACTCCCCCATGCCCAAGAAAAGAAGAATTACTCGTCCATAACCATATAGCTGGAATGGAGGGGTACTGGAAATGCCAGGAGAGGAACTAAGTGGCTCGACCACGGAAGCTGCTGGAGCGGCAGCCCCCACGCATAGAGATTCCCCACGAAGGAATCTCTTACAGATTTGTTACAGAGATTTCAGTTCTAAACATGATTTAAAGGAGGAAAAAACAAAGAGAACTAAAGATGTAACCACAAGAAGGAAGAATTTCGGCTTGAGGACGAAATTCCCCTTCTTTAGCTGCTCCAAGATAGACTAGCTCCTTTCCCAAGAAGCTGCTCGAAGTTGGGGAAGCTTGGTTGCACCTTGGAGAAGACAATGGAGAAGTTGAGAAGAAGAAATGGTCTCCTTATGCAAGAAACCACCTTGGATTTCTCCAAAATTGCCCTCCTATGGTCTCCTCTAGCTCTGGGACGAGAGAAAACTCTTCAAATGACCGAACATAACCGTCCCTTGCCGTCCCTCCTTGTTTTAAAATCAAATTCAGAGTTTTCATATTTCTGAAACTACCAGGTAGTGCATCTGGGGTGCACGTCGTGCACCTGCAGTGCGGTTTGCATCGGGCTGAACTGCGCACGATGTGTGCTGAGGATATGCACGTCGTGCGACTTTCAAGAACTTTCTTTTCTTGTTTACGTTCCAGGTGCACGCCGTGCATCAGTATGCACACCGTGCTTTTGGCTTTCTGTGCACTTCTGGAAACTCGCACACCGTGCATTTTCTTTGTGCACGTCGTGCGTTCTTCTGGCTGAACGAACCAATTTTTCTCTGGAAAGGTGCACGTCGTGCATCTGTCCTGCATGCCGTGCATTCTGCTGTTTCAGCAGAATTAACTCTGAATTCAGTTCTTTTTGTGGCAAATCTGCAATGCAAGTTATGAAATAAGTAGAATAACAATAAGATGTCAAAAGTAATATGAAAAGAGACTGAATTATGTCAGAATGAACCAAATTTGTGTGTGGTAGCATGTAAAAAGATGATATATAAATCACACAACAAATCCCCCTAAGCTTGAACTATTGCTTGTCCTCAAGCAAAAAGGAACATGGCTATTTTCAAGGAGAAAAAATAGTTCATGCATGGATGAAATGAAAAGAAGATATGCAATCAGCTCAGTCAACTATGTACTTTGTGCTTGTGTTCATTGTTATTATCTTAAAATTTTCAACATCCAAGATAGATACATTAAGTTCAGCATGGTTGGTTTCAAATTAAATGAAAAGCTCAACTAGACAACACTAAATAGAATTTGGATAATCAAGCCAAACAGTCAGTGCGTGTACATTACAAGTTTTCAGCTAGTATGGATATAAGATGATCAAACCCGATGTTAACATTAACAAAACTTAGTTGCACTCTTTTTCATAAGGATGTGATAATGAAATTTTTGGGTTTCCGACATTCGACTGTTGATTTAGGCTTATGCTCACGAGGAATGCCGATTGGGGTGTTGTTTTTACCCTATTTTGATTTTTCATATCACCTAACCATCGTTGCCAGATCGGACTCACACTAGGCTAGCATAATATGTGGGCCATATGTCATTTTTATTGGGTAAAGATAAACTATTGATGGTGCAACACCAAAGAGTCAACAAGAATGTTAAAGTTAGCAAGATTTTGATCATTCTTTTGGAAAAAAATTCACTAAAAAGTCGATTTGCAAATGGACTAAAAATTTGGTAAGAGTATCCCGTATTCTAAAAAGTGTTGCAAGTTAATTATTTCACAAAAGTTTGAAACCATTACATGTATTGAGTAGTCCAAGATGTAAAAATTTGAGATATCAAACCACAAACACAAATCACATCAAAGTACATGAGAATTTTTAACTTCCATTTCATTTAAACATGCTCTTAATTTTTCTTTCTTAAATATAGCCAAAACACATAGAGGACAGAAAATTTCAGCATGCTAGAGGGGGTTCATTCTTAATAAGATAGTCACAAATCATATAGATTTTGCCATCATGGAAAAGAACATGGAATAAAATGGAAAAACGGAAAAACAACTGACACAACTGACTCGAAAAAGGAAATGTTGAATGAAAACTACCACTACTGGCTGGTTGTGCCCCCTAAGCTTGAACTCAGCAGTGTCCTCACTGCGTCAATCAAACTTACAGAGTTCACAACCAGATACATGTCATGAATGGAATCAGAAAAGGGATCCTCCGCTCCCCTGGTCAGGGAAGAACTGACTGACGATATCAGGGATGTCCATCGGCTGGGCGGATGAGTCGGGTTGCTGCTCCTGGAACTGCTGTGGCTGGTAATATGTAGGCTATGGTTGGTGTTGGAAAAAATCATGTTATGGAACTTCTGGAACTTCAATCTACTGCCGGGGAGGAGTCTGGAAAGTTTGTGGTTCAAGGTAGTGGCCCTGAGAGATGTGCCACACATCCATCCTGTTAACCATGTCGTACATGGTAGTGTACTACACACTCAAATGGTCAAATCGGGTGTCATATTGTGCGCTCATCTGGTCAAGGCGGGTGTTGATGTGGTTATATCTCTACTGCACATAGCCGTAAAGGTGATGCACGTCTGGCATCGTCCAACTATACTCTGTCTGAGTACTGGTGGATGGTGGAAGTGGAGTAGGGGTTGCTGGTGTAGGCCCAGGTGTAGAGCTATTGGCACCTCGAGTGGGTGTCTCCTCATCTGCCTCTGGTTGTAATTCCACCTTTCAGGTGGCCTTGTTTTTGATGTCATTTCGAGCTGCATCGGGAATGGTTATGAACTGCTTCTTGGTGATAAAAACCTTGAATTTAGATGTGATGTTTCCATGTCTTGAGATAAGTCCACAAAAAATGAGATAGTTGATATCTACAATGTTCTTTCCTAGTGTAGGTTCTAAATCACCCACATCTAGTCCCAACTACATTGCAAGAATACTTATCAGCCCCTTGCACATAATGTCACCAGCCTCCCTTTTCTTCTGCTTTTTTGTGTCAAGAAGCTTATTAACAATGTAGTAGCCAGTACTGATTTTCTCATTGTTCACCAAACACCATAAGAAAAATAGATAAGTCTTTCCTACTGCACCCTGAGTTTCATTTTTAGCAAAAGGCCTTGTGCTAAGAAGATGATGCACAACTCGGAAAACTAGACTATGGATTGTTGAAGCCTGAGCGTTCCTTGCTCTATGCACCATTTCACAAGTGATTTCAGACCAGAAAGAGTCACTATGGAAGGTGGGAGGATAATCGGTGTAGCTGCCATAATTGCATTTAAGAAAAACACAAAACTGCTGAAGATCCATAGAAAATGGTTTGTTCAAAAGTCGAAAACTAATTTTTGGATAAGGTGCACTGCGGTTTTGTGTGTCATTCTCGGCCTTGAAAGTTGTGAGAAACTCATAGATTAGGCGGGGATAAGTTTTAGCAACTTTGGTGCAAAGGTAGTGCAAACCCAAAAATGTTAAATGGTCTACTACCTCATTCTTGAAACCCAATTTGTTAAGGGTTTCCTCGCACAATTGTAGCGGGAGGGCAGAACACGCCTGGTGATGAGGAACTAGTAGTCAGCGTCCTCCTCGGGTCTGACCCTGAACTGTGTAGAGGGTACAAATGCTACAGGTGCCTCCGCAGAAGGTGGTGCATCAGCGGCGGGAGGTGCGGAGGATGAAGAAGCTACTCCATGGTGTCGGCTTGCTTTGTGCTTGATTGGTGCCATTAGATCAGCAGCTAGTGCACAACAAGTGCACGACGTGTATCTGACATTCACGGCGTGCAAATTGCACTGTTCTTCTTCTGCAGACTGGCTAACACACGGCGTGCACCTGGAGATCTACGACAGAATCGAATCTGCTCCGACGGCTGTGTTTCTGGGGGTGATAGGGCAAGATTGATTGGTCATGCCGCTGCTGCCACTGTCGCTGGCATGCTAGAGAAGAGTGCTGACTAGTTGGTGCTTGGTTACGGAGGGAGGCTGGGCTATAGCTTGGTGCTTGGCCACTGTTGCTGCTCGTGCGTCGGAGAAGAAAGGAGGTAGCGATGAGGGTTGCACGGTGGCTGGAGAACCAGCTAAGATGACGGTGAGGTGGCTGGATGCGGGCGTTGCTGCTGCTGCGGTGAGGTTGGTGAAGAACGGCTGGGTGGGCGGCTCAAGGATGCTGCTGGCCAGAGGAAAAAGAAAAGAAAATGGTTGAGGTGCACGGCCGTCTGGGCGGCGGAATGGCGTGTGTTTGCTAGGGATCCAGTGGACGGCGGCTCGCACAGCTACTAGGGTTGGAGTGCATGACTACTGGTGTGGAGAGAAATTAGGTCGTGCACTCCAGCCCCTTTTATCTAAACTTTACGAGAAAGTGCACGGTGTGCACTTGGGTTGCACGACATGTACTACTCCAAAATTTCATTTTTTAATTCTCCTTTACGAACAGGTGCACGGCGTGCGCTGAGGATATGCATGCCGTGTGACTTTCCAGAAAGTTTGCTGTAGCTTTCAAATACCAGGTACACGGCGTGCAGATATAGAATGCACACCGTGTAAGTTTCCAGAGGGTTGCTCAAATTTCCATTTCCCAGGTGCACGTCGTGCATATGGATAGCGCACGCCGTGTCAGTTTCCAAGAAGTTTCTAGAATCTCAAATTCCCAGGTGCACAGCATGCGCTGAGGATATGCACGCTGTGTCAGTTTCCAAAACATCTTTTGCTGCAAATTTTACTAAGGTGCACGCTGTGTCTTCAGAAGACACACCGTGCACTCTGCGATTTCTGTAGAAAATTGCAGTCAGTCAGTAGTAAACAAAGACGGATAGGGTAGAAATCAAGTCTAGATTATTACATTCATCCATGACAGGCTTATTAATGAGATTAAAAAGTGTTTTTGACTCGAAAAACTTAAAAGAAATCTATCCTAACGTGGGGTCAACTCCCATAAAGTCCTCCATTTAGAGTCTGGAGTACGACTCTTCTAATTCTTCATGCATCTTGGAGGGAGAAAGAGGATCCTTTCTCCACTTCATCCCCACAAGAGTAGTGTTTGCAATTACTTTGAAGATTCCATCTTTGCCTTGGAGTTCCACAACTCCATATGGAAAAATCTTTAGCACTAGGAATGGGTCGTACCACTTTGATTTTAGCTATCCTGGAAATAGCTTTAATCTAGAATTGAATAACAATAATCTATCTCCTTCTTGGAAGTCTTTCCTTTGAATTCTTTTATCATGCCAAGCCTTTGTCCTTTCATTGTACAACTTTGCATTCTCATAAGTGTCAAGACATAGTTCTTCAAGCTCATGTGGCTACAATAGACATTTTCTCCTGCCCTCTTCATATCAAAATTCAAGAACTTAATTGCCCACAAGGCACGGTGCTCCAACTCGAGCGGAAGGTGACATGATTTGCCATAGATCAGCTTGAATGGAGTAGTCCCGATGATGGTTTTGTAGGATGTGCGATATGCCCATAGTGTGTCATCTATCTTTAATGCCCAATCTTTCCTTGAATTAGAGACAATCTTTTCAAGAATATTCTTCAGTTGCCTATTTGAAACCTCTATTTGCCCGGATGTTTGAGGGTGATAGGGCATAGAGATCTTATGTGTGGCATCCAACTCACAAAAACAAGATTAATTAAGTGGAAGCGATCATTTGCAGTGGATTATTGAAAATCACTAAAAATTAAAACCTTTTTCAAAGAGATCCAATCATAGGAAAACTCTTTCAACAAGAACCAATGTATTACATTTACATCCTGGTTCATAAGTACATATCTTGTACTATCTCCTCTCGAGGGTTACAACATCAACTGCCTTATTAAAAGTTAAACACAGAAATCATAAGAACCTCGAGGCATTAAGCCAAAATCTCAAAATGATTCATTAAAAGCACTAACTATTAACTCCGAGGACCTGAGAGTACAGAGACGACACATAGGACTTCTATCTACAAACACGACAGACATCACACTCCACCTGAGTTGTTGCTGTTGTACCTACTGCTGCTAAAGTTCTTCCTCTGCAAGATATTCTCAATCTCCTCCATGCTCGTCCACCTAAAAATGTTGGATCCCACAGGGGTGAGACAATTGAAAATTGCCCCCAGCGAGAGATATAACTCTCTGCCAGAAACATTATTATTGTAGTTTAATTAATATAAAACTAAGCAGAGGATAAGTAATTTAGATCATTCTCATCTTTAAAGTATTGCAACTATCTATAATAGAGCAGTAAATCATCTATTCTCTTTATAAGGAGTAGAAAGAACATGTATATTATTTATCTATTGTATTAGCTCAACATCTCATGCTTTTCTCATGATACTCATTACTCTGATATGTTGTCCATGACTCTTTCTTGTTTCTATTTGATGGCCTTATCCAATCTGCTAAATAGATATTGGTTTATACTGGACATGAGAGTGTACATCATCATGTCTTATTTAGGCATTGGTCCATACCAATCCTGTGGAAATATTCCAGGCATTGGATTATACCAATCTTGTGCAACTAGTATGAGCATTGGACTTATATTGTTCCTGTGTATCAATTCCAAGTATTGGACTATGCCAATCCCAACTATTCCAAGCATTGGACTATGCCAATCCTAACTATTCTAGGTATTGAACTGTGTCAATCCTGTGACATTATTCTAGGTATTGAACTATGTCAACCCTGTGCAATTATTCCAGGTATTGAACTATGTCAACCCTATGCAATTATTCTAGGTATTGAACTATGTCAACCCTGTGCAATTATTCCACTTATCAGCGGGATAGATTTGAGTTATCAAGCAGTGTGAGGATTCTATTGTAAATCCCCATCTTCATAAGTATGCTGGGGCATATATATTTTGTTGTTTTCAGAGTTTGTTTGATGGATGGAAGGGTATGGATGTGAAGGTTTTCTGGTGGTGGTGTTGTGGTGGTGATGGGAGGAAAGATAGGGACGGTGATGGTGGCCGGAGTGGTGGTGGTGGTTGATGGAATCAAACCTGCTAGGGTTTGCTCCCTAGCGGTGGTTGGGTGAACCTGCTTTCGTGCCCTCTTCTTAGGTTGTGGTGCGGAGGTGGTTGCCTGGGCCTTTTGATTTCCCTTTGATTTTGTTGTAGGGGATTCTGCCTCGGGTGTAGGTTCGTATTCTGAGCCTTCATCGTCACCAGAAGATATTTCTTCCACTTCCTCTTCAGGTGCCTCTGCTAGGCATTTGTTGATTCGGTCAATTTCGCATAGTACTTCCATGATCTTGACATTTTGTGGAGCCTTCCCAGTCTTGTTGTAGTTTTCAACGACCTACTGGAGCTTGGCACGGTCTTCTCAGAGTTGCTCCTTAGTCTAGAAAGGGGCATCTTCGGTTCCTGTTGGTTGCTTTGCTGGTGATGCCATTTCTGCAGCTGATGGTGAAGGTGATGATGGTGGCGGGAGAGAAGCTGGAGGAGAGCAACGAGGGGTGAGTAGAGAAGCGGATCCGCGTGAAGACTACGACGAGGTTTCTGGCGGTGACGAAGACGGTGATGGGAGCCGGAGGTGGCGATGGTCTGCTCAAGAGAACGATGGTACGCGTGGGAGAGATGAGAAACTGGAATGAAACAGTGAGAGCAAAAAGAATCGAGATTCTAGAAGAAAGGAAGGAGGGCTTGGGGTGGTATTTATAGGAAACAGGGGTTTGACCTGATAAAAACCCTAGGTCAAATGGTTTAGCGACCGTTTGGACTCCAAACGGTTTCAAGACTGTTTGGTTCCAAACGGGTTGAAGACCGTTTGGTCCCAAACAGTTTAGCGACCGTTTGGACTCCAAACGGTTTCAAGACCGTTTGGTTCCAAACGGGTTGAAGACCGTTTGGTCCCAAATGGTTTCGAGACCAAACGGTTTCAGGACCGTTTGGTAAGGTTAAGGTCGAACGGACAACAGTAAAATTATGAGATTTTTTTTGTATATTTTCATTTTATTATTTTTTTTATGTTTGTTTTGGTTATATGAATTGTTATATTTTTAGCAACCTAAAAAGACAGAAAATAAAAGAAGAAACTCAGATCTTGGGTTGCCTCCCAAGTAGCGCCTGGGTTTTACGTCGCTGGCTCGACGAATCTTTGATGTTGTTATGTTGATGTTGTGGGGTCTTTAATTTCAATGATCTGTCTCGGCCTTTTATCTTCCGGAGTGTAGTATCTTTTTAAACGGTGACCGTTGACCGTCCTTTCTCCTCCGTTGTTGTCTATAATAATGGCAGCTCTAGTTGGGTAAATATGTTTTATAGTGAAGGGCCCGGACCATTTTGTTCTAAGTTTCCCGGGAAATAACCTGAGCTTGGAGTTGAAAAGGAGCACTTTGTTGCCAACGGCGATATCTTTTCTCTTGAGATGACCATCGTGCCACATTTTTGTTTGCTCCTTATAGATTCTGGCACTGTGATAGGCAGTCATTCAGAGTTCTTCTAACTCCTGCAGCTGGAGTTGTCTATGCTCTCCTGCACTTTTAAGATCAAAGTTTAATTGTTTGATGGCCCACCAGGCTTTATGTTCCAGCTCTACTGGCAGGTGATAGGACTTCCCGTACACCAAACGGAATGGGGTTGTTTCGATTGGTGTTTTATATGCAGTTCGGTATGCCCAAAGGGCATCAGGAAGTTTGGTGGACCAATCGGTGCAGTTTCTGTTCATCGTCTTTTCAAGAATTGCTTTTAATTGTCTATTAGATACCTCTACCTGACTACTAGTCTGTGGATGGTAAGGCGTGGCGACTTTGTGATTTACTCCGTACTTTTTCAGTAAGGCTTCAAAACTTCGTTCCAAGAAATGGGTCCCGCCATCTGATATGATAGTTCTCGGAACTCCAAATCTTGGGAAAATAATATCTTTGAACAATTTAATAACAGGCTTGGAATCGCTGGACACAGTAGGTACAACTTCGACCCACTTTGAGACGTAGTCCACCACGGCCAAGATGCATGAGAAGCCATAGGATGAAGGGAAAGGGCCCATGTAGTCTACCCCCCACACATCAAAAAGCTCAATTTCCTGCCACATAGTGAGGGGCATTTCATCTCTTTTTGATATGTTACCAGTAAATTGGCATTTGTTGCAGGCTTTCACAAAGTAGTAGGAATCTTTTGCTATAGTAGGCCAGAAGAAACCAGATTATAAAACTTTTAGAGCAGTTTTCTTAGCAATCATGTGCCCCCCTGTAGGTCCTGAATGGCAATGCTCAAGGACAGGGGTGATTTCTTCTTCCGGTAAGCAACGACAGAAAAGTTCGTCGGCACAAAGGTGGAACAAGTAGGGTTCGTCCCAGTAATAATGTTTTATGTCGTGAAGGAACTTCCTTTTATCCTGGTAGGAAGCAGATGGGTGGATAATCCCTGTGGCTAGATAATTGATGATATCAGCATACCAAGGAAAACCATGAGTGGCCTTCATAAGCTGATCATCAGGAAGAGAGTCCCGGATAGGGATTTTATCTTTCTCTTCAACCTCAATCCGGCTGAGGTGATCGGCCACAACGTTCTCCACTCCACTTTTATCTTTGATCTCCAAGTCAAATTCCTGAAGCATTAACACCCAGTGGATAAGCCTGGGTTTGGCATCCTGTTTCTGAATCAGGTATCGAATGGCAGAATGGTCGGTATAAACGATGACTTTAGAACCAATCAGATAAGAGCGGAATTTTTCAAACGCGTAGATGATAGCCAGAAACTCTTTCTATGTGGTAGTGTAATTTTTCTGTGCTTCGTCTAGCGTTTTGGATGCGTAGCAGATAACATAGGGTTTCTTGTCAATCCGCTGTCCTAAAACAGCCCCTATGGCATAATCACATGCGTCGCACATGATTTCGAAAGGTTGCGACCAATCTGGATCTCTTAGAATAGGTGCGGAGATTAAGGCATTCTTGAGGGTGGAGAAACTTTGCATACACTCTTGATTGAATATGAATTCAACATCTTTAGTCAGGAGTTGGGTCATGGGTTTAGCTAACTTCGAGAAATCTTTGATGAATCTTCTGTAGAATCCTGCATGACCCAGGAAAGCTCGAACTCCTCTTATGTCCTTTGGAGGTGACAACTTTGAGATAACATCGATCTTCACTTTATCAACCTCGATTCATCTTTCACTTACCCTGTGTCCGAGGACGACACCTTCTGTTACCATGAAATGACATTTCTCCCAATTCAAGATAAGGTTCGTTTCCTTGCAACGTCGTAGAACTTGACCAAGATTGATTAAACAATTTTCAAAGGAGTCTCCATAAACTGAGAAATCATCCATAAATACTTCCATGACAGATTCAGTTAAACCGGCAAAGATGGCAGACATACACCGTTGGAACGTAGCGGGTGCGTTGCACAACCCGGACGACATTCTTCTAAAGGCATATGTCCCAAAAGGGCAGGTGAAGGTAGTTTTTTCCTGGTCCTCCGGGTGTATGGGTATTTGGTAGAACCCGGAGTAACCATCGAGATAACAAAAATATTTTTGATGAGCTAGGCGTTCCAGGACTTCATCAAGGAAGGGTAGGGGGTAGTGGTCTTTCCTTGTGGCTTTGTTCAGCTTCCTATAGTCAATACACATCCGCCACCCTGTTACAGTCCTGGTAGGCACTAACTCATTTTTGTCATTGAGCACTACAGTAGTGCCCCCCTTTTTAGGAACAACCTGGACAGGACTGACCCGCTGGGAGTCAGAAATAGGATAGATCATGCCATCTTTGAGTAATTTGAGGACCTCCAGACAAACTACCTCCTTTAGATTAGGATTCAGTTTTCTTTGATGTTCACGAGAAGGCTTGAATTCTTCAACCATTGGAAGTCTGTGCATACACAGGGCTGGATTTATTCCCGTTAGGTCAGTTATCTTATATCCAATGACCCTTTTATGCTTCTTCAGCTCATCCAGAAGCCTTTCTTCTTGATCTTGTATAAGGGTAGAGCTGATGATAATTGGGCAAAGTTTTTCCTTATCTAAGAAAACGTGTTTGAGCCATGTGGGTAAAGTCTTCATTTTAGGGGCTTTTGGTGGCTCAGCTGCTTCTATAATGGTAACGGCTTTAAGTTCTTCAAAAGTGGCCTTTGGTGCTTCTTCGGCCTTTTCTAGACGTTGAAGACATTGCTGAACTAATTCATTTGCAGAGAACTCGACATCTGGGTTGATTAGAGCATTCTCGAGTTCGTCAGCTGGCTCAGATATATCTAATTGTGACATTTGTTGAATTGCATCAAGAAGAAAGACCTCCTCTTGGATACTAGGGCCTTTCATGCTATTAAGGACTCAGAATTGAATTGCTTCTTTTCCGAGCCTAAGAATGATGGTGCCAGCTTCGACGTCTATAAGTGCCCTGGCAGTAGCGAGGAAAGGTCTGCCGAAAATAATCAGGTATCTCAAGTCTTCTTTAATATCCATGATAACAAAGTCGCATGGAACGTAGGCGTCCTTGCCTATCCTTACTGGAATATCTTCGATGATTCCCAGAGGTGCTGTTATGGTGGAGTCAGCTAATTGAATAGTCATTGCTGTAGGCAGCAATTCGGTGAAACCCAAACGTTTGCACATAGAATAAGGCATGATGGATATGCCGGCCCTTAGGTCAGCTAATCCCTTTTTAGTAGATGCATTTCCAATGCAACATTGGATTCTGAAGGAACTTGGGTCCTTCTTCTTTTTTGGCATTTTGTTTAAGATGATGTCAGAAGTGGTCTGGGCAAGCTTAACAGTTTCTTGCTCCTCGGTGATGTACTTTCTTGATAACAAGGTCTTGAGGTATTTTGCCCAGGCCGGCACCTCGGAAAGAGCGTCAAGGAGCGGAATATCAACGTACAATTTCTTCATTGCCTCCTTGAACTTTTGAAACCTGGTGTCCATCTTCGTTTCTCGCAGTCTACCCGGGTATGGAATCCTTGGTTTAAATTGCAAGACTTCAGGTTCTGCGGACACTTGTTCTTTGTCTTTGCCCTTTGTGCCTTCTGTAGGCTTTTCCAATCCTTGTTGTGAGCCCTCATTCATCATAAAAGCAGTTGGATCATCATTATCCAGAGTGATCTTGGTAGTTTCATGAAGAATGCGTCCAGATCTGGTTGTGACAACATTCAACTGTTCATGCCTGTTATGTCCATGCTTAGGATTTGATTCAGGCTGCCCAGCAAACGTACCTGCTGGGGCTTTAATTGTGCAGCGATATGAGCAAGTTGAGCTTCAATTGCTTTCTGCTGAGCCTGTTGGTTAGCAAGCATAGTTTGCTGCGATTGTAACATTTGCCTTATCAAGGATATTTCATCTTCCGGTTGGACAGGAGCATTTTTCGGAGTAATTGGTTGTTGCCCTTGCTGAGGTTGCTGCGTAGGCAACGTTAGTTGAGGTTGCTGAGTGTGCAGCTGTGGGTGGAGTGAAGGATGCGTATACTGATAGTAAGCCGATTGATTTCTGGGGTAGTTAGCCCTAGGGAAGTTATTCCTGGAGTTCCCTTGATTTTGGTTAAAATTGTTTGGGAATCTAGGTGGTAACCTACTAGCAGGTCCCCCCTGTGTCTGATGCTGTGGATTTGCGGTTCCAGCAGGGTTCCCATATTGGAATCCAGGGTGATTCCTTGGTTGATTGGGATTGTAGTAGACTTGTCCAGGGATAGAGTGGATGGAGTTAACTTGTTCTGGAAGCTGATCTTCAGACTGATCAGTAATGGGTTCATATTGTTGTGGTGGTGGATGCAGATCCATCATCACATTATAAAGCATACCACACGAAAGGGTCGGATGGTCAGAAGCATGACAAGCCTCATAGGATCCTGTGACGGCCTTGACTTGTTGAACTAGAGTAGTTTTCTTATTATCAATCTCTCCTAGAGAAGTCTCAAGAGCTTGTTGTTTGTGAACTATGGTTTTCAAGGCTTCAACTATCTCCTTCATTTCTATGGATTCTTCAGCTTTGTAAACCTTGAGGACACCTTTTCCTGCTGATCGTCCCCAGTTGGACTGATTTTCAGCTCCGAGTGTAACAATTTTCCAAGCATCCTCATAGTTCTTCCTCATAAAGTTTCCTCCAGATGAGGAATCCAAGAACTGTTTGATATCATCACTTACTCCCCGATAGAAGGTTTCTATCAATTGGTTCTGGGAGATTCCATGATGCGGGCACTTGCGCAGAAGTTCTTTAAACCTTTCCCATGCTTCAACAAGGGATTCTCCAGGTAGCTGAGAGAAGTGATTGATCTGCCCCCTGATCTCATAAGTCAGTGAAGGGGGAAAGAACTTCTCTAAGAATTTTTCCTCAAGGGGAGCCCAGGTAGTTATTATAGGTTCCCGGTCAAGAGAGTTATACCAACTCAGGGCTCTCCCAAACAGAGTAAAATGAAACAGGTGAAGCATTATAACATCAAAAGTGACTCCGACTTGCGGAACCAAGTGGCACGGCGCCTTAAACCTTTTCAGATGATCCATGCAATCATCTCCAGAACCTCCGGAGAAAGAGATGCCTTGCATGATCTGGATCCACTGGGTCCGAATCTCAAAGTTAGGGATATTGATAATCGGAGGTCGGACCGGGTGGTTATCCTCATAGTTCTTTGGTACAGCGTAGTCCCTCAACTGCTTGTTCCTTAACTCCAGCTGAGCAGCTTGGGTTGCTGCCTCAGTCTCAGCTCTTATGCGGGCCTGTTCCTCCGCACGAATCTCCGCTTGGATTTGGGCACAAGTGTCGGTGATGAGTTGTGCCCATTGAGCAACGATGGCGGCATTGACCCTCTCTATTACCAACGCAGCCTGGCGTTGATCGTCAGCCATTAGCCTAGCTCGTTGGCGATTGAGTCGAATGCGGCGATGGAAGCTTCTCTCTACCTCAGAGTCGTACTCCGAAACAGGGGAGAATCCGCGGTTATACGATGATCGCATACACGTTTTCCACCTGAGTAGAGAAAAGGAAACACCTTCAGATAATGGTAAAGATATGATGGTTTTAAGAAGATGTAGACTAATGATTTAAAAAGAAAGTATAAAATCCTATCCAACTAGGAAGGTACTAAATGAAATTAAAACATTCCGTTGTCCCCGACAACGTCGCCAATTTTTTGATAGAGCTTCCACTTACGTGGAATTGCGTGCACCAACTAAAAATCCTAAAGATAGTAAGTCTTTAGGTTTAGCCTTGCGTATACTAGATAGAGAACTCCGCCCACATATGCTAGGATACGTGGAAGTCTTATCGTAGTATAGTTAAGGGTCGAATCCTTAGGACAACGGTCTTGTTGCAAGCAACAAGATGGAAAACGTTAAAGTTTCACTTAATCTCTTGCTAGTAGGCACTTAGATCGAAAGTTTGGTTTTGTTGTTTTAAACTAAGAATATGTAAAGTAAAGAAAGCAAGTAAATCTAAGGAGTTAAACTATGATAAAAGTCACTAGGGTGTGATCGGTTTTTCACCACCCTACACATGGATCAACACATGCAAAGCAAAACATAACCTGCAAAAAGAGTCTATTCAGTTAGTATCTTTGTAGACTTAGACTCCTTTCGGAGAGCTAACTACGAGAAGTGCGGGCATGTTGCAACGCCAGCCATTCCCGAACAAATGGTCACTTACTTTGCATCATTCCCCTCGCAAAGTGTGTTCCTCGACTTACCAAGGTTACACTTTCATACGTCAACTGATTCCATTTCATAGTATGAAAGTGCAACAAATGATAGTGAGTTTACTCCACTTCTTGAGATACACTTCTAGATACCGAAATAGATGCATGGTGGATACGTGCACCAAGAACCAACATACAAACGAGTTTCAAATCTAATAGTACAAACGTAGACAATTCATACTAAAAGATAAAGGATAACACAAGTTGGAGATCAAGCAACATGCATTCATTAAACGTTTGATGTCGAACTAAAAAGATAAGAACTCTATATTAAAAATTATGGATTACATTTACATGATATGAAAACATAGGTAACGGGGCTACTCCCCGCACCCTAGTGAAGGAGACTACTCGCTCATGACTAGGACAAAGAAGGAGGCAAGAAGAGAGAGAGAGTGCATCATCCCCATAAAGGAGAGAGGAAAGTCAACCCCTTGGAGAGAGAGAGAAACGATCCACCAGCTTCACAGGTTGCGTGATGACGAGATCTCCCTCTTCCCACCTTCTTTGGCGGAGAGAGAGAAAGCAACTTCGAGATGGAGTATGGGTCTCAGACCGGCATCCCCAGGGCGGAGGGTGGAAGTCGCAAGAGCTCTGGAGTGATTGAGGCAGCCTTTGGATGTCTGAAAAAACTCCCCTGGTGGAGGACCCTTGAGGTCTTATTTATAGGCCTTAAGTGAGGTCCAAACGGTCTTGAACCTGTTTAGGCCCTGAACCCGTTTGCCCTTGCCTCCATGCGGTCTTCCGGATCGTTTGGTTTTATGCGGTCTCGAGACCGTTTGACCTTATGCGGTCTTGAGACTGTTTAGCCTTCATGCGGTCTCGGGACCGTTTAGCCTTCATGCGGTCTCGGGACCGTTTGGCCTTTATGCGGTCTCGGGACCATTTAGCCTTCATACGGTCTCGGGACCGTTTAGCCTTCATGCGGTCTCGGGACCATTTGGCCTCAAACGGTCCTGGGACCGTTTGGCCTCAAACGGTCTTGGGATCGTTTGGGGCTTTTGTATTTTTTTTTGTGTTTTTCTGCAAGGATAAAGAAGAGAAAAGTTAATCTATTGATGTGTCAGCAATAAGGTAAAAAGTTAATGATTCTATCTAATTTATGTAAGATAGAGTATGGAAAACTAAGGAAAACTAATAAGATAACATCACAAAATGGGAGGTTATCAGCCAATCCTAACTATTCTAGGTATTGAACTGTGTCAATCCTGTGACATTATTCCAGGTATTGAACTATGTCAACCCTGTGCAATTATTCCAGGTATTGAACTATGTCAACCCTATGCAATTATTCCAGGTATTGAACTATGTCAACCCTGTTCAATTATTCCAGGTATTGAACTATGTCAACCCTGTGCAATTATTCCAGGTATTGAACTATGTCAACCCTGTGCAATTATTCCAGGTATTGGGTTATTACCAATCCTGTGCAGTTATTCCAAGTATTGGGTTATTACCAATCCTGTGCAGTTATTCCAGGTATTGAACTATGTCAACCCTGTGCGGTTATTCCAGGTATTGAACTATGTCAATCCTGTGACATTATTCTAGGTATTGAACAATGTCAATCCTGTGACATTATTCTAGGTATTGGGATTTAACCAATCCTGTGTTATTATTCCATATATTGGGATTTAACCAATCCTGTGTTATTATTCCAGATACTGGGATTTAACCAATCCTATGTTATCATTCCAGGTATTGGGATTTAACCAATCCTGTGTTATCATTCCAGGTATTGGGATTTAACCAATCCTGTGTTATCATTCTGGGTATTGGGATTTAACCAATCCTGTGTTATTATTCCAGGTATTGAACTATGTCCATCCTGTGACATTATTCCAGGTATTGAACTATGTCAATCCGGTGACATTATGTCCCATGTCTATTTACACAACACTAGGTATTCTTCTACTGACATTTAAACTTTGGCCATACCATTATGCTCAATCACATTCTTTATGTAAAATAAGTATCCCTCTCTTCTCCACACTTGTATAATCAAGGTTCCATCATTATTATTGTATTCTTTTATTATAATTATTATGTTATTAGGTTTCCCTTTTCTTGGTTTATTAAGAACATTATCATCTCTTACAGTGGGCTTTTATAAATATCTTGGTACCTACCACTAGGTATCAACTTACTCATATGGTTCACAAGGCCTATTAAAATATCTTATTACCTCTCACTAGGTAACAACTAATCTCATGGCTCGTAAAGCACATTTAGCATCTTGTCACCTTTCACTAGGCAACAACCATTCTCATGGTTCATAACATACATTACATCTTGATGTAATGATTAGGATAGCACTCTTTATATATTACTCATCCAAGTATGTTGGATTTGAGATGCATCAAGGGATATCATTCTTAAAGAGCCAGATATGATATCTATGATATCTTGATATATCCCATCCCTTAACACTTTAAACTTACTTGAGTTTATCAATTTATATTGTATTAAGGTATTTTCCCATCTTAATACTTCCATATACTAACCTATCACCTTTATTGTGAAGTGCATAGGTCATAAAACTTCCATATACTAACCTATCACCTTTATTGTGAAGTGCATAGGTCATAAAACACACATAAGGATTGTGCAACTATCTTCAATGATAGGGACTCATCTCAGGTTAATGCATTGCTTGCTATAAGGTTTCCTATAATCAATCACTTTAGGTATTTCCCTTATCAGTGTTATAGTCACCATTCCATTATTAGGATTAGGTTTCCCATACCATCACCCTTTATTAGGGTTTAGGGTTTCAAATACTATCATACTTCATTAGGAAGAGGTTTGCATATAACATCATCCTTCATTAGGCTTTCACATCACATTCTCCATAAATAGGGTTTACTATTCATCCCAACTAGGGTTTCTCATGGCATCACCCTCAATTAGGGTTTCTCATGGAATCACCCTCAATTAGGGTTTCTCATAGAATCAACCTCAATTAGGGTTTCTCATTTCATATCGATACATTAGGGTTTTACATCACATTACCCTAGTTTAGGGTTTCATACACTTTACCCTAAAATTAGGGTTTACTATTCAACCCAATTAGGGTTTCACCCTCCATTCCTATAATTAGGATTTTACCTTATGTTACCCTGAATTAGGGTTAGGATTCATTAACCTTCTGGATTAGGGTTTCATGATCTCCTTATTGAGAATCATAATTTAATCACCACATGATTAATACTCATGTAAGAATTTCTTTCTACCATCCTTTCAACTTGATTAGGTTTATATCAACCCTTCAATCAAGTATATATATATATATATATATATATATATATATACAACTATGGTTGACAAAGTGTACTGAGGCATTACTTTCATAAGCTTATAGGGATTAACTCATCTAGGGTTACCGATTACTTAGTACCTTATAGATACAACCCTAGTGATTGTCTTTGAGATAAATCAGTAACAACCATAGGATCATTTTATCTTTCATCACCATAGGTTTCCAATTAAATTAATTACATTGAAACATCCAAACGTTCTTGACCATTGATACTCCAAACGGTTTGAAACCGTTTAAGCAAAACAATGATGAAACTGTATGGAAAAGTCACGCTTGAAACCACTTGGGTTTCTAAATGGTCTTGAGACCGTTTGATCCCAAATGGTCTTAAGACCATTTGGTCCAAACCCTCTCAAAACCGAATGGACCAAAAAGGTCTTCCATCACTTAATCAATTCAGGGTTTTCAATCATTAAACCATCTATCAATTGAACCACTGATTTATTCTTCCATTGGACCATTGAATCACCGTTCAATTGGACCTTAAATTAGGGTTTTTAACACAATTGAACTAGGGTTCATAATCAATAAACCATCCATTATGGTTTTGAAATCAAGGAACCATCAATGGTTGACATTGTGGAACTAGTCCAATTGAAATCATTGGGTCATCATCAAACCATGACATGACCTGACCTCAAACGGTCTTGAGGTTGTTTGGATGACCTCCAAATGGTCTTGAGACCGTTTGCCCCATCCTATCACTTAAAATTGTGAAGTTCAATTAGGGTTTGGATCATTAGATTGATCAACAATTGAACTATTGATTGCATTACCATTTGCTATCTTTGGACCTTCAAATACTCAACCATACTCAACCCTCGACCTCCAAACGGTCTTGGTTAACCTCCAAACGGTCTTGAGACCGTTTGGGTGATCTCCAAATGGTCTTGTGACCGTTTGGGTTAATCAACCCAAAGATTTAATTCATTCAATTGCAAAATCATCACTTAACCCGATTAGGGTTTCTAATTGGATGATTGTCCATATATTGATTCAATCAATTGGAACCATTAGATCCTAATCCAACATGTACTAGGGTTCTGACCTCAAATGGTCAACCCATCCAAATGGTCAACTCATCTAAATGGTTTGGGGTTCAAGACTCTAAATGGTTTGCAAACCGTTTAGTCTCCAAACGGTTTGGTGAAACCGTTTGGACCAAAGTCTTAAAACCATTTGCAATAGATATTTGGGGAGGTGTGTGCTTATGATGATGTAATCATAATCAAGCTCTAAACCCATGAAACTTGCTGTGATTTTCATGGAGATTGCATCAATCAACCAAATAAAATTTTGAGAATGAAGAAAGGGTCAACAATTGATAGGGAATTGAATGCAATAACAATATTAAGGGTTCAAGTTATAAAACCCGCCTCCAATTGAGCTTCAAAGCTTAAACCTCCACGTATTTAATGGTGAAAGCAACACCTTAAACTATCCCGAGCTCTTCCTCAAGGTTTGAGTGAAAAGGAATGGCTAGAATTGAAGATCGAGTGAAAATAAGAAGAAACCATGCATTGATTTGTGATTTCCACCATGGAATCAAGGTGAAAGAAGGTCAAGAAGCTTACCAACAGGTTGGGGTCGTCCTCCTGTCGCTCTTAGCTCCCTTGGTCTTTTTTGCAAGCAAGAAGTGAAAGGGGTTTCGAAATTACCCTTTCAACTCATGGATAAAGGAGTATATATGCATTTTATTAAAAATTCATTCTAGGTGAGAGAAAGTAGGGATTATCTCCTGCATTTCCTTGCCTCTTTCCCCCTTCCCTTCCTTGGTTACGAGGCTATCTACTTTGCCTCTTATTCCTCTCAATTATCCATGATTTAAAGAAAAGAAAATTAAGCACCTTAAATCATATTATAATAATATCCATAAGTGAGTGGATATTTCTTTTTCTTATAGTAATGTGAGTGAGTTATCCACTTCCCTTAGATATTTTCGTGCCTTTGCAAGGCACATGGTCGTCCACATATATGGATTTCAACAATTTTAATTTTGGTTGAAGGGCACTTCAATTAATATATTTATTTTTACATATAATTGAAGTAAAGTTCCAATTATGCTTAAATCTTGATTATTTTAATATCAAGATTCTCTCTCCTCCAAAATGATACAAATGAGATGCCCCTCTCATTTTATTTGCTCTACATGATGCCGAAAAACATTAGGGACTATTCTGAAGTGGCAATTTGCATATTGAACCCTGGGTTTTGGGTAAATTGCACATTACACCAAAACTAGGCTTTAATGCATAAACATTGCTTAATCATCTCTTTCTTGTTACTCAGGCTTTCCCAAGACATACCTCTGCATCATATTCATTCTCATGATGCTTCAACACATGAGGAACATTTATAAAGTAACATTTTCAAGTTAACCCCTCACATTGGGTAATTTGCACTTTAGTCCAAACTAAGCAAACATTGTTTCAACATTATTCAAAAAGGACTAAAATTGAAATATAAGTTCCTCTTGAACCTTAATTACTTTTCAAAAGATAATAGCAAGTATATAATTGTCTTTCTTAAATAAAACACCTAGGGTTAAAGCATAACCCAGGTTAGGGTTGTTATAAATTATAAACCCCTAACAAGGATTTCGTCCCCGAAATCCCAAATAAAGGAAACATATATTATCCATCATCTCATCAAGTCTTCACATAACATCTCAATGTCATGTTTATGCAAGTCATAAACCCCTAACATATGATGTCCATGCTATATAATATAGTTAAACTTATTTCACAGTTAACCACTCCAGGTGGTCAACATAAATTATCTGATACCATAATTCCTTACCTTGGTATCCATCACATGTGCTGAAAACACATCACATTTCATCTTTCTTTCATACTGGGACATTTCTTGTTATACATATCTTTTTCTTAGAACCCAAGTCCAAGACAACTGATACTCTTCTAAGTATCCATCAAATAATCAATTTTAATTTATGCACACCAAGTGTTCTAAGACCCACTTGGTTGCCATGTCCCTGAAAGAAAAGAAAACAAAGGATCATATTCCTCTTATCACCCTATTGTTATCCAGGGTTGTTTATTCATGAGAAGAGCTTATCATCTCTTTTAAACATTACATGAACCTTCTACTGTTCATGAGTTATTTACTCTTATTTCTTTCTTGGTTCCTTGCCATCAACATAGGAATCATATGGATGCTCACTTGTCATCATTTTTAATATCATTTTCACCATGATTACTAGATATAGGTATTCAAACCTTTAGTTCATCACTGATTATTGTTACCTTCCATCAAGTAACTTATTACCTCTAGGTCTTCAGACCAGGGTATACATTATACTAAACATCTTATTTTGTATATAAATTGATTTATAATTAAATCAAATTCCTTCATATATCAATTAGGATGTGGTAGAAATATCCATGCCACATCTCCTACTTCTTTCTTTAGATTGTTTCAGAATGATTACTTGATCAGAGTAATCAGAAAGATAACAATCTAGGTATGTCATACTTACCTTACCTTCAATAAATGAATACCTGGCCAGGGTATTCAAGAACTGAAATTAGGTAGTATGTATTTGTTTTATGTTATGTTTCATATTCTTAACATCTCTTTAAATTTCACTACTTAGTATCTCAGATTTTCTCTGAGTGTTTCTTTTACATCTTTTCCCTTTCTGCATGAAAAGAGAAAATTTCAAACATATAAGAGGATATTAAACTGAACATAAGTTTTCATCCTTCTTATCTCTTCCTCATATCCTTAAAGGATTATACAGATAAACTAAACAACAACTACCTTTCTTATAGTAGGAAACAAAAGGAAACTCAAAATAGAAAGTTCTATCTTGACAAGTTTACCTTTTACAAGTTAACTAGCATCTTATCTGGCCCAAAACATGAACTTAGTTGTTATTTGTTATTGCCTTTGTCCTCTACTACCAGAAGTATATGGACCAAACTGTGACACTTGTCTTCGTCCTCCACCATCTGCTCCACTGGACTGAGGTCCTTGTGGATTTTGCAGATTATGCCTTGACTGTTGGGTCACCTCACTATTTCTCCTTGGACATTGTTGTCTAAAATGTCCTAGCTGTCCACATTTGTGACAAGCTCGACCCCAACTTGATGACCCCTACATAGGTGCACTAGATTGAGGTTGAACTGGTGAAGATTTTGGTTGTTTAGTACCACTAATCATTGGTCCATGTGACTGTGTAGACTTTCTTTTGAGGTTTGTCTCATGTTTCTTTATCGTAGACCTTTCTATCCTCTGTATAGACTCCACGAATGTGGCAAACCTCTCTCTACTTTCTAGGGCATATGTCGGGATGGACATCTCAGCATTCAATCCCTTCTCAAAATGTCGGATCTTCTCCTCCTCAGTAGCTGCCATTTGAGGACAAAATCGCAAAAGTTCCATAAACTTAACCTCATATTCATTTATCGACATGGATCCCTATCGAATCTTCTCAAACTGTGAAATCTTTTCATCTAAGTATGTCTTTGGAAAATACTTATTGATGAATTCTCTACGAAATTCCTCCCATTCAACCTCTTCATCATTCCTTTTTATTTATTCTATAGCCCACCAATGTCCAGCACTACCCTTCAAAAGGTACACCACATGTTTAACTTTGTCAGCCTCTGGGATACTAATGATCTTAAAGGCTTTTTCTAACTCAGTGAGCCAGAGATCAGCATATGCTGGGTCAGATGTTCTAGCACATTCTATGGCTCCTACATGACGTAGTCGTTCAAAGGTCTTACCAGACCCATATCCCTCATTGGAAACTGGTGCCCTAGGTGTCGGTGTTGGCATCCGGTCTGCCATATACCTCAGTGTGGTCATGAGTTGCCCAAAAAGATTATGAACATCTGGGTTTCCTCTCATGACTTCATCAATATGGAGATTTTCAGGCACTGGTTCTTTCCTTGCCCGATCCCTTGCACCTCCCACTAATGCAGCAACATTGCTCTCAGAACGTGTCCCTCATGTTCTCTAGACATCTTTGAGTTATATATCTTATTCTACATAAGAAGAAGGCACTATAAGATACACTAGAGTACACATAGAATAGACTCGATACCTTAGTCCTATGTCTATGTAGACTCAGCGAACCTAGAGCTCTGATACCACTAAATTGTGGCATCCAACTCACAAAAACAAGATTAATTAAGCGGAAGCGATCATTTGCAGCGGATTACTGAAAATCACTAAAAATTAAAACCTTTTTCAAAGAGATCCAATCATAGGAAAACTCTTTCAACAAGAACCAATGTATTAGATTTACATCCTAGTTCATAAGTACATATCTTGTACTATCTTCTCTTGAGGGTTACAACATCAACTGCCTTATTAAAAGTTAAACACAGACAACATACGAACCTCGAGGCATTAAGCCAAAATCTCAAAACGATTCATTAAAAGCACTAACTATTAACTCCGAGGACCTGAGAGTACAAAGATGACACATAGGACTTCTATCTACAAACACGATAGACAACACACTCCACCTGAGCTGTTGCTGTTGTACCTGCTGCTGCTGAAGTTCTTCCTCTGCAAGATATTCTCAATCTCCTTTGTGCTCGTCCACCTAAAAATGTTGGATCCCACGGGGGTGAGACAATTGAAAATTGCCACATCGAGAGATATAACTCTCTGCCAGAAATATTATTATTGTAGTTTAATTAATATAAAACTAAGCAGAGGATAAGCAGTTTAGATCATTCTCATCTTTAAAGTATTGCAACTATCTATAATAGATTAGTAAATCATCTATTCTCTTTATAAGGAATAGAAAGAACATGCATATTATTTATCTATTGTATTAGCTCAACATCTCATGCTTTTCTCATGATACTCATTACTCTGATATGTCATCCATGACTCTTTCTTGTTTCTGTCTTATGGCCTTAGCCAATCTGCTAAATAGATATTGGTTTATACCGGACATGAGAGTGTACATCATCATGTATTATTTAGGCATTGGTCCATACCAATCCTGTGGAAATATTCCAGGCATTGGATTATACCAATCTTGTGCAACTAGTATGAGCATTGGACTTATATTGTTCCTGTGTATCCATTCCAAGTATTAGACTATGTCAATCCCAACTATTCTAAGTATTGGACTATGCCAATCCTAACTATTCCAGGTATTGAACTGTGTCAATCCTCTGACATTATTCCAGGTATTGAACTATGTCAACCCTGTGTAATTATTCCAGGTATTGAAATATGTCAACCCTGTGCAATTATTCCAGGTATTGAACTATGTCAACCCTGTGCAATTATTCTAGGTATTGAACTATGTCAGCCCTGTGCAATTATTCCAGGTATTGAACTATGTCAACCCTGTACAATTATTCTAGGTATTGGGTTATTACCAATCCTGTGCAGTTATTCCAGGTATTGGGTTATTACCAATCCTGTGCAGTTATTCCAGGTATTGAACTATGTCAAACCTGTGCAGTTATTCCAGGTATTGAACTATGTCAATCCTATGACATTATTCCAGGTATTGAACTATGTCATTCCTGTGACATTATTCCATGTATTGGGATTTAACCAATCCTGTGTTATTATTCCAGGTATTGGGATTTAACCAATCCTGTGTTATTATTCCAGGTATTGGGATTTAACCAATCTTGTGTTATCATTCCAGGTATTGGGAGTATTATTCTAAGTATTGAACTATGTCAATCCTGTGACATTATTCCAGGTATTGAACTATGTCAATCCTGTGACATTATGTCCCATGTCTATTTACACAACACTGGGTACCTCATTATTCTACTGACATTTAAACTTTGGCCATACCATTATGCTCAATCACATTCTTTATGTAAAACAAGTATCCCTCTCTTCTCCACACTTGTATAATCAAGGTTCCATCATTATTATAATTATTATGTTATTAGGTTTCCCTATTCTTGGTTTATTAAGAACATTATCATCTCTTACAGTGGGCTTTTATAAATATCTTGGTGCCTCCCACTAGGTATCAACGTACTCATATGGTTCACAAGGCCTATTAAAATATCTTGTTACCTCTTACTAGGTAACAACTAATCTCATGGCTCATAAAGCACATTTAGCGTCTTGTCACCTTTCACTAGGCAACAACCATTCTCATGGTTCATAACATACATTACATCTTGATGTAATGATTAGGATAACACTCTTTATATATTACTCATCCAAGTATGTTGGATTTGAGATGCATCAAGGGATATCATTCTTAAAGAGCTGGATGTGATATCTATGATATCTTGATATATCCCATCCCTCAACACTTTAAACTTACTTGAATTTATCAATTTATATTGTATTAAGGTATTTTCCCATCTTAATACTTCCATATACTAACCTATCACCTTTATTGTGAAGTGCATAGGTCATAAAACACACATAAGGGTTGTCCAACTATCTTCAATGATAGGGACTCATCTCAGGTTAAGGCATTGCTTGTTATAAGGTTTCCTATAATTAATCACTTTAGGTATTTCCCTTATCAGTGTAATAGTCACCATTCTATTATTAGGATTAGGTTTCCCATACCATCACCCTTTATTAGGGTTTAGGTTTCACATACTATCATACTTCATTAGGGTTAGGATTGCATATAGCATCATCCTTCATTAGGCTTTCACATCACATTCTCCATAAATAGGGTTTACTATTCATTCCAACTAGGGTTTCTCATGGCATCACCCTCAATTAGGGTTTCTCATGGAATCACCCTCAATTAGGGTTTCTCATAGAATCAAACTCAATTATGGTTTCTCATTTCATATCAATACATCAGGGTTTTACATCACATTACCATAGTTTAGGGTTTCATACACTTTACCCTAAGATTAGGGTTTACTATTCAACCCAATTAGGGTTTCACCCTCCATTCCTATAATTAGGGTTTTACCTTATGTTACCCTGAATTAGGGTTAGGATTCATTAACCTTATGTATTAGGGTTTCATGATCTCCTTATTGAGAATCATAATTTAATCACCACATGATTAATACTCATGTAAGAATTTCTTTCTATCATCCTTTCAACTTGATTAGGTTTATATCAACCCTTCAATCAAGTATATATATACAAATATGGTTGACAAAGTGTACTGAGACATTGCTTTCATAAGCTTATAGGGATTAACTCATCTAGGGTTACTGATTACTTAGTACCTTATAGATACAACCCTAGTGATTGTCTTTGAGATAAATCAGTAACAACCATAGGATCATTTTATCTTTCATCACCTTAGGTTTCCAATTAACTTAATTACATTGAAACATCCAAACGTTCTTGACCATTGATACTCCAAACAGTTTGAAACCGTTTAAGCAAAACAATGATGAAACCGTATGGACAAGTCACACTTGAAACCACTTGGGTCTCTAAACGATTTGAGACCGTTTGGTCTCAAACGGTCTTAATACCGTTTAGTCCAAACCCTCTCAAAACTGAATGGACCAAAAAGGTCTTCCATCACTTAATCAATTCAGGGTTTTCAATCATTAAACCATATATTAATTGAACCAATGATTTATTCTTCCATTGGCCATTGAATCACCCTTCAATTGGACCTTCAATTAGTGTTTTGAACCCAATTGAACTAGGGTTCATAATCAAGAAACCATCCATTAGGGTTTTGAAATCAAGGAACCATCAATGGTTGACATTGT
This sequence comes from Alisma plantago-aquatica, assembly GCA_963693085.1. Classification (NCBI taxonomy): domain Eukaryota; kingdom Viridiplantae; phylum Streptophyta; class Magnoliopsida; order Alismatales; family Alismataceae; genus Alisma; species Alisma plantago-aquatica. Next base: position 289,420,254 of record OY856414.1, read on the forward strand.
GGAACTAGTCCAATTGAAATCATTGGGTCATCATTAAACCATGACATGACCTGACCTCAAACGGTCTTGAGGTCATTTGGATGACCTCCAAATGGTCTTGAGACCATTTGCCCCATCCTATCACTTAAAATTGTGAAATTCAATTAGGGTTTGGATCCTTAGATTGATCAACAATTGAACTATTGATTGCATTACCATTTGCTATCTTTGGACCTTCAAATACTCAACCATACTGAAACCTAGACCTCCAAACGGTCTTGGTTGACCTCCAAACGGTCTTGAGACCATTTGGGTTAATCAACCCAAAGATTTAATTCATTCAATTGCAAAATAAGCACTTAACCCGATTAGGGTTTCTAATTGGATGATTGTCCATATATTGATTCAATCAATTAGAACCATTAGATACTCATCCAACATGTACTAGGGTCCTAAACTCAAACGGTCAACCCATCCAAATGGTCAACTCATCTAAACGGTTTGGGGTTCAAGATTCTAAACGGTTTGCAAACCGTTTAGTCTCCAAACAGTTTGGTGAAACCGTTTGGACCAAAGTCTTAAAACCGTTTGCAATAGATATTTGGGGAGGTGTGTGCTTATTATGATGTAATCATAATAAATCTCTAAACCCATGAAACTTTCTATGATTTTCATGGAGATTGCATCAATCAACCAAATAAAATTTCGAGAATGAAGAAAGGGTCAACAATTAATAGGGAATTGAATGCAATAACAATATTAAGGGTTCAAGTTATAAAACCCGCCTCCAATTGAGCTTCAAAGCTTAAACCTCCACGTATTTAATGGTGAAAGCAACACCTTCAAATATCCCGAGCTCTTCCTCAAGGTTTGAGTGAAAAGGAATGGCTAGAATTGAAGATCGAGTGAAAATAAGAAGAAACCATGCATTGATTTGTGATTTCCACCATGGAATCAAGGTGAAAGAAGGTCAAGAAGCTTACCAACAGGTTGGGGTCGTCCTCCTATCTCTCCTAGCTCCCTTGGTCTTTTTTGCAAGCAAGAAGTGAAAGGGGTTTCGAAATTACCCTTTCAACTCATGGATAAAGGAGTATATATGCATTTAATTAAAAATTCATTCTAGGTGAGAGAAAGTAGGGATTATCTCCTGCATTTCCTTGCCTCTTTCCCCCTTCCCTTCCTTGGTTACGAGGCTATCTACTTTGCCTCTTATTCCTCTCAATTATCCATGATTTAAAGAAAAGCAAATTAAGCACCTTAAATCATATTATAATAATATCCATAAGTGAGTGGATATTTCTTTTTCTTATAATAATGTGAGTGAGTTATCCACTTCCCTTAGATATTTTCGTGCCTTTGCAAGGCACATGGTCGTCCACATATATGGATTTCAACCATTTCAATTTTGGTTGAAGGGCACTTCAATTAATATATTTATTTTTACATATAATTGAAGTAAAGTTCCAATTATGCTTAAATCTTGATTATTTTAATATCAAGATTCTCTCTCCTCCAAAATGATACAAATGAGATGCCCCTATCAATTTATTTGCTCTACATGATGCCAAGAAACATTAGGGACTATTCTGAAGTGGTAATTTGCATATTGAACCATGGGTTTTGGGTAAATTGCACATTACACCAAAACTAAGCTTTAATGCATAAACATTGCTTAATCAACTCTTTCTTGTTACTCAGGCTTTCCCAAGCCATACCTCTGCATCATCTTCATTCTCATGATGCTTCAACACATGAGGAACATTTATCAAGTAACATTTGCAAGTTAACCCCTCACATTGGGTAATTTGCACTTTAGTCCAAACTAAGCAAACATTGTTTCAACATTATTCAAAAAAGACTAAAATTGAGATATAACTTCCTCTTGAACCTTAATTACTTTTCAAAAGATAAGAGAAAGCATATAATTGTCTTTCTTAAACAAAACACCTAGGGTTAAAGCATAACCCAGGTCAGGGATGTTACATTATGAGTCACACCATACTTGGAGAGAAGATTGTTGAATTGTTTTTCAGCAAAGTGTGTGCCTCCATCAGAAATTACAGCATGTGGAACTCCAAACTGAGGGAAAATAATCTTTTGAAAAAGCTTAATTACAGATTTGGAGTCCGGTGCTTGGGTTGGAATGGCTTCAACCCATTTAGACACATATTCACAAGCAACAAGAATGTATTGATACCCACAAGAAGATGGGAATGGTCCCATGTAGTCCACTCCCCATACATCAAACACCTTAACCTCTAAGATAGAGTTGAGTGGCATGTCATCGCGGTAGGATATGCCTCCTGTCCTTTGGCACCTATCACAAGATTTGACGAATAGATTGACATCTTTGAATAATGTGGGCCAATAGAACCCAACTTGAAGTATTTTGTCAGCAGTCTTTTCTCCTCCGAAATGTCCTCCATAAGGAGAGGCATGGCATTAAACAATGATGTTTGGGACCTACTCCTCAACAACACACCTCCGGATTAGCCCATCACTTCCATGCTTGAATAGCAATGGGCCATCCTAGTAATAGAATTTTACATCATGAAAGAATTTCTTCTTTTGTTGATACGTCAAGTCCAGTGGTAGTTGTCCAGTAGCAAGAAAATTAGCGATGTCTACAAACCATGGTGCTTGAGTGGATGACAGTGCGTAGAGATTTTCAATAGGCAAATGATCCTCAATAGGTAATAGATCTCCAGCCTCTGTGGTCAGTCTAGAAAGGTGATCGGCAACACTATTTTCTGTACCTTTCTTGTCTCGAATTTCAAGAACAAACTCTTGTAGAAGTAATATCCAGCGAATAAGGCTTGGTTTGGCATCTTTTTTATTCAGAAAATACTTTATGGCAACATGATTAGTATATACAATCACCCTTGATCCTACCAGATACTGTCGGAACTTGTCAAAAGCATATACAATTGCAAGATTTTTTTTCTCTATAGTTGTATAGTTGATTTGTGCTTCATCGAGAGTTTTACTAGCATAATAGATGGCATGGAATTTCTTGTCTCTCTGATGTCCTAAAACAGCTCCCACTGCATAATCGCTTGCATCGCACATTAGCTTGAAAGGAGAATCCCAGTCTGGAGGTTGAATAATTGGGGCTGAAATGAGGGCCTCTTTGAGCTTGGAAAAGGCTGCATGGCAATCATCATCAAATAGAAATTTCGCATCCTTTGCAAGTAGGGAACACATCAGCTTTGCAATTTTTGAGAAATCTTTAATGAATCTTCTATAAAAACCTACATGTCCTAAAAAACTACGGATGTCTTTAACTGAAGATGGACATCTTCTCAATTGCTTCGACCTTTGCCCTGTCCACTTCAATACCCTTGTTAGATACAACATGTCCTAGCACTACACCGGATTGTACCATGAAATGGCATTTCTCCCAGTTTAGCACTAGGTTAACCTTTTTACAGCGGGCTAAGACAAGAGACAAGTTCAATAAACATTGATCAAAAGAGTCATCGTACACGCTAAAATCATCCATAAAAATCTCCATTATATTTTCAATAAAATCAGAGAATATGGCCATCATACACCACTGAAAAGTAGTGAGAGCATTGCAAATACCAAACGGCATACGGCGATAAGCATATGTTCCATAAGTACAAGTGAAAGTGGTTTTCTCTTGGTCGGGAGGATAGATAGGAATCTGAAAAAATCCAGAATACCCATCCAAGTAACAAAAATAAGAGTGCTTGGCAAGACGTTCAAGCATCAAATCAATGAAAGGCAACGAAAAATTATCTTTGCGGGTTGCCTTATTCAAATGTCGATAGTCAATACACATATGCCAGCCGGTAACCATGCGTGTTTGTATTAACTCGTCATTGTCTCCTTTAATGACAGTTGCACCCCTTTTTTTAGGTACCACATGAATGGCACTAACCCAGGGGCTGTCACTTATGGGATAAATGATTCCAACATCAATTAACTTGAAAATTTCTTTCTTTACCACTTCAAGCATATTTTGATTTAGGCATCTAGGTGGTTCGACTGTTGGTTTGGCATCATCTTCCATATTTATTATATGCATACAAATTGAAGGATGAATGTCTTTTAAATCTTCAATGGAATAACCAAAGACACCTTTATACAAACGCAATTCAGCAAGCAATTTACTTTCTTGATCATTGGTTAATTCATTATTTATTATAACATGATATGTAGAATTTGGGTCAAGAAATGCATACCTTATTCTGGGTGGAAGGGCTTTTAGTTCTACCTTTTTGCCCTCTATACTTTCATCAACTTTATCTTCAACAAGTGGAGCATCTTCATTGATAGTTGCTGCTTTAGAAATAGATAGTGCTCCACAAAATTCAGAATTGCTGAGTTCAGTTACATCATCATCATAAAGATTAATCATCAAATCAACATCATCTTCATTATCATTCTCAATAAGATCAATAACATCTAGCAAACATGTTTCTTCAACACGTGCGGGTGCTTTCATGGCTTAATAAACAGAGAATTCCATAGCCTCTTTCCCGACACGTAGAGTGAGCTTTCCTTCCCGAACATCAACGAGACATCCAGCAGTCCTCAAGAATGGCCTTCCAAAAAGAACGGGGTTGGAAGGAACTTCCTCCATGTCAAGAACAACAAAATCACAGGGTATATAGAATTTCTCGATTTGTACAAGTACATCTTCCACCATACCTTTTGGGTATTTAATAGAATGATTAGCTAATTCAATAGCCATCATTGTGGGCTTTAAATCCCCAAGATCTAGTTCTTGCCATAAGGTAAATGGAATGAGACATATTGGCACCAAGATCTACTAGACCTTTATCAAAAGTGGTATCATTTATCTTCCATGGCAGTGTAAACGCTCCCAAATCATCAAGCTTTTGTGGAAGATGATTTTGAATTATAGAACTCACTCATTCTGAAAACATAATTGTTTCTACTTGATCAACTTTTCTTCTTTTAGTCAAAGTATCTTTAAGGAATTTAGCATAAGAAGGCATCTCAGCAATAACTTCAGCAAAAGGAAGATTTACATGCAATTTGTTGATTATGTCCATAAATTTCCTGAATTTCTGGTCTTCCTTCTTATTGGCTAACCTTTGAGGAAAAGGTGCAGTGGCTTTAAAGGAACGTGGTGCTTCAACTTTACCTTTCTCCTTGCTGCAATTAGGAGTGTTAGACTCCTCTTCATCAGTTACCTTGATGTTCTTCTCCTTGGATGGAGAAGGTCTTTCAATCTCAGCTCCACTTCTTAGGATAATTGCATGAGCTTGTTGCCTTGGGTTCACTTCCAGTTGGCTTGGAAGAGAACCGGATTGTGGAGTCCTTTGTTGGTTTAGAGCTTGTTGTGCTATTTGGTTTTCTAACATCTTGGTGTGAGTGGAAATTCCATCCACCTTTGTAGAAAGTTGCACAATAGCATCTTTTAAAAGCTTGTCATTCCCCCGGAGTTCATCATTCTGTTGCATTTGTGTAGATATGAATTTTTCCATCATAGCTTCTAGAGAAGAACCTTGGGGTTGCTGTGGCTGTTGATAACCCCTGTTGTTGAAACCCTGTGGATTTCCTTGACGGTTGGCATGTTGTTGTTGCTGCAGTTGCTGTTGTCCTTGTTGGAAGTTTTGAGTGTTGTTTGTATTCCGATAGGAGAAATTAGGATGATCTCTCCATCCCAGATTGTATTGGTTGGAATAGGGATTGTATTGATTATTCCCTTGCATCCCAACGACATTGACATGTTCAAAGTTTCCTTCCATTGCATTAGGGGCAAAACATGAAGAAGAAGTATGTCCTGCATTACCACAAGCTTCACATGTTGCTTCAGCAGATTGAATTGGAAAAGTGGTCATCTTCTCAAATTTCTGTGTAAGCACATCTAGCTTGGCAGCAATAAGGTCAACGACATCAACATTGTGTTTTCCTCCTTGTTTTCCGGTTGAAGAACTTGTTGTAGAGGTTGATTTTGCTCCTCTATCTCCTCCCCATTGGTAGTGGTTTAGTGATATATCTTCAATAATATCATAAGCCTCTCTATAAGACTTAGTCATTAATGCACCACCAGCTGCGGCATCTAAAGTCAACCGGGTATTGTAAAATAGTCCATTATAGAAAGTTTGAAGTAGAAGCCAGTTTTCCAAACCATGGTGTGGGCAAAGGTGTTGAAGATCTTTGAACCGTTCCCATGTATCATATAGAGTTTCTCCTTCACTCTGAGAGAAATTGGTGAGCTGGTTCCTCAAATGGGTTGTCTTGCTTGGCGGAAAATACTTTGCAAGGAAAGAATTAAGGAGTTGGTCCCAATTTTTAATTGAATTCTTGGGAAGAGACAAAAGCCACACCTTGGCTCTATCTCTTAAGGTGAAGGGAAATAACATGAGTCTAATTCCATCAACAGACACTCCGTTAATCTTGAAGGTATTCAGATATTCCAAGAACTCGGCAACATGAAGACTTGAGTCTTCATTGGCTGTACCTCCAAAACGATTCTGTTGTATCATTTACATCATAGAAGGAGCAATTGAGAAGTTATTTGCTTCTACAGTAGGCAAGTCAATAGCCCCACAAATTTTTGTGGCGACCGACATTGCAAAATCTTTTAAAGGACGTTCGTCTTCCATGGCTGGATTGCTTGGTGTAGCTACCACAGAAGGTGAAGAAGATGGTTGCAGTGATGATGGTGATGGCGGAGTACCTCTTAGTAGCGGTTGTTCTACTCTTATTTCTCTTCTCAAACTTGAAAGAGTTCACTCTATTTCAAGGTCTAACAAAGCAGATGTTTGAAGACCTCATTGTGAGCGACACATACAACCTGAAAAAATTGTAAAAGGAATTTAAGAACACAACTAAAAGGTATATGAAATTTCGAAATATGGAAATGATGATGTAGTCTCAAATACTAATTAGTACTTATTACTCCAATTAAATTACCGTAGCTCCCCGACAACGGTGCTAAAAACTTGTTGGAAATTTAGGCTAACGAGTTTCAATCCAAACAAAGGATAGTTTACCCAACTTAACCAATCTCCACAAGTATACAGAGGTAGTATAGTCGAGGTCGAACACAAGGAGCTTAACTAATTTAATTGAGCACAACAACACTAAAGTTCAACAATCTCGATCGATTTTAAGGAGATGAAAATGTTTGTCTAAACACAGAGAATTCAGATTCTAACAGTAGAAAATTAGATTTTAACTAGCAAGCAAGAACTACTAAAAGAAGTTTGATTTCAGAAATATTGGGAATCTTGGACATTAGGATTTCGTTCACACATCATAGCAATCAAAGGAACACAATAATTTAAACATACATAAGTTCTTATTTCAAGGAAAGGTTGTGTTACATTTCACCTCCCGGTGTAAATGCAACTATCACAGCTTAAAACAACACTCTCGTGTATGAATTTCACTATTGATCAAAAACTGTTCCTCAACTCATTCCTCTCTACTCTCGTAGAAGAGAAAGAGTTGCCAAGAAGAGCACCTCCATACATTCATACTTATCTTCTCAAATCAAGCAAGAAAGCAGAAAACATGCACATCAAGTGGCCAGCAATACATGTAAGAAACGAGTAAACTGGTACTTTTATGGTAAAGCAACAAGAAACATAGTATTTAGCACGAAATTACTTGTTCCATACATGCTATGACATGGGAGCTACTCCCCCATGCCCAAGAAAAGAAGAATTACTCGTCCATAACCATGTCTTGCAGATTTGTTACAAAGATTTCAGTTCTAAACATGATTTAAAGGAGGAAAAACAAAGAGAACTAAAGATGTAACCACAAGAAGGAAGAATTCCGGCTTGAGGATGAAATTCCCCTTCTTTAGCTGCTCCAAGACGGACTAGCTCCTTTCCCAAGAAGCTGCTCGAAGTTGGGGAAGCTTGACTGCACCTTGGAGAAGACAATGGAGAAGTTGAGAAGAAGAAATAGTCTCCTTATGCAAGAAACCACCTTAGATTTCTCCAAAATCACCCTCCTCTGGTCTCCTCTAGCTCTGGGATGAGAGAAAACTCTTCAAATGACCGAACATAACCGTCCCTTGCCTTCCCTCCTTGTTTTAAAATCGAATTCCGAGTTTTCGTATTTCTGAAACTGCCAGGTGCACGTCGTGCATCTGGGGTGCACGCCGTGCACCTACAGTGCGGTTTGCATCGGGCTAAACTGCGCACGACGTGCGCTAAGGATATGCACGTCGTGCGACTTTCCAGAACTTTCTTTGCCTGTTTACATTCCAGGTGCACACCGTGCATCGGTATGCACGCCATGCGTTTGGTTTTCTGTGCACTTATGGAAACTCGCATGTCGTGCATTTTCTCCGTACACGCCGTGCGTTCTTCTGGATGAACGAACCAATTTTTCTCTGGAAAGGTGCATGCCATGCGTATGTCCTGCACACCGTGCATTCTGTTGTTTTAGCAGAATTAACTCTGAATTCAGTTTTTTTTGTGGCAAATCTGCATTGCAAGTTATGAAATAAGTAGAATAACAAAAAGATGGCAAAAGTAATATGAAAAGAGACTGAATTATATCAGAATGAACCAAATTTGTGTGTGGTAGCATGTGAAAAGATGATATATAAATCACACAACAGACTGCAACTGTTCTCACACTGAGGCATGAATGTAGCTGCCCTCAAAACACCTTGGAATTGGGATGACATGGACACACACACAGTCTCATGCACCCCACATACTCAATAGTATGTGCTCCAAGTTTCCCTTAGGAACACTCATTGAACCATCGAACAATCTACATGACTGGGATTTCACTTGATTAGTTAAATCCGATTGGGTATTTTTTAACTGTATCAATCAAGTTACATTCAAGCCCTAGAAAGATTCTACAAAGATAAGGGTAGATTGAAACTTCAAATGGTATAAAACATATAAGACATAAAGTTTATCATGACACCACACGGTACTTTTCACTATCACACATGAGTCCACCATCAACATACCATCTCAGGATTTCAATCCCTTATCACATCACATAGAAGATATCACCTCAAATAAGGCACAAAGCTACTGCCAAGGTCATAAGACCATTCACATTATTCCCCTACAAGAACATCATTATCTCTCCATGTCTCATCAAGGCTCATCACCATAACCATACATGTATTACATAAGCTCATCATAACCATTTATTTGAGAAATATGATGCTCATAAGATAACAAATTACGGTTACAATAGTTTAGGAGAGAGAAGTTATTCCATCATCAAGCTAATTGCTCAAGAAAGCTAGGCATTATCATCATGTACTTGAAATTAGGGTTAAGTTCAACATTGCAAATCAAATTAGGGTTTCAAACAACAATTACAAGTAAACCCTGATTATCACCATATCTAACAATCTTGGAAGCACCTAGGTCAACTATCATCAACATAAGGTCAACCACATAAGACACTCACAAGTCTAGGAATTTTCATTGACCCCTGAGAATGGGACTCACCTTCTTCATCGACTGAAGCGGTGAACCACCTTCGGCGACCATATAGGTTAAGGCATCATCTTCGACTGCTGAAAACTCAAGGTTAGCAATCGAAGAAAACTAGGGTTTAACCCCTTCATCGAATGTTGAGAATGACCATCTTTAACGATCGTTGAACCAGGGTTAACCACCCTTAATGACCACATAGAATCCAAGGTTCAGCGACCACATAGGTTCAAGCCTTGGCGGTCGAAGATACATGGAAAAACTCATCGACCACTTAGAGAAAACCTTTGGCAACCAAAAATGTAGTAATTCTTGGCACCATATGAAGAGAGAGAAACTCATCAACTACATGATCAAACATGTTGTTCATCACCATGGAACCGAAAACCACCAATGTGTAAAACACAAGAATGAAAACAACTCCAAAACCCTAATTTCGACCACCAACATGAAAGAAAGCAAAACCATGACTTAGAGAGAGAAAACCAATGTTTCACATACACATGAATGCATCAAAACCTCCATCACCAAATAATAAATTGTGCACAAAGATTGGGATTCATTAAAGGGGAGATGTCTACTCAAGTTCAACATGGAACATAACCCTAGATTATAGATATCATCATTCCACTTATAACCACGTTTTTAGGGTAGATTACTTGCATGTAAAGTAAATGCAACAATAATTAAGGAGAAAGTTATATAACTCACCTTTACAAGGATGAAGCAACTCCAACAACAAGGAAGCTCCAAGAAAAGAGAGAGAAAACCCTAGCTTGATCACCATTTCTCAGCCAAGCCAGCACCACCTCCAAGGAAAGAACAAACTCTAGGTCAAAAGGAGCACAAGATAAAGCAAAAGTCTTGGATGAAAAGACAAGAAAAATAATTTCTTCAACTCAACTCAAGTACTACCACAAAGAACCATAGATTAAGCTAAACTCAAGCACTACCATGGAGAACCATAGATTCGGCCAACAAGAGAAAGAAGAAGAGTGTATAGAGGGAAAATGAGAATCAAGAGGGGTAGATCACTAACTAAGATCAAGAAGGAAGCAAAGATTGCAAAATGATCATCAAAGAAGGGTTGCTCTAAACCCTATATCAACATGCAAGATGATCGATCACTTCTCCATGGTTGAGCTCCACCTTCACCACCAAGAACAAGAGGGGACGAGCTCCAAAGGAAGAAGAGAGAAAGAAGAAACTAGGTGCAAATGATTTAGTTGCATGCAATGAGAGAGGTTTATATAGACAAGGTTGGAGAGAGAGAAGGGATATTTTGTGTCATGCAAAAAGATGTCAAGTGTCCACCATATCTCATCCATGCAAGGGCTCAACCATGCACTTAGGGTGTTAAACTAAGGATACTCAGCGATCACTAACTCCAAGAAAACCCATCAACCACTAAAGATCACCATGTTCGGTGACTGTTGGAGATCAGAGGGCAAACGGTCGCTGAATATGCTCAATGACCCCAAGGTTAAAAAGTTAATCGATCACATAGACCAAACCCCAGATTCTTGGTGACCTAGAGGGGTCATATGCCTCATCGACCACAAAGGTCAGGGCAAACTCCCAAAACATCATCAACCACCAATAATAATGGATCAAAGGATCCTTGGTGACTGCTAAAACACAAACTCAATGGTCAAACATACCATCAAGGTCAACCCTCCACATAGGGTATCCAAGCAAAACCCTAAACATTAACACATGATGTTACCTCATCAAACTAAGGTACAAAAAGGTGCCCCAAGGTACTTCTCTCTCCAAAATGATTTCAAAACATGCAAGGCACAACAAGAATGTGACAAATTGCAAGAAAAACACTAAACATGGGTAAATTGCAATTATGTCCAAAACAAGCACATATAAGCATAACTAGCTCAAACAACATCCAAATTGGACCAAAGTTGAAACATAAGACCATTACATGTTATCAAACCATGCCATGAAGATAGATTAAGGTTTTAAGCATTTAATTATGCTAAGAAAGAAAGATCAACCTGAAAGCTAGGTAGGGGTCATACACTTGATGATTCAATTCAAATTTTTATTACCTTCAGTTATGTTTTATTCATTTATATTCTAATTACTTGTTCCATGGTTTTTATTACATTTACCCATAATAGTATGTAGACCATTTAGGAATTCATTTGATTTTTTGTTGCAAGGCACATCAAATTCCACAATATTGGTAGTAATTTTGTGCTTCAATAACAAATTACATGATGCATTCCTCAATTACACGGTGTCTCCTACAATTATGCAATGTATAATTTTTGCCTTTAGAGAAAAAGAGTGTCTAGAAGATAAATACCATGTACCTCAACTGCACAAATGAGAAATAAACCTCACATTATATACCACAACTACATGGTGTATAACTAGCTGACTTCACTCAAGTTTATTGAAGATTTGACACGTACACAGTGTGTAACTCAAGTACACACCATGTCATGTGTCAGTTAGGAAGTTTTTAGAACTAATTCATTGCCTAAGGTATAAAAGCAAACATGAACCATACAAGTAAAGTACCTCAGTAAATTTTAAGTCTTTCAAGTAATTCGTCTAGTGAGTGGAGGAGAAGCAAAAATCAAGATATTAAGGTGGAAGAAGAGGAGAGGGAGTGATTCCACTTCACTGGAGGACCTACATATCTCCCTTTCATGTAGAATTTTGTTTTGTTCATTTAAATTAAAAGTAGGAGCCTTTCGGCGCCTTCATGTCATGTCAATGGAGGTTTTTTTGTTGTTGGTAGAGATGTATGGTTTTTTTTACTTCCTAGTTTATTTTTGGATCGTTACTCTTATTATATCATGAACTATATTCCTATGTGCTTCTCATTTATGAAAATCCTTATTATGGACGAGTATGAACTATTTCCTAGATGTGAGGGAGTAGTATGCATGTTATTTCATGGCAAACAACTACCAATTATTGATTTAAAGCATTTTTTCTTCTTATTTTGTGATGAATGTGTGGCTTAATGTGTATATTAATGTTATATCATCCTTATTTTATGTTTTATGCTCTTCTATGCATGTTGAGAGGGTGTTAATTGAGTAACAATAGTCCACTGCACTTGTTTGATCTAATCGATCGACAATAGTCATTAGGCTGGATGGGGATACTAAGAGATCAACATATTTCCTAATGATGGAAGTGGTAGGTATATCACTAGGCTAATTAGTTTATTAACATAGTTGTGACGCCCCGTGCCACAACCACAAAATTACTCAAAATTAAACATGGAAACAAAACAAAACAAATAGATTACCAAAAAAAATTAGAAATTAAAACCATCTTCATTAAGCACCAACGCATCAAAAACCTTTGCATATAAGTCCCCATGGATTACAAGGTGCTTATATCAACATGTACATATTACATATGTTGTCAACCTGCTACAAGAGAAACCCATTTCAACATATACATATCAACTATATCTTTACATCAAAAAGAGCACTCTAGCCAAAACCATGTATTGGAAGCATGTCTGCGAAACACACCCAAAAACCATCCCAAATACCTAAGTGTATAAGGACAACTCTAGGACTCAACACCAAAATACTAGCAACACATCCAACCTTATTAGCTACTATCCTTCTTGTTGCTGCTCTGCCTCAATTGCACGATCTCTACTTCCTCATGCATGTCCACCTAAAAGATGTGGAGAACCCACGGGTGAGATTCCAAATCTCAGTAGGAGATATAACCCTCCACCAATGCTATTATTGACACAGATAAGGTAAATAAAGAATAGAAGTAAACCTACAATTACAATAAGCAAATTCAACTAATGACATCAACAAGGCAGTTATTACCATCTAACAGTTCAAAAAGGAATATGAAGAACATGCATATTCACTATCAACTATATTGTACAAAAGCAAGCAAGGCCTCATCCAATGTTTATGTATTTGATCCTAAATAAGTATACTACATGGTTGGTTACGTAATTTATTATGCGTCGAGAATTTGAGTCTTACCAACCAAATCCAACCTACCACTACTAAGTCAAAATCGGTACTATAGAAGGTCTATGGAATAGCCAGAATTCATGACCTCACCAAACCTCATGGTTAGTAAACAAGTACATGACAGAGACATACTAGTCAGCTATAACCAATGACATATAGTCAACAATGAAAGTCCTAGCCCATATTGGTACAGGTCATGACTCTAGTGAAACTGAGCTATGGCCCGCAGCCGCACTCCTTCTAGGGTATGGCCCACAGCCAATCTGGTGAAACCTCATAAGTATCAAACCTCTGAGCTACGTCCCGTAGCCGCACTCCTTCCAGGGTATGGCTCACAACAAATTATGTGAATGCATATACTCAACAATATATTACTCTAAGCTTTCACTATGGAATGCTCATTTCACCACCCAATAAGTGGTGACACTGAGATGGATCTATGGCATAGACAAAAACTACATGATTAGGTTCCACTTTATTAGTTAAGTCAATTAAGTGACTTTTAGCATCAATCAAGTTACAACGCATAAAGTCATAACAAACTCTATAAAGATAAGGGCATAACACACTCTAGAATATATATAAGTATAGGGTGTGAACTTGCCACACTATCACCACACGACGCTTGTATCATTGCCATTCACCATATCATCAATACCAAAGTCACATGCTATGAGATATCAATCCCTCAACTCATAATTCATGTAGCACAAATGTTTTAGCATGCTTCCTGAAGGCTCATACTACGTGTATCATGTTTAATCACCATAGCATACACTAGCTATGTTTATCAAGTTCATAACACATGCATGGTTAGAAGTTCATAAACAAGAGAGATAACCACATTATAATCATAACCATTCCATGAGAGAGAAACAATCAAGCCTCATTTCACATTATTAGGTTTAGGATTTCTTCTTGGACAATTAAGGTTTACAAAGCTAGGTTCAACCATCAACCCTAGATTCATTACCTCCCAACATCTTGGAGTATATTAGGATTAAGGAACATCATTAGAGTTGATTAGATGCTATTACAAAAAACACTATACATGGCCTATGCATCACACCTACAAGAGTATCATTAAGCATCCAAGCATACCCCTTAACCACCATCATCATCGTATGTTGACCACCTAACAACTAGGTTAGAATCACCCAACCATATCCATGTCACGACCGCAACACCTATGGTGTCACGACTACTCACACTAATAGGTCACAATCCCTTCCACCTAGACCATGTTGTGCCCACAACATTTAGGGTTAGAGTTCTAACCTACCATCAATGTCTCAACCTCAAGGCTGTCTCGACCACCACTAGGTCACGACCACAACACATGGACCATGTCTCGACCATGACATCTAGGGATAGAGCTCCAACCACTCCCAACTGTCATGACCTAGGGATGTCTTGACCTCAACTTAGCAACATGTTGCGACCCAAAGGACACTATGTCGCGACCTCTCACTAGGGTAGCAACCCAACCAAAAACAGACCACCAACATTAAGTGTCACGATCAACAAAGAGTTGGGTGCCTCAACCATTCTAAGGGATGACATCTTGGTCTCAAAACAGAACCAAAGCTGACGAGAAAACCATGGTCACCATGAAGGAAGGGCTCAAGCAAAGGATTACCAAAACCCTAAGACATGGGTCAAGAAACCACCAAGAAAGAACCATTGTCCTAGGAAGAGAAAACCATGGTTAAGGAACCCAAAATAGAACCTAACCTCCCTCCAACATCTAGGAACACGTCCACAATGCATGAGGGAAAAATTAAGGTCAAAAGATAGGGAAGAACCTGCATAACATATCAATCATAAAAAATGGGTGCAAGTAGATTAGGGTTTCAGATTTCCACCAAACCAAGCAAGGTCTCCACCAAACAAGTTACAAAGATTATAACTATCAACTAGCATGATATGGGAGCAATTTAGAGAGAGAATGCAGTAGCAAACATTCATAAAAGAGTGCAATAATAAAGTAGGTTAATTGTTTTATAACCCACCTTAAGAAGATCACCACCAAGGATACCAAGCTCCAAGATTAAGAGTTCCAAGCACATGATCCAAGGGTTGAAGAAGCTCCACCAAAAGCTCCACTCTAGGCTACAAGATCACCTCAAGAAGGAGAAGACACTCAGGTGAAAGATCATATGAGAAAAGAGAAACAAAAAGCTCTAGGTTGAGCCAAAAGAAAGAAGGGGGAAAGAGAGAAGAAACTACCTCTCACTTGGGTGTTGCCTTGTTAAAACAAGCCTATTACCCTTGTGATGAGGAGCTTACTCTCAAGAACGACCACCATGTCAAAACATGGTCTATGTAAGGCCCCTAAACTTGCTTAATGATTTGAATGAGATTTATTACCATAATTTAATGCTTATAACCCTAATATAACCTTTTTTATATATTTTGAAATCATAAGACAAGCCTACGTTTCAAATTTGGTCCAATTTGGACATTGTTTGAGCAAGTTATGCAATTTTCTGTACATTTTGGACTTTTCTGAAATTTACCCAATTGAGGGGTTTTCTTTGTAATATGTCACATAAATTATGTTCCTTAGATGTTATATTATCATTCTTGAGATTTTTGAGCCATGGGGATCCTATTTGAGCCATGGTTTGAAGGTGTTTTCCTCAAGGGTATTTTAGGGTTTACCCCTTCATGGATGAGCTACCTTTAGTAGCTACCAACTAATGAATTATGTGATTGGCAGGGAAATTTAACAAAGGAAATGTAATTAGGTCAATATGGATAGTGGGGGAGGTACTTGTGTGTGTGCTTGTATATTCTTTATAATTTAAGGCCACAGACACATGGGGAAGCTACTTTTACACCTCATGCTTGCTTCTATCCTTATCCATGGGCTATATTTACCTCTTCTTTTCCCAAATTCGAAACTATGCTTGCTTTCTCTTTCCTCTAACCTAGAGTAACGAATCCAATCTGTTTTTATGCAGAACCAAATGCTCTAAGGTAGAAGACAACCCCTTTTTGGAGAAGAAGGTCTCCTAGAGCTCCATCTAGCCCTATCTAGGGTTACCAAGGTCATCTTCTAGGGATTTTGACCAAGGCAAGTTGTTTTCTTCCTTCCTTCCTTCTCCATTTCTCTTGCTCTTCTCCTTCCTTAGACCTTCCTTCAGGTCAAAACCTTGTTGTTCCATGGTGAAAGTGGCTCTAGAACTCAAAAATCTATCCTTCTTGTTTTTTTTCTAGGATCTTGCTTCTTTGTGGAGAGAAGTACTTATTTGGCCAAGTTCAGATCTGAATTCAAGGTTTTCTTGCCCTATTTGCTCGAGATTCTTTCTATTTGGGATCTGACCTACTCTATAGAGGTGAGTTATATAACATTATTCACTTATATTGTTTACTAGAAGCTTGTTAGTTCATGTTTATGCCTTAATGTGTTGATTTAAGCATAGAGAAACCATGCTTGTTTAGAATTTCGAATTTTTGTGGTGTGCCTTGTTCTGTTCCATTTCTATATGAACTTGTAAACATGTGTACAACCTTTCTAATGTGTAACATGATCTGGGATAGGTTTATAGCATCAACCTATGGTGCTAAGCACAAAATAGTTGATGGTTCAAATCAGGGGTTTCAAGCTATTTCGTTCCCTATCACACCACCGATGGTCATACCATTCAATAGACAATGGTGTTGCTATCTTGGAAACTAATGTTTGTGATCAAGGGTGTCAAATTTATGGTGAAAACCTATGTTCACCCCCTTAGGTCAGGTTTTGGCTCAATTAGATGTTTAATTATCATCTACTAAGTATTCTAATGATGTTATCAATCGATGATGACATTAGCTTAATATTTGATGGTATTAACTGAATGTATTACTGATCTAACCACTAATGGTGACCTAATGATCACAATTAATGGTGGATCAGGTCATCATCATATATGATGAGTGTAAAGAAGTGAAATCACTTCCTTACTAAAAATTTGAACAATAAAACCTCCAATCCAAACACACTCAGAAGGTATGATGGAGTGGGTGTAAAATTTTCAAATCTTTATATAATGGTAATCAAAAGACCAAAGTATAGCAGAGGAATAAAAATATGACTATATTAAATTATAAAGTAAAGGGTTACAAACTTACATCATAAGGATCCATGTAGAGGAAATCTAAACCACCTCAAGATTGTCTCCAAGCTTTAACTTTACAATCTAAGTCTGGGTCCACATGTCAAGCCATCCATGTCCTCCACCTAGGGTTGGAAGCATACCCCAGCAAAAGAGAAACAATAGGAGACATCAGCAAAGGCTGGTATGTGCATACTAGAAAGCAAATTGAGAAACTTATAAAGAATAAGGGACATCAAAATAAAAGGCTTCCCATGTAAGAGATAAGGACTACCCAAAGAGGGCATAAAAGAAAACATCATAACATGATAAAAGATGATACTTGCCATAAACAAAACAAATAAGTTTGTGTAATACTGGCACATAAGAAGGTAGTATGGCACACACCCCACAACATCATCAACCTACATGCATGTGAGATAAGCATAGCTCTAGAACAATATAAACACAATTGGTGGCCAAGGCTTCACATCCTTGCAAACCTGATAGAGAATGACTCACCGCCAAACTCCCAAATATATATAAAATGGGTCAAGACACACATCTTTCCCTGGGTACGGGGTCCTTGCCGTCCCAAAAAGAGCAGGAAATATCACATCTGCTATAAACAAAACCAATGCAATTTACACTACTCTAGTGCTACTGAATCACATAGCATGTTTAATATAGAGGCAAGTAGAAAGTATAGTCGGAATTATCAAGGTTGCCATCACACAATGGACAACACAAATATATAAACATCCACATCACAGTGGGAAAATATCAACAAGTAAAATTCCACATCACTGTGAGTATATATCATCAAAAATCCAACTTGCACCAAGGCATAAGAAATAGAGTCAAGAGAATATCTATGATCACAAGATCAATAACAATTAAGATACTTCACATGAAGCATGAATTCAAGAGAACAAGATAATGTGTAGGCCAATGTCCATAGGACCAAAAGTAAGACAAAAATAGGATAATTGCTCAAAAAGAATAATTGGGGATGCAAACATACCTCAACTTCAGAGTTAAATGATCCAAAGTCACTTCTAGGTCCAAGCCTAGGCTTCCAGAGCACCTATTATCATATATGTGGAATTAGGGTTAGGTTTTCATTAATTATACAAAACCCTAAAAACACCTTTTTTATCATTATGCAAATTAGGTTAGGAAAACTATTCCATATTTTAGTTTATATTATTAGGAGTTTAAAACATAATTTATCATATTTTTCTGACTTATAAATAATTAGTTATGATTTTTACAATATAATTCATCATTAATTAGATCTATTAAAACACCTATTATTAATCCTAGATTTAGTTATCAAAACATATACCATTAGTTAGGTCTTATTTTTATGATTCTAAAAAATATTTTTCCATATTTTTCTTATAATGCAGTAATTAGTTATTTTTAATTAACGACCAATCAGAAAATCGGGAAAATCCACGCAAGCAGTTAATATCCTCGTCAAAGAGGGTGTGGGTCTGCCGAGGGGACCTAATACAGCCCAGCCAAGTGGCCCGAGCCCACAGTCAACCAGGTGTTTACTCAGCGCAGACAAGAGCACAAACAAAAAGGTGAAAAGTCGATGTTGCCCCTGATGACAAAGACAAATAAAAAACGAATCAAAGGGGCAAATGAGTAAAAGGCCTACAAGCCTTCTTCTACCCAAGCCGTTCCATGGCCACGACTGGGCTGAGAGCTGTGCACACCCAAATTTGGGGAAAACATCATACCAAAAATTAGAAGTCGCGGAGGAGCATAGAGCTCCGCAAATCCATGGCGAGTTTGCACAGCCGATCTCCAAGACTTGTCCAGGCCTCTCGATGGCCGAGGTGCCAACCTCTGATCGGAGTGCCTGTGAAGAGGTGATTGGAGTAGGGGAGACATCCTAGAGCCTGACAAGGCCATAACCGAGGCAAGCAAGATGCATCTGCGACCTCATCGGAGGTCAAGAGACCAACCCCTCTTGGTCTGAAGGCCTAGATGGCCGAGAAGAGGGGAAAACAGAGGAAACGAAGAGAAAATAGGGGAGAAGAGAAATCTCATACTAAAAACCAAAATACACAATGAGGCCCTAGATTATATAGGGTCATACGATGCAGACAAAGATAAGGAAACCAACTGAGATAAAAACAAAGTGCATCGGTGAGAGACGGGGGAAAGATATACGAGAGAAAAATTGGGAAGTCAGATCTGCTGCTCGTAAGAAAAAGAAAGGGAAAGAGGAAGCGGAAGGTAGGAGAAATAGAATCAGTCATTGGATCTAGATCAATGACTCAGATGTGGCCCGAAATAAGGCAACCGCGTGATAGAAATAAAAAGACCAAACCTTATCCAAGAAGAAATCGGAATACAAAGTAAAGTGACATATAAATATTAGGTGTTTTCTTTCCAACTTAAATTGAGGGTGCATATGTTATCCAAATTACATGAAATTTTTCTCAGAGGCCAATTAAGGCATGTAGATTCCGATTATAAAATTAGATTTGCCTTTTGAGAACTTTTATTGGGTTAAATGAATCAAATTATTTTTTCTCTTTCCTCATTCATTAATGGCTTTCAGATTATCCAAATTTTATGAAACTTGACCCACAAGTCATATTTAGTGTGTTGGATATGAATTTGCCATCAATTTTATGTATTGGAGTTGTTTGAACATTTATTTAATATTTTGAAGGTTCTACATACTTTCTCTCTCCTGATTTCACCTTTTAAGCAAACTTTCTCCAAATTGGATGAAAATTCACACAAAGGCTATGCTTATTATGTAGATTCCGAATCTAAGATTATTTTCCTCTTTTGGAGTCATTTATAATATTTATTTATTAATTACACCTTTTAGGCAATTTCTCTCGCCTAACTTACCATATTATTTCATGGTTGTCCAAATTAAATGAAAATTGACATGTAGAATTATTTTAATGTGTAGATTACGAATTTGAAGTCTATTCTTTATTTTTAGGTTTTATTACATGGGTAATGTCACATGGCCCACTAATGGCCCATTATCTCAATTACTTATTCAATTAAGTTCTTTATCATCTTATTATCATCAAATGAATTATGTGACATATTAGATTACATTATCCATGCATTTGATTATTAGGATCACTCTAACCTCATTCTTGTTTGGTCAAACCCAAAAGATCAAAGTTTTAAGCTAGGGTGCAAGATCCGATATGTTACAATGAGTTAAGAATGTAATTGTAGATTTGACTAAACCTTAAACTAATGGTTCTTTGGTTCAATTGATCTAATGGTTAGACCTATACTTCAATTGATAACCTTGAACAATGAACCTTATCCAATGAATAATATTGGATACTTCCACATCCAATAGATTAGATAAATCACATGGTATTATATGTGGGTCCTAGTGATGATAATTCGATGATCTAATGCCATTAATTTTTAGTCTTACCTTTGCCATCATATAGTTATGTTTGATAAATCACTATAATAAGTGGATGTGTAACTCCCATGTGATCTAGCTTGTTATACCTAACCATAATGTAATTATATGATGTTGATTGGTTATAATAAGACCTCTTAAATGATTAATGTGATAATGAATTACACTCTTCTTATGTTGAAACCACAATGCAGTACTATTTGAATATCATATTGCCTTACCATGTTAAAATTTATGGACACATATGTGCTAATGACCTTTTGAGCCTTATTTAAGACATGGAATGATGATGATAACCTTACTGTGAATAATGTGATGATCTTAATGACCTTTGGGCATATTTGAAGCCATGATTGAGGTGAAATCCTCTTCATGTTCCAATAAGGGTTAAAACCCTGGAACTTGTGATAAGATATTGGTATCTTGTAAAAGTATGATGATAAGTGTGGTCCATTAATTTGTAATGAATGATAACATGTGGTAATGTGATTAAGATTTATATCTCAAATGTTTTATATCTTTTGAAGTTGTTATACATATACTCTTGTTAGAAAAGAAGTAGGGTTTGAATGTCCATTTGTATGATTTAGCCTTAATTCACCCAATTGGCATAACTAATTAAGTGAAACTCTAATCATGTAGTGCCATGTGCCATAGATCTATCTAAGTGTTAGAAATTGCCAGATCGTGAAACGAGTAATGCTAAGGGATACTCAGAGCGCATACTGACGAGTATGCAGGGTGCTTGTCATCCTGAATTCAAGTGTTAGGGAGGATGATAGTGGTCATACCTAGCCCTCAGTTTCAGAACGGCTATGGTCATGTCTCAGTGATTATATATATATATATATATATATATATATATGATGAGATTGGAGGACAAATGTGGTTGTACCTCGGATGGTAGGGTATGCGTACCCACCTCCTTTCACTAGTATCGTGACCTATACCAAGGATGGACTAGGCTGTTAGTAGCTTGACCTTATGTGTCATTGTAGCGGACCCATACTGTCTGGAGGTAGAGAAGATCTTAGGAGTCCGACTCTTCTTAGATCTTATATGACACTGATTTCGACTTAGTAGTGGTCAGTTGAGATTTGAGTGGTATTTCTCAAATCCCTCACAACAATGTATTAAAAGAAGTGATACCAGCCATGTAGTATAATTTCTAGGGTTTAATACATATCACATTGGTTGATTAACCCTTGTCTTGTCTTTACACTAAATAGTTCTTACATGATGCAGACTTATGAAAATTATGCAATTCTACTTGATGTTACAACTTATTTGCTTAACTGCTTAGTATGCTTAAACTGTCCAGTCTATTCATATTTCTTATTCAATACCCTAACTGCTCAATGTATTTACTATTAATTAATATGTTATAATCAATATATGTTGGAGAGAGTTATATCTCTCACTAGGACTGGGTCTCACCCATGGGTCACCACATTTTTTTAGGTGGTCGTGGGCAACGAGGTCAAGGTCGTGCTGTGGAAGAGAACCAACCTGGTGATCAATAGATTCAGAAGGTTGGTTAGTTGTATATGTTAGTAGTAGAGTCCTAGTGTTGTCACTGTACTCTCAGGTTCAGGTATGGGATGTGTTTTCTAGATGATATACTCATATCGACATGAGATTTTGGTAGTATGCCAACATTTGTAAATATATGGCATGTACATGTGAAATATCTTTTGTATGTAGGATGGGACTAAGGTATTTGGACCCATATGTAAATACTTGTTACAATATATGAGAATGGAATGATGGACCTTTTGTAAATGTTCTAGAGTTTTTTTACATTGTTGGAATCGATTTTAATTATTCCACAACTTTGACTATGTGATAAATTAGTAGTTGATCTTGTTTTGTGTTTTGAGTAATCTCATTAAGAGTGATGAGGTGTCACAGTTAAGTTGGTATCAGACCTCTAGGTTTACTGAGTCTATAGGGACATATGACTTAGGTTTGAGTATGTTTTTATGTATCCAACATATCTGATCATAGTTTATGCTTATGCAGATATGTCTGGAGGACATGAAGAACATGTTGAGAGTAGCTATGTAGCACCAGGAGGAGGTGCTGGGAGGTAGGCACGCGATGAGAGAGAACTAGAAGTAGGGCCAAAGCAGCCCGTAATGCCTCATCTAGACCCAACAATGATGGCCAATCCTAAGTTTCAACATATGTTTAGACAGATGATGGCCACAATTACACATATTGCTCATAGAGCGCCAGCACCTCAAGCTAGGGCAACAACCTCAAATGTGGAGTCCCAAGGTGTCGAGAAGACATTTGAACGTCTTAGACATGTTGGGGTGATTGAATATGTAGGTACTTCTGATCCAACAGATGCTGACATGTGGTTGACTGAGCTGGAAAAGGCGTTCAAAATCCTAAACATCACTGAAGAAGACAAAGTTAATGTGACGATCCGACAACAAATCAGATCGTCTGATGCGAGGATTTTGAGTTGCTTTTATAGGCTAATTTCACATGTGCTTTATGTGATTATTAGTCATTTTCATGGTTAATATTGCATGATTTAGTTCCTTCAGCCTATAATCTTATTATGCATCAAATTTACCTTGTTTTATCTCATTTGGTATGAATGATCATATTTATCAAATTTGATTCAAGTTTATCTTTGATTTTTAGGGAAACAGATATATACAGTTGTCGATACCATCGACGGCTGTCGATAGTATCGACAGGACCACAGGGAGGTAGCTGCAAAAGAGAAGAATGAGTCGATACCATCGACTCAGAATTCGATGGTAGCGAGATAGCTTCAGCGAGTCAGATTTCTACAAGTCGATACTATCGACCAAATAGTCGATACTATTGACTGTCTCAGTAGAATCAGCTTAAGCATCAGATTCCACAAAAAAGTGATGCCTAAGGTGTCGATACCATTGACCTAGAAGTCGATGGTATCGAGATCATGTCAGAGCAAACTCAGAAGGACCACCGATATCCGGGTGGGTCAATACCATCGACCCGCGTCGATGGTATCGACACCGTCAGATCAGGTTAATCTACAGCTCGAGTCTAATCGTATGGTGGCGATGTTTTGGCAACCTAAAGTGGTGTTTATACCTAAAAATGGCGGCCCTAAGTCATCTATGAGGTCATTAGCCACTGCACAAGTCTCAAGAAGAGAAAAGGAGGAAGAACAGAGCCAAAGCTACGCACCGATCATTCTGGAGGCCATAGAAAGAGTTTTCCACCATCGGAAGGTTGTAGAACGCTCATCCCATGACGAGGAGTGCCCAAATCTTCTCCGTTCAGGGGTTACTTCACATCTATTCATGTTTTCTCCATGTTTCCTCTTTCCTTCACCATGTTTTCTACTGAGATGAACATGCGGGGCTAATCCCCTTTGTCTTTAGGACCGGGAGTAGCCCGGGTGATCGTTGTATGACAAGTTTAACATAGTTTATCATAATTTGTCTCTAAAATTCGTGGTATGCTATCATTTTCTCTATTATATCTTTGTGCTTGATCACCATAGTAATAATCTAATACCTTTAATTGCTTTTAACGACGATAATCACATTAATTAATAAATTCCTTAGAAAAGGTGATGTACGATTAATGGTGGGAACCTTTAGACCTAATTTTCATGCACCTTATCTAAGGCATAGGTTACTACTGACGTGGAACCAACTTAGGTGAAGGTAGTGAATTGTATCGTGGAAGCGAGCAATTCAAATTCTAGGCCACTACCCTAATTAGGAGACATTTCATGATAATTGTGTAAAACTTAGTGCAATGAGAACCTGCGGTGAAACTGCAATCCTAAAGATTCCATCGAAATTGATTAAACCAACCATTTAATTGATCATCCTGCTTTCTTTTGTTTTATTTTTCTTTTTCAAAACAATCCTCAACTTTTTAAACCAGTTTAGCTGATCGTGATTAGTTAGTAGTAGTTTATCGATAATTTCGTTTCCTCGAGTTCGACTCAGGCCTCACAAGACCTATATTACATTGACGTGTGCACTTGCATTATACGCACGGTAAAATCTTGTCAAGTTTTTGGCACCGTTGCCGGGGAAACGACAATTGTCGGCACTACGAGTGCTATAAGTGGCAACTCTAGGCTACTTTTTCTTTTCATTTTTTTAATTCTAATTTTTGAAATTAATCGTCTATCTTTCACATTCTCCTTTCATCTAGCACTGTGCTTAATAAAATCTATCTTTTTGTAGGTACTAGTGCATGGTGAGCACGCGTAGCACAGACTACGCACGATCATCATCATAGGTCCCGTCTTTGGGATCAGACGACGAGGAAAACAACATCCGAAATTAGTTTGAGGATGTGGATTCAGATTCTAAACCAGAAGCAATGGCTGAAGAAAAACAATATGGGAGAAGATCAAGGCTTCTTCCTCTTCTGCGTCAAAGGGGCCTATTAAAAGACAGGCGGTAAACATTCCTACATATAAAATGGATCCGACACTGATCAATTTGGTCAAATCTCAAGCATTTCATGGGCTGAAGAATGAAGATCCAGTGGCCCACAGAAGCACTTTTATAGAGAACTGTGATATGATAAAAATTGACCGGTTTCCACAGGAGTCACTTTGCTTGAAGCTGTTTCCCAGCTCTCTGGCAGGCAATGCACGAGAATGGCTGCATAACCTTGATGATGAGATCGTGGAAACTTGGGATCAAATGATTGAGGTCTTTTTCGAGCGATTTTTCCCACCTGAGAAGACCAATGACCTAGTAAGGAAAATTCACAATTTTAGCCAAAAGGCAGGAGAAACCTATTCGGAGACGTGGGAACGCTTCCAGATCATGCTGAGAAGGTGCCCACATCATGGGATGGACAAGGAGAAACAAGTAAAAAATTTCTACTTTGCTCTCAATGAGCATGACAGAAGCAACCTAGATTCAGCAGGCTCAGGTTCTTCTTAAACAACACAGACACAAGGTGTTGGGAGATTTTGAAGAATATGGCTAAGAAACAGTCATGGGGTGACAGAGATGCACCATTACAAGTTAGAGCTGTAGGAGATGCAAAAGCTATCAAAGAACTTAATGACAAGATGTACTTGATTGCGAAAAGACTTCTAGCCAAAGAAGAAGAAGGATCTGATGACGAGGCACAATCGAAATTCATGCGCCAGTAAGCAGGGTACAGAAATAATGACTATTCTTGGAGAAAGGATAAAAAGTTTTCATGGAATGATCCAAATAATTTCCTGTAGGATCCTGATGCTAAGCCACATCCCACGACAGAGGAAAAGAGCATTGAGTTGCTCAATCAGGTTATATAGCAGAATCAAGAGCTAATGAGCACGTTTGGCCAACAAATTAAGCAACAAGGAGAATTTATGAACCAGTTTGGACAAACTCTAAAAAGGCATGGAGCCCAGATGAGGTCTCTTGAGACATCCATAGCACAGATGGTAAATGAAATAACAAGTCTGAAGAAACCCACAGTGCAAGGTTTTCCAGGAAACACAAATGTTCTAGGAGGGAACCATCAGGCCAAAGCCATTCTACTAAGGAGTGGGAAGAAACTTTTAAACCCTATGGTTGATGAACCGAGTACCCAATAACAAAAAAATCTAGGTGAGACCGCAGAGGGTACTGAAGTGGAAGAGACGGTTGAAGATAAAGGAGATAAGGACACAGATGAGTCGATTGCAAAGAAAGAGAAAGATAATATGATGCCATATGTGCCACCACATCAGAGGGCATAGGTCGTTCCCGTCCCTTACCCCAACAGTCTCAAAGCCAAGAAAGTAGATGCATAGTTCAAGAAGTTTCTGGACAGTTTTAGAAAACTTTCTGTTAATATTCTTTTGTTGGAGGCGATTGAGCAGATACCCTCGTATGGTAAATTTTTGAAAGATATTATTACCAAAAAGAGGAAGATACCTGATACCGAGGTAGTAGTACTTAAGGAGCAGGTCAACACTTTTATTCTGGGAAAATGGCCACCAAAGCGATAAGATCCGGGCTGTTTCAACATCTCCTGCTATATTGGTAAAGTCAAATTTGGCGAGGCACTATGTGATTCCGGGGCAAGTATCAACCTGATGCCCCTTTCTATATTCAAAAAGCTTGGGCTAAAGGAATCTCGGAAAAGCAATATGACAATTCAATTGGCAGACAATTCTGTAGTGAGGCCGTACGATATCTGCGAGGATGTATTAGTAAAGGTTGATAGATTTGTATTTTCGGCTGATTTTGTCATCATGGAGATGTAAGACAAGCATGGGAATGAGCTGCTCCTAGGAAGACCCTTCCAAGCCACTACTGACATGATACTGGAGATGGGTAGAGGCCGGTTGACAATGGGTATATCCGATGACAGATTTGAAATACTCATGCCACCAACTCCTAACCAGTCACAAGCAAGTGAACAATGTCATAAAATAAAGCACTTTGATCACCATATATCTCTTTTTTAGGGAGGACATTCTTTGATATGGCTCATGTTATGACGAAGGTAGATAAGGGAACAATTGTTGTGGACATCATGGAGCAGACAAAGATAATTTCTCTTGCGAAGGTAGTGGGTTATCCCGATGATAAGGAAGAAGAGGTTTCACAGTCTACTGAGGATGAGGCTATAGTAGTTTCCATGTTTGACTCATACTCACAACTGCCCCTTGAAGCATGCCTTTTTAACTTAATGGAAGATTGGATGAGAAGCACCTCATTGCAAGAATGTGTAAAGATGCTTCCTTGCTATTACACAAAGCACTATGAAGATCTGGGACCGCTGCCACCGCAACTCCAATCCTCTCTAGTCAACCCATCTGAGTTGGAACTCAAACCGCTGCCCCCACCTCAAGTATGTTTTCTTGGCAGATAATGAGAAGCTTTTGGTGATAATATCGACATATCTGAGTTCCGATGAGGAAGCATAACTGATGATGGTGTTAAAAAATCACCATGGTGCATTTGGGTGGTCTGTTTCTGACATCAAGGGGATCTCCCCTACTCTTTTCCAGCACAAAATTCGGCTTGTAGAAGGAGCCAAGCCAGTGATTCAGCCACAATGTCGATTAAATCTTGTCATGATGGAGGTCGTCAAGAAGGAGGTGATCAAGCTCCTTTCGGTGGGCATCATCTATGCCATTTCAGACTCGGTATGGGTAAGTCCCACACAGGTAGTCCCTAAAAAGGGGGGAATTACTGTTACTCAAAATTTATTGAATGAACCTATCACCACCCGATCGGTAACTGGGTGGCGTGTTTGCATCAATTACTGCCGCTTGAATTACACTACCCTAAAAGATCACTTTCCTCTTCCATTTATTGATCAGATTTTAGAGCGGCTGGCTGGCCACTCTCATTTTTGTTTTTTGGACGGTTATTTCAGTTACAATCAGATTTCCATTGATCCTAAGGATCAAGAGAAGTCCACCTTCACTTGTCCTTATGGAACCTTTGCTTATCACCGAATGTCGTTTGGTTTGTGCAACCCACCATCCACTTTTCAACGCTGCATTCTTGCTATTTTCTTAGATATGGTGGAGCGCTATTTGGAGGTTTTTATGGATGACTTTTCCGTCTATGGTGCTTCATTTGAAGAATGTTTGCAAAATCTTGATAGGGTGTTACAGAGATGTGAGGACACATATTTAGTCCTCAATTGGGAAAAGTGTCACATGATGGTAAATGAAGGCATAGTGCTAGGACACAAGGTGTCCAACAAAGGACTGGAGGTGGATCCAGTAAAGATTGAGGTTATTTCCAAACTACCTCCACCAAATAAAGTGAAAGGGGTGCGGAGTTTTCTCAGTCACACAGGATTTTATCGTCAGTTCATCAAGGACTTTTTGAAAATAGCAAAGGCACTTTTGAAATTGCTTGAGAAAGATGTTGTTTTTGATTTTAATGATAAATGCCTGTATGCTTTTGAGGTGCTTAAGGACAAACTGATTTCTGCACCGGTTGTTCAAACACCGAATTGGACTAAGCCATTCGAGCTTATGTGTGACGCGTCAGATTTTGCCGTCGGGGCTGTTCTGGGGCAGCGTCTTGAGAACAAACCTACAGTAATTTTTTATGCGTCTAAAACTTTAAATGATGCACAACTCAATTACACCACTACTGAGAAAGAATTACTTGTCGTGGTTTTCACCTTCGAAAAATTTAGACAATATCTTGTGGGTTCTAGGGTTGTGATGTGGACTGACCATGCCACCATAAAATACCTAATGGAGAAAAAAGATGCAAAACCTAGATTGATTAGGTGGATTTTGTTGTTACAAGAATTCGACATTGAAATTAAAGATAAGGCAGGTATTGAGAATGTGGTTGCAGACCACTTATCTCGGTTAGAGCGAGTTGATGAAAAGGACACCCACATACCCATTACCGAGATGTTTCCGGATGAGAAAATTCTTGCAATTCAATCGACGGATCCTTAGTTTTCACATATTGTCAATTACCTTGCCTGTAAAAAAATCCCAGATGATTGGACATGTCAAGAGAAAAAAAAGGTTTTTCCACTCTTTAAGATATTATTTTTGGGATGACCCAATTTTGTTGAGACAATGCATGGACGGAATCTTGCACAGGTGTGTTCTAGAGTATGAATATGAGAGTGTACTTAGTCATTGTCATACACTACCTACTGGCGGTCATCATGCAAGTGCAAGGACGTAGGCTAAGGTGCTAGAGAGTGGCCTTTACTGGCCTACACTTTTCAGGGATGCCTATGACTATGTGAGATGATGTGATTCATGTCAAAGGGTAGGTAATATATCCAAATAGTAAGAGATGCCCCTCACAGTATTCCAAGAAGTTGAGGTGTTCGATGTGTGGGGTATTGATTTCATGGGACCATTTGTGTCCTCCAACTCCAATTTATATATCTTACTTGCTGTTTATTATGTATCGAAGTGGGTAGAGGCTCAATACCCACAAGGACTAACGATTCTGTGGTAGTGTGCAGGTTTGTAAAATATCATATTTTCTGTAGGTTTGGTGTGCCACAAATGATCATCAGTGATGGTGGCACCCATTTCACGAATCGGAAATTTGCTGCACTACTGAGTAAATACGGGGTCAAGCACAATGTAGGCACCCCGTATCACCCGCAAACACAAGGCCAGGTGGATGTTTCAAATAGAGAAATTAAGAAGATACTGGAACGTACCATGGCCACATCCAGAAAGAATTGGAGTGCGTTGCTATTGGATGCATTATGGGCATACATGACTGCATTCAAAACACATATAGGCACTATGCCTTTTAGGTTGGTGTATGGCCGGGCATGCCATTTGCTGGTAGAATTAGAGCAGAAAGCGCATTGGGCTCTAAGGAAGTTAAATTTGAGCATGGACGAGGCTGGGAGAAAGAGAATGTTAGAACTCAATGTACTAGATGAGCTGAGAATGAATTCCTATGAGAACTCAAGGATTTATAAAGAGCGTACAAAGCAAATCCATGATCGCCATATCCAGTTGCGGATGTTTAAAAAGGGTGAGATGGTACTTTTGTTCAATTCAAGGTTAAAGTTGCACCCTGGAAAATTACGATCATGCTAGAGTGGACCGTTTATAGTAGAGGAAGTGCGACCCCATGGTGCTATCATGGTTGAGGACAGTGACAAAATGTTCCTAGTGAACGACCAAAGATTGAAGCACTATTATGGGGAGGATTATCAAAGAAAGGTGCATGAGGTTAAACTCATGGCACTTAAAGAAGAATAATGAGCTTTACTGTGTCTATCCTAAGACGTTAAAGTAGGGCGCTTGTTGGGAGGCAACCCAACCATTGGTAGATTTCATTTCCACTTACTTAAGTAGTTTCCATTAAATTCATTTTTAGTATAAAAATGATGCCCTGATGTGTGTTAAGTGTGAAAGACTGTTTGGGTGTCGATACCATCAACCCTTCTGTCGATGGTAGCAACCAGGGTGCAGAGCGATAACTACAGAAAACTTGCTCGGTCGATACTATCAATGGCCTCATCGATAGTATCGACCACCCATCAGGCTGATCGACAAAATTTTCTGGAGCACGTTGATGCTCGTGAGATCTCTGGAGATTTTCAGACAAAATCTTCTCAGTCATGTTGATGCCATCGACACCATAGTTGATGGTATTGACTTTACTTCAAGCGAAACTAGAGCCAAGGCCTCGCGAGGATAACAGATGCATGTAGAAATCGATGCCATCAACACTCCATCGATGGTATCGACGGGACACGTCAGCGATCCACGAGATGCCGTCAACAAAGCGTGCTAATTCTGGAGGGCGATCTGGGAGATGAGTTGATACTATCGACACCTGTCGATGGTATCGACACATCATCGATTCGGGCCCCCACATCCAGCAATCGACAACCATCGATACCAGTAGAAGACAGATTGTGCTACATGTATCGATACAATCAACATCCCGTCGATGGTATCGACGGGTCAACAGAGGTGCCGATATCAGCTATAAAAGGAGGGTTGAATTCATTTATTCTTCACACCTTCAGATCTTCTCCGATCCTATTGAGTTTGAGCACTTGTGAGCAATCAAAGGTGTACTCTGAGCAAGAGAGTGATCTTCTCTGAGTTTTGCATCGACTGCGGAGATCATTTTCTCTGACCTTCATGGAGCTCTTCTTCTATACCTTTTCTCCATCCATCATGGTGAGGAACACGACTTCATCTTCCTCGCGTGTGGATCCTATGGTGATTAACACATTTTTGCCACCACCGTCAGGTTCCATTTCATGTCCGAGGATTGTCCACCCCTCGGTGGATGTGAAGAAAGTCTTTGACGAGTTGATGAAGCGGCCAATAGAGCCCACTCATTACGTTGATTGAGCAATGATCCAAGACCTTGGCTTTGAGGACAACCTCACCTATGTCCTCCGTGGCCAAGTTGGGAGGAGGGCAACAACAGTGGAGGAAGCAGTTCCCTATCACGTTGAGGGTCATCATTTCTTTGGCGAGTGTCCAACTTATAAGGAGATCGTGGCGGAGTTCATGGCCTCCCTCGACATCTGTGTTGTGCTGAATGACCTTATCACCACCGACCATGAGTGGATCAAAGGCCGCATTTCCTTTTGTTTGTTCAACCACAACTACACTATTATGCTCCACCAATTCAACTCGATCTACAACTGGTGGCACTCATCCGAGCAGTATAGACGGCTGGATAATCAGGCCGATTATGATGCGATGTTTGCAAAACTGGTAAACACTCCAGTGGGGAAATCAATCATCTATCACAATGCGGTCGTGGACAACTTTGAGCACCCGTTTGTGCGGGTTTTACACCGTATGCTTTGCATCACCTTCTTTGCTCGCGATGAGCTTTCTTTGAGCAAATTCCAGGAGACAGATTTATTTTTCCTCTACAAGCTGCTGAAGAGGGAAAAGTTAAAATGGGGCGCATTTTTCTTGACGCGCGTGATGACCGTGAAGAGGAGTACTAGAAGATCCCCTATTCATTTTGGGGGACTTATCACGCCACTAGCCCTCTATCTTGGGCTAGACCTATCATCACTTCCTCCACTGGTCAGTAAAAATTCAGTGAATCTTGCTCATTTCCACCGCTCCAACCTTCTGACAGTTCGTGACGGCGTGGTCTATGTGCACTGCCACATCAACAAAGAGTATTAAGAGTGTGTACTCCCTGATCCCATCTTCAACATCTAGGGGCCCCAACATTTCAGGTGGCCCATTATTGCCATTGATGATTCCGACAGTGCCGAAGACGAGGAGGAAAATGACAACGATGACGGCGACGAGCATTAGGAGGAAGAGGTGACTGTTACCCCTCTTCAGGCACGAGTGGCACCGAGGAAGCGGCCACGCTTCTATCCGGGTGCATCATCATCCTCACAACCTCCACCACCACAACCCTCTCAGGAAGGAGAGGATGTCTTTTCGATGCAGGGAATGTATACCATGCTGCAAGGCATTCAGGAGACGCAACAATGACATACCGCATCCTTTGTAGATATACAGGACATGACCAACAGGTTGTATGTGAACCAACATGCAATTTTTAAGAATGAACGTCAATTGTTCGCCAACCAACAGTAGGTCTACGACTGGTTGGGGAGGATCGGGCAACAACAACAGCCATTCTACGATCATTATTGGAGCCGCGACTATTTCGGAGGGTATCCACAGCCACCGCCCATGCCACCTTATGATCTGAGCATTCAGGGGCAATATCCTGAGTGGGAACCCTATACTTAGCAGTACCCGCCATTTCCACCACCACCACAATATAAGGGTATCACTGTTCCACCTTCTAAGGTTGTTTTTGACTATGAGGCCATAGTTGAATTCAAGCTTAGGGGGGAGATGGAACCGTTTCTATCTTAGTTTTTTTTCTTCCTTTTAGTATTTTCTAGTTTTTATTATTTACAACTTTCTAGGATCCACATCTATCTAGTGTAATCCGTGGATGTCTAATTTTAAATGTGTGTCATCTCTTGCTTTCATATGGGGAAAGTTGAAATTTGAGCATTAATTGAAAATTTTTCAAGTAATTGTAAGCTTGCTTTGTTGGAAATTGAACACTTAACATATGAAAGCAATTGGGTAGGTCAACTTTAAAACATATGAGCATAATTGTACATCCAGATGATTCAAGAAATGTGGACAGTTTTGGATGTTGAGCCTAAAATGATCAAAGGGTAACGAGACCTTAATCATAAGTGAGAGAGAGAAAGCCTTTGTTTTAGTGGTACACAAGTTAGTAAGGAGGGACATATAATATCTTTTGATGGTTCTGTCAATTAGTCTTGTGATCTATCCACCGCAATGTCATTCACAGTCCACCATAAGAACTGTGAGCACATTACTATCTCTCACTCATTGACTGCTTTCCATGTAGACAGGTCTTGCATTACAGTTATTCTTGTAGGATTTGCATATAAAAAAATGAAAAATGAAAAATAGAGAATAGTTTTACATACACATTATCTTTATGTGGATGTCATAGTAGTTGCATAATTGACATGATGTAGTTGCATTTGTATCTTTTGAGCATACAATACATCATGTGTCTATTATTTTTCTAAAAATATTAAAGGTGTTGAACTTGTTCCATACCCTCCAAAAAGAATGTACAAAATGTACAAGTTATGTAAGAGGAAGAATGCCCAAAAAATAACTCACTGTCATTTATGAAAGTGAGGGCTTTCATAAAAAATATAATAAAAAAAGAAATATATATATATATATATATATATATATATATATATATATATATATATATATATATATATATATATATATATATTGAAGAAAAGAAGAAGAGGGAGAAAGGAACATGTTCTCACCTGAGAATTTAGAAGAATAAGCACATGGTGTAGTTTTCTTAGATATTCCATCTCACCTTGAGATGGAATGATAGTACATGCATCATTCCACCAAAAATTTAGCATTAGGACATTTTCCTTTGCATTTTGCATCATGATAGGTCATTAAGTTTTATATTGCATGATTGATTGTTTTGTGCTTTCTATTCTTCCATAGCCACCCATTCCATCCACCCGTTGCTCAAAACGGTAGGCCATCCATGATTATCTCCTCATCCGTGTATATCAGGAGATCCGCTTCCATGTAGATGGTAGTTAGGAAATGAGCAACGTAGATAGGAGATCACAAGATACACCAAGCCTAAACCAGAGGAATTTATTATATCATCTGCCTTATTTGATAGTGTTCATTGGTCTTGGGATGGACATCTCTCATGAATGATTATTGTCACCTGTAGGGTAGTTACCGTTCTGTGGTCAGTGAGGGCCGACATGTGCATGTCAGATCGGAATCATACAGTGATGTCGTTTATGCTATTATGTTCTTTAGTTGACCCTCGCAATTCTACTCTATAGTTTTGTGCTCAAGGACGAGCAAAGATCTAGCTTAGGGGAGTTTGATGCGAGGATTTTGAGTCGCTTTTATAGGCTAATTTCATATGTGCTTTATGCGATTATTGGTCATTTTCATGGTTAATATTGCATGATTCAGTTCCTTCAGCCTATAATCTTATTATGCATCAAATTTACCTTGCTTTATCTCATTTGGTATGAATGATCATATTTATCAAAGTTGATTCGAGTTTATCTTTGATTTTTAGGGAAAGCAGATATATACAGTTGTCGATACCATCGACGGCTGTCGATCGTATCGATAGGACCACAGGGAGGTAGCCGCAAAAGAGCAGAATTAGTCGATACCATCGACTCAAACGTTGATGGTAGCGAGATAGGTTCAGCGAGTCAGACTTCTACAAGTCGATACTATCGACCAAATAGTCGATACTATCAAATCCGTCTCAGTAGAATCAGCTTAAGCATCAGATTCCATAGAAAAGTGACGCCTAAGGTGTCGATACCATTGACCCAGAAGTCGATGGTATCGAGATTATGTCAGAGCAAACTCAAAAGGACTGCCAATATCTGGGTGGGTCGATACCATCGACCCGCGTCAATGGTATTGATGCCGTCAGATCAGGTTAATCTACAACTCGAGTCTAATCATACAGTGGCGATGTTTTGGTGGCCTAAAGTGATGCTTATACCTAAAAACAGTGGACCTAAGTCATCTATGAGGTCATTCGTCGCTGCACAAGTCTTGAGAAGAGAAAAGGAGGAAGAACAGAGCCAGAGCTATGCACCAATCATTCTAGAGGCCGTAGAAAGAGTTTTCCACCACCGGAAGGTTGTAGAACGCTCATCCCACGCCGAGGAGTGCCCAGATCTTCTCCGTTCAGGGGTTACTTCACATCTATTCATGTTTTCTCCATGTTTCCTCTTTCCTTCACCATGTTTTCTACTAAGATGAACATGCGGGGCTAATCCCCTTTGTCTTTAGGAACGGGAGTAGCCCGAGTGATCGTTGTATGACAAGTTTAACATAGTTTATCATAATTTGTCTCTAAAATTCATGGTATGCTATTGTTTTCTCTATTATATCATTGTGCTTGGTCACCATAGTGATAATCCAATACCTTTAATTGCTTTTGATGAATAATTAATGGTTGGAAAGAAACGATAATCACATTAATTAATAAATTCCTTGTAAAAGGTGATGTACGATTAATGGTGGGAACCTTTAGACCTAATTTTCATGCACCTTATCTAAGGCACAGGTTACTACTGACCTGGAACCGACTTAGGTTAAGGTAGTGAATTGTATCACGGAAGCGAGCAATTCTAATTCCAGGCCACTACCCGAATTAGGAGACATTTCATGATAATTGTGTAAAACTTAGTGCAACGAGAACCCACGGTGAAACTACAATCTTAAAGATTCCATCGAAATTGATTAAACCAACCATTTAATCGATCGTTCTGCTTTCTTTTGTTTTATTTTTCTTTTTCAAAACAATCCTCAACTTTTAAAACCAGTTTAGCTGATCGTGAGTAGTTAGTAGTAGTTTACCGATAATTCCGTTTCCCTGAGTTCGACTCAGGCCTCACAAGGCCTATATTACATTGACGTGTGCACTTGCGTTATACACACGATAAAATTGTGTCACCATCATTGTGTAATTAATTGCGGAATTAACCATAATCAACAGAATAACAAAAATCACTAAAAATTAAAACATTTTTGCAAAGAGATCCATATCCAGGAAACTCTTATAAAGAGAACCAAAGTACTGCATACATTATAGTTCACATTGTACATACCATGTACCATCTCTTCTTGAGGAATATATTTACAACAGTTGCTTTGCCAGAACTACACATAAGCAACATAAAACCTCGAGGCATTCAAGCAAAAAATCTCAGATCGATCATGAAAACACTAAGTATTGACTCCACGGACCTGAGAGTACAGAGACGACACATAAGACTCATATCTACAAGACACTACAATCAATATCTCCACTTGAGATGTTACTGTTGTCCCTGATGATGCTGTCCTTCCCCTACTGTATGGTCCCTACCTGCTCATCCGCATCCACCTAAAAATGTTGATGACCAACGAGGTGAGACCCATGTCCCAGCGAGAGATATAACTCTCCGCCAATAATATTATCATTGTAGTTAAACTATAATAAATTGAGAAGAGAATTCTTTATTATTAATAAGCATGATAAATCACTGTTTAAGCAGAATAGAACAATATCATCTTTTAAAGCATTACGGCTATATATGATAAAGTAGCAAATCATCTATTTAATAAGGAATATGAGGAACATGTATAACATTTATCCCTTTTAGGATACATTAAACAATGTAACATCAACCAATGATTTCCATATTTCATCCTTAAGCAAATACGCTACACGGCTGATTACATTTTACAATCACACTTATGCCATGAGGAGATGAGGTATACCACTCATACTCCAACCGACCACGACGGCGTAAAGCATCGGTTCCATACCTAGGTCAATGGAAGAGTCGGACTCCATGACCTCATCTATCTTGGTCAGTGCAAGACTACATGCAGGACATCTCGTGTCTCTACTAAATAGATTTCCAGGGTATACTGGCAACTTCGCTTTAGAGCTACAACGGCGGCTGCACTCTCTTCGCAATCGAGAGATTTCATGTTTATCTCGAATCGATCCAGAATTAAACATCATCAGGAGATTCGTGATACATCCATCCCGACACATATAATGAAGTATTGAGAGATATCGTGTTTATCTCACGTCAATCCCACATTAGGGCGTAAGGATATTCATGCCAATTACCCCGACATATTCAAAAATATGCCCTCCAGGAGATCCTGTGAGAAAACATGTTTCACCATCACCATCTACTGACGATGATGGATCTATGGCTAGGGCTCTACATGATAAGATTTCATTTGATTAATTAAGTGCATTACCATATTCTTTTAGCATCAGACAAGTTTTCAAACATGAATTATTATGACAAATGCTACAAAGAAAAGTGTAATACATCTATCAAGTACTTTTCAAAACTTTATAAAACATTGGGATCTCAATCCCTTATCTCATTACTAGGAATTCTCATCCCTCAACAATATCATCATCATGTTTAATGGATCTGGGTATTCAAACCCTTAGTTCATCACTGAACATTGTTATCACTTATCAGGTAACTATTACCTCCAGGTCATCTGACCAAGGTATACTTAATTCTTGTTACACAAGCATCTCACATAGCTCACAAGGCACATTAAACATCATAGCTCATACCTGGATATGCTCATCAACTTATGATACCTGCATGGTTAGTATACTTGATAACAACCATATCAATTACATATTAACACTATGCAATATATGGGTAACACCACTATTCCCTCATTAGATTTAGGGTTTCCCATTCTTTATCAATTAGGATTTCTCATACCATTACCCAAAATTAGGGTTAGGATTTCCCATTCTTTATCAATTAGGGTTTCATGATCACATTATCAAAGATAAAACCCTAATTCATACTCTACACTTATTAAAAGTATCAATGTATGCACATTACATATTTATTACACAAATATGAGTTTCTCTCTCATCCTCTCTAGGATGTTGATTACTCCATACTTTATTAAGTTGGATCATCCTTTCACTAAAGTACATGCATGTATGCTTATCATAGTGTATTGAGTTTATTACTTTCATAAGCATCAAATGACAACCACTCTAAGTGTACTATTCACCTAAGTACTTTAGAGGTACTTCCATTGTAATCAACCTTGAGATACTTTACAAACACTCATAGGGTTATTTAAACTTACATGTTTTTGAGACTATTTGTTCTCTAAACGGTTTGAGATTATTTAATCTTCAAACGATCTTGAAAACCCCTTTAACCTTCAAACGGTCTTGAGACCCCTTTGACCTTCAAACGGTCTTGAGATCCTTTTTGACCTTCAAATGGTCTTGAGATCCTTTTGATCTCCAAATGGTTTGGGACCATTTGGACTAAATTAGGTTGAAACCGTTTGCACTCGAAATGGTTTGAAATCGTTTGACCTATCCAAAGTTGAAACCGTTTACACTCTAAATGGTTTGAAACCATTTGACCTCTAACGGTTTTGAAACTGTTTGGCCATCCAAGGTTGAAACCGTTTGACCTCTAATGGTTTTGAAACCATTTGGACATCCAAGGTTGAAACCATTTGAACACTAAACGGTTTCAAACTGTTTGACCTAGATTAGGTTGAAACGATTTGAACACTAAACGGTTTGAAACCATTTGGCCTAGGTTATGTTGAAACCGTTTGATCTTTAAACGGTTTGAAACCGTTTGACCATACATAGTTGAAACCATTTGATATTGTTGATCTAGAGGTGTGTGCTAAGATGATGTCATCATCATCAAGCTTCAGACCTCCATTTCTACTATCCATACAATTGATGGATTCATTGATTCGTCAATTACTCAAGAAAATTTGAGAAGAAGGAAAGATCAACATATATTGCAAGATTGAAATCAAATAATAATATCAATGGGTTCAAGTTATATAACCTGCCTTCAAAGCTCCAAGCTTTTCGTCTTTAATGGTAAAGATAGCTCCTCCAATTATCCGAGGCACATTCTCAACCCTTTTGATGTAAAAGATTGCCAAAGTTGAGCATTGGATGGAAGAGAGAAGAAAAGAAGAGTTATAACTTGATTTTAGCCTTCAACCCAAGGTTGAAGATGACCATGGATCTTACCTCAAGCTTGGGAAATGATCTCCTCCTTCTCCTTTTCTTCCTTGTTCATCGGCCTAAGTGGGGAGTGAATGTGTATTGTGAAAATAGCCTTTCAAGTAGTGGATAATTGAGTGTATAAAATTGAATTCTTAGGAGAGAGAAAGTAGGAGGGAAGTCATCAACTTTCCTTGCAACGTGCCCCCTCCACTTCCTTGTCTCTGAATCTATCCTTTTTATCTTCAAATTCATTTGAATTATCCTTGAATTATAATCAACCATTTAGCTCCTTAATAAATATAATACTATTATCTATTAGCACCTTTATGTTAGTGGACATTACTTTTCAATTTAAAATGTAGGTAGATATTTTCACCTACTTAGGAATATTGGCGCATCCCAAGGTATTTTGGTTGACATTCCATTATAGAATTTCTCTCAAAGCTTTTTAGTCTATAGGCACTTCAATTAATATATATATTTTTGCTACAAAATAACTTAGGATTTCAATTATGCCTATTTCTTGATTATTTTATTATCAAGAGTATCATTTCTCAAATATGGTTCAAACAAGACGCCCCTTTCTTTTTCTTTTCTCTAAATGATACCAAGAGACAGTAGGGACACTCTTGAGGTGGTATTTTACATATTTAACCCTAGGTTTTGGGTAAATTAAAAATTACACCAAAACTAGTATTCAATGTACAAGTATTATTCAAACAAGCCCCTTCTTGGAATTTAGGCTTCCACAAACCATCCCTTAGCATCCTTCTCATTCTTATGATGCTAAAGTACTTGAGGAACATTTATCATGTAACATTTTGCAAGGTAACCCCTTATATTGGGTAAATTGCACTTTATGCTCAAACTATCATATAATGCACAAACAGTCTGCAAATAAGCTCAAACTTGAAATTTAAACTCTATAAGAGTCTTGATTACTTCTCAAAAGATTAAAACAAGTTTATAAGAAATTTACTTAAGCAAAACTTCTAGGGTTAGGCCATAACCCAGGTTAGGGATGTTACAATTATCCACCCCTAATAGGGATTTCGTCCCCGAAATCATCAAGAGAAAAGAGAAGGGTACTTCCTCCTCATCTCTTCATCCAGTTCACACGTAGCCTCTTCAATGCCACGATGATGCCAACGAATTTTCACAAGAATTATGTCTTTCTTTTTCAACTTTTTGATTCTCCTGTCAAGAATCATCATTGGTCCTTCTTCATAGGATATATCTTTATTTAACTTTACCTCCACAGGTTGCAATACTAACTCCATATCAAGGTGACACTTTCTCAGCATGGATATATGGAATACTGGATGCAATCTATGTAGTTCAGGTGGCAACTCTATCTTATAGGCTACCTTTCCAATCTGTTCAATTATTGGATAAGTCCCCATAAATCTAGGAGCTAACTTACCTTTTTTCCCAAATCTAAGAACACCTTTCTAAGGTGAGACTTTGAGATATACTCTGTCTCCAACTTGGAATTCTAAAGGTCTTCGTCATTTATCAGCGTATGACTTTTGTCTATCATGTGCGGCCTTTAACTGTTGTTGTATTACTTTAATCTTTTCAGTTGTCTGTTGCACTAGTTCAGGACCCAAAAGTTGGTATTCTCCTGTTTCATACGAGCACAATGGAGATCTACAACGTCTACCATATAATGCTTCATATGGTGCCATATCAATACTATGCTGATAAGTATTGTTGTAAGCAAATTCTATTAGGCTCAAGTGTAGATCCCAACTTCCTACAAACTAAAGGACACATGCCCTAAGCAAATCCTCCAAAGTTTGTATAGTCCTCTCAGATTGTCCATCTATCTGGGGGTGAAAGGCGGTACTGAATCTTAATTGCGTACCCAATGCTTTATGTAGTCGTTCCCAAAAATGACTCATAAACTGGGGACCTCTATCAGAAACAATTGTGGCTGGAACTCCGTGTAACCACACTATCTCATCTATATAGATCTGTGCAAGTTTCTCAGCAGTATAGGTTGTTTTGATAGGAAGAAAATGTGCTGACTTAGTCAACCTATCAACTATCACCCAAATGGAATCATGACTTTGGCTGTTCTGGGTAAACCAACCACAAAGTCCATGGCCACATGATCCCATTTCCACTGTGGTATAGGTAAATGTTGCATTGTTCCTACGGGCTTTTGATGTTTAGCTTTAACCTGCTGACACACTGGACACCACATAACAAACTCAACTACATCTTTCTTCAAGCCATGCCACCAATACATATCTTTCAAGTTATGATACATTTTGGTGATCCCTAGATGCATTGCATACATAGATGAATGAGCTTCCTCCATGACTAACTTCCTTAAGTCATTGGCATCAGGTACTACCATCCTACCATGGTAATAGACTACCTCATCATCTGATTCATGAAAACCATCCCGTTTCTCACTACCATACTCTGACATGATCCGCTAAATCATAGTATCAGCCTGTTGTGCCTCTTTGATCTGTTGTTTCAGAGTAGGTTTCACTTGCATTTCAGCTAACAGTCCAGCTAACAAGGATACTTTAAGCTGTACATTGTTTTGCCTCAAAGAGACAAGCATGTCTCATTTAAAGCACACTAAAGAGTTCAACTGTGCTTTGTCTATGATTGGCGGTGATGATTTCCTACTTAGTGCATCAACCACTACATTAGCCTTTCTCAGATGATAAGCAATTGTACAATCGTAGTCCTTGATTAACTCCATCCAGCAACATTGTCTCATGTTCAACTCATGCTGTGAAAAGATGTATTTTAGGTTCTTATGGTCTGTGGAAATCTAGAATGTCTCTCCATACACATGAACCACTACAACCAATTCTAGATCATGCGTCAGATAGTTTTCCTCGTGTTTCTTAAGCTGTCGAGAAGCAAAAGAAATCACTTGTTTATCCTGCATCAACACACATCCTAGACCGTTCTTAGAAGCATCACATAATACAATATACCCCTGCCCTTGCTCAGGTAACACTAACACAGGCACACTTGTTAACCTTTCTTTCAACAACTAGAAAGAATGCTGACACTTTTCATTCCAGACAAAAGGAACCTCCTTCCTGGTTAACCTAGTTAAGGGTAATGCTATAGAACTGAAGTTCTTAATGAACCTCCTATAGTAGCCTATCAGTCCTAGAAAACTACGTATCTCTGTTGGTGTCTTTGGCTGTTCCCACTCCAAGATATATTCTACCTTTTTAGGATCAACACGGATACCTGAGGCAGATATTATGTGTCCTAGGAAAGACACTTCTGATAACCAGAACTCACACTTGCTAAACTTGGCATATAGCTTGTTCTCTCTCAGTAAAGTCAGGGCCTGACGAAGGTGTTTCTCATGTTGTCGAGCATCTCTACTATAAATCAGGATGTCATCTATAAAGACTACTATGAATTGATCAAGGAATGGCTAGAAGATTCTATTCATGAGTTCCACAAATGCAACTGGTGCATTAGTTAGTCCAAACGACATAACTATGAACTCATAGTGACCATACCTTGTTCTAAAGGCTGATTTAGGTATGTCACTCTCCGTGATGTGTAAATAATGGTATCCTGACCTCAGATCTATTTTAGAGAATATAGTTGCACCACACAACTAGTCAAACATGTCATCTATCCTTGGAAGAGGATATTTGTTCTTTATGGTTACTTTGTTTATCTGTTTATAGTCGATGCATAATCTCATAGACCCATCCTTCTTTTTCACAAAGAGAACCAGAGCACCCCAAGGTGAAGTACTCGGTCGAATAAAACCCTTTTCAAGCAACTCCTGTAACTATTTCTTGAGTTCTACCATCTCTGCAGGTGCCATTCTATATGGTGTTTGAGCTATAGGTTGTGTACCCGAGATTAGATTAATCTCGAAATCAATCTCTCGGGGTGGAGGAACACCTGGGAGTTCCTCAGGAAACACATCCTCAAACTCCCTAACAATCAGAACTTCAGAAAGACTAGGACTCTCTACTCTGGTATCTACCACATGTGCCAAGAATGCTTCACATCCTTGTTGCAACAGTTTCTCAGCTATCATTGCTGACACTAGACAGGTTGAAAGAATCTTTCTGTCCCCTGAAAGACCCATATATCACCATTGTTTGAGAACATAGCCTGCTTGGAACCACAATCTAAGACAACCTTATACTTCTCTAGGGTGTCCATCCCAAGGATTATGCCGGACCCATGCATCTCAACTGGTATAAGATCCACCTGAATGCTATGTTCTGAAAAAGAAATAACATAGGGAGAACATACCTCCCGCAACACTGCAGATCCAACTAACAAAGTTTCTAATAACAAGTTATCTGCTCTATGACTGACAGTCATATTGCAGTCATGAATCACTTCTCGAGTGATAAAGGAATGTGTAGCACCTAGATCAATCAAAACAAATACAAAGCAGGATGAAGACATATTATAATGAAATAATTCCATCTTACCTGTCACAACTCGTGGGTTGACCACTGCTTTCAGATGATTCCTAGCATAGAATCTTGCCGTTGTTGGTTGTCGACCACTCGCCCTGTTGTTGGGTGCAGATGAACCATCTTGG
Source organism: Alisma plantago-aquatica (assembly GCA_963693085.1). Taxonomy (NCBI): domain Eukaryota; kingdom Viridiplantae; phylum Streptophyta; class Magnoliopsida; order Alismatales; family Alismataceae; genus Alisma; species Alisma plantago-aquatica. Next base: position 289,464,289 of record OY856414.1, read on the forward strand.
GATGCATGTCCACGTCCTCGTGTGCCACTGCTAAATAGTCACTTCTGAGAGCCTTGTTGACTTTACCTCGGTGGTTGGGTTACACTCACGTCTCTAACTAGACAATCTTTCATCAGATGTCCCATCTTCCCACATTTATAACAACTTCTGTTCTCCCACTGTGGCCTAGATGGTCCTGTTACTGACATTGATGCTAATCTTTGGGCTCCCTCTGGGGGTAAACTACAACCTCTACCCTTGCTGGATGTCTACTGTGTTTGAGTATTGAACCTCAGTGGTGTTGTTGGTGCAGAAAACCTTAGTTTCTTAAAACTTTCGGACCTCTGTCCTTGGAACACTGGATACCCTTTCTTACTGTTGGCTTGACATTTCTCAGTCACAGACCTTTCTATTCGCCTAACTGACTCCACAAAGGTGGAAAACCTCTCTCTATTCTCTACCGTAGATGCGGGTGTGGTCAAATCAATGTTCAAATACTTCTCAAAATGCCGAATCCTCTCCTCATCTATAGTAGCCATGTGCGGACAAAACCGTAGAAGCTCCATGAACTTAGCTTCATACTCACTAATGTTCATTGGTCCTTGCCTTATCCACTCAAACGGAGAGATTTTATCGTCCATGTAAGTCTTGGGAAAATATCTATTAACAAACTCTCATCAGAACTCTCTCCATTCGACCTCAACTCCTTGTCGTTTCTCTTCCTTAATGGCCCATCAGTGGCCAGCACTCCCTTTTAATAGATACACCGCATGCCTAACCTTCTCAACTTCTGGGATATTAAGAATTATGAAGGCCTTCTCTAGCTCAGTCAGCCACAAGTCTGTGTCTACTGGGTCAACTGTACCGGTATAATCAATAGCTCCTACCCATCGAAGCCATTCAAAAGTCTTACTAGGTCCATGTCCCTCATTGGGAGCTGGTTCCCTAGGTACAGGTGGTGGAATCCTATCCGCCATATGTGTCATTGTCGCCATGAATTATCCAAACAGAGTATGGAAAGCTGGGTTTTCTATCGAAGCTTGGTCAAGCTAGGGATTTTGAGGTACTAGTTCCTCTTTAGCCTGATCCCTTACACCTCCTCCTGGTGCAGCAACACTGCTTTCAACAACATGTTCTTCGTGTGATCCAACCATCTTCAAGCTTTACTTCTTCTCCTAAGAGAAGAAGTCACTATCAGATAAACTAGAAGACACTAGAATAGAGTCGATGATCTTAATCCTATGTCTATGTAGACTCAGTGAACGTTAGGCTCTGATACATAAACTTTGTGAAGATTTGACAACAAATCAGACTGTCACTGTGTAAATAATTATGGAATTAACCATAATCAACAGAATAACAAAAATCACCAAAAATTAAAACCTTTTTGCAAAGAGATCCAATTCTAGGAAACTCTTATAAAGAGAACCAAAGTACTACATACATTATAGTTCACATTATACATACCATGTACCATCTCTTCTCAAGGAATATATTTACAACAATTGCTTTGCCAAAACTATACATAAGCAACATAAAACCTCGAGGCATTCAAGCCAAAAATCTTAGATCGATCATGAAAACACTAAGTACTGACTCCAAGGACCTGAGAGTACAAAGACGACACATATGACTCATATGTACAAGACACTATAATCAGTATCTCCACCTAAGATGTTACTGCTATCCCTGATGCTGCTGTCCTTCCCCTACTGTATGGTCCCTACCTGCTCATCCGCGTCCACCTAAAAATGTTGATGACCAACGGGGTGAGACACATGTCCCAGTGAGAGATATAACTCTCCGCCATTAATATTATCATTGCAGTTAACCAGTAATAAATTGAGCAGAGGATTCTTTATTATTAATAAGCAGGATAAATCACTGTTTAAGCAGAATAGAGCAATATCATCTTTTAAAGCATTACAACTATATATGATAAAGCAGTAAATCATCTATTTAATAAGGAATATGAAGAACATGTATAACATTTATCCATTTTAGGATACATTAAGCAATGTAAGATCAACCAATGAATTCCGTATTTCATCCTTAAGCAAATACGCTACACGACTGATTACATTTTACAATCACAGTTATGCCCTGAGGAGATGAGGTATATCGCTCATACTCCAACTGACCACGACCGCATAAAGCATCAGTTCCATACCTAGGTCAATAGAAGAGCCGAACTCCATGATCTCATCCATCTCGGTCAGTGCAAGACTACATGCAGGACATCTCGTGTCTCTGCTAAATAGCTTTCCAGGGTATACTGGCAACTTCACTATAGAGCTACAGCGGCGGCTGCACTCTCTTCGCAATCGAGAGATTTCATGTTTATCTCACATCGATCCAACATTGAACATCATCAGGAGATTCATGATACATCCATCCCGACACATATAATGAAGGATTGAGAGATTTTGTGTTTATCTCATGTCAATCCCACATTAGGGTGTAAGGATATTCACACCCATTACCCCTACATATTCAAAAATATGCCCTTCAGGAGATCCCGCGATAAAACCTATTTCACCATCACCAGCTACTGACGATGATGGATCTATGGCCAGGGCTCTACATGATATGATTTCACTTGATTAATTAAGTGCATTACCATATTCTCTTAGCATCAACCAAGTTTTCAAACATGAATTATTATGACAAATACTATAAAGAAAAGTGTAATACATCTATCAAGTACTTTTCAAAACTTTATAAAACATTGGGATCTCAATCCCTTATCTCATTACCGGGAATTCTCATCCCTCAACAATATCATCATCATGTTTTCTGGATTTGGGTATTCAAACCCTTAGTTCATCACTGAACATTATTATCACTTATCAGGTAACTATTACCTCCAGGTCATCTGACCAAGGTATACTTGATTCTTGTTACACAAGCATCTCACATAGCTCACAAGGCACATTAAACATCATAGCTCATACCTGGCTATGCTCATCAACTTATGATACATGCATGGTTAGTATACTTGATAACAACCATATCAATTACATATTAACACTATGCAATACAAGGGTAACACCACTATTTCCTCATTAGAGTTAGGGTTTCCCATTCTTTATCAACTGGGGTTTCTCATACCATTACCCGAAATTAGGGTTAGGGTTTCCCATTCTTTATCAATTAGGGTTTCATGATCACATTATCAAATATCAAACCCTAATTCATACTCTACACTTATTAAAAGTATTAATGTATGCACATTACATATTTATTACATAAGTATGAGTTTCTCTCTCATCCTCTCTAGGATGTTGATTATTCCATACTTTATTTAGTTGGCTCATCCTTTCACTAAAGTACATGCATCTATGCATATCATAGTGTATTGAGTTTATTACTTTCAGAAGCATCAAATGACAATCACTCTAAGTGTAATATTCACCTAAGTACTTTAGAGGTACTTCCATTGTAATCAACCTTGAGATACTTTACAAACACTCATAGGGTTATTTAACCTTACATGGTTTTGAGACTATTTGGTCTCTAAATGGTTTGAGATTATTTAATCTTCAAATGATCTTGAAAACCCCTTTAACCTTCAAATGGTTTTGAGACCCCTTTGACCTTCAAACGGTCTTGAGATCCTTTTTGACCTTCAAACGGTCTTGAGATCCTTTTGATCTCCAAACGGTTCGGGACCGTTTGGACTAAATTAGGTTGAAACCATTTGCACTCTAAATTGTTTTAAACCGTTTGACCTATCCAAAGTTGAAACCGTTTTCACTCTAAACGGTTTGAAAATGTTTGACCTCTAATGGTTTTGAAACTATTTGGCCATCCAAGGTTGAAACCGTTTGCATTCTAAATGGTTTGAAACTATTTGACCTCTAACAGTTTTGAAACCATTTGGCCATCCAAGGTTGAAACCGTTTGAACACTAAATGGTTTGAAAATGTTTGACCTAGATTAGGTTGAAACCGTTTGAACACTAAATGGTTTGAAACCATTTGGCCTAGGTTATGTTGAAATCGTTTGATCTTTAAATGGCTTGAAACCGTTTGGCCATACATAGTTGAAACCATTTGATATTGTTGATCTAGAGGTGTGTGCTAAGATGATGTCATCATCATCAAGCTTCAGACCTCCATTTCTACTGTCCATACAACTGATGGATTCATTGATTCGCCAATTACTCAAGAAAATTTGAGAAGAAGGAAAGATCAACATATATTGCAAGATTGAAATCAAATAATAATATCAATGGGTTCAAGTTATATAACCCACCTTCAAAGCAACTTCAAATCTCCAAGTTTTTCATCTTTAATGGTGAAGATAGCTCCTCCAATTATCCAAGGCACGTTCTCAACCCTTTTGATGTAAAAGATTGCTAAAGCTGAGCATTGGATGGAAGAGAGAAGAAAAGAAGAGTTATAACTCAATTTTAGCCTTCAACCCAAGGTTGAAGATGACCATGGATCTTACCTCAAGATTGGGAAATGATCTCCTCCTTCTCCTTTGCTTCCTTGGTCATCGGCCTAAGTGGGGAGTGAATGTGTATTGCAAAAATAGTCTTTCAAGTAGTGGATAATTGAGTGTATATAATTGAATTCTTAGGAGAGAGAAAGTAGGAGGGAAGTCATCAACTTTCCTTGCAACGTGCCCCCTCCACTTACTTGTCTCTGAAGCTATCCTTCTTATCTTCAAATTCCTTTGACTTATCCTTGAATTATAATCAACCATTTAGCTCCTTAATAAATATAATACTATTATCTATTAGCACCTTTATGTTAGTGGACATTACTTTTCAATTAAAAATGTAGGTAGATATTTTCACCTACTGAGAAATATCAGTTCCTCCCAAGGTATTTTGGCTGCCATTCCATTATAGAATTTCTCTCAAAGCTTTTTAGTTTATGGGCACTTCAATTAATATATATATATATATATATATATATATATATATTTGCTACAAAATAACTTAGGATTTCAATTATGCCCATTTCTTAATTATTTTATTATCAAGAGTATCATTTCTCAAATATGGTTCAAGCAAGACGCCCCTTTATTTTTATTTTCTCTAAATGATACCAAGAGATAGTAGGGACACTCTTGAGGTGGTATTTTACATATTCAACCCTAGGTTTTGGGTAAATTACAAATTACACCAAAACTAGTATTCAATGTACAAGTATAATTCAAACAAGCCCCTTCTTGGAATTTAGGCTTCCACAAACCATACCTTAGCATCCTTCTCATTATTATGATGCTAAAGTACTTGAGGAACATTTATCATGTAACATTTTGCAAGGTAACCCCTTATATTGGGTAAATTGCTCTTTATACCCAAACTATCATATAATGCACAAATAGTCTGCAAATAAGCTCAAACTTGAAATTTAAACTCTACAAGAGTCTTGATTACTTCTCAAAAGATTAAAAAAAGTTTATAAGCAACTTACTTAAGCAAAACTTCTAGGGTTAGGCCATAACCGAGGTCAGGGATGTTACAGTTAAGCATGCATTATACTTGTTGAAGGGTAGTGCTGGCCACTAGTGGGCCATAGAAGAGGAGAAAAAGCTAGGAGTTGTGATAGGATGGGAGGAGTTTCAAAGGGAATTTGTTAGCCAATATTTTCCAAAAACCTACATAGATGAGAAAATTTCTCAGTTCAAGAAGATTCGTCAGGGAGCTATGACTATCAATGAGTATGAATCAAAGTTTATGGAACTTCTGAGGTTTTGCCCGCACATGGAAGCAACGGGAAAGGTAAGGATCCGAAGATTTGAGAAGGGTCTGAGTACAAAGTTGACTACTACAACATTAGCCTCAGAGAATAGGGAAAGGTTTTCCACCTTTATGGAATCTGTTAGGAGGATTGAGAGGTCTTCCATAGAGAAGCGTGAAGCTAATGCTAAGAAGCGACCTATGCAGTTTCAAGGGCAATCATCTAGAGGCTTTAAGAAGCCAAGGTTTTTCCCACTACCATCGCAACCAAGGTCAACCTTCACTGAACCAAGATCACATGCACCGTCACATTGGACCCCGAGTAGGGGTAGAGGTCACAATTTTCCACCAATAGGAGCTCACAGTTCATTATCAGTCTCAGTTACAGGGCTATTTAAACCACATAGTGATTATTGAGTGTGTCATTAATGTGGACATACAGGGCATATTATATGGAATTGACCTATGAAGGTTGAGGAGGTGACTCAACAGCCAATGAAGAATCAACATGGATCACAACAACAACAGTTTGATACTGGTAGTGGCATAGGATGTGGTCAGGCGTCCCATGCAGGATCCTTAGGATAGGCGAACAGCGGACATGGACGGTAGCAGACGACAACTAGGTTCTATGCCATGACCCATCCGGAAGCAGTGGTGAATCCACGAGTCATGACAGGTTAGATGGAATAATTTCATTCTGATTTGTCTGCTTCTGGTTTCATATCTGTGTTAGTAGATCTAGGTGCGAGCACTCTTTTATCACCAGAGAGGTGATAGATAATTGTTATCTACCTGTTAGTATTAGATCTGATAGCCTACGGCTAGAGACTCCTTTGGTTGATTCTGTTGAGTTGCGGGAAGTGTGACCTTCTTGTGTTCTTTCTTTCTCTGGACACAACATTCAAGTGGATCTTTTGCCACTTGACATGCATGGTTTTGATGCAATCCTAGGAATGGATACCTTGGAAAAATACAAGGTAGTCTTGGACGTAGTACTAAGGTGGCGACGTTCCATGATGGAGATATATAGTGGATTTTTTAGGGTGATAAGAAGATTCTTCCTAAATGTTTGATGTCATCTATGACAGCTGAGTGGTTGATCAGACAAGGATGTGAGGATTTCTTAGCTCATGTTGTGGATACCAAGGTGGTAGGTCCTAGTATCCATGAGGTACCGGTGGTGCAAGAATTTTATGATGTGTTTCTTGAGGAATTTCCTAGCATTCCCCCTCCTAAAGAGATTGAGTTTGAGATCAATCTTGTTCATGGAACACAACCCATAACAAAATCAGCATACAGAATGGCACCAACAGAGATGTAGGAGTTAAAGAAACAATTACAAGAACTGTTAGAGAAGGGTTTTATCAGGCCGAGCACTTCCCCTTGGGGTGCTCCCGTGTTGTTTGTTAAAAAGAAGGATGGTTCGATGAGGCTGTGTATAGACTATAGACAATTGAACAAGGTGACAATAAAGAATAAGTATCCTTTGTTGAGGATTCATGATCTTTTTTATCAGTTGAGAGGTGCCACTGTGTTTTTAAAGATAGACCTGAGGTTAGGTTACCGTCAGTTGAGAATTAAGGCTGATAACATACCCAAGTCAGCTTTTAAGACTAGGTATGGTCATTATGAGTTTGTGGTTATGCCATTTGGGCTATCCAATGCATCTGTAGCTTTTATGGATCTAATGAATAGTGTGTTTAGACTTTATCTTGATCAATGTGTGGTCGTGTTCATAGATGATATCCAGATATACTCCAAGGATAGTCAACATCATGAGCAACACCTTTGCTAGACATTGACTTTGTTGAGGCAGCATCAACTATATTCTAAGTTCAGCAAATGTGAATTCTGGTTATATGAAGTGTCTTTTCTGGGCCATGTTATATCTGCAAAAGGCGTTTGTGTTGTTCCCAAGAAAGTGGAATCTATACTAGAATGGGAACAACCAAATTCACTGACAGCGATCCATAGTTTCCTAGGTCTAGGTTACTGCAGGAGGTTCATCAAAGACTTCAGTTCTATAGCGTTACCCCTAACTAGGTTAACTAGGAAGGATGTTCCTTTTTCTTGGAATGACAAGTGTCAATGTTCTTTCCAGCTTTTGAAAAAAAAGTTGACTAGTGCACCAATGTAAGTACTGCCAGAGCAAGGAAAAGGTTATAGTGTCTTTTGTGATGCTTCAAAGAATGGGTTGGGATGTGTGTTGATGCAGTATAAAAATGTGATTTATTTTGCTTCGCTACAGCTTCAGAAACATGAGGAGAATTACCCAACACATTATCTAGAGCTTGTAGTGGTGGTCCATGCCTTAAAGATCTGGAGACACTATCTTTATGGAGAAAAGTGTCAGATCTTCAGTGACCATAAGAATCTATAGTATATCTTCTCAAAATAGGAGCTGAATATGAGGCAGAGGAGATAGATGGAGCTAATTAAGGATTATGATTGCATAATAGACTACCATCTAGGGAAAGAAAATGTGGTAGCTGATGCATTGAGTAGAAAGTCATCTTCATTACCAATGGTAGATAATGCACAATTAAATTACTTGATGTGCCATAAGAGAGATATGCTAGTGTCTCTTCGTCAGATGAATGTACAACTAGAAGTTTCCTTGCTGGCAGGATTGTTGGCACAGTTACAAGTGAAACCTACCTTGAGACAACAAATTCATGATGCGAATGATACTATGATATAGAATATTCGATCAGGGATGGGTAGTGAAAAGTATGATGGCTTTCATGAGGCAGATGATGGTACAGTTTGTTACCACAATAGGACAGTAGTTCCTAATGTTGATGGGTTGAGGAAGATGGTACTTGAGGAGGCTCACTCCTCCATGTATGCAATGCATCCTGGAAGTACCAAGATGTACTAAAACTTGAAAGACATGTATTGGTGGCCAGGTCTAAAGCATGATGTGGCAGAGTTCATTGCCAAATGTCCAGTTTGTCAGTAGGTGAAGGTTGAGCACTAGAAGCCTGTAGGGACATTACAACCCTTGCCAATACCAAAGTGGAAATGAGATCATATTACTATGTACTTTGTGGTTGGTCTTCCTAGGACAACCAAGGGTCATGATTCCATATGGGTGATAGTAGACAGATTGACTAAGTCAGCTCATTTTCTGCCAGTTAAGACGACATTTACAGTAGAGAAATTGGCACAAATATATGTTGATGAGATAGTCCGTATGTATGGCATTCCAATGACTATAGTTTCTGATAGAGGTCCACAGTTTACAAGTCATTTTTGGGAGTGTCTGCATTCTGCAATGGGAACACAACTGATATTCATCACAACTTTTCATCCGCAGACCGATGGCCAGTCTGAAAGGACTATTTAGACTTTAGAGGATCTCTTGAGGGCATGTGTGCTACAATTTCTTGGTAGTTGGGATGTACATATGACTTTGATAGAGTTTGCGTACAACAATAGCTATCAAAGAAGTATATATATGGCTCCTTATGAGGCTATGTATGGGAGACGATGTCGGTCTCCTCTTTGCTGGTATGAGACAGGTGAATATCAACTTTTGGGTCCTGAGCTAGTATAGCAGGCTACATAAAAGATTAAAGTGATACAACAATAGTTGAAAGCAACCTAGGACAGGAAAAAATCTTAAGTAGATAACCCATACAAACCACTTGAGTTCCAAGTGGGACATAGAGTATATCTTAAGGTTTCTCCTTGGAAAGGTGTGCTGAGGTTTGGAAAGAAGGGTAAGTTGGCTCCCAAATTTATGGGACCATACCCTGTCCTAGCTTGTGTTGGAAAGGTAGCGTGTAAGTTGGAGTTACCACCAGAGATACATAGATTGCATAATGTCTTCCACATCTCCATGTTGAGGAAATGCCATCCATATACTGACTAGACAATCCAACCAGTAGAGGTTGAGTTAGATGAGGATATCCCCTATGTTGAGGGTCCTGTGTTGATCCTAGATAGAAGGGTGAAAAAACTGAAGAGAAAAGATATAATACTAGTGAAAGTTTTGTGGAATCATCGTGTCATAGAGGAAGCCATGTTGGAACTACAGAATGAGATGCGTATAAAATACCCATCTCTTTTTGTGTAGGATTTTGAGGCAAAATCCTTGTTAGGGGTTTATAGTTGTAAGGCCCCTAAACTTGCTTGATGAGTTGAATGAGATTAATTGCCATAATTTAGTGCTTATAACACTAATATAACCTTTTTATATGTTTTGAAATCATAATAAAAGCTTACGTTTCAAATTTGGTCCAATTTGGACACTGTTTGAGCAAGTTATAAAATTTTCTGTACATTTTGGACTTTTCTACAATTTACCTAATTGAGGGATTTTCTTTGCAATTTTTCATATAAATTATGTTCCTTAGATGTTATATTATCAGTATTGATATTTTTGAGCAATGGGGCTCCTAGTTGAGCTATGGTTTGAAGGTGTTTTCCTCAAGGGTATTTTAGGGTTTACCCTTCATGGATGAGCTACCTTTAGTAGCTACCAACTAATGAATTATGTGATTGGCTGGGAAATTCGACAAAGGAAAGATAAGCAGGTCAATATGGACAGTGGGGTAGCTACTTGTGTGTGTGCTTGTATATTTTTAATAATTTAAGGCCATAGACACATGGGGAAGCTACTTTTACACCTCATGCTTGCTTCTATCCTTATCCATGGGCTATATTTACCTCTTCTTTGCCCAAATTTGAAACTATGCTTGCTTTCTCTTTCCTATAACCTAGAGAAACGAATCCACTCTGTTTTTCTGCAGAACCAAGTGCTCTAAGGTAGAAGACAACCCCTTTTTGGAGAAGAAGGTCTCCTAGAGCTCCATCTAGCCCTATCTAGGGTTTCCAAGGTCATCTTCTAGGGATTTCGACCAAGGCAAGTTGTTTTCTTCCTTCCTTCTCCATTTCACTTGGTCTTATCCTTCCTTAAACCTTCCTTCAGGTCAGAACCTTGTTATTCCATGGTGAAAGTGGCTCTAGAACTCAAAAATCTATCATTCTTGTTTCTTTTTCTAGGATTTTGCTTCTTTGTAGAGAGAAGTACTTATTTGGTCAAGTTCAGATCTGAATCCAAGGTTTTCTTGCCCTATTTGCTCGAGATTCTTTCTGTTTGGGATCTGACCTACTCTATAGAGGCGAGTTATATAACATTCTTCACTTATATTTCTTACTAGAAGCTTGTTAGTTCATGTTTATGCCTTAATGTGTTGATTTAAGCATAGAGAAACCATGCTTGTTTAGAATTTCAAATTTTTGTGGTGTGCCCTATTCTGTTCCATTTCTATATGAACTTGTAAACATGTGTGAAGACTTTATGAGCTGTAACATGATCTGGGACAAGTTGATAGCATCAACCTATGGTGCTAAGCACAAAATAGTTGATGGTTCAAATCAAGGTTTTCAAGCTATTTCCTTCCCTATCACACCACCGATGGTCATACCATTCAATATCCAATGGTGTTGCTATCTTGACAATTGATGTTCAAGATCAAGCATGTCAAATTTATGGTGACAACCTATGGTCACCCCCTTAAGTCAGGTTTTGGCTCAATTAGATGTTTAATTATCATCTACTAAGTATTCTAATGATGTTATCAATCGATGATGACATTAGCTTAATATTTGATGATGTTAACTGAATGTATTACTGATCTAACAACCAATGGTAACCTAATGATCACAATTAATGGTGGATCAGGTCATCATCATATATTATGAGTTAAGAATGTAATTGTAGATTTGACTAAACCTTAAACTAATGGTTCCTTGGTTCACTTGATCTAATGGTTAGACCTATACTTCAATTGATAACCTTGAACAATGAACCTGATCCAATGAATAATATTGGATGCTTCCACATCCAATAGATTATAATAAATCACATGGTATTATATGTGGTTCCTAGTGATGATAATTCGATGGTCCAATGCCATTAATTTTTAGTCTTACCTTTGCCATCATATAGTTATGTTTGATAAATCACTATAATAAGTGGATGTGTAACTCCCATGTGATCTAGCTTGTTATACCTAACCATAATGTAATTATATGATGTTGATTGGTTATAATCAGACCTCTTGAATGATTAATGTGATAATGAATTACACTCTTCTTATGTTGAAACCACAATGTAGTATTATTTGAATATCATATTGCCTTACCATGTTAATATCTATGGACACATATGTGCTAATGATCTTTTGAGCCTTGTTTAAGACATGGAATGATGATGATAACCTTACTATGAATAATGTGATGGTCTTAACGACCTTTGGGCATGTTTGAAGCCATGATTGAGGTGAAATCCTCTTCATGTTCCAATAAGGGTTAAAACCCTGGAACTTGTGATAAGATATTGGTATCTTGTAAAAGTATGATGATAAGTGTGGTCCATTAATTTGCAATGAATGATAGCATGTGGTAATGTGATTAAGATTTATATCTCAAATTTTTTATATCTTTTGAAGTTGTTATACATATACTCTTATTAGAAAAGAATTAGGGTTTGAATGTCCATTTGTATGATTTAGCCTTAATTTACCCAATTGGCATAACTCATTAAGTGAAACTCTGATCATATAGTGCTTTGTGCCATAGATCTATCTAAGTGTTAGAAATTGCCAAATAGTGAAACGAGTATTCCTAAGGGATACTCAGAGTGCATACTAATGAGTATTTGGGATGGTTGTCATCCTGAATAAGTGTTAGGGAGGATGATAGTGGTCATACCTTGCCCTCAGTTTGAGAATGGCTGCGGTCGTGTCTCAGTGATTATATATATATATATATATATATATATATATATATATATATATATATATATATATATATATATATATATATGATGAGATTGGAGGACAACTATGGTTTTACCTCGGATGGTAGGGTATGCGTACCCACCTCCTTTCACTAGTATTGTGACCTATACCAAGGACGAACTAGGCTGTTAGTAGCTTGACCTTATGAGTCGTTGTGGCAGACCCGTACTGACCGGGGGCGGAGAAGATCTTAGGAGTCCAACTCTTCCTAGATCTTGTATGTCATTGATTTTGACTTAGTAGTGGTCAGTTGGGATTTGCGTGTGATTTCTCACATCCCTCAGGGCAATGTATTAAAAGAAGTGATACCAACCATGTAGTATAATTGCTAGGGTTTAATACGTATCATATTGGTTGATTAACCCTTGTCTTGTCCTTACACTGCATAGTTCTTACATGATGCAGACTTATGAAAATTGTGCAATTCTACTTGATGTTACAACTTATTTGCTTAACTGCTTAGTATACTTAAATTGTTCAATCTATTCATATTACTTATTCAATACCCTAACTGCTCAATGTATTTACTGTTAATTAATATGTTATAATCAATATATGTTGGAGAGAGTTATATCTCTCGCTAGGACTGGGTCTCACCCGTGGGTCACCACATTTTTTTAGGTGGTCGCGGGCAACGAGGTCAAGGTCGTGCTGTGGAAGAGAACCAACCTGGTGATCAATAGATTCAGAAGGTTGGTTAGTTGGTGACCGATCACTGAAGCTCCAAGGTTGGATTTCCTTGCTCCACCAAGATTCAAGAACAAGCAATGGAGAAGGAATAAGATGGAGGGCCTAAATGAATACATGAATTGTTTGTTTCAAACAACAATTACAAGTAAACCATAGTTATCACCATATCTAACAATCTTGGAAGCACCTAGGTCAACTATCATCAAGATAAGGTCAACCACATAAGACACTCACAAGTCTGGGAATTTTCATCGACCCCTTAGAATGGGACTCACCTTCTTCATCGACCGAAGCGGTGAACCACCTTTGGGGACCATATACGTTAAGACATCATCATCGACCGCTGAAAACTCAATGTTAGCGATCGAAGAAAACTAGGGTTTAACCCCTTCATCGAATGTTGAGAATGACCATCTTTAACGATCGTTGAACCAGGGTTAACCACCCTCAACAACCACATAAAATCCAAGGTTCAGTGACCGCATAGGTTTAAGACTTGGTGGTCGAAGATATATGGAAAAACTCATTGACCACTTAGAGAGAAAACCTTTGGCGACAAAACTCATTGACCACATAGAGAGAAAACCTTTGGCGACCAAAACATGTAGTAATTTTTGGCGAACATATAAAGAGAGAGAAACTCATCAACTACCTGATCGAACATGTTGTCCATCACAATCGAACTGAAAACTGCCAAAATGTAAAACACAAGAAGGAAAACAACTCCAAAACCCTAATTTCGACCACCAACATGAAAGAAAGCAAAACATGACTTAGAGAGAGAAAACCAATGTTTCACATATACATGAATGCATCAAAACCTCCATCACCAAACAAGAAATTGTGTACAAAGATTGGGATTCATCACATGGGAGATGTCTACTCAAGTTCAACATGGAACATGACCCTAGATTATAGATATCATCATTCCACTTATAACCAATTTTTTAGGGTAGATTGCATGCATGCAAAGTAAATGCAACAATAATCAAGGAGAAAGCTATATAACTTGCCTTTACAAGGATGAATTTATTTTTTACTAAGTCACTTCTCTTTTTGTCCAAGTCACTTCTCTTTTTGTCCAAGTCACTTCCTTTTTTCTTTGTGAGTATCGGGAATATCCCCATTCATAGGTCTGAGATTCACATCTATGAATTGAAAGAACTGAATGATCAACCCCACAATCAGTTATTAGAATCAATAGGTGTTCAAATTGTTCATTTGAATAAATTGAAACCCTTATTATTGGATGGTCCTGATAATTTCTTCAACTCAACTCAAGTACCACCATGGAGAACCATGGATTCAGCCAAGAAGAGAGAAGTTCTTCAAGCTCAAATCAAGCACTACCATGGAGAACCATGGATTCGTCCAAGAAGAGAAAGAAGAAGAGTGTAGAGAGGGAAAATGAGGATCAAGAGGGGTAGATCACTAACCAAGATCAAGAAGGAAGCAAAGATTGCAAAATGATCACCAAAGAAGGGTTTCTCCAAACCCTAGCTCAACATGCAAGAGGATTGATCACTTCTCCAAGATTGAGCTCCACCTTCACCACCAAGAATAAGAGGGGATGAGCTCCAAAGGAAGAAGAGAGAAAGAATAAACTAGGTGCAAAGGATTTAGTTGCATGCAATGAGAGAGGTTTATATAGCCAAGGTTGGAGAGAGATAAGGGATATTAGGTGTCATGCAAACAAATGCCAAGTCTCCACCATATCTCATCCATGCAAGCACTATGCTCAACCATGCACTTAGGGTGTTAAACCAAGGAAACTCAATGATCAATAACTCCAAGAAAACCCATCAACCACTGAAGATCACCATGTTTGGTGATTGTTGGAGATCAGATGGCAAACAATCACTAAATATTCTCAATGACCCCAAGGTTAAAAAGTTAATTGATCACATAGACCATACCCCAGATTCTTGGCGACCTAGAGGGGTCATATGCCTCATCGACCGCAAAGGTCAGTGCACACTCCCAAAACATCATCGACTGCCAAGAATCATGGATCAAAGGATCCTAGGTGACTGCCAAAACACAAACTCAATGGTCAAACATACAACCAAGGTCAACCCTCCACATAGGGTATCCAAGCAAAACCCTAAACATTAACACATGATGCTACCTCATCAAACTAAGGTACAAAAAGGTGCCCCAAGGTACTTCTCTCTCCAAAATGATTTCAAAACATGTGAGGCACAACAAGAATGTGACAAATTGCATGAAAAACACTAAACATGGGTAAATTGCAATTACGTCCAAAACAAGCACATATAAGCATAACTAGCTCAAACAACATCCAAATTGGACCAAAGTTGAAACATAAGCCCATTACATGTTATCAAACCATGCCATGAAGATATACGAAGGTTTTAAGCATTTAATTATGCTAAGCAAGAAAGATCAACCTGAAAGCTACGTAGGGGTCTTACACTTGATGATTCAATTCAAATTTTATTACCTTTAGTTATGTTTTATTCATTTATATTCTAATTACTTGTTCCATGGTTTTTATTACATGTACCCATAATAGTATGTAGACCATTTATGAATTCATTTGATTTTTTTGTTGCAAGACACATCAAATTCCACAATATTGGTAGTAATGTTGTGCTTCAATAACAAATTACATGATGCATTCCTCAATTACACGATGTCTCCTACAATTATGCAATGTCTAATTTTTGCCTTTAGAGAAAAAGAGTGTCTAGAAGATAAATACCATGTACCTCAACTGCACAGATGAGAAATAAACCTCACATTGTATACCCCAACTACATGGTGTATAACTAGCTGACTCCACTCAAGTTTATTGAAGATTTGACACGTACACGATGTGTAACTCAAGTACACACCATGTCATGTGTCAGTTAGGAAGTTTTTAGAACTAATTCATTACCTAAGGTATAAAAGCAAATAGGAACCATACAAGTAAAGTACCTCAGTAAATTTTAAGTCTTTCAAGTAAGTCATCTAGTGAGTGGAGGAGAAGAAAAAAATCAAGATATGAAGGTGGAAGAAGAGGAGAGGGAGTGATTCCACTTCACTGGAAGACCTACATATCTCCCTTTCATGTAGAATTTTGTTTTGTTCATTTAAATTCAAAGTAGGAGCCTTTAGGCGCCTTCCTGTTGTGTCAATGGAGGTTTTTTGTTGTTGGTAGAGATGTATGGTTTTTTTTACTTCCTAATTTATTTTTGGATCGTTACTCTTATTATATCATGAACTCTATTCCTATGTGCTTCTCATTTATGCAAATCCTTATTATGGATGAGTATGCACTATTTCCTAGATGTGGGGGAGTAGTATCCATGTTATTTCATGGCAAACAACTACCATTTATTGATTTAAAGCATTTTTTCTTCTTATTTTGTGATGAATGTGTGGCTTAATGTGTATATTAATGTTAGATCATCCTTAGTTTATGTTTTATGCTCTTCAATGCATGTTGAGAGGGTGTTAATTGAGTAACAATAGTCCATTGGACTTGTTTGATCTAATCGATCGACAATAGTCATTAGGCTAGATGGGGATACTAAGAGATCAACATATTTCCTAATGATGGAAGTGGTACGTATATCGCTAGGCTAATTAGTTTATTAACATAGTTGTGACACCCCACACCACAACCACAAAATTACTCAAAATTAAACATGGAAACAAAACTAAACAAACAGATTACCAAAAAAAATTTAGAAATTAAAGCCATCTTCATTAAGCACCAATGCATCAAAAACCATTGCATATAAGTCCCCATGGATCACAAGGTGCTTATATCAACATGTACATATTACATATGTTGTCAACCTGCTACAAGAGAAACCCATTTCAACACATACATATCAACTATATCTTTACATCAAAAAGAGCACTCTAGCCAAAACCATGTATTGGAAGCATGTCTGCGAAACACACCCAAAAACCATCCCAAAGACCTAAGTGTACAAGGACAACTCTAGGACTCAACACCAAAAGACTAGCAACACATCCAACCTTATTAACTACTATCCTTCTTGTTGCTGCTCTGCCTCAGTTGCACGATCTCTACTTCCTCATGCACGTCCACCTAAAAGATGTGGAGAACCCACGGGTGAGATTCCAAATCTCAGTAGGAGATATAACCCTCCACAAACTCTATTATTGACACAGATAAGGTAAATAAAGAATATAAGTAAACCTACAATTACAATAAGCAAATTCAACTAATGACATCAACAAGGCAGTTATTACCATCTAACAGTTCAAAAAGGAATATGAAGAACATGTATATTCACTATCAACTATATTGTACAAAAGCAAGCAAGGCCTCATCCAATGTTTACTTATTTGATCCTAAATAAGTAAACTACATGGTTGGTTACGTAATTTATTATGCGTCAAGAATTTGAGTCTTATCAACCAAATCCAACCTACCACTACTAAGTCGAAATCGGTGCTATAGAAGGTCTATGGAATAGCCAGAATTCATGACCTCACCAAACCTCAAGGTTAGTAAACAAGTACATGATAGAGACATACTAGTCAGCTACAACCAATGACATATTGTAGCGATCGATTCGCAAAAACAAGATTAACTAATGCGGAAGCGTTTATTAAGCAGCGGATTAGTGAAAATAACTAAAAATTAAAACTTTTTGCGAAGAGATCCACACATTGGAAATCTTTTTCTTCAAGAGCCAAAATCTTAAAAGCACTAACTACTACTCCGAGGACCCGAGAGTACAGAGACGACACATAGGACTCTATATACATCTAATCATGACATAACAGCCAATGTCTCCACCTGAGACTTCACTGTTGTCCCTGGTGCTGTTGTTGTCCTTTGCCTATTGAAGGATTCCTGTCTCCGCGTCCGCGTCCACCTAAAAATATAGTTCCCACGGGGGTGAGACAATTATAAAAATTGCCCCAGCGAGAGTTATAACTCTCTGCCAGTAACATTATTATTGCAACTTAAGAAGATAATTATGAATGGAGGAACCATATTTATATGGCAGCAGATATTTTAATGTGTAATAGATTAGAACATTAATCTTATTCAGCATTGCAGCTATAACTTGAAAGATCATCATATCACATATCCAGTAGGGAATATGAAGAACATGTATAACATTTATCCACTACAGAATCATTATCACAACATTAACACTCTTCAGGCTTAGATCATATATCTAAAGCCTGGCATTGTCATAGTAGAGTCATGGCCTGTAGCCACACTCTTTTCTCAATGTATTGGGATCTCAATCCCTCAAATCATCAAGTACAATTCCTCTTCTTAACACATTCATCATTATGATTATAGAATCTGGGTATTTAAGCCCTTATCTCATCATAGAACACTTGTTACCACTTATTGAGTAACTTCATACCTTCAGGTCATCTGACCAAGGACATTATAATTCTTGCTACCCAAAGTATTGCACATAGTTCACAAAGCTCATATCACCTCTTATTACCCCTTAATAGGCAACATGACATATGAAAGCTTATAAGGTCTATAGAACATTTTCAATGTACAGAACATCATAGCCCATACCTGGCTATGCTCATCTTCTCATCATATCTGCATTGGGGACTCACATAGCAATCACCCTACATTAGAGATTCACATAGCATTTACCCTACATTAGGGATTCACATAGCAATTACCCTGTGTTAGGGTTCATATAGTATTACCCTGTATTAGGGTTCACATAGCGAGGAATCATTATGGAATAATAAGTATTTTAATCATACTTCATTATTCTCATCATTTATCATTAAATGAATTATCAACACACAACATGAATTTCTCTTTCATATTTACCAGACTATGATTACATCATAGTTTATAGGTTTGGATTAACCCTTTTTCATAAGGCATGTTGGCCTACATTCAACATGGTACATTTCATCTCAATGTAACCATTGACATGGCACATCTCATGTGTTATTCACCCAATTATATTGGACTTATAACATATCAAGTATTGGGGTGTTGGATGTGATATCCATCATATCTTGATGTATCACTTCCCTCAACACCATTATCTTATTTGAGTTCATATACTTATCTTGTATTAGGGTATTACCCATCCTAATACTTTATGCACCACTTCATCACATTCATCATGTAAAGTAGTGATCATTAGTCACTCACTTGGAATATACAACCATTGCCAATACTATGGATTCATCCATAAGTCAGGAATTAACAAAAACACCATGTTAGGTCCTTTTCAAAACAACTCTAAGTCAAGCATAGACTACCATGGCCGTGCAACCAAAAACGGCCGTGCAAAGGGAAGCCACCACGGTCGTGTAGCCTTACACGGTCGTGCTACAAGAGTTCACCTCATGAATCATATTCAAGTATGAATTCTATTCTTTCATTAGGGATTAGGGTTTCACATACCATCTCCCTTCTTTAGAATAGAGATTGCATATAGCATCACCCTTTATTAGGGTTTCATATCACTTTGCCCATAATTAAGGTTTACTAATCATTTCCAATTAGGGTTTCTCATGAAATCACTCTCAATTAGGGTTTCACATGGATGCACCCTCAGTTAGAGTTTCACATGGATGCACCCTCAACTATGGTTTTACATGGATACACCCTCAACTAGGGTTTACTATTCATCCTAATTAGTGATTTCACATGTAGACAACATCTTAATAGGATTATACATGGAATCAGCCTCAATTAGGGTTTACATCATATATTGGATCCATGCATTTGTTATGCATTAAAGATTAATACCATTAAAGGTATCTCCCACCTAATCATATTAGGTTTACAAAAATGTTTGATCAATTGGACCTTCAATAACTTGAGGTATCCAAATAGATTGATCAATGGAACCTTCAACTGCACTGGGTATCCATTTGGATTAGTCAATTGAGTCTTTAATATCATTGGGTACTCAATTGAATCAACCCATTGTTCCTTCAAATACATTAGGTACTCAATTGGGTTAACCAATTGATCCTTCAATTGTATTAGGCATCCAATTGGATTAACCAAATTGAACCACAAACGGTTTGAAACTGTTTAAGCAAAAAAGCTTTGAAACCGCATGAACTTGAAACCGCATGAGTCTCAAACGGTTTGAGACCGTTTGGTCTCAAACGGTCTTGAGATTGTTTTTTCCCAAACGGTCTTGAGACTGTTTGGACTCAAACGGTCTTGAGACCGTTTGGTCCAAACCTCTCAAAACCACATGGACCAAAGAGTCAATCAAGACTTCAACAATACTCAATTCCAATCTATGGGATCTCAACCAATTGGATCACCAACTCAATCATCAATTGAGTCATGAACTCATCCCTTAATTGGAACTTCAATTAGGGTCTGCTCTCAATGGAATTAGGGTTTATAAACACCAATTAGAACGTTGAAGTTGATCATCAATCAAGCTACTAATTATGTTTCAATTGATTGCATTGGATCTTCAACCATTGAATTCATGGAACCAATCATCAATTGGACCTATGCTCATACTTCAATTGAGTTTATTAGGTCAACCTTCAATTGATTTGACCCTCAATTGACCCTCACTTGGTCATCAATTAGGGTTTGATTCAATTGGATTAGGGTTTAGAATCAATGATTCAACAACACTCATCAATGCAAGATTGTTTACTTTGAAACTTTTGAACCATCATCCAAATTGGGTATGACCTGACCCCAAACGGTCTTGAGGTCGTTTGGATGACCTCCAAACGGTCTTGAGACCGTTTTCCCATCATATCACTCAAATCCAAGCCATCCAATTAAGGTTTGGATCATGGGATTGACCACCCAATCAGCATTGCATTGTATATCAGCTTGGTACCTTTAGACCTTCAAACACCTAACCATACTCAACCCTAGACCTATAAACGGTCTTGGGTGACCACCAAACGGTCTTGAGACTGTTTGGCTCATCCAACCTTTGGATTCTAGTGAAATTGCATCAAGATTTGGTCTATCGACTTGATCAACAAATCAGCACTTAATTGCAATATGATTTGGTACCTTTAGACCTTCAATTGGTCCACTAAACTTGACCCCAGACCGACAAACGGTCTTGGGTCTTGAGACCTTTTGGGTGATCCCCAAACGGTCTTGAAACCGTTTGGGCTAATCAACCCAAAATCTCCAATTAACTCATTGGAATTTCAGCACTGTTTTCAATTAGGGTTTTCCCAATTGAATAGCCTTCAACTCACGATTCCTTGGGATTTAATCCCTCAAATTTGGTGAGTCATTAGAACACATAATTAGGAACAGTAATCCCAAAAGGTCAACCCTTGGTCAACGCACTCAAACGGTCTTGAGATCGTTTGCCCAAAACGTTCAATTAAATCAGATTGATAATCAGCACTTAATCCAATTAGGTTTCCATAATTGATTAGCCTTCAACTCACGATTCCTTGGGAGTTAATCCCTCAAATTTGGATGGTCATCAACCAAAATAATTATGAACAGGAATCCCAAACTGTCAACGCTTGGTCAACTTACTCAAATGGTCTTGAAACCGTTTTCCCAAACAGGTCAAGTTAATCAGGTTGAAAATCAGCATTTAATTCAATTCGATTTGCCTAATTGATTGGCCTTCAACCTACGATTCCTTTGGAGTTAACCCCTCAAATTTGGTGGGTTATCAGCCTACATAATTTGGAACAAAATTACCAAACGGTCAACTCTTGGTAAACCATATAAAACGGTTTTGAAACCATTTTCTCCCAAACGGTTTTAAACCATTTGCCCTTAAACGGTTTGCTGAAACCGCATAACCAATCAAATTAAAACGATTTGGAGTAGCTACCAAAACCGTTTGGCTTGGTACTTTTCTTTGGATAAGCATCTAGGATGATGTCATCATCCCCTTACTTCGAAAAACCAAGAACAGCAACCGTTCTTGATGGAAATTGCAGCAAAGAAACAAGAGTGTATCAAATTAAAGAAATCAATCAACAAAGCATAGAGAATTGATGCAATAGCAATGTTTAAGGGTTTAAGTTATAAAACCCGCCTCCAATTGAGTTCAAAATCTCCAAGCTCACGCCATTAATGGTGGATGAAGCTCTTGAAACTCCCCCTAGGCTCGTCCTCAAGCTTTTGATTGTAAAAGTTGGCTAGGGTTGAAGAGGAGATCAAAATAAGAAGGAATCCATAATTTATTTTTGATTTCCACCATGGAATCAAGGAGAAATGAATCAAGAACCTTACCAACAGGTTGGGAGTCGTCCTCCTGCTCCTCCCTAGCTCCTTGGTCGGTTTTGCAAGCAAGGGAAAGAAGGAAATCCGAAAAGGCCTTGGTTTGGGCTTGGAAATGGCACATTTATAAGGAAATTGATGAGGGAGAAAATGCCTTATTAAAATGCATTTAATCCCAAAAATAGTACCACCTCTTCCTCCTTGGTTTGCTTGTATGCAAAGGCAACTCAAAGCCACCTAACTCCCTTCCATTATCCATGGATTGAGGGAAAAGAAAATAAGCACCTTAATCCATTATAATACTAATATATCTTTTTGAGTGGGAATTCTTTAACTTATAATAAGGTGAGTGGAATTTCACCTCCTTTAGATATTTTCGTTCCTTATATTGGAAAAGGAACGTACATCCTTATTCAAAATCAACCAATAACATTTTGGTTGAAGGCCCTTTAATTAATACATTCATTTTTGCCCTAAATTGAATTAGGGTTTCACTTATGATTAAATCTTGATTATTTTAATATCAAGATTCGCTCTCCTCCAAATTTATTCAAATGAGATACCCCTCTCATTTTATTTACTCTACATGATGCCAAGAAACATTAAATACCTAATTGAAGTGGTAATTTTCATATTGAACCCCAGGTTTTGGGTAAATAGCACATTACTCCAAAACTAGGTTTTAATGCACAAACATTGCTTTATCAACTCTTTCTTGGTATTCAGGCTTCCATAAGCCATAACACAACATCATATTCACTCTCATGATGCTTAAACACATGAGGAACATATTATCATGCACAATTTTCACATAAACCCCTCAACTTGGGTAATTTGCACATTAGTCCAAAATAAGCAAACATTGCTTCAACATTGTCCAAACAGGACCAAAATTGAAACATAAGTTTCTCATGGGCCCTAATTACTTTTCCCAAGATAATATTAAGCATATACTCAACCTTATTAGACAAAACATCTAGGGTTAACACATAACCCAGGTCAGGGATGTTACAAATTATAAACCCCTAACAAGGATTTCGTCCTCGAAATCCCAGGAAAAGGAGGAACAGATTGTTCATTGATCATGCCCTCTAGTCTCCACATATCATATTAATATCTTGGAGATATTATGAACTCTGTTATTCCACACAAATATCCTTTCATTATTTCAAACTCATCAATGTTTATGCAGAGCATAAACCCCTAACATATGATGTCCATATCATTGAAAGGAAGAAGCATAAAAGAACATACTTCAATCTTTACTCAAGAATATTTATCAAAAGAGAAACATATATATCTAACATAGATAATTCACTCTGCAATCCTTTATTCATTTAGGAAAGTTCACTTAGCAAACTCTATGTAATTGGGAATGTTCACATAGATTTTCCCTATTAGTTGGGAATGTTCACATAGCCCTTCTCTATTAGTTGGGAATGTTCACATAGCTCTTCCATTTTTGTTGAGAATGTTCACATAGCTCTTCTCTATTAGTTGGGAATGTTCACATAGCTCTTCCCTTTTTGTTGAGAATGTTCACATAGCTCTTCTCTATTAGTTGGGAATGTTCACATAGCTCTCCCCTTTTTGTTGAGAATGTTCACATAGCTCTTCTCTATTAGTTGGGAATGTTCACATAACTCTTCCCTTTTATTGAGAATGTTCACATAGCTCTTCTCTATTAATTGGGAATGTTCACATAGCTCTTCCCTTTTTGTTGAGAATGTTCACATAGCTCTTCTCTATTAGTTGGGAATGTTCACATAGCTCTTCCCTATAAGTTGAGAATGTTCACATAGCTCTTCTCTATTAGTTGGGAATGTTCACATAGATCTTCCCTTTTTGTTGAGAATGTTCACATAGCTCTTCTCTATTAGTTGGGAATGTTCACATAGCTCTTCCCTATAAGTTGAGAATGTTCACATAGCTCTTCTCTATAGTTTCGTTATACTCACTAGATTGTTTCAGAATGACTACTTGATCAGAGTAATAAAAAAGATAACAATCTAAGAGTTTCATACTTGCCTTATCCTCAATAATCATATACATGGCCAGGGTATATAAGTATTGAGTTTAGGTAGTATACACTTTATTTGCTATCATATTCCTCACTTTTCACATCATTATACACACATGATTCTCCATTCTTAAATTTTCTTCAGGTATCACTTCTATATTTCATCTTTCAACACACATATAAGGGAGATTATAAAACATTTTAAGGAATCACTGAGTAAAATGTAGATTCTCATCTTCCTTGTGTCCTTATAGGACTAGTCAAAGGAAGCTCAAAAACAACTACAACACATAGAATCATGAAATGAAGTATTAGAATGAATATATTTCATTTGACTATTACCCATCATGATTATCTACTACTTCAGGTTGGCTCAACACATAGTGTTTAGTTATTTCATGTTACTACTTTTGCCTTCACTTAGTGGCTACTGCCCTGGTGCACTAGGCATTTATTGTACTGGTGACACCAAAAACTTTAGCTTTTCAGAATATTTCGGCAAATGTCTCTAAAATTATAGAGATCTTAGCTTAATTCTTAGCTTATTGCCCTTCCTTGGGCACTACCATCACAGATGTACTGTTTGTCCTAACTTATGGCAGAGTCTACATTCTTGCCGTATGATAAGCTTTCCCACATTTCCACTGTTCTATCGTGACCATGTCACTCAAGAATCCTTTCAAAGCCCAAAGTTTCTGCATTGAGGACTGGTAACCTAGGTTGTAATACCAGTATCCAGTCTTCTTTATGCATCGCTGTTGTCCTAACCTTCTCTTCAAGAGCACAACATAGGATTCTCTATCCTGATTAGGTCAAGATGGGAATTCTCAGGCACTTGTTCTCCTCTTGCCTGGTCCCATGCACCCCCTCCTGGTGCAACAACATTGCCCTCAGCAATGTGTTCCTCATATTTTCCAGTCATTTTCAAGTTCTTCTTCTCCCATGTGAGAAGAAGATACTATCAGATAAACTGGAAGACACTTAGAACAGACTCTACAACCTTACTCCTATGTATCTGTAGACTCAGCGAACCTAGGGCTCTGATACCACTATTGTAGTGACCGATTCGCAAAAGCAAGATTAACTAATGCGGAAGCATTTATTAAGCAGCGGATTAGCGAAAATCACTAAAAATTAAACTTTTTGCGAAGAGATCCACACATTGGAAATCTTTTTCTTCAAGAGCCAAAATCTTAAAAGCACTAACTACTACTCCGAGGACCCGGGAGTACAGAGACGACACATAGGACTCTATATACATCTAATCATGACATAACAGGCAATGTCTCCACCTGAGACTTCACTATTGTCCCTGCTGCTGTTGTTGTCCTTCGCCTATTGAAGGATTCCTGTCTCCTCGTCCGCGTCCACCTAAAAATATAGTTCCCACGGGGGTGAGACAATTATAAAAATTGCCCCAGCGAGAGTTATAACTCTCTGCCAGTAACATTATTATTGCAACTTAAGAAGATAATTATGAATGGAGGAACCATATTTATATGGAAGCAAATATTTTAATGTCTAACAGATTAGAACATTAATCTTATTCAGCATTGCAGCTATAACTTGAAAGAGCATCATATCACATATCCATTAGGGAATATGAAGAACATGTATAACATTTATCCACTAGATAATCATTATCATAGCATTAACTCTCTTCAGGCTTAGATCATATATCTAAAGCCTGGCATTGTCATAGTGGAGTCATGGCCTGTAGCCACACTCTTTTCTCAATGTATTGGGATCTCAATCCCTCAACTCATCAAGTACAATTCCTCTTCTTAACACATTCATCATTATGATTATAGAATCTGGGTATTTAAACCCTTATCTCATCATAGAACACTTGTTACCACTTATTGAGTAACTTCATACCTTCAGGTCATCTGACCAAGGACATTATAATTCTTGCTACCCAAAGTATTGCACATAGTTCATAAAGCTCATATCACCTCTTATTATCCCTTAATAGGCAACAAGACATATGAAAGCTTATAAGGTCTATAGAACATTTTCAATGTACAGAACATCATAGCCCATACATGGCTATGCTCATCTTCTCATCATATCTGCATTGGGGACTCACATAGCAATCACCCTACATTAGAGATTCACATAGAATTTACCCTACAATAGGGATTCACATAGTAATTACCCTGTGTTAAGGTTCATATAGTATTACCCTGTATTAGGGTTCACATAGCGAGGAATCATTATGGAATAATAAGTATTTTAATCATACTTCATTATTCTCATCATTTATCATTAAATGAATTATCAACACACAACATGAATTTCTCTTTCATCTTTACCAGACTATGATTACATCATAGTTTATAGGTTTGGATTAACCCTTTTTCATAAGGCATGTTGGCCTACATTCAACAGGGTACATTTCATCTCAATGTAACCATTGACATGGCACATCTCATGTGTTATTCACCCAATTATATTGGACTTATAACATATCAAGGTATACTAGTATTGCGGTGTTGGATGTGATATCTATCATATCTTGATGTATCACTTCCCTCAACACCATTATCTTATTTGAGTTCATATACTTAGCTTGTATTAGGGTATTACCCATCCTAATACTTTATGCACCAGTTCATCACATTCATCATGTAAAGTAGTAATCATTAGTCTCTCACTTGGAATATACAGCCATTGCCAATACTATGGATTCATCCATAAGTCAGGAATTAACAAAAAGACCATGTTAGGTCCTTTTCAAAACAACTCTAAGTCAAGCATAGAGTACCACGGCCGTGCGACCAAAAACGGTCATGCAAAGGGAAGCCACCACGGCCGTGTAGCCTTACATGGTCGTGCTACAAGAGTTCACCTCATGAATCATATTCAAGTATGAATTCTATTCTTTCATTAGGGATTAGGGTTTCACGTACCATCTCCCTTCTTTAAAATAAAGATTGCATATAGCATCACCCTTTATTAGGGTTTCATATCACTTTACCCATAATTAAGGTTTACTAATCATTTCCAATTAGGGTTTCTCATGAAATCACTCTCAATTAGGGTTTCACATGGATGCACCCTCAGTTAAGGTTTCACATGGATGCACCCTCAACTATGGTTTTACATGGATACACCCTCAACTAGGGTTTACTATTCATCCTAATTAGTGATTTCACATGTAGACAACCTCTTAATAGGATTTTACATGGAATCAGCCTCAATTAGGGTTTACATCATATATTGGACCCATTCATTTGTTATGCATTAAAGATTAATACCATTAAAGGTATCTCGCACCTAATCATATTAGGTTTACAAAAATGTTTGATCAATTGGACCTTCAATAACTTGAGGTATCCAAATAGATTGATCAATGGAACCTTCAACTGCACTGGGTATCCATTTGGATTAGTCAATTGAGTCTTTAATATCATTGGGTACTCAATTGAATCAACCCATTGTTCCTTCAAATACATTAGGTACTCAATTGGGTTAACCAATTGATCCTTCAATTGTATTAGGCATCCAATTGGATTAACCAAATTGAACCACAAACAGTTTGAAACCGTTTAAGCAAAAAATCTTTGAAACCGCATGAAATTGAAACCGCATGAGTCTCAAACGGTTTGAGACCATTTGGTCTCAAACAGTCTTGAGATCGTTTGGTCCCAAACGGTCTTGAGACCGTTTGGTCCAAACCTCTCAAAACCGCATGGATCAAAGAGTCAATCAAGACTTCAACAACACTCAATTCCAATCTATGGAATCTCAACCAATTGGATCATCAACTCAATCATCAATTGAGTCATGAACTCATCCCTTAATTGGAACTTCAATTAGGGTATGATCTCAATGGAATTAGGGTTTATAAACACCAATTAGAACGTTGAATTTGATCATCAATCAAGCTACTAATTATGTTTCAATTGATTGCATTGGATCTTCAACCATTGAATTCATGGAACCAATCATCAATTGGACCTATGCTCATACTTCAATTGAGTTTAGTAGGTCAACCTCCAACTTATTTGACCCTAAATTGACCCTCACTGGGTCATCAATTAGGGTTTGATTCAATTGGATTAGGGTTTAGAATCGATGAATCAACAACACTCATCAATGCAAGATTGATTACTTTGAAACTTTTGAACCATCATCCAAATTGGGTATGACCTGACCCCAAACGGTCTTGAGGTCGTTTGGATGACATCCAAACGGTTTTGAGACCGTTTTCCCATAATATCACTCAAATACAAGCCATCCAATTAAGGTTTGGATCATGGGATTGATCACCAAATCAGCATTGCATTGTATATCGGCTTGGTACCTTTAGACCTTCAAACACCTAACCATACTCAACCCTAGACCTCCAAAAGGTCTTGGGTGACCACCAAATGGTCTTGAGACCGTTTGGATGAGCTCCAAATGGTCTTGAGACCGTTTGGCTCATCCAACCTTTGGATTCTAGTGAAATTTCATCAAGGTTTGGTCTATCGAGTTGATCAACAAATCAACACTTAATTGCAATATGATTTGGTACCTTTAGACCTTCAATTGGTCAACTATAATTGACCCCAGACCTCCAAACGGTCTTGGGGTGACCCCCAAACGGTCTTGAGACCGTTTGGGTGATACCCAAATGGTCTTGAAACCGTTTGGGCTAATCAACCCAAAATCTCCAATTAACTCATTGGAATTTCAGCATTGTTTTGGGTTTTCCCAATTGAATAGCCTTCAACTCATGATTCCTTGGGAGTTAATCCCTAAAATTTGGTGAGTCATTAGACCACATAATTAGTAACAGTAATCCCAAACGGTCAACCCTTGTTCAACGCACTCAAACGGTCTTGAGACCGTTTGCCAAAAAAGTTCAATTAAATCAGATTGATAATCAGTACTTAATCCAATTAGGTTTCCCTAATTGATTAGCCTTCAACTCACGATTCCTTGGGAGTTAATCCCTAAAATTTGGAGGGTCATCAACCAACATAATCATGAACAGGAATCCCAAACGTTCAATTCTTGGTCAACTCACTCAAATGGTCTTGAAACCGTTTTCCCAAACAGGTCAAGTTAATCAGGTTGAAAATCAGCATTTAATTCAATTCGATTTGCCTAATAGATTGGCCTTCAACCTACGATTCCTTTGGAGTTAACCCCTCAAATTTGTGGGTTATCAGCCTAAATAATTAGGAACAAAATTCCCAAATGGTCAACGCTTGGTAAACCATCGAAAACGGTTTTGAAACCGTTTGCTCCCAAACGGTTTCAAACCGTTTGCCCTTAAACGGTTTGCTGAAACCGCATAACCAATCAAATTAAAACGATTTGGAGTAGCTAAAAAAACCGTTTGGCTTGGTACTTTTCTTTGGATAAGCATCTAGGATGATGTCATCATCCCCTTCCTTCGAACAATCAAGAACAGAAACCGTTCTTGATGGAAATTGCAGCAAAGAAACAAGAGTGTATCAAATTAAAGAAATCAATCAACAAAGCATAGAGAATTGATGCAATAGAAATGTTTAAGGGTTTAAGTTATAAAACCCGCCTCCAATTGAGCTCCAAAGCTCCAAGCTCACGCCATTAATGGTGTATGAAGCTCTTGAAACTCCCCCTAGGCTCGTCCTCAAGCTTTTGATTGTAAAAGTTGGCTAGGGTTGAAGAGGAGATCAAAATAAGAAGGAATCCATAATTTATTTTTGATTTCCACCATGGAATCAAGGAGAAATGAATCAAGAACCTTACCAACAGGTTGGGAGTCATCCTCCTACTCTTCCCTAGATCCTTGGTCGGTTTTTCAAGTAAGGGAAAGAAAGAAATCTGAAAAGGCCTTGGTTTGGGCTTGGAAATGGCACTTTTATAAGGAAATTGATGAGGGAGAAAATGCCTTATTAAAATGCATTTAATCCCAAAAATAGTACCACCTCTTCCTCCTTGGTTTGCTTGTATGCAAAGGAAATTCAAAGCCACCGAACTCCCTTCCATTATACATGGATTGAGGGAAAAGAAAATAAGCACCTTAATCCATTATAATACTAATATATCTTTTTGAGTGGGAATTCTTTAACTTATAATAAGGTGAGTGGAATTTCACCTCCTTTAGATATTTTCTTTCCTTATCTTGGAAAAGGAACGTCCATCCTTATTCAAAATCAACCAATAACATTTTGGTTGAAGGCCCTTTAATTAATACATTCATTTTTTCCCTAAATAGAATTAGGGTTTCACTTATGATTAAATCTTGATTATTTTAATATCAAGATTCTCTCTCCTCCAACTTAATTCAAATGAGATGCCCCTATAATTTTATTTACTCTACATGATTCCAATAAACATTAAAGACCTAATTGAAGTGGTAATTTTCATATTGAACCTCAGGTTTTGGGTAAATTGCACATTACTCCAAAACTAGGTTTTAATGCACAAACATTGCTTTATCAGCTCTTTCTTGGTATTCAGGCTTCCATAAGCCATACCTCAACATCATATTAACTCTCATGATGCTTCAACACATGAGGAACATATTATCATGCACAATATGCACATAAACCCCTCAAATTGGGTAATTTGCACATTAGTCCAAAATAAGCAAACATTGCTTCAACATTGTCCAAACAGGACCAAAATTGAAACATAAGTTTCTCATGGGCCCTAATTACTTTTCCCAAGATAAGATTAAGCATCTACTCAACCTTATTAGACAAAACATCTAGGGTTAACACATAACCCAGGTCAGGGATGTTACACATATAGTCAACAATGAAAGTCCTAGCCCATCTTGGTACAGGTCATGACTCTAGTGAAATTGAGCTATGGCCCGCAGCCGCACTCCTTCTAGGGTATGGCTTGCAACCAATCTGGTGAAAACTCATAAGTATCAAAACTCTGAGCTACGACCCGTAGCCGCACTCCTGCCAGGGTATGGCTCACAACAAATTATGTGAATGCATATACTCAACAATATATTACTCTAAGCTTTCACTATGGAATGCTCATTTCACCATCCAACAAGCGCTGACACTGAGATGGATCTATGGCATAGGGGATAACTACATGATTAGGTTCCACTTTATTAGTTAAGTCAATTAAGTGACTTTTAGCATCAATCAAGTTACAATGTATAAAGTCATAAAAAACTCTACAAAGATAAGGGCATAACACACTCTAGAAGATCTATAAGTATAGGGTGTGAACTTGTCACACTATCACCACACGACGCTTGTATCATTGCCATTCACCATATCATCAATACCAAAGTCACATGCTATGGGATATCAATCCCTCAACTCATAATTCATGTAGCACAAATGTTTTAGCATGCCTCCTGAAGGCTCATACAACGTGTATCATGTTTAATCACCATAGCATACACTAGCTATGTTTATCAAGATCATAACACATGCATGGTTAGAAGTTCATAAACAAGAGAGATAACCACATTATAATCATAACCATTCCATGAGAGAGAAATAATCAAGCCTCATTTCACATTATTAGGTTTAGGATTTCTTCTTGGACAATTAAGGTTTACAAAGCTAGGTTCAACCATCAACCCTAGATTCATTACCTCCCATCATCTTGGAGTATATTAGGATTAAGGAACATCATTAGAGTTGATTAGATGTTATTACAAACAACACTATACATGGACTATGCATCACACCTACAAGAGTATCATTAAGCATCCAAGCATACCCCTTAACCACCATCATCATCGTATGTTGACCACCTAACAACTAGGTCAGAATCACCCAACCGTATCCATGTCACGACCGCAACACCTATGGTGTCGCGACTACTCACACTAATAGGTCGCAATCCCTTCCACCTAGACCATGTTGCACCCACGACATCTAGTGTTAGAGTTCTAACCTCCCATCAATGTCTCAACCTCAAGGCTATCTCGACCACCATCCAACCACTAGGTCACGACCACAATACATGGACCATGTCTCGACCATGACATCTAGGGATAGAGCTCCAACCACTCCCGACTGTCATGACCTAGGGATGTCTCGACCTCAACTTAGCAACATGTTGTGACCCAAAGGACACTATGTCACGACCTCTCACTAGGGTAGCAACCCAACCAAAAACAGACCACCAACATTAAGCGCCACGATCAACAAAGAGTTGGGTGCCTCAACCATTCTAAGGGATGACATCTTGGTCTCAAAACGGAACCAAAGCTGACGAGAAAACCATGGTCACCATGAAGGAAGGGCTCAAGCAAAGGATTGCAAAAAACCCTAAGACATGGGTCAAGAAACCACCAAGAAAGAACCATTGTCCTAGGAAGAGAAAACCATGGTTAAGGAACCCAAAATAGAACCTAACCTCCCTCCAACATCTAGGAACACATCCACCATGCATGAGGGAAAAATTAAGGTCAAAAGATAGGGAAGAACCTGCATAACATATCAATCATAAAAAATGGGTGCAAGTGGATTAGGGTTTCAGATTTCCACAAAACCAAGCAAGTTCTCCACCAAACAAGTTACAAAGATTATCACTATCAACTAGCATGATATGGGAGCAATTTAGAGAGAGAAGGCAATAGCAAACATTCATAAAAGAGTGCAATAATAGAGTAGGTTAAGTGTTTTATAACCCACCTTAAGAAGATCACCACCAAGGATCCCAAGCTCCAAGATTAAGAGTTCCAAGCACACGATCTAAGGGTTGAAGAAGCTCCACCAAAAGCTCCACTCTCAGCTACAAGATCACCTCAAGAAGGAGAAGACACTCAGGTGAAAGATCATATGAGAAAAGAGAAACAAAAAGCTCTAGGTCGAGTCAAAAGAAAGAAGGGGTAAAGAGATAAGAAATTCCCTCTCACTTGGGTTTTGCCTTGTCAAAACAAGCCTATTACCCTTGTGATGAGGAGCTTACTCTCAAGAACGACCACCATGTCAAAACATGGTCTATGTAAGGCCCCTAAACTTGCTTAATGATTTGAATGAGATTTATTACCATAATTGAATGCTTATAACCCTAATATAACCTTTTTATATGTTTTGAAATCATAAGACAAGCCTACGTTTCAAATTTGGTCCAATTTGGACATTGTTTGAGCAAGTTATGCAATTTTCTATACATTTTGGACTTTTCTAAAATTTACCCAATTGAGGGGTTTTCTTTGCAATATGTCACATAAATTATGTTCCTTAGATGTTATATTATCATTCTTGAGATTTTTGAGCCATGGGGATCCTATTTGAGCCATGGTTTGAAGGTGTTTTCCTCAAGGGTATTTTAGGGTTTACCCCTTCATGGATGAGCTACCTTTAGTAGCTACCAACTAATGAATTATGTGATTGGCTGGGAAATTCAACAAAGGAAATGTAAGCAGGTCAATATGGATAGTGGGGGATCTACTTGTGTGTGTGCTTGTATATTCTTAATAATTTAAGGCCACAGACACATGGGGAAGCTACTTTTACACCTCATGCTTGCTGCTATCCTTATCCATGGGCTATATTTACCTCTTCTTTTCCCAAATTAGAAACTATGCTTGCTTTCTCTTTCCTCTAACCTATAGTAACGAATCCACTCTGTTTTTCTGCAGAACCAAATGCTCTAAGGTAGAAGACAACCCCTTTTTGGAGAAGGTCTCCTAGAGCTCCATCTAGCCCTATCTAGGGTTTCCAAGGTCATCTTCTAGAGATTTTGACCAAGGC
Source organism: Alisma plantago-aquatica (assembly GCA_963693085.1). NCBI lineage: Eukaryota > Viridiplantae > Streptophyta > Magnoliopsida > Alismatales > Alismataceae > Alisma > Alisma plantago-aquatica. The sequence continues at coordinate 289,498,340 of OY856414.1, forward strand.
AAGTTGTTTTATTCCTTCCTCCCTTCTCCATTTCTCTTGCTCTTCTTATTACTTAGACCTTCCTTCAGTTCAGAACCTTTTTGTTCCATGGTGAAAGTGGCTCTAGAACTCAAAAATCTATCCTTCTTGTTTCTTTTTCTAGGATCTTGCTTCTTTGTGGAGAGAAGTACTTATTTGGCCAAGTTCAGATCTAAATCCAAAGTTTTCTTGCCCTATTTGCTCGAGATTCTTTCTGTTTGGGATCTGACCTACTCTATAGAGGTGAGTTATATAACATTCTTCACTTATATTGTTTACTAGAAGCTTGTTAGTTCATGTTTATGCCTTAATGTGTTGATTTAAGCATAGAGAAACCATGCTTGTTTAGAATTTCGAATTTTTGTGGTGTGCCTTGTTCTGTTCCATTTCTGTATGAGCTTGTAAACATGTGTACAACCTTTCTAATGTGTAACATGATCTGGGATAGGTTGATAGCATCAACCTATGGTGCTAAGCACAAAATAGTTGATGGTTCAAATCAGGGTTTTCAAGCTATTTCCTTCCCTATCACACCACCGATGGTCATACCATTCAATAGCCAATGGTGTTGCTATCTTGGAAACTAATGTTTGTGATCAAGGGTGTCAAATTTATGGTGACAACCTATGGTCACCCCCTTAGGTCAGGTTTTGGCTCAATTAGATGTTTAATTATCATCTACTAAGTATTCTAATGATGTTATCAATCGATGATGACATTAGCTTAATATTTGATGGTGTTAACTGAATGTATTACTGATCTAACCACTAATGGTGACCTAATGATCACAATTAATGGTGGATCAGGTCATCATCATATATGATGAGTGTAAAGAAGTGAAATCACTTCCTTACTAAAAATTTGAACAATAAAACCTCCAATCCAAACACACTCAGAAGGTATGATGGAGTGGGTGTAAAATTTTCAAATCTTTATATAATGGTAATCAAAAGACCAAAGTATAGCAGCGGAATAAAAATATGACTATATTCAATTATAAAACAAAGGGTTACAAACTTACATCATAAGGATCCATGTAGAGGAAATCTAAACCACCTCAAGATTGTCTCCAAGCTTTAACTTTACAATCTAAGTCTGGGTCTACATTCCAAGCCATCCATGTCCTCCACCTAGGGTTGGAAGCATACCCCAGCAAAAGAGAAACAATAGGAGACATCAGCAAAGGCTGGTATGTGCATACTAGAAAGAAAATTGAGCAACTTATAAAGAATAAGGGACATCAAAATAAAAGGCTTCCTATGTAAGAGATAAGGTCTACCCAAAGAGGGCATAAAAGAAAACATCATAACATGATAAAAGATGATACTTGCCATAAACAAAACAAATAAGATTGTGCAATACTGGCACATAAGAAGGTAGTAGGGCACACACCCCACAACATCATCAACCTGCATGCATGTGAGATAAGCATATCTCTAGAACAATATAAACACAATTGGTGGCCAAGGCTTCACATCCTTGCAAACCTGATAGAGAATGACTCACCGCCAAACTCCCAAATATATATAAAACAGGTCAAGACACACATCTTGCCCTGGGTACGGGGTTCCTTGCCGTCCCAAAAAGAGCAGGAAATATCACATCTGCTATAAACAAAACCAATGCTATTTACACTACTCTAGTGCTACTGAATCACATAGCATGTTTAATATAGAGGCAAATAGAAAGTATAGTCAGAATTATCAAGGTTGCCATCACACAATGGACAACACAAATATATAAACATCCACATCACAGTGGGCACATATCAACAAGTAAAATTCCACATCACAGTGGGTATATATCATCAAAAGTCCAACTTGCACCAAGGCATAAGAAATAGAGTCAAGAGAATATCTATGACCACAAGATCAATAACAATTAAGATACTTCACATGAAGCATGAATTCAAGAGAACAAGATAATGTGTAGGCCAATGTCCATAGGACCAAAAGTAAGACAAAAATAGGATAATTGCTCAAAAAGAATAATTGGGGATGCAAACATACCTCAACTTCAGAGTTAAATGATCCAACGTCACTTCTAGGTCCAAGCCTAGGCTTCCAGAGCACCTATTATCATATATGTGGAATTAGGGTTAGGTTTTCATTAATTATACAAAATCCTAAAAACACCTTTTTATCATTATGTGAATTAGGTTAGGAAAACTATTCCATATTTTAGTTTATATTATTAGGAGTTCAAAACATATTTTATCATATTTTTCTGACTTATAAATAATTAGTTATGATTTTTACAAGTTAATTCACCATTAATTAGATCCATTAAAACACCTATTATTAATCATAGATTTAGTTATCAAAACATATACCATTAGTTAGGTCTTATTTTTATGATTCTAACAAATATTTTTCCATATTTTTCTTATAATGCAGTAATTAGTTATCGATTTTTAATTAACGACCAATCAGAAAATTGGGAAAATCCACGCAAGCAGTTAATATCCTCGTCAGAGAGGGTGTGGGTCCGCCGAGGGGACCTAATACAGCCCAGCCAAGTGGCCCGAGCCCACAGTCAACCAGGTGTTTACTCAGTGTAGACAAGAGCACAAACAAAAAGGTGAAAAGTCGATGTTGCCCCTGATGACAAAGACAAATAAAAAATGAATCAAAGGGGCAAATGAGTAAAAGGCCTACAAGCCTTCTTCTACCCAAGACGTGCCATGGCCACAGCTGGGCCGAGAGCTGTGCACACCCAGATTTGGGGAAAAACATCATACCTCAAATTAGAAGTCGCGGAGGAGCATAGAGCTCCGCAAATCCATGGCGAGTTTGCACATCCGATCTCCAAGACCTGTCCAGGCCTCTCGATGGCTGAGGTGCCAACCTCCGATCGGAGCACCTGTGAAGAGGTGATCCGAGTAGGGGAGACATCCTAGAGCCTAACAAGGCCAGAACTGAGGCGAGCAAGATGCATTCACGACCTTGTCGGAGGTCAAGAGGCCAACCCCTCTTGGTCCGAAGGCCTAGATGGTCGAGAAGAGGGGAAAACAGAGGAAACGAAGAGAAAATAGGGGAGAAGAGAAATCTCATACTAAAAACCAAAATACACAATGAGGCCCTAGATTATATAGGGTCATACAATGCAGACAAAGATAAGGAAACCAATCGAGATAAAAACAAAGTGCATCAGTGAGAGACGGGGGAAAGATATACGAGAGAAAATCTGGGAAGTCAGATCTGCTGTTTGTGAGAAAAAGAAAGGGAAAGAGGAAGCGGAAGGTAGGAGAGACAGAAGCAGCCATTGGATCTAGATTAATGGCTCAGATATGGCTCGAAATAAGGCAACCATGTGACAGAAATAAAAAGACCAAACCTTATCCAAGAAGAAATCGGAATACAAAGTAAAGTGACATATAAATATTAGGTGTTTACTTTCCAACTTAAAGTGAGGGTGCATATGTTATCCAAATTACCTAAAATTCTTTTTATAGGCCAATTAAGGCATGTAGATTCCGATTATAAAATTAGATTTGCCTTTTGAGAACTTTTATTGGGTTAAATGAATCAAATTATTTTTTGTCTTTCCTCATTCATTAATGGCTTTTGGATTATCCAAATTTTATGAAACTTGACCCACAAGTCATATTTAGTGTGTTGGATACGAATTTGCCATCAATTTTACATATTGGAGTTGTTTGAACATTTATTTAATATTTTTAAGGTTCTACATACTTTCTCTCTCCTGATTTCACCTTTTAAGCAAACTTTCTCCAAATTGGATGAAAATTCACACAAAGGCTATGTTTATTATGTAGATTATGAATCTAAGATTATTTTACTCTTTTGGAGTCATTTATTATATTTATTTATTAATTACACCTTTTAAGAAATTTCTCTCGCCTAACTTACCATATTATTTCAAGGTTGTCCAAATTAAATGAAAATTGACATGTAGAATTATTTTAATGTGTAGATTACGAATTTGAAGTCTATTCTTTATTTTGAGGCTTTATTACATGGGTTATGTCACATGGCCCACTAATGGCCCATTATCTTAATTACTTATTCAATTAATTTCTTTATCATTTTATTATCATCAAATGCATTATGTGACATATTAGATTACATTATTCATGCATTTGATTATTAGGATCACTCTAACCTCATCCTTGTTTGGTCAAACCCAAAAGATCAAAGTTTTAAGCTAGGGTCCAAGATCCGATATGTTACAATGAGTTAAGAATGTAATTGTAGATTTGAATAAACCTTAAACTAATGGTTCTTTGGTTCAATTGATCTAATGGGTAGACCTATACTTCAATTGATAACCTTGAACAATGAACCTTATCCAATGAATAATATTGGATACTTACACATCCAATAGATTAGAATAAATCACATGGTATTATATGTGGGTCCTAGTGATGATAATTCGATGATCTAATGCCATTAATGTTTAGTCTTACCTTTTCCATCATATAGTTATGTTTGATAAATCACTATAATAAGTGGATGCGTAACTCCCATGTGATCTAGCTTGTTATACCTAACCATAATGTAATAATATGATGTTGATTGGTTATAATCAGACCCCTTAAATGATTAATGTGATAATGAATTACACTCTTCTTATGTTGAAACCACAATGTAGTACTATTTGAATATCATATTGCCTTACCATGTTAATATCTATGGACACATATGTGCTAATGACCTTTTGAACCTTATTTAAGACATGTAATGATGATGATAACCTTACTGTGAATAATGTGATGATCTTAATGACCTTTGGGCATGTTTGAATCCATGATTGAGGTGAAATCCTCTTCATGTTCCAATAAGGGTTAAAACCCTGGAACTTGTGATAAGATATTGGTATCTTATAAAAGTATGATGATAAGTGTGGTCCATTAATTTGCAATGAATGATAGCATGTGGTAATGTGATTAAGATTTATATCTCAAATGTTTTATATCTTTTGAAGTTGTTATACATATACTCTTGTTAGAAAAGAATTAGGGTTTGAATGTCCATTTGTATGCTTTAGCCTTAATTCACCCAATTGGCATAACTAATTAAGTGAAACTCTAATCATGTAGTGCCATGTGCCATAGATCTATCTAAGTGTTAGAAATTTCCAAATAGTGAAACGAGTAATGCTAAGGGATACTCAGAGCGCATACTGATGAGTATGCAGGGTGCTTGTCATCCTGAATTCAAGTGTTAGGGAGGATGATAGTGGTCATACCTAGCCCTCAGTTTTAGAATGGCTATGGTCGTGTCTCAGTGATTATATATATATATATATATATATATATATATATATATATATATATATATATATATATATATATATATATATATATGATGAGATTGGAGGACAACTGTGGTTGTAACTCAGATGGTAGGGTATGCGTACCCACCTCCTTTCACTAGTGTCGTGACCTATACCAAGGATGGACTAGGCTGTTAGTATCTTGACCTTATGTGTCATTGTAGCGGACCCATACTGACCGGAGGCAGAGAAGATCTTAGGAGTCCAGCTCTTCTTAGATCTTATGTGGCACTAATTTTGACTTAGTAGTGGTCAGTTGGGATTTGAGTGGTATTTCTCAAATCCCTCACGACTATGTATTAAAAGAAGTGATACCAACCATGTAGTATAATTGCTAGGGTTTAATACATATCACATTGGTTGATTAACCCTTGTCTTGTCTTTACACTAAATAGTTCTTACATGATGCAGACTTATGAAAATTGTGCAATTCTACTTGATGTTACAACTTATTTGCTTAACTGCTTAGTATGCTTAAACTATTCAATCTATTCATATTGCTTATTCAATACCCTAATTGCTCAATGTATTTACTATTAATTATTATGTTATAATCAATATATGTTGGAGAGAGTTATATCTCTCACTGGGACTGGGTCTCACTCATGGGTCACCACATTTTTTTAGGTGGTCGCGGGCAATGAGGTCAAGGTCATGCTATGGAAGAGAACCAACCTGGTGATCAACAGATTCAGAAGGTTGGTTAGTTCTATATGTTAGTAGTAGAGTCCTAGTGTTGTCCCTGTACTCTCAGGTTCGGGTATGGGATGTGTTTTCTAGATGATATACTCGTATCGACATGAGATTTTGGTAGTATGCCAACGTTTGTAAATATATGGCATGTACATGTGAAATATCTTTTGTATGTAGGATGGGACTAAGGTCTTTGGACCCATATGTAAATACTTGTTACAATATATGAGAATGGAATGATGGACCTTTTGTAAATGTTCTAGAGTTTATTTACATTGTTGGAATTGGTTTTAATTATTCCGCAATTTTGACTATGTGATAAATTAGTAGTTGATCTTGTTTTGTGTTTTGAGTAATCTCGTTAAGCGTGATGAGGTGTCACAGTTAAGTTGGTATCATAGCTCTAGGTTTACTGAGTCTATAGGGACATATGACTTAAGTTTGCGTCTGTTTTTATGTATCCAACATATCTGATCATAGTTTATGCTTATGCAGATATGTTTGGAGGACATGAAGAACATGTTGAGAGTAGCTATGTAGCACCAAGAGGAGGTGCTGGGAGGCAGACACGCGATGAGAGAGCACTAGAAGTAGGGCCAGAGCAGCCCATAATGCCTCATCTAGACCCAACAATGATGGCCAATCCTAAGTTTCAACATATGTTTAGACAGATGATGGCCACAATTACACATATTGCTGACAGAGCGCCAACACCTCAAGCTAGGGCAGCAGCCTCTAATGTGGAGTCCCAAGGTGTCGGGAAGACATTTGAACGTCTTAGACATGTTGGGGTGATTGAATATGTAGGTACTTCTGATCCAACAGATGCTGACATGCGCTTGACTGAGCTGGAAAAGGCGTTCAAAATCCTAAACATCGCTGAAAAAGACAAAGTTAATGTGATGATCCAACAACAAATCAGATCGTCTGATGTGAGGATTTTGAGTCACTTTTATAGGCTAATTTCATATGTGCTTTATGTGATTATTGGTCATTTTCATGGTTAATATTGCATGATTTAGTTCCTTCAGCCTATAATCTTATTATGCATCAAATTTACCTTGTTTTATCTCATTTGGTATAAATGATCATATTTATCAAAGTTGATTCAAGTTTATCTTTGATTTTCAGGGAAAATGGATATATACAGCTGTCGATACCATCGACGACTGTCGATAGTATCGACATGACCACAGGGAGGTAGCTGCAAAAGAGCAGAATGAGTCGATACCATCGACTCAGAAGTCGATGGTAGTGAGATAGCTTCAGCGAGTCAGATTTCTACAAGTCGATACTATCGACCAAATAGTCGATACTATCGACTCCATCTCAGTAGAATCAGCTTAAGCATCAGATTCCATAGAAAAGTGATGCCTAAGGTGTCAATACCATTGACCTAGAAGTCGATGGTATCAAGATCATGTCAGAGCAAACTCATAAGGACCGCCGATATCCGGGTGGGTTGATACCATCGACCCGCGTTGATGGTATCGACACCGTCAGATCAGGTTAATCTACATATCGAGTCTAATCGTATGGTGGCGATGTTTTGGCAGCCTAAGGTGGTGCTTATACCTAAAAACGGCGGCCCTAAGTCATCTATGAGGTCATTAGCTATTGCACAAGTCTCGAGAAGAGAAAAGGAGGAAGAACGGAGCCAAAGCTACACACCGATCATTCTGGAGGCCATAGAAAGAGTTTTCCACCATCAGAAGGTTGTAGAACGCTCATCCCACGACGAGGAGTGCCCAAATCTTCTCCGTTCAGGGGTTACTTCACATCTATTCAGGTTTTCTCCATGTTTCCTCTTTCCTTCACCATGTTTTCTACTGAGATGAACATGCGGGGCTAATACCCTTTGTCTTTAGGACTGGGAGTAGCCCGAGTGATCGTTGTATGACAAGTTTAACATAGTTTATCATAATTTGTTTCTAAAATTCGTGGTATGCTATCGTTTTCTCTATTGTATCATTGTGCTTGATCACCATAGTAATAATCTAATACCTTTAATTGCTTTTGACGAAGAATTAACGGTTGAAAAGAAACGATAATCACATTAATTAATAAATTCCTTGGAAAAGGCGATGTACGATTAATGGTGGGAACCTTTAGACCTAATTTTCATGCACCTTATCAAAGGCATATGTTACTACTGACGTGGAACCAACTTAGGTTAAGGTAGTGAATTGTATCGTGGAAGCGAGAAATTCTAATTCTAGGCCACTACCCGAATGAGGAGACATTTCATGATAATTGTGTAAAACTTAGTGTAACGAGAACCCGCGTTGAAACCACAATCCTAAAGATTCCATCGAAATTGATTAAACCAACCATTTAATTGATCGTTCTGCTTTTTTTTTGTTTTATTTTTCTTTTTCAAAACAATCCTCAACTTTTAAAACTAGTTTAGCTGATCGTGAGTAGTTAGTAGTAGTTTATCGATAATTCTGTTTCCCTGAGTTCGACTCGGGCCTCACAAGACCTATATTACATTGACCTGTGCACTTGCGTTATACGCACGGTAAAACCATGTCAAGTTTTTGGCACCGTTGTCGGGGAAACGACAATTGTCGGCACTAAGAGTGCGACAAGCGACCACTCTAGGGTACTTTTTCTTTTCATTTTTTAAATTCTAATTTTTGAAATTAATCGTCTATCTTTCACATTCTCCTTTCGTCTAGCACTGTGCTTAATAAAATCTATCTCTTTGTAGGTACTAGTGCATGGTGAGCATGTGTAGCACAGACAACGCACGATCATCATCATAGGTCCCATCTTTGGGATCAGACGACTAGGAAAACAACATCTGAAATTAGTTTGAGGACGTGGATTCAAATTCTAAGCCAGAAGCAATGGCTGAAGAAAAAACAATATGGGAGAAGATCAAGGCTTCTTCCTCTTTTGCGTCAAAGGGGCCTATTAAAAGACAGGCGGTAAACATTCCTACATATAAAATTGATCCGACACTGATCAATTTGGTCAAATCTCAAGCATTTCATGGGCTAAAGAATGAAGATCTAGTGACCCACATAAGCACTTTTGTAGAGAACTGTGATATGATAAAAATTGACCGGTTTCCATAGGAGTCACTTTGCTTGAAACTGTTTCCCATCTCTCTGGAGGGCAATGCATGAGAATGGCTGCATAACCTTGATGATGAGATTGTGGAAACTTGGGATCAAATGATTGAGGTCTTTTTTGAGTGATTTTTCCCACCTGAGAAGACCAATGACCTAGTAAAGAAAATTCACAATTTCAGCCAAAAGGCAGGAGAAACCTATTCTGAACGCTTCCAGATCATGCTGAGAAGGTGCCCACATCATGGGCTGGACAAGGAGAAACAAGTAAAAATTTTCTACTTTGCTTTCAATGAGCATGACAGAAGCAACCTAGATTCAACAGGCTCATGTTTCTTCTTAAACAACACAGACACAAGGTGTTGGAAGATTTTGAAGAATATGGCTAAGAAATAGTCATGGGGTGACAGAGATGCACAAGAACAAGTTAGAGTTGTAGGAGATGCAAAAGCTATCAAAGAACTTAATGATAAGATGGACTTGATTGTGAAAAGACTTCTAGCCAAAGAAGATGAAGGATCTGATGATGAGGCACAAGTGAAATTCATGCGCCAGCAAGCAGGGTACATAAATAATGACTATTCTTAGAGAAAGGATAAAAAGTTTTCATGGAAGGATCCAAATAATTTCATGTAGGATCCTGATGCTAAGCCATAGCCCACGGCAGAGGAAAAGAGCAATGAGTTGCTCAATCAGGTGATAAAGCAGAATTAAGAGCTAATGAGCACGTTTGGCCAACAAATTAAGCAACAAGGAGAATTTATGAACCAGTTTGGACAAACTCTACAAAGGCATGAAGCCCAGATGAGGACTCTTGAGACATCCTACTAAGGAGTGGGAAGAAACTTTTAAACCCTATGGTTGATGAACCGAGTACCCAACAACAAAAAAATCTAGGTGAGATCGCAGAGGGTACTGAAGTGGCAGAGACGGTTGAAGATAAAGGAGATAAGGCCACAGATGAGCTGATTGTAGAGAAAGAGAAAGATAATATGATGCCATATGTGCCACCATATCAGAGGGAATAGGTCGTTCCCGTCCCTTACCCCAAAAGTCTCAAAGCTAAGAAAGTAGACGCACAGTTCAAGAAGTTTCTGGACAATTTTAGAAAACTTTATGTTAATATTCTTTTGTTGGAGGCGATTGAGAAGATACCCTCGTATGGTAAATTTTTGAAAGATATAATTACCAAAAAGATGAAGATACATGATACCGAGGTAGTAGTACTTAAGGAGCAGGTCAACACTTTTATTCTGGGAAAATTTCCACCAAAGTGATAAGATCCGGGCTGTTTCAACATCTCCTGCTATATTGGTAAAGTCAAATTTGGCAAGGCACTATGTGATTTCGGGGCAAGTATCAACCTGATGCCCCTTTCTATATTCAAAAAGCTTGGGCTAAAGGAATCTCGGAAAATCAATATGACAATTCAACTGGCAGACAATTTTGTAGTGAGGCCGTACGATATCTGTGAGGATGTATTAGTAAAGGTTGATAGATTTGTATTTTCGGCTGATTTTGTCATCATGGAGATGCAAGATGAGCATGGGAATGAGCTGCTCCTAGGAGGGCCCTTCCAAGCCACTGCTGACATGATACTGGAGATGGGCAGAGGCCGGTTGACAATGGTTATATCTGATGATAGATTTGAAATACTAATGCCACCAACTCCTAACCAGTCACAAGCAAGTGAACAATGTCATAAAATAAAGCACTTTGATCACCATATATCTCTTTTCTAGGGAAGACATTCCCTAATATGGCTCATGTTATGATGAAGGTAGATAAGGGAACAATTGTTGTGGACATCATGGAGCAGACGAAGATAATTTCTCTTGCGAAGGCAGTGGGTTATCCCGATGATAAGGAAGAAGAGGTTTCACAGCCTACTGATGATGAGGATATAATAGTTTCCATGTTTTACTCATACTCACAATTGCCCCTTGAAGCATGTCTTTTTAACTTAATGGAAGATTGGATGAGAAGCACCTCATTGCAAGAATGTGTAAAGATGCTTCCTTGCTATTACACCAAGCACTATGAAGATTTGGGACCGCTGCCACCGTAGCTCCAATCCTCCCTAGTCAACCCATCTGAGTTGGAACTCAAACTGCTTCCCCCTACCTCAAGTATGTTTTCTTGGCAGATAATGAGAAGCTTCCAGTGATAATATCGGCATATCTGAGTGCCGATGAGGTGGAGCGTTGTTTGGAGGTTTTTATGGATGACTCTTCCGTCTATGGTGCGTCGTTTGAAGAATGTTTGCAGAATCTTGATAGGGTGTTACAGAGATGTGAGGACACACATTTAGTCCTCAATTGGGAAAAGTGCCACATGATGGTAAATGAATGCATAGTGCTAGGACACAAGGTGTCCAACAAAGGACTGGAGGTGGATCCAGTAAAGATTGAGGTTATTTTGAAACTACCTCCACCAAATACGGTGAAAGGGGTGCGGAGTTTCCTCAGTCACACAGGATTTTATCGTCGGTTCATCAAGGACTTTTCGAAAATAGCAAAGCCACTTTCAGAATTGCTTGAGAAAGATGTTGTTTTTGATTTTAACGATAAATGCCTGCATGCTTTTGAGGTGCTTAAGGACAAACTGATTTCTGCGCCAGTTGTTCAAACACCAAATTGGACTAAGCCATTCGAGCTTATGTGTGACACGTCGGATTTTGCCGTTGGGGCTGTTCTAGGGTAGTGTCTTGAGAAAAAACCTATAATAATTTTTTATGCGTCTAAAACTTTAAATGATGCACAACTCAATTACACCACTACTGAGAAAGAACTACTTGTCGTGGTTTTTGCCTTTGAAAAATTTAGACAATATCTTGTGGGTTCCAGGGTTGTGGTGTGGACTGACCATGCCACCACAAAATACCTAATGGAGAAAAAAGATGCAAAACCTAGATTGATTAGGTGGATTTTGTTGTTACAAGAATTTGACATTGAAATTAAAGATAAGGCAGGTATTGAGAATGTGGTTGCAGACCACTTATCTCGGTTAGAGTGAGTTGATGAAAAGGACACCCACATACCCATTACCGAGATGTTTCTGGATGAGAAAATTCTTGCAATTCAATCAACAGATCCTTAGTTTTCGCATATTTTCAATTACCTTGCATGTAAAGAAATCCCAGATGATTGGACATGTCAAGAGAAAAAAATGTTTTTCCACTCTTTAAGATATTATTTTTGGGATGACCCAATTTTGTTGAGACAATGTAGGGATGGAATCTTGCGCACGTGTGTTCCGGAGTATGAATATGAGAGTGTACTTAGTCATTGTCATACACTACCTACCGACGGTCATCGTGCAAGTGCAAGGATGAAGGCTAAGGTGCTAGAGAGTGGCTTTTGCTGGCCTACACTTTTCAGGGATGCCTATGACTATGTGAGACGATGTGATTCATGTCAAAGGGTAGGTAATATATCCAAACAGTAAGAGATGCCCCTCACGGTATTCTAAGAAGTTGAGGTGTTCAATATGTGGGGTATTGATTTCATGGGACCATTTGTGTCCTCCAACTCCAATTTATATATCTTACTTGCTGTTGATTATGTATCGAAGTGGGTAGAGGCAATACCCACAAGGACTAATGATTCTGCGGTAGTGTGTAGGTTTGTAAAAGATCATATTTTCTGCAGGTTTGGTGCGCCAGGGATGATCATCAGTGATGGTGGCACCCATTTCATGAATCGGAAATTTGCTACACTACTGAGTAAATACGGGGTCAAGCACAATGTAGGCACCCCGTATCACCCGCAAACACAAGGCCAGGTGGATGTTTCAAATAGAGAAATTAAGAAGATACTGGAGCGTACCATGGCCACGTCAAGAAAGAATTGGAGTGCATTGCTACTGGATGCATTATGGGCATACAAGACTGCATTCTAAACACCTATAGGCACTATGCCTTTTAGGTTGGTGTATGGCTCAGCATGCCATTTGCCGGTAGAATTGGAGCACAAAGTGCATTGGGTGCTAAGGAAGTTGAATTTGAGCATAGAAGAGGCTGGGAGAAAGAGAATGTTAGAACTCAATGTGCTAGATGAGCTGAGAATGAATTCCTATGAGAACTCAAGGATTTATAAAGAGCGTACAAAGCAAATCCATGATCGCCGTATCTAGCTGCGGATGTTTAAAAAGGGTGAGATGGTACTTTTGTTCAATTCAAGGTTAAAGTTACACCCTGGAAAATTACGATCACACTGGAGTGGACCGTTTATAGTAGAAGAAGTGCGACCCCATGGTGCTATCATGGTTAAGGACAGTGACAGAACATTCCTAGTGAACGACCAAAGATTGAAGCACTATTATGGGGAGTATTATCAAAGAAAGGTGCATGAGGTTAAACTCATGGAACTTAAGGAAGAATAATGAGCTTTATTGTGTCTATCCTAAGACGTTAAAGTAGGGTGCTTGTTGGGAGGCAACCCAACCATTGGTAGATTTCATTTCCACTTACTTAAGTAGTTTCCATTAAATTCATTTTTAGTATAAAAATGATGCCCTGATGTGTGTTAAGTGTGCATGACTATTTGGGTGTCGATACCATCGACCCTTGTGTTGATGGTAGCGACCAGGGTGTAGAGCGATAGCTATAGAAAACTTGCTCTGTCGATACTATCGACAGCCTCGTCGATAGTATCGACCACACATCAGGATAATCGGAAAAATTTTCTGAAGTACGTCGATGCTCGTGAGATCTCTGGAGATTTTCAGATGAAATCTTCTCAGTCATGTCAATGCCATCGACACCATAGTCGATGATATTGACTTTACTTCAGGTGAAACTAGAGCCAAGGCCTCGCGAGGATAACATATGCATGCAGAAATCGATGCCATCAACACTCCGTCGATGGTATCAACGGGACACGTTAGCGATCCGCGAGATTCCATCAACAAAGCACGCTAATTCTGGAGGGCAATCCGGGGGATGAGTCGATACTATCGACACCTGTCGATGGTATCGACACGTCATCGATTCAGGCCCCCACATCTAGCAATCGACAACCGTCGATACCAGCGAAAGATAGATTGTGCTACAAGTGTCGATACAATCGACATCCCGTCGATGGTATCGATGGGTCAACAGAGGTTCCGATCTCAGCTATAAAAGGAGGGGTTGAATTCATTTCTTCTTCACATATTCATATCTTCTCCGATCCTATTGAGTTTGAGCACTTGTGAGCAATCAAAGGTGTACTCTGAGCAAGCGAGTGATCTTCTCTGAGTTTTGCATCGACTGCGGAGATCATTTTCTCCGACCTTCACCGAGCTCTTCTTCTATACCTTTTCTCCATCCATCATGGTGAGGAACACGACTTCATCTTCCTCGTGTGTGGATCCTATGGTGATTGACACATTTGTGCCACCACCGTCAGGTTCCATTTCCTGTCCGAGGATTGTCCACCCCTTGGTGGATGTGAAGAAAGTCTTTGACGAGTTGATGAAGCGGCCAATAGAGCCCACTCGTTATGTTGATCGAGCAATGATCCAAGACCTTGGCTTTGAGGACAACCTCACCTATGTCCTCCATGGCCAAGTTGGGAGGAGGGCAACAACAGTGGAGGAAGCAATTCCCTACCACGTTGAGGGTCATCCTTTCTTTGGCGAATGGCCAACTTATAAGGAGATCGTAGCGGAGTTCATGGCCTCCCTCGACATCTGTGTTGTGCCGAATGACCTTATCGCCACCGATCACGAGTGGATCAAAGGCTACATCTTCTTTTATTTGTTCAACCGCAACTACACTATTATGCTCCACCAATTCAACTCGATCTACAACTGGTGGCACTCATCCGAGTAGTACAGACGGCTGGATAATCAGGCCAATTATGATGCGATGTTTGCAGAACTGGTAATCACTTCAGTGGGGGAAATCAATTAGCAATCACAATGTGGCAGTGGCTGACTTCGAGCACTCGTTCATGCAGCTCTTACAATGTATGCTTTGCATCACCTTCTTTGCTCGCGACGAGCTTTCTTTGAGCAAATTCCAGGAGACAAATTTATTTTTCCTCTACAAGCTGCTGAAGATGGAAAAGTTAAACTGGGGATCATTTTTCTTGATGCGTGTGATGACCATGAAGAGGAGTACCAGAAGAGCCCCTATTCATTTTGGGGGACTTATCACGCCACTAGACCTCTATCTTGGGCTAGACCTGTCATCACTTCCTCCACTGGTCAGCAAAAATTCGGTGAATCTTGCTCATTTCCACTGCTCCAACCTTTTGACAGTTCGTGACGGCATGGTCTATGCGCACTGCCACATCAACAAAGAGTATCAAGAGTGTGCGCTCCCTGATCCCGTCTTCAACATCCAGGGGGCCCAACATTTCAGGTGGCCCATTATTGCCATTGATGATTCCGCCAGTGCTGAAGATGAGGAGGAAAATGACAACGATGACATCGACGAGTATGCGGAGGAAGAGGAGACTGTTACCCCTCTTCTGGAACGAGTGGCACCGAGGAAGCGGCCACATTTCTATCCGGTTCCATCATCATCCTCACAGCCTCCGCCACCACATCCCTCTCAGGAAGGAGAGGATGTCTTTTTGATGTAGGGAATATATACCATGCAGCAAGGCATTCAGGAGACGCAACAATGGCATACCACATCCTTTGCAGATATATAGGACATGACCAACAGGTTGTATGTGAACCAACATGCGATTTTAAAGAATGAACGTCAGCTGTTCTCCAACCAACAGTAGGTCTATGACTGATTGGGGAGGATCGAGCAACAACAGTAGCTGTTCTACGATCATTATTGGAGCCGTGACTATTTCGGAGGGTATCCACAGCCACCGCCCATGCCACCTTATGATCCGAGCATTCAGGGGCAATATCCTGAGTGGGACCCCTATACCCAGCAGTACCCACCATTTCCACCACCACCACAATAGAAGGGTATCACTATTCCACCTTCTAAGGTTGTTTTTGACTATGAGGCCATAGTTGAATTCAAGCTTAGGGGGGAGATGGAACAATTTCTATCTTAGTTTTTTTTCTTCCTATTAGTATTTTCTAGTTTTTATTATTTACAACTTTCTAGGATCCACATCTATCTAGTGTAATCTGTGGATGTCTAATTTTAAATGTGTGTCATCTCTTGTTTTCATATGGGGAAAGTTGAAATTTGAGCATTAATTGAAAAATTTTCAAGTAATTGTAAGCTTGCTTTGTTGGAAATTGAACACTTAACTTATGAAAGCAATTGGGTAGGTCAACTTTAAAACATATGAGCATAATTGTACATCTAGATGATTCAAGAAATGTGGACGGTTTTAGATGTTGAGCCTAAATTGATCAAAGGGTAACAAGACCTTAATCATAAGTGAGAGAGAGAAAGCCTTTGTTTTAGTGGTACACTAGTTAGTAAAGAGGGACATATAATATCTTTTGATGGTTCTATCAATTAGTCTTGTGATCTATCCACCGCAATGTCATTCACACTCCACCATAAGAACTGTGAGCACGTTACTATGTCTCACTCATTGACTGCTTTCCATGTAGACAGGTCTTGCATTACAGTTATTCTTGCAGGATTTGCATATAAAAAAATGAAAAATGAAAAATAGAGAATAGTTTTACATACACATTATCTTTATGTGCATGTCATACTAGTTGCATAATTGACATGATGTAGTTGCATTTGTATCTTTTGAGCATACAATACATCATGTGTCTATTGTTTTTCTAAAAATATTAAAGGTGTTGAACTTGTTCCATACCCTCCAAAAAGAATGCATCAAATGTACAAGTTATGTAAGAGGAAGAATGCCCAACAAATAACTCACTGTCATTTATGAAAGTGAGGCATTTTATAAAAAAAATATAATAAAAAAAAGAAAAAAATATATATTGAAGAAAAGAAGAAGAGGGAGAAAGGAACATGTTCTCACTTGAGAATTTAGAAGAATAAGCACATGGTGTAGTTTTCTTAGATATTCCATCTCACCTTGATATGGAATGATAGTACATGCATCATTCCACCAAAAATGTAGCATTAGGACATTTTCCTTTGCATTTTGCATCATGATAGGTCATTTATTTTTATATTGCATGATTGATTGTTTTGTGCTTTCTGTTCTTCCATAGCCACCCATTCCATCCACCCATTTCTCAAAATGGTAGGCCATCCATGATTATCTCCTCATCCGTGTATATCAGGAGATCTGCTTCCATGCAGATGGTAGTTAGGAAATGAGAAACGTAGATAGGAGATCACAAGATACACCAAGCCTGAACCAGAGGAATTTATTATATCAACTGCCTTATTTGATAGTGTTCATTAGTCTTGGGATGGACATCTCTCATGAACGATTATTGTCACCTGTAGGGTAGTTACCATTCCGTGGTCAGTGAGGGCCGACATGTGCATGTCAGATGGGAATCATACAATGATGTCATTTATGCTATTATGTTCTTTAGTTGACCCTCACAATTCTATTCTACAGTTTTGTGCTCAAGGATGAGCAAAGATCTAGCTTAGGGGAGTTTGATGTGAGGATTTTGAGTAGCTTTTATAGGCTAATTTCATATGTGCTTTATGCAATTATTGGTAATTTTTGTGGTTAATATTGCATGATTTAGTTCCTTCAGCCTATAATCTTATTATGCATGAAATTTACCTTGCTTTATCTCATTTGGTATGAATGATCATATTTATCAAAGTTGATTCGAGTTTATCTTTGATTTTTAGGGAAAACAGATATATACAGTTGTCAATACCATCGACAGCTGTCGATAGTATCGACAGGACCACAGGGAGGTAGCCGCAAAAGAGCACAATTAGTCAATACCATCGACTCAAAAGTCGATGGTAGCGAGATAGCTTCAGTGAGTCAGATTTATACAAGTCGATACTATCGACCAAATAGTTGATACTATCGAATCCGTCTCAGTAGAATCAACTTAAGCATCAGATTCCATAGAAAAGTGATGCCTAAGGTGTCAATACCATTGACCTAGAAGTCGATGGTATCGAGATTATGTCAGAGCAAACTCAGAAGGATTGCCGATATCCGGGTGGGTCGATACCATCAACCCGTGTCGATGGTATCGACGCCGTCAGATCAGGTTAATCTACAGCTCGAGTCTAATCGTACGGTGGTGATGTTTTGGTGGCCTAAAGTGATGCTTATACCTAAAAACGACATCCCTAAGTCATCTTTGAGGTCATTAGCCGCTGCACAAGTCTCGAGAAGAGAAAAGGAGGAAGAACAGAGCCATAGCTACACACCGATCATTCTAGAGGCCGTAGAAAGAGTTTTCCACCACCAGAAGGTTGTAGAACGCTCATCCCACGCCGAGGAGCACCCAGATCTTCTCCGTTCAGGGGTTACTTCACATCTATTCATGTTTTCTCCATGTTTCCTCTTTCCTTCACCATGTTTTCTACTGCGATGAACATGCGGGGCTAATCCCCTTTGGCTTTAGGACCGTGAGTAGCCTGGGTGATCGTTGTATGACAAGTTTAACATAGTTTATCATAATTTGTCTCTAAAATTCATGGTGTTCTATCGTTTTCTCTATTATATCATTGTTCTTGATCACCATAGTGATAATCCAATACCTTTAATTGCTTTTGTTGAAGAATTAATGGTTGAAAAGAAATGATAATCACATTAATTAATAAATTCCTTGGAAAAGGTGATGTATGATTAATGGTGGGAACCTTTAGACCTAATTTTCATGCACCTTATCTAAGGCATAGGTTATTACTGACCTGGAACCGACTTAGGTTAAGGTAGTGAATTGTATCACGGAAGCGAGCAATTCTAATTCTAGGCCACTACCCAAATTAGGAGACATTTCATGATAATTGTGTAAAGCTTAGTGCAACGAGAACCCACGGTGAAACTACAATCTTAAAGATTCCATCGAAATTGATTAAACCAATCATTTAATTGATCGTTCTACTTTCTTTTGTTTTATTTTTCTTTTTCAAAACAACCCTCAACTTTTAAAACTAGTTTAGCTGATTGTGAGTAGTTTTTTTTTTATGTGAAGTCAGGGAGCTCTTTTATTCATCCCACCTCCCTCAAGCAAGCTAAAATGTTGGAATGCATACAATTTAAGTTGGAATGCTCGGAACTAAATCTGGTAGTACTACTACAATTACACATTTCAGAACTGATGATAGTCACCAACTATCTAGGGACAGTTCTGTAGAATAAGAGCCCATCCCGGGGTTTTTGGTGGCATTTAGCCAGGGTATCCGCAGCCATGTTACCTCCTCTCCGAGTGTGAATCACCTTCCACTCTCTCTTCATTTTCTTTCTGATATCAGCAATCCATGGTGCCAGCTTCAGATTTTCTTCAGGTTGCTTCCCCACTGCCTTCCTTGCTTCAGACGAGTCTATTTCAATTGTAGCATAAGTTACATTTTGTTCCTCAGCTATACTGGCTGTAAGGTCGATAGCTTGAATCTCTGCCAATAGAACACTTTCGGTCACAATTCTTTTGCTCCATCCACCTTCCCATAGACCTTCACTATTCCTGCAAACAACAGCAATACAAGCTCTCCCGTTTTTGTAAGTTGCATCTACATTGAATTTCAGTTCATTGAGTGAAGGTGGATACCAGTGAACGTCCATGCTTTTAGGTATCTTGGGGTTGTTATTCTCTGCACGCACTTCTCCATTAAAAGAAGCTTCTGCTCGAATTTGGTTCACTTGGTAACCCAACAGTGTTAAAGTCTTCTCCATCACCTCTTTATTTCTGTACCTCCAGATGTAGTGACAACCCATGACAATCATATTGGTTACTCTAGCTTCTTGTGTCAAACTCCATTCCAGCCACTTCCATAGATTATCCTCCCCGAAGAAATGATCCCAGATTTGTCTTTCTAATAGTTCCTTCCAAACAACCGCCGCCTTTTCACAGTCTCTCAGGGCATGGAGCACACTCTCCTCCTGTCCACTGCAACGATGACAACTGCTGTCATTAGACATGTGCCTGGCCGTTCTTCTGCTGTTAGTTAGCAGGGCATTATGTCCCACCAACCAAAGAAACATCTGCACCCTTTCAGGGGCCTTTGTCTTCCACACTAGGTCCCATTTTCCTTCTACCTTAATATCCTTTGAACTCCTCAGCTTTTTGTAAGTAGATTGGGCACTGAACTGTCCATTATCTGTGTGCGCCCATACAATGATGTCCCTTCCATTTGTATGATTTGGTACCTTCACTTTCATAATATCCTTCAGGTCCCCCTCCATCACGTACTCTTTGAGGAACTCCACGTCCCAATCATTGTCCAAATTGACAAGGCTTGCTACTGTGAGGTCTTCAAGTTCTGGGGGAATCAATTTGCAGGTCCTATCTTTCAAATTATTATTCGTGCTCCACCATCTATCCTGCCAAACGTTGAGGGATTCACCCGTGATAGGGATCCAATAAGTATTTTCTTCCATGAACTCTTTACATTTGAAAGCTGCATGACCCAACCTGGATATGTTAGGGATAATTATATTATTTCTGTTCAACATCCTGTGCTTCATGCTTTTACACCAGATTAAGTTCCTCTCAGACATGAATTCCCAACAATGCTTACTAATGAGTGCTAGATTCCACTCTCTCATGGCCTTAATGCCCAGACCTCCTTCTTTTTTACTCGCCGTCATCTTGTTCCAAGCCACTAAGGACACCGGGTGTGCCTTGTGGTTGCCCCCCAGATGAAAGACCATATATTACTGTCAATTCTGTCGCATATCTTCATTGGTAAGACAGACATCTGCATTATGTAACCTGGGATCGCAGTTAGAGTCACCTTGGCCATAGCTTTTCTATCAGGCAGAGATAAGCAACGTGCAGACCAAGCATTGATGTTGTTGCTAATGCGGTTAAGGATGTCACCATACGTACCATAGTTCACTCTGCCATGTATCAAAGGTACACCCAAGTACTTCCCCAAATCTTGGACTTCCGGGATGCCACTCCGTCGACATATCTGTTTCCTCATTCTTCTAGGTACTGACCTGGAAAAGAAGGTACTCGATTTTGCTATAGAAATTGCCTACCCCGACACAACACCAAATTCCTCGAAACATTTCAGAATAGTATCCATTTGGTTTTGGTTGGCTTTTACGAAAAGGATCATGTCGTCTGCGAAACATAAGTGAGAAATCCAAGGACCCCTAGAAGATAACTTGCTGGGCGTCCACTCCTTCTTCGCTACCTTCTCCTCAATAAGCTGGCTAAGTCTTTCCAGACAAAGAATGAAGAGATAAGGTGAGAGCGGGTCTCCCTGCCGAAGACCCCTAGTAGCCTTAAAACTTCATGCTTTTCTACCTTGCCAAATAACAGTAGATGTTCCTCCTGAAATCGAGTTAATGATGTAATTTATGACACTAACCGACATCCCAATCTTCTCAAGCGTATCAGCTACAAACGGCCATGTCATCTTATCATATGCCTTCGACAGGTTGATCTTGATTGCCATAGATTGAGGTGCATTTTTCCTTCGCATGTTGAAAAGGATTTCCTACACAACTACTATGTTGTCTGAAATCTTTCTTCCAGGAACAAATGCACTTTGGGTTGGGGATATCCATTGTGCAAGATGGTCCTTGATTCTCCCAATTATCACCTTGGATGTCAACTTAAGCGAAAGAGTGTTTAATGAAATTGGTCTTAGCTGTACGCAACACTCCGGCTTCGTCACTTTAGGGATCAACACTATATTTGCGTCACACATATCTTTAGCCAAGGCTTCTCCTCTGATTGCAGACCGTATTGTTCTCAGAACAGAATGTTTAACTGAATGCCAATTGGCAAGCAAGAAGGAACCATCAACCCCATCCGGACCACAAGCTTTATTTGGATTTGTAGATTGTAAAGCTTTATAAACCTCATTGAGTAAAGGAGGTGCTGCAATCTTGTCTTGATCGAGATTGTTCAGTCTATTAAACTTACCACATAAATTCTTAATCTTTCCTTCATCCACCACATGATTCTCTATAAAGATGGCTTTGAAATGGTTGACAATGAGTTCGTGGAACTCATCTTCTCCAGTCGTCCAATCCCCGTTACTCTTTTTTAACATAGTGATGGTATTATTGCGTCTCCTCTGTTTCACATATGCATTATAAAACTTTGAGTTCAAGTCCCCTTCTATATTCCATTGCAGATGACATTTCTGTTTCCAGTCTTCCTCCTCAAGCTCAAGAATTCTGTTGTATTTTTGAATAAGCTCATTACAAAACCTATCGGTAATAGTATCATACTGCTCTATGAGTTGCGTTTGCAGAATGTTGACGCTTCTTAACATCCCAACTTTCTGTTTCCCTAGTTTTGATTCAAATTTACAAACCCAGTTGGATATATTGGTTTTCACTTCTCATAGTGCATCATGAAATTCCTGATGACTGTTCCAATGTTGTTCAATCATCTTTTGGAATTCTTGGTTCCTGGACCACGAGCTCTTAATCATGAATCTCGTTTTCTCTTTGCTTCTATTTCTTGCTGTATTGCAAATAAGAACATGGCAGGGATCCGACCATATTCTAGGTAAGTGCTCGACTATGAAATTAGGGTAAGTCACCACGAATTCAGTAGTAGTTTACCGATAATTCCATTTCGTTGAGTTTGAATCGGGCCTCACAAGGCCTATATTACATTGACGCGTGCACTTGCATTATACACACGATAAAATCGTGTCACCGTCACTATGTAATTAATTGTGGAATTAACCATAATCAACAGAATAACAAAAATCACCAAAAATTAAAACCTTTTTGCAAAGAGATCCAATTATAGTAAACTCTTATAAAGAGAACCAAAGTACTACATACATTATAGTTCACATTATACATACCATGTACCATCTCTTCTCAAGGAATATATTTACAACAGTTGCTTTGCCAAAACTATACATTAGCAACATAAAACCTCGAGGCATTCAAGCCAAAAATCTCAGATCGATCATGAAAACACTAAGTACTAACTCCAAGGACCTGAGAGTACAGAGACGACACATATGACTCATATCTACAAGACACTACAATCAGTATCTCCACCTGAGATGTTACTGCTGTCCCTGATGCTGCTGTCCTTCCCCTACTGTATGGTCTCTACCTGCTGGTCCGCGTCCACCTAAAAATGTTAGTGACCAACGGGGTGAGACCCATGTCCCAGTGAGAGATATAACTCTCCGCCAATAATATTATCATTGCATTTAACCAGTAATAAATTGAGCAGAGGATTCTTTATTATTAATAAGCAAGATAAATAAGTGTTTAAGCAGAATAGAGAAATATCATCTTTTAAAGCATTACAACTATATATGATAAAGCTATAAATCATATATTTAATAAGGAATACAAAGAACATGTATAACATTTATCCATTTTAGGATACATTAAGAAATGTAACATCAATCAATGATTTCCATATTTCATCCTTAAGCAAATACGCTACACGGCTGATTACATTTTACAATCACACTTATGCCCTGAGGAGATGAGGTATACCGCTCATACTCCAACTGACCACGGCCGCGTAAAGCATCAGTTCCATACCTAGGTCAATAGAAGAGCCGAACTCCATGACCTCATTCGTCTCGGTCAGTGCAAGACTACATGCAGGACATCTCGTGTCTTTGCTAAATAGCTTTCCAGGGTATACTGGCAACTTCACTATAGAGCTACAACGACGACTGCACTCTCTTCGCAATCGAGAGATTTCATGTTTATCTCACATCGATCCAGCATTGAACATCATCAGGAGATTCGTGATACATCCATTCCGACACATATAATGAAGGATTGAGAGATCTCGTGTTTATATCACGTCAATCCCACATTAGGGCGTAAGGATATTCACGCCCATTACCCCTACATATTCAAAAATATGCCCTCCGGGAGATCCCGTGATAAAACCTATTTTACCATCACCAGCTACTGACGATGATGGATCTATGGCCAGGGCTCTACATGATATGATTTCACATGATTAATTAAGTGCATTACCATATTCTTTTAGCATCAACCAAGTTTTCAAACATGAATGATTATGACAAATACTATAAAGAAAAGTGCAATACATCTATCAAGTACTTTTCAAAACTTTATAAAACATTGGGATCTCAATCCCTTATCTCATTACCGGGAATTCTCATCCCTCAACAATATCATCATCATGTTTTCTGGATCTAGGTATTCAAACCCTTAGTTCATCACTGAACATTGTTATCACTTATCAGGTAACTATTACCTCCAGGTCATCTGACCAAGGTATACTTGATTCTTATTACACAAGCATCTCACATAGCTCACAAGGAACATTAAACATCATAACTCATACCTGGATATGCTCATCAACTTATGATACCTGCATGGTTAGTATACTTGATGATAACCATATCAATTACATATTAACACTATGCAATACAAGGGTAACACCACTATTTCCTCATTAGAGTTAGGGTTTCCCATTCTTTATCAACTAGGGTTTCTCATACCATTACCCGAAATTAGGGTTAGCGTTTCCCATTCTTTATCAATTAGGGTTTCATGATCACATTATCAAATATCATACCCTAATTCATACTCTACACTTATTAAAAGTATTAATGTATGCACATTACATATTTATTACACAAGTATGAGTTTCTCTCTCATCCTCTCTAGGACGTTGATTACTCCATACTTTATTTAGTTGGCTCATCCTTTCACTAAAGTTCATGCATCTATGCTTATCATAGTGTATTGATTTTTATTACTTTCATAAGCATCAAATGACAATCACTCTAAGTGTACTATTCACCTAAGTACTTTAGAGCTACTTACATTTTAATCAACCTTGAGATACTTTACAAACACTCATAGGGTTATTTAACCTTACATGGTTTTGAGACTATTTGGTCTCTAAACGGTTTGAGATTATTTAATCTTCAAATGATCTTGAAAACCCCTTTAACCTTCAAATGGTCTTGAGACCCCTTTGACCTTCAATCGGTCTTGAGATCCTTTTTGACCTTCAAACGGTCTTGATATCCTTTTGATCTCCAAACAGTTTTGGACCGTTTGGACTAAATTAGGTTGAAACCATTTGCACTCTAAATTGTTTGGAACCATTTGACCTATCCAAAGTTGAAACCGTTTGT
Source organism: Alisma plantago-aquatica (assembly GCA_963693085.1). Classification (NCBI taxonomy): domain Eukaryota; kingdom Viridiplantae; phylum Streptophyta; class Magnoliopsida; order Alismatales; family Alismataceae; genus Alisma; species Alisma plantago-aquatica. The sequence continues at coordinate 289,523,543 of OY856414.1, forward strand.
ACTCTAAACGGGTTGAAACCGTTTGACCTCTAATGGTTTTGAAACTATTTGGCCATCCAAGGTTGAATCTATTTGCACTCTAAATGGTTTGAAACCGTTTGACCTCTAACAGTTTTGAAATCATTTGGCCATCCAAGGTTGAAACCATTTGAACACTAAGCGGTTTGAAACTATTTGACCTAGATTAGGTTGAAACCGTTTGAACACTAAATGGTTTGAAACCGTTTGGCCTAGGTTATGTTGAAATCATTTGATCTTTAAATGGTTTGTAACCGTTTGGCCATACATAGTTGAAACCATTTGATATTGTTGATCTAGAGGTGTGTGCTAAGATGATGTCATCATCATCAAGCTTCAAACCTCCATTTCTACTGTCCATAAAACTGATGGATTCATTGATTTGTCAATTACTCAAGAAAATTCGAGAAGAAGGAAAGATCAACATATATTGCAAGATTGAAATCAAATAATAATATCAATGGGTTCAAGTTATATAACCCACCTTCAAAGCAACTTCAAAGATCCAAGTTTTTCATCTTTAATGGTGAAGATAGCTCCTCCAATTATCCAAGGCACGTTCTCAACCCTTTTGATGTAAGAGATTGCCAAAGCTGAGCATTGGATGGAAGAGAGAAGAAAAGAAGAGTTATGACTCGATTTTAGCCTTCAACCCAAGGTTGAAGATGACCATGGATCTTACCTCAAGATTGGGAAATGATATCCTCCTTCTCCTTTGCTTCCTTGGTCGTTGGCCTAAGTGGGGAGTGAATGTGTATTGCAAAAATAGTCTTTCAAGTAGTGGATAATTGAGTGTATATAATTGAATTCTTAGGAGAGAGAAAGTAAGAGGGAAGTCATCAACTTTCCTTACAACGTGCCCCCTCCACTTCCTTGTCTCTGAAGGTATCCTTCTTATCTTCAAATTCCTTTGACTTATCCTTGAATTATAATCATCCATTTAGCTCCTTAATAAATATAATACTATTATCTATTAGCACCTTTATGTTAGTGGACATTACTTTTCAATTAAAAATGTAGGTAGATATTTTCACCTACTGAGGAATATTGGTGCCTCCCAATGTATTTTGGCTGCCATTCCATTATATAATTTCGTTCAAAGCTTTTTAGTTGATGGGCACTTCAATTTATATATATATATATATATATATATTTGCTACAAAATAACTTAGGATTTCAATTATGCCCATTTCTTAATTATTTTATTATCAAGAGTATCATTTCTCAAATATGGTTCAAACAAGACGCCCCTTTATTTTTATTTTCTCTAAATGATACCAAGAGATAGTAGGGATACTCTTGTGGTGGTATTTTACATATTCAACCCTAGGTTTTGGGTAAATTACAAATTACACCAAAACTAGTATTCAATGTACAAGTATAATTCAAACAAGCCCCTTCTTGGAATTTAGTCTTTCACAAACCATCCCTTAGCATCCTTCTCATTATTATGATTCTAAAGTACTTGAGGAACATTTATCATGTACCATTTTGCAAGGTAACCCCTTATATTGGGTAAATTACACTTTATGCCCAAACTATCATATAATGCACAAATAGTCTGCAAATAAGCTCAAACTTGAAATTTAAACTCTACAAGAGTCTTGATTACTTCTCAAAAGATTAAAACAAGTTTATAAGCAACTTACTTAAGCAAAAATCATAGGGTTAGGCCATAACCCAGGTCAGGGATGTTACGATTAAGCATGCAGTATACTTGTTGAAGGGTAGTGCTGGCCACTAGTGGGCCATAGAAGAGGAGAAAAAGCTAGGAGTTGTGATAGGATGGGAGGAGTTTCAAAGGGAATTTGTTAGCCGATATTTTCCAAAAACCTACATAGATGAGAAAATTTCTCAGTTCAAGAAGATTCGTCAGGGAGCTATGACTATCAATGAGTATGAATCAAAGTTTATGGAACTTCTGAGGTTTTGCCTGCACATGGAAGCAACGGGCAAGGTAAGGATCCGCAGATTTGAGAAGGGTCTGAGTACGGAGTTGACTACTACAACATCATCCTTGGAGAATAGGAAAATGTTTTCCACCTTTATGGAATTTGTCAGGAGGATTGATAGGTCTTCCATAGAGAAGCGTGAAGCTAATGCTAAGAAGCGACCTATGTAGTTTCAAGGGCAATCATCTAGAGGCTTTAAGAAGCCAAGGTTTTTCCCACTGCCATCGCAACCAAGGTCAACCTTCACTGAACCAAGATCACATGCACCGTCACATTGGACCCCGAGTAGAGGTAGAGGTAACAATTTTTTACCAATAGGAGCTCACAGTTCATTATCAGTCTCAGTTACAGGGCTGTTTAAACCACATAGTAATAACTAAGTGTGTCATCAATGTGGTCATACATGGTATATTTGATGGAATCGACCTGTGAAGGTTGAAGAGGTGACTCAACAGCCAAGGCAGAATCAACAGGGATCACAACAACAATAGTTTGATACTGGTAGTGGTAGAGGATGTGGTCAGGCGTCCCATGCAAGATCCTTAGGACAGGCGAGCAGAGGACATGGATGACAACATGCAACAACTAGGATCTATGCCATGACCCATCCGGAAGCAGTGGTGAATCCACGAGTCATGATAGGTCAGATGGAATAATTTCATTCTGATTTGTTGGCTTCTGGTTTCATATATGTGCAAGTAGATCTAGGTGCGACACACTCTTTTATCACTAGAGAGGTGATAGATAATTGTTATCTACCTGTTAGTATTAGATCTGATAGCCTACGACTAGAGAATCCTTTGGTTGATTCCGTTGAGTTGCGGGAAGTGTGCCCTTCTTGTGTTCTTTCTTTCTCTGGACACAACATTCAAGTGGATCTTTTGCCACTTGACATGCATGGTTTTGATGTAATCCTAGGAATGGATACCTTGGAAAAATACAAGGTAGTCTTGGACGTAGTACTAAGGTGGCGACGTTCCATGATGGAGATATACAGTGGATGTTTTAGGGTGATAGGAAGATTCTTCCTAAATGTTTGATGTCATCTATGACAGCTGAGTGGTTGATCAGACAAGGATGTGAAGATTTCTTAGCTCATGTTGTGGATACCAAGGTGGTAGGTCCTAGTATCCATGAGGTACTAGTGGTGCAATAATTTTAGGATGTCTTTCTTGAGGAATTTCCTAGCATTCCCCCTCCTAAAGAGATTGAGTTTGAGATCAATCTTATTCATGGAACACAACCCATAACACAATCAGCATACAGAATGGTACCAACAGAGATGCAGGAGTTAAAGAAACAATTACAAGAACTGTTAGAGAAGGGTTTTATCAGACCGAGCACTTCCCCTTGGGGTGCTCCCGTGTTGTTTGTTAAAAAGAAGGATGGTTCGATGAGGCTGTGTATAGACTACAGACAATTGAACAAGGTGACAATAAAGAATAAGTATCCTTTTCCGAGGATTCATGATCTTTTTTATCAGTTGAGAGGTTCCACTGTGTTTTTAAAGATAGACCTGAGGTTAGGTTACCGTCAATTGAGAATTAAGGTTGATAACATACCCAAGTCAGATTTTAAGACTAGGTATGGTCATTATGAGTTTGTGGTTATGCCATTTGGGCTAACCAATGCATCTACAACTTTTATGGATCTAATGAATAGGGTGTTTAGACCTTATCTTGACCAGTGTGTGGTCGTGTTCATAGATGATATCTAGATATACTACAAGGATAGTCAACATCATGAGCAACACCTTCACTAGACATTGACTTTGTTGAGGCAGCATCAACTATATTCTAAGTTCAGCAAATGTGAATTCTAGTTATATGAAGTGTCTTTTCTGGGCCATGTTATATCTGCAAAAGGCGTTTGTGTTGTTCCCAAGAAAGTGGAATCTATACTAGAATGGGAACAACCAAAGTCACTGACAGAGATCTGTAGTTTCCTAGGTCTGGCAGGTTACTACAGGAGGTTCATCAAAGACTTCAGTTCTATAGCGTTACCCCTAACTAGGTTAACTAGGAATGATGTTCCTTTTGCTTGGAATGACAAGTGTCAATGTTCTTTCCAACTTTTGAAAAAAAAGTTGACTAGTGCACCAGTGTTAGTACTGCCAGAGCAAGGAAAAGTATGATGGCTTTCATGAGGCAGATGATGGTATAGTTTGTTACCACAGTAGGATAGTAGTTCCTGATGTTGATGGGTTGAGGAAGATGGTACTTGAGAAGGCTCACTCCTCCATGTATGCAATGCATCCTGGAAGTACCAAGATGTACTAAAACTTAAAAGACATGTATTGGTGGCCAGGTCTAAAGCGTGATGTGGCAGAGTTCATTGCCAAATGTCCAATTTTTCAGTAGGTGAAGGCTGAGAACTAGAAGCCTGCAGGGACATTACAACCCTTGCCAATACCAAAGTGGAAATGAGATCATATTACTATGGACTTTGTGGTTGGTCTTCCTAGGACAACCAAGGGTCATGATTCCATATGGGTGATAGTGGACAGATTGACTAAGTCAGCTCATTTTCTACCAGTTAAGATGACGTTTACAGTAGAGAAATTGACACAAATATATGTTGATGAGATAGTCCGTCTGTATGGCATTCCAATGACTATAGTTTCTAATAGAGGTCCACAGTTTACAAGTCATTTTTGGGAGTGTCTACATTCTGCAATGGGAACACAACTGATATTCATCACAACTTTTCATCCGCAGACCGATGGCCAGTCTGAAAGGACTATTTAGACTTTAGAGGATCTCTTGAGGGCATGTGTGCTGCAATTTCTTGGTAGTTGGGATGTACATCTGACTTTGATAGAGTTTGCATACAACAATAGCTATCAAAGAAGCATATATATGGCTCCTTATGAGGCTATGTATGGGAGACGATGTCAGTCTCCTCTTTGCTGGTATGAGACAGGTGAATATCAACTTTTGGGTCCTGAGCTAGTGTAGCAGGCTATAGAAAAGTTTAAAGTGATACAACAACAGTTGAAAGCAACCCAGGACAGGCAAAAATCTTATGCAGATAACTGACACAAACCACTTGAGTTCCAGGTGGGAGATAGAGTATATCTTAAGGTTTCTCCTTGGAAAGGTGTGTTGAGGTTTGGAAATAAGGGTAAGTTGGCTCCCAAATTTATGGGACCATACCCTTTCCTAGCTTATGTTGGAAAGGTAGCGTGTAAGTTGGAGTTACCACCAGAGCTACATAGATTGCATAATGTCTTCCACATCTCTATGTTGAGGAAATTCCATCCAGATACTGACTTGACAATCGAACCAGTAGAGGTTGAGTTAGATGAGGATATCCCCTATGTTGAGGGTCCTGTGTTGATCCTAGATAGAAGCGTGAATAAGCTAAAGAGAAAAGATATAATACTAGTGAAAGTTTTGTGGAATCATCGTGTCATCGAGGAAGCCACATGGGAACTACATAATGAGATGCGTAGAAAATATCCATCTCTTTTTGCGTAGGATTTTGGGGCAAAATCCTTGTAAGGCCCCTAAACTTGCTTGATGAGTTGAATGAGCTTAATTACCATAATTTAATTCTTATAACACTAATATTACCTTTTTATATGTCTTAAAATCATAATAAAAGCTTACGTTTCAAATTTGGTCCAATTTGGACACTGTTTGAGCAAGTTATAAAATTTTCTATACATTTTGGACTTTTCTACAATTTACCCAATTGTGGGATTTTATTTGCAATTTTTCACATACATTATGCTCCTTAGATGTTATATTATCATTCTTGATATTTTTGAGCAATGGGGCTCCTAGTTGAGCCATGATTTGAAGGTTTTTTCCTCAAGGGTATTTTAGGGTTTACCCTTCATGTATGAGCTACCTTTAGTAGCTACCAACTAATGAATTATGTGATTGGCTGGGAAATTCGACAAAGGAAAGCTAAGAAGGTCAATATGGACAGTGGGGTAGCTACTTTTGTGTGTGCTTGTATATTTTTAATAATTTAAGGCCATAGACACATGGGGAAGCTACTTTTACACCTCATTGCTTCTATCCTTATCCATGGGCTATATTTACCTCTTCTTTGCCCAAATTTGAAACTATGCTTGCTTTCTCTTTCCTCTAACCTAGAGCAACGAATCCACTCTATTTTTATGTAGAACCAAGTGCTCTAAGGTAGAAGACAACCTTTTTTTGGAGAAGAAGGTCTCCTAGAGCTCCATCTAGCCCTATCTAGGGTTTCCAAGGTCATCTTCTAGGGATTTCGACCAAGGCAAGTTGTTTTCTTCCTTCCTTCTCCATTTCACTTGCTCTTCTCCTTCCTTAGACCTTCCTTCAGGGCAGAACCTTGTTTTTCCATGGTGAAAGCGGCTCTAGAACTCAAAAATCTATCTTTCTTGTTTCTTTTTCTAGGATTTTGCTTCTTTGTAGAGAGAAGTACTTATTTGGTCAAGTTCAGATCTGAATCCAAGGTTTTCTTGCCCTATTTGCTCGAGATTCTTTCTGTTTGGGATCGGACATACTCTATAGAGGCGATTTATATAACATTCTTCACTTATATTGCTTACTAGAAGGCTGTTAGTTCATGTTTATGCCTTAATGTGTTGATTTAAGCATAGAGAAACCATGCTTGTTTAGAATTTCGAATTTTTGTGGTGTGCCCTATTCTGTTCCGTTTCTATATGAACTTGTAAACATGTGTGAAGACTTTATAAGGTGTAACATGATCTGGGACAAGTTGATAGCATCAACCTATGGTGCTAATCACAAAATAGTTGATGGTTCAAATCAAGGTTTTCAAGCTATTTCCTTCCCTATCACACCACCGATGGTCATACCATTCAATAGCCAATGGTGTTGCTATCTTGACAACTGATGTTCATGATTAAGCATGCCAAATTTATGGTGACAACCTATGGTTACCCCCTTAGGTCAGGTTTTGGCTCAATTAGATGTTTAATTATCATCTACTAAGTATTCTAATGATGTTATCAATCGATGATGACATTAGCTTAATATTTGATGGTGTTAACTGAATGTATTACTGATCTAACAACCAATGGTAACCTAATGATCACAATTAATGGTGGATCAGGTCATCATCATATATTATGAGTTAAGAATGTAATTTTAGATTTGACTAAACCTTAAACTAATGGTTCCTTGGTTCACTTGATCTAATGGTTAGACCTATAATTCAATTGATAACCTTGAACAATGAACCTGATCCAATGAATAATATTGGATGCTTCCACATCCAATAGATTAAAATAAATCACATGGTATTATATGTGGTTCCTAGTGATGATAATTCGATGGTCCAATGCCATTAATTTTAGTCTTACCTTTGCCATCATATAGTTATGTTTGATAAATCACTATAATAAGTGGATGTGTAACTCCCATGTGATCTAGCTTGTTATACCTAACCATAATGTAATTATATGATGTTGATTGGTTATAATCAGACCTCTTGAATGATTAATGTGATAATGAATTACACTCTTCTTATGTTGAAACCACAATGTAGTATTATTTGAATATCATATTGCCTTACCATGCTAATATCTATGGACACATATGTGCTAATGATCTTTTAAGCCTTGTTTAAGCCATGGAATGATGATGATAACCTTACTATGAATAATGTGATGGTCTTAACAACCTTTGGGCATGTTTAAAGCCATGATTGAGGTGAAATCCTCTTCATGTTCCAATAAGGGTTAAAACCCTGGAACTTGTGATAAGATATTGGTATCTTGTAAAAGTATGATGATAAGTGTGGTCCATTAATTTGCAATGAATGATAGCATGTGGTAATGTGATTACGATTTATATCTCAAATGTTTTATATCTTTTGAAGTTGTTATACATATACTCTTGTTAGAAAAGAATTAGGGTTTGAATGTCCATTTGTATGATTTAGCCTTAATTCACCCAATTGGCATAACTCATTAAGTGAAACTCTGATCATATAGTGCTTTGTGCCATAGATCTATCTAAGTGTCAGAAATTGCCAGATAGTGAAACGAGTATTCCTAAGGGATACTCAGAGCACATACTAATGAGTATGTGGGGTGCTTGTCATCCTGAATTCAAGTGTTAGGGAGGATGATAGTTGTCATACCTTGCCCTCAGTTTGAGAATGGCTGCGGTCGTGTCTCGGTGATTATATATATATATATATATATATATATATATATATATATATATATATATATATATATATATATATATATATATATATATATATATATATATATATATATATATGATGAGATTGGAGGACAACTGTGGTTTTACCTCGGATGGTAGGGTATGCGTACCCACCTCCTTTCACTAGTGCCGCGACCTATACCAAGGATAGACTAGGCTGTTAGTAGCTTGACCTTATGTATCGTTGTGGCAGACCCGTACTGACCGGGGCAGAGAAGATCTTAGGAGTCCAACTCTTCCTAGATATTGTATGGCACTGATATTGACTTAGTAGTGGTCAATTGGGATTTGAGTGGTATTTCTCACATCCCTCAGGGAAATGTATTAAAATAAGTAATACCAGCCATGTAGTATAATTGCTAGGGTTTAATACGTATCATATTGGTTGATTAACCCTTGTCTTGTCTTTACACTGCATAGTTCTTACATGATGCAGACTTATGAAAATTGTGCAATTCTACTTGATGTTACAACTTATTTGCTTAACTGCTTAGTATACTTAAACTGTTCAATCTATTACTTATTCAATACCCTAACTGCTCAATGTATTAACTATTAATTAATATGTTATAATCAATATATGTTGGAGAGAGTTATATCTCTCGCTAGGACTGGGTCTCACCCGTGGGTCACCACATTTTTTTAGGTGGTCGCGGGCAATGAGGTCAAGGTCGTGCTGTGGAAGAGAACCAACCTGGTGATCAATAGATTCAGAAGGTTGGTTAGTTGTAGATATTAGTAGTAGAGTCCTAGTTTCGTCCCTGTACTCTCAGGTCCAGGTATGGGATGTGTTTTCTAGATGATATACTCGTATCGACACAAGATTTTGGTAGTATTGCCAATGTTTGTAAATATATGGCATGTACATGTACAATGTCTTTTGTATGCAGGATGTGACTGAGGTCTTTGGACCCATATGTAAATACTTGTTACAATATATGACAATGGAATGATGGACCTTTTGTAAATGTTCTAGAGTTTATTTACATTGTTGGAATCAATTTTAATTATTCCGAAATTTTGACTATGTGATAAATTAGTAGTTGATCATGTTTTGTGTGTTGAGTAATCTCGTTAAGCGTGATGAGGTGTCACAGTCTAGGTTCGAGAAAAAGGAAGAAGATGGAGGTAAGAGATCAAAAGAAACATCATCAAGGAAGATAAACACTTACCAAGGGTTAAAGATGAGCTTGGATCACCAAAAACACCACATGCAAGCGGATATCGATCAGTGAAGCTCCAAGGTTGGATCTCCTTGCTCCACCAAGCTTCAAGAACAAGAAATGGAGAAGGAATAAGATGGAGGGCCTAAAGGAATACATGAATTGTTTGTTTCAAACAACAATTACAAGTAAACCATAATTATCACCATATCTAACAATCTAGGAAGCACCTAGGTCAGCTATCATCAAGATAAGGTCAACCACATAAGACACTCACAAGTCTGGGAATTTTCATTGACCCCTAAGAATGGGACTCACCTTCTTCATCGACCAAAGCGGTGAACCACCTTTGGTGACCATATACGTTAAGGCATCATCATCGACCGCTGAAAACTCAAGGTTAGCGACCGAAGAAAACTAGGGTTTAACCCCTTCGTCGAATGTTGAGAATGACCATCTTTAATGATCGTTGAACCAAGGTTAACCACCCTCAACAACCACATAGAATCCAAGGTTCATTGACCACATAGGTTCAAGCCTTGGTGGTCGAAGATAAATGGAAAAACTCATCGACCACTTAGAGAGAAAACCTTTGGCGACAAAACTCATTGACCACATATAGAGAAAACCTTTGGCGACCAAAACATGTAGTAATTTTTGGCGACCATATAAAGAGAGAGAAACTCATCAACTACCTGATCGAACATGTTGTTCATCACAATCAAACCGAAAACCGCCAACATGTAAAACACAAGAAGGAAAACAACTCCAAAACCCTAATTTTGACCACCAACATGAAAGAAAGAAAAACCATGACTTAGAGAGAGAAAACCAATGTTTCGCATATACATGAATGCATCAAAACCTCCATCACCAAACAAGAAATTGTGTACAAAGATTGGGATTCATCACAGGGGAGATGTTGTAATGACCGATTCGTGAAAACAAGATTAACTAATGCGGAAGCGTTCATCAAGGAGCAGATTAGCGAAAATCACTAAAAATTAAAACTTTTTGCAAAGAGGTCCACACATAATAAATCTTTTTCTTCAAGAGCCAAAGTATAACACATTTACTTTTTGGATCAAAGGTACATATCATGCATTATCTCTTTCTGAGAATTACAAGCATCATCTGACCTGTTAAGCTCAACACAGGTAGTATAAAATCTCGAGACACTGATCTAAAATCTCAAAAGCACTAACTACTACTCCAAGGACTTGAGAGTACAGAGACGACACATAGGACTCTATATACAACTATACATGTCATGACAACCAATGTCTCCACCTAAGACTTCACTACTGTCTCTGCTGCTACTGTTGTCCTTCACCTACTAAAGGATTCCTGTCTCCTCGTCCGCGTCCACCTAAAAATGTGGTTCCCATGGGAGTGAGACAATTATAAAAATTGCCCCAGCGAGAGATATAACTCTCCGCCAGTAACATTGTTATTGCAACTTAAGAAGATAAATATGAATGGAAGAATCATATTTGTATAGCAACAGATATTTTAATGTCTAACAGATTAGAACATTATTCTATATCAGAAGCATTGCAACTATAACTTGATAGAATCAACATGTCATTTATCCTTTAAGGAATATAAAGAACATGTATAACATCTATTCAAACTACATAATCATTACCACTACTTTAACTCTCTTCAAGATTAGATCATGTATCTAAAGCCTGGTATTATCATTGTGAAGTCTTGGCCCGTAGCCATATTCTTTTCATAAAGTGTTGGGATCTTAATCCCTCAATTCACCAATGGAAATTCTCATCCTTTCACAATTTCAATACCCTAACCATGGGATTCTGGGTGTTTAAACCCTTAGCTCATCACCTGAGCATTGTTACCACATCCTTAGGTAACTAACACCTATAGGTCATTTGACCAAGGTAAGTATGATACTTGATGCCTATTAACTCTCTTGCTACCTCTTATCAGACAACAAGATATATTATGGCACACAAGACCCAATAAACAAATTCAAATTAATAACATATCACAGCTCATACCTGGCTATGCCCATCATCTCATGATACCTACATGGTTAGCACATATGATAGCAGCACATCAATTATCTATCAACATCATGCAAAAACAATGTATTAATAATTCAAGGGTATTACCCTTAATCCTTTACTAGGATTAGGATTTCCATCACACATCTCATGTATCATTCATGCAATCATATTGGACTTATATCACAACAAGGTATACCAGTATTTGGGGTGTTGGATATGATATCTATCATACCTTTATGTCTCACTTCCCTCAACACCATTAACTTTCTTAAGTTCACATACTTACCTTGTATTAGGGTATTACCCATCCTAATACTTTATGCACCAGTTTATCACATTCATCGTGTAAAGTAGTGATCAATTGTCACTTACTTGGAATATACAACTATTGCCAATACTATGGATTCATACATAAGTCAGGAATTAATAAAAATACCATGCTAGGTCCTTTTCAAAACAACTCTAAGTCAAGCTTAGAGTACCACGACCGTGCAACCAAAAACGACCGTGCTAAGGGAAGCCACCACGGCCGTGCTACCTTGCACGGTCGTGCAAAGTGAAAATACCACGGCCGTGCTACCTAACATAGTCGTGCTACAGGAGTTCACCTCTTGAATCATATTCAAGCATGAATTCTATTCTCTTATTAGGGAATTATGGTTTCACATACCATTTCCCTTCATTAGAATAGGGATTGCATATAGCATCACCCTTCATTAGGGTTTCATATTACATTACCCATAATTAGGGTTTACTACTCAATCCCCATTAGGGTTTCTCATAGAATCACCCTCAATTAGGGATTTACATGGATACACCTTCAATTAAGGTTTGAGTTCAATAACCCTGTCAATTAAGGTTTATGTTCATGTTTAGGGTTTCACGATCTCTTTGCTTAAGGATCATAACCCTTAATCATCACATGAATCATATTCATGTATGAATTCATACTATCAACTTCTCAACTTGATTAGGTCATATCAACCCTTCAGTCGAGTACATACAACTATGATTAACATAGTGTACCAAGTCATTGATCCTATAAGCAATTAGGGATTCATCCCTTAATTGGCACTTAATTACTTAGGTACTATTAGGGTTTCAACCATTTGTACCTTCATTGATTATCATTACTAATCATTATTGGATCAATAGAACATTCATCATCTTAATTCTCAAAGATTCAATCACATTGGCCTCCATTACATTAGGTATCCAATTGAATTAGGGTTTACTATTCATCCTAATTAGTGATTTCACATGTAGACAACCTCTTAATAGGATTATACATGGAATCAGCCTCAATTAGGGTTTGCATCATATATTGGATCCATGCATTTGTTATGAATTAATGATTAGTACCATTAAAGGTATCTCCCACCTAATCACATTAGGTTTACAAAAATGTTTGATCAATTGGACCTTCAATAACTTGAGGTATCCAAATAGATTGATCAATAGAACCTTCAACTGCACTGGGTATCCATTTGGATTAGTCAATTGAGTCTTTAATATCATTGGGTACTCAATTGAATCAACCCATTGTTCCTTCAATTACTTTAAGTACTCAATTGGATTAACCAATTGATCCTTCAATTGCATTGGGCATCCAATTGAATTAACCAAATTGAATCACAAACGGTTTGAAACCGTTTAAGGAAAAAGCTTTGAAACCGCATGGGTCTCAAATGGTTTGAGACCGTTTGGTATCAAACGGTCTTGAGACCGTTTGGTCCCAAATGGTCTTGAGACCGTTTGGTCCCAAACGGTCTTGAGACCGTATGGTCCAAACCTCTCAAAACCGCATGGACCAAAGAGTCAATCAAGACTTCAACAACACTCAATTCCAATCTATGAAATATCAACCAATTGGATCATCAAAGCAATCATCAATTGAGTCATGAACTCATCCCTTAATTGGAACTTCAATTAGGGTCTGATCTCAATGGAATTAGGGTTTATAAACACCAATTAGAGCTTTGAAGTTGATCATCAATCAAGCTACTAATTATGTTTCAATTGATTGCATTGGGTCTTCAACCATTGAATTCATGGAACCAATCATCAATTGGACCTATGCTCATACTTCAATTGAGTTTAGTAGGTCAAACTTCAACTTATTTGACCCTCACTTGGTCATCAATTAGAGTTTGATTCAATTGGATTAGGGTTTAGAATCGATGATTCAACAACACTCATCAATACAAGATTGTTTACTTTGAAACTTTTGAACCATCATCCAAATTGGGTATGACCTGACCCCAAACGGTCTTGAGGTCGTTTGGATGACCTAAAAACGGTCTTGAGATCGTTTTCCTATCATATCACTCAAATCCAAGCCATCCAATTAAGGTTTGGATCATGGAATTGATCACCAAATCAGCATTGCATTGTATATCAGCTTGGTACCTTTAGACCTTCAAACACCTAACCATACTCAACCCTACACCTACAAACGGTCTTGGGTGACCACCAAACGGTATTGAGACCGTTTGGATGAGCTCCAAACGGTCTTGAGACCGTTTGGCTCATCCAACCTTTGGATTCTAGTGAAATTTCATCAAGGTTTGGTCTATCGAATTGATCAACAAATCAGCACTTAATTGCAATATGATTTGGTACCTTTAGACCTTCAATTGGTCAACTATACTTGACCCAAGACCAACAAACGGTCTTGGAGTGACCCCCAAACGGTCTTGAGACCGTTTGGGTGATCCCCAAACGGTCTTGAAACCGTTTGGGCTAATCAACCCAAAATCTCCAATTAACTCATTGGAATTTCAGCACTGTTTTCAATTAGGGTTTGCCCAATTGAATAGCCTTCAACTCACGATTCCTTGAGAATTAATCCCTCAAATTTGGTGAGTCATTAGAACACATCATTAGGAACAGTAATATGAAACTGTCAACCCTTGGTCAACGCACTCAAACGGTCTTGAGACCGTTTGCCCAAAAAATTCAATTAAATCAGATTGATAATCAGCACTTAATCCAATTAGGTTTCCCTAATTGATTAGCCTTCAACTCACGATTCCTTGGGAGTTACTCCCTCAAATGTGGAGGGTCATAAACCAACATAATTATGAACAGGAATAAAAAACGGTCAATGCTTGGTCAAATCACTCAAACGGTCTTGAAACCGTTTTCCCAAACAGGTCAAGTTAATCAGGTTGAAAATCAGCATTTAATTCAATTCGATTTGCCTAATTGGTTGGCCTTCAACCTACGATTCCTTTGGAGTTAACCCCTCAAATTTGGTGGGTCATTAGCTTACATAAATAGGAACAAAATTACCAAATTGTCAACTCTTGGTAAACCATATCAAACGGTCTGGAAACCGTTTTCTCCCAAATGTTTTCAAACCGTTTGCCTTTAAACGATTTGCTGAAACCGCATAGCCAATCAAATTAAAACGATTTGGAATAGCTATCAAAACCGTTTGGATTGGTACTTTTCTTTGGATAAGCATCTAGGATTATTTCATCATCCCCTTCCTTCGAACAACCAAGAACAGAAACCTTTCTTGATGGAAATTGCAGCAAAGAAACAAGAGTGTATCAAATTGAAGAAATCAATCAACAAAGCATAGAGAATTGATGCAATAGCAATGTTTAAGGGTTTAAGTTATAAAACCCGCCTCCAATTGTGCTCCAAAGCTCCAAGATCACACCATTAATGGTGGATGAAGCTCTTGCAACTCCCCCTATGCTCGTCCTCAAGCTTTTGATTGTAAAAGTTGGCTAGGGTTGAAGAGGAGATCAAAGTAAGAAGGAATCCATAATTTATTTTCGATTTCCACCATGAAATCGAGGAGAAATGGATCAAGAACCTTACCTACAGGTTGGGTTTCGTCTTTCTTCTCCTCCTAAGCTCCCTTGGTCGGCCAAAGCAAGGAGAGAAAGAAAAGGGTCGAGAAAAGCCTTTCATTTGGCTTGGAAAGGGCATTTTTATAAGGAAATTGATGAGAGAGAAGATACTTTATAAAAGTCTTTTAATTCCAAAATTGTTGCCACCACTCCCCCCTTGGTTTCTTGCATGCAAGGGCATATATATCCCCACCTAACTCCCTTCCATTATCCATGGATTAAGGGAAAAGAAAATAAGCACCTTAATCCATTATAATATTAATATATCTTTTTGAGTGGAAATTCTTTTCCTTATAATAAGGTGAGTGGAATTTCACATACTTAGGATATTTTCGTTCCTTATCTTGTCAAAAGAACGTCCATCCTTATTCAAAATCAACGAATAACATTTTGGTTGAAGGCCCTTTAATTAATACATTCATTTTTGCCCTAAATTGAATTGGGGTTTCACTTATGATTAAATCTTGATTATTTTAATATCAAGATTCTCTCTCCTCCAACTTAATTCAAATGAGATGCCCCTCTCATTTTATTTGCTCTACATGATTCCAAGAAAAATTAATGACCTAATTGAAGTGGTAATTTTCATATTGAACCCTAGGTTTTGGGTAAATTGCACATTACACCTAAACTGGGTTTTAATGCACAAGGATTTCTTTACAAGCTGAATCTTGGTGCCCAAGCTTGTGAGAACTATACCACTACATCATATTCATTCTTATGATGTCTCAACATTAGGAGAACATCTTATCATGAAACATTTGCAAGTTGACCCCTCAACTTGGGTAATTTGTACTTTAGTCCAAAATAAGCAAACATTGCTCCAACATTGTTCAAACATGACCAAAATTGAAACATAAGTTTCTCATGAGCCCTAATTACTTTTCTTAAGATAAGATTAAGAATCTAATCAACCTTATTAAGCAAAACATCTAGGGTTAACACATAACCCAGGTCAGGGATGTTACAAATTATAAACCCCTAACAAGGATTTCGTCCTCGAAATCCCAGGAAAAGGTGGAACAGATTGTTCATTAATCATGCCCTCAAGTCTCCACATATCATCTTAATATCCTGGAGATATTATGAACTCTGTGATTCCACACAAAGCTCTTTTTATTAGTTCAACCTCATCAATGTTTATGCAGAGCATAAACCCCTAACATATGATGTCCATATCATTGAAAGGAAGAAGCATAAAAGAACATACTTCAATAATCACTCAAGAATACTTATCAAAAGGAAAGACATATATATATATATATCTAACAAAGATAATTCACTTAGCAAACTTTATGTAATTGGGAATGTTCACATAGCTTTTCCTTTTTGTTGGGAATGTTCACATAGCTTTTCCTTTTTGTTGGGAATGTTCACATAGCTTTTCCTTTTAGTTGGGAATGTTCACATAGCTTTTCCTTTTAGTTGGGAATGTTCACATAACTTTTCCTTTTTTGTTGGGAATGTTCACATAGATTTTCCTTTTTGTTGGGAATGTTCACATAGCTTTTCCTTTTAGTTGGGAATGTTCACATAGCTTTTCCTTTTAGTTGGGAATGTTCACATAGCTTTTCCTTTTTGTTGGGAATGTTCACATAGCTTTTCCTTTTAGTTGGGAATGTTCACATAGCTTTTCCTTTTAGTTGGGAATGTTCACATAGCTTTTCCTTTTTGTTGGGAATGTTCACATAGCTTTTCCTTTTAGTTGGGAATGTTCACATAGCTTTTCCTTTTAGTTGGGAATGTTCACATAGCTTTTCCTTTTAGTTGGGAATGTTCACATAGCTTTTCCTTTTAGTTGGGAATGTTCACATAGCTTTTCCTTTTTGTTGGGAATGTTCACATAGCTTTTCCTTTTAGTTGGGAATGTTCACATAGCTTTTCCTTTTTGTTGGGAATGCTCACCTAGCTTTTCCTTTTAGTTGGGAATGTTCACATAGCTTTTCCTTTTAGTTGGGAATGTTCACATAACTTTTCATTTTAGTTTCATTATACTCTCTAGATTGTTTCAGAATGACTACTTGATTAGAGTAATCAAAAAGATAAAAATCTCAGAGTTTCATACTTGCCTTATCTTCAATAATCATATACCTGGCCAGGGTATATAAGTATTGAGATTAGGTAGTATGCACCTTATTTGCTATCATATTCCTCACTTTTCATATCATTGTACACATAGGATTTTCCATTTCCTAGATTTTCTCCAAGCATCACTTCTATATTTCATCTTTTGACATACAAATAAGGGAGATTATAAAACATTTTAAGGAACACTGAGTAAAATATAAGTTTTGATCTCTCTTGTGTCCTTATAGGACTAGTCAAAGGAAGTTAAAAAACAACTACTTTCATATCTTTAACACATAGAATCATGAAATGAAGTATCTGGGTGAATATATTGTATTTAAGTATTACCCTTCAAGGTCACCTACCACATTAGGTTGATTTCAACCCATAGTGTCCAATTATCTCATGTTGCTGCTTTTGTCTTTACTTAGTAGCTACTGCCCTGGCGTACTAGGCATTTAGTGCACTGGTAACACCAAAAACTTTGGCTTTTCAGAATATCCAGGAAAATGTCTATAAAATTGTAGAGACCTTACCTTAATTCATAGCTTATGGCCCCTCCTTGGGCACTACCATCACAAATGTACTATTTGTCTAAACTTATGGCAGAGTCTACTTTCTTGCCATATGTTAATCTTTTCCACATTTACACTATTCTAACATGATCATATCACTCAAGAATCCTTTCAAAGACCAAAGTTTATGCATTAAAGACTGGTAACTTAGGTTATGATACTAGTATCCAGTCTTCTATATGCATTACAATTGTCTTATTCTGCTCTTCAAGAGCATAGCATAGGATTCTCTATCCTGATTAGGTCAAGGTGGGAATTCTCAGGCATTTGTTCTCCTCTTTCCTGGTCCCATGCACCCTCTCCTGGTGCAACAACATTGTCCTTAGCAATGTGTTCCTCATGTTCTCCAGTCATTTTCAAGTTCTTCTTCTCCTATGTGAGCAGAAGATACTATCAGATAAACTGGAAGACACTTAGAACAGACTCTACAACCTTAGTCTTATGTCTCTGTAGACTCAGCGAACCTAGAGCTCTGATACCACTATTGTAACGACCGATTCGTGAAAACAAGATTAACTAATGCGGAAGCGTTCATCAAGCAGCGGATTAGCGAAAATCATTAAAAATTAAAACTTTTTGCAAAGAGGTCCACACATAATAAATCTTTTTCTTCAAGAGCCAAAGTATAACACATTTACTTTTTGGATCAAAGGTACATATCATGCATCATCTCTTTCTGAGAATTACAAGCATCAGCTGACCTGTTAAGCTCAACACAGGTAGTATAAAATCTCGAGACACTGATCTAAAATCTTGAAAGCACTAACTACTACTCCAAGGACCTGAGAGTACAGAGACGACACATAGGACTTTATATACAACTATACATGTCATGACAACCAATGTCTCCACCTAAGACTTCACTTCTGTCTCTGCTGCTACTATTGTCCTTCACCTACTGAAGGATTCCTGTCTCCTCATCCGCGTCCACCTAAAATGTGGTTCCCACGGGAGTGAGACAATTATAAAAATTGCCCCAGCGAGAGATATAACTCTCTGCCAGTAACATTGTTATTGCAACTTAAGAAGATGAATATGAATGGAAGAATCATATTTGTATAGCAGCAGATATTTGAATGTCTAACAGATTAGAACATTATTCTATATCAGAACATTGCAACTATAACTTGATAGAATCAACATGTCATTTATCCTTTAAGGAATATAAAGAACATGTATAACATCTATTCAAACTATAGAATCATTACCACTGCTTTAACTCTCTTCAGAATTAGATCATATATCTAAAGCCTGGTATTATCATTGTGAAGTCTTGGCCCGTAGCCATATTCTTTTCATAAAGTGTTGGGATCTTAATCCCTCAATTCACCACTGGAAATTCTCATCCTTTCAAAATTTCAATACCCTAACCATGGGATTCTGGGTGTTTAAACCCTTAGCTCATCACCTGAGCATTGTTACCACTTCCTTAGGTAACTAACACCTTTAGGTCATTTGACCAAGGTAAGTATGATACTTGATGCCTATTAACTCTCTTGCTACCTCTTATCAGACAACAAGATATATTATGGCACACAAGGCCCAATAAACAAATTCAAATTAATAACATATCACAGCTCATACCTGGCTATGCCCATTATCTCATGATACCTGCATGGTTAGCACATATGATAGCAGCACATCAATTATCTATCAACATCATGCAAAAACAATGTATTAATAATTCAAGGGTATTACCCTTAATCCTTTACCAGGATTAGGATTTCCATCACACATCTCATGTATCATTCATCCAATCATATTGGACTTATATCACAACAAGGTATACCAGTATTTGGGGTGTTGGATATGATATCTATCATATATTTATGTCTCACTTCCCTCAACACCATTAACTTTCTTAAGTTCACATACTTAGCTTGTACTAGGGTATTACCCATCCTAATACTTTATGCACCAGTTTATCTCATTCATCATGTAAAGTAGTGATCAATTGTCACTTACTTGGAATATACAACTATTGCCAATACTATGGATTCATACATAAGTCAGGAATTAATAAAAAGACCATGCTAGGTCCTTTTCAAAACAACTCTAAGTCAAGCTTAGAGTACCACGGCCGTGCAACCAAAAACAGCCGTGCTAAGGGAATCCACCACGTCCGTGCTACCTTGCACGGTCGTGTAAAGTGAAAATACCATGGCCGTGCTACCTAACACAGTCGTGCTACAGGAGTTCACCTCTTGAATCATATTCAAGCATGAATTCTATTATCGTATTAGGTAATTATGGTTTCACATACCATTTCCCTTCATTAGAATAGGGATTGCATATAGCATCACCCTTCATTAGGGTTTCATATTACATTACCCATAATTAGGGTTTACTACTCAATCCCCATTAGGGTTTCTCATAGAATCACCCTCAATTAGGGCTTTACATGGATACACCTTCAATTAAGGTTTGAGTTCAATAACCCTATCAATTAGGGTTTATGTTCATGTTTAGGGTTTCATGATCTCTTTGCTGAAGGATCATAACCCTTAATCATCACATGAATCATATTCATGTATGAATTCATACTATCAACTTCTCAACTTGATTAGGTCATATCAACCCTTCAGTCGAGTACATACAACTATGATTAACATAGTGTACCAAGTCATTGATCCTATAAGCAATTAGGGATTCATCCCTTAATTGGAACTTAATTACTTAGGTACTATTAGGGTTTCAACCATTTTTACCTTCGTTGATTATCATTACTAATCATTAATGGATCAATAGAACATTCATCATCTTAATTCTCAAAGATTCAATCACATTAGACCTCCATTACATAAGGTATCCAATTGAATTAGGGTTTAATATTCATCCTAATTAGTGATTTCACATGTAGACAACCTCTTAATAGGATTATACATGGAATCGACCTCAATTAGGGTTTACATCATATATTGGATCCATGCATTTGTTATGCATTAATGATTAGTACCATTAAAGATATCTCCCACCTAATCACATTAGGTTTACAAAAATGTTTGATCAATTGGACCTTCAATAACTTGAGGTATCCAAATAGATTGATCAATAGAACCTTCAACTGCACTGGGTATCCATTTGGATTAGTCAATTGAGTCTTTAATATCATTGGGTACTCAATTGAATCAACCCATTGTTCCTTCAATTACTTTAAGTACTCAATTGGATTAACCAATTGATCCTTCAATTGCATTGGGCATCCAATTGAATTAACCAAATTGAATCACAAACGGTTTGAAACCGTTTAAGCAAAAAGCTTTGAAACCGCATGGACTTGAAACCGCATGGGTCTCAAATGGTTTGAGACCGTTTGGTCCAAACCTCTCAAAACCGCATGGACCAAAGAGTCAATCAAGACTTCAACAACACTCAATTCCAATCTATGAAATCTCAACCAATTGGATCATCAACTCAATCATCAATTGAGTCATGAACTCATCCCTTAATTGGAACTTCAATTAGGGTCTGATCTCAATGGAATTAGGGTTTATAAACACCAATTAGAGCTTTGAAGTTGATCATCAATCAAGCTACTAATTATGTTTCAATTGATTGCATTGGGTCTTCAACCATTGAATTCATGGAACCAATCATCAATTGGACCTATGCTCATACTTCAATTGAGTTTAGTAGGTCAACCTTCAACTGATTTGACCCTAAATTGACCCTCAATTGGTCATCAATTAGAGTTTGATTCAATTGGATTAGGGTTTAGAATCGATGATTCAACAACACTCATCAATACAAGATTGTTTACTTTGAAACTTTTGAACCATCATCCAAATTGGGTATGACCTGACCCCAAACGGTCTTGAGGTCGTTTGGATGACCTACAAACGGTATTGAGACCGTTTTCCCATCATATCACTCAAATCCAAGCCATCCAATTAAGGTTTGGATCATGGAATTGATCACCAAATCAGCATTGCATTGTATATCAGCTTGGTACCTTTAGACCTTCAAACACCTAACCATACTCAACCCTAGACCTCCAAACGGTCTTGGGTGACCACCAAACGATCTTGAGACCATTTGGATGAGCTCCAAACGGTCTTGAGACCGTTTGGCTCATCCAACCTTTGGATTCTAGTGAAATTTCATCAAGGTTTGGTCTATCGAGTTGATCAACAAATCAGCACTTAATTGCAATATGATTTGGTACCTTTAGACCTTCAATTGGTCAACTATACTTGACCCCAGACCTCCAAACGGTCTTGGAGTGACCCCCAAACGGTCTTGAGACCGTTTGGGTGATCCCCAAACGGTCTTGAAACCGTTTGGGCTAATCAACCCAAAATCTCCAATTAACTCACTGGAATTTCAGCACTGTTTTCAATTAGGGTTTGCCCAATTGAATAGCCTTCAACTCACGATTCCTTGGGAGTTAGTCCCTAAAATTTGGTGAGTCATTAGACCACAGAATTAGGAATAGTAATACCAAACGGTCAAACATTGGTAAACGCACTCAAACGGTCTTGATACCGTTAGCCCAAAAAGTTCAATTAAATCAGATTGATAATCAGCCCTTAATCCAATTAGGTTTTCCTAATTGATTAGCCTTCAACTCACGATTCCTTGGGAGTTAATCCCTCAAATTTGGAGGGTCATCAACCAACATAATTATGAACAGGAATCACAAACGTTCAACGCTTGGTCAACTCACTCAAACGGTCATGAAACCGTTTTCCCAAACAGATCAAGTTAATCAGGTTGAAAATCAGCATTTAATTCAATTCGATTTGCCTAATTGGTTGGCCTTAAACCTACGATTCCTTTGGAGTTAACCCCTAAAGGTTGGTGGGTCATTAGCCTAAATAATTAGGAACAAAATTCCCAAATGGTAAACGCTTGTTCAACCATATCAAACAGTCTTGAAACCGTTTTCTTCTAAACGGTTTCAAACCGTTTGCCTTTAAACGGTTTGCTGAAACCGTATAGCCAATCAAATTAAAACAATTTGGAATAGCTATCAAAACTGTTTGGCTTGGAACTTTTCTTTGGATAAGAATCTAGGATGATGTAAACATCCCCTTCCTTCGAACAACCAAAAACAGAAACCTTTCTTGATGGAAATTGCAGCAAAGAAATAAGAGTGTATCAAATTGAAGAAATCAATCAACAAAGCATAGAGAATTGATGCAATAGCAATGTTTAAGGGTTTAAGTTATAAAACCCGCCTCCAATTGAGATCCAAAGCTCCAAGATCACGCCATTAATGGTGGATGAAGCTCTTGCAACTCCCCCTAGGCTCGTCCTCAAGCTTTTGATTGTAAAAGTTGGCTAGGGTTGAAGAGGAGATGAAAGTAAGAAGGAATCCATAATTTATTTTCGATTTCCACCATGAAATCAAGGAGAAATGGATCAAGAACCTTACCTACAGGTTGGGTTTCGTCTTTATTCTCCTCCTAAGCTCCCTTGGTCGGCCAAAGCAAGGAGAGAAAGAAAAGGGTCGAGAAAAGCCTTTCATTTGGCTTGGAAAGGGCATTTTTATAAGGAAATTGATGAGAGAGAAGATACTTTATAAAAGTATTTTAATTCCAAAATTGTTGCCACCACTTCCCCCTTGGTTTCTTGCATGCAAGGGAATCTCTATCCCCACCGAAATCCCTTCCATTATCCATGGATTAAGGGAAAAGAAAATAAGCACCTTAATCCATTATAATATTAATATATCTTTTTGAGTGGAAATTCTTTTCCTTATAATAAGGTGAGTGGAATTTCACCTACTTAGGATATTTTCGTTCCTTATCTTGGAAAAAGAACGTCCATCCTTATTCAAAATCAACCAATAACATTTTGGTTGAAGGCCCTTTAATTAATACATTCATTTTTGCCCTAAATTGAATTAGGGTTTCACTTATGATTAAATCTTGATTATTTTAATATCAAGATTCTCTCTCCTCCAACTTAATTCAAATGAGATGACCCTCTCATTTTATTTGCTCTACATGATGCCAAGAAACATTAAGGACTTAATTGAAGTGGTAATTGGCATATTGAACCCTAGGTTTTGGGTAAATTGCACATTACACCTAAACTGGGTTTTAATGCACAAGGATTGCTTTACAAGCTGAATCTTGAAGCCCAAGCTTGTGAGAACTATACCACTACATCATATTTATTCTTATGATGTCTCAACATCAGGGAAACATCTTATCATGCAACATTTGCAAGTTGACCCCTCAACTTGGGTAATTTGTACTTTATTCCAAAATAAGCAAACATTGCTCCAACATTGTTCAAACATGACCAAAATTGCAACATAAGTTTCTCATGAGCCCTAATTACTTTTCCCAAGATAAGATTAAGAATCTACTCAACCTTATTAAGCAAAACATCTAGGGTTAACACATAACCCAGGTCAGGGATATTACAGATGTCTACTCAAGTTCAACATGGAACATGACCCTAGATTATAGACATCATCATTCCACTTATAACCAAGTTTTTAGGGTAGATTGCATGCATGCAAAGTAAATGCAACAATAATCAAGGAGAAAGCTATATAACTTGCCTTTACAAGGATGACTTTCTTTTTGTCTAAGTCACTTATCTTTTTGTCCAAGTCACTTCTCTTTTTGTCCAAGTCACTTCCTTTTTTCTTTGTGAGTATCGGGAATATCCCCATTCATAGGTCTGAGATTCACATCTATGAATTGAAAGAACCGAATGATCAACCCCACAATCAGTTATTAGAATCAATAGGTGTTCAAATTGTTCATTTGAATAAATTGAAACCCTTATTAATATATGGTACTGATAATTTCTTCAACTCAACTCAAGTAATACCACAGAGAACCATGGATTCAACTAAGAAGAGAGAAGTTCTTCAAGCTCAACTCAAGCACTACCATGGAGAACCATGGACTCGTCCAAGAAGAGAAATAAGAAGAGTGTAGAGAGGGAAAATGAGGATCAAGAGGGGTAGATCACTAACCAAGATCAAGAAGGAAGCAAAGATTGCAAAATGATCACCAAAGAAGGGTTTCTCCAAACCCTAGCTCAACATGCAAGAGGATTGATCACTTCTCCAAGATTGAGCTCCACCTTCACCACCAAGAATAAGAGGGGATGAGCTCGAAAGGAAGAAGAAAGAAAGAAGAAACTAGGTGCAAAGGATTTAGTTGCATGCAATGAGAGAGGTTTATATAGCCAAGGTTGGAGAGAGAGAAGGGATATTAGGTGTCATGCAAACAAATGCCAAGTGTCCACCATATCTCATCCATGCAAGCACTATGCTCAACCACGCACTTAGGGTGTTAAACCAAGGAAACTCAATGATCACTGGAGACCTAGAGGGGTCATATGCCTCATCGACCACAAAGGTCAGTGCACACTCCCAAAACATCATCGACCGCCAAGAATCATGGATCAAAGGATCCTAGGTGATTGTCAAAACACAAACTCAATGGTCAAACATACCACCAAGGTCAACCCTCCACATAGGGTATCCAAGCAAAACCCTAAACATTAACACATGATGTTGCCTCATCAAACTAAGGTACAAAAAGGTGCCCCAAGGTACTTATCTCTCCAAAATGATTTCAAAACATGCGAGGCACAACAAGAATGTGACAAATTGCAAGAAAAACACTAAACATGGGTAAATTGCAACCAAAGCAAGCACATATAAGCATAACTAGCTCAAACAACATCTAAATTGGACCAAAGTTGAAACATAAGCCCATTACATGTTATCAAACCATGTCGTGAAGATAGATTAAGGTTTTAAGCATTTAATTATGCTAAGCATGAAAGATCAACCTGAAAGCTAGGTAGGGGTCTTACACTTGATGATTCAATTCAAAATTTTATTACCTTCAATTATGTTTTATTCATTTATATTCTAATTACTTGTTCCATGGTTTTTATTACATGTACCCATAATAGTATGTAGACCATTTAGGAATTCATTTGATTTTTTTGTTGCAAGACACATCAAATTCCACAATATTGGTAGTAATTTTGTGCTTCAATAACAAATTACATGATGCATTCCTCAATTACATGGTGTCTCCTACAATTATGCAATGTCTAATTTTTGCCTTTAGAGAAGAAAAGTGTCTATAAGATAAATACCATGTACCTCAACTGCACAGATGAGAAATAAACCTCACATTGTATACCCCAACTACATGGTGTATAACTAGCTGACTCCACTCAAGTTTATTGAAGATTTGACACGTACACGATGTGTAACTCAAGTGCACACCATGTCATGTGTCAGTTAGGAAGTTTTTAGAAATAATTCATTGCCTACGGTATAAAAGCAAATAGGAACCATTCAAGTAAAGTACCTCAGTAAATTTTAAGTCTTTCAAGTAAGTCATCTAGTGAGTGGAGGAGAAGCAAAAATCAAGATATGAAGGTGGAAGAAGAGGAGAGGGAGTGATTCCACTTCACTGGAGGACCTACATATCTCCCTTTCATATAGAATTTTGTTTTGTTCATTTAAATTCAAAGTAGGAGCCTTTAGGCGCCTTCCTGTCGTGCCGATGGAGGTTTTTTGTTGTTGGTAGAGATGTATGGTCTTTTTTACTTCCTAGTTTATTTTTGGATCGTTACTCTTATTATATCATGAACTCTATTCCTATGTGCTTCTCATTTATGCAAATCCTTATTATGGACGAGTATGAACTATTTCCTAGATGTGAGGGAGTAGTATCCATGTTATTTCATGGCAAACAACTACCATTTATTGATTTAAAGCATTTTTTCTTCTTATATTGTGATGAATGTGTGGCTTCATCATCATCATCATCTAAGCCTCAATCCCAACTATGTTGGGGTCGGCTACATGGATCCTTCGTTTCCATTTAGCTCTATCATGGGTCATATTCTGATTGAGATGTAGAGATTCAAAATCTCTCTTTATAAGCTCATCCCATGTTAATTTAGGCCTTCCTCTTCTTCTATTTATAGTGTTTGGCTCAATAGCATTGCTTCGTATAAGCGCACTAGTAGGTATGCATTGCACATGCCTTACCATCTGAGTCGGCCCTCACGCAACTTGTCCTCAATGCTCACCACCCCCACTTTATTCCTGATATAGTCATTTCTCAAACGATCTTTTCTTGTCTTCCCACACATCCATCTCAGCATACGCATTTCGGCCACGTTCATCTTGTTGAGACCTTGTTTCTTCACCACCCAACATTCACTCCCATAGAGCATGGATGGTCGTATAGCTGTTCTATAAAACTTACTTTTTAACCTGAGAGGGATCTTCTGATCGCATAAAACTCCAGTTGCACTCCTCCATTTCAACCATCCTGCAGTGATCCGGTGACAAACATCATTTTGGACATCCCTGTATATTTGAATAATCGAACCTAAGTAACGAAATTTGTAACATTTTGGTATATCTACTCCGTCCAACTTGGCTCCATCATTCACACTGCGAGATTGGCTGAAATTGCAATGCATATACTCAGTTTTGCTCCTGCTAATCATCAATCCATTTGATTCCAATGCCTTTCTCCAACATTCAACTTTATCATTCAATCCATCTTTTGTTTCGTCAATCAAAACAATATCATCAGCAAATAACATACACCAAGGAATATCATCCTGAACATTCTTTGTTAACTCATCCATAACCAGAACGAATAGATATGGGCTGAGTGTGGATCCTTGGTGTACCCCAACTGTAATAGGAAAAGTTGGTGTCTCTCCTCCAGGAGTCTTGACACTTGCAGTAGAGCTATCATACATGTCTTTGATCAAGTCAATGTATTGGATAGGCACACCCTTTTTCTCCAAAACCATCCATAACACTTCTCTGGGTACTCGATCATAAGCCTTCTCTAGATCGATAAACACCATATGAAGATCTCTTTTGCTTTGTCTATACTTCTCCATAAGCCTCCTTATCAGAAAAATAGCCTCTGTTGTTGATCTTCCAGACATGAAACCAAATTGGTTGTTTGATACCTGTGTTATAGATCTTAACCTTTGCTCAATAATCCTCTCCCAAAGCTTCATCGTGTGACTCATCAGCTTGATACCTCTATAGTTTGTACAACTCTGAACGTCACCTTTGTTTTTGTAGATTGGGACTATAATACTATTTCTCCACTCATCCGACATCTTCTTGGTCTTCATAATCTTGTTAAAGAAATTTGTTAACCATGTAACTCCCTCATCTCCCATACTCTTCCATACATCAATGGGAATATTGTCTGGTCCGCATGCCTTTCTCATTTTCATCTTTTTCAAAGCATGCTTGACCTCAAATGGTGAAACTCGTCGTGTGTAAATGATATCTCTCGTATTCATGTCACACGAGTCACTAACATTATATGCAGTATCTCCATTGAAAAGCTTATGGAAGTAATTTCTCCACTAGTTTTTGATATCATCGTCCTTCACCAATACTCTACCATCTTCATTCTTTATGCATTTTACTTGACTCAAGTCTCTTCCTTTCCTTTCTCTTATACGAGCCATTTTATATATATCTTTTTCCCCTTCTCTAGTGTCCAACTTCTTATACATATCATCAAAGTATCTAGACCTTGCCTCCCGAACCACCTTTTTAGCTTCTTTCTTTGCTTGCTTGTATCTTTGGAACGTTGCATCATCTCCAAATTTGGGCAAGCTCTTATAGATCTCCCTTTTCAGTTTAATAGCCTTTTGTACTTCATCATTCCACCACCAAGTCTCCTTCTGTGGAGGTCCACAACCTTTAGACTCCCCCAAAACCTCTTTGGAAATTTTTGTTATGCAGGAGCTCATGTTATGCCACATAGTGTTAACATCAGACTCCAAGTTCCAAGTTACCTCCTTGATGAGTTTATCATGAAAAGTCAATTTCTTTTCTCCTTTAAGATTCCACCACTTGATCCTGTTATCTTGGTTTCTGTTATGTTTGCCTTTATTGATCTTCATGTTAATATCCAAAACTACCAACCTATGTTGGGTCGAGAGTTCTTCGCCAGGAATCACTTTACAATCCTTGCATATGTTACGATCCACCCGCCTTGTAAGGAGGTAATCAATTTGGCTACAGTTGTGCCCACTCTTGAAAGTAATCTTATGAGATTCTCTTTTCTTGAAATGGGTGTTTGCCAAAATCATATCATATGCAACTGCAAAATCTAATATCCTCTCTCTCCTTCTCCGTTCCTATTGCCATATCCAAAACCACCATGAACTCTCTCAAATCCAACATTACCACTCCCCACATGGCCATTTAAATCACTCCCAATAATAATCTTCTCCTCGATCGATATTCCTTGCATCAATTCATCCATGTCATCCCAAAAATCCTTCTTTGCATCCTCGCTAAGGCCAACTTGGGGGGCATAAGCGCTAATAATGTTAAAAATATTTCCCCCAAGAACAACCTTGATAGCTATGATTCTATCACCCATCCTTGTAATCTTGACGACGTCATCCTTCAACATCTTATCAACGATAATACCTACACCATTTCTATTTTTATCAATACCTGTATACCAGATTTTGTATCCTGTGTCTCCAATCTCTCTACAGCATTCCCCTGTCCACTTGGTTTCCTGCAAGCAAGCTATATTGACTTTTCTTCTCATCATGGTATCCACTATCTCCAAAGATTTCCCTGTCAAAGAGCCAATATTCCAAGATCCAACTCTAAACCTTTTTTGTTGAACTTGCTTCTTTACTTGCCTTCGTCGAAAAAGTTGCCCCTGCACATTTTTCAGTGCATCTGGGCAATGATGCGGCGGGACTAGCTTCTTTACCCACACCCATCCAAGATGTGGAAACCCTTGCACATTTTTCACTACATCCGGGCGATGATGCAGCCAATGTGTGGCTTAATGTGTATATTAATGTTAGATCATCCTTGGTTTATGTTTTATGCTCTTCTATGCATGTTGAGAGGGTGTTAATTGAGTAATAATAGTCCACTGCACTTGTTTGATCTAATCGATCGACAATAGTCATTAGGCTGTATGGGGATACTAAGAGATCAACATATTTCCTAATGATGGAAGTGGTAGGTATATCGCTAGGCTAATTAGTTTATTAACATAGTTGTGACGCTCCACGCCACAACCACAAAATTACTCAAAATTAAACATGGAAACAAAACTAAACAAACATATTACCAAAAAATTTAGAAATTAAAACCATCTTCATTAAGCACCAACACATCAAAAACCTTTGCATATAAGTCCCCATGGATCACAAGGTGCTTATATCAATATGTACATATTCCATATTTTGTCAACCTGCTATAAGAGAAACCCATTTCAACATATACATATCAACTATATCTTTACATCAAAAAGAGCACTCTAGCCAAAACCATGTATTGGAAGCATGTCTGTGAAACACACCCAAAAACCATCCCAAAGACCTAAGTGTACAAGGACAACTCTAGGACTCAACACCAAAAGACTAGCAACACATCCAACCTTATTAGCTACTATCCTTCTTGTTGCTACTCTACCTCAGTTGCACGATCTCTACTTCCTCATGCACGTCCACCTAAAAGATGTGGAGAACCCACGGGTGAGATTCCAAATCTCAGTAGGAGATATAACCCTCCACCAACGCTATTATTGACACAGATAAGGTAAATAAAGAATAGAAGTAAACCTTCAATTACAATAAGCAAATTCAATTAATGACATCAACAAGGCAGTTATTACCATCTAATAGTTCAAAAAGGAATATGAAGAACATGTATATTCACTAACAACTATATTGTACAAAAGCAAGCAAGGCCTCATCCAATGTTTGCGTATTTGATCCTAAATAAGTATACTACATGGTTGGTTACGTAATTTATTATGTGTCAAGAATTTGAGTCTTACCAACCAAATCCAACCTACCACTACTAAGTCGAAATCGGTGCTATAGAAGGTCTATGGAATAGCCAGAATTCATGACCTCACCAAACCTCATGGTTAGTAAACAAGTACATGATAGAGACATACTAGTCAGCTGCAACCAATGACATATAGTCAACAATGAAAGTCCTAGCCCATCTTGGTACAGGTCATGACTCTAGTGAAACTGAGCTATGGCCCGCAGCCGCACTCCTTCTAGGGTATGGCCCACAGCCAATATGGTGAAACCTCATAAGTATCAAACCTCTGAGCTATGACCCGTAGCCACACTCCTACCAGGGTATGGCTCACAACAAATTATGTGAATGCATATACTCAACAATATATTACTCTAAGCTTTCACTATGGAATGCTCATTTCACCATCCAACAAGTGCTGACACTGAGATGGATCTATGGCATAGGGAAAAACTACATGATTAGGTTTCACTTTATTAGTTAAGTCAATTAAGTGCCTTTTAGCATCAATCAAGTTACAACGTATACAGTCATAACAAACTCTACAAAGATAAGGGCATAGCACACTCTAGAAGATATATAAGTATAGGGTGTGAACTTGTCACACTATCACCACACGACGCTTGTATCATTTCCATTCACCATATCATCAATACCAAAGTCACATGCTATGGGATATCAATCCCTCAACTCATAATTCATATAGCACAAATGTTTTAGCATGCCTCTTGAAGGCTCATACAATGTTGACCGGCCAAAATCGCGCGTCCAAAAAGGGAAGCAAATTTGAAGTAGTCGGACTTTTAAATTTATAACCCAAAACCTTCTAGGCCCCCTCAACTTTGTTTATGAGGTCGAAGTAGATATACGGAGTCGAACACAGGGACAAGGGTGGTGGTGTTGAGAACACAGAATCGACATGTTACACTCCGACAAAGGTGAAGAGATGGTAAAGCTCCCAAAGGGAACAACAGGATAAGACCGATAAAAAGAAATCTATCTCCAACTGGAGCTACGAGGAAAATTAGGTTTTAAGCATTTATCAGTTTTTAGGGTTTTTGTGCAACAGAAGCAGAGAGATAATATTAATGCTAAAGTAAGGTATGAAGGAGAAAACTTCGGTAAAACAAGCGGCAGAAGAAAACATCCTGTACCCCTCCTCTCGAAGCGGGCACCTCTAACCAAGCATCAACACCCTTCTCGAGGTTGCTGGACTTAAGTTAGAGTGGAAAGGTCCCTAAAGCAACTCTGATTCCAAGCACTCTCGTACTCCAGAATCGGACTGAACACTAGAACCACAACACCTCTCTCGAGGCTGTTGCAACGGGAAAACATGATTCAGTATCTAATCGAAATGTGATCCAAGCGTACAAGCTAAAGTTCATATGTTAAACATAGCAATCATCCAACCAAGGTACCAAACATAAAGCAGCAGATAGTTAAACTCTTCTAATTCCATTAACATATAATGGTCAGATTACATTGCATAAGTAAAGAAAGTAAATGACTGAAATCATAAAGATAAAAGTGGCCTTCTTGATTTAGAAGGATGACAGACAACAACATACTCTCCAGCCCGATACCAGGCCGGGACCTTGCCCGATACCCCTGTGTCAGGCGGCACCCTCTCGGGCGACACACTCATAATGGGCAGACGTATCGTTTGGGTTGCCCTTGCCCGATACAATCATGTCGGGCGGCACCCTCTCGGGCGACACACCCATAAATGGCGATGCGTATCGGGGTTCGGTATCGTGCCGGGCTAGAGTGGTGCTTCTAGTATCGATCACTTGTATCAGGTATCCTTGTTGGCCGATATCGGCCTGTAGTGGTGCCCGATACGTCCCTAAGTGAACCATTCCCTCCCTCTCGGGATGGGGAAGTGCTCACCTAGAATCGCCCGACACAACCTCTGAGCCACAACACGTTAGCTCTTGAAGCTTTCCTGAGTTGGCTTGCGCAGGGTTTCGACCCGTCCCATCGGAGTCCTATAGTTGCTATTTATAGGCGGCGGTTCGAAGAAGTTATGGTGGTCCGGACGCCATGTGTCCTCCTTCAACTCTTATTATCACGGAGCCGGGGTGGCCGATATCAATATCACCCGGCACAAAGATGTCGGATGTCAGTCATCGTGACGAGTGGCGCTTGTCGGTGGGTGGCCTGTATTACGCGACACGCTACAACAGTCGTGGCGAGTCCGGCTCCCTATCGGGTAAAAGGCGTATCGCTCACCCGCTTCCTCTTGGGCGGCACCCTTGTGTCGCACCTCGGTGTATCACGCTCCCCTATCGGGCAATGAGCGTATTGGTTGACTTCCTGGGAAAAAGGTCGATGTAGGTAGGACACGTTTATGGGCCGGGACAGGCCTTTTCGATGATAAATGAGTAAAAAATGGAGGAAAACTCTGTAAAAAAAGGAAATATTTAGTTAAGAGCATAGCATGGCCTGTTATTGTAGAAACATTTGTAAAAAGAGAGGAAAACAGTTTAAAAGGGCAGTTTTGATAACGAAATAAGGGCCAAAATCATCACAAAATTTGGTGTTATCAACTCCCCCAAACTTAGCATTTTGATTGTCCTCAATCAATCTTTAAACTTTGTTTTGTGATGCTTCTTCTTGACCGATATTTTCAGACCATGGGTTTGAGTGAACATTGAGATGTCTCACAGAGAATGCGGCCCAACCACGAACAACAGAATTTATTTCTCCTGCCTTATTTAAGCAAAAAATTTCTCTACAGCGTCAGCGAGACTTTGGTGCAAGATTTCGAAGTTAGCTTTCACACCAAACAGCTTTTGGGGGCAGAAAGTTGTGTGCTTGGGTAGGCTTAGGGATTTTTGGGTTTTCCTTGTTTCCCATCAGTCCATCCAGGTAAGGGTCCGTTAATGGGCAAGTGGTCCTTGCAGTCCAAGCCAGTTGGCTTTAGAGTAGTGATTTCACATCCTACGTACCACTGCCCCGGATCTACCATGCCTAAAGATGGGTACTTTTGGAAAATCAAGTGTGTATATGTATTTTTTTTCTTTCTTTTCATTTGGCACAACTCTCATGCTTTTATTCACTCTCATAAGGCTATTCTCTCTTTTTTGGTATTTTGTTGGGTAAGGGAAAACAAAAGATTTTTTTTGCTGTTTGGGCAGCTTTTTCCTTCTGCATACACGTCTCTAAGCTGTTTGCGAGATTATTTTTCGAAATTTTTGGCATGAAAAGTCATAGTCTTTTGTCGTTTGGGGCTACATTATCAGAAAGACATAACAAAATTTGCGTCTCCTTAGGCACATAGAAAATAAACTGGAAAGAAGTCGTATCTGATTTTTACTATATAGTGTCTTTGTACATATGCATGGAGATAAAATAAGCAAAATTTTTCCAAAATTTTTGTATGAGCATGTATATGTACATATGCTATAGAAGAAGAACAAAATTTTTTTTTTCTAAAAATTTTTATACCTACCTCACTGATACATGGTACCCCCCAAACTTACTCCACACTCTGTCCCAGAGTTGTGAAGTAGATAAGGTAGGGTAATGTTAATTCAATGAGGGTTAAAGACTGGTGAGCGCGCCTGCGCCAGATAGAAGATCCCACACATATTCTCCTCATTTGCTGTGGTAGTCGATGTGGTGGAGTTGGTTAGGCGTCGCTTCATTCGATATCCATTCTAGCATGAAGATGCCACAGTCGTTGGATAGAGGAATCTGTTGTGGACTGCAGTGGCAGAACTGAAGCTCATGCCATTTGCTTGCTGCTGTGTCTAGAAATGGTTGTATCAGCGCCGCCACGTCCTCGTAGTATTTTCGTACTAGGCGCTCGAGGGAGGTCAATGCTGTTGATGTACACTGCACCGGATGGTCTTTGTTGCCGTCCGAGCTGTTGTAGAAGATTCCTGCTCGTTGGTGAGTGTACACTACCAGGATCGTCCATTGATTGTAATGCAGGATGGGCAGGAAGATTGTGCATGGAATCCTATGCTCCAACTCTGCCAGAAAAGATTGCTTTGCTCCTGTTTCATCGGCAAGGCAGATGTCGTTGAACAACATTGGATGAACAATGTATGCATGTTCGAACTTCTGTTGTAGTGTTTGGATGTAGGCGGCCCCCACAGATACCGCTAAGCATCCTCCATCTTTTACCATGTCCCTTAAGTCATCAACCGGGACTATGACATTGCCTGCCTCATAGATGACATCTGCCGGGGTAGAATCTGCCAACTTCAGAAGAATTTCATTGACCTGCTCCTGCGTTAGTGTAGTGTACGAGAAGTGGTCAAAATTGTTGATCAATTCTTCTGATGTTTCAGGCGAAGTAGGGTCTTCAAATCCGTACACTTCCCGTAGGATCTTTAACTGCTTGCCTGCCCCATACATGTCTTTTTCTATCTCAGCTTCCTTCTGAGGAGTGCTGCTGGGCTACAAAAATTCATCTTGTAGGTCACTGTCTAGCAGCCTCTCTGGTATGCCCACATCTAGGAAATAACGCTTGTCCTTGATAAAAAACAATGCATATATGCTTTTGAGCTGGTAGAAGTTTTGGCTCTGGAGTTGTCTTAAGAATCCGAAGACATGTATCATCTCCATGGCTCGCTGGACTATAAAGGCACTGTTTCACTTCCCTCTTCTTCTTGGATGGGGAAGTCCCTTAGTGTGAAGAAATTCCAGACACCGCTGTGGTGTTAGATTCCACTCTTGATAACACGGTGGAGGCGCAGTGGGAGTAGCCTCAGAAGTTTGTCTTCGGGGTGTACGAAAGTGTTACCTGTGCGCAAGAC
This sequence comes from Alisma plantago-aquatica, assembly GCA_963693085.1. Lineage (NCBI taxonomy): Eukaryota > Viridiplantae > Streptophyta > Magnoliopsida > Alismatales > Alismataceae > Alisma > Alisma plantago-aquatica. Next base: position 289,558,976 of record OY856414.1, read on the forward strand.
CTCTTTATTACAGCAGCTAAGTAGTTGAACATCATGACTGCGGAGGTCAGCAACGCACAAGAACCAATTCTTACGATGTTTGTAGGGGGCCAGCACCAGGTTTGGGTTGTGCTCTTCAATGTGCTTCAAAATACTGGCCACCTGTGTAGATTCATACAAACCCCTCATCAGTCTTCTCGCCAAGGCCGGGGTGGCATTGTAGATCATCTGTCGGCCTATCCTAACACCTACGTTCTCTATCATGGCTCCTTGTAGGACCCTGAACAGCTTCTTTCCAACGATGGCTGGGGAGTGGAATATGCTTCTTAGCGCTCCCCATTGCACTGAGAAATAGCCGTCACTCCAGATGACTTCTTCTTCACCAGCCTGTGACCTCAAGACCTTATTCAGCAGCTTCTGGTCCCTAATCGTCAGGTATCCGATGGCTCTTCTGTCGAAGTCTGCCATCTCAAAGGAAGGTATCTCCGACGATGCAGAGAATGCATCTGCCGTCGAGCTTCTTTCTCTGGGGGGTGTCTTTGGTTGGCAGCGTAGATGTCCCCCCCCCTTCTCCCTCTGATTCATCAGAAGAATCCTCCCCGATACTGACATATTCGTCGTTGTCTTCGATTTCATTTAGGGAGGCGGAGGGAGCGAAGTCTTCAATGCCTCGGGAGCTCTCCTCTCTTGTTGGAGACCCTGTGGCAGACTTATGTGCCGTCTCTTTTCCGGGCATTGTAGAGGGCCCGCTGGAGGAAGACGAGGATGATGATCCTGATGAGGCTGCCGATGAGGGGGGTGGAGAGCCTGATCCAGGAGGCAACGAAGACCTTCTCAGATGCCTTGGGCATGGATGGTCATCCCCCCTGTTTATCCTCTCCTCGATCACATCAAGGAGCTGGAGGGTCTGCTAAAGTGTTGTATTGAATACCTCTAGTTGGTCAGGAAGTCCAACTAGAGTCAGCAGTGCCCGTTCCTGGTCATTCAGCCTCTACTGGAAAAAAGAATTCTTGCGGGTTAGAGAAGTAAATGTAGCTGAGTGGCTTTCTGTTACCTCCCGCAAGTAGTCGAATTCGTGCCCCAACATTTTTCCGAGCAACAGAGGGGCCCCTACAGATCTCCCTCTCATCCCCTTGATACCTCCCTCAAGCGAGGTTCTACCTGATGAGGTAGAATCTATCTCGATCATCTGCGAGGTGGATGTTGGTGGGCAAGGCGTCAGCATTTTTGTGGCTGATTTCACCTCGCCTTCTTGTCATGGCGGAGAAGGCTGCGGTGTGGGCGGATGCTGCTCCACCTCTACATCGTCAGCGATCTCATCAGCAGCTTCTATAGGAGATATCGGCATTGGTGTCGGCGTTAGAAGTGCAGCTCCGAGCTCCATCTCGAGGATCTCAGCGAACACCCTAATATCCGCGTCCGACTGTGCTTCTTCTTCTGCCTGCAAGGGCACCATCGGAGCTTCGGGAGCTGAGGCTGTCTTTCCCATGACAGCTCCCGTCGTTGTCTCGACGACCTCAACGATCGCCAGTTCTTCTTCAGCCACGACAGGTGTTGTCGTTATTGTGGCTGGTATAGTATGCTCTGGAGCAGTGGGCTGTTCGGCAGGGGCTGTTGAAGATTTGTCTTGCCGAGCACCAAGAGGGGTTGGTTCTCCTCTTACAGCTACCCTTTCTTGTATTCTGGTGGTGGCGGCATAAGCTGCATCTACCACCACAACTTCTATTTCTGCTAGGGTGAAGACCAGCTATTCTGCGTCATAGGCGGCGCATTGAGGGAGTGGAAGGAGGGTGTTTGTCCTTGCGAACTTGTAGAAGTAGCTTCGCCCCTCCTTCTTTATGATGCTGGCCCTCATGAGGTACTTGAGGTCGATCAACTCGTCGCCCCTCATCCTCGAAATACTGCACGACTCCCAAGGGTATCCTAACCCAACCGCGATCAGGTTGACGATGCCACCCATGTAGTATTCTTTGGTGGCATCCTTTATCGGGTGTAGCTTATTCAGTAGAAAACACCCCAGGTTGATCACTCTACCCTCCATCATGTGCCACCTAACGTGGAGTTCTTCGGTGTAGATATTGCTGGACTCATTCTTGCTGAAGAGCAGGCACACCACCAGCTTGTGCACTATCCTCCAGAAACAAGAGTGCACCGCCACCACCTTGCTTCCTGGCTTGAATGATGTTTCGTCGGTCAGCTTTTTTCAGAGATCAACGGGGTTGAACCCGTCTCCTTTGGTGATCCTTTCACCGTTATTTAGTAGCTTCTCTTCCTCCTCGTTGGAAGAGAAGATCTTGTTGAGCAGCTTTTTGGAGATGATGTGCTCCGAGTTGTACAGCCGGCCTAGCAGTCTGTCTGCTCTGCCATATTCTTCAACGTCCTCAGTAGTGTTCTTCACCCGACGGAGATACGACATGAACTCCCTTGTGAGTTCGGTGTAGGAGGCAGAACGACTGAGGCAGATCTTCCTTAGTCCTACCGCGGCGAGGACATTCTCCAGTCTTTCAAAAATACCCAGTTGAATGAAGGAAGACTGGTGGCAGAATCTGCTCGGCCTGTAAAGCTTAGTCGCCAGTTCTGCATACCGGCGTCCATGCTCGTCATCTCCCGGCACAAATCTTCCTGGTGTGTGATCCAGGGGTTCTGCCGCTGCTGCTGGAGCTATGGTTGGAGCCGTCACTTCTTCTGTTCTTGCTCTCTTCTTAGCTACTGATGGCCCAGCTGCTTCGGGGTTCAGGCATTTCTGCCCGACGGTTGTTGTTTCAGCTGCTGCAATAATGTCGATCCTTCTGCCGTGTTTGTCAACTCAAACGACGGTCTGGTTTGTACGGGCCATATCTATTATCAATAAACAAGTTCATTAATCATTTATGTGTTCCGATATTAGGTGGACAAAACTAAAAATCGATATCGGTGCTAAAAGGAAAAATAGATCGCGCGATAAAAATTTGGACATTGTTTAAGCAAGTTATGCAATTTTTTTGTACATTTTGGACTTTTATGAAATTTACCCAATTGAGGGGTTTTCTTTGCAATTTGTCACATACATTATGTTCCTTAGATGTTATATTATCATTCTTGAGATTTTTGAGCCATGGGGATCCTATTTGAGCCATGGTTTGAAGCTGTTTTCCTCAAGGGCATTTTAGGGTTTACCCCTTCATGGATGAGCTACCTTTAGTAGCTACCAACTAATGAATTATGTGATTGGCTGGGAAATCCAACAAAGGAAATGTAAGAAGGTCAATATGGATAGTGGGGGAGCTACTTGTGTGTGTGCTTGTATATTCATAATAATTTAAGGCCACAGACACATGGGGAAGCTACTTTTACACCTCATGCTTGCTTCTATCCTTATCCATGGGCTATATTTACCTCTTCTTTTCCCAAATTCGAAACTATGCTTGCTTTCTCTTTCCTCTAACATAGAGTAACGAATCCACTCTATTTTTCTACAGAAACAAATTCTCTAAGGTAGAAGACAACCCCTTTTTGGAGAAGAAGGTCTCCTAGAGCTCTATCTAGCCCTATCTAGGGTTTCCAAGGTCATCTTCTAGGGATTTTGACCAAGGAAAGTTGTTTTATTCCTTCCTTACTTCTCCATTTCTCTTTCTCTTCTCCTTCCTTAGACCTTTCTTCAGGTCAGAACCTTGTTGTTCCATGGTGAAAGTGGCTCTAGAACTAAAAAATCTATCCTTCTTGTTTCTTTTTCTAGGATCTTGCTTCTTTGTGGAGAGAAGTACTTATTTGGCCAAGTTCAATATGAATCCAAGGTTTTCTTGCCCTATTTGCTCAAGATTCTTTCTATTTGGGATCTTACCTACTCTATAGAGGTGAGTTATATAACATTCTTCACTTATATTGTTTACTAGAAGCTTGTTAGTTCATGTTTATGCCTTAATGTGTTGATTTAAGCATAGAGAAACCATGCTTGTTTAGAATTTCAAATTTTTGTGGTGTGCCTTGTTCTGTTCCATTTCTATATGAACTTGTAAATATGTGTACAACCTTTCTAATGTGTAACATAATCTGGGATAGGTTGATAGCATCAACCTATGGTGCTAAGCACAAAATAGTTGATGGTTCAAAAAAGGGTTTTCAAGCTATTTCCTTCCCTATCACACCACCGATGGTCATACCATTCAATAGCCAATGGTGTTGCTATCTTGGAAACTAATGTTTGTGATCAAGGGTGTCAAATTTATGGTGACAACCTATGGTCACCCCCTTAGGTCAGGTTTTGGCTCAATTAGATGTTTAATTATCATCTACTAAGTATTCTAATGATGTTATCAATCGATGATGACATTAGCTTAATATTTGATGGTGTTAACTGAATGTATTACTGATCTAACCACTAATGATGACCTAATGATCACAATTAATGGTGGATCAGGTCATCATCATATATGATGAGTGTTAAGAAGTGAAATTACTTCCTTACTAAAAATTTGAACAATAAAACCTCCAATCCAAACACACTCAGAAGGTATGATGGAGTGGGTGTAAAATTTTCAAATCTTTATATAATGGTAATCAAAAGACCAAAGTATAGCATCGGAATAAAAATATGACTATATTCAATTATAAAACAAATGGTTACAAACTTACATCATAAGGATCCATGTAGAGGAAATCTAAACCACCTCAAGATTGTCTCCAAGCTTTAACTTTACAATCTAAGTCTGGGTCCACATGTCAAGCCATCCATGTCCTCCACCTAGGGTTGGAAGCATACCCTAGCAAAATCGAAACAATAGGAGACATTAGAAAAGGCTGGTATGTGCATACTAGAAAGCAAATTGAGCAACTTATAAAGAATAAGGGACATCGAAATAAAAGGCTTCCCATGTAAGAGATAAGGACTACCCAAAGAGGGCATAAAAGAAAACATCATAACATGATAAAAGATGATACTTGCCATAAACAAAACAAATAAGATTGTGTAATACTGGCACATAAGAAGGTAGTAGGGCACACACCCCAGAACATCATCAACCTGCATGCATGTGAGATAAGCATATCCCTAGAACAATATAAATACAATTGGTGGCCAAGGCTTCACATCCTTGCAAACCTGATAGAGAATGACTCACCGCCAAACTCCCAAATATATATAAAATGGGTCAAGACACACATCTTGCCCTGGGTACGGGGTTCCTTTCCATCCCAAAAAGAGCAAGAAATACCACATCTGCTATAAACAAAACCAATGCAATTTACACTACTCTAGTGCTACTGAATCACATAGCATGTTTAATATAGAGGCAAGTAGAAAGTATATTCAGAATTATCAAGGTTGCCATCACACAATGGACAACACAAATATATAAACATCCACATCATAGTGGGCACATATAAACAAGTAAAATTCCACATCACAGTGGGTATATATCATCAAAAGTCCAACTTGCACCAAGGCATAAGAAATAGAGTCAAGAGAATATCTATGATCACAAGATCAATAACAATTAAGATACTTCACATGAAGCATGAATTCAAGAGAACAAGATAATGTGTAGGTCAGTGTCCATATGACCAAAAGTAAGACAAAAATAGGATAATTGCTCAAAAAGAATAATTGGGGATGCAAACATACCTCAACTTCAGAGTTAAATGATCCAAAGTCACTTCTAGGTCCAAGCCTAGGCTTCCAGAGCACCTATTATCATATATGTGGAATTAGGGTTAGGTTTTCATTAATTATACAAAACCCTAAAAACACCTTTTTATCATTATGTGAATTAGGTTAGGAAAACTATTCCATATTTTAGTTTATATTATTAGGAGTTCAAAACATATTTTATCATATTTTTCGAACTTATAAATAATTAGTTATGATTTTTACAAGTTAATTCATCATTAATTAGATCCATTAAAACACCTATTATTAATCCTAGATTTAGTTATCAAAACATATACCATTAGTTAGGTCTTATTTTTATGATTCTAACAAATATTTTTCCATATTTTTCTTATAATGTAGTAATTAGTTATCGATTTTTAATTAACAACCAATCAGAAAATCTGGAAAATCCACGCAAGCAGTTAATATCCTCATCAAAGAGGGTGTGGGTCCGCCGAGGGGACCTAATACAGCCCAGCCAAGTGGCCCGAGCACACAGTCAACCAGGTGTTTACTCAGTGCAGACAAGAGCACAAACAAAAAGGTGAAAAGTCGATGTTGCCCCTGATGACAAAGACAAATAAAAAATGAATCAAAGGGGCAAATGAGTAAAAGGCCTACAAGCCTTCTTCTACCCAAGCTGTGCCATGGCCACAGCTGGGCCGAGAGCTCTGCACACCCAGATTTGGGGAAAAACATCATACCTCAAATTAGAAGTTGCGGAGGAGCATAGAGCTCCGCAAATCCATGGCGAGTTTGCACAGCCAATCTCCAAGACCTGTCCAGGCCTCTCGATGGCCGAGGTGCCAACCTCCGATCGGAGCGCCTGTGAAGAGGTGATCGGAGTAGGGGAGACATCCTAGAGCCTGACAAGGCCAGAACTGAGGCGATCAAGATGCATCTGTGACCTCGTCGGAGGTCAAGAGACCAACCCCTCTTGGTCTGAAGGCCTAGATGGTCGAGAATAGGGGAAAACAGAGGAAACAAAGAGAAAATAGGGGAGAAGAGAGATCTCATACTAAAAACCAAAATACACAACGAGGCCCTAGATTATATAGGGTCATACGATGCATACAAAGATAAGGAAACCAACCAAAATAAAAACAAAGTGCATCAGTGAGAGACGGGGGAAAGATATACGAGAGAAAAATTGGGAAGTCGGATCTGCTGCTTGTGAGAAAAAGAAAGGGAAAGAGGAAGCAGAAGGTAGGAGAGACAGAAGCAACCATTGGATCTAGATCAATGGCTCAGATGTGGCCCGAAATAAGGCAACCACGTGATAGAAATAAAAAGACCAAACCTTATCCAAGAAGAAATCGGAATACAAACTAAAGTGACATATAAATATTAGGTGTTTTCTTTCCAACTTAAATTGAGGGTGCATATGTTATCCAAATTACCTGAAATTTTTCTCAGAGGCCAATTAAGGCATGTAGATTCCGATTATAAAATTAGATTTGCCCTTTGAGAACTTTTATTGGGTTAAATGAATCAAATTATTTTTTTTCTTTCCTCATTCATTAATGTCTTTCGGATTATCCAAATTTTATGAAACTTGACCCACAAGTCATATTTAGTGTGTTGGATACGAATTTGCCATCAATTTTACATATTGGAGTTGCTTGAACATTTATTTAATATTTTGAAGGTTCTACATACTTTCTCTCTCCTGATTTCACCTTTTAAGCAAACTTTCTCCAAATTGGATGAAAATTCACACAAAGGCTATGTTTATTATGTAGATTACGACTCTAAGATTATTTTCCTCTTTTGGAGTCATTTATTATATTTATTTATTAATTACACCTTTTAGGCAATTTCTCTCGCCTAACTTACCATATTATTTCAAGGTAGTCCAAATTAAATGAAAATTGACCTGTAGAATTGTTTTAATATGTAGATTACGAATTTGAAGTCTATTCTTTATTTTGAGGCTTTATTACATTGGTTATGTCACATGGCCCACTAATGGCCCATTATCTCTATTACTTATTCAATTAAGTTATTTATCATCTTATTATCATCAAATGAATTATGTGACATATTAGATTACATTATTCATGCATTTGATTATTAGGATCACTCTAACCTCATCCCTATTTGGTCAAACCTAAAAGAACAAAGTTTTAAGCTAGGGTCAAAGATCCGATATGTTACAATGAGTTAAGAATGTAATTGTAGATTTGACTAAACCTTAAACTAATGGTTCTTTGGTTCAATTGATCTAATGGTTAGACCTATACTTCAATAGATAACCTTGAACAATGAACCTTATCTAATGAATAATATTGGATACTTACACATCCAATAGATTAGAATAAATCACATGGTATTATATGTGGGTCCTATTGATGATAATTCGATGATCTAATGCCATTCATTTTTAGTCTTACCTTTGCCATCATATAGTTACGTTTGATAAATCACTATAATAAGTGGATGCGTAACTCCCATGTGATCTAGCTTGTTATACCTACCCATAATGTAATTATATGATGTTGATTGGTTATAATCAGACCTCTTAAATGATTAATGTGATAATGAATTACACTCTTCTTATGTTGAAACCACAATGTAGTACTATTTGAATATCATATTGCCTTACCATGTTAATATCTATGGACACATATGTGCTAATGACCTTTTGAGCCTTATTTAAGACATGGAATGATGATGATAACCTTACTGTGAATAATGTGATTATCTTAATGACCTTTGGGCATGTTTGAAGCCATGATTGAGGTGAAATCCTCTTCATGTTCCAATAAGGGTTAAAACCCTGGAACTTGTGATAAGATATTGGTATCTTGTAAAAGTATGATGATAAGTGTGGTCCATTAATTTGCAATGAATGATAGCATGTGGTAATGTGATTAAGATTTATATCTCAAATGTTTTATATCTTTTGAAGTTGTTATACATATACTCTTGTTAGAAAAGAAGTAGGGTTTGAATGTCCATTTGTATGATTTAGCCTTAATTCACCCAATTGGCATAACTAATTAAGTGAAACTCTAATCATGTAGTGCCATGTGCCATAGATCTATCTAAGTGTTAGAAATTGCCAGATAGTGAAACGAGTAATGCTAGGGTCAGTTGGGACTCTTCTTAGATATTATATGGCACTAATTTCAACTTAGTAGTGGTCAGTTGGGATTTGAGTGGTATTTCTCAAGTCCCTCACAACAATGTATTAAAAGAAGTGATACCAACCATGTAGTATAATTGCTAGGGTTTAATACATATCACATTGGTTGATTAACCCTTGTCTTGTCTTTACACTAAATAGTTCTTACATGATGCAGACTTATGAAAATTGTGCAATTCTACTTGATGTTACAACTTATTTGGTTAACTGCTTAGTATGCTTAAACTGTTCAATCTATTCATATTGCTTATTCAATACCCTAACCGCTCAATATATTTACTATTAATTATTATGTTATAATCAATATATGTTGGAGAGAGTTATATCTCTCACTGGGACTGGGTCTCACCCATGGGTCACCACATTTTTTTAGGTGGTCGCGGGCAACGAGGTCGAGGTCGTGCTGTGGAAGAGAACCAACCTGGTGATCAATAGATTTAGAAGGTTGGTTAGTTGTATATGTTAGTAGTAGAGTCCTAATGTCGTCCGTGTACTCTCAGGTTCAGGTATGGGATGTGTTTTCTAGATGATATACTCGTATCGACATGAGATTTTGGTAGTATGCCAATGTTTGTAAATATATGGCATATACATGTGAAATATCTTTTGTATGCAGGATGGGACTAAGGTCGTTGGACCCATATGTAAATACTTGTTACAATATATGAGAATGGAATGATGGACCTTTTGTAAATGTTCTAGAGTTTATTTACATTGTTGGAATTGGTTTTAATTATTCTACAATTTTGACTATGTGATAAATTAGTAGTTTATCTTGTTTTGTGTTTTGAGTAATCTCGTTAAGCATGATGAGGTGTCACAGTTAAGTTGGTATCAGAGATCTAGGTTTACTGAGTCTATAGGGACATATGAGTTAGGTTTGAGTCTATTTTTATGTATCCAACATATCTGATCATAGTTTATGCTTATGCAGATATGTCTGGAGGACATGAAGAACATGTTGAGAGTAGCTATGTAGCACCAAGTGGAGGTGCTGGGAGGTAGGCACACGATGAGAGAGCACCAGAAGTAGGGCTAGAGTAGTCTGTAATGCCTCATCTAGACCCAAAAATGATGGCCAATCCTAAGTTTCAACATATGTTTAGACAAATGATGGCCACAATTACACATATTGTTGACAGAGCGCCACCACCTCAAGCTAGGGCAGCAGCCTATAATGTGGAGTCCCAAGGTGTCGGGAAGACATTTGAACGTCTTAGACATGTTGGGGTGATTGAATATGCAGGAACTTATGATCCAACAGATACTGACATGTGGTTGACTGAGCTAGAAAAGGAGTTCAAAATCCTAAACATCACTGAAGAAGACAAAGTTAATGTGACGATCTGACAACAAATCAGATCGCCTGATGCGAGGATTTGGAGTCACTTTTATAGGCTAATTTCATATGTGCTTTATGTGATTATTGGTCATTTTCATGGTTAATATTGCATGATTTAGTTCCTTCAGCCTATAATCTTATTATGCATCCAATTTACCTTGTTTTATCTCATTTGGTATAAATGATCATATTTATCAAAGTTGATTCGAGTTTATCTTTGATTTTCAGGGAAAACGGATATATACAGTTGTCTATACCATCGATGACTGTCGATAGTATCGACAGGACCACATGGAGGTAGCCGCAAAAGAGTAGAATGAGTCGATGGTAGCGAGATAGCTTCAGCGAGTCAGATTTCTACAAGTCGATACTATCGACTCCGTCTCAGTAGAATCAGCTTAAGCATCAAATTCCACAGAAAAGTGATGCCTAAGGTGTCGATACCATTGACCTAGAAGTCGATGGTATCGAGATCATGTCAGAGCAAACTCAGAAGGACCACCGATATCTGGGTGGGTCGATACCATCGAACCGCGTCGATGGTATCGACACTGTTAGATCAGGTTAATCTATAGCTCGAGTCTAATCTTATGGTGGTAATGCTTTGGCAGCCTAAAGTGGTGCTTATACCTAAAAACGGAGGCCCTTAGTCATCAATGAGGTCATTAGCTGCTACACAAGTCTCGAGAAGAGAAAAGGAGGAAGAACGGAGACAAAGCTACGCACTGATCATTCTGGAGGCCATAGAAAGAGTTTTCCACCACCGAAAGGTTGTAGAACGCTCATCCCACGACGAGGAGTGCCCATATCTTCTCCGTTCAGGGGTTACTTCACATCTATTCATGTTTTCTCCATGTTTCCTCTTTCCTTCACCATGTTTTCTACTAAGATGAACATGCGGGGCTAATCCCCTTTGTCTTTAGGACCGGGAGTAGCCCAGGTGATCGTTGTATGACAAGTTTAACATAGTTTATCATAATTTGTTTCTAAAATTCATGGTATGCTATCATTTTCTCTATTATATCATTGTGATTGATCACCATAGTAATAATCTAATACCTTTAATTGCTTTTGACGAAGAATTAACGGTTGAAAAGAAATGATAATCACATTAATTAATAAATTCCTTGGAAAAGGTGATGTACGATTAATGGTGGGAACCTTTAGATCTAATTTTCACACACCTTATCTAAGGAATATGTTACTACTGACATGGAACCAACTTAGGTTAAGGTAGTGAATTGTATCGCGGAAGTGAGAAATTCTAACTCTAGGCCACTACCCAAATTAGGAGACATTTCATGATAATTGTGTAAAACTTAGTGCAACGAGAACCCACGGTGAAACCACAATCCTAAAGATTCCATAGAAATTGATTAAACCAACCATTTAATTGATCGTTCTGCTTTCTTTTGTTTTATTTTTCTTTTTCAAAATAATCCTCAAGTTTTAAAACCAGTTTAGCTGATTGTGAGTAGTTAGTAGTAGTTTATCGATAATTCCGTTTCCCTGAGTTCGACTCAGGCCTCACAAGACCTATATTACAGTGACGTGTGTACTTGCGTTATACGCACGGTAAAATCGTGTCAAGTTTTTGGTACCATTGCCGGGGAAACGACAATTGTCGGCACTACGAGTGCTACAAATGACCACTCTAGGCTACTTTTTCTTTTCATTTTTTTAATTCTAATTTTTGAAATTAATCATCTATCTTTCATATTCTCCTTTCGTCTAGCACTGTTCTTAATAAAATCTATCTTTTTATAGGTACTAGTGCATGGTGAGCACGCGTAGCATAGACTACACACGGTCATCATCATAGGTCCCGTCTTTGGGATCAGACGATGAGGAAAACAAAATCCGAAATTAGTTTGAGGACGTGGATTCAGATTCTAAACCATAAGCAATGGCTGAAGAAAAAACAATATGGGAGAAGATCAAGGCTTCTTCCTCTTTTGCGTCAAAGGGGCCTATTAAAAGATAGGCGATAAACATTCCTACATATAAAATTGATCCGACACTGATCAATTTGGTCAAATCTCTAGCATTTCATGGGCTGAAGAATGAAGATCCAGTGGCCCACATAAGCACTTTTGTAGAGAACTGTGATATGATAAAAATTGACCGATTTCCACAGGAGTCACTTTGCTTGAAGCTGTTTCCCAGCTCTCTGGCAGGCAATGCACAAGAATGGCTGCATAACCTTGATGATGAGATCGTGGAAACTTGGGATCAAATGATTGAGGTCTTTTTCGAGCGATTTTTCCCACCTGAGAAGACCAATGACCTAGTAAGGAAAATTCACAATTTAAGCCAAAAGGCAGGAGAAACCTATTCTGAGACGTGGGAACGCTTCCAGATCATGCTGAGAAGGTGCCCACATCATGGGCTGGACAAGGAGAAATAAGTAAACATTTTCTACTTTGCTCTCAATGAGCATGACAGAAGCAACCTAGATTCAGCAGGCTCAGCTTTCTTCTTAAACAACACAGACACAAGGTGTTGGGAGATTTTGAAGAATATGGCTAAGAAAGAGTCATGGGGTGACAGAGATGCACCAGAACAAGTTAGAGTTGTAGGAGATGCAAAAGCTATCAAAGAACTTAATGACAAGATGGACTTGATTGTGAAAAGACTTCTAACCAAAGAAGATGAAGGATCTGATGATGAGGCACAAGTGAAATTCATGCGCCAGCAAGCAGGGTACAGAAATAATGACTATTCTTGGAGAAAGGATAAAAAGTTTTCATGGAAGGATCCAAATAATTTTCTACAGGATCCTGATGCTAAGCCACAACCCACGGTAGAGGAAAAGAGCAATGAGTTGCTCAATCAGGTGATAAAGCAGAATCAAGAGCTAATGAGCACGTTTGGCCAACAAATTAAGCAACAAGGAGAATTTATGAACCAGTTTGGACAAACTCTACAAAGGCATGGAGCCCAGATGATGACTCTTGAGACATCCTACTAAGGTGTGGGAAGAAACTTTTAAACCCTATGGTTGATGAACCAAGTACCCAACAACAAAAAAATCTAGGTGAAACTGCAGAGGGTACTGAAGTGGCAGAGACGGTTGAAGATAAAGGAGATAAGGCCACAGATGAGCTGATTGCAGAGAAAGAGAAAGATAATATGATGCCATATGTGCCACCACATCAGAGGGCACAGGTCATTCCCATCCCTTACCCCAACAGTCTCAAAGCCAAGAAAGTAGATGCACAGTTCAAGAAGTTTCTGGATAGTTTTAGAAAACTTTCTGTTAATATTCTTTTATTGGAGGCGATTGAGAAGATACCCTCTTATGGTAAATTTTGAAAGATATAATTACCAAAAAGAGGAGGATACCTGCTACCGAGGTAGTAGTACTTAAGGAGCAGGTCAACACTTTTATTCTAGGAAAATTGCCACCAAAGCGATAAGATCCGGGCTGTTTCAACATCTCCTGCTATATTGGTAAAGTCAAATTTGGCGAGGCACTATGTGATTCCGAGGCAAGTATCAACCTGATGTCCCTTTCTATATTCAAAAAGCTTGGGCTATAGGAATCTCAGAAAAGCAATATGACAATTCAATTGGCAGAAAATTTTGTAGTGAATCCGTACGATATCTGCGAGGATGTATTAGTAAAGGTTGATAGATTTGTATTTTCAGCTGATTTTGTCATCATGGAGATGCAAGATGAGTATGGGAATGAGCTGCTCCTAGGAAGACCCTTCCAAGCCACTGCTGACATGATACTGGAGATGGGTAGAGGCCAGTTGACAATGGGTATATCCGATGATAGATTTGAAATACTCATGCCACCAACTCCTAACTAGTCACAAGCAAGTGAATAATGTCATAAAATAAAGCACTTTGATCACCATATATCTCTTTTTCTAGGGAAGATATTCCTTGATATGGCTCATGTTATGACGAAGGTAGATAAGGGAACAATTGTTGTGGACATCATGGATCAGACGAAGATAATTTCTCTTGTGAAGGCAGTGGGTTATCCCGATGATAAGATAGAAGAGGTTTCACAGTATACTAAGGATGAGGATATATTAGTTTCCATGTTTTACTCATACTCACAACTAACCCTTGAAGCATGTCTTTTTAACTTAATGGAAGATTGGATGAGAAGCACCTCATTGCAAGAATGTGTAAAGATGCTTCCTTGCTATTACACCAAGCACTATGAAGATCTGGGACCGCTGCCACCGCAACTCCAATCCTCCCTAGTCAACCCATCTGAGTTGGAACTCAAACCGCTGCCCCCCACCTCAAGTATGTTTTCTTGGCAGATAATGAGAAGCTTCCGGTGATAATATCGGCATATCTGAGTGCCGATGAGGAAGCACAACTGATGATGGTGTTAAAAAATCACCATGGTGCATTTGGGTGGTCCGTTTCTGACATCAAGGGGATCTCCCCTACTCTTTGCCAGCACAAAATTCGGCTTGTAGAAGGAGCCAAGCCAGTGATTCAACCACAATGTCGATTAAATCTTGTCATGATGGAGGTCGTCAAGAAGGAGGTGATCAAGCTCCTTTCGATGGGCATCATCTATGCCATTTCAGACTCGGTATGGGTAAGTCCCACACAGGTAGTCCCTAAAAAGGGGGGAATTACTGTTACTCAAAATTTATTGAATGAACCTATCACCACCTGATTGGTAACTGGGTGGCATGTTTGCATCGATTACCGCTGCTTGAATTCCACTACCTTAAAAGATCACTTTCCTCTTCCATTTATTGATCAGATTTTAGAGCAGATGGCTGGTCACTCTCATTTTTGTTTTTTGGACGGTTATTCCGGTTACAATCAGATTTCCATTGATCCTAAGGATCAAGAGAAGTCCACCTTCACTTGTCCTTACGGAACCTTTGCTTATCTCCGAATGCCGTTTGGTTTGTGAAACACACCGACCACTTTTTAGCACTGCATGCTTGCTATTTTCTCAGATATGGTGGAGCGCTGTTTGGAGGTTTTTATGGATGACTCTTCTGTCTATGGTGCGTCATTTGAAGAATGTTTGTAGAATCTTGATAGGGTGTTACAGAGATGTGAGGACACACATTTAGTCCTCAATTGGGAAAAGTGCCACATGATGGTAAATGAAGGCATAGTGCTAGGACACAAGGTGTCCAACAAAGGACTGGAGGTGGATCCAGTAAAGATTGAGGTTATTTCCAAACTACCTCCACCAAATATGGTGAAAGGGGTGCGGAGTTTCCTTGGTCACATAGGATTTTATCGTCGGTTCATCAAGGACTTTTCAAAAGTAGCAAAGCCGCTTTCAGAATTGCTTGAGAAAGATGTTTTTTAGTTTAACGATAAATGGATGCATGCTTTTGAGGTGCTTAAGGACAAACTAATTTCTACGCCAGTTGTTCAAACACCGAATTGGACTAAGCCATCCGAACTTATGTGTGACACGTCAGATTTTGCCGTCGGGGCTGTTCTGGGGCAACATCTTGAGAACAAACCTACAATAATTTTTTATGCGTCTAAAACATTAAATGATGCACAACTCAATTACACCACTACTGAGAAAGAACTACTTGTCGTGGTTTTTGCCTTCGAAGAATTTAGACTATATCTTGTGGGTTCTAGGGTTGTGGTGTGGAATGACCATGCCACCATAAAATACCTAATGGAGAAAAAAGATGCAAAACCTAGATTGATTAGGTGGATTTTGTTGTTACAAGAATTTGACATTGAAATTAAAGATAAGGCAGGTATTGAGAATGTGGTTGCGGACCACTTATCTCAGTTAGAGTGAGTTGATGAAAAGGACACCCACATACCCATTACCGAGACATTTTCGGATGAACAAATTCTTGCAATTCAATCGACTAATCCTTGGTTTTTGCATATTGTCAACTACCTTGCTTGTAAAGAAATCCCAGATGATTGGACATGTCAAGAGAAAAAAAGGTTTTCCCAATCTTTAAGATATTATTTTTGGGATGACCCAATTTTGTCGAGACAATGCAGGGATCGAATCTTGCGTAGGTGTGTTCCGGAGTATGAATATGAGAGTGTACTTAGTCATTGTCATACACTACCTACTGGCGGTCATCATGCAAGTACAAGGGCAGAGGCTAAGGTGCTAGCAAGTGGCATTTTCTGGCCTACACTTTTCAGGGATGCCTATGACTATGTGAGACGATGTGATTCATGTCAAAGGGTAGGTAATATATCCAAATAGTAAGAGATGCCCCTCACGGTATTCCAAGAAGTTGAGGTGTTCGATCTGTGGGGTATTGATTTCACGGGACCATTTGTGTCCTCCAACTCCAATTAATATATCTTACTTGCTGTTGATTATGTATCAAAGTGGGTAGAGGCAATACCCACAAGGACTAATGATTCTGCAGTAGTGTGCATGTTTGTAAAAGATCATATTTTCTACAGGTTTGGTGCGCCACAGATGATCATCAGTGATGGTGGCACCCATTTCATGAATCGAAAATTTGCTGCACTATTGAGTAAATACGGGGTCAAGCACAATGTAGGCACCCCGTATCACCCCCAAACACAAGGCCAGGTGGATGTTTCAAATAGAGAAATTAAGAAGATACTGGAGCGTACCGTGGCCACATCAAGAAAGAATTGGAGTGCGTTGCTACCGGATGCATTATGGGCATACAAGACTGCATTCAAAACACCTATAGGCACTACGCCTTTTAGGTTGGTGTATGGCCGGGCATGCCATTTGTAAGTAGAACTGGAGCACAAAGTGCACTGGGTGCTAAGGAAGTTGAATTTGAGCATGGATGAGGCTGGAAGAAAGAGAATGTTAGAACTCAATGAGCTAGATGAGCTAAGAATGAATTCCTATGAGAACTCAAGGATTTATAAAGAGCGTACAAAGCAAATCCATGATCGCCATATCCAGCTGCGGATGTTTAAAAAGGGTGAGATGGAACTTTTGTTCAATTCAAGGTTAAAGTTGCACCCTGGAAAATTACGATCACGCTATAGTGGACTATTTATAGTAGAGGAAGTGTGACCCCATGGTGCTATCATGGTTAAGGATAGTGACAGAATGTTCCTAGTGAACGACCAAAGATTGAAGCACTATTATGGGGAGGATTATCAAAGAAAGGTGCATGAGGTTAAACTCATGGCACTTAAGGAAGAATAATGAGCTTTATTATGTCTATCCTAAGACGTTAAAGTAGGGCACTTGTTGGGAGGCAACCCAACCATTGGTAGATTTCATTTCCACTTACTTAAGTAGTTTCCATTAAATTCGATTTTAGTATAAAAATGATGCCCTGATGTGTGTTAAGTGTGCATGACTGTTTGGGTGTCGATACCATCGACCCTTGTGTCGATGGTAGCGACCAAGGTGCAGAGAGATAGCTACAGAAAACTTGCTCCGTCGATACTATCGACGGCCTCGTCGATAGTATCAACCACACATCAAGCTGATCGACAAAATATTCTGGAGCACGATGATGCTTGCGAGATCTCTGGAGATTTTCAGACAAAATCTTCTCAGTCATGTTGATGCCATCGACACCATAGTCGATGGTATTGACTTTACTTCAGGCA
This sequence comes from Alisma plantago-aquatica, assembly GCA_963693085.1. Lineage (NCBI taxonomy): Eukaryota > Viridiplantae > Streptophyta > Magnoliopsida > Alismatales > Alismataceae > Alisma > Alisma plantago-aquatica. The sequence goes on from OY856414.1 coordinate 289,576,619, forward strand.
AAACCAGAGCCAAGGCCTCATGAGGATAACAGATGCATGCAGAAATTGATGCCATCAACACTCCGTCGATGGTATCGACGGGACACGTCAGCGATCTGCGAGACGCCGTCAACAAAGCACACTAATTTTGGAGGGCGATCTGGGGGATGAGTCGATACTATCGACACCTGTCGATGGTATCAACACGTCATCAATTCGGGCCCCCACATCCAGCAATCGACAACCATCGATACCAGTGGAAGACATATTGTGCTACATGTGTCGATACAATCGACATCCCGTCGATGGTATCGACGGGTCAACAGAGGTGCCGATCTCAGATATAAAAGGAGGGGTTGAATTCATTTCTTCTTCACACCTTCAGATCTTCTCCGATCCTATTTAGTTTGAGCACTTGTGAGCAATCAAAGGTGTACACTGAGCAAGCGAGTGATCTTCTTTGAGTTTTGCATCGACTGCGGAGATCATTTTCTCTGACCTTCACCGAGCTCTTCTTCTATATGTTTTCTCCATCCATCATGGTGAGGAACACGGCTTCATCTTCCTCGCGTGTGGCTCCTATGGTGATTGACACGTTTGTGCCACCACCGTCGGGTTCCATTTCCTGTCCGAGGATTGTCCACCCCTTGGTGGATGTGAAGAAAGTCTTTGATGAGTTGATGAAGCGGGCAATAGAGCCCACTCATTACGTTGATCGAGCAATGATCCAAGACCTTGTATTTGAGGACAACCTCACCTATCTCCTCCGTGGCCAAGTTGGGAGGAGGGCAACAAAAGTGGAGGAAGAAATTCCCTACCACGTTGAGGGTCATCCTTTCTTTGGCGAGTGGCCAACTTATAAGGAGACTGTGGCGGAGTTCATGGCCTCCCTTGACATCTGTGTTGTGCCAAATGACCTTATCACCACCGACCACGAGTGGATCAAAGGTTACATTTCCTTTTGTTTGTTCATCCGCAACTGCACTATTATTCTCCACCAATTCAACTCGATCTACAACTAGTGGCACTCATCCGAGCAGTACAAACGGCTGGATAATCAGGCCAATTATGATGCGATGTTTGCAGAACTGGTAACCACTTCAGTGGGGAAATGAATCAGCTATCACAATGTGGCGGTGGCCGACTTCGAGCACCTATTCGTGTGGGTTTTACACCGTATGCTTTGCATCACCTTCTTTGCTCGCGACGAGCTTTCTTTGAGCAAATTCCAGGAGACAGATTTATTTTTCCTCTACAAGCTGTTGAAGAGGGAAAAGTTAAACTGGGGCACATTTTTCTTGATGCATGTGATGACCGTGAAGAGGAGTACCAGAAGAGCCCTATTCATTTTGGGGGACTTATCATGCCACTAGCCCTCTATCTTGGGCTAGACCTGTCATCACTTCCTCCACTGGTCAGCAAAAATTTGGTGAATCTTGCTCATTTCCACCGCTCCAACCTTCTGACAGTTCATGACGATGTGGTCTATGCGCACTGCCACATCAACAAAGAGTATCAAGAGTGTGCGCTCCCTGATCCCATCTTCAACATCCAGGGGGGCCAACATTTCAGGTGGCCCGTTATTGCCATTAATGATTCCGACAGTGCCGAAGATGAGGAGGAAAATGACAACGATGACAACGATGAGCATGAGGAGGAAGAGGAGACTGTTACCCCTCTTCGGGCACGAGTGGCACTGAGGAAGCGGCCACACTTCTATCCGGGTGCATCATCATCCTCACAGCCTCCACCACCACAGCCCTCTCAGGAAGGAGAGGATGTCTTTTCAATGCAGGGAATGTATACCATGCTATAAGGCATTCAGGAGACGCAACAACGGCATACCACATCCTTTGCAGATATACAGGACACGACCAACAGGTTGTATGTGAACCAACATGCGATTTTTAAGAATGAACGTCAGTTTTTTGCCAACCAACACTAGGTCTATGACCGGTTGGGGATGATCGAGCAACAACAACAGCCGTTCTACGATCATTATTGGATCTACGACTATTTCGGAGGGTATCCACAGCCACCGCCCATGCCACCTTATGATCCGAGCATTCAGGGGCAATATCCTAAGTGGGACCCCTATACCCAGTAGTACTCGCCATTTCCACCACCACCACAATAGAAGGGTATCACTGTTCCACCTTCTAAGGTTGTTTTTGACTATGAGGCAATAGTTGAATTCAAGCTTAGGGGGGGAGATGGAACAATTTCTATCTTAGTTTTTTTTCTTCCTTTTAGTATTTTCTAGTTTTTATTATTTATAGCTTTCTAGGATCCACATTTATCCAGTGTAATCCATGGATGTATAATTTTAAATGTGTGTCATCTCTTGTTTTCATATGGGGAAAGTTGAAATTTGAGCATTAATTGAAAAATTTTCAAGTAATTGTAAGCTTGCTTTGTTGGAAATTGAACACTTAACTTATGAAAGCAATTGGGTAGGTCAACTTTAAAACATATGAGCATAATTGTACATCCATATGATTCAAGAAATGTGGACAGTTTTGGATGTTGAGCCTAAACTGATGAATGGGTAACAAGACCTTAATCATAAATGAGAGAGAGAAAACCTTTGTTTTAGTGGTACACAAGTTAGTAAGGAGGGACGTATAATATCTTTTGATGGTTCTGTCAATTAGTCTTGTGATCTATCCACCGCAATGTCATTCACACTCCACCATAAGAACTGTGAGCACATTACTATCTCTCACTCATTGACTGCTTTCCATGTAGACAGGTCTTGCATTACAGTTATTCTTGTAGGATTTGCATATAAAAAATGAAAAATAAAAAATAGAGAATAGTTTTACATACACATTATCTTTATGTGCATGTCATAGTAGTTGCATAATTGACATGATGTAGTTGCATTTGTATCTTTTGAGCATACAATACATCATGTGTCTATTGTTTTTCTAAAAATATTAAAGGTGTTGAACTTGTTCCATACCCTCCAAAAAGAATGCATCAAATGTACAAGTTATGTAAGAGGAAGAATGCCCAACAAATAACTCACTGTCATTTATGAAAGTGAGGGATTTTATAAAAAAATATAATAAAAAAAGAATATATATATATATATATATATATATATATATATATATATATATATATATATATATATATATTGAAGAAAAAAAGAAGAGGGAGAAAGGAACATGTTCTCACTTGAGAATTTAGAAGAATAAGCACATGGTGTAGTTTTCTTAGATATTCCATCTCACCTTGAGATGGAATGATAGTACATGCATCATTCCACCAAAAATGTAGCATTAGGACATTTTCCTTTGCATTTTACATCATGACAGGTCATTAATTTTTATATTGCATGATTGATTGTTTTGTGCTTTCTGTTCTTCCATAACCACCCATTCCATCCACCCATTGCTCAAAACGGTAGGCCATCCATGATTATCTCCTAATCCGTGTATATCAGGAGATCTTCTTCCATGTAGATGGTAGTTAGGAAATGAGAAACGTAGATAGGAGATCACAAGATACACCAAGCCTGAACCAGAGGAATTTATTATATCAACTGCCTTATTTGATAGTATTCATTGGTCTTGGGATGGACATCTCTCATGAACAATTATTATCACCTGTAGGGTAGTTACCGTTCCGTGGTCAGTGAGGGCCGACATGTGCATGTCAGATGGGAATCATACAGTGATGTCGTTTATGCTATTATGTTCTTTAGTTGACCCTCAGAATTCTATTCTACAGTTTTGTGCTCGAGGACTAGCAAAGATCTAGCTTAGGGGAGTTTGATGTGAGGATTTTGAGTAGCTTTTATAGGCTAATTTCATATGTGCTTTATGCAATTATTGGTCATTTTCATGGTTAATATTGCATGATTCAGTTCCTTTAGCCTATAATCTTATTATGCATCAAATTTACCTTGCTTTATCTCATTTGGTATGAATGATCATATTTATCAAAGTTGATTCGAGTTTATATTTGATTTTTAGGAAAACAGATATATACAATTGTCGATACCATCGACGGCTGTCGATAGTATCGACAGGACCATAGGGAGGTAGCCGCAAAAGAGCAGAATTAGTCAATACCATCGACTCAAAAGTCAATGGTAGCGAGATATCTTCAGCGAGTCAGATTTCTATAAGTCGATACTATCGAACAAATAGTCGATACTATCGAATCCGTCTTAGTAGAATCAGCTTAAGCATCAGATTCCACAGAAAAGTGATGCCTAAGGTGTCGATACCATTGACCTAGAAGTCGATGGTATCGAGATTATGTTAGAGCAAACTCAGAAGGACTGTCGAGATCCGGGTGGGTCGATACCATCAACCCGCATCGATGGTATCGACACCGTCAGATCAGGTTAATCTACAGCTCGAGTCTAATTGTACGGTGGTGATGTTTTGGTGGCCTAAAGTGATGCTTATACCTAAAAACGGCAGCCCTAAGTCATCTATGAGGTCATTAGCCACTACACAAGTCTCGAGTAGAGAAAAGGAGGAAGAACGGAGCAATAGCTACGCACCGATCATTCTAGAGGCTGTAGAAAGAGTTTTCCACCACCGGAAGGTTGTAGAACGCTCATCCCACACCGAGGAGCGCCCAGATCTTCTCTGTTCAGGGGTTACTTCACATCTATTCATGTTTTCCCCATGTTTCCTCTTTCCTTGACCATGCTCTCTACTGAGATGAACATGCGGGGCTAATCCCCTTTATCTTTAGGACCGTGAGTAGCCCAGGTGATCGTTGTTTGACAAGTTTAACATAGTTTATCATAATTTGTCTCTAAAATTCATGGTATGCTATCGTTTTCTCTATTATATCATTGTGCTTGATCACCATAGTGATAATCCAATACCTTTAATTGCTTTTGATGAAGAATTAATGGTTAAAAAGAAACGATAATCACATTAATTAATAAATTCCTTGGAAAAGGTGATGTACGATTAATGGTGGGAACCTTTAGACCTAATTTTCATGCACCTTATCTAAGGCATAGGTTACTACTGACCTGGAACTGACTTAGGTTAAGGTAGTGAATTGTATCGCGAAAGTGAGCAATTCTAATTCTAGGTCACTACCTGAATTAGGAGACATTTCATGATAATTGTGTAAATTTAGAGCAACGAGAACCCCCGGTGAAACTGCAATCTTAAAGATTCCATCGAAATTGATTAAACCAACCATTTAATCGACCGTTCTGCTTTCTTTTGTATTATTTTTCTTTTTCAAAACAATCCTCAACTTTTAAAACTAGTTTAGCTGATCATGAGTAGTTAGTAGTAGTTTACCGATAATTCCATTTCCCTGAGTTTGACTCGGGCCTCACAAGGCCTATATTACATTGACACGTGCACTTGCGTTATACGCACGATAAAATCGTGTCACCGTCACTGTGTAATTAATTACAGAATTAACCATAATCAACAAAATAACAAAAATCACAAAAAATTAAAACCTTTTTGCAAAGAGATCCATATCCAGGAAACTCTTATAAAGAGAACCAAAGTACTGTATACATTATAGTTCACATTGTACATACCATTTACCATCTCTTCTCGAGGAATATATTTACAACAGTTGCTTTGCCAAAACTATACATAAGCAACATAAAACCTCGAGGCATTCAAGCCAAAAATCTCAGATCGATCATGAAAACACTAAATATTGACTCCAAGGACCTGAGAGTACAGAGACGACACATAGGACTCATATCTATAAGACACTACAATTAGTATCTACACCTAAGATGTTACTGTTGTCCCTGATGCTGCTGTCCTTCCCCTACTGTATGGTCCCTACCTGCTCGTCCGCGTCCACCTAAAAATGTTGGTGACCAACGGGGTGAGACCCATGTCCCAGCGAGAGATATAACTCTCTACCAATAATATTATCATTGTAGTTAAACTGTAATAAATTGAGCAGAGAATTATTTATTATTAATAAGAAAGATAAATCACTATTTAAGAAGAATAGAGCAATATCATCTTTTAAAGCATTACAGCTATATATGATAAAGCAGCAAATCATCTATTTAATAAGGAATATGAAGAACATGTATAACATTTATCCCTTTTAATATACATTAAACAATGTAACATCAACCGATGATTTCCATATTTCATCCTTAAGCAAATATGCTACACGGCTGATTACATTTTACAATCACACTTATGCCCTAAGGAGATGAGGTATACCGCTCATACTCCAACCAACCACGGCGGCGTAAAGCATCAGTTCCATACCTAGGTCAATGGAAGAGCCGAACTCCATGACCTCATCTGTCTCGGTCAGTGCAAGACTACATGCAGGACATCTCCTGTCTCTACTAAATAGATTTCTAGGGTATACTGGTAACTTCGCTATAGAGCTACAACGGCGGCTGCACTCTCTTCACAATCGAGAGATTTCATGTTTATCTCGCATCGATCCAGAATTAAACATCATCAGGAGATTTGTGATACATCCATCCCGACACATATAATGAAGGATTGAGAGATATCATGTTTATCTCACATCAATCCCACATTAGGGCGTAATGATATTCATGCCAATTACCCCGACATATTAAAAAATATGCCCTCCAGGAGATCCTGTGAGAAAACATGTTTCACCATCACCATCTACTGACGATGATGGATCTATGGCCAGGGCTGTACATGATAAGATTTCATTTGATTAATTAAGTGCATTACATATTATTTTAGCATCAGCCAAGTTTTCAAACATGAATTATTATGACAAATGCTACAAAGAAAAGTGTAATACATCTATCAAGTACTTTTTAAAACTTTATAAAACATTGGGATCTCAATCCCTTATCTCATTACCGAGAATTCTCATCCCTCAACAATATCATCATCATGTTTACTGGATCTGGGTATTCAAACCCTTAGTTCATCACTGAACATTGTTATCACTTATCAGGTAACTATTACCTCCAGGTCATCTGACCAAGGTATACTTGATTCTTATTATACAAGCATCTCACATAGCTCACAAGGCACATTAAACATTATAGCTCATACTTGGCTATGCTCATCAACTTATGATACCTGCATGGTTAGTATACTTGATAACAACCATATCAATTACATATTAACACTATGCAATATATGGGTAACACCACTATTCCCTCATTAGAGTTAGGGTTTCCCATTCTTTATCAATTAGGGTTTCTCATACCATTACTCGAAATTAGGGTTAGGATTTCCCATTCTTTATCAATTAGGGTTTCATGATCACATTATCAAAGATCAAACCCTAATTCATACTCCACACTTATTAAAAGTATCAATGTATGCACATTACATATTTATTACACAAGTATGAGTTTCTCTCTCATCCTCTCTAGGATGTTGATTACTCCATACTTTATTAAGTTGGCTCATCCTTTCACTAAAGTACATGCATCTATGCTTATCATAGTGTATTGAGTTTATTACTTTCTTAAGCATCAAATGACAATCACTCTAAGTGTACTATTCACCTAAGTACTTTAGAGGTACTTCCATTGTAATCAACCTTGAGATACTTTACAAACACTCATAGGGTTATTTAACCTTACATGGTTTTGAGACTATTTGTTCTCTAAACGGTTTGAGATTATTTAATCTTCAAATGATCTTGAAAACCCCTTTAACCTTCAAACGGTCTTGAGACCCCTTTGACCTTCAAACGGTCTTGAGATCCTTTTTGACCTTCAAATGGTCTTGAGATCCTTTTGATCTCCAAACGGTTTGGGACCATTTGGACTAAATTAGGTTGAAACCGTTTGCACTCTAAATGGTTTGAAACCGTTTGACCTATCCAAAGTTGAAACCGTTTGCACTCTAAATGGTTTGAAACCATTTGACCTCTAACGGTTTTGAAACCGTTTGGCCATCCTAGGTTGAAACCATTTGGCCATCCAAGGTTGAAACCATTTGAACACTAAACGGTTTCAAACTGTTTGACCTAGATTAGGTTGAAACCATTTGAACACTAAACGGTTTGAAACCATTTGGCCAAGGATATGTTGAAACCGTTTGATCTTTAAACAGTTTGAAACCATTTGACCATACATAGTTGAAACCATTTGATATTGTTGATCTAGAGGTGTGTGCTAAGATGATGTCATCATCATCAAGCTTCAGACCTCCATTTCTACTATCCATACAATTGATGGATTCATTGATTCGTCAATTACTTAAGAAAATTTGGGAAGAAGGAAAGATCAACATATATTGCAAGATTGAAATCAAATAATAATATCAATGGGTTCAAGTTATATAACTTGCCTTCAAAGCTCCAAGCTTTTCTTCTTTAATGGTGAAGATAGCTCCTCCAATTATCCAAGGCACGTTCTCTACCCTTTTGATGTAAAAGATTGCCAAAGTTGAGCATTGGATGGAAGAGAGAAGAAAAGAAGAGTTATAACTCGATTTTAGCCTTCAACCCAAGGTTGAAGATGACCATGGATCTTACCTCAAGCTTGGGAAATGATATCCTCCTTCTCCTTTTCTTCCTTGGTCATCAGCCTAAGTGGGGAGTGAATGTGTATTGCGAAAATAGCCTTTCAAGTAGTGGATAATTGAGTGTATATAATTGAATTCTTAGGAGAGAGAAAGTAGGAGGGAAGTCATCAACTTTCCTTGCAACATGCCCCCTCCACTTCCTTGTCTCTAAATCTACCCTTCTTATCTTCAAATTCATTTGAATTATCCTTGAATTATAATCAACCATTTAGCTCCTTAATAAATATAATACTATTATCTATTAGCACCTTTATGTTAGTGGACATTACTTTTCAATTAAAAATGTAGGTAGATATTTTCACCTACTTAGGAATATCGGCGCCTCCCAAGGTATTTTGGTTGCCATTCCATTATAGAATTTCTCTCAAAGCTTTTTAGTTGATGGGAACTTCAATTAATATATATATATATATATATATTTGCTACAAAATAACTTAGGATATCAATTATGCCTATTTCTTGATTATTTTATTATCAAAAGTATCATTTCTCAAATATGATTCAAATAAGATGCCCCATTCTTTTTATTTTCTCTAAATGATACCAAGAGACCGTAGGGACACTCTTGAAGTGGTATTTTACATATTCAACTCTAGGTTTTGGGTAAATTACAAATTACACCAAAACTAGTATTCAATGTACAAGTATTATTCAAACAAGCCCCTTCTTGGAATTTAGGCTTCCACAAACCATCCCTTATCATCCTTCTCATTCTTATGATGCTAAAGTACTTGAGGAACATTTATCATGTAACATTTTGCAAGGTAACCCCTTATATTGGGTAAATTGCACTTTATGCTCAAATTATCATATAATGCACAAACAGTCTGCAAATAAGCTCAAACTTGAAATTTAAACTCTACAAGAGTATTGATTACTTATCAAAAGATTAAAACAAGTTTATAAGCAATTTACTTAAGCAAAACTTCTAGGGTTAGGCCATAACCCATGTCAGGGATGTTACAATATCCACCCCTAGTAGGGATTTCGTCCCCGAAATCATCAAGAGAAAAGAGAAGGGTACTTCCTCCTCATCTCTTCCTCTAGTTCACACGTAGCCTCTTCAATGCCACGATGATGCCAGCAAACTTTCACAAGAATTATGTCTTTCTTTTTCAACTTTTTGATTGTCCTGTCAAGAATCATCATTGGTCCTTCTTCATAGGATATATCTTCATTTAACTTTACCTCCACAGGTTGCAATACTAACTCCGTATCAGGGTGACACTTTCTCAGCATGGATATATGGAATACTGGATGCAATCTATGTAGTTCAGGTGGCAACTCTATCTTATAGGCTACCTTTCCAATCCGTTCAGTTATTGGATAAGGCCCCATAAATCTAGGAGCTAACTTACCCTTTTTCCCAAATCTAAGAACACCTTTCCAAGGTGAGACTTTGAGATATACTCTGTCTCCAACTTGGAATTCTAAAGGTCTTCGTTGTTTATCAGCATATGACTTTTGTCTATCCTGTGCGGCCTTTAACTGTTGTTGTATTAATTTAATCTTTTCAGTTGTCTGTTGCACTAATTCATGACCCAAAATTTGGTATTCTCCTATTTTATACCAGCACAATGGTGCCATATAATTCTTCGTATGATGCCATATCAATACTGTGCTGATAACTATTGTTGTAAGCAAATTCTATTAGGCTCAAGTGTAGATCCCAACTTCCTACAAACTAAAGGACACATGCCCTAAGCAAATCCTCCAAAGTTTGTATAGTCCTCTCAGATTGTCCATCTATCTGGGGGTGAAAGGTGGTACTTAATCTTAATTGTGTACCCAATGCTTTATGTAGTCGTTCCCAAAAATGACTCGTAAACTGGGGACCTCTATCAAAAACAATTGTGGCTGGAACTCCATATAACCGCACTATCTCATCTATATAGATCTGTGCAAGTTTCTCAGCAATATAGGTTGTTTTGATAGGAAGAAAATGTACCGACTTAGTCAACCTATCAACTATCACCCAAATGGAATCATGACTTTTGGCTGTTCTGGGTAAACCAACCACAAAGTCCATGGTCACATGATCCCATTTCCACTGTGGTATAGGTAAAGGTTGCATTGTTCCTACGGGCTTTTGATGTTCAAATTTAACTTGCTGACACACTGGACACTGCATAACAAACTCAGCTAAATATTTCTTCAAGCCATGCCACCAATACATATCTTTCAAGTTATGATACATTTTGGTGATCCCTGGATGCATTGCATACATAGATGAATGAGCTTCTTCCATGACTAACTTCCTTAACTCATTGGCATCAGGTACTACCATCCTACCATGGTAATAGACTACCTCATCATATGATTCATGAAAACCATCCCATTTCTCACTACCATACTCTGACCTGATCCGCTAAATCATAGTATCAGCCTGTTGTGCCTCTTTGATATGTTGTTTCAGAGTAGGTTTCACTTGCATTTCAGCTAACAGTCCGGCTAACAAGGATACTTTAAACTGTACATTGTTTTGCCTCAAAGAGACAAGCATGTCTCATTTAAAGCACACTAAAGAGTTCAACTGTGCTTTGTCTATGATTGGCGGCGATGATTTCCTACTTAGTGCATCAACCACTACATTAGCCTTTCCCGAATGATAATCAATTGTACAATCGTAATCCTTGATTAACTCCATCCAGTAGCGTTGTCTCATGTTCAACTCATGCTGTGAAAAGATGTATTTTAGGTTCTTATGGTTTGTGGAAATCTGGAATGTCTCTCCATAGAGATAATGTCCTCAGATCTTCAACACATGAACCACTACAGCCAATTCTAGATCATGCGTCAAATAGTTTTCCTCGTGTTTCTTAAGCTGTCGAGAAGCAAAAGAAATCACTTGTTTATCCTGCATCAACACACATCCTAGACCGTTCTTAGAAGCATCACAGAATACAATATACCCCTGTCCTTGCTCAGGTAACACTAACACAGGCGCACTTGTTAACCTTTCATTCAACAACTGGAAAGAATGCTGATACTTGTCATTCCAGACAAAAGGAACCTCCTTCCTGGTTAACCTAGTTAAGGGTAATTCTATAGAACTGAAGTTCTTAATGAACCTCCTATAGTAGCCTACCAATCCTAGAAAATTACGTATCTCCGTTGGTGTCTTTGGATGTTCCCACTCCAAGGCAGATTCTACCTTTTTAGGATCAACACAGATACCTGAGGTAGATATTATGTGTCCTAGGAAAGACACTTCTGATAACCAGAACTCACACTTTCTAAACTCGGCATATAGCTTGTGCTCTCTCAATAAAGTCAGGGCCTGACGAAGGTGTTGCTCATGTTGTCGAGCATCTCTACTATAAATAAGGATGTCATATATAAAGACTACTATGGATTGATCAAGGAATGGCCATAAGATTCTATTCATGAGTTCCATGAATGCAACTGGTGCATTAGTTAGTCCAAACGACATAACTATGAACTCATAGCGACCATACCTTGTTCTAAAGGCTGATTTAGGTATGTCACTCTCGGTGATGCGTAACTGATGGTATCCTGACCTCAAATCTATTTTAGAGAATATAGTTTCACCACGCAACAAGTCAAACATGTCATCTATCCTTGGAAGAGGATATTTGTTCTTTATGGTTACTTTGTTTAGTTGTCTATAGTCGATGCATAATCTCATTGACCCATCCTTCTTTTTCACAAAGAGAACCGGAGAACCCCAAGGTGAAGTACTTGGTCGAATAAAACCCTTTTCAAGCAACTCATGTAACTATTTCTTGAGTTTTGCCATCTCAGAAGGTGCCATTCTATATGGTGTTTGAGCTATAGGCTGTGTACCCGAGATTAGATTAATCTTGAAATCAATCTCTCGGGGTGGAGGAACACCTGGGAGTTCCTCAGGAAACACATCCTCAATCTCCCTAACAATCGGAACTTCAGAAAGACTAGGACTCTCTGCTCTGGTATCTACCACATGTGCCAAGAATGCTTCACATCCTTGTCACAACAGTTTCTCATCTATCATTGCCGATACTAGACAGGTTGAAAGAATCTTTTTGTCCCCCTGAAAGACCCATATATCACCATTGTCTGAGAACATAGCCTGCTTGGAACTGCAATCTAAGACAACCTTATACTTCTCTAGGGTGTCCATCCCAAGGATTATGTCAAACCCATGCATCTCAACTAGTATAAGATCCACCTGAATGCTATGTTCTGAAAAAGAAATAACACAGGGAGAACATACCTCCCGCAACACTACAGATCCAACTAATAGAGTTTCTAATAACAAGTTATCTGCTCTATGACTAACAGTCATATTGCAGTCATGAATCACTTCTTGAGTGATAAAGGAATGCATAACACCCAGATCAATCAAAACAAATACAAAGCAGGATGAAGACATATTATAATGAAATAATTCCATCTTACCTGTCACAACTCGTGGGTTGACCACTGCTTTCGGCTGATTCATAGCATAGAATCTTGCCATTGCTGGTTGTCGACCACTCGCCCTGTTGTTGGGTGCAGATGAACCAACTTGGGATGCATGTCCACGTCCTCGTGTGCCACTTCTAAACTGTTGCTTCTGAGAGCCTTGTTGACTTTACCTCGGTGGTTGGGTTACACTCACATCTCTAACTAGACAATCTTTCATCATATGTCCCATCTTCCCACATTTATAACAACTTCTGTTCTCCCACTGTGGCCTAGATGGTCCTGTTACTGACATTGATGCTGATTTGTGGGCTCCCTCTAGTGGTAAACTACAACCTCTACCTTTGCTGGATGTCTACTGCGTTTGAGTATTGAACCTCAGTGGTGCTGTTGGTGCAGAAAACCTTGGTTTCTTAAAACTTTCAGACCTCTGTCCTTGGACCTGTGGATACACTTTCTTACTGTTGGCTTGACATTTCTCAGTCACAGACCTTTCTATTCACCTAACTGACTCCACAAAGGTGGAAAACCTCTCTCTATTCTCTAGAGTAGATGTGGGTGTGGTCAAATCAATGTTCAAACCCTTCTCAAAACACCAAATCCTCTCCTCATCTATAGTTGCCATGTGCAGACAAAACCATAGAAGCTCCATGAACTTAGCTTCATACTCACTAATGCTCATTGTTCCTTGACTTATCCACTCAAAATGACTCTCGTCCAGGTAAGTCTTGAGAAAATATCTATTAACAAACTCTCATCAGAACTCTCTCCATTCGACCTCAACTCCTTGTCGTTTCTCTTCCTTAATGGCCCATCAGTGGCCAACACTCCCTTTCAATAGATACACTGCATGCCTAACCTTCTCAACTTTTGGGATATTAAGAATTCTGAAGGCTTTCTCTAGCTCATTCAGCCGCAAGTCTGCGTCTGCTGGGTCAACTGTACTAGTATAATCAATAGCTCCTACCCATCGAAGCTGTTCAAAAGTCTTACCAGGTCCATGTCCCTCATTGGGAGCTGGTGCTCTAGGTACATGTGGTGGCATCCTATCCACCATATGTGTCATTGTCACCATGAATTATCCAAACAGAGCATGGAAAGCTGGGTTTTCTATCGAAGCTTGGTCAAGCTAGGGATTTTCAGGTACTATTTCCTCTCTAGCCTGATCCCTTACACCTCCTCCTGGTGCAACAACACTACTTTCAACAACATGTTCTTCATGTGATCCAACCATCTTCAAGCTTTACTTCTTCTCCTAAGAGAAGAAGTCACTATTAGATAAACTGGAAGACACTAGAACAGAGTCAATGACCTTAATCCTATGTCTCTGTAGACTCAGTGAATGTTAGGCTCTGGTACCAAAACTTTGTGACGATCCGACAACAAATCAGACTGTCACTGTGTAATTAATTGTGGAATTAACCATAATCAATAGAATAACAAAAATCACCAAAAATTAAAACCTTTTTGCAAAGAGATCCAATTCTAGGAAACTGTTATAAAGAGAACCAAAGTACTGCATACATTATAGTTCACATTATACATACAATGAACCATCTCTTCACAAGGAATATATTTACAACAGTTGCTTTGCCGAAACTATACATAAGCAACATAAAACCTCGAGGCATTCAAGCCAAAAATCTCAGATCGATCATGAAAACACTAAGTACTGACTCCAAGGACCTGAGAGTACAGAGACGACACATATGACTCATATCTACAAGACACTAGAATCAGTATCTCCACCTGAGATGTTACTGCTATCCCTGATGTTGCTGTCCTTCCCCTACTGTATGGTCCCTACCTACTTGTCCGCGTCCACCTAAAATTGTTGGTGACCAATGGGGTGAGACCCATGTCCCAGTGAGAGATATAACTCACTGCCAATAATATTATCATTGCAGTTAACCAGTAATAAATTGAGAAGAGGATTCTTTATTATTAATAAGTAGGATAAATCACTGTTTAAGTAGAATAGAGCAATATCATCTTTTAAAGCATTACAACTATATATGATAAAGTAGTAAATCATCTATTTAACAAGGAATATGAAGACCATGTATAACATTTATCCATTTTAGGATATATTAAGAAATGTAACATCAACCAATGATTTCCGTATTTCATCCTTAAGCAAATACACTACACAGCTGATTACATTTTACAATCACACTTATGCCCTGAGGAGATAAGGTATACTGCTCATACTCCAACTGACCATGGCATCGTAAAGCATCGGTTCCATACCTTGGTCAATAGAAGAGCCGAACTCCATGACCTCATCCATCTCGGTCAGTGCAAGACTACATGTAGGACATCTCGTGTCTCTGCTAAATAGCTTTCCAGGGTATACTGGCAACTTCACTATAGAGCTACAGCGGCGGCTGCACATTCTTCGCAATCGAGAGATTTCATGTTTATCTCACATTGATCCAGCATTGAACATCATCAGGAGATTCGTGATACATCCATCCCGACACATATAATGAAGGATTGAGAGATCTCGTGTTTATCTCACGTCAATCCCTCATTAGGGTGTAAGGATATTCACGCCCATTACCCCTACATATCCAAAAATATGCCCTCCAGGAGATCCCATGATAAAACCTATTTCACCATCACCAGCTACTGACGATGATGGATCTATGGCCAGGGCTCTACATGATATGATTTCACTTGATTAATTAAGTGCATTACCATATTCTTTTAGCATCAGCCAAGTTTTCAAACATGAAATATTATGACAAATACTATAAAGAAAAGTGTAATACATCTATCAAATTTCTTTTCAAAACTTTATAAAACATTGGGATCTCAATCCCTTATCTCATTACCGGGAATTCTCATCCCTCAAAAATATCATCATCATGTTTTCTGGATCTGGGTATTCAAACCCTTAGTTCATCACTGAACATTGTTATCACTTATCAAGTAACTATTACCTCCATGTCATTTGACCAAGGTATACTTGATTCTTGTTACACAAGCATCTCACATAGCTCACAAGGCACATTAAACATCATAGCTCACACCTGGCTATGCTCATCAACTTATGATACTTGCATGGTTAGTATACTTGATAACAACCATATCAATTACATATTAACACTATGCAATATATGGGTAACACCACTATTTCCTTATTAGAGTTAGGGTTTACCATTCTTTATCAACTAGGGTTTCTCATACCATTACTCAAAATTATGGTTAGGGTTTCCCATTATTTATCAATTAGGGTTTCATGATCACATTATCAAATATCAAACCCTAATTCATACTCTACACTTATTAAAAGTATCAATGTATGCACATTACATATTTATTACACAAGTATGAGTTTCTATCTCATCCTCTCTAGGATGTTGATTACTCCATACTTTATTTAGTTGGCTCATCCTTTCACTAAAGTACATGCATCTATGCTTTTCATAGTGTATTGAGTTTATTACTTTCATATGCATCAAATGACAATCACTCTAAGTGTACTATTCACCTAAGTACTTTAGAGGTACTTCCATTGTAATCAACCTTGAGATACTTTACAAACACTCATAGGGTTATTTGACCTTACATGGTTTTGAGACTATTTGGTCTCTAAACGGTTTGAGATTATTTAATCTTCAAATGATCTTGAAAACCCCTTTAACCTTCAAACGTTCTTGAGACCCCTTTGACCTTCAAACGGTCTTGAGATCCTTTTTTACCTTCAAACAGTCTTGAGATCTTTTTGATCTCTAAACAGTTTGGGACCGTTTGGACTAAATTAGGTTGAAACCATTTGCACTCTAAATTGTTTGAAACCGTTTGACCTATCCAAAGTTGAAACCATTTACACTCTAAACGGTTTGAAACCGTTTGACCTCTAACGGTTTTGAAACTGTTTGGCCATCCAAGGTTGAAACCGTTTGCACTCTAAATGGTTTGAAACCGTTTGACCTCTAATAGTTTTGAAACCATTTGGCCATCCAAGGTTGAAACCGTTTGAACACTAAACGGTTTGAAACCATTTGACCTAGATTAGGTTGAAACCGTTTGAACACTAAACGGTTTGAAACCATTTGGCCTAGCTTATGTTGAAATCATTAGATCTTTAAATGGTTTGAAACCGTTTGGCCATACATAGTTGAAACCATTTGATATTGTTGATCTAGAGGTGTGTGCTAAGATGATGTCATCATCATCAAGCTTCAGACCTCCATTTCTACTGTCCATACAACTGATGGATTCATTGATTTGTCAATTACTCAAGAAAATTCGAGAAGAAGGAAATATCAACATATATTGCAAGATTGAAATCAAATAATAATATCAATGGGTTCAAGTTATATAACCCACCTTCAAAGCAAACTCAAAGATCCAAGTTTTTCATCTTTAATGGTGAAGATATCTCCTCCAATTATCCAAGGCACGTTCTCAACCCTTTGGAAGATATCTCCTCCAATTATTCAAGTTATATATCCAAGGCACGTTCTCAACCCTTTGGAAGATATCTCCTCCAATTACCATGGATCTTACCTCAAGATTGGGAAATCATCTCCTCCTTCTCCTTTGCTTCCTTAGTCGTCAGCCTAAGTGGGGAGTGAATGTGTATTACAAAAATAGCCTTTCAAGTAGTGGATAATTGAGTGTATATAATTGAATTCTTAGGAGAGAGAAAGTAGGAGGGAAGTCATCAACTTTCCTTACAATGTGCCCCCTCCACTTCCTTGTCTCGGAAGCTATCCTTATTATCTTCAAATTCCTTTGAGTTATCCTTGAATTATAATCAACAATTTATCTCCTTAATAAATATAATACTATTATCTATTAGCACCTTTATGTTAGTGGACATTACTTTTCAATTAAAAATGTAGGTAGATATTTTCACCTACTGAGGAATATCAGATCCTCCCAAGGTATTTTGGCTGCCATTCCATTATAGAATTTCTCTCAAAGCTTTTTAGTTGATGGGTACTTCAATTTATATATATATATATATGCTACAAAATAACCTAGGATTTCAATTATGCCTGTTTCTTAATTATTTTATTATCAAGAGTATCATTTCTCAAATATGGTTCAAACAAGACGCCCCTTTATTTTTATTTTCTCTAAATGATACCACGAGATAGTAGGGACACTCTTGTGGTGGTATTTTACATATTCAACCCTAGGTTTTGGGTAAATTACAAATTACACCAAAACTAGTATTCATGGTACAAGTATAATTCAAACAAGCCCCTTCTTGGAATTTAGGCTTCCAAAAACCATCCCTTAGAATCCTTCTCATTCTTACGATGCTAAAGTACTTGAGGAACATTTATCATGGAACATTTTTCAAGGTAACCCCTTATATTGGGTAAATTGCACTTTATGCCCAAACTATCATATAATGCACAAACAGTCTGCAAATAAGCTCAAACTTGAAATTTAAACTCTAAAAGAGTCTTGATTACTTCTCAAAAGATTAAAACAAGTTTATAAGAAACTTACTTAAGACAAACTTCTAGGGTTAGGCCATAACCCAGTTTAGGGATGTTACAGTTAAGCATGCAATAAACTTGTTGAAGGGTAGTGCTGGCCACTAGTGGGCCATAGAAGAGGAGAAAAAGCTAGGAGTTGTGATAGGATGGGAGGAGTTTCAAAGGGAATTTGTTAGCCGATATTTTCCAAAAACCTACATGGATGAGAAAATTTCTCAGTTCAAGAAGATTCGTCAGGGAGCTATGACTATCAATGAGTATGAATCAAAGTTTATGGAACTTCTGAGGTTTTGCCCGCACATGGAAGCAACGGGCAAGGAAAGGATCCTACGATTTGAGAAGGGTCTGAGTACGGAGTTGACTACTACAACATCAGCCTTGGAGAATAGGGAAAGGTTTTCCACCTTTATGGAATCTGGCAGGAGGATTGAGAGGTCTTCCATAGAGAAGTGTGAAGCTAATGCTAAGAAGCAACCTATGTAGTTTCAAGGGCAATCATCTAGAGGCTTTAAGAAGCCAAGGTTTTTCCCACTACCATCGCAACCAAGGTCAACCTTCACTGAACCAAAATCACATGCACCGTCACATTGGACCCCGAGTAGGGGTAGAGGTCACAATTTTCCACAAATAGGAGCTCACAGTTCATTATCAGTCTCAGTTACAGGGTTGTTTAAACCACATAGTGATAATTGAGTGTGTCATCAATGTGGACATACATGGCATATTAGATGGAATTGACCTATGAAGGTTGAGGAGGTGACTCAACAGCCAAGGCAGAATCAACAGGGATCACAATAACAACAGTTTGATACTGGTAGTGGCAGAGGATGTGGTCAGGCGTCCCATGCAAGATCCTTAGGACAGGTGAGCAGAGGACATGGACGGCAGCAGGTGACAACTAGGTTCTATGCCATGACCCATCCGTAAGTAGTGGTGAATCCACGAGTCATGGCAGGTCAGATGGAATAATTTCATTCTGATTTGTCTGCTTCTGGTTTCATATCTGTGCTAGTAGATCTATGTGCGACACACTCTTTTATCACCAGAGAGGTGATAGATAATTGTTATCTACATGTTAGTATTTGATCTGATAGCCTACGGCTAGAGACTCCTTTGGTTGATTCTGCTGAGTTGCGGGAAGTGTGCCCTTCTTGTGTTCTTTCTTTCTCTGGACACAACATTCAAGTGGATCTTTTGCCACTTGACATGCATGGTTTTGATGTAATCCTAGGAATGGATACCTTGGAAAAATACAAGGTAGTCTTGGACGTAGTACTAAGGTGGCAATGTTCCATGATGGAGATATACAGTGGATTTTTTAGGGTGATAGGAAGATTCTTCCTACATGTTTGATGTCATCTATGACAGCTGAGTGGTTGATCAGACAAGGATGTGAGGATTTCTTAGCTCATGTTGTGGATACCGAGGTGGTAGGTCCTAGTATCCAGGAGGTACCAGTGGTGCAAGAATTTTAGGATGTCTTTCTTAAGGAATTTACTAGCATTCCCCCTACTAAAGAGATTGAGTTTGAGATCAATCTTGTTCATGGAACACAACCCATAACACAGTCAGCATACAAAATGGCACCAACAGAGATGCAGGAGTTAAGGAAACAATTACAAGAACTGTTAGAGAAGGGTTTTATTAGGCCGAGCACTTCCCCTTGGGGTGCTCCCGTGTTGTTTATTAAAAAGAAGGATGGTTCGATGAGGCTGTGTATAGATTACAAACAGTTGAACAAGGTGACAATAAAGAATAAGTATCCTTTGCCGAGGATTCATGATATTTTTTATCAGTTGAGAGGTGCCACTGTGTTTTTAAAGATAGACCTGAGGTTAGGTTACCGTCAATTGAGAATTAAGGCTGATAACATACCCAAGTCAGCTTTTAAGACTAGGTATGGTCATTATGAGTTTGTGGTTATGCCATTTGGGCTAACCAATGTATCTGCAACTTTTATGGATCTAATGAATAGGGTGTTTAGACCTTATCTTGATCAGTGTGTGGTCGTGTTCATAGATGATATCCAGATATACTCCAAGGATATTCAACATCATGATAAACACCTTCGCTAGACATTGACTTTGTTGAGGCAGCATCAACTATATTCTAAGTTCAGCAAATGTGAATTTTGGTTATATGAAGTGTCTTTTCTGGGCCATGTTATATCTGCAAAAGGCGTTTGTGTTGTTCCTAAGAAAGTGGAATCTATACTAGAATGGGAACAACCAAAGTCACTGACAGAGATCTGTAGTTTCCTAGGTCTGGCAGGTTACTATAGGAGGTTCATCATAGCGTTACCCCTAACTAGGTTAACTAGGAAGGATGTTCCTTTTGCTTGGAATGACAAGTGTCAACGTTCTTTCCATCTTTTGAAAAAAAAGTTGACTAGTGCACCAGTGTTAGTACTGCTAGAGAAAGGAAAAGGCTATATTGTCTTTTGTGATGCTTCAAAGAATGGGTTGGGATGTGTGTTGATGCAGGATAAAAATGTGATTTCTTTTGCTTCGCTACAGCTTCAGAAACATGAGGAGAATTACCCAACACATTATCTGGAGCTTGCAGTGGTGGTCCATGCCTTAAAGATCTGGAGACACTATCTTTATGGAGAAAAGTGTCAGATCTTCAGTGACCATAAGAATCTATAATATATCTTCTCAAAACAGGAGATGAATATGAGGCAGAGGAGATAGATGGAGCTAATTAAGGATTATGATTGCACAATAGATTACCATCTAGGGAAAGAAAATGTGGTAGCTGATGCATTGAGTAGAAAGTCATCTTCATTATCAATGGTAGATAATGCACAATTAAATTCCTTGATGTGCCATAAGAGAGATATGCTAGTGTCTCTTCGTCAGATGAATGTACAACTAGAAGTTTCCTTGCTGGCAGGATTGTTGGCATAGTCACAAGTGAAACCTACCTTGAGACAGCAAATTCATGATGCAAAACAGAATGATACTATGATATAGAATATTCAATCAGGGACGGGCAGTGAAAAGTATGTTGGCTTTCATGAAGCAGATGATGGTACAATTTATTACCACAATATGTAGTAGTTCCTGATGTTGATGGGTTGAGGAAGATGGTACTTGAGGAGGCTCACTCCTCCATGTATGTAATGCATCCTGGAAGTACCAAGATGTACTAAAACTTGAAAGACATGTATTGGTGGCCAGGTCTAAAGCGTGATGTGGTAGAGTTTATTGCCAAATGTCCAGTTTGTCAGTAGGTGAAGACTGAGTACTAGAAGCCTGCAGGGACATTACAACCCTTGCCAATACCATAGTGGAAATGAGATCATATTACTATGGACTTTGTGGTTGGTCTTCCTAGGACAACCAAGGGTCATGATTCCATATGGGTGATAGTAGACAGATTGACTAAGTCAGCTCATTTTCTACCAGTTAAGACGACGTTTACAGTAGAGAAATTGGCACAAATATATGTTGATGAGATAGTCTGTATGTATGGCATTCCAATGACTATAGTTTCTGATAGAGGTCCACAGTTTACAAGTCATTTTTGGGAGCGTCTGCATTCTGCAATGGGAACACAACTGATATCTATCACAACTTTTCATCCGCAGACCGATGGCCAGTCTGAAAGGACTATTTAGAATTTAGATGATCTCTTGAGGGCATGTGTGCTACAATTTCTTGGTAGTTGGGATGCACATCTGACTTTGATAGAGTTTGAGTACAACAATAACTATCAAAGAAGCATATATATGGCTCCTTATGAGGCTATGTATGGGAGGTTTGGAAAGAAGGGTAAGTTGGCTCCCAGATTTATGGGACCATACCCTGTCCTAGCTCGTGTTGGAAAGGTAGCATGTAAGTTGGAGTTACCACCAGAGCTACATAGATTGCATAATGTATTCCACATCTCTATGTTGAGGAAATGCCATCCATATACTGACTAGACAATCCAACCAGTAGAGGTTGAGTTAGATGAGGATATCCCCTATGTTGAGGGTCCTGTGTTGATCCTAGATAGAAGCGTGAAAAAGCTGAAGAGAAAAGATATAATACTAGTGAAAGTTTTGTGGAATCATCATGTCATAGAGGAAGCCATATGGAAACTATAGAATGATATGCGTACAAAATACCCATCTCTTTTTGCATAGGATTTCGGGGCAAAATCCTTATTAGGGGTTTATAGTTGTAAGGCCCCTAAACTTGCTTGATGAGTTGAATGAGCGTAATTACCATAATTTAATGCTTATAACACTAATATAACCTTTTTATATGTTTTGAAA
This sequence comes from Alisma plantago-aquatica, assembly GCA_963693085.1. Classification (NCBI taxonomy): domain Eukaryota; kingdom Viridiplantae; phylum Streptophyta; class Magnoliopsida; order Alismatales; family Alismataceae; genus Alisma; species Alisma plantago-aquatica. The sequence continues at coordinate 289,599,247 of OY856414.1, forward strand.
TCATAATAAAAGCTTACATTTCAAATTTGGTCCAATTTGAACACTGTTTGAGTAAGTTATAAAAGTTTCTATACATTTTGGACTTTTCTACAATTTACCTAATTGAGGGATTTTCTTTGCAATTTGTCACATAAATTATGTTCCTTAGATGTTATATTATCATTCTTGATATTTTTGAGCAAATGGGGCTCCTAGTTGAGCCATGGTTTGAAGGTGTTTTCCTCAAGGGTATTTTAGGGTTTACCCTTCATGGATGAGCTACCTTTAGTAGCTACCAACTAATGAATTATGTGATTGGCTGGGAAATTCGAAAAAGGAAAGCTAAGCAGGTCAATATGGATATTGGGGTATCTACTTGTGTGTGTTCTTTTGTATTTTTAATAATTTAAGGCCATAGACACATGGGGAAGCTACTTTTACACCTCATGCTTGCTTCTATCCTTATCCATGGGCTATATTTACCTCTTCTTTGCCCAAATTTGAAACTATGCTTGATTTATCTTTCCTATAACCTAGAGCAACGAATCCACTCTGTTTTTCTGTAGAACCAAGTGCTCTAAGGTAGAAGACAACCTCTTTTTGGAGAAGAAAGTCTCCTAGAGCTCCATCTAGCCCTATCTAGGGTTTCCAATGTCATCTTCTAGGGTTTTTGACCAAGGCAAGTTGTTTTCTTCCTTCCTTCGCCATTTCACTTTCTCTTCTCCTTCCTTAGACCTTCCTTCAGGTCAGAACCTTGTTGTTACATGGTGAAAGTGGCTCTAGAACTCAAAAATCTATCCTTCTTGTTTCTTTTTCTAGGATTTTGCTTCTTTGTAGAGAGAAGTACTTATTTGGTCAAGTTTAGATCTGAATCTAAGGTTTTCTTGCCCTATTTGCTTGAGATGCTTTCTGTTTGGGATCTGACCTACTCTATAGAGGTGGGTTATATAACATTCTTCACTTATATTGCTTACTAGAAGCTTGTTAGTTCATGTTTATGCCTTAATGTGTTGATTTAAGCATAGAGAAACCATGCTTGTTTATAATTTCGAATTTTTGTGGTGTGCCCTATTCTGTTCCATTTCTATATGAACTTTTAAACATGTGTGAAGACTTTATAAGGTGTAACATGATCTGGGACAAGTTGATAGCATCAACCTATGGTGCTAAGCACAAAATAGTTGATGGTTCAAATCAAGGTTTTCAAGCTATTTCCTTCCCTATCACACCACTGATGGTCATACCATTCAATAGCCAATGGTGTTGCTATCTTGACAACTGATGTTCATGATCAAGCATGTCAAATTTATGGTGACAACCTATGGTCACCCCCTTAGGTCAGGTTTTGGCTCAATTAGATGTTTAATTATCATCTACTAAGTATTCTTATGATGTTATCAATCGATGATGACATTAGCTTAATATTTGATGGTGTTGACTGAATGTATTACTGATCCAACAACCAATGGTAACCTAATGATCACAATTAATGGTGTATCAGGTCATCATTATATATTATGAGTTAAGAATGTAATTGTAGATTTGACTAAACCTTAAACTAATGGTTCCTTGGTTCACTTGATCTAATGGTTAGACCTATACTTCAATTGATAACCTTGAACAATGAACCTGATCCAATGAATAATATTGGATGCTTCCACATCCAATAGATTAGAATAAATCACATGGTATTATATGTGGGTCCTAGTGATGATAATTCGATGGTCCAATGCCATTAATTTTTAGTCTTACCTTTGCCATCATATAGTTATGTTTGATAAATCACTATAATAAGTGAATGTGTAACTCCCATGTGATCTAGCTTGTTATACCTAACCATAATGTAAATCTCAAGGTTAGCGACCGAAGAAAACTAGGGTTTAACCCCTTCGTCGAATGTTGAGAATGACCATCTTTAATGATCGTTGAATCAAGGTTAACCACCCTCAACAACCACATAGAATCCAAGGTTCAGTGACCACATAGGTTCAAGCCTCGGTGGTCGAAGATACATGGAAAAACTCATCGACCACTTAGAGAGAAAACCTTTGGCAACAAAACTCATTGACCACATAGAGAGAAAACCTTTGGCGACCAAAACATGTAGTAATTTTTGGTGACCATATAAAGAGAGAGAAACTCATCAACTACCTGATCGAACATGTTGTTCATCACAATCGAACCGAAAACCGCCAACATGTAAAACACAAGAAGGAAAACAACTCCAAAACCCTAATTTTGACCACCAACATGAAAGAAAGCAAAACCATGACTTAGAGAGAGAAAACCAATGTGTCACATATACATGAATGCATCAAAACCTCCATCACCAAACAAGAAATTGTGTACAAAGATTGGGATTCATCACAAGGGAGATGTCTACTCAAGTTCAACATGGAACATGACCCTAGATTATAGATATCATCATTCCACTTATAACCAAGTTTTTAGGGTAGATTGCATGCATGCAAAGTAAATGCAACAATAATCAAGGAGAAGGCTATATAACTTGCCTTTACAAGGATGAATTTCTTTTTGTCTGAGTCACTTATCTTTTTGTCCAACTCACTTCTCTTTTTGTCCAAGTCACTTCCTTTTTTCTTTGTGAGTATCGGGAATATCCCCATTCATAGGTCTGAGATTCACATCTATGAATTGAAAGAACCGAATGATCAACCCCAGAATCAGTTATTAGAATCAATAGGTGTTCAAATTGTTCATTTGAATAAATCGAAATCCTTATTATTGGATGGTCCTGATAATTTCTTCAACTCAACTCAAGTACTACCACGGAGAACCATGGATTCAGCCAAGAAGAGAGAAGTTCTTCAAGCTCAACTCAAGCACTACCATGGAGAACCATGGATTCGTCCAAGAAGAGAAAGAAGAAGAGTGTAGAGAGGGAAAATGAGGATCAAGAGGGGTAGATCACTAACCAAGATCAAGAAGGAAGCAAAGATTGCAAAATGATCACCAAAGAAGGGTTGCTCCAAACCCTAGCTCTACATGCAAGAGGATTGATCACTTTTCCAAGATTGAGCTCCACCTTCACCACCAAGAATAAGAGGGGATGATCTCCAAAGGAAGAAGAGAGAAAGAAGAAACTAGGTGCAATGGATTTAGTTTCATGCAATGAGAGAGGTTTATATATCCAAGGTTGGAGAGAGAGAAGGGATATTATGTTGGGTTTTAGGGGAGGCAGAGAAGGCAGCAGAAACAATAAAATTTCTCCCCCAAACTCAGCACGAGGAAACGCGTCAATGTCTATATAATAGGAAAGGATGGTTTGTGGAATCATACCTTGTCCCAAGGCTTGCTTGGCAACAATACCTCACGCTATGCACGGTCTTCAACTCCGGTCTTGGACGGCATCTGTGCAGCTCCTGGTCGCACCGGGACTGACAACTCCTCCTCCTACCGGACTATCGGATGACAGTTGTCCTCCTGAGTGGTAGAAACCTCCCGCCTCTGAAGTAGTCCACACGGACCACCTGGAACTCCACACTCCTTGTCCTACAAGGAAGTGGAAGGAGTCGCACCCTTCTGTTGATGTACTAGTCGCCAACACACTCTCCTGCCTCCAGTTGCAACTGTAGTTGTCCTTCCCTTGCTGCACCTCCCTTTGCGGGAAGCACTTGCTCGGGCTCTCTCTTGGTTACCAAAATCAGAGAGAACGACAACTTTGCAGAGCAACTGGTTGCACTGAGTTGTACTTTGAGAATCCCCCAATACCCCTATATATAGGAGGTCATGGGACATGGTTCTCTATCCCGGGCAATACGGGACTAAACGCAGGAGTAGAAGGGTTCGAGATTTTCCATAAAAGGCAACCAACTCGCAACCTAAACCGATCGGTTCACAAGTGAACCGGTCGGTTGGGGACTTGAACCGGTCGGTTGGAACCCCAACCAATCGGTTGGGACCCATGAGCCGATCGGTTCACTTCTAAACCAGTCAGTTCGTGGTCCTGATCAGTTCCCGATTGACTTTCCTTCTTTTGTTTCTAATTGGTATCGAATACCAATCCTTGTTCCAATCAAATTGGGCAAGTGAAACGCAAGGAAAAATTCTCACTAACCTGACTTTCCCAACTTGCTCGGTTGCACCAGTTGAACCGATCATTTCAACAGTTGAACCGATCGTTTCACTCTAACCATGAGCCAATCGACTCAACACTTGAGCCGACCGGTTTAGCAACCTCAGCCGACCGGTTCAACACTTGAACTGATCGGTTGGGAGTACAGGTTGTGCAGAATCAGTCAAATGCGATTTCAATCAATCCGATACTCCAATCAATGCGCCCAACACCTTGAACCATATGATATTGAGCTATCGACTGATTGAGTGTTTACTTGAACTACTAAACTCCTTTAGTAATCAATCTAAACATTGCTTTGTGGACAAAACTCCTCTTCCAGGTTAAATCCTATGTGTGTGACCCTACAAATCCATTTCACGTTGGCAGTGAAAGTCCATATCACTTATGACTTCACAAGCAAAGAGCGGTGCCTAGTCACACATCAGTGCTACCCAAGTGAAAGTAGAAAGTTGGAGAACAACTTTCAATCCTACAATCTGTGAATGGTGTTACAGCGAGTGTATAATTCGTTTGTCACTGATATCCCGAATGAACTCGAGGCATGGAACAATCATCCTGTCAACGTTCATTCACTTTCTTGATCTCAGAGTAGATTGAACGAGATATGTATGACATCAATATCACATACTGATTCACACATGCGTGTGCACGCCTATCTCAATCCTACTCATCAAGTGGCCATGGATATCAAACTCCCTCAGGAGGGACAAATCCCATATCTATCACTCACCCCTCAAAAGCTCCATGTGTCAAAGCCACCCAATCATCACCTTTATAACAACCCATGTTTCAGGACTGCGTTTGATGATGTCAAAGTGTGCCCAACGACATGTGTTGAGTGTAGTGATTTTAGGTCTAAGAATCACACTCACCACCATCACTGTGAGTACTGACTGTGACTACCATGTCATGGTTCCATGTGTCAAACTCACGGTGGGTCTGTCCGGTACACTTGTTCTCTAACAAGTACCTATGTGTTTGGTTTGATATCTCTATATCATGACTAATGAGATTCTGTCATCAACCAACACCACAATCTAGTCTTGTGTGTCATTGCTGTCTATCTACCTTCCACAATGACATCCGACTAGGGACATAACAAGAATGTACAAACTCTTAGCATCCATATGATCTCATCGTTCAGGTCATGAACCTGAAGGCATACGTCATTGAGTACTGTCATTCTCTAGACATTCAATCTGTTCTATCACTATCTCATATGACTGAACCAGAAAGAATTGGAAGCTTTCCTTTTGATGTTTATCAAATCAATCTTAATGTATCCCACCAATCATCCCATGATTGGCTCTCAGGGCATACATACCAACAGACTCCCACTTGCACTGCGAGCCAATCACCCTTGAATCATATTCATAGTGATCTTCAAACATGTCCCACATGTTACTGTGCTCTAGTGCCAACATAGTGAGTAATGGCAACACCTTGCCAAAGTCAGTGTAAATTGCATGTCTCTCATCTCTTCACTACACGTCACACGTATGAGATGGAGTTGCCGTAATATGCGATCTAGTATTCGTTTTCTAACCTTTAGCCACATTGCATGATCAAGGATTCCAGACTTGTCATCTATGAGAGGAATGTCTTATAAGTTCATCTCATGAACTTCCACATCCATATAGTATCTACTGCTGTTCTCTAACGCATAGATACTTGGCATTTTCCTTTTGAATGGTTTTATTGTAACACTTCCAATTATCAACACACTTTCACTTTTATATATCCTATATATATTTTGCGATTAATTTTCTGTCCTTTCGGAAGTTCGCATCAATGCAACTCTTTACATCAAACTCTTCCTTATCTCCATGGAACCAGTACTTCACAAGTACATATCAAGTTCTCATGGTATTCCAGTAACCCTTACTGGAAGTAGATAGACATCCACTCGTCATGTCCCACATACGAGTTATCAGGATGAGTACATCATATTGTTATGCCATACATACAAAATGATGATTGCATTTTATTCTTGCCATGTCCATACATGCAAGACAATGGGATGATTTCATACATGATAGATCCATATCTATTCTTAGTGTTCCCATTCTTCATAAGAATTGGACACTTGGCCTCGGGATACTAACTCCATGTAACATGGACAAGTTTTCTCCCACTGAATCTGTGCATACTGAACATTTCAGTACAGATTGCCAATGTATGCTTTCTCCTTTTAGGTCAAGAGGTTTTCGAGAACTATCTCTATAGATCTCTATTCCTATCACATAGGAAACATCTCTATCTTCCTTAAAGATAATTTCCACTTTTGGATTTTCATTCTAGAACATTTCCATTTCACATCAACATGTGGAATGTGAATACACTCCCACTAAATCAGAGATCCCTTCTTTATCTTTGACATATCAGTCAAACCCTTTGACTATATTATCAAAATAAAGATCCACTTTTGAGTTGCTTGTTCTCAATCAATCACATTGATTAGTCCATTGTAACTTATAGACTTCATTTGCATTAGTGGATTCATAAACCTTATAGGTTGTGTCATGTACACATCCTTCTTTTATTCCTAATAGGAATGCGGTTTTAGTATCCATATGCCAAATGTCTTAGTCATTAAGTTGCAATCAACAAGCATCATCCTTCTCAAAATGTTATCCATGTATCTTAACACTTAAGATTCATTTGCACTTATGGATTTTATCCAATGGGTGCTACCATCAAGGTCATACCTTATGGTTCACATGGATGTCATTTAGGATGTAATGGTCATAAACCATAACTCAAAATTTGGTTCCTCATATTCATCTAGATAGTTGACTCATCACATGAACAACTGATCACATAGATAATTGAGGTGTATCTGTCAAGGATATAAGAACTCACAACTCCTTGTGATTCTCAATGTCCTTTATTAGTGTGGGGTATTCTTTTATTAAGAAGAATTCAATTATTTGATAATCATTCTCTAACTCCTTAGAGTATGATTCCTTCTTGATTTAGACATCACCATGCCTTAATCATGAGTTCACTATGATACATTATCATAATCACTCATAAGGATCTCAAACATTTGGTCCAAGTATTTCATTCATTGATCTCATCAAGAATTAACACTTTACCAAATTTGTACTTCATCTATGATAATCTTGAACACTTCAAGATATTCATATTGGTATTTCTCTAAACACCTTTTGTAGTATTAGCACTCATTCCAATAGGTATGTAAATACATCACATGTATTATACCTAATAGGATAATCATTCTCCCACTACCTTTAGTGAAGATTGATTAATCATGTCCAAGATATTCATGTCTCTTACTAGTTCTCTAACCAAAAGAGTCTAGATTTATCCATCATATCGAAACTAGAAATGAATCCCTCATGATTGATGCTAATTAGATTGTTTGAGTTATCAATAACTTCAGGTATCATTTTATCTTATACATACCATGTATTACAAGATAAACAAGGCATTGCCACAAAGATCATATCTTTAAGATTGAAACATCAACTTTATTAATTGCCATCATTGTCATACAATATGCAAAAATAAAGTGTTTCTATCTATTGGCAATATATGAAATAGCAGTTCTCAACTCTATTTCGTGCCCTTTAGACTGAAATGAACTGAAAGGTACTCCTATCTATGACAACAACACTTTCTCCAATGATGGGTACTTCTTTCTTGGTCCTTTCACAAAGGCCATCACTTCTTTGTGGATATTGCATATCACATATGACATATCCATATCTTGGTATCATATACCTCGGATAAAGAAGCAGTTCATTTCATGATACCTTAGGTGGAGATATCCATCCCCTCCTTCATCTTCTTTTGTTCTTCCAGATGTAGAGGGCAATCCCTCATACACCCTTTCCCCATGTGCCTTGAGGCTGAAGACGGCTTGGATTGCTGGCTAGCATCAGAACACTTCTTTGCTTTGCCCTTGTCCTTGCCCTTAAGAATTACCTTTCTCTTTGATCACATCAAAGATTATGGTTTGTCTTTCTTCATCTTTGCCTCTACTATCCTCAACATGTCCAACAACTCTATCAACGCTTGTCAAAGTTGTTCGTGTTGTATCTTATCATGAATTGTATGATTCTTGCAACATTTGCAGTATCATACCAATAGCCAACTCTTGGCTCAGAGGGAATCCTTCTTAGTCAGGTTTTCCACATACCCAATCACATTGAGTGTGTGAATACCTTACTGGATCTCCTTCTATCATGACATACTAGGACAGTGTCTTGGAGACATCATATGTCTAATGTTATCTCTACAACTCATAGTTCAGAGAACACACCATCAAGCACTCCTCATCAATGTCTTCCTCGGTATGCTTCCATAAGCATACTTTCAGCCATTGATGTGGTGGGATTGAGTTTATCTGGTCTTGGTATAACTAGGACTTAGAGCTTTCGCTCTTTGAGAACACTTCTCATCATCTTAACCAGTCATGGAATTATTCCCATTTAATTTGTTGGTCTCAAAGACGGATCGCAAATAAAGTGATTATTGTTGATTAACCATTTATTTTAACAAAAGGAAATATATGCAATTTTAGTTCAAAACTCTTTTGACTTGTTTGATTGATTTGAAAAGTTGATGATAAAATTAGGCCTTTAATTAATTATCGCTCCCACTATTTTACTTCAAATTGATAGCCCTCACCATCAATTCGGAAGATTGCAGCGTACAACCTTCTAGTGGGCAATATCCTGAAATCCTCTAAGTCATGAGTCAGCCAGGGCTGATCGCCCACAACTTAGATCTCTCAGGTAGGCAACTCTTGCCAATTGCATCATATGCAACTCTTGATAAGATGTCATATACAACTCTTTGCAATGATCATCTCCATGCCTCAAGGTACTAGATCCCATCTAGATCACCTTGTTAAGTCTGACCCAAAGCAAACACAATGAATATGCACCCTGCTAGGGCAGACCCACACATTCATCCTTCACGCTTCCACGAGATAGACGGTGCACCACGCTAGGGCGTGCCCACACTTGGTCGATCAAGCTTTTCACGTGTGTCGCATTTGGAAGGCATCTAAAACTTAATATTTTAATGAGGGATTTGATTTTATATACATATACATATCCAATCACCACAATACATAGTATGTATCATATACATGCTATATCCCACAGAAAACATGCACAAACGATAAAAAGCGATGATTATGGCCATCCTAATGTGATTCCTTGAGCCAAGAGGAATCACGATCATCTAGGTCAACATCACATGCAACCTGTACAAGATGAACATCTGTGCCTTGCCATCCGAGTTGATCAACTCATCACATGAAAGATCTGTACTCTCCAGTCGGTCGTCTGGGTGCCACCAGCCGATCGGTTGGCTCCTCCAACCGATCGGTTTGCCTGGACGTCGTGCATCTCGTCATGTCCGCCACCCAGTCGTCTCACTTCTCAATCGGTCATCAACCGATCGGTTCACTCCTTGAACCGACCGTCTGGAACGTCAATCGATCGGTTCACGCCTTGAACCGATCGTTTCAGCTGTTGTCTTGATGTCCGCCGGTCTTCGACATAACAGGAAATAAAATCTATCCTATTATTACATTGCTTAAAAGAAGAAACCCCGAGTTACATTCGGGGGGAGCAAAGGTAGGAAAGAATCTCGAATTATTTCGAGTTACATGAGGAATAAGAGAGGGAAGATCGGTGCGCAGACCGAGATGCAAGCAACCACAAACAACCACACACAGATAGGGGTTTATAGGCCATAATCATGCTACACACATCCACCACAAAACTCGTTTAAGGGCGACGTGTATCAAGTGCATTAATAATACATATCATATATGTAATTTGGGATTTGTGGATTTAGGATTGGACATGCATAAAGCCGATATTATTCGCATTGTATGCAATAAATAAAGGCGACAAACCAAAATCGATCATATCGATATTCCTAAAATATAGAGCTGTTGACGTGGCTCTGATACCACTGTTGGGTTTTAGGGGAGGCATAGAAGGCAGCAGAAACAAAAAAATTTCTCCCCCAAACTCAGCACAAGGAACACGTCAATGTCTATATAATAGGAAAGGATGGTTTGTGGAATCATACCTTGTCCCAAGGCTTGCTTGGCAATAATACCTCACGCTATGCGCGGTCTTCAACTGCAGTCTTGGACGGCGTCTGTGCAGCTCCTGGTCGCACCAGGACTGACAACTCCTCCTCCTACCGGACTGTCAGATGACAGTTGTCCTCCTGAGCGGCAGAAACCTCCCGCCTCTGAAGTAGTCCACACGGACCACCTGGAACTCCACACTCCTTGTCCTACAAGGAAGCGGAAGGAGTCACACCCTCCTGTTGACGTACTAGTCACCAACACACTCTCCTGCCTCCAGTTGCAACTGTAGTTGTCCTTCCCTTGCTGCACCTCCCTTTGCGGGAAGCACTTGCTCGGGCTCTCTCTTGGTTACCAAAACCAGAGAGAACGACAACTTTGCAGAGCAATTGGTTGCACTGAGTTGTACTTTGAGAAGCCCCCAATACCCCTATATATAGGAGGGTCATGGGACAGGGTTGTCTATCCCAGGAAATACGGGACTAAACGCAAGAGTAGAAGGGTTTGAGATTTTCCACAAAAGGCAACCAACTCACAACCTAAACTGATCGGTTCACAAGTGAACCGGTCGGTTGGGGACTTGAACCGGTCGGTTGGAACCCCAACCGATCGTGTCACACCCCGATCTCACACTAACCACTAATCATGAGATTAGGGCACGACGGAGGGATTATCACATAAACAAATCACTGAAAACTTTTTCTTTTTTAAAACCTCGTAATGATATCCGGATTATTGTTGTAAATTAAAACATAAATAACTATTGCGGAAGCATTTCAATTAAACTGGCTAGAGAACATAAACAGAGTTTACAACATGTAATATTATTTAACAGAAAGTAAACATAACAGTTAATTTACATCTTTATACACATTTGCCATACGTACTCTCTCTCACCCACGCCATGTCCCAAGGACCGAGGGGAAAGGACTAAGAGACCTCTAACTAGACTAACTACAAACCTTTTAATAACTAGGCGTTAGGATGAAACGATCCTTCTGATTCCTGCTGTTGGCGATAACCTGAAAATGTTTTGAGTAGAGGTATGAGCCTACTCGCTCAGTGAATAGCCTTTCATTTAGCTATCACTAAACAACTCATCAGATTTATAAAATTTAAATAACATGAATACAGTACAAACAGGGCAGTTCTAATGACATATCAGATTACAGAATATAGTCGCATTTCTATACAACAACAGGTAATTTAAACCAACAAACAGATATAATGAATTGGCACAAAAGTTCGGATATATTAATTTACTGTGATCCTATATGATTACATAATTATTTTATTATGCCCCAAACATATGCAGCGCACTCTACATATGAAGATCTGTAGCGAACTACGATCCCACCGTACAAGACTTAGCGACACACCCGGGAAATGCTAAGTCTGACTGTCCGTCCTGGTCTGCACAGGACTCGGGCGCACAAGGGCCCCAGGCGCACAAGGGCCTGTCTGCACTAACTCCGAGTGCTCTGGACTCCTCCCACCCTGTAGTGCACAGTCGGAGGGTCTGGGTTACCACCGTGACACAAGCACGGATTAATGTTGAATAACCCCCATTTTTCTCCAGTGCCACCGTGACACAAGCACGTGTTGTTGTTGGACACTGTCTGTCTGCCCTCGTGCCACCGTGACACACGCACGGATTATTGTTGAACACGAGCCCGACCATCTAGGCACAAGGCTAGATCGATCGTTTCACCCCAAAGGTACAGACCGCGCAATGGGGTTCTACGGTGTTGGGGCACCTAAGTCTATTAACTGATTAACATATAACCATTTAAACAGGAAAATCACATTTACTGATTTCATATCAGATCACAATACACTTTCATTCTAAACTGACAGAGCAATATATTTTAAATCATTGTAATTTCTGAGAAATTCTCATACCATGCATTCAGACAAATTAGTAATGCATAAATAACCCAACTTATATCAATTTGACACATACATAGCGAATTTACGCAATTAAACATCTTAGTGCACAAATTAAAGAAATTTGCTTCACATGTGAGAATCATACTCAACAATTATCAATTCTCTAAATTTCTCGAAAAACGTGCACATTAACCCAAATCCTGGTTTGTGCATCACTTAACTCAATTAAGAGTTAATTACATATCACAACACAATTTAATAACAATACTTGAGAATTTCTAGTAATAATTCAGAGAAATGTGCCATTTCATGTAAATATCAATTTACACATATTAACGTCAAAAGATATATGCAATTAGGGTTTTCATGCATATTTTATTTATTCATATCTACTTTGAAATCGTACATCTGATAATTTAACAGAAATCTTCATGGTTTGGGTTCATACCCAAATTATACCATTTCCAGACATGAATTTCTAATTTCAACATTCAAATGAGCAATTTAGGTTCCAATGAATCATATAAATTTACTGATTCAATCCACACTGATCAGATGCTAAACTAAGTCATATAACAGCGTCTAGAAGCATTTTATGAAATAAAAAGTCGGGCGACGCCAAACGCTGCCCGACGCCTGATAACGCCTGTTATCAGCGTAATTCGCGCACATAACTGGAAATATTCAAACGCCTGAGTTTATTAATGATAAATAAATGAAATCCCACTCACAGCGATTTGGACTGTCCGGATTCGTCCGGAGATGCGTTCAAGGCCTGATTTCGGGCGAATTTCAGTTATGTTCTACCTTGGAATTCACTGTTAATGGCCTAGCTGCAACAGTGGCTTACGGTTGACATCAATTTGGCGCAAAGGACTTGATTCACGGCTGAACTAGTTGTGAATCCCTCTGGAACTTCAAGTTCAAGCTCCACGGTAGATTTCCTGGTGTTGGCCGCCCCAACAGTTCCTGGCCGATGGCTGAACGTAGCAACTAGCTTCTGCTAGTTAGCCGCCCAAGCAGCAGGGTAAGCTGCTAGCTTCTAAGCAACGATGGAAGAGGAAGGGGAAAAGGAAGGGAGAAGGAAGGAGAAAAGAAGAAGAGAAGAAGGGAAGAGAACTGCGGGAAGACGGGGCCTAGGATCGCCCCTGTGATCGCCCCTGCGATCCCGCTACTCCTGCGCGCCGCTTACAACTGATGCCCCAGGAACGGATAAACAACAGAGAAGAAATAAAAGAAAAGCTTATAAAGCTAAAGTATTGGACATTTTACAATTTCAACCCTGAAATCAGAAAAGTTCATAAATTTTGACTCGAAAGTCCAAATCAGGTGATTTCTTTTGCATACTTTCAAGAAAAATGCCCACTAAAAACCCAAGGCATGAAAACATGCCAATTATACTCTTTTACTGGTTCAAAATTCCAATTGCATCCAATTATCACTTTACTCAAATTAATCACCTGAATTATTCACTAACTGAACTTATGTGCTTGATTCAACTAAATCAAGTTAATGATTCACTAACCATCACATGAGCACATAAGTTAGATCAAATAACTTTAATTAGGCTCAAATAATGATGCTTACCGATAAACTTTGGAACAGGTCATAACAATCTCCCTCCCTTATAAGAATTTCGTCCCGAAATTCCTAAAAGAGAAAAGGAAACTTGTTACGCATCTCAGATTCAAGTTCCCACGTAGCTTCTTCTAGATTATGATTCCTCCATAGAATTTTCACTAATGGTATCTCACGATTCTTGAGTTTCTTGATCCTTCGATCAACTATCTGAATTGGTCCTTCAACATAGGACACATCTGATCTGAGCTGTGCAGGTTCTGGGTCAACTATCTTTTCTGTACCAGGATAGCATTTCTTCAACATGGATACATGAAACACATCATGTAGATTTGACAACTCAGATGGCAATTCTAACCTATAGGCTACAGGTCCAATCCTCTCAATGATAGGATATGGGCCCATAAACCTAGGAGTCAACTTACCCCTCTTGCCAAACCTTAGCACTCCCTTCCACGGTGAAACTTTCAGATAAACCTCGTCACCAACCTCAAACTCAAGAGGTCGACGTCGTCTCTCTGCATAACTTTTCTGCCTGTCCTGTGCAGCTTTCAACTGCTCCCTGATCACGGATATCTTCTCTGTAGTTATATCAACTATCTCAGGTCCAAGAATTTCTTTCTCACCAACCTCGTACCAACAAACTGGTGATATACACTTTCTACCATATAGAGCTTCATATGGGGCCATTCCAAGACTAGAATGATAGCTGTTGTTATATGCAAACTCCATCAGGCTTAAGTGTTCTTCCCAGTTACCTCTGAACTGCAGAACGCATGCTCTCAGCATGTCTTCAAGAGTCTGAATGGTCCTCTCAGATTGACCATCTGTCTGCGGGTGAAACGCTGTACTAAACCTCAGCTTTGTGCCCAACGCACGATGTAGCTGATTCCAGAACCTAGATGTAAACTTAGGATCTCTGTCAGAAATAATGGAAACTGGAATACCATGTAATCTGATTACCTCATCCACATAAAATTTGGCCAGCTTTGGAACGTCAAAGGTTGACTTGACAGGAAGAAAGTGAGCAGACTTAGTTAGTCTATCCACAATCACCCATATCGAGTCTGAACCTCTAGGCGTCCTGGGTAACCCTACCACAAAATCCATCGTGATGTGTTCCCATTTCCATTCAGGTATAGGAAGCGACTGTAAGGTACCAGCAGGTTTTTGATGCTCAGCTTTAACCTGCTGACACACCCCACATCTAGCCACGTATTCAGCCACATCCTTCTTCATACCAGACCACCAATACAGCTCTTTGAGATTCCTGTACATTTTCGTGTTACCTGGATGCATAGCATACATAGAAGCATGCGCTTCTTCAAGAATCTGCTCTTTTAACTCACTGTTCCCAGGTACACACAACCTATCATGAAGATACAACACGCCTTCATCAGAAAACCTGAATTCTGACCTTTTACCTTCCGACATATCCTGCATAATCTGCCTCAACTCATTATCACTCTGTTGCAATTCCTTAATCTGATCATAGAAAATAGGTTTGACTTGCATCTGAGCAATCAACCCACTCTGTCCAATCACATTCAAGTCTAAATTCAACTTTCGCATATCTACAAGCAAGTCTCTCTTGAAACATGCCATAGAAAATGCATCTACAGTTGAACTTGACTTTCTACTCAAGGCATCTGCTACAACATTCGCTTTACCAGGATGGTAATCGATTGTCACATCATAATCTTTAATTAGCTCAAGCCATCTGCGCTGTCTCAGATTCAAATCCTTCTGAGTAAAGATATACTTCAGGCTCTTATGATCCGTAAACACCTGACATGTCTCACCATACAAATAGTGACGCCATGTCTTAAGAGCATGAACTATAGCAGCTAATTCGAGATCATGAGTAGGATAGTTCTCTTCATTCTTCTTAAGCTGTCTAGATGCATAAGCCACAACTTTGCCTTCCTGCATCAGCACACAACCCAAACCTCTCCTGGAAGCATCGCAGAACACTGTATAACCTTTATCTGCCTCAGGAAACACTAACACTGGCGCTGTGGTCAACTTCCTCTTCAAAATCTGAAAACTCTTCTCACAGTTATCAGACCAAACAAACGGTGCATTCTTCCTCGTCAAACGTGTCAAGGGTGATGCTAGCACACTGAAGTTCTGTATAAACCTTCTGTAATAGCCTGCTAAACCCAAGAAACTTCTGATCTCAGTAGGAGTCTTAGGTTGTTCCCATTGAAGCACAGAATCAACTTTCTTAGGATCAACGCTAACTCCATCTCTCGAGATAACATGTCCAAGAAATGCTACCTCAGCCAACCAGAACTCACACTTGCTAAACTTAGCATACAGTTGGTGTTGCCTCAACAACTGCAACACTACTCTCAGGTGTTGCTCATGTTGTACATCATCTGTGGAGTAGATCAGGATATCATCTATAAAGACTACAATAAACTGATCTAGGAACGGTTTGAAAATCCGATTCATCATATCCATAAAGGCTGCTGGGGCATTGGTCAGCCCAAACGACATGACCAAAAACTCATAATGCCCATACCTGGTTCTGAAAGCTGTCTTAGGAATATCAGAAGCCTTTATTCTGAGCTGATGATATCCAGATCTCAAATCTATCTTAGAGAAGATTGTTGCTCCACGCAACTGATCAAACAGATCGTCTATTCTCGGCAAAGGGTACTTGTTCTTAATAGTAATCTTGTTCAGTTGCCTGTAATCTATACAGAGACGCATGGTACCATCCTTTTTCTTAACAAACAGGACTGGAGCACCCCACGGAGAAGAACTGGGTCTGATGAAACCCTTATCCAGCAACTCCTGAAGCTGCACCTTGAGTTCCTTCAACTCTGCAGGTGCCATTCTATAAGCTGGCAGTGCCACTGGATGACTACCTGGATATACTTGAATCTCAAAATCTAGATCTCTAACAGGAGGTAAGCCTGGCAAATCCTCTGGAAAAACATCAGAAAACTCACGAACCACGGGCACATCATAAACACTGGCGGTGCTCTTCTCTGCTATAGTGTTAATCACATGAGCAAGGAACGCTTCACACCCTTTCTGTAGCATCTTATCAGCTACAGCAGCTGATATTATGCACGTAGGCAGAACTTTCCTATCTCCAGTAAAGACACAAGAAAATTCACCTAGTTGAAAGGTAGCTTCCTTCTTCCAACAATCGAGTTGCACTCGATATGTCTCAAGACAATCCATACCCAAGATGACTTGAAAAGTATTGACATCCAAGGGTATGAGATTAGCAGCAAAAGTGTAACCTCCAAAAGATAATAAACATCCGGGACAGAACTCAGTCAGAACCGTTGGTCCGCCTAGTGGAACCCTCAACACTAACTCATCTACTAACTCTTGAGATAACAAATTAAGTTCACCAACTAAAGAACGTCGTATAAAAGAGTGAGTAGCACCCGGATCTATCAAAACTGAAACTGGTATACTATTAAACAAAAACATTTCTCCTGTAACAACTTGTGAAGAAATTATACCTTCCTGAGGTGTCAAAGAGAAGAAACGTGCTGGAGCTCTCCCTCTGCCACGCTGTCCTCTCTGACCAATCCTGCCACTAGGCATTCCACCACCTCTAGAACCAGAAGCCACAGAAGAACTCGGTCCTTCAGCTGGAGGTTGTCTCTGAGCATCATAAAACTGGGGCTGAGAAGCCTGTGATGCTGCTGGTTGAAGCTGAGGGCAAAACTTCTTTATATGTCCTATCTGCCCACAGTGGTAACATTCTGTAAAATCTAAACCCCAACATTGCCCAGAGTGTACTCTTCCACAAGCATTACATACTCGCATCTCCTGCCTCAGTGGACCAGTCACAGAAGTAGATGATCCAGATGGCCGCCCACTAGATGCACAACTCCATCTACCTGGGCTATGTCTCCCCCTGCCCCTAGAAGAAGAAACGTCCTTGGATCTCTGTTTACCGAAGCAGCTGAAGCCACGCCCAAATTTAGAAAAGAAACCTCTACCTCCACCTCTGTATCCAGTACTGGACTATCCTCTACTGAAATCTGCAGATCTCTTCTTAGACTCAGGCACCTTGTCAGCATTCACAGATTCCTCAACCTGTCTAGCAGCCTCAACAAACTCACCAAAGTTCTCTCTGTTCCTCCTACTAATAGCAGAAACGGTATGCCGAATCTCTGGCCTCATCCCTTCTTGAAACCTTCTGCATCTTTCTAAGTTGTCAGGAACAAGCTGCGGACAGAAGTTCGCTAACCGGGTGAAAAGCGCTTCATACTCAGTAACTGTCATGTTCTCCTGCTTAATATTCTGTAACTGCCTGATTTTCTCATTAAGGAAGGTAGGTGGATAAAACTTAAGATGGAACTCTTCAGAGAAATCCTGCCAAGAAAGCTCTGTACCTCTCCTCTTTTCCTCCACACTATGCCACCACAGCTCTGCATCGCCTGTCAAAAGATAGACTGCATGATTAATCTTTTTCTCTTCTGAAAGCTCCATCAAGCGAAAGACCTTCTCTATCTGTCTAAACCATTCATCAGCCTCTGCTGGATCTGTAGTGCCACTAAACTCAGTGCCACCAAGCTTCTTTACAAGCTCATAAGATCGCATCAGATCCTTGCTGCTAGTAGAAGTAGAAGCTCGCCTATCAGCCTTGTACCTCTCTTTGGTTTCCAGAAACATTCTGTACATCCGGGATGCTTCATCCACGTGGTCACCACCACCTGGACCCAAGTACAGAGGATCAGGGCCAACATGACTCTCGGCCTGATCATCACGATCAAAGCCTCTTCCTGCCATCTGCAATGATATAACAGAATATTTCCTGTTAGAAAACTACAGATAGAAGAAAGACACCTAAACCTTAATCCTATTGGTCTCTTATCGTCCCCTGACCTGGACTCTGAGTAACTATGTACTCAACCTAGGCTCTGATACCAAGTTGTCACACCCCGATCTCACACTAACCACTAATCATGAGATTAGGGCACGACGGAGGGATTATCACATAAACAAATCACTGAAAACTTTTTCTTTTTTAAAACCTCGTAATGATATCCGGATTATTGTTGTAAATTAAAACATAAATAACTATTGCGGAAGCATTTCAATTAAACTGGCTAGAGAACATAAACAGAGTTTACAACATGTAATATTATTTAACAGAAAGTAAACATAACAGTTAATTTACATCTTTATACACATTTGCCATACGTACTCTCTCTCACCCACGCCATGTCCCAAGGACCGAGGGGAAAGGACTAAGAGACCTCTAACTAGACTAACTACAAACCTTTTAATAACTAGGCGTTAGGATGAAACGATCCTTCTGATTCCTGCTGTTGGCGATAACCTGAAAATGTTTTGAGTAGAGGTATGAGCCTACTCGCTCAGTGAATAGCCTTTCATTTAGCTATCACTAAACAACTCATCAGATTTATAAAATTTAAATAACATGAATACAGTACAAACAGGGCAGTTCTAATGACATAGCAGATTACAGAATATAGTCGCATTTCTATACAACAACAGGTAATTTAAACCAACAAACAGATACAATGAATTGGCACAAAAGTTCGGATATATTAATTTACTGTGATCCTATATGATTACATAATTATTTTATTATGCCCCAAACATATGCAGCGCACTCTACATATGAAGATCTGTAGCGAACTACGATCCCACCGTACAAGACTTAGCGACACACCCGGGAAATGCTAAGTCTGACTGTCCGTCCTGGTCTGCACAGGACTCGGGCGCACAAGGGCCCCAGGCGCACAAGGGCCTGTCTGCACTAACTCCGAGTGCTCTGGACTCCTCCCACCCTGTAGTGCACAGTCGGAGGGTCTGGGTTACCACCGTGACACAAGCACGGATTAATGTTGAATAACCCCCATTTTTCTCCAGTGCCACCGTGACACAAGCACGTGTTGTTGTTGGACACTGTCTGTCTGCCCTCGTGCCACCGTGACACACGCACGGATTATTGTTGAACACGAGCCCGACCATCTAGGCACAAGGCTAGATCGATCGTTTCACCCCAAAGGTACAGACCGCGCAATGGGGTTCTACGGTGTTGGGGCACCTAAGTCTATTAACTGATTAACATATAACCATTTAAACAGGAAAATCACATTTACTGATTTCATATCAGATCACAATACACTTTCATTCTAAACTGACAGAGCAATATATTTTAAATCATTGTAATTTCTGAGAAATTCTCATACCATGCATTCAGACAAATTAGTAATGCATAAATAACCCAACTTATATCAATTTGACACATACATAGCGAATTTACGCAATTAAACATCTTAGTGCACAAATTAAAGAAATTTGCTTCACATGTGAGAATCATACTCAACAATTATCAATTCTCTAAATTTCTCGAAAAACGTGCACATTAACCCAAATCCTGGTTTGTGCATCACTTAACTCAATTAAGAGTTAATTACATATCACAACACAATTTAATAACAATACTTGAGAATTTCTAGTAATAATTCAGAGAAATGTGCCATTTCATGTAAATATCAATTTACACATATTAACGTCAAAAGATATATGCAATTAGGGTTTTCATGCATATTTTATTTATTCATATCTACTTTGAAATCGTACATCTGATAATTTAATAGAAATCTTCATGGTTTGGGTTCATACCCAAATTATACCATTTCCAGACATGAATTTCTAATTTCAACATTCAAATGAGCAATTTAGGTTCCAATGAATCATATAAATTTACTGATTCAATCCACACTGATCAGATGCTAAACTAAGTCATATAACGGCGTCTAGAAGCATTTTATGAAATAAAAAGTCGGGCGACGCCAAACGCTGCCCGACGCCTGATAACGCCTGTTATCAGCGTAATTCGCGCACATAACTGGAAATATTCAAACGCCTGAGTTTATTAATGATAAATAAATGAAATCCCACTCACAGCGATTTGGACTGTCCGGATTCGTCCGGAGATGCGTTCAAGGCCTGATTTCGGGCGAATTTCAGTTATGTTCTACCTTGGAATTCACTGTTAATGGCCTAGCTGCAACAGTGGCTTACGGTTGACATCAATTTGGCGCAAAGGACTTGATTCACGGCTGAACTAGTTGTGAATCCCTCTGGAACTTCAAGTTCAAGCTCCACGGTAGATTTCCTGGTGTTGGCCGCCCCAACAGTTCCTGGCCGATGGCTGAACGTAGCAACTAGCTTCTGCTAGTTAGCCGCCCAAGCAGCAGGGTAAGCTGCTAGCTTCTAAGCAACGATGGAAGAGGAAGGGGAAAAGGAAGGGAGAAGGAAGGAGAAAAGAAGAAGAGAAGAAGGGAAGAGAACTGCGGGAAGACGGGGCCTAGGATCGCCCCTGTGATCGCCCCTGCGATCCCGCTACTCCTGCGCGCCGCTTACAACTGATGCCCCAGGAACGGATAAACAACAGAGAAGAAATAAAAGAAAAGCTTATAAAGCTAAAGTATTGGACATTTTACAATTTCAACCCTGAAATCAGAAAAGTTCATAAATTTTGACTCGAAAGTCCAAATCAGGTGATTTCTTTTGCATACTTTCAAGAAAAATGCCCACTAAAAACCCAAGGCATGAAAACATGCCAATTATACTCTTTTACTGGTTCAAAATTCCAATTGCATCCAATTATCACTTTACTCAAATTAATCACCTGAATTATTCACTAACTGAACTTATGTGCTTGATTCAACTAAATCAAGTTAATGATTCACTAACCATCACATGAGCACATAAGTTAGATCAAATAACTTTAATTAGGCTCAAATAATGATGCTTACCGATAAACTTTGGAACAGGTCATAACAGATCGGTTGGGACCCATGAGCTGATCAGTTCACTTCTGAACCGGTCGGTTCGTGGTCCTGATCAGTTCCCGATTGACTTTCCTTCTTTTGTTTCTAATTGGTATCGAATACCAATCCTTTTTCCAATCAAATTGGGCAAGTGAAACGCAAGGAAAAATTCTCACCGACCTGACTTTCCCAACTTGCTCGGTTGCACCAGTTGAACCGATCGTTTCAACACTTGAACCGATTGTTTCACTCTGACCATGAGCCAATCGACTCAACACTTGAGCCGACCGGTTCAACAACCTCAGCCGACCGGTTCAACACTTGAACTGATCGGTTGGGAGTACAGGTTGTGCAGAATCAGTCAAATGCGATTTCAATCAATCCGATACTCCAATCAATGCCCCCAACACCTTGAACCATATGATATTGAGCTATCGACTTATTGAGTGTTTAATTGAACTACTAAACTCCTTTAGTAATCAATCTAAACATTGCTTTGTGGACAAAACTCCTCTTCCAGGTTGAATCCTATGTGTGTGACCCTGCAGGTCCATTTCACGTTGGCAGTGAAAGTCCATAACACTTATGACTTCACAAGCAAAGAGCGGTGCCTAGTCACACATCAATGCTACCCAAGTGAAAGTAGAAAGTTGGAGAACAACTTTCAATCCTACAATCCGTGAATGGTGTTACAGGGAGTGTATAATTCCTTTGTCACTGATATCCTGAATGAACTCGAGGCATGGAACAGTCATCCTGTCAATGTTCATTCACTTTCTTGATCTCAGAGTAGATTGAATGAGATATGCATGACATCAATATCACATACTGATTCACACATGCGTGCGCACGCTTATCTCAATCCTACTCATCAAGTGGCCATGGATATCAAACTCCCTCAGGAGTGACAAATCCCATATCTATCACTCACCCCTCAAAAGCCCCATGTGTCAAAGCCACCCAATCATCACCTTTATAACAACCCATGTTTCAGGACTGTGTTTGATGATGTCAAAATGTACCCAACGACATGTGTTGAGTGTAGTGATTTCAGGTCTAAGAATCACACTCACCACCATCACTGTGAGTACTGACTGTGACTACCATGTCATGGTTCCATGTGTCAAACTCACGATGGGTCTGTCTGGTACACTTGTTCTCTAACAAATACCGATGTGTTTGGTTTGATATCTCTATATCATGACTAATGAGATTCTGTCATCAACCAACACCACAATCTAGTCTTGTGTGTCATTGCTGTCTATCTACCTTCCACAATGACATCTGACTAGGGACATAACAAGAATGTACAAACTCTTAGCATCCGTATGATCTCATCATTCAGGTCATGAACCTGAAGGCATACGTCATTGAGTACTGTCATTCTCTAGACATTCAATCTGTTCTATCACTATCTCATATGACTAAACCAGAAAGAATTGGAAGCTTGCCTTTTGATGTTTATCAAATCAATCTTAATGTATCCCACCAATCATCCCATGATTGGCTCTCAGGGCATACATACCAACATATTAGGTGTCATGCAAAGAAATGCCAAGTTTCCACCATATCTCATCCATGCAAGCACTATGCTCAACCATGCACTTAGGGTGTTAAACCAAGGAAACTCAAAGACCACTAACTCCAAGAAAACCCATCAACCACTGAAGATCACCATGTTTGGTGACTGTTGGAGATCAGATGGCAAACGATCGCTAAATATTCTCAACGACCCCAAGGTTAAAAAGTTAATCGATCACATAGAACAAACCCCAAATTCTTGGTGACCTAGAGGGGTCATATGCCTCATCGACCGCAAAGGTCAGTGCACACTCCCAAAACATCGTCGAGTGCCAAGAATCATGGATCAAAGGATCCTAGGTGACTGCCAAAACACAAACTCAATGGTCAAACATTCCACCAAGGTCAACCTTCCACATAGGGTATCTAAGCAAAACCCTAAACATCAACACATGATGTTACCTCATCAAACTAAGGTACAAAAAGGCACCCCAAGGTACTTCTCCCTTCAAAATTATGTCAAAACATGTGAGGCACAACAAGAATGTGGCAAATTGCAAGAAAAACCCTAAACATGCTTAAATTACAGTTAGGTACAAAACAAGCACATATAAGCATAACTAGCTCAAACAACATCCAAACTGGACCAAACTTGTAACATAAGCCCATTACATGTTATCAAAGCATGTCATGAAGATAGATTAATGTTTTGAGCATCTAATTATACTAAGCAAGAAAGATCAACCTGAAGGCTAAGTAGGGGTCTTACACTTGATGATTCAATTCAAATTTATATTACCTTCAGTTATGTTTTGTTCATTTATATTCTAATTACTTGTTCCATGGTTTTTATTACATGTACTTGGAATATTATGTCGATCATTTATGAAGTCATTTGATTTTTTTGTGGCAAGACACGTCAAATTCCACAATATTTGTAGTAATTTCGTGCTTCAATAACAAATTACATGATATATTCCCCAATTACACGGTGTGTCCTGAATTATGCAATGTATAATTTTTGTGTTTAGTGAAAAAGAGTGTATAGAAGATAAATGCCATGTACCATAACTATACAGATGAGAAATAAACCTCACATTGTATACCCCAACTACATGGCATATAACTAGACTTCATTCAAGTTTATTGAAGATTTGGCACGTACACGATGTGTAACTCAAGTACACACCATGCCATGTGTCAGTTAGGAAGTTTTTAGAACTAATTCATTGCCTAAGATATAAAAGCAAACAGGAACCATACAAGTAAGGTACCTCAATAAATTTTAAGTCTTTCAAGTAAGTCATCTAGTGAGTTGAGGAGAAGCAAAAATCAAGATATGAAGGTGGAAGAAGAGGAGAGGGAGTGATTCCACTTCACAAGAGGACCTACATATCTCCCTTTCATGTAGAGTTTTGTTTTGTTCATTTATATTCAAAGTAGGAGCCTTTAGGAACCTTTCGGTCGTCTCAATGGAGGTTTTTTATTGTTAGTAGAGATGTATGGTTTTTTTACTTCCTAGTTTGTTTTTGGATCGTTACTCTTATTATATCATGAAATCTATTCCTATGTGCTTCTCATTTATGCAAATCCTTATTATGGATGAGTATGAATTATTACTGGATGTGAGGGAGTAGTATCCATGTTATTTCATGGCAAACAACTACCATTTATAAATTTAATGCATTTTTTCTTTTTATTTTGTCATGAATGTGTGGTTTAATGTGTATATTAATTTTAGATCATCCTTAATTTATGTTTTATGGTCTTCTATGCATGTTGAGAGGGTGTTAATTGAGTAACAATAGTCCATTGCAATTGTTTGATCTAATTGATAGACAATAGTCATTAGGATGGATGGGGATACTAAGAGATCAACATATTTCCTAGTGATGGAAGTGGTAGGTATATCACTAGGCTAATTAGTTTATTAACATACTTGTGACGCCCTATGCCA
This sequence comes from Alisma plantago-aquatica, assembly GCA_963693085.1. NCBI lineage: Eukaryota > Viridiplantae > Streptophyta > Magnoliopsida > Alismatales > Alismataceae > Alisma > Alisma plantago-aquatica. Next base: position 289,624,143 of record OY856414.1, read on the forward strand.
CAACCACGAAATTACTCAAAACTAAATGTGGAAACAAAACTAAACAAATGGATTAACAAAAAAATTGGAAATTAAAACCATCTTCATTAAGCACCAAAGTAGCAAAAACCTTTGCATATAATTCCCCATGGATCACAAGGTGCTTACATCAACATGTCCATATTACATATGTCGTCAACCTACTATAAGAGAAACCTATTTCAACATATACATATCCTCTATATCTTTACATAAAAAAGAGAACTCTAGCCAAAACCATGTATCAGAAGAATGTGTGCAAAACACACCCAAAAACCATCCCAAAGACCTAAGTGTACAAGGACAACTCTAGGACTCTACACCAAAAGACTAGTAGCACATCAACCCTTATCATCTACTGTCCTTCTTGTTGTTGCTCTGCCTTAGTTGCATGATCTCTACCTCCTCATGCAAATCCACTTAAAAGATGTGGAGAACCCACGAGATGAGATTCCAAATCTCAGCGGGAGATATAACCTTCCGCCAATGCTATTATTAACACAAATAAGGTAAATAAAGAACATAAGTTAACCTACAATTACAATAAGTAAATTCAACTAATGATTTCAGCAAGACAGTTATTACAATCTAACAGTTCAAAAATGAATATGAAGAACATGTATATTCACTATCAACTATATTGTACAAAATTAATCAAGACCTCATCCAATGTTTGCGTATTAGATCCTAAATAATTATACTACATGACTGGTTATGTAATTTATTATGTGTTGAGAATTTGAGTCTTACCAACCAAATCCAACCTTCCACTACTAAGTCAAAATCAGTGCCATACAAGGTCTATGGAAGAGATGAAATCCACGACCTCACAAAAGCTCGTGGTTAGTAAACGAGTACACGACATACACATACTAGTCAACTATCACCAGTGACATATAGTCAACAATGAAAGTCCTAGTCAATCTTGGTACAGGTCACAACGCTAGTGAAACTGATCTATGGCCTGTAGCCGCACTCCTTTAGGGTATGGCCCGCAACCAATCCAGTGAAACCTCATAAGTATCAAACCTCTGAGCTATAGCCTATAGCCGCACTCTTTCCAGGGTATGGCCCGCAAAAAATCATGTGAATGCATATACTGAACAATATATTACTCCAAGCTTTCACTATGGAATGCTCGTTTCATCATCCAACAAGTGCTGACACTGAGATGGATCTATGGAACATGGCAAAACTACATGATTAGGTTCCACTTTATTAGTTAAGTCAATTAAGTGTCTTTTAGCATCAATCAAGTTACAACATATAAAGTCATAACAAACTCTACAAATATAAGGGCATAGCACACTCCAGAAGATATATGCGTATAGGGTGTGAACTTGTCACACTATCACCACACGATGCCTGTATCATTTCCATTCACCAAATCATCAATACCAAAGTCACCTACTATGGGATATCAATCCGTGAACTCATAATTCATGTAGCACAAATGTTTCAACATGCCTCCTGAAGACTCATACAACCTATATCATGTTTAATCACCATAGCATACACTAGCTATTTTTAACAAGATCATAACTCTTGCATGGTTAGAAGTTCATAAACAAGAGGCATAACCACATATAATTATAACCATTCCTTGAGAGAGAAACAATTAAGCATCATTGCACATTATTAGGGTTACAATTTCTTCTTGGCCGATTAAGGTTTACAAAGCTAGGTTCAACCATCAACCCTAGATTCACTACCTCCCATCATCTTGGAGTATATTAGGATTAAGGAACATCATTAGAGTTGATTAGATGTTATTCCAAACAACACTATACATGGGATATGCATCACACCTACAAGAGTATAATTAAGCATCCAAGCATTCCCCTTAACCACCACCATCATCATGTGTTGACCACCTAACAACTAGGTCAGAATCACCCAACCTGATCCATGTAACAACCGCAACACCTATGGTGTTGTGACTACTCACATGAATAGGTCACAATCCCTTCCACCTAGAACATGTCACGCTCGTGACATCTAGGGTTAGGGTTCTAACCTACCATCAACGTCTCAACCTCAAGGCTATCTCAACCACCATCCAACCACTAGGTCATGACCACGACACATGGACCATGTCACGACTATGACATCTAGGGATAGATCTCCAACCACTTCCAACTGTTGTAACCTAGGGATGTCTTGACCTCAACCTAGCAACATGTTGTGACCGAAAGGACACTATGCCACGACCTCTCAGTAGGGTAGCAACCTAACCAAAAATGGACCGCCAAAATTAAGTGTCACGATCAGCAAAGAGATGGGTGTATCAACCATCCTAAGGGATGATATCTTGGTCTCAAAATAGAACCAAAGCCGATGAGAAAACCATGGTTACCATGAAGGAAGGGCTCAAGCAAATGATTACCAAAAACCCTAAGACATGGGTCAAGAAACCACCAAGAAAGAACCATTGTCCTAGGAAGAGAAAACCATGGTTAAGGAACCCAAAATAGAACCTAACCTCCCTCCAACATCTAGGAACATGTCCACCATTCATGATGGCAAAATCAAGGTCAAAAGATAGGGAAGAACCTTCATAACATATCAATCATAAAAAATGGGTGCAAGTAGATTAGGGTTTCAAATTTCCACCAAACCAAGCAAGGTTTCTCCACCAAACAAGTTATAAAGATTATCACTATCAACTAGAATGATAAGGGAGCGATTTAGAGAGAGAACGTAGTAGCAAATATTCATAAAAGAGTGCAATAATAGAGTAGGTTAAGTGTTTTATAACCCGCCTTAAGACGATCACCACCAAGGATCCCAAGCTCCAAGATTAAGAGTTCCAAGCATACAATCCAAGGGTTGAAGAAGCTCCACTCTCGACCACAAGATCACCTCAAGAAGGAGAATCCACCAAGGTCAAAGATCATATGAGAAAAGAGAAACAAAAAGCTCTAGGTTGAGTCAAAAGAAAGAAGGGGAAAAAAAGAGAAGAAACTCCCTCTCACTTGGGTGTCGCCTTGTCAAAATAAGCGTATTACCCTTGTGATGAGGAGCTTACTCTCAAGAATGACCACCATGTCAAAACATAGTCTAGGTTTGAGAAAAAGGAAGAAGATGGAGGTAAGAGATCAAAAGAAACATCATCAAGCAAGATAAACACTTACCAAGGGCTGAAGATTTGCTTAGATCACCACAAACACCACACACAAGAGGAGATCGATCATCGAAGCTCCAAGGTCGGATCTCCTTGCTCCACCAAGCTTCAAGAACAAGCAAAGGAGAAGGAATAAGATGGAGGGCCGAAAGGAATACATGGATTGTTTGTTTCAAACAACAATTACAATTGAACCCAAATTATCACCATATATAACAATCTTGGAAGCGCCTAGGTCAACTATCATTAACATAAGGTCAACCACATAAGACACTCACAAGTCCAGGAATTTTCATCGACCCTTGGGAATGGGACCCACGTTCTTCATAAACCGAAGCAGTGAACCACCTTCGGTGACCATATAGGTTAAGGCATCATCATCGACTGTTGATAACTCAAGGTTAGCGACCGAAGAAAATTGGGGTTTAACCCCTTCATTGAATGTTGAGAATAACCATTTTTAATGATCATTGAACCAGGGTTAACCACCCTCAACAACCACATAGAATCCAAGGTTCAGCGACTCAAGCCTTGGTGGTCGAAGATACATGGAAAAACTCATCGACCACTTAGAGAGAAAACCTTTGGCAACCAAAACATGTACTAATTCTTGGCAACCATATGAAGCAATAGAAACTCATAAACTACATGATCAAACATGTTGTTCATCACCATGGAACTGAAAACCACGAATATGTAAAAGACAAGAACGAAAACAACTCCAAAACCCTAATTTTGACCACTAACATGAAAGAAAGCAAAACCATGATTTAGAGAGAGAAAACTAATGTTTCAAATACACATGAATGCATAAAAACCTCCATCACCAAACAACAAATTATGCACAAAGATTGGGATTCATCAAAGGGGAGATGCCTACTCATGTTCAACATGGAACATAACCCTAGATTATAGATATCATCATTCCACTTATAACCACATTTTTAGGGTAGATTATTTGCATGTAAAGTAAATGCAACAATAATCAAGGAGAAAGTTATATAACTTGCCTTTACAAGGTTGAAGCAACTCCAAAAACAAGGAAGCTCCAAGAAAAGAGAGAGAAAACCCTAGCTTGATCACCACTTCTTAGCCAAGCTAGCACCACCTCCAAGGAAAGAACAAACTCTAGGTCAAAAGGAGCACAAGATAAAGCAAAAGTCTAGGCTGAAAAGATAAGAAAGATAATTTCTTCAACTCAACTCAAGTACTACCACGGAGAATCATGGATTCAGCCAAGAAGAGAGAGTTCTTCAAGCTCAACTCAAGCACTACCATGGAGAACCATGGATTCGGCCAAGAAGAGAAAGAAGAAGATTGTAGAGAGGGAAAATGAGGATCAGGAGGGGTAGATCACTCACCAAGATTAAGAAGGAAGCAAAGATTGCAAAATGATCACCAAAGAAGGGCTGCTCCAAACCCTAGCTCAACATGTAAGAGGATCGATCATTTCTCCAAGGTTGAGCTCCACCTTCACCACCAAGAATAAGAGGGGATGAGCTCCAAAGGAAGAAGAGAGAAAGAAGAAACTAGGTGCAAATGATTTAGTTGCATGCAGTGAGAGATGTTTATATAGCCAAGGTTGGAGAGAGAGAAGGGATATTAGGTGTCATATAAACAGATGCCAAGTGTCCACCATATCTCATCCATGCAAGAACTATGCTCAACCATGCACTTAGGGTGTTAAACTAAGGAAACTCAGCGATCACTAACTCCATGAAAACCCATCAACCACTAAAGATCACCATGTTTGGTGACTGTTGGAGATCAGAGGGCAAACCGTCATTGAATATTCTCAACGACCCCAAGGTTAAAAAGTTAATCGATCACATAGACCGAACCCCATATTCTTGGCGACCTAGAGGGGTCATATGCCACATCGACTGCAAAGGTCAGGGAAAACTCCCAAAACACCATCAACCACCAATAATAATGGATCAAAGGATCCTTGGTGACTGCTAAAACACAAACTCAATGGTCAAACATACCACCAAGGTCAACCCTCCACATAGGGTATCCAAGCAAAACCCTAAACATTAACACATGATGTTACCTCATCAAACTAAGGTACAAAAAGGTGCCCCAAGGTACTTCTCTCTCCAAAATGATTTCAAAACATGCGAGGCACAACAAGAATGTGACAAATTGCAAGAAAAACACTAAACATGGGTAAATTTGAATTACGTCCAAAATAAGCACATATAAGCATAACTAGCTCAAACAACATCCAAATTGGACCAAACTTGAAACATAAGCCCATTACTTGTTATCAAAGCATGTCATGAAGATAGATTAAGGTTTTAAGCATCTAAAAGAAAGAAAGCTCAACCTGAAAGCTAGGTAGGGTTCTTACACTTGATGATTCAATTCAAATTTATATTACCTTCAGTTATGTGTTGTTCATTTATATTCTAATTAATTGTTCCATGGTTTTTATTACATGTACTCGAAATAGTATGTCGACCATTTAGGAATTCATTTGATTTTTTTGTTGCAAGACATGTCAAATTCCACAATATTCATAGTAATTTTGTGCTTCAATAACAAATTACATGATGTATTCCTCAATTACATGGTGTATCCTTCAATTATGCAATGTCTAATTTTTACATTTAAAGAAAAAGAGTGTCTAGAAGATAAATGCCATGTACCACAACTGCACAGATGAGAAATAAACATCACAGTGTATACCCCAACTACATGGCATATAACTAGCTGACTCCACTCAAGTTTATTGAAGATTTGACACGTACACGATGTGTAACTTGAGTACACACCATGTCATGTGTCAGTTAGGAAGTTATTAGAACTAATTCATTGCCTAAGGTATAAAAGCAAACATGAACCATACAAGTAAAGTACCTCAGTAAATTTTAAGTATTTTAAGTAAGTCATCTAGTGAGTGGAGGAGAAGCAAAAATCAAGATATGAAGGTAGAAGAAGAGGAGAGGGAGTGATTCCACTTCACCAGAGGACCTACATATCTCCCTTTCATGTAGAGTTTTGTTTTGTTCATTTAAATTCAAAGTAGGAGCCTTTAGGTGCCTTCTGGTCGTGTCAATGGAGGTTTGTTGTTGTTACTAGAGATGTATGGTTTTGTTTACTTCCTAGTTTGTTTCTATATCGTTACTCTTACTACATCATGAACTCTATTCCTATGTGCTTCTGATTTATGGAAATCCTTATTATGGACGAGTATGAACTATTTCCTGGATGTAAGGGAGTAGTATCCATGTTATTTCATGGAAAACAACTACCATTTATAGATTTAATGCATTTTTTCTTCTTATTTTGTGATGAATGTGTGGTTTACTGTGTATATTAATGTTACATCATCCTTAGTTTATGTTCTATGCTCTTCTATGCATGTTGAGAGGGTGTTAATTGAGTAGAAATAGTCCATTGTAATTGTTTGATCTAATCGACTGACAATAGTCATTAGGCTGGATGGGGATACTAAGAGATCCAACATATTTCCTAGTCATGGAAGTGGTAGGTATATCACTAGGCTAATTAGTTTATTAACATAGTTGTGATGCCCCACGCCACAACCACAAAATTACTCAAAACTAAACGTGGAAACAAAACAAAACAAACAGATTACCAAAGCATTGGAAATTGAAACCTTCTTCATTAAGCACCAAAGCAGCAAAAACCTTTGCATATAAGTCCCCATGGATCACAAGGTGCTTACATCAACATGTCCATATTACATATGTCATCAACCTACTACAAGAGAAACCTATTTCAACATATACATATCGACTATATCTTTATATCAAAAAGAGGACTCTAGCTAAAACCATGTATCGAAAGCATGTCTGGGAAACACACCCAAAAACCATCCCAAATATCTAAGTGTACAAGGACAACTCTAGGACTCTACACCAAAAGATTAGCAACACATCCAACCTTATCAGATACTATCCTTCTTGTTGCTACTCTATCTCAGTTCCACTATCTCTACCTCCTCATGCACGTCCACCTAAAAGATGTAGAGAACCCACGGGGTGAGATTCCAAATCTTAGCAGGAGATATAACCCTCCACCAATGCTATTATTAACACGGATAAGGTAAATAAAGAATAGAAGTAAACATACAATTACAATAAGCAAATTCAACCAATGACATCAGCAAGGCAGTTATTACCATCTAACAGTTCAAAAAGGAATATGAAGAACATGTATATTCACTATCAACTATATTGTATAAAAGCAAGCAAGTCCTCATCCAATGTTTGTGTATTTGATCCTAAATAAGTATACTACACGGCTGGTTTTGTAATTTATTATGTGTTGAGAATTTGAGTCTTACCAACCAAATCCAACCTATCACTACTAAGTCAAAATTGGTACCATACAAGGTCTATGGAAGAGTCAGAATCCACTGTTGGTATGTATGCCCTGAGAGCCAATTAAGATTGATTTGATAAATATCAAAGGCAAGCTTCCAATCTATTCTGGTTCAATCACAGATGAGATAATTTTAGAGCAGAATGAATGTCTAGAGAATGATAGTACTCAATGACGTATGTCTTCGGGTTAAGGACCTACAGAATGAGATCATACAGATGCTAAGAGTTTGTATATTCTTGTTATGTCCCTAGTCAGATGTCATTGTGGAAGGTTGATAGACAACAATGACACAACAAGACTAGAGTGTGTGTTGATTGATGAAAGAGTTTCATTAGTCATGATATGTGATATCAAACCAAGCACATAGATACATGTTAGAGAACAATGTATCAGACAGACCCAGCGTGAGAGTAACACATGGAACCATGACATGGTAGTCACAATCAGCTCTCACACTGATGGTGGTGATTGTGATTCTTAGACCTAAAATCACTACACTCATCACATGTCATTGGGTACACTTCGACATCATCAAACATGGTCCTAAAATATGGATTGTTATAAAGGTGATGATTGGGTGACTTTGACACATGAGGTTTTAACTATGAGTGATAGATATGGGATTTGTCCCTCCTAAGGGAGTATGATGTCCATGGCCGCTTGATAAGCAAGATTGAGAAAAGCATGCACATGAACATGTGAGTCAATATGTGATATTGATGGCACACATATCTCAGACAGTCTGCATTGGATCAAGGAACATGAATGAACATTGAAAGGATGACAACTCCATGCCTTGAGTTCATTCAAGATATTAGAGACAAAGGAATTATACATTCACTGGAACACCAATCACAGACTGTAGGATTGAAAGTTGTTCTCCAACTTTCCTTTTCATTTGGGTCACGCAGATGTGCGACTAGGTACCATTCTTTGCTTGTAATGTCATAAGCTAGTTATGGACATTCACTACCAATGTGAAATGGGACCTATAGGGTCACACACAAAGGATTAACCTGGAAGAGGAGTTTATCCATGAATGATGTTTGGATTGATTACTAAAGGTGTTTAGGTGCTCAATCAAACATTCAATCAATTGACTTGACTTAGAATCATTAAGTTCAAGTGTTGAACTAACTGATTTGAGTGTCGGATTGATTGAGAACTACATTGATTATGTTCTGTACAATCTGGACCACCAATTGATCGGTTCACTGGGTGAACCGATCAGCTCATGGTCAGTGAGACGACCGGTTCACTTGGTGAATCGATCAGTTTGACTGGACCAAATGAGCAAGGTTGGGTTGTCCAAATTTGTGAGAAAAGTTTTTCGTTTCACTTGTATAATTCGATTGGGACAAGAATTAATCTTTGGATTAGTAGGAAATGAAATAGGAAAGTCAATTAGAGGCGAGTGAGGAATGTGAAATGACCATTTCAACTAGTGAACTGATCGTCTCACACTCCCAACTGATTGGTTTGTTTGTGAAATGACCAGTTCGGCTGCCACAGTGCGATCAGTTCATGGAAATTTCAGACCCTTCTGTTCCCACTTTAGTCCCACATTGCTCGGGGCTGAGAACCCTGACCCTGACCCCTCCTATATATAGAGGGTAATGGGGGGCTTCTCAGAGAGAATAACTCAGAATATCAGTTGCTCTGCAAAGTTGTTGTCCTCTCTGGTTATGGTAATCGAGAGAGCCCAAACAAGTTCTACCCGTCCAAGGAGGAACAACAAGGGAAAGACTACTACAGGACAACTGGTTGTGGGATAGTGTGTCGGTGACTAGTACACTGACAGAAGGGGACAAATCCTTCTAGTGTCCTTCAAGACAGGATGACTAGAGTTCATGGTGGTCCATGTGGACTATCTATAGAGGTGGGAGACTTTTATTGCTCAGGAGGACAACTTTCAACTGCAGTCTGGGTCAAGACCAGGAGCTGCCCAGATGTCGACGAAGATAGGTGGGTGAAGACCGCACTTGTTGCGAGGCATTGTTGTTGAGCAAGCCTCAGGATTAGGTATGACTCACTAAAACCATCCTTCCTATTTAATAGTCGTTGATTTGATCCGTGGTTATGGTTTTGTGGTGAGAGAATTTTTTTGTTTCCACTTCCTTCTCCCTTTCCTAAAACATCCAACAGTGGTATTAGAGCCACGTCAACATACTATGTTTTAGGATTAATCAAAATGATCAGTTTTTGGTTTTACCGTCTTTTATTTATTGCATACGATGTGAATATTTAAAGGATTGATCTAAATATCCGATTAATGCCACATGATCCCAAACTAATATACACATATATGATATGGTATATATATGCAAACAATGCACGTTGCTCAAAATGGTTTTGATGGTGGATGTTTAGTGTGGTTATGGCCTATAAACCCCTATGTGTGTGCTTGGTTGGTTGTGGTTGTTTGCTCTCGGTCTGTGCACCGAGCCCTCTTCTTCTTTTCTAGATGTAACTCAAGATAACTCAAGATTCTCTTAAATCTTTGCTCCCCCTGAATGTAACTCGGGGTTTCCCAAAGTTTATGTAAAAGTAGGATAGTTTTATTTCCTATTACGTCAGAGACTGGCGGGTGCCCAAACGAGTGACTGGATGTGCGAGATGATCGATTGGAGGAGCCAATCGATCAGCTAGTGGACCGAGACAACCGGTTGATGGTGCAGCTAGTGGCCTGACAAGGAGTGAGACAATCTGACAAATTGACCGTCTGGAGGAGCCAAATGATCAGTTGGCGACAACCAACCGACCGGCCAGAAGGCGAGCCGATTAGTCGTATGATGAGCTGATCAAATCTGAAATGGCCTAGGCACATGATCTTCATCAACAACAGGTTGCATGTGATGTAGACCTAGATGACCGTAATTCCTTATGGCTCAAGGAATTACAATAGGATGGCCATAATCATCGCTTTATCATTATTACATGTTTTTGTTGTGGGATATAGCATGTACATGATACATACTTTATATGTGGTGATTGGATAACTTATATGCACATATAAGCATATTAAAACCCCTTAGAAAAATATTAAGTTTAAGATGCCTTCCAAAAGCAACACACATGAAAAGTTTGATCGACTAAGTGTGGGCACGCCCTAGCATGATGCATCATCTATCTCGTGGAAGTGTGATGGTGAATATGTGGGTCTGCCCTAGTAGGGTGCATATTCATTGTGTTGGCGTTTGGGTCGGACTTAACAAGGTGAACATGATTGGATCAAGCACCATGAGGCATAAAGATGAACATGACAAGGAGTTGTGCATGACATCTATTAAGAGTTGCATATGATGCAATTGGTAAAATGTGTCTACCTGAAAGAGTCTAGTTGTGGGTGACAGCCCTAGCTAGTCCATGGCTTAGATAAAATTGGGATCTTGCTCACTAGAAGTTTGTATGCTGCAATCTTACGAATTGATGGTGAGGGCTATCAATTTGAACAAAATAGTGGGAACGATAATAATTAAAGACCTAATTAATATCGTCAATTTTCAAATCAAATCAAGTCAAAAGACTTTTGGACTAAAATTGCAAATTTCCTTTTGTAGAACAAATGGTTGTGTTCATTTATTACACTAACGAGTTTCAATCATAAGAATGATCTTTTAATCAACTAGCTATTTCTGGAAAGTATACGAGAGTAGTTGTAGTCGAGGTCAAACACAAGGAGCGTTGGTTAGCTAAGCGCAAGAGTTATGATTTTCAATAATCTAGATCATTGTACACAAGATGATTGGACCAGAACAACTAAATTATAGATTTAAAACAAAATATTAAATTATCACTTAAGAAAGGTTAAGATTCAGATTTAGGAGGAGCCTAGACTTGGTATTTCACTATCACATCATAGATTATATTAAAATATGAATTTAAACATGGTAATTTACTTGCAAAGGAGGTTTGTAGTCATCACTCACCTCCCAATGAAGTGATGACGATTCTAACTCCATACATCACTCTCATGTATGTATTTCATTTTGAATCACAAACCTTGCTCCTCAACTTAATCCCAGCCACTCTCACGATCAAGGTCAAAATGCCAAAAGAATAACTCCATACTCTCAAACACATCTTCTCAGATTGTGAAAGAAAGCATAAATCATGCAAGTATGATGTCCAATCACACAAACTAGCATTTCAGAAATGAAACAACTCTTGGAATATGCAAGAAACTAACATTTAGTACAAAATTCATATGTTCATACAAGCCATGACATGGGAGTTACTCTCCCATATCCAAGATTCAGATTCTACTCATCCATGGCTAGAGAAAGAAGGTACAAGCAACACTAAACATCAAAGGACATAGTAAAAGAGTAGAAAGAACTAGTATGTTTGTGAGAATTAGTAGAACGAAGAAGAACTCCAGCTAGAAGTCAAGCTCCGTCCTTTCTTGCTGTACTTTCTCCAGATTTATTCCCTCCCAAATAGATAGAAGAGGAAGAAGAAGATCCTTGCTGCAAATAGTGAAGACGAAGGAAGAAGAAGAGGGTTCTCTCTCGAGTAACCCCCTCCTATCTCCCTTGGTCTCCTCCAACTTCTCCCTACTCTCCCTTGCTTGAGTCCCACTCCAAAAGATCCCAAATAGTCTGTGATAACTGTCCTAAGACGGCTTGGGGTCATATATATAAGTGTGAGACAGTTAAATTCACATTTGAGTGAAATCTGCAGGTCACACGATGTGTCTTTTATAAGACACAATGTGTCTTATGCAATAACTAAAGTTTGGATCGAGTTCTGGGAGGTTACATGATGTGTCTTTAATAAAACATGACATGTTGCTACAAATCTAGAGTTCTACATTCAATTTTTGGGCTGAGACATGGGGTGTCTTTATCAGTTTCAACAACATTGATTTTCTGAATGTCTAGATAATTGGGGAGTGTCTTTATGGATGTTATAATGGCGTTTTCTCCTCGTTTTGATGCCAAATTGTTGTACCTACAAAAAAAACCATAGACCAAGTAAATAGAACAATAAATATGGAAAATATAGCATGGTTAAGAGTGATTATTGGGTGAAAATGATTTGGAAATGCAACCAAAAGTGGTCCAAAATATGATATAAAATAAGCACATAAGGCTGTCAACAATAATCCATTTTCATTGTGACCGGTCTTTGAGAAGGAAAAACTAAATGGGAATAATTTCCACGACTGGTTTTGGACATTGAGAATTGTTCTCACTCAAGAGTGTAAGCTCTATGTCCTAGAGACACCAACGTCAGAGGAACCTGCTCCCACTGCACCAAAGACAGAAAGGGATGCTTACAGGAAGCATGCTGAAGATGCCATTGATGTGAAGTGCTTGATGTTGTGCTCAATGAACTATGAGTTGTAGACACAACATGAGAACATGGACATCATTGAGATGGTTCGACATCTCAAGAACATGTATCAAGACCAAGCACGACAAGAGAGCTATGATGTCTCCAGGGTGTTGTTCAAGTGCATCATGATAGAAGGAGATCCAGTTGGTCCTCACATGCTCAAGATGATTGGGTATGTAGAGAACCTGACAAGACTGAGATTCCCTTTGAGCCAAGAGTTGGCTATTGATGTGATACTGTAATTGTTTCCAGAATCTTATAGTCAGTTCGTGATGAACTACAACATGAACAACTTTGACAAGTCATTGACAGAGTTGTTGGGCATGTTGAGGACAGCTGAGGCACAGATGAGGAAAGATAAACCCAAATATGTGATGTTGATCAGTAGAAAGAAGGGTAAGTCTAAAGGTAAGGGCAAGGGCAAAGCAAAGAAGGGTTCTAATGCTAGCAGCAACCCAAGTCATCTTCAACTCTCAAGGCCAAAGGAGGGGTGAACAAGGGAGGCAAATGTCACCATTGTCAAGAGCCAGGACATTGGAGGAGAAATTTCCCTCTCTATCTGGATGAAAAAAAGAAGAAGGAGAGGATAAAAATCTCCACCTCAGGCATCTTGAAATAAACTTGAAACACTTCTTTATCTGAGGTATATGATACCAAGATATGGATCTGACATATATGATATGCAGGATCTGAAAAGAAGTGATGGCCTTTATGAAAGGACCAAGAAGGAGCAGTCATCATTAGAGCAAGTGTTGCTGCCATAGATAGGAGTAATTTTCAGTTTATTTCAGCCCGAAGAGCATGTAATAGAGTTATGGACTACTATTTCATTTTGCCAATAAATAGAAACACTTTGTTTCTGCATCTTGTCATGACAAGGATGTCTATCAATAAAGTTGATGTTTCAATTTAAAGATATGATCTTTTGTGGAAATGCCCTATTTATCTTGTGGTACTTGGTATGCATAAGATAAAATGATACCTAAAAGTTATTGATGACTCAAACAACTAATTAGCATTATCATGAGAAATTCATTTCTAGCTTCCATGTTAATGGATAGGCTAGACTCTTTTTCTTGTAAACCATTAAGAGATATGAATGTCTTGGGCATGATGAAAAGTCAATCTTTACTAGATGTAGTGGGAGAATGACTATTCTATGAGGTATAATACATACTAATGTGTTGTTGTTACACTAATGAGTTTCAATCATATAAATGATATTTTACTCAACTAGCCAATTCTCACAAGTATACGGGAGTAGTTGTAATTCAGATCGAACACAAGGAGCTTCAACAATCAATTAAACATAAGAGTGCTAAGTTTCAACAATGTAGACCTTTTTCAAAGAAAGATTTGATTGATTAAACTAGAATTTCAAAATTAAACTAAACAGTAAAAAGATTATTTAAAAGGGTTTGATTTTAGATTTAAATCAATCTTGGACTTAGGATTTCACTAGCACCTCATAACATGAAGTAGGAACACGAAATTTAAATATACTAAGCACTTTCTAAAGGAGAGTTGTATGTTATACTTCACCTCTCGGTGCAAATACAATGATCCCAACTCAATACAACACTCTCATGTATGTATTTCATTTTGGATCACAAACATACTCCTCAACCCCATAATTTCCACTCTCGTTTTAAAGGAGGAGTTGCCAAAAGAGTACCTCCTTACTCCCCTACTTATCTTCTCATATAAAATAAGAAAGCATAAAACATGCATACATAGTGGCCAGCCATACATGCAAGAAGTAAGAAACAAATACTCAAAAGGTAGAAAAGTAAGCATTTAGCATTTAATACAAAATTATCATGTTCCATACATGTCATGACATGGGATTTACTCTCCCATATCCAAGAAAAAGAGCCTACTCATCCATGACGATGTAAAATAGAAATGATGTAGAATTTTCAGAGTTTGACATGGTTTAGAGAAGGAAAAGCTAAAAGAACTAAAGGTGTAACCCAAGAAGAGTAGAATTCTGGCTTGGGGACAAAATTCCACTCCTAAAGCCGCTCCAAACCGGAAAAACTTCTCTCTCGAGAAGCTTAGTAGAGAGAAGAAACTTTGTTGTACCTTCAGAGAAGAAAATGGAGAAGAAGAGAAGAAGAATGGAGATTCTTTGGCAAGAAACCACCTTCTTCCACCCAAAATCACCTTCCTTTTGGTCTAGACCTCCTCTTGGATGAAAATCATTCGAAATATGACCCGTCATCACTTCTCCCTTGGTTGGTTTTGTCTTAAAAAATGGGAGGCGTTATTTTTCAGTTTTTGCTGAAACTAACAACGATACAACGTGTCTTCCTTTTAGACATGTCATGTTCCGGTCTTCGATAACTGATATGTGTAAGGTATATGACATATCTAAATAAAGACACACCATGTACGTTTCCAGAAACATATTGTCAACTTTGACATCCCAGGTACACACCGTGTCTGTGGAGGACACGCCTTGTCTGTGGAGGACACGCCGTGTCTTGCTCAACCTCGATACTTTCTGGAATTGCACGTCGTGTTCCAAAAGAAAACATGTAGTGTCTTTTTCCCTTCTTCTGGATGCATGGCTAACTGGAATCACGCATGCCGTGTCTTAATTCAGACACACCGTGTGCAATGCTATTTCAACAGAAATAAGACTCTGAATGGTCTGTAAATTGTGGAGAAACCCCAATGATGTCGAAGTTGAGTTGGGCTATCTCTAATTTGACCCTTTTTATGCATATTTGCAATACACATCATGCGATATGCAAAATAACAAAAAAGGTGGCAAGAAGAATATGAATAGAGGATAAATGGAAACAAAATGAGCTAAAATTGTGTGTGAAAATGTGTAAGAAATTGATGTGAAATGCACACAAAAAATCCCCCTAAGCTTGAACCATTGCTTGTCCTCAAGCAAAAAGAGCATAGTCACACAAATGAAGGAATTTTCAAGCTCATGCATAGATTAAATGAAATAGAAGTGTGCAATAAACTCAACCAACTTTGTACATCATGTTTATATTCATAGCCATCAATTCAACTTAAACATCCAAGAGAGAAAAAAATTAATTCAGCAGGGGTGGTCACAAATTAAGTAAATCAATAAACTAAACAACACTAAACAGAATTTGGATAATCAAGCCAAACAACTAGTGGACGTACAATATGAAATTCCAGCTATTATGGATACAAAGAATGAAATTTTAGCTAAATTTAACAATCTTAGTTGTGCTCTCTTTTCTCTTTTCAAAAAGATAAGACAATGGGTTTTTGGATTCTGGCACTCGACTGCTAATGTAGGCTTATGCACACGTGGAGTTCTGGTGGGGTGTTGTTTTACCCTCTTTTGATTCATACCACCTAACCATCATTGCCGGATTGGACTCACACTAGGCTAGCATTATATGTGGGTTATTAGCCATCTTTATTGGGTAAAGGGTGGAAAAGATAAAAGAAAATTTTGCACAACATAAGAGAGTCAACTAGAAAGTTAAGTTAGTAAGATTTCATTCATTTGTTTTGCAAAATTTTCACTGAAAAATCGATTGTATATGCACTAAGGGTTTGGCAGGAGTATCATGTATTCTAATTAGTGTTGAAGAGTTGATTCATTAACAAAAATTTTAGACCATTACATGTATTGGGCAATCAAAGATGTGGAAATTGAATGTTCAAGCTACAAAAAAAACCAAGATCAAGTACATAGGGAAATTTATTTGATCCATGCATGCTCTTTATGAATTCTTTCATAAGAGGACTAGATGGTTCAAGCATACAAGGTAAAAGTGTTCATTGCATCACAATAGCCTCATTTCATATTAAACTTGCCATGAAAATAAATACAGAACATAAAACAAGATGAAATAAAAGACCGACATGACTAACAAAAGCAAACGAAAACAAAAGCTACATTATGGGCCGGTTACGCCCTCCCAAGCTTGAAATATGCAGTGTCCTCACTGCATCAATCAAACTTGTGGAGGAAACAACCGGGTACCTACATGGATGAAATAAAAAAGAGGGGCCATCACCCCCATGGTCTGGTGGAAAGAACTGGCTGACAAACTCATCATCATTAGGGACATCCATTCACATGGGTTGTGGTACAAACTCAAGTTGTTGCATCGAATGTGGATGATACAACTGTGAAATGGAGTAGTGGCCCTATGAAATGTGCCACGAATCCGTGTGGTGGACCATGTCATGCATTGTAGTGTACTGCATACCCAACTGATCCAGACGGCCGTCGATGTGATCAAAACGCTACTGCACGTATCCATAAAGATGCCTGACATCAGGCATGGCACAAGTATAATCTATTTGTGTTTGTGGAGGGAGGTGGTGGAATAGTAGGGGTTTCCCTAGTATCATCAATAGCTCTAGTTGCATCAACTTCTTCTTCAGTGTTCAGAATGACTTTCCAGTTGTCTTTGTTCTCCAATGTGATATGTTCAGGATCTGGCATGTCAATGTATTGATCGTCATTAAAGAATTGCCTAAATTTGGTATCACCATTGGCAACCCTTGAGATCAATCCTATAGAAAGTAGACACTGAACGTCTATCAAGTTTCTACCTAGTGCAGCCTCGAGACCTGTCAGATCAACATCTAACTTTTGTGCTATCAAAGTGATCAAACCACCACACATTATGTCTCCAGATTCCCTCTTCTTCACTTTCTTAATGTATAGGAAATGCATAAGGCTATAATAATTTGTATTGATCTGATAGTCATACATCATTCCCCACAAAAAGAAAAGATCCTATTTTCCAACAACCCCTTGAGTTTCTTTCTTAGCAAAGACTCCTATACTAAGAAGGCAGTGTATGTATCAAAATATAGGGTTGTGAATAACGGATGCCCTAGCTTGCTTGGCATCATGGCGTTCCTCATATGATATCTCAAACCAAAATTTGTTACTGTGAAAAACTGGCGGATAACTAATTGCCCCCTCATAGTGGCAATCCAAAACCTCATAGAAATGCCTGAAGGTAAGCTTAAAACTACAACCCAAAAGGCAGAAACAGATAATACCATAAGGTTCCAACTTCTTTTATGGGTATTGCTCTGTAGTGAACGTCGTCAAAAACTCATTGACTAAATGGGGTTAAGTGTTTGATACCGTGCAACATATGTAGCTTAGCCCCAAATCTTGAAGGCGCATGAAGACCTCATCTTTGAAGCCGAGGGTTGTGAGAGTTTGCTCGCAAGCAAATTGCGCAGGAAGCACTCTCCTTGCTGTGAGAAACTGGTACATTAGGTCTTCCACAGGAGTGACCCAACATTGGGTCATGGAGATGTATGCCGATGTGGAGGAGGAGCTAGCACCATGCTTGTGATTGGAGGTTTGCTTAACATGCGCCATTGATGCTGATGGGCTAAGACACGACATGTTCAGAAAAGGACACAACATGTTCGGCTGTAGAAGATTTGACTGTTGAGTGGTAGACACAACGTGTCTTTTGGGATGACATGGCGTGTACCTAGAGAAATTCCATAGGCTGAGAGGTGAGGCGGCAACTTGAGCTTGGGAGGAAAAAGATGATTTCTCATGGAGCAACACTGCTGGATGAAGGAAAAGAGAGAGGGTTCACTTCCGATTGTTAGAAACGGTGGGATCGACGAGCTTAGTGGGGTAACTTGGAAAATATGACCACCGATGATTTCTGCTTCTTGGTGAGAGGGAGAGAGGATGCAGTGGCTGGATCTTGAAGATGAGGACACGACGTGGGTGCAGTTGGAGATCGAGCAAGGCGACGACGCTTGAGCACAATGACACTGCTTGAAGATGACATGGTGGAAACGCTGTAAGGTGTACTAAGGCACACAGTGGATGGAGCAAGGGGCAAGAGCACACGATGCTAGGGAATCTCACACGACTCAAAAGAGAGGCGTGAGTAAGAGAGGTGGCTCAGTTAGGGTTAAAAACCCATATTTTGTAGGACACATCGTGTTTCATGACAAAACTTCTTTTTTTTCATTACAAGACACATCGTGTGCTACTTTGTACACATCATGTATTAATCTAGTAATTCAAATTGTGTCCCTTTCACTAATAACTGCACGACATTCAAATAAATACACATCATGTTATTTTCCAGATAAGATATGCTACATATTGCTGCTGAAGGGCACGTCGTATCTGAATGAGGACACATCGTGTTCTTTTCCTGATCGAGTAATACTTTGGTCTACTGTAAAAAAGGACACACCGTGTATTATGAAGGATATGCCATGTCATTTTTTGAATAAAATCCTTGATAACTTCAGTTTGAATTTGCACTATTAAGACACGACGTGTGCAAATTATGGCACGTCGTGTGAAATTCTAGAAACAAATGTAGATATCACCGGCTAATTAAGACATGACGTGTCACATAAAGAAACATCATGTTGGATTCCAAAAAGTCCTTCAAAATTTAGTGTGATAGCACACGGCGTGTGCTGAATTTATGCACGTCGTGTGAAATTTCAGAAATATGATACGTAGAGAGAAAACACCATGTCGGATGATGACACGTCATGTACCTAGAGATTTGACTTGGATGCTATGTTTTTTTGATCAACGACATGTCCTGTGAGATAGAGACACATTGTGTCTTCTATAGTTTATCATAGAAACAATTTTTCATCAACACAGTAATAGCGATAGGTGTTGTTTAACTTATTACATTCATTCATGACAAGCTTATTTACTAAACTAAAGAGTGTTCTTGACTCAAATAATAGAAAGGAAATCAATCCTAATGTGGGTTCAACTCCCATGAGGTCCTCCATTTATAGTCTAAAGTAAGACTCTTCAATCTTTTCATCAAGCATCTTGGAGGGACCAAGAGGATCCCTTTCCAACTTCATCTCCAGATGTGTCTAGTTTGCAATGTTGTCCATTGACTTTAAAAATGCCATCTTTGCCTTGTAGTTCAACAACTCCATATGGGAAAATATTCAATATAAGAAATGGACTGGACCACTTGGATCTCAATTTTCTAGGAAATAACTTGAGCTTTGAGTTGAATAGTAGTACTTTGTCTCCTTCCTTGAAATCTTTCCTGTGGATTCTTTGGTCATGCCAAGCCTTTGTTCTTTCCTTTTAGAGCTTTGCATTCTCATATGCATCTAGCCAGAGTTCCTCTAGCTCTTGCAGTTGCAATAGACGTTTCTCACCAGCCTTCTTCATGTCAAAGTTTAGGAATTTAATAGGCCATAAAGCACGGTGTTCTAGCTCTAGTGGAAGGTGACAAGATTTACCATATACTAGCTTGAATGGAGTTGTGCCTATGATAGTTTTGTAAGCTGTCCGATATGACCACAATGCATTGTCTATCTTCAAGGCCCAATCCTTCCTTGAGCTAGACACAGTCTTTTCTAGAATGCTCTTCAGCTACCGGTTGGAGACTTCTACTTGCCCGAAAGTTTGAGGATGGTAGGGCGTAGAGACTTTATGAGTGACTCCATACTTGGATAGAAGATTGTTGAACTGCTTCTCAACAAAATGTGTGCCTTCATCAGAAATCTCAGCTCTAGGAACTCCAAATTGGGGGGAAATTGATTTTCTAGAATAGCTTGATTACATATTTTGCATTCAGTGCTTTAATTGGGATGGCCTCAATCCATTTAGAAATGTAATCGCAAGCAACTAAAATATATTGATAACCATAGGAGGATGGGAAAGGTCCCATGTAATCAACTCCCCACACATCGAATACCTCAATCTCCAAAATGGAGTTAAGAGGCATATCATTGCGCCTTGATATTCCTCCAACCCTTTGGCATTTATCACATGCTTTGACAAAATTGTTGACATCTTTGAATATGGTTAGCCAATAGAAACTGGCTTGGGGAATCTTTGCTGCAGTCTTCTCTCCTCTAAAGTGACCTCCATAAGGAGAAGTGTGACATTCAGAAATGATTGTGGCAATTTCCTCTTCAGCAACACACCTCCGGATGAGTCTGTCATTCCCATGTTTGAACAACAAGAGATCGTCCCAATAGTAGAACTTTACATCATGGAAAAACTTCTTATTTTTTTGATATGTCAAGTCTGGGGGCAGCTGTCCTGTGGCAAGAAAATATGCAATGTATGCAAACCATGGTACTTGTGTGGACGATAAAGCATAGAGTTTCTCAATCGGAAATTGGTCCTCAATAGGCAATAAATCTCCAGCATATGTAGTCAACCTAGATAGATGATCATCAACATTGTTCTCTGTCCCCTTCTTATCCCGAATCTCAAGATCAAACTCGTGATGAAGCAATATCCAACGGATGAGATGAGGTTTGGCATTGTTCTTGTTAAGAAAATACTTGATGACAACATGATCTATATACACAATTACCTTGGATCCTACCAAATATTGTCTGAATGTGTCAAAAGCATACACTATAGCAAGCATCTCCTTCTCGATGGTTGTATAATTGATTTGTGCCTCATCTAAAGTCTTGCTTGCATAGTATATGTCATGAAGCTTCTTATCTTTCTACTGTCCAAGAACTGCCCCTACTGCATCGTCACTCGCATCACACATTAATTTGAAAGGAGCACTCCAGGTTGGTGGTTGGATGATTGGGGCTGAAACAAGAGCTTCTTTGAGCTTGTTGAAAGATGTATGGAAGTCATCATTGAATATGAATTCAACATCTTTTGCAAGCAAGGAACATAATGGTTTTCCAATCTTGGAGAAGTATTTAATGAATCTACTATAGAACCCTGCATGTCCAAGGAAACTACGGATGTCCTTGACTGAAGAAGGAGTAGACATCTTCTCAATAGCTTCCACTTTAGCCCTGTCAACTTCAATACCCTTATTAGATACTATATGGCCTAGTACTACCCCATATTATACCATGAAATGTCACTTCTCCCAGTTTAGTACTAGGTTAACCTTTTTGCAACGGGCTAAGACTAGTGACAAATTGCATAAACATTGATCAAAGGAATCTCCATAAATGCTAAAATCATCCATGAATATTTCCATTATGTTTTCAATAAAATTGTAGAAAATAGCCATCATGCAGCACTAAAACATCGTTGGGGCATTATAAAGACCGAAAGGCATGTGACGGTAAGCATAGGTTCCATAGATGCATGTAAAAGTGGTTTTCTCTTGGTCGGGAGGGTAGATAGGAATTGGGAAAAATCCAAAATACCCATCCAAGTAGCAAAAGTAAGAATGTTTTGCAACTCGTTCAAGCATCAAATCAATAAATGGCAAAGGAAAATGATCTTTGCGAGTTGCTTTATTCAAGCTCCGTTAGTCAATGTACATATGCCAACCTATGAATATACATATTTGTATTAACTCATCATTATCTCCCTTAATGATAGTTGTACCCCCTCCTTCTTAGGTACCACACGAATGGCACTAACCCAAGGGATGTCACTTATAGGATAAATGATGCCAGCATCTTTCAACTTAAAAATTTCTTTTTAACCACTTCCAGCATGTTTTGATATAAATGTCTAGGTGGTTCAATAGTTGGTTTAGCATCATCTTCCATGTTTATTCTATGCATGCAAATGGAAGGGTAGAATCCCTTTAAATCATCAATAGAGTAACCAATGACATCTTTATACAAATGCAATTCAACAAGCTGTTTATTTTCTTGTTCATTAGTTAACTCATCATTGATTATGACAGGAGAAGTAGAATCGGAGTCAAGAAATGCATACCTCAGCCTTGGTAGAAGGGATTTGAGTTCTACCTTTCTCCCAACTGTATTTGTTTTGTCTTTATCATCAACAAGTGAAGTGTCTTCATTAACAACATTTAATTGAGCGATAGAAAATACTCCAGAAATTTCAGATTTTTTGTTTGTAACTTCATCATCATAATAATAATTTAATATCAAATTAGCAACATCATGATTTTCCTCCACAATATAATCAATAGAGTCTATAAAATAGAGCTCTTCTACCCTTGAAGGTGCCTTCATGGCATCATACACAGAAAACTCTATGGCTTCTTCACCAACCCGGAGTGCAAGTTTGCCTTCTCAGACATCAAGAAGGCATCTGACAGTTCTCAAGAAGGGTCTCCCAAAGAGAGTTGGATTGGAAGGAGCTTCTACCATGTCTAACGCGATAAAATCACAAGGAATGTAGAGTTTATCGATTTCCACTAACACATCCTCCACAATACCTTTGGGGTATTTGATGGAATGATCGGCTAGTTCAATGGCCATCTTCATAGGTTTCAAATCTCTAAGATCTAGATCTTTCCACAAGGTAGACGGAATGAGACTAATGCTAGCTCCAAGGTTTATAAGACCTTTGTCAAACATGGTGTTGCTAATCTTGCATGGTAGAGTGAAAGCTCCCAAGTCATCTAGCATCTCAGGAAGTCTATTTTGAATAATTGAACTTATTCTCTCAGAGAGCATGACAGTTTCAACCTGGTCCACCTTCCTTCTCTTGGTGAGTATGTCTTTCAAAAACTTGGCGCACGATGGCATCTTAGCTATAACTTCATCCAGTGGAAGGTTGACATGGAGTTTGTTTAGTATATCCATGAATTTCCTAAACTTTGAATCCTCCTTCTTATTTGCAAGTCTTTGTGGGAATGGCACATTTTCTTTATAAGAAGGTGGTACCTCAGCTTTACCTTTTCGTTTATCACCAATAGGGGTGTCAAACTTATCTTCATCAGCAACCTCAACACTCTTCTCCTTGGGTGGAGAAGGACTTTGGATTTCAGCTCCACTCCTCAAGGTGATAACATTCACCTTCTGTCTTGGTATCACCTCTGGTTGGCTTGGAAGAGAACCATATTGAGTGTTCTTTTGTTGCGCCAAGGCCTGCTGGGCAATTTGGTTCTCCAACATCCTTGTATGAGTGGAAATGCCATCCACTTTTGTAGAGAGTTGGGCAATTGCATCCTTCAACAATTTATCATTGCCCCTGAACTCTTCATTTTGCTACGCTTGAGTAGAAATAAATTTCTCCATCATAGTCTCCAAGGAAGAACCTTGAGGTTGTTGTTGCTGTTGGTAAACCCTATTGTTGTTGAAGCCTGGCGGATTCCCATCTATTTGTCGGTTGAAGTGTTGTTTCTGTTGTGGTTGTCGCTATCCTTGTTGAAAGTTTTGGGCATTGCTTGTGTTCTGGTAAGAGAAATTAGGATGATCTCTCCATCCTAGGTTATATGTGTTGGAGTAAGGGTTGTATTGCTTGTTCCTCCATATCCCAACAACATTCACTTGCTCTTGGCTGTCTTGATTCATATTAGGAGCAAAACAAGTATAAGAAGTGTATCCGGCAAATCCGCAAGCTTCACAAGTTACCTCAGCTGCTTGGATCTACATGGTAGTCATCTTCTCAAACGTTTGCGTAAGGACATCAAGCTTGACTGCAATCAATTCAACTGCATCAACACTATGCTTTCCTCCTTGCTTCCCGATTGAAGGACCTGATGTAGAAGATGATTGTGCTTTCATATCCAACCCCCATTGGCAGTGGTTGAGTGCTATATCTTCAATGATATCATAAGACTCCCTATATGACTTATTCATTAAAGCTCCATTAGCTGCTGCATCCAATGTCGTACGGGTATTGTAGAACAGTCCATTGTAAAATGTTTGAAGTAGCAACCAATTTGTCAATCCATGCTGAGGGAAAAGGCGTTGCAGGTCCTTGAACCACTCCCATGTGTCATACAAAGTTTCTCCATCTGATTGAGAAAAGTTTGTGAGCTGGTTCCTCAGTTGGGCTATTTTGCTTGGTGGAAAATACTTTGCAAGGAAAGCATTTAAAAGTTGATCACAACTTTTGATGGACTTTGTAGGAAGACATAAAAGCCACACCTTGGCTCTATCTCTCAAGGTGAAAGGGAATAGCAGTAGCCTTATTTCATCAGCGGATACACCATTGATTTTGAAAGTGTTCATGTACTCCAAGAATTCAACTGCATGAAGATTTGGATCTTCATTAATGGTACCCCCAAAATGATTTTTCTGGATTGTTTGCTTCCATTGCAGGTAGATCAATGGCTCCACAAATGTTGGTGGCAGCCATCATGGCGAAGTCCCTCAAAGGACGGTCATCCTCCATGGTTGGATCTTCTTGTGTGGATTCTTCAAAGGATGAAAAAAATGGTAATGGTGATGATGGAACACCCTCTAGCAGTGGTTGCTCTTCTCTTCTTGCTCTTCTTAAACTTGAAAGAGTGCACACAATTTTAGGATTTAGAAATGCTGATGGATGAAGACCCCTCTGTGAGCGATGCATACAACCTGTAAAGAAGCAAGAGATATTGAGAACATAACTAAAAGGTATATGAAAATTTGAAAATGGAGGTGGTGATCTAGTCTCAAATACTAGTTAGCACTTTTTTACTCTAATTAGATTAACTATAGCTCCCCAGAAATGGTGCCAAAAATTTCTTGTTGTTGTTACACTAACAAGTTTCAATCATATAAATGATCTTTTACTCAACTAGACAATTCCCGCAAGTATACAGGAGTAGTTGTAATCGAGATCGAACACAAGGAGCTTCAGTAATCAATTAAATGCAAGAGTGCTAAGTTATCTAGACCTTTTTCAAAGAAAGATTTGATTGATTAAACTAGAATTTTAGAATTAGACTAAATAGTAAAAATATTATTTAAAAGGGTTTGATTTCAGATTTAAATCAATCTTGGACTTAGGATTTCACTAGCACCTCATAACATGAAGTAGAAACACAAAATTTAAACATACTAAGCACTTGCTAAAGGAGAGTTGTATGTTATACTTCACCTCGCGGTGCAAATATAATGATCCTAACTCAATACAACACTCTCGTGTATGTATTTCATTTTGGATCACAAACATACTCCTCAACCCTATAATTTCTACTCTCATGGTAAAGGAGGAGTTTCCAAAAGAGTACCTCCTTGCTCTCCTACTTATCTTCTCAGATCAAGCAAGAAAGCATAAAACATGCATACATAGTGGCTAATCATACATGCAGGAAGTAAGAAACCGATACACAAAAGGTAGAAAAGCAAGCATTTAGCATTTAGTACGAAATTATCATGTTCCATATATGTCATGACATGGGAGTTACTCTCCCATATCCAAGAAAAAGAGCCTACTGATGGAGTTTTGCAACGCCACTAAAAATCCTAGAGATGATGAATCCCTAAGTTTAGCCTTGCTAGTACTATGGTAAGATCTCCACCCACGTATGCTAAGACACGCGGAAGTCTTATCGTAGTATAGTTAAGGGTCGAATCCTCGGGACAACGGTCTTGATGTAATCAAGATGGAAAACGTTTTAGTCGTACTTAACTACTTAACAGTTGATATTTAGATCGAAAGTTTGATTTGGTTTTAAGATAAGTGCAAGGAAAGTAAAGCAAGAAAGTAGAAATTAAGGTTGTAAACAATGATTAAAAACCACTAGGATGTTATCAGGTTTCACACCGCTACACATGGATCAAGACATGCAACGTAATGAAACAACCTGCAAAGAGAGTCAAATCAGTTAGTATCTTGTAGTCCTAGCTTCCTTTCGGATAACTAGCTACGAGAAGTGTGGAGTATTGCAACGCCATCCATTCCATAACGAATAATCACTTGCTTTGCATTACTCCTTCATGAAATGTGTTCCTCAACCTTACCAAGGTTGCACTTCCATACGTCAACTGATTCCATTTCATAGTATGGAAGTGCAACGATGGGGGGGGTGAGTTTACTCCACTCATGAAAGTACTCCTAGATACCGAAACAGACATATGGTGACTACATACATCTAAAACCAACATTCAATCGATATTCAGATCTAAGGGTACAAACATAGACAATTCATACCGAAAGATAATAAGTAACACAAGTTGATGATCAAGCATCTAGCATTCATTAAACGATTGATGTTGAACTGAAAAGGAGAGTATCTCATTTGCAAACAATTGAATTACATTGCACGAAATGAAAACATGGGTAGCGGGGCTACTCCCCGCACCCTAGTGAATGAGACTACTCGCTCATGTCAAGGACAAAGAAGGAGGCGAGAAGAGAAAGAAATAACATCATCTCCACGGAGGAGGGAAGGTTGAACCCTTGGTGAAGAGAGCAACGATCTTCACACTTCGTGGTTGACTTGATGAAGGACCTTCTCTTCCCACCTTCTTTGCTGTTGAGAGAGAGAGAAGGTAGCTTGATGATGGAACGTGGATCTCAAACTGGCAGCCTTGGGGCAATGGATGAAGGATGGAATTGTTCTGGAACTGGAGGGGCAGCCTTTGGGCGTCTGAGAGATCTCCCTTTTGAAGTGACCCTTGGGGTCTTATTTATAGGCTCAAGTTGAGCCCAAACGGTCTTGGGACCGTGTGGCCTTCATACGGTCTTGGGACCATGTGACCTTCATACGGTCTTGGGACCGTGTGGTCTTCATATGGTCTTGGGACCGAGTGACCTTCACACGGTCTTGGGACCGTGTGGTCTTCATACGGTCTTGGGACCGTGTGGTCTTCATACGGTCTTGGGACCGAGTGATCTTCACACAGTCTTGGGACCGTGTGGTCTTCATACGGTCTTGAGACCGTGTGGAGTCTTTGTAATTTTTTTTTTGTGTTTTCTGTAATTATAAAGAAGAAAAGTTAGTTTATTGGTAAATCCGCAATAAAGTAAAAAGTTAATGATTCTATCTAATTTATCTAAGAAAGAGTATGGAAAATTAAGGATAACTAATAAGATAACATCACAAAATGGGAGGTTATCACCCCCCCTAACTTAGAGTCTAGCTTGTCCTCAAGTTAGATAGAGCTAAGGCATGTAGTGGCGAGGTGATTTTAATTAATTAGGGTTTCCATACTCTTGCTTCAATTCTAGATCAGAGATCTACCGAGGTCTTATTAGGGCTTCTGCTTACACTAACTCTTTCGAGTATCAAGAGTTGCATGGATTGCAGGTTCCTTTCATATTGTGAATCTCACAATGGGACCACCTTTCTTATTACGTGCATGTCATCGACCCTAATCAGTTTTATACTTCTTTTGAGAAACCTACCGGCAACTAGAGTGGGTATGAGGGCTGGCTTAAAAGGCTTATTGTGTAATTCCCCCTTCAAGTGGGGAAGGGTTTGTCTATGCTTTTTAGAGACTCACTGCCGGGCACGACACATCTGCCTTCATGAGGACAGCTGAATGTACCGGACGGGTGAGCTCTTTTATCAACCTTTTCATATATTAGGAAACCTTAGGTTCTCATTACCGGGCACGACACATCTGCCTTCATGAGGGAAGCTGTATGTACTGGCCGGGTGAGATCTTTGTTGGCTCTTCATATAGGTCCTTATGCGTGGCACAACTCTCATGTTTTTATTCGACACTCTGGCTTTTATTCGAAACTCACAGGCTTAGGAAGTGGGTTTTTGTTAGGGTTTTTGATTGGGCGGCCAAGCCTCTTTTATTGAAAGAAGAAAACTGTTCTTAGGGTTCCTGACATGCACTTATTTTTATTTGGTGGTCCGCTCGCGAGATTTCTTGATTTTGGATTTCCCCCTGATTTCCCTCTTGACTTTGAGAGTTTTCGGTTTGCTTTGGCCCTGAAGTTGACCTGTGAAGAGTCTGAGATAGAATTGAAGTAAAAACATAAAAACCAAATGTGAATGCCATTCATGCCTGTATGCTAATCTTGTTATTTATTTTTTTGAGGACTACTTTATCTCTAACTTAGCTAGGGGTGATTCTTTCCAGGATGAAGGTTATACTTAAGAGTTATTTTATTGAAGAAATTACTGGAAAAAGTCTAAATATGAACAGAAAGTTTGAAAATGATGTGCAAAAAAGTATGAGTTAAAGGAAGGGTTGAAGAAGAATGATACCTCGCCCTTGTCCAGTGCACTCCCCCCCTAACTTATCACTCACTCTGTCCACAGAGTGTCAAAGTGATAGGTTGAGAGATGCATGGACAAGGGCATTAGGCTTCAGTTAATCCTTTATTTGCCCCATGAGTTCTGAGTAAGGTGGTTGCGAGCTTTCCACGTAGTGCGTGGTAGT
Source organism: Alisma plantago-aquatica (assembly GCA_963693085.1). Taxonomy (NCBI): domain Eukaryota; kingdom Viridiplantae; phylum Streptophyta; class Magnoliopsida; order Alismatales; family Alismataceae; genus Alisma; species Alisma plantago-aquatica. The sequence goes on from OY856414.1 coordinate 289,652,950, forward strand.
CCACTTATGTCATGTCCTCTATAGTCTTGTGAATGGCCAGAATTGTATACATCCAGAAGAGGACGTGGAAGCCGCAGTCGTTGGATTCTCTGATTTGCTGGGGGCACCTGTGGCAGAAGGCTGGTGGTTTGAAGTGATCTTTGTCATATGCCCGCGTGTGCTGACCCAAAAGATCGTGTAATTTGTCAGCACACTCCTTCGCCACCTCCTCCGTTGGTGTCTTTGGAGTTGTAGTGTATGCTTTCCGGTCTGGATCATACTGGTTGTCGGAACTGTTGTAGATTATTGTTGTTCCTTCATGAAGATTGGTTGCCAGTAACATCCAGTGCTCTTGATGAAGGAAAGGTAGCATGATGAACTTCGGAGTTGTATGTTGGAGATAAGAGATGAGTGTCTCCTTTGTTCTGAAGTTCTTCAGCCCTAAAAGATCGTCCTTCATGTAAGCGGACACCATATAGACCGTGTGGTGATTCCGTGCGAGTAAGTATTGATAAGCAGTCATTACACTTACAGACATGGAACCTTTGAACTGTAAGGTTTCCCAGAGGGCATCTGCCATAACCAATATATCCCCGTCAATATATACCAGCTCGTCTTTTTCGGCATACAGCCGTGACATTATTAGTCAGAGCTCATTGTCTGAAAGACTTTTGCAAGCTTCCTGATCGAAATTGGGAAATGAAGGTTCAATGGCAGATTGGGGTTCCCTACGTGGTGAAGATCTGTTGATGGTAACCCCGGGTATCGGATCAACGTCACCTTTATCTGGAGCCAGGTCGAAGATGTAAGGGTTCCATTGACTTTGCTTGGTGACTTTGGTTGGCTGTTTTTCTTTTGTCAACTCCGCTAGGGTTTGTCTGAATGGTCTCCTCTGCGGACGTTGAATGGATGAAAAAAGATAACGAGGGACGTCGTCTGGTGCCATAGTAGGGTCATTGAAGAACCTTCTGTCACAGATAAGCTCCATGGCGTAACGTCCTCGCAAGGAGTGGAAATCTTCGTTAATGAGCTCAGTGAATGGGACTTGCTGGTTTAGCGCTAAAATGTGCCTTATAACGTAGAAAGTGCTGTCCCTGGAACCTTCGGCGGCTTGGACTGGTGGGTTGATTATTCTGAACCAGGGAGAACTCCAATCCTGGTGGAGAGAAGGGCACGCGGCCCATATGAGTTTTAGAAGCCGGAAAGGGATGCATCTTGCCTCCCCGGCTTCAATTCCAACGAAGTTGATGATCCCGACTTTTAAATCACTGGCACAAAAATTGTACACTTTGGCATCGCGTGCGACAGTGTCCACAATCATGAGCAACCAGTGGTTACAAACTTGGAAAGGCACGGTTATGTATCTAGCTTTTCTTGTGATCCCCCTGTGCAACCTCGTAATGGATTTGTGCTGTAGTTCTTTGTACAGTAAGCACAACCCCAGTGTGGGTGAGGCGTTGAGAACTGGTTGCTGTCACCTAGAGCTTTTGTAGATCTCGATAGAGTTGGAAAGGAGAGTACAGAACATTGCCATCTTTACCGGAGACTGGGATCGAAGGATGGAGCAGAAATCTTCACGTGTTAGGTTGTGTTTAGTCTTCGTGTTCTGGTATATAACATCCCCCCCTTCTTTGGCATCATCTACTATAGTGTTTAGGATGAAGATATCCTGTGCGTCTAGGGTAGAGATGGCCGCCATGTCTAAATCATGCATTTTGCTAGGTAGAGGTGGCGGCGAAGGTAGTTCTTGTGGTGTGGGGGAAGAAGTCTGATCTAAGTCGTCTATGTGATGCTGCAGATCGTCATCTATGTCAGAATCAGAAGGAGTATCTAGTTCTTCATCAGTGTCTAGGCATACTCTTTCTGATTCTTCCTGTTCAGGCACTAAAGGTTCATGTGCAGAGAGTTGTTGAGCTGTTGGGTGGTCTACCTGTCGGTGGGGACGGTGAGAAGTCTGGGTGCGACGAGCGGAAGAGCAGGAGCGCGGGAATGCGCGGGGGTGACGACGGAGCCGGAGACGTCAGCGGAGAAGCTGAGTCGACGGCGAAGTGATGAAACGGCGGTAGAGATGATGGCGGCGTCAGAGAGGGAGACGAGCGTAAAGACGAAGTTCTAGAATGAAATAGGGAAGTTTGAGAATTCGGGCTTCTAGAAGAGAGAACGTAGGCGAGGGGGGATATATTTATAGGTTGTAGGGGGAGGGCGCCCCTTATCAAACTGTCTTGAGACTGTTTGGTCGCAAACGGTCTTGAGACCGTTTGGTCGCAAACGGTCTTGAGACCGTTTGATCGCAAACGGTCTTGAGACCGTTTGGTCGCAAACGGTCTTGAGACCGTTTGGCCCCAAAATTATGTGGATTTTTATGTATTTTTAGATTAATGATGAAAGAACTTAAAGAAAACAAAAAAGGTTAAAAAAAAATAAAAGGCTAGGACTTAGAAAAGGTGGTACTCAGGTCTTGGGTTGCCTCCCAAGAAGCGCTTTGGTTTAACGTCGCTGGCTCGACAAAATTTTGCTCCAGCTATGTTGTTGTTATAGGATCATGGATCCCTGTAGTTTGTCTTGATAATTTGTCTGCCGGAGTGTGGTATTTCTTTAATCTGTGACCATTAACGGTCCTTTCTCCCCCATTATCATCGAGAATAATGACAGCTCCTGTCGGGTATATATGTTTGATTGTGAAAGGCCCCGACCATTTCGTACGCAGTTTTCCAGGAAACATTTTTAGTCTGGAGTTGAATAGGAGGACTTTGTCTCCAACGAATATATCATTTCTTTTTATGTGGCCATCGTGCCACATCTTGGTTTGTTGTTTGTAGATTCTTGCATTGTGGTAGGCTGTCATTCGTAATTCTTCTAGTTCTTGGAGTTGAAGTTGTATGAATTCACCAGCGCCTTTGAGATCGAAGTTTAGTTGCTTAATGGCCCACCAGGCCTTATGCTCTAATTCAACTGGAAAATGGCAAGACTTCACATACACTAATCGAAACGGTGTTGTTCCGATTGGTGTTTTGAAAGCTGTGCGATAGGCCCATAGAGCGTCAGATAGTTTGGTGGACCAATCGGTGCGGTGCCGATTGACAGTTTTTTCCAGGATAGCTTTAATTTGCCTATTGGAGACTTCAACATGTCCACATGTCTGTGGATGATACGGTGTAGAAACTTTATGGTTAACTCCATATTTTCTTAATAAGGCTTCAAAGCTCTGTTCCAAGAAATGTGATCCACCGTCGGATATTATCATTCTTGGAACGCCGAATCTGGGGAATATTATCTCTTTAAACATCTTGATTACCGGTTTTGAATCACAAGAATTGGTTGGTAGAGCTTCTACCCATTTCGAAACGTAATCCACAACAACCACGATGTACATGAATCCGTAAGATGGGGGGAAAGGACCCATGTAATCTATTCCCCATACATCAAAGAGTTCGATTTCTTGCCATATATTCAATGACATTTCATTTCTTTTGGTTATTCCACCGGATAGTTGGCACTTGTCGCATGATCGCGCGTATTCATGTGCATCTTTTGCGATGGTTGGCCAGTAAAAACCAGATTGCAGGACTTTGAGGGCTGTCTTCTTAGAACTCATGTGGCCCCCAGTGGGGCCTGAGTGACAGTGCTCTAGAACCGAGGTGATTTCCGTCTCTGGAATGCATCGACGAAAAAGTCCATCTGCGCATAAGCGGAATAGATAGGGCTCGTCCCAGAAATACTGCTTAGCGTCATGAATGAACTTCTTTTTATCGTGATAAGATGCAGACGGATGAATGATTCCTGTTGCCAAATAATTAACAATGTCGGCATACCAGGGGAATCCATTAGCGACTTTCATTAGTTGGTCGTCCGGGAGGGAGTCTCGGATAGGTACTTTGTTTTCATCCTTGACTTCAATACGGCTAAGATGATCAGTGACGACGTTTTCCACTCCGCTTTTGTCTTTGATTTCTAAATCGAATTCTTGAAGCATCAATACCCAGCGGATAAGTCTAGGTTTTGCATCTTGCTTTTGAATTAGATATCGTATAGCGGAGTGGTCAGTGTAGACAATGACCTTAGCTCCAATCAGATATGACCGGAATTTCTCGAACGCGTAGATGACAGCTAAAAATTCCTTTTCTGTAGTGGTATAATTTTTCTGTGCTTCATCAAGCGTTTTGGATGCGTAGTATATAACATGGGGTTTCTTGTCGATTCTTTGCCCTAATACGGCCCCTATGGCATAATCGCTCGCGTCACACATGATTTCAAAAGGTTGTGACCAATATGGAGCTCTTAGTATGGGTGCGGAAATCAAGGCATTTTTCAGAGTTGTGAAACTTTGCAAACATTCTTGGTTAAAGTTAAACTCCGTGCCCTTGGTCAGCAGTTGTGTCATGGGTTTTGCTATTCTAGAGAAGTCTTTAATAAATCTCCTGTAAAACCCAGCATGACCTAAGAAAGCACATACCCCTTTTACGTGTTTTGGTGGCAACAATTTCGAGATAACATCAACTTTTGCTTGATCCACCTCGATCCCTCTGTCGCTCACTCTGTGTCCGAGAACGATACCTTCAGTAACCATAAAATGGCATTTTTCCCAATTTAAGATGAGGTTTGTTTCCTCGCATCTTTGTAAAACTTGAACTAGGTTGAGCAGACAGTTGTCGAAAGAGTCTCCATAAACTGAGAAATCGTCCATGAATACCTCCATTATAGATTCTGTTAATCCTGCAAAGATAGCAGACATGCATCTTTGGAAAGTGGCTGGTGCGTTACAAAGCCCGAATGGCATTCTTCTGAAAGCATATGTCCCAAAGGGACATATAAAAGTAGTTTTCTCTTGATCTTCCGGGTGTATAGGGATTTGGTAAAACCCGGAATAACCATCTAGGTAACAGAAGAACTTTTGGTGGGCGAGACGTTCGAGAACTTCATCCAAGAAGGGCAAGGGGAAATGATCTTTCCTTGTTGCTTTATTAAGTTTTCTGTAATCTATGCACATTCTCCACCCAGTTACTGTTCTAGTAGGTACCAGTTCATTCTTATCATTGAGAACAACAGTGGTCCCCCCTTTTTAGGGACCACCTGCACGAGGCTTACCCATTGAGAATCCGAGATTGGGTAGATGATACCTGCCTTCAGGAGTTTGAGAACCTTGATGCGAACTACCTCCTTGAGATTAGGGTTCAACTTCCTTTGATGTTCCCTCGATGGTTTGAATTCTTCCACCATAGGCAATCTGTGCATGCATAAAGCTGGGTTTACACCAGTTAAGTCAGTCATTTTATATCCGATAGCTTTCTTGTGTCTCTTTAGCTCATCAAGAAGTCTGTTTTCTTGGTCTTCTTCCAGAGTAGAGCTGATAATCACTGGACAAAGTTTCTCGCTGTCAAGGAAGACATGTTTGAGTCCCTCGGGTAAGGCCTTCAATTCAGGGGCCTTAGGTAGCTTGGTCGCTTCTATAACGGTGACAGCCTTGAGTTCTTCAAAGATGGCTGTTGGGGCTTCTTCAGCTTTTTCTAAATATTGAAGGCATTGTTGCACTAGTTCATTTGCCGAAAATTCTACTTCCGGGTTTTTCAAGGCATTTTCCAACTCATCGGAGGGTTCGGACATTTCTAACTGGGACATTTGATATATAGCATCTAGGAGAAAAACTTCCTCTTGAATGCTTGGTCCTTTCATGCTGTTAAGTACTCTAAATTGGAAAGCTTCCTTCCCAAGTCTTAGTATAATCGTTCCTGCTTCTACATCGATGAGTGCTCGGGCGGTAGCTAGGAAGGGTCTTCCGAAGATTATCGGGTATCGTAGATCTTCTTGTATGTCCATAATAACGAAATCGCACGAGACATAAGAATTTGTTCCTATTCTTACAGGAATATCCTCGATAATTCCAAGAGGGGCAGTTATGGTAGAGTCGGCTAACTGAATTGTCATTGTCGTAGGTAACAAATCAGTGAAGCCTAATCTTTTACACATAGAATAGGGCATAATAGATATACTTGCTCCTAAGTCTGCCAATCCTTTCTTGCTGGAGCCATTTCCAATAGAACACTGAATACCGAAGGAACCTGGGTCCTTCTTTTTCTTTGGCATTTTGTTAAGCAGAATGTCTGAAGTGGTCTGCGCTAGTTTCACCGTTTCGTGCTCTTCTGTCGTATATTTTCTCGATAACAGGGTTTTCAGGTATTTGGCCCAAGCGGGCACTTCGGAGAGAGCATCGACGAAAGGAATATCAATGTATAGTTTTTTCATAGCTTCTTTGAATTTCTGGAACCTAGTGTCCATTTTGGTCCCTTTCAGCCTGTTCGGATAAGGAATTCTGGGTGGGACTTCTGGCATTGGTTCCTTTTCTTTTTCTTTCTCAGTAGAATTTTCTGTTTCTTTGCTTGAGTTTCCTGTTGGGGAAAGAATAGCTACATCATCATCATCATGGATGATTCTGGTGACATCAGGCAGGACACGACCAGACCGTGTGGTGACGACATTCAGTTGTTCTGGTCTGTTTTGGTTGTATCGTGGGTTTGCCTCTGGTTGTCCAGCAAAGGTGCCGACTTGTGGTTTCAATTGGGCGGCAATCTGTGCTAGTTGGGCCTCCACGGCCTTTTGTTGAGCTTGCTGGTTTGCGAGCATAGTCTGTTGAGATTGAAGCATCTGTCTAATCAAAGATATTTCATCATATGATTGGGGAGGAGCACCCCTCTGTTGATATTGAGTGACTTGCTGTCCTTGTGGTTGTTGTAGAGGTGCAGTTAACTGTGGTTGTTGTGGCTGCTGCAACTGAGGTTGTTGTGGCTGCTGCAACTGAGGTTGTTGCAGCTGCGGGTGCAGCCCTGGATGGGTATATTGGTAAGAAGAGTTCCTAGGATAGTTAGATCTTTGGAAACCATGTCTATATTTCCCCTGATTGAAGTTATTCTGAAATCCTGGTGGTTGTCTATTGAAAGATCCACCTTGTGTCTGTTGTTGTGGGTTGGCGGTCCCTGAAGGATTCCCGTATTGAAAACCAGGATGATTTCTTGGTTTATCTGGATTGTAATACACCTGGCCAGGTATTGAATGGATGGAGTTGACTTGCTCTGGCATTTGGTCCTCGGGATGCTCAATAATGGGCTCATATTGTGACACGGGTGGTTGTAAATCCATCATGACATTGTACAACAGACCACATGATAATGTGGGATGATCAGATGCATGACAGGCTTCACAAGTTCCAGTAGCTGCCTTTACTTGTTGAACTTGAGAGATTTTCTTCTTGTCATATTCCCCGAAAGAAGTTTCGAGGGATTGTTTCTTGCTAGCAATAGTCTTCAGGGCCTCTGCAGTGGCCTTGAGTTCCATAGATTCTTCAGCTTTGCAGACTTTAAGAACTCCCTTGGGTTGGTTAGACGACCTTCCCCAATTGGATTGGTTCTCGGCCCCTAGCGTAACTATATTCCAAGCATCTTCATAGTTCTTTCTCATAAAATTTCCTCCAGATGAGGAATCTAGAAATTGCTTGATATCATCACTAACTCCTCTGTAGAATGTTTCTATTAGTTGATTTTGAGATATGCCATGGTGAGGAAACTTTCTCAAGAGCTCCTTGAATCTTTCCCAAGCTTCCCCAAGTGTTTCTCCAGGTAGTTGGGCGAAGTGATTAATCTGTCCCCTAATCTCATAGGTTAGTGAAGGTGGAAAGAATTTCTCAAGAAACTTTTCTTCTAAAGGAGTCCAAGTAGTGATGATGGGGTGTCTATCTAAAGCATTGTACCCTCTTAGTGCTCTTCCAGATAAGGTGAAGTGGAAAAGGTGTAACATTATTGCTTCCAGGGCGATTCCTGCTTGAGGTACAAGTCGGCAGAGTGACTTGAATCTCTTAAGGTGATCCATGCAATCATCTCCGGGTGCTCCAGAGAAAGAGATGCCTTGCATGATCTGGATCCATTGCGTCCGGATTTCAAAGTTTGGTATGTTAATAATCGGTGGTCGGACTGGGTGATCATCTTCATAATTCTTCGGGACTGCGTAGTCCCAAAGTTGCTTGTTTCTTAGCGCAAGTTGAGCAGCGGCGTTCTCGGCTTGGATGCGGGCTTGTTCCTCAGCTCGAATCTCAGCTTGCACTTGAGCACGAGTGTCTGCAATAAGTTGTGCTCGTTGTGCTGCTATGGCGGCGTTAACTCTTTCTGCAACAAGGCCTTGCTCTTCAGCCATCTGTCTGGCTCTTTGGTGGTTAAGTCTAATCCGTCGGTGGAAACTTCTTTCTACCTCAGAGTCGTACTCTGGTTCAGGGGAGATTCTGATGCTATGCGGGGTTTGCATACACATTTTCTACCTGAGTAGAAAGAAAATCACACGTTAAGATAATGGAAGGAAATGAAGAAATCAAGAAGATTTGGAGTAGTTATCAAGAAAAAGTGTAAAATCCTAATCAACCAAGAAGTTGTTAAGTAAAAGCTAAAACGTTCCGTTGTCCCCGGCAACGGCGCCAATTTTTGATGGAGTTTTGCAACGCCACTAAAAATCCTAGACATGATGAATCCCTAAGTTTAGCCTTGCTAGTACTATGGTAAGATCTCCACCCACGTATGCTAAGACACGCGGAAGTCTTATCGTAGTATAGTTAAGGGTCGAATCCTCGGGACAACGGTCTTGATGTAATCAAGATGGAAAACGTTTTAGTCGTACTTAACTACTTAACAGTTGATATTTAGATCGAAAGTTTGATTTGGTTTTAAGCTAAGTGCAAGGAAAGTAAAGCAAGAAAGTAGAAATTAAGGTTGTAAACAATGATTAAAAACCACTAGGATGTTATCGGGTTTCACACCGCTACACATGGATCAAGACATGCAACGTAATGAAACAACATGCAAAGAGAGTCAAATCAGTTAGTATCTTGTAGTCCTAGCTTCCTTTCGGATAACTAGCTATGAGAAGTGTGGAGTATTGCAACGCCAGCCATTCCATAACGAATAGTCACTTGCTTTGCATTACTCCTTCATGAAATGTGTTCCTCGACCTTACCAAGGTTGCACTTCCATACGTCAACTGATTCCATTTCATAGTATGGAAGTGCAACGATGGGGGGGGGTGAGTTTACTCCACTCATGAAAGTACTCCTAGATACCGAAATAGACATATGGTGACTACATACATCTAAAACCAACATTCAATCGATATTCAGATCTAAGGGTACACATAGACAATTCATACCGAAAGATAATAAGTAACACAAGTTGATGATCAAGCAACTAGCATTCATTAAACGATTGATGTTGAACTGAAAAGGAGAGTATCTCATTTGCAAACAATTGAATTACATTGCACGAAATGAAAACATGGGTAGCGGGGCTACTCCCCGCACCCTAGTGAATGAGACTACTCGCTCATGTCAAGGACAAAGAAGGAGGCGAGAAGAGAAAGAAATAACATCATCTCCACGGAGGAGGGAAGGTTGAACCCTTGGTGAAGAGAGCAACGATCTTCGCACTTCGTGGTTGACTTGATGAAGGACCTTCTCTTCCCACCTTCTTTGCTATTGAGAGAGAGAGAAGGTAGCTTGATGATGGAATGTGGATCTCAAACTGGCAGCCTTGGGGCAATGGATGAAGGATGGAATTGTTCTGGAACTGGAGGGGCAGCCTTTGGGCGTCTGAGAGATCTCCCTTTTGAAGTGACCCTTGGGGTCTTATTTATAGGCTCAAGTTGAGCCCAAACGGTCTTGGGACCGTGTGGCCTTCATACGGTCTTGGGACCATGTGACCTTCATACGGTCTTGGGACCGTGTGGTCTTCATATGGTCTTGGGACCGAGTGACCTTCACACGGTCTTGGGACCGTGTGGTCTTCATACGGTCTTGGGACCGTGTGGTCTTCATACGGTCTTAGGACCGTGTGGTCTTCATACGGTCTTGGGACCGAGTGATCTTCACACGGTCTTGGGACCGTGTGGTCTTCATACGGTCTTGAGACCGTGTGGAGTCTTTGTAATTTTTTTTTGTGTTTTCTGTAATTATAAAGAAGAAAAGTTAGTTTATTGGTAAATTCACAATAAAGTAAAAAGTTAATGATTCTATCTAATTTATCTAAGAAAGAGTATGGAAAATTAAGGATAACTAATAAGATAACGTCACAAAATGGGAGGTTATCACCTACTCATCCATAATGATGTACAATAGAAATGATGCAGAATTTGTAGAGTTTGACATGGTTTAGAGAAGGAAAATCTAAGAGAACCAAAGGTGTAACCAAAGAAGAGTAGAATTCCAGCTTGGGGACAAAATGCCACTCGTAAAACAGCTCCAAACTGGAAAAACTTCCCTCCCGAGAAGCTTGGTGGAGAGAAGAAACTCTATTGCACCTTCAGAGAAGATAATGGAGAAGAAGAGAAGAAAAATGGAGGTTCTTTGGCAAGAAACCACCTTCTTCCACCCAAAATTGCCTTCCTTTTGTTCTAGACCTCCTCTTGGACAAAAACATTCAAAATATGACCCGTCATCACTGCTCCCTTGGTTGTTTTTGTGTTTAAAAATGAGAGACATCATTTTTCAATTTTTGCTGAAAATGACAACGACACGACGTGTCTTCCTTCGGAAACATCATGTTCCCGTCTTCAACATCTGATCTGTGTAAGGCACACATCTTATTTGAATAAAGACACGCCGTGTACGTTTCCAAAAACATACTGTCGACTTTGACATCCCAGGTACACGCCGTGTCTTTCTCAACCTCAATACTTTCTAGAATCACACACGTCGTGTTCCAAAAGAAAACACATAATGTCTTTTTCCCTTCGGATGAATGCATGGCTATCTGGAATCGCACACGCCGTGTCTTAATTTAGACACACCATGTGCAATGCTGTTTCAGCAGATATAAGACTCTGAATGGTCTACAAAATGTGAAGAACCCCCAATGATATCGAAGTTGAGTTGGGCTATCTCCAATCTGACCATTTTTAAGCATATCTGCAATACACATCATGTGATAAGAAAAATAACAAAAAAAGGTGGCAAGAAGAATATGAATAGAGGCTAAATGGAAACAAAATGAACTAAAATTATGTGTGAAAACGTGTAAGAAATTGATGTGAAATTCACACAACTTGTATATACATACCTATTGGAATAAATTCTAATGCTTCAGATGGTGTTTTGTGAAATACCAATATGAATATCTTGAAGTATTCAAGAGTATCATAAATGAAGTACAAACTTGGTAAAAGTATTAATTCTTTGATGAGATCCATGAGTGGGATACTTAAACCAAATCTTTGACGACCTTGTGAGTAATTATGATAATGTATCATAGATAACTCATGATTAAGGCATAGTGATGTCTAAATCAAAGAAGGAATCATACTTTAAAGAGTTAGAGCATGACCATCAAATAACTAATCTTCTAGAATTCTTCTAAATAACATGCTTTACACTAAATAAAGGAGATTAAGAATCACAAGTGTTATGGGCTCTCAAATTCCTTATGTAACAGACACACCTTATATATCTAGGTGATGAATTGGTCATGTGATGAGCCAATAATCTACATGATGTTGAGGGACCATATTTTGAGTCATGACTTGTAGCCATAAGATCCAAAATGACTTCCATGTGAACCAATTATGGTATGACCTTATGGTAGAACTTGATTGGGATAAAACCCATAAGTACAATTGGGTCTTAAGAGTCAAGACTGACATGGATGACATTTAGAGAAAGGATCATGCTTGCTGTTGGAACTTAATGACTATGAGATTTGGAATATGGATATTAAAACCACATTCCTAGCAGGAATAAGATAAGGTTGGGTACGTGACACAACCTTATGGTTTTTATGAATCTAATAATGCAAATGCAGTCTATAAGTTACAAGGGATTAATCAATATGATTGATTAAATACAAGCAACTCAGAATTGGAAGTCTTTACTTTGATTATATAGTCAAAAGGTTTGACTTATATATCAAAGTAAAGAAGGGATCTATGATTACAAAGATTTAGTGGGAGCATATTCACATTCCACATGATGATGAGGAATGAAATGTTATAAAATGGAAACTGGTGTGGAAATATCTTTAAGGGAAGATAGAGAAATGTCCTATGTGATAGGGATAGATATCTATAGAGATATTTCTCGAAAAACCTCTTGTCCTGGTAAAGAGAGAGCATAAATTGGAAATATGTACTAAAGGGTTCAATATGGACATATTTAGTGGGAGAAAACTTGTCCATGTTGCATGGAGTTAGTATCTCAGATGCCAAGTGTCCCAAATTCTTATGAAGAATAGGAACACATAGATAGATATGGATCTATCATGTATGTAATCATACCATTATCTTGTATGTATTAGACATGACAAGAAAATATGCATTCATCATCTTGTATGTATTGGACATTACAATATGATATGCTCATCCTGTTAACTCGTGTGAGGAGTGGATGTCTGTCTGCTTCCAGTGAGAGTCACTAGAATACCATGAAGAACTTGTTTGGTACATATATAGTACTAGTTATATGGTAATGAAAGGAAGAGTTGAGTGTAAAGAGTTACACTGATGCAAGCTTCTGAAATGACAAAAGTTGATCGCAAAATATAAAATATAAAAGTGAATATGAGTTGATAAATGGAAACAATCTGATTTAAAAGATGTTTAATTCTAAAAGAAAATGTTGAGTATCCTTGTGTTATGAACAACAGAGGATACTATATGGATCTAGAAGTTCATAGATATGAACTTATAAATATTCCAACCATTGATGATAAGTAGTAATACCGAGTCAAACAATGGAAGTAAGTATTATGCAAGGAATATCAGATCACATATTATGACAACTCCATATCATACGATATGTTGTACAGTGAAGAGATGTGAAACATGCAATATACTGACTAAAGCAAAGTGTTGCTAACTCACTGTGTTAGCACTGGAGTAGTAGAAACATGTGGGACATGTTTGGAGATCACTAAAAATATGATTCAAAGGTGATTGGCTCGTAGTGCAAGTGGGAGTCTGTTGGTATGTATGCCCTGAGAGCCAATCATAGGATGATTGGATTGGGATACATTAAGATTGATTTGATAAATATCAAATGCAACCTTCCAATTTATTCTGGTTCAATCAGTTATGAGATAATGATAGAAAAGAATGAATGTCTAGAGAATGACAATACTCAATGATGTATGTCTTCAAATTAAGGACCTACAAAATGAGATAATATGGATGCTAAGAGTTTGTATATTCTTGTTATGTCCCTAGTCAGATGTCATTGTGGAAGGTTGATCAACAATAATGACACAACAAGACTAGAGTGTGTGTTGGTTGATGAGAGAGTCTCATTAGTCATGACATGTGATATTAAACCAAGCACATAGATACATGTTTGAGAATAGTGTATCAGACAGACCCACCGTGAGAGTGATACATGGAACCATGACATGGTAGTTAAAGTAAGTTGTCATAGTGATGGTGGTGATTGTGATTCTTAGACCTAAAATCACTGCACTCATCACATGTCGTTGGGTACACTTTGACATCATCAAAAGTGGTCCTAAAATATGGATTGTTATAAAGGTGATGATTGGGTGACTTTGACACATGGGGTTTTGACTACGAGTGATAGATATGGGATTTTTCCCTCCTAAGGGAGTATGAGAACCATGGCCACTTGATAAGCGAGACTGAGAAAAGCATGCACATGCACATGTGAGTCAATATGATATTGATGGCACACATATCTCAGACAGTCTAATTTGGATCAAGGAACATGAATGAACATTGAAAGGATGACAACTCCATGCCTTGAGTTCATTCAGGATATCAGAGACAAAGGAATTATACATTCACTGGAACACCAATCACAGACTGTAGGATTGAAAGTTGTTATCCAACTTTCCTTTTCACTTGGGTAGTACTGATGTGAGAGTAGGTACTTTTATTTGCTTGTGATGTCATACGCTAGTTATGGACATTCACTACCAATGTGAAATGTTACCTATAGGGCCACACACAAAGGATTAACCTAGAAGAGGAGTTTATCCATGAATGATGTTTGGATTGATTACTAAAGGTGTTTAGGTACTCAATCAAACATTCAATCAATTGAATTGACTCAGAATCATCAAGTTCAACTGTTGAACTAACTAATTTGAGTGTCAGGTTGATTGAGAACTGCATTGACTGTGTTTTGTATAATCTAAACCACCAACTGATCGGTTCACTGAGTGAAACGATCAACTCATGGTCAGTGAGACGAGCGATTCACTTGGTGAACCGATCAGTTTGACTGGACCAAACGAGCAAGGTTGGGTTGTCCCGATTTGTGAGAAAAGTTTTTTGATTTCACTTGTACAATTCGATTGGGACAAGAATTAATCTTTGGATTAGTAGGAAATGAGAGAGGAAAGTCAATTGGAGGTGAGTCAGGAATGTGAAATGATCAGTTCAACTGGTGAATCGATCGGCTCACACTCCTAATCGACTGGTTCATTTGTGAAACGACCAGTTCGGCTGTCATAGTGCAATCAGTTCATGGAAATTTTGAACCCTTCTACTCCCACTTTAGTCCCACATTGCCTGGGGCTGAGAACCCTGACCCTGACCCCTCGTATATATAGAGGGGTACTGGGGGGCTTCTCAGAGAGAACAACTTAGAACATTAATTGCTCTACAAAGTTGTTGTCCTCTCTGGTTGTGGTAACTGTGAGAGCCCAAGTAAGGGAGGAACAATGAGGGAAAGACAACTATAGGATAGAAACTAGTAGTGGGAGAGTGTTTCAGTGACTAGTACACCGATAGAAGGGGACGACTACTTCTAGTATCCTTCAGGACTGGATGACTAGAGTTCCCGGGGGTCTATGTGGACTATCTATAGAGGTGGGAGACTTCTACCGCTTAAGCGGATGACTGTCAATCGCAGTCTGAGTCAAGACCAGGAGCTACATAGATGCCATCAAAGACAGGTGGGTGAAGACCAAACTTGTTGCGAGGCATTATCGCTAAGCAAGCCTTAGGACCAGGTATGACTCGCTAAAACCATCCTTCCTATTTCATAGTCATTGATGCGATATGTGGTTATGGTTTTGTGGTGAGAGATTTTTTTGTTTCCGCTGCCTTCTACCTTTCCTAAAACATCCAACAACCATGAGCTCACCAAACCTCATGGTTAGTAAATGAGTACACAATAGAGACATACTAGTCAATTGCAATCAGTGACATATAGTCAACAATGAAAGTCCTATCCCATCTTGGTACAAGTCAAAACGCTAGTGAAACTGAGCTATGGCCAGCAGACGCACTCCTTCCAGGGTATTGCCCACAACCAATATGGTGAAACCTCATAAGTATCAAACCTCTGAGCTACGGCCCGTAGCCACACTCCAGGTAGGGTATGGCCCGCAACAAATCCTGTGAATGCATATACTCAACAATATATTACTCTGAGCTTTCATTATGGAATACTCGTTTCACCATCTAGCAAGTGTTGACACTGAGATGGATCTATGGCACAGAGCAGAACTACATGATTAGGTTCCACTTTATTAGTTAAGTCAATTAAGTGTCTTTTAGCATCAATCAAGTTACAACACATAAAGTCATAACAAACTCTACAAAGATAAGGGCATAGCACACTCCAGAAGATATATAAGTATAGGGTGCGAACTTGTCACACTATCACCACACGATGTCTGTATCATTGCCATTGACCACATCATCAATACCAAAGTTACCTACTATGGGATATCAATCCCTCAACTTATAATTCATGTAGAACAAATGTTTCAGCATGCCTCCTGAAGGCTCATACAACCTGTATCATGTTTAATCACCATCACATACAATAGCTATGTTTATCAAGATCATAACACCTTCATGGTGAGAAGTTCATAAACAAGAGATATAAACACATATAATCATAACCATTCCATGAGAGAGAAACAATCAAGCATCATTGCACATTGTTAGGTTTAGGATTTCTTCTTGGCCGATTAAGGTTTACAAAGCTAGGTTCAACCATCAACCCTAGATTCACTACCTCCCATCATCTTGGAGTATATTAGGATTAAGGAACATCATTAGAGTTGATTAGATGTTATTCCAAACAACACTATACATGGTCTATGCATCACACCTACAAGAGTATCATGAAGCATCCAAGCATACCCCTTAACCACCATCATCATCGTGTGTAGACCACCTAACAACTAGGTTAGAATCACCCAACCTAATCCATGTCACAACTGCAACACCTATGGTGTCATGACTACTCACATGAATAGGTCACAATCCCTTCCACCTAGACCATGTCGCGCACTCGACATATAGGGTTAGGGTTCTAATATACCGTAAATGTCTCAATCTCAAGGCTGTCTCGACCACCATCCAACCACTAGGTCACGACCACGACACATGGACCATGTTGCGACCATGACATCTAGGGATAGAGCTCCAACCACTCCCAAATGTCGTGACCTAGGTATGTCTCAACCTCAACCTAACAACATGTAGTGACCTAAAGGACACTATGTCGCGACCTCTCACTAGGGTAGCAACCCAACCAAAAATGGACCGCCAACAATAAGCATCGCGATCAACAAAGAGATGAGTGTCTCAACCATCCTAAGGGATGACATCTTGGTTCCAAAACAGAAC
This sequence comes from Alisma plantago-aquatica, assembly GCA_963693085.1. Classification (NCBI taxonomy): domain Eukaryota; kingdom Viridiplantae; phylum Streptophyta; class Magnoliopsida; order Alismatales; family Alismataceae; genus Alisma; species Alisma plantago-aquatica. Next base: position 289,669,540 of record OY856414.1, read on the forward strand.
CAAAGATGATGAGAAAACCATGGTCACCATGAAGGAAGGGCTCAACCAAATGATTACCAAAAACCCTAAGACATGGGTCAAGAAACCACCAAGAAAGAACCATTGTCCTAGAAGAGAAAACAATGGTTAAGGAACTCAAAATAGAACCTAACCTCCCACCAACATCTAGGAACATGTCCACCCTGCATGAGGGAAAAATCAAGGTCAAAAGATAGGAAAGAACCTGCATAACATATCAATCATAAAAAATGGGTGCAAGTAGATTAAGGTTTCAAATTTCCACCAAACCAAGCAAGGTTTCTCCACCAAACAAGTTATAAAGATTATCACTATTAACTAGCATGATAAGGGAGAAATTTATAGACAGAAGACAATAACAAACATTCATAAAATAGTGCAATAATAGAGTAGGTTAAGTGTTATATAACCCGCCTTAAGAAGATCACTACTAAGGATCCCAAGCTCCAAGATTAAGAGTTCCAAGCACACGATCCAAAGGTTGTAGAAGCTCCACCAAAAGATCCACTCTCAGACATAAGATCACCTCAAGAGGGAAAAGACACCAAGGTCAAAGATCATCTAAGAAAAGAGAAACAAAAAGCTCTAAGCCGAGTCAAACAAAAGAAGGAGAAAAGAGAGAAGAAACTCCCTCTCACTTGGGTGTCGCCTTGTCAAAACAAGCATATTACCCTTGTGATGAGGAGCTTACTCTCAAGAACGACCACCATGTTAAAATATGGTCTAGGGCTGAGAAAAAGGGAGAAGATGGAGGTAAGAGATCAATAGAAACATCATCAAGGAAGATAAACACTTACTAAGGGTTGAAGATGAGCTTGAACCACCACAAACACCACATGCTTGAGGAGAGATCGATCATCAAAGCTCCAAGGTTGGATCTCCTTGCTCCACCAAGCTTCAAGAACAAGCAAAGGAGAAGGAATAAGATGGAGGGATGAAAGGAATACATGGATTGTTTGTTTCAAACAACAATTACAAATAAACCCTAATTATCACCATATCTAACAATTTTGGAAGCACTTAGGTCAACAATCATCGACATAAGTTCAACCACATAAGACACTCACAAGTCCAAGAATTTTCATCGACCCCTGAGAATGGGACTCACCTTCTTCATCAATCGAAGTGGTGAACCACCTTCAATGACTATATAGGTTAAGGCATCATCATCGACCGCTAAAAACTCAAGGTTAGCGATCGATGAAAACTAGGGTTTAACCCCTTCATTGAATGTTGAGAATGACCATCTTTAATGATCAATGAACTAGGGTTAACCACTCTCAAAAACTACATAGAATCTAAGGTTCAGTGACCACATAAGCTCAAGCCTTGGTGGTCGAAGATACATGGAAAAACTCATCGACCACATATAGAGAAAACCTTAGGCGACCAAAACATGTAGTAATTCTTGGCGACCATATGAAGAGAGAGATACTCAACAACTACATGATCGAACATGTTGTTCATCACCATGGAACCGAAAACCATCAACGTGTAAAACACAAGAAGGAAAACAACTCCAAAACCCTAATTTCGACCACCAACATGAAAGAAAGCAAAACCATGACTTAGAGAGAGAAAACCAATGTTTCACACACATGAATGCATCACAACCTCCATCACCAAACAAAAAATTGTGCACAAAGATTGGGATTCATAAAAGGGGAGATGTATACTCAAGTTCAACATGGAACATAACCCTAGATTATAGATATCATCATTCCACTTATAACCACATTTTTTAGGGTAGATTACTTGCATGGAAAGTAAATGCAACAATAATCAAGGAGAAAGTTATATAACTCGCCTTAGCAAGGATGAAGCAACTCCAACAACAAGGAAGCTCCAAGAAAAGAGAAAGAAAACCCTAGCTCAGTCACCACTTCTCAGCCAAGCTAGCATCACCTCCAAGGAAAGAACAAAATCTAGATCAAAAGGAGCACAAGATAAAGCAAAAGTCTAGGCTGAAAAGACAAGAAAGATAATTTCTTCAACTCAACTCAAGTACTACCATGGAGAACCATGGATTCAGCCAAGAAGAGAGAAGTTCTTCAAGCTCAACTCAAGAACTACCATGGAGAACCATGGATTTGGCCAAGAATAGAAAGAAGAAGAGTGTAGAGAGGGAAAATTGGGATCAAAAGGGGTATATCACTAACCAAGATCAAGAAGGAAGCACATATTGCAAAATGATCACCAAAGAAGGGTTGCTCCAAACCCTAGCTCAACATGCAAGAGGATCGATCACATCTCCAAGGTTGAACTCCACCTTCACCACCAAGAACTAGAGGTGACAAGCTCCGAAGGAAGAAGAAACTAGGTGCAAAGGATTTAGTTGCATGCAATGAGAGAGGTTTATTTAGCCAAGGTTGGAGAGAGAGAAGGGATATTAAGTGTTATGCAAACATATGCCAAGTGTCCACCATATCTCATCCATGCAAGCACTATGCTCAACCATGCACTTAGGGTGTTAAACCAAAGAAACTCAGTGATCACTAACTCTAGGAAAACCCATCAACCACTGAAAATCACCATGTTTGGTGACTATTGGAGATTAGAGGGCAAACAATCGTTGAATATTCTCAACAACCCCAAGGTTAAAAAGTTGATCGATCACATAGACAAAACCCCAGATTCTTGGTGACCTAGAGGGGTCATATGCCTCATTGACCGCAAAGGTCAGGGCACACTCCCAAAACATCATTGACTTCCAAGAATCATTGATCAAAGGATATTTGGTGACTTCCAAAACACAAACTCAATGGTTAAACATACCACCAAGGTCAAATATCCACATAGGGTATCCAAGCAAAGCCCTAAACATCAACACATGATGTTACCTCATCAAACTAAGGTACAAAAAGGCACCACAAGGTACGTCTCTCTCCAAAATGATGTCAAAACATGCGAGGCACAACAAGAATGTTACACCCGATCTCACAATTACCCCTAATCATGAGATTAGCGTATAAATTGAGGATTTAACGTAATAAAAAGATCACCCTTAACTTTTTCTTCCTTTTCAAACTCTTTGTTTTCTCGCATTGAACCACAGAAACTAACTTTACAAGAGAATTAAACTTTTATTTCTCTAATGTAATCTCAGCATTAATGATACACATACATAAATTCATTATGTTTCTCACACTTTCATGTACATACTACATGACAATCATTTGCATTCTCTTATTAAGGAAACAAACATACAAAACATCATTTACAACTCTCTCACATCTATACAAGGACCAAGAGTGACTGGAATTGACTGAACTTAACTATACTAAGACTTAACTCTTGTGGCAGATCTACTCTGATGCAATGATATCTTCTTCAAGTCCATGTGATTTCCCTAAAAATTTTGAGTAGAGGGGTGAGCCTACTCGCTCAGTGAATGAGTACTTCAAAGAAATAGTCTAAATCACTGATATAATTATAGATATAATTTTGAGCAAATGATATCAATTATAACAGTAGTAAGATTTAAAGAGTCTAATAATTGACAATCATAAATATGGCAGGATACTCTATAAGAGTGAATCAATATATGAAATGCTTGATTGATCATAAAGAGAACTAATAATTCAGAAACATACAAAGAATAATTGAATAACTGTACACACTTGTTTGACCTCTCATTCATTTTATTATGACCTGATCATATGCAGTGTACTCTACATATGAGGACTCGTAGTGCACTATGATCACACCATACAAGACTTAGAGGACACACCCGGGAAATGCTAAGTCTGACTACTCTCCTGGTTTGCAACATGGAAATGGCTCTCTGGCCTAAACTAGACTCCTCCTCTAAGTTGAGCACACAGGCAGAGAGTCAAGCCACCTCTTGGCTTTTCTGTACTCTAGTGTCACCTGGACTTCTGGTTGATGTTGGACACTGCAAACTCTAATTTAAGGAGAATTCCACTAGGGCTTCATCCCCCGTGCCACCTGATAGCACATTCCGACCCCCATATACTGGACGCTTCCAGGGTTTGGTCATTTCACCCCTAAGGCACAGACCTCACATATGGGTTCTATGGTGTTCAGGGCTCCTAAGTCTATTATTTTATTATTCCTAGAAAGCTCTTTTTACATTGTACCGTTCTCTTACTTATACTTGATTGTGGTATCTTTATGGTTTCACGTCTACTTATTTGAAGTTATAATACAATATGTATATCATTCTAAACTTGGAAGAGCAATATATTCAAAACACTGTAATATACATGAATAATCAACATATTATACATCCAGGCAGACTAAAATTCTTAAATAAACATATTTCATGTCCACTTGGCACATACACACTAGAATCGTGCATATCAACCCAAATCTTGAGTTGTGCATCTCATAACTCAATTAAGAGTTAATTACTTATCATGACAAGATTTATTAATAATAATGAGAACATTAATATCACAATACTTGATTCATTGAACACCCTACCAATAGGTCATTTAATCACCACAAATGCTACAAAGAAAGGTGTAATACATATATCATGTACATTTTAAATATTTAAAACACATGATACTTGGTATCTCAATCCCTTATCACATTACTGGGAATTCTCATCCCTTCACATCATTATCATGATTACTAGATCTGGGTATTTAAACCCTTAGATCATCACATAGCATTGTTACCTCTATAACAGGTAACCATTACCTCTAGGTCCTTAGACCAAGGTATTCATTTCACTGGTTGTACAAGTATTCTCATGGCTCATAAGGACATCACACATCTTGTCACCTCTCATTAGGCAACAACTTATTCACATGGCTCCCATAAAGATTTCATGCGACATAAACATTCATTGAATAAAGACTACTACCAACAAATCATATAAAATCAATATATGTATGAAACCTTAGAACTGAGTTGAATTTGGGTTTCCATGCCATTCACTAGGATATCATGCATCAATAATAACATTGAATAAATAAAGTCTATCATGTCAAGAAAATCCCTTCAAATGGATTTCACGATATCTATTCGCAAATATCCAACTTTCCTCGCATCTAGGGTTTACCCTCTTAATGAGATATCAAACAAACACTATTCAATTTGAACAAAATCCAAGATAGTATCTGACATATATGTACTATGAATTTAGATAAACAATCATTCATAACCAAGGGGATCTAGATAAGCAATTTTCCCTATTTACTTATACAACAAATTTCAATCATAGACAAATTCCCTATATTTCAGTTTACTCTTATAACATCTGTGAATACTTAGGGAATTCTCATTAGGATGTATTGTATACATTTCTAATATGATTTTATCATCTGAACTTCATCCAAACAGAGGAAGAATCCATTTCATATCATTTTGCAACAACTTGGAACAAAAAGACAATTCAGGGTTTGTAGTTGCATACTAGCAATTAAAGATTATGGATGAATTAACCAATTTTCATGCAATATACTATTTAAAGGAAGTTCCCACTCAACCTAAGGTGTGAAAACACCTTAAAAACTCAACTTATCCCTAAAAATTTCGATCTCATATCAAATCCTTAGCAATCACCCGATTCTTCTTCCTTTCAACTCAGAAACCCTAAAGATGAGGGATTATGAAGAAAGAGTGAGAAAAGGGGAAGTTTTGATACCATTTTGGATCAAATAAGAGGAGGGACAGAATTTTTACATGTGAGAGAATATTCACCATGAAACTATATCCAAAGAAGCTAAACTTACATGATTTCATCATTCCTCAGACCGCAAAACCCTAGGTCAGCATCTCCATCAATTTCTCCTCTCAAACCTTAACTCTCTCTCTCTCTTTAGGATTTCGTTTCTCTGGATCAAATCAAAAATATAGAGCAATTGAGCTGCTTGGGTAAATTGCACATTGACCCCTCACTAAACTTTTTCTTATTTCATCATATTTTTCTGTCATAAAAAGGTTTTTGTGAATTCGTGTATTTAAGAGATCAAGACTTCTCCAAAAATTATGAGAATTTGAAATGTTGTGTATAATTGAGTTACACATATTCAGCTAAAATTTTAGATCCTTCCAAGCTTCCATTAAATAATTAAAAATCAAATAGTGAACTTCTATCCAGAATTCTATAGAAATGTTAGTTACTGTAATTCATCTACTGATAAGGTCTAAACACATCCAAAAATTATGAAAATTTTACATGTTATTTATGGTTGAGATAAAGATCTCCAGTTAAAATTTCAGATCATTTAAAAGTTACCAATAAATGATTAAAAATAAAACACTACACTACTGAAAGGCACTCTGTCAGCATTTTGGTCAAAGTATAGTTTGACCGAGAACCATATTCAAAGAAGACTCAAATATTCTGAAATTTTTCTCCAATATCCATGATTGAGTTATCCATATCATATACAAAATTAAATTAAATAAAAATTTGTAGAAAATATGAAAAATCATTTACCACACTGCTCTCCTGATAAAATTCCATATTCATGTACTGTCAAAACCCTAATTTTTGCCGATTAGGGTTTACATTTCTCAAACCCTAATTCTTCAAACTAAAACCATAGTTAGAGTTTCTTCTTAGGTTTGAAACATCATAATTGAATTATCATCATTAATTAGATTTAAGCAATGATCAATCCAATTAAGCATATAATCATCCAGGTAAACCCTAGTTTACCAATTAAGCTTGGATACATTCATAACAATTCTCCCCCCTTTAAAAGGTTTTGTCCGTGAAACATAAACGTGCAAGAAAAGTACTTTCAAGGTTTATTTTAAGCTTCTAAAATCTTACATGTCATTATATTCTTGTATTTCATACTTGAATGTAGTTTAAGTCCTTTATTTCTTTTCTAATCACAACATGTTAAAATAGTTCTCAATGATAACAAACAAATTCTCTATGCCACAGACAATCATAGCAGAGAGAGAGAGAAACAACCATTTCAATATTTTTTATACTCTTGAGGTGTTACCTCAACATTGATAATCTGATCCAACTATCTCAATTCATACGACTCAATAGGTACTATTGTTATGTATTAGCTCTAAATCGCAAAAGAGAGTTCACCATGTTGTTTTGAATTTTTACTATTATGCCACTCAAATAGAAAAATAGTCTTGAGTTGGAAGACTAGATTCAACAACAATTGTACAATACTACTCACAACATCCCCATTGGATCATGGATGCATAAGGTGAAGCATTACCATTACATTCCATACTATTCTCAAGTATGAGCCCACACATAATTCAAGGTGTAACCATCGGGTTATAGCATACTAGGGTTTCAACAATAGTAACAAAGTACTCCATGATTGTATTAGTCATTCAAGGACTATTCATACCCAATTACCATCACTTAATTATATTAAAGCTAGGTATAACAAGCTATACCTCATTAGGGTTACATATCAATACAATATGGTTATCATCCCTTCTATTCATATGAGTGAATAGGTAAGACTACCTTATTCAGGGTAACCCTCCATTTGTTTTATCGACATTGTTAAAAATGGACTAGTAATCAAGTTGAGTGATGGTAGTGGTGGAAGTGATGTGCACAAATCATATCACATTTTCATACCATTTTGGTTGCACATTTCACTTAATTTAACCATAATTCTACTCTCATTCATGCTAGAATGTTTGTTTCTTGGTATTCTTACTCAAGACATGGTTTGAATTGCAAGTACCCATATTTCACTCATGTTGAAGGAAAAACTTCCCAAAGTCAGATCCATTTGGCATTTCTAAAGTTTCCCCAATTTTTTAAGTTCATTATTCGATAGATATCAAGTCAACACAGCGTGTGGACCACTCCACATTGTGTGTGACTCTCATACATTAGATTCATTAGTTGAGCCAAGCTATAGTGTGTGTCTCATAGACACATCGTGGCTTGAAAGGATCAGAATTTGCCAAGAGGTCTCCACCATGCAAAAATTGTACAATACTAAGATGGATTACTAGTATTAATGACTACAACTATCAATCACCTGAAATTAACATTTTGCTTGTACATGTACACTGAAATCATATGTAGAACCAATTTAGATCCCTTAATATACCTTCAACAAATTACACTTCTAAAAACAAATTCACATATTACTAAAAGCCATTGTTTTCTCTTATCTCTCTTCTCATTCATTACTACTTAATTTTTGCTACTTATCCTTCTCATTTTAAATGTAGATTAAACATCCCTAAAATTGAAACATATAAGGTACAAATAGATTATTCATCATTCTTGCTATCATTGCAAGAATTTATCTCATATCACACTTCACTCATATTGTATTTCACCTTTTGTTCAAAACACACTTGTTACATTTCAAGTTTATATCTTACTCTTTACTCTGAATCATTTCCATATTGTTTATCTACCTTTCAGATTAGCTAGGATTACTGTCAGTGCTAGTTTACTTCTCATAGTGCAAATTTCATGATCTTATTTTATAGAGATGTTAGTATTCAAGGTCAAATCACTAGTTACAACCCTTGAACTACTACAACTCTAAACATTCTAGTGTTTGGCCTTTATCAGTAGCATGACTTTATTGTGGTGTGACTTTTCTCCCTTAATTTGAAATTCAAACTTTGGATCTCACAAGTTTTACTAAAGTCTTCTTTATCTTATCAATTGAATTTCCTTTCTCTTACTTGGCCATTCATATAGATTACATTCTCAATTACCCTACAAGGGTTATATCATCATATTGTGTGTCATTATTACATTCACTAGATGTCTCTACCACGGTGGTTATGCATCATATATGATTCATTTTCTTATCACTTCATTCCCACATTGCTCTCATTAAGGAAGATGTGAAAGAGAAGATGATTTTGAGTAGAATTCTTATCTTCAAACATTCAATAATACATTTCTCATATGTAGGTTTAATTAATTATCAACAAGGATACTTGACTAACTAGCACTTGATTGAATCTCCTAACCTCTTTCTTTTATAATCTATATTACTCCACCATGCTTCAAACCTTTCCTTACTTTCCATAATCCTCTTACCATATACTACTCTTCCACCTGTTATCTTTAACTTCTACTTTTCTCTTATGATCATGTTGCTTATTCATGTGTATGATCATGTATACCATGTTGCACATATTTCTTTTTATCCTTCTACTAATGTGAAGTTGAAATTCTGAATCCACAATCTCTCTACTAGTTTCAACTCATGCTTAATACATTACATATCCTTCATTTTAAATCAAACGGGTCATGCATGGGTCAAACTTAGTATCTCTTTTAATCAAGTTTTTACCTCTTGAATATAGTCTACATTTGTATGACTTATTCATTGGTTAAGCTACACTTTTGTTCTTCTTTTAGAAATTAGTTTGTTTTTCTATAGAGACTTAGAATCCCAAGGTAGTAGGATGAATGTATTAACTTCATAATAAAGGTATACATTCCATGCTCTCAATTATATCATAGCCCTCATTCCTTAATCAAGCTCATTATTTCCAACATTTCTCTTTGTTTCAACTAAGTTTCTTATCCTAGTTTTATGATTTACATGCTCATCTAGTTCTCTTCACTTTAACTTTTCTGAAGACTCTTCACTTCTATGTACTTGTTGAATACTTAACTCTTTTCTTCTATTTTCCCTTTGCTTTGGAGTACATAAAAACATTGTACTCGATTATATAATCCATTCCTCATGATTGATTCTTACTATCTTGGCCCTTACATACTTTTCTCATATCTTTTCCATATTTCATATTTAGAGTTCATATAATACTAATGATTAAACTAAATCAAAATCTTATGTCGTGTTCCTTTATTCCCTATTAAGGGTTTCTCATATGAGGCCCAAAAGTTGGATCTCAGACATCAATTTCAACTTATTCTTAGCTATTCTAATATTTCCCATATGTTTCAACATCTTAGTGTATGTACATTCTCACTATGATGTGGGTCTAATTTATCCAGAGTATATTCTTATTATATTTTTAATAGGAGTCATTAGATCCTAGTAATGCATCCTGCCCACCGGACCAGGCCAAACCTGTAGTCTTGAAGCCAAGAGCTACTTAAGATTAATCAACTCCTATTATTATCAAACATGTGGACAAAATCTCCTCTTAGGAAAGTTCATTCAAAGATCATTTCTAGTCTACTTGATACAAAGAATGAAATCAATAAATGTTACAACTGCATAGCGTACAACAAATCTTAAAGACCCATATATATTTCAAAATACTGAATATCTGAATTTCAACATATAATAGCTTTTCTACTCATCTCCAATAAAACAACAATATGAAATGAAAGTTCTATCTCATTTTATATTTATGCTCTTAATTCATGTTACTTATCTTATTTCTAACCCTAATATTTCTAAGGTTCCTCTCCAGACCATCCTTCCACTGTAAACCTGGCCAGGGTATACATGAAAGAATAGACAAAGTAGCTTGATACTGGTTGATCCAAGTACTCAGATACTGGGCCAGGATATCCAAGTACTCAAATCCCCAGATCTAACATCATAACATCTCCTATCTGCCACACTTATGACTCTAACTTACTAACTTAATGGTCCCTGACAACTCTGCCTAAGCTTTGATACCAAAGCTGTTACACCCCGATCTCACAATTACCTCTAATCATGAGATTAGGGTATAAATTAACGTAATACAAAGATCACCCTCAACTTTTTCTTCCTTTTCAAACTCTTTGTTTTCTCGCATTGAACCACATAAACTAACTTTACAAGAGAATTAAACTTTTATTTCTCTAATGTAATCTCAGCATTAATGATACACACCCATACATTCATTATGTTTCTCACACTTTCATGTACATACGACATGACAATCATTTGCATTCTCTCTTATTAAGGAAACAAACATACAAAACATCATTTACAACTCTCTCACATCCATACAAGGACCTAGAGTGACAGGGACCAACTGAACTTAACTATACTCAAACTTAGCTCTTGTGGCAGATCTACTCTGATGCAATGATATCTTCTTCAAGTCCATGTGATTTCCCTAAAAATTTTGAGTAGAGGGGTGAGTCTACTCACTCAGTGAATGAGTACTTCAAAGAAACATTCTAAAACACTAATATAATTACAGATATACTTTTGAGCAACTGATATCAATTATAATAGTAGTAAGATTTACATAGTCTAATAATTGACAATCATAAATATGGCAGGATACTCTATAAGAGTGAATCAATATATGAAATGCTTGATTGATCATAAAGAGAACTAATAATTCAAAAACATACAAAGAATAATTGAATAACTGTACACACTTATTTGACCTCTCATTCATTTTATTATGCCCTGATCATATATAGTGTACTCTACATATGAAGACTCGTAGTGCACTACGATCACACCGTACAAGACTTAGCAGACACATCCATGAAATGCTAAGTCTGACTACTCTCCTGGTATGGAATAGGGAAATGGCTCTCTGGCCTAAACTGGTCTCCTCCTCTAACCTGAGCACACAGGCAGAGAGTCAAGCCACCTCTTGGCTTTTCTGTACTATAGTGCCACCAGGACTTCTGGTTAATGTTGGACACTGCAAACTCTAATTTAAGGAGAATTCCACTAGGGCTTCATCCCCCGTTCCACCTAATAGCACGTTCTGAACCCCTTATACTGGATGCTTCCAGGTTTAGGTCATTTCACCCCTAAGGCGCATATCTCACATAGGGGTTCTACGGTGTTCAGGGCTCCTAAGTCTATTATTTTATTATTCCTAGAAAGCTCTTTCTACATTATACCGTTCTCTTACTTATACTTGACTGTGGTATCTTTATGGTGTCGCGTCTACTTATTTGAAGTTATAATACAATATGTATATCATTCTAAACTTGGTAAAGCAATATATTCAAAACACTGTAATATACATGAGTAATCAACATATTATACATGCAAGCAGACTAAAATTCTTAAATAAACATATTTCATGTCCACTTGGCACATACACACTAGAATCGTGCATATCAACCCAAATCTTGAGTTGTGAATCTCATAACTCAATTAAGTGTTAATTACTTATCATGACAATAATTATTAATAATAACTGAGAACATTGATATCACAATACTTGATTCATTGAACACCCTACCCATAGGTCATTTAATCACCACAAATGCTACAAAGAAAGGTGTAATACATCTATCACGTACATTTTAAATCTTTAAAACACATGATACCTGGTATCTCAATCCCTTATCACATTACTGGGAATTCTCATCCCTTCACATCATTATCATGATTACTAGATCTGGGTATTCAAACCCTTAGATCATCACATAGCATTGTTACCTCTATAACAGGTAACCATTACCTCTAGGTCCTTAGACCAAGGTATTCATTTCACTGGTTGTACAAGTATTCTCATGGATCATAAGTCCATCACACATCTTGTCACCTCTCATTAGGCAACAACTTATTCACATGGCTCCCATAAAGATTTCATGCGACATAAACATTCATTGAATAAAGACTACTATCAACAAATCATATGAAATTAATATATGTATGAAACCTTGGAACTGAGTTGAATTTGGGTTTTCATTCCATTGATTAGGATATCATGCATCAATAATAACATTGAATAAATAAAGTCTATCATGTCAAGAAAATCCCTTCAAATGGATTCCACGATATCTATTCAGAAATATCCAACTTTCCTCGCATCTAGGGTTTCACCCTCTTTACTGAGATATCAAACAAACACTATTCACTTTGAACAAAATCCAAGATAGTAACTGACATATATGTACTATGAATTTAGACAAACAATCTTTCATAACCAAGGGGATCTAGATAAGAAATTTTCTATATTTACTTATACAACAAATTTCAGTCATAGACAAATTCCCTATATTTAAGTTTGCTCTTATAACCTCTGTGAATACTTAGGGAATTCTCATTAGGATGTATTGTATACATTTATAATATGATTTTATCATCTGAACTTCATCCAAACATAGGAAGAATCCATTTCATATCATTTTGCAACAACTTAGAACAAATAGACAATTCAGGGTTTGTAGTCGCATACTAACAATTAAAGATTATGGATGAATTAACCAATTTTCATGAAATATACTATTTAAAGGAAGTTCCCATTCATCCTAAGGTGTGAAAACACCTTAAAAATGCAGCTCATCCCTGAAAATCTCGATCTCATATCAAATCCCTAGCAATTCACCTGATTCTTCTTCCTTTCAACTCGAAAACCCTAAAAATGAGGGATTATGAAGAAAGAGTGAGAAAAGGGGAAGTTTCGATACCATTTTGGATCAAATCAGATAAGGGACAGAATTGTGACATGTGAGAGAAGATTCATGATGAAAATATATCCAAAGAAGCTAAACTTACATGATTTCATCATTCCTTAGACCGCAAAATCCTAGGTCAACATCTCCATCAATTTCTCCTCTCAAACCCTAACTCTCTCTCTCTCTCTAGGATTTCGTTTCTCTGGATTGAATCAAAAGTTATGAGAGCTACTGGTGTGTTAGGTTGACCATATAGAGGAATTGAGCTGCTTGGGTTACTTGCACATTGACCCCTCACTAAAATTTTTCTTATTTCAGCAGATTTTTCAGTCATAAAAAGGTTTATGTGAATTCGTGTATTTCAGAGACCAAACCTTCTTAAAAATTATAAGAATTTAGCATCTTGTGTATAATTGAGTTAAAAAGATTTAGGTAAAATTTGAGATTCTTAAAATCTTCCATTAAATAATTAAAAATCGAATAGTGCATTGGTATCCAAAATTCTATAGAAATGTTAGTTACTATAATTTGTCTACTGATAAGGTCTACACACATCCAAAAACTATGAAAATTTTAAATATTGTTTATAATTGAGTTTAAGATCTCCAGTTAAAATTTCAGATCATTTGGTTTTACCAATAAATAAATAAAAACAAAACACTACAGTGCTAAAAAACACTATGTCAGCATTTTGGTCGAAGTATAGTTCGATTGAGAACCACATTCAAAGAACACTCAAATATTCTGAATTTTTTTTCCAATATGCAAGATTGAGTTATCCATACAATATCCAAAATTCAATAAAATATAAAGTTTTTAAAAAATATGAAAAATAATTTACCACACTTCTATCCTGATCAAATTCCATATTCATGTACTATCAAAACCCTAATTTTTGTTGATTAGGGTTTACATTTCTCAAACCCTAATTCTTCAAACTAAAATCATAGTTAGAGTTTCTTCTTAGGTTTGAAACTTCATAATTGAATTATCATCATTAATTACATTTAAGCAATGATCAATCCAATTAAGCATATAATCATCCAGGTAAACCCTAGTTTACCAATTAAGCTCGGATACGGTCATAACAAAGAATGTGCAAATTGTAAGAAAAACCGTAAACATGGGTAAATTGCAATTACATACAAAATAAACACATATAAGCATAAATAGCTCAAACAACATCCAAACTAGACCAAACTTGAAACATAAGCCCATTACATGTTATCAAAGCATGTCATGAAGATAGATTAAGGTTTTAAGCATCTAATTATGCTAAGCAAGAAAGATCAACCTGAAATCTAGGTAGAGGTCTTACACTTCATGATTCAATTCAAATTTATATTACCTTCAGTTATTTTTTGTTCATTTATATTCTAATTACTTGTTACTTGGTTTTTATTACATGTACCAAGAATAACATGTCGACCATTAAGGAAGTCATTTGATTTTTTTGTTGCAAGACACGTCAAATTCCAAAATATTCGTAGTAATTTTGTGCTTTAATAAAAAATTACATGATGTATTCCTCAATTACATGGTGTCTCCTACAATTATGCAATGTCTAATTTTTGCATTTAGAGAAAAAGAGTGTCTAGAAGATAAATGCCATGTACCTCAATTGCACAGATGAGAAATAAACCTCACATTGTATACCCCAACTACATGGCGTATAACTAGCTGACTCCACTCAAGTTTATTGAAGATTTGACATGTAAAAGATGTGTAACTCAAGTACACACCATGTCATGTGTTGGTTAGGAAGTTTTTAGAACTAATTCATTGTATAAGGTATAAAAGCAAACATGAACATACAAGTAAAGTACCTCAGTAAATTTTAAGTCTTTCAAGTAAGTTGCCTAGTGAGTGGAGGAGAAGCAAAAATCATGATATGAAGGTGGAAGATGAGGAGAGGGAGTGATTCCACTTCATCGGAGGACCTACATAACTCCCTTTCATGTAGAGTTTTGTTTTATTCATTTAAATTCAAAGTAGGAGCCTTTAGGCACCTTCCGGTCGTGTTAATGGAGGTTTTTTGTTGTTAGTAGAGATGTATGATTTTTTTTACTTCCTAGTTTGTTTTTGGATTGTTACTCTTATTATATCATGAAATCTATTTCTATGTGCTTCTCATTTATTCAAATCCTTATTATGGACGAGTATGAACTAATTCCTGGATGTGAGGGAGTGGTATACATGTTATTTCATGGCAAACAACTACCATTTATAGATTTAATGCATTTTTCTTCTAATTTTGTGATGAATGTTTGGTTTACTGTGTATATTGATGTTAGATCATCCTTAGTTTATGTATTATGCTCTTCTATGCATGTTGAGAGGGTGTTAATTGAGTAACAATAGTCCATTCCAATTGTTTGATCTAATCAATCGACAATAGTCATTAGGATAGATGGGGATACTAAGAGATCAACATATTTCCTAGTGATGGAAGTGATAGGTATATCGCTAGGATAATTAGTTTATAAACATACTTGTGACACCCCGTGCCACAACCACGAAATTACTCAAAACTAAATGTGGAAATAAAACTAAACAAATGGATTACCAAAACAACATTGGAAATTAAAACCATCTTCATTAAGCACCAAAGCAGCAAAAACCTTTTCATATAAGTCCCAATGGATCACAAGGTGCTTACATCAACATGTCCATATTAGATATGTCATCAACCTGCTACAAGAGAAACCTATTTCAACATATACATATTAGCTATATCTTTACATCAAAAAGAGCACTCTAGCTAAAACCGTGTATCAGAAGCATGTCTACAAAAGACACCCAAAAACCATCCCAAAGACCTAAGTGTACAAGGACAACTCTAGGACTCTACATCAAAATACAAGCAACACATTGACCGGCCTAAATTGCGCGTCCGAAAGGTGGAGCAGATTTGAAGTAGTCAGACTTTTAAATTTATAACCCGAAACGTTACAGGCCCCCGCAACTTTGTTTACAGGGTCGAAGTAGATATACGACGTCGAACACAGGGACAAGGGTGGTAGTGTTGGAAAATGCAGAATCGACACGTTACACTCCAGTAGGGGTAAAAAGATGATAAAGTTCCCTAAGGGAACAACCAGCCAAGATCGATAAAACAAAAGAAAACTATCTCCAACTGGAGCTACGAGGAAAATTAAGATTTTAGAGGTTTATCAGTTTTTAGGGGTTTTCGTGCAACGGAAACAGAGAGATAATACTATTGCTTAAGTAAGGAACGAAGGAGAAAGCTTCGGTAAAACAAGCGGCAGCAGAAACATCCTGTACCCCTCCTCTCGAAGCGGGTACCTCTAACTAAGCATCAACACCCCTCTCGAGGTTGCTGGGCTTAAGTTAGAGTGGAAATGTTACTAAAGCAACTCCGATCCTGGGCACCCTCATACTCCAGTATCGGACCAAACACTAGAACTACAACACCTATCTCGAGGCTGTTGCAATGGGAAAACACGATTCGGTAGCTAGGCGAAACGTGATCCAAGCGTACAAGCTAGAGTTCGGATGTTAAACAAAACAATCATCGAAAAAAAGGGGCCAAACATAAAGAAGCAGATAACTAAACTCTTCTAATTCCATTAGCATAAAAGGGTCTGATTACATTGCGTAAGTAAAGAGAGTAAAAGACTAAAATAAGTAAAGATAAATGCCGCCTTCTTGATTTATAAGGGAGACAGGCAGTAGCAGACCCTCCAGCCTGATACCAGGCGGGAGCCTTGCCCGATACGCCCGTGTCAGGCGGCACCCTCTCGGGCGACACACCGTGACTGGTGATGTGTATCGGGCTTGGTATCGTGTTAGGCCAGAGTGTTGCTTCCAGTATCGGGTACTCGTATCAGGCGTCCTTGTTGGCTGATATCGGCCTGCAGTGGTGCCCGGGGCCGACTCTAAGTGAACCATTCCCTCCCTCTCAGGATGGGGAAGTGCTCACCTAGAATCACCCGACACACCTCTGAGACACGACACGCTAGCTCCAGATGCTTTCCTAAGTTGGCTTTCGAGAGATTCTGACCCGTCCCTCGGAGTCCTGTAGCTGTTATTTGTAGGCAGTGGTTGGAGGAAGTTATGGTGCTCCGGACGCCATGTTTTCTTCATCAGCTCCTATTATCACGGATTCAGGGGTGCCTGATATGCTCGTTGCCCGTCACAAGGATGCCGGGCTGGGAGCGTGTTGGTCAATGTGACGAATGGCACCTGCTGGTGGGTGGCCTGTATCGCGTGACACGCTTCAACAGTCGTGGCGAGTTTGGCTCCCTGTTGGGTAAATGGTGTATCGCTCGTCCACTTCCTCTTATGCGACACCCTCGTGGCGTGTGGCAGTGTATCGTGCTGCCCTGTCAGGCAGTGAGCGTATCGGCCGACAGGTTGGTAGGAAGGCCGATGCAGGTGGAACACGTTCGTGGGCCGGGACAGGCCTTTTTGCTGATAAATGAGTTAAAAATCAGGGAAAACTCTGCAAAAGATGATAATATTGAGTTAAAAGCGTAGCGTGGCCTGTTTATGCAAAAAATGACAAAAAGGAGAGGAAATTAGTTTAAAAGGGAAGATTTTATAACGAAATAAGGGCCAAAAACATCAAAAAATTTGGTGTTATCAACTCCCCCAAACTTAGCATTTTGATTGTCCTCAATCAATCTTTAAACTTTGTTTTGTGACGCTTCTTCTTGACCGACATAGTTTTCAGACCATGGGTTTGAGTGAGCATTGAGATGTCTTAAAGAGAATACGGCCCGACCACGAACAAAAGACTTTGCATTTCCTGCCTTATTATTTCAGTAAAAATTTTCTCTACAGCTTCAGCGAGACTTTGGTGCATGATTTCGAAGTTTGCTTTCACACCAAACAGCTTTTGGGGATAGAAAGTTGTGTGTTTGGGTAGGCTTAAGGCTTTTTGGGTTTTTTTGTTTCCCATCAGTCCATCCAGGTAAGGGTCCGTTAGCGGGCGAGTGGTCCCTGCAGTCCAAGCCAGTTGGCTTTAGAGCAGTGATTTCACATCCTACGTACCACTTCCCTGGATCTACCATGCCTAAAGATGGGTACTTTTTTTTTTGGAATAAGGTAAATATATTAGACCAAAAGGGGTGTATAGTTAGGAGCTATACTAACAATGCATGGCACCCATAGGCAGGGCCCAAAGAAAACTATACAAGGGGATTAACTACAAAAACCCCAGTATGTTCGAGTGCTAGCACTAAGCCTATACAAAATGTCCTTTCTGCTCTTTACATGCCATCTGAGTTCCTTGGCAAAGTTGTTTATAAAAGCATTCTGGCTGGTCTCTTTTTTGTCATGCAGTCTCTTATTTCTTTCATTCCATATAAAATAGCTTAGTCCAGTGAAGCAAAGAACAGCATAGCTTCTCAAACTTTTATCATTCTTGAAAATTTGTTCAGCCCAGTTTATGGTGTCAATGAGATTGTTAGGGACAGCCTGACCCCAGCCATTTCTGAGACACATGATGTTCCATATTTGCGCAGCCCATCTACAGTTAAAGAAAAGATGGTTGTTCGTTGCATTTGTGTTCTTGCATAGGTAGCAAATCTCAACAACTGGGAGACCCCAAGCAGCCATTCTATCCAGGGAGGGGAGCCTATTATGGATGGCTCTAAAGCAGAATACACTCCATTTTGAGCAATGAGCACGATCCCAAATAAAGTCAGTCCAGCCAGTCCCTAACGAACTATTTGTAATTGTGTTGATCAGAGGTGCTACATTCACAGACCAAACACCGTGCAGATCAAAACTATACAGGTGTCGGTTCTCCTCCATATGAGTGCACATCAAACGCCACATCCGAGAGGGTCTGCTACCCAAATCTCAGATCAGATTGGTTCCGTAGCGTTCCTTTTGGAAAACAAGTGTGTATATGTATTTTTTTTCTTTCTTTTCATTTGGCACAACTCTCATGCTTTTATTCACTCTCATAAGGCTATTCTCTCTTTTTGGGATTTTGTTGGGTAAAGGGAAACAAGAGGAATTTTTGCTATTTGGGCAGATTTTTCCTTCTGCATACACGTCTCTTAGCTGTTGCGAGATTATTTTTCGAAATTTTTGGCATGGAAAGTCATAGTCTTTTGTTGTTTGAGGCTGCATTATTAGAAAAACATAACAAAACCTATATCTCCTTAGGCACATACAAAACAAACTGGAAAGAAGTCATATCAGATTTTTACTATATAGTGTCTTTGTTCATATGTATGGAGACAGAATAGTATCTGATTTTTTTTGTATGAGCATATATATGTATATGTACGCATGATATAGGAGAAGAACAAAAGAACAAAAGGGGTAGAGTTTGAAGAAAATTTTTATACCTCCCTCAATGGTACATGGTACCCCCCCAAACTTACTCCACACTCTGTCCCAGAGTTGTGAAGTGGATAAGGTAGGGTAATGTTAACCTAGTGAGGGTTAGCTGGTGAGCACGCCTGCACCAGATAGAAGCTCCCACACATATTCTCCTCATTTGTTGTGGTAGTCGATGTGGTGGATCTGGTCAGGCGTCTCTTCATTTGATATCCATTCTAAGATGAAGATCCTGCAGTCATTGGATAGAGGGATTTGTTGCGGACTACGGCGGCAGAACTGGAGCTCGTGCCATTTGCTTGCTGCCGTCTCCAGGAATGGTTGTATTAGCACCACCATCTTGTCGTAGTATTTTCGTACTAAGCACTCGAGGGAGGTCAACGCTGTTGATGTACACTGCACTGGATGGTCTTTGTTGCTGTCCGAGCTGTTGTAGAAGATTCCTGCTCGTTGGCGAGTGTACATCGTCAGGAGCGTCCAGTGGTTGTAATGCAGGATGGGCAGGAAGATTGTGTGTGGAACCCTACACTCCAACTCTGCCAGAAATGATTGCTTTTCTCCTGACTCATCGGCGAGGCAGATATCATCGAACAACATTGGATGAGCAATGTATGCATGTTCAAACTTCGTCTGTAGTGTCTGGATGTAGGCAGCTGCCACATATATCACCAAGCATCCTCCATCATTTATCATGTCCCTTAAGTCATCAACCGGGACTATGACACTGCCTGCCTCGCAAATGACATCCGCCGGGGTAGAATCAGCTAACTTCAGAAGAATTTCGTCAACCTGCTCCTACGTGAGTGTAGAGCACGAGAAGCAGTCGAAATTGTTGATCAATCCTTCTGATGTTTCAAGCGAAGCAGGGTCTTCAAATCCATGCACTTCCTACAGGATCTCTGTTATAACCCCAATTTTTGGGTTCAATTGGTGAAAAATGCAATTTCTCATATTAAGGATAATTGACAACAATGATGTAATTTGTTTTGAATAAATGGATTTCGTTTAAAATAGCCTTGTTGTTTGATTTATGGGCTTTATTGGCTATTGGGCCCAATAACAAGGAAATAACAAAGAAAATTCAATTAGTAATGAATAATGGAATAGTTGATAAAAGAAGTGTGTGGAAACCTCTAGAAGGCAAATCCAAAGAGTATTTCATGCCTCTTGGGTTCCTTGGGTTCCAAGGAGTATAAATTTGCATAAAGAAAGCAATAAGAAAAGAAAAGATTAATTAAGTTTTTCTTTATGAAGAGAGAAATTGAAAAATAATGCGAAAATGTGGAAAATAAGTGGAAAGAGGCATAAATGAGATTCCTTGGGGAAATTTCGTATCCATGAGATTTCTAATGATAAAAGGAATGCCAATGAGGAAAATAAAAGAAAAATAAAGAGAAATCCTCAAAAAGAAATATTGTATTAAGAAATAAACATGATAATGCAAATAATGCATATAGGTGCATTAAGAAGGATAATGAGTATTCCAATAAAATGAATTTCGAATAATGGAGTGTCTTGGGATCCAAGGAGTCCCAATAAAGAGGAAAGAAAGAGAAAATACCAAAATAGCAAAATAAGAAGATAATGTGGATATACAATTAATGTATTACATGGTATTGTTAAAAAGAAAGAAATTACTATTAAAGGAAAATAGGATTTCGAGATAATGGATACCTTGGAGTTCAAGGAACTCAAAGATCAAGAAATAATGATAAAAGAAATAAAGAAAAGATGGAAATTGTGATTAATATGATGATAACTTGCATATTAAGAAAAGGAATCGAATCCTTATTATAATGACACCAAATTTGGAGGGATGAAAGATAATACTGAATTCGAGTTTCTCTCAAAATTTTGGAAAGAAATACCAATTCAATTGGGAGATATGAATTTTCTAAATATCAATGGGAAAAGGAATAAAAATCCAATTGTAATGGGAATTGAATTCCCTTTGATTTTGCGCGTGGGATGAGAGCCCTTGGATTTTGATCCAAGGGACACGGCTCATCGTCCAAGTCCCAAAGGGACAGGGACTGTAGCCACGTGAGAGGGATTTTTAATCCCTTGATTTCGTGAGTCCCGATGCATGTGCATCTTTGGAAACTCTCCCTCTGAGTCCGGGAGAGCAAGAGCTTGAGTTCCAACCCTGGTTCGATGAGGTTTCGTTGTGAATTCGTGAAACGCCCAATTGGGCTGGGAATAGGAGTGGCGGCAGGTTTGTGAACCCTAATTGGGACCTCCCCGTGCCTATATAAAGGCACCCATCAGTTCCTCGCACCTTAACGAACTTGATCGACATCCTCTCGTGTGCCCTGACCTTCTCCTCTGTCCAATTGGCATAGCCCTGGCGAGCCTCAGCCGCGGCGCCGCCGCGTATCTGAGTTAGGAAGAAAAGGGAGGATGATGAGCAGCTGTCATCCGATTGTGGACCAATGAGGTCCCTTGCGCGATCCAATGGCAGGCCGGTCTTGCTGGGATCAGTGGGGCGGGCCAACGCAAGGTGTCAGATCGAAGGATCACCGTGGATGGGAGCATCAGACGGTCACTCGCCATCGACTGAGCGCGTGTTTAAGTTAGTGGAGCCGATCAGCGAGAGACGTCGGATCGAGGCGTGGATCAAGGGGCGCACCGATCGAACGACTACTAATTTTGGTAATTTCCCTCTCTAAACGAATAATCAGAAAAAGGGCTTTTCTTGCAAAATTAATAGAAATTGCTAGGAACCTCATATGAGAAAACTTTGTATATGAAAGTTTCATAGAAAAATGCAATGAACACGATAAAAATAATTCCAGAACATAATTCCGCTTAGTTTTGCAAAAGTGCTTTATTCGGCTAATAAAGTGTATTAAATATTGATGAGAAACCCTAATTGCATGATTAGGGGGTATTTTGGTAGACCAATAGGTCAAATCTTCTAGTTTGACTCTATTAATGATAATGGTGGTTACTAGTTGATTGCAAAAAAATGCTTAACTTGGAATTATAATGTTTAAAAAGAAGGTTAATTTGCATGGAAACCCTAATTTTGGATAAAAGGAGATAAACATTATATTTTTATGAAATAAGGAAATCAGTTGTCTAATAAAGGAAATTCAATGAGAAATTAGGAGTTTTATGTAGATTGAGGATGATAATGATGAAAGAAGAAATAAAACCCTATTTTCTATAAGAAACCCTAATGTTGGAATTGAAATCCTAAATTGAATAATGGAATTGGATAATTATTAATAAAAGGAATTGGTACTTTTATTTCAGGGTTTCTCTTCCTCACTGCTTGTAGATTGGGTTATTATCTTGAAAAGTGCAATTAAAGGTATGTGGTTACTTATGGTTAACCGCTTATGTTTCCCGATGTTTCCCGAACGTTTCATCGCTTTGAATGCAACTAAACTGCTTGGATGTTCATATTGCAAATATAATGTGGCTATGATTATCACTTAATGTGTATACCTATAAACTCAGATATTGGTTCTCTCTGTGGCAAAATAGCTAACCTAGTACATGGCTACCTATGGGTAGGTCATCAGGTTAGAGAAAGGCCTAGTACATGGCTACCTATTGGGTAGGTCCATCAGGTCTACGGATGACCTAGTACATGGCTACCCATTGGGTAGGTCCATCAGGTCAATGGTTGACTTAGTACATGGCTACCATGGAGGTAGGACCATCAAGTCATAATGAGTTAGATATTGGGCTATCCTCAGATAGTGCCATGCGACTCTATTACCTAAAAGAGAGGTGATATCCATGTCCACTGCAGGGACAACCCAGAGTTTGAGAATATGTATGGATTGAGTTATATGGTTTAAAACGTAATCTTGTTTGTTAAATCATTAATTGAATGATTATGTTGTTAACTTAGTTGAACAATTATCTGCTTCTCCCCACATACCAGCTTCGGCTGATCGTTGTTTTTGTTTGTCGGCGTTTTAGGTAAAATCCTCAAAAGCACAAACAGTAAAGCGACATATTGTAAATTCAAGAATTAAAGAACAAGGAGGAATTAAATAGAGTAGTTAAGTTTTGGTTCCCCACTTTTCAAGGTATGCAAAGAAAAAATTTTATTACCATTTTCAGTATAGTCTGTTAGAATTTAATAATTGTTTATGGTTATATGTCGAACCTTTGATCCGGGATTCATGGGTGCGGCTTCAACCTCTTGGTCTCCCTTAATTGGGGGTTACTAAAAGGTGAGGTCGTAACATTTGGTATCAGAGCATGGGTTCCTCATTTAACCATTAATAATTATTAAATTTTACAAACTCCATAGAACCCAAGGGAGTTATTAGAAAAGTATCCAAAAGACGGAGGTGTCTAGAAAGGGATCACGACCGGGGGCTGGTAAGATTTTCCTCCGCACCGCTAGTCGGAATACACGAACTCCCGGACCCGTGTGACCGCCTGGCCAAAGTCTTAGGGTATGAATCGAAATAAGATACCTTTAGGACTTCTCATCTTATTCATCCCTTCTCATCGCAAAATTTTGATAAGGACCTAAAGGATTAAGGTTTTCTCTCTCCTCCTCACCCTCTTGAGGTATGGGTAAGGTCAATAAGGTTGAAGGAATCCTCCACTAAATTAATAAAAGGCATGTAAATAAGATGTCATGGACATAAGCTTAATAGAATAAGCGCAAAAATAATAGATACACGCTTAGGTCGTATGACATAAGTTGTCATATCCTCAGAAGAGTCCTGAGGCTAGACCTTCGTGTTAGGAGGATAAGTTAGTCTGGGAGATAGAGATCTCCATTACAAGTAGAGACCTGACACATCCTCTGAGGATGATGCTAACCCTAACCCTAAGTGAAGGTTAGAGAGAGATGAGTTGGTCCAGGTGTTTGAAAGGACATGCCTATGGGATGCCATATGATCCATGGGTGACCTAGAACCTTTGGCAACCCAACCCTGGGAAGGGTCGTGTATGTTAGGATAAAGGATAGTTCTTTAGATGATGATGTTAGTGAAGGACCTTAGAAACCCTATGGGCTTGTGCAAATAGGGCATAGCTGGCACCTAGGGCACATCATAATGCTGACAGTAGAATGAAACCCTGGATAAGGAATTATGATGGAGCATAAAGGGTTATGGATGATCTTGAGAAAACATAAGTTCAAACTTAGGCTTCACCCATGTAGAGCATGCTTTTGAGGTTGATCCTTCATGAAGAGAGGACCTCTAATGGTGAGGTTGGATGTATGGTTAGCTCTAGAGAGAGCAGGAAAACCCAACAAGAAGGTTGGAAGCCTAAAACCCTGAAAAATGGATGATAGTGGTTGCCTCATGATCGATCCCTGAAAGTTATTGATACCTTGGTTGTCTTTATAGGGACCAAACCCTTGAGAAAAGATGAAGATTCTGGTACCTACGTGCCTATGGTAGAGATGTTTACCTTCTGAGGTAGGAAGAAGAGTTCCTTAGACTTAGAAAGGTTTAGTAGCAGGTTATGAGGCCCTGTACCCTGTTGGTTGTCCTTAAGGAGGACCCAACTCTAAGTGTTGCTTGAGTTGAAGGATGACAAGGAGTGTGTATCATGCCTTTTTTCATGCTTGGTTTGTAGTTAAGAGATAGAGCATGCAGTGAACCTAGGGTTCCTAGGCCTAAGAGGGGAAGTGGTGTACCTAAGGCTCATGATGAGAAGTTGAGTTCCTATAGAAGAGAGTATGGTACTCCTCATGTATAGAGGAAAAGAAGACAAGTATGACCTAGCATGGTACAGTAAGTGATCTGCTCGTTCCTTAATGTCTTGCTAGGGTTAAGTAGGCTCGTGTGGATGTAAAACCTAGACCTAAGAGCTTTGGTGACCTTAGAGATAGGTTTCCTCCCATCCTGGGAGAGGGACCCCTTTGGTAGGGTGTGTATCTTTTGGGGTTGGTTTAAGGTAACCTAAAGAGGTATCTTAGGATCTTGAAAAGCTAGGCGAAAAATACATGGTATGAGAATGAACCTATAGACCCATAGATATCCATCTCTAAGTACATATGGATGTGTTACCATGGAGGTAACCGGTGTGGGGCTTGACCAAAGTAGGCAGGTTGCCATGATCTCTATGAAAGGATGAAAGCAAGTCCATGAATGCAGAAAAAGAGATGATGAAGACTTGGGTAAGGTTCTAAGTGAACATGTACTGTTATGGAGAATCCTAAGTCTATCCTAGGGTCAGGTAGGGATAAGACCGATGAAAGTAGGAGTTGCCTAATTCTCCAGTTGCACATGACCATAGGGTCGGGAGGTAACAGCTATCATTGTCTGAGGGCCATGGGTTAGGAGATTGATCACCTTCATGAACTCATGGGACCCAAAGGGCAGATGAGTAGGGCACTCTCGGGATGCATGAGGGAAGAGGGATGACCCCAAAAGAGTCGGTACCCTATAGACCCAGAGGAGATGACCAAGGATATAAACCTCAGTAGGTTCAAGACTAGTTTGATATCATGAAGAGACATATGTGGCACGTTGCAACTTAGATTTAAAGGTGTATTGGTAAGGTGGGATGTACCATCTCTACTCTTGGAACAGGAAGAACTCTGTATTTGGACTGCAGCCAAATGCTTATTTCCTCTTGTTATGGGGGTGAGAGATAGTACATTATGCATGTCATACACCAAGGATAAGAGATGATGTAGGTTGGAACGTTGCCAAGGGAAATGGGAATAGAGAAGATAACCTACCCTGGTAGAGTGAATGATACATGGATGGTTTGCAAACACTAAGAGGAATGAGGTAGACCCCTTATGAGGAAGTTTCTGTGATGAGCTATGTAGAACTTACAAGTTATACCAGGTTGAGTTTGGTCACCATGATGATGGAATCAGAGAGTGTTCTTAATAGAGATAGACATGGAGTTTGAGGTAATATAAAAAGTGAAATACATGGAAGTGTATGACTTCAATGTTACCTAATACCTAAGGATGAGAGGTGGTAATGAATGCTCTGGTTAAGACTTGTTTGACCAGAAGTTGTTTGGCTAACCCTAAGTTTGAAAAGGAGAGGTGTTTGGATAACACTCAGATATAACAAGATGCGTTGAAAAGTTAAGGGTTGTTTGGTTAGCCAGTTTAGTCCTTGATATGATGGTGGTAGAACCCCAAGTGCACTTCTTTGGAAAAGGAAGCGATGAGACTCTGGCTAAAGTGGTTTAAGGTTTGATCTTAAAAGAATCATGACATGCAGGAAATCATGGTTGAAGATCACCTTACACCGTGGAAAATGGCATTAACGTTTTGGATGCTTAAGATGAGGTTACATGTAGTTTATGGCCATGCAATCCAGGAGATAAAGGATGAACCCCAGTAACCCAGTGTATCGATATGGAGGACAAAAGAATCCCTGAGAAGGAATGAGAGCTCAACACTATGGATGTTGTGATAGGTCTTCCTTAGACCAAGGAAGGTCAAGATGCAGTATGGGTTATGGTAGATCGCCTTACCAGATGACATAAGAAATAAAGAGTTCTGTCAAGGGATGGATCTAGTTGAACTACCCATGAGAGAGATGGTTCAACTACACCATGAAGCGAGTTCAAGGGTTCTTGGGTTTGACCTAAAAGTTCTCTTCCAAAATGTGGAAGTAGGTGCATGAAGGACTCGATGCTAGTACAGTTTGTCACCCCTAACTAGTGGTTAATATGATCCAGGCTAAAGGGTCTGATGAGGGCATATGTGCTCGTTCAGGGTGATAGTTAGAGACAGTTCCTGTCCTATGAAAAGATGTGATGATGACCACCATAGCCAGTATCGGGTCTTATATGAAGCTTTGTAAGGGAGGTTGTGTCGGTCACCACTTCAGTAAGGTGATGTTGGTGAAGGGACCACATGATGGTTAGAAAAGGACCACAGTGCGTGTAGATGAAGTCACTTTGATTATGCAAAGGGCTGAAAGGAGCCTAGAGACGATAAGAATCATGAGCAGATGCAAAGTAGACTGACATACAAGTTACTGTGGGAGAAAATGTGACATGAAAATCCGACCCCTTGACGTGTATTTTACTACGCGCTAAAAACGCAAGTATACACGTCGAGTAGTACAGGCCTTGTGAGGCCCGAGTCGAACACAGGGATACTCAGAACTGTTGGAGACTCCTACTAACTATTTGCGATCAGCTAAACCGAATAACAAATTGGGGTTGTTGAATAAAATTAAAAGAAAATATAAATAAAACAAAGCAAACAATCGATTAAAGGTTTATTTAATCAATTCAAAAAGGTATCTTTAGGATTGCGGTTTCACCGCGGGTATTCATTGTATTAGATTTTATATAATTCCTCAATCTTCTCTCTCTATCCGGGTAGTGGCCTGAAAACAGAATTGCCCACTGTCGTGGTGCAATTCACTACTTAGGTTTAGGTCGGTTCCACCGTCATAGTAACCTATTCCCTAAACTAAGTGCATGACGAATGATCTCTCAGTATCCACCATTAATTTTACACCACCTTGTTCAAGGGATTTATCGATTAATGTAGGTTTCATCTCTTTTCATCTGTTAATCCTTATGTCGAAGTGATTAAGGGCATTAAGTTATTATTATGGTGATCAAGCATAACAATATATGGAGAAAACAAAACTATACCACAGATTTAAGAGAAAAAAATATGAATTACTATTATAAAACTGTCATACAATGAATTCCCGGGCTACTCCCGGTCCTAAAGATGGAGGGGATTAGCCCCGCATGGTCATCTCAATGAAAGACAGAGGAGTAGAGAAGAAAAAAATGGGAAACATGGAGCAAACTCGTGTAACCCCTGATACAAAGGTGTTCCTGGAGATCCTCCTCGAGAAACGTGCGTTTTGCAGTCTTCCGGCAGCAAAATCGCCCGTCGGAGGTGCCCAGATCGCTCGGTTGATGACCTTCATCTCTCGTCTCTTATCTCTCTCTCTCCTTCTTGGATGTTGTGTAACACATTGTCCTCTCCCCCTCGGGCCGTCCGTGCTCTTCTTAGGTCATAGGACCACTTTACGGCTCCGAAAAAGCTCAACCGTCGGATTAAAATGCTCCGTTTTAGTGCTGAAAATCGCCAGATCCCGACGCTGTCGATAGTATCGACCCCAAGGTCGATGGTATCGACCATGGCACAGGTTATTCCTTCCAAGATCGCGTTTTGGGGTTGCGTTTTGATGAAATGTCGATACTATCGACCTGGGGGTCGATAGTATCGACTCCGGACAATGCAAAAGTGCCTGAAAATGTGCCGAAACATGTGTATAAGTCCGGGGATTATATAAAATCATATAAATATTATAAAAGAAGTATAATTTAATGAAAAAAGAGTTTAAGGGCCAACTATAGTGAATTATGCAAATATAATCAAGAAAATGACAAATACATGCATAAAACATATATAAAATAAGCCTATAAAAGTGACTCAAAATCCATGCATCAAACTCCCCTAAGATTAAACCTTGCTCATCCTCGAGCAACAAAACTTTGGATTTGGTTGAGATAAGTCAGCAATAGGACATACATACATGAAATGAATCTACATCATCCCCACTTTCTTTCCACAAACCAGCCCTCATTGACCACTGAACACTAACTGCCATCCAGGCGACCAAAGACCTATGTAAAAGATGTTCGTCCCCCAATCAATGAAACACTATCAATTAAAGCAGTTAATATGATAAACTCATTTGGTCCATACTTGATGCATCTTGTGATCTCCTATCTACGTTGCTCATTTCCTAACTACCATCTAAATGGAAGCAGATCTCCTGATATTAATGAATGAGGAGAATATCATGGGTGGCCTACCGATTAGAGCCACGGGTGAATGGGATAGGTGGTTGTGGAAGATATGGAAGCACATAATAGTCAATCATGCAATACAAAAATTTATGACCTATCATGATGCAAAATGCAAGTGAAAATGTCCTAATGTTACATTTTTGGTGGAATGATGCATGCACTATCATTCCGTCTCAAGGTGAGATGGAATATCTAAGAAAACTATACCATGTGCTTATTCTTCTTAGTATGTAAGTGAGAACATGTTCCTTTCTCCCTCTCATTCCTACTTCTCAATTTTTTTTTCTTTTTTTTTCTTCTCTTTTTTTTTCAATTTTTTTTTCAAGCCCTTATTTTCATAGATGACAATGAATTATATGTCGGGCTCACTTCTTGTTACATACTTGTGCATCTGAAGCATTCTATTTAGAGGGTATGGAACAAGTTCATCACCTTTAATGTTTTCAGAGTAACATAAGATACATGGTGTACAATATGCTCAAAAGATGTAAATGCAACTACATAATGACAGTTATGCAGCTACTATGACATGCACCTAAGGATAATGTGCATGTATAACTACTCTATCTTTTTTTTTTTCATTCTCATGCAAAAAATGTGAAAATAGTTGTAATGCAAGACCTATCTACATGGTATGAAATCAAAGAATGAAAGACAATAATGTGCTCCCATTTCTTATGGTGGAGTGTGAATGAAATTACGGTGGATCAGATCACAAGACTAATTGACAAAACCTTCCGAAAATATCATATGTCCCTCTCTAAAGACCTGTGTACATGGTAACTGAAGGATTTCTCTCTTAAACTTTAGTCTAAGGTCACGTTAGCGTTTGGTCGGTTTGGGCTCAAACATCCTTGTCAATCACTTTTCCTTGGACAATAAAGATGGTCATTCATGTCCCCGTGTCCTGAAGCTGACTCACCCAAGCACTTCCTCAGTTATGCAGCTCAATTACTCACAAGAATAAGCTCAAAAAGTTTTCAATATGCTCATATTTTCATGTGCCCAAAACCCAAGAGTAAAACTCCCAATTGAAACCATGCATTTATTACTCCACAGATTACACTAGATAGATGTGGATCCTACAAAAGCGGTAAACCTAGAAATAAAAACAAATAATAATCCAAAAATAAAATCAACATGAATAAGTAAGTAAAAACTAAGATAGAGGGTTGTTCCAACACCCCCCCAAGCTTGAATCTGACTATGGCCTCATAGTCAACATTCTCACTTAAGAGGTGGAACAACGATACCATTCGCTTTGAAGTGTGGTGAAGAAGGATGGTCAGATGCTCAAGTAGACCAAGTGATGCTTGCTATCTCCCTCCTTTTTGTGGCCCATTTTTGTGTCTTATTGGTTCTAAGACGTGACTTGCTTCATCCATCTTTCCTCTGCAAAAAACGGTTCGAAAAAATCTCGTTCGATACCTTTTATGGCCTGTTTTATGTAGCTGTCCTGCAGGTGTCGATACTATCGACCAAGGTCGATAATATCGACCTATACTCAATGATTTTGTTGAATCGACGCATCTAAAAGCCTGGGAACTCAAAAGTGTCGATACTATCGACTTTACTGGCACCAATTTTTTTGTAAATCTTCAGGAATCTCAATACTATTGACCCTAGGGTCGATGGTATCGACTTTTCTTCAGCGTTTACTTCTCCAAACTCGATACTATCGACATGGGTGTCGATAGTATCGACCTTAACATTCTGCACACTTCAAAACACGAGTTAGGGTACCATTTTTACAAAAAATATCAAAACCTAAGCAAAAACTAAGTACATAAACATAAAAGAACATAACCAAACATAAAATTGAACCTAAAGTTGGGTTGCCTCCCAACAAGCGCCCTTGTTTAATGTCCTAGGCTTGACATAAAGATATCTTTAACCTGGGTTGTCAAGATATGTCCCCAATGAGTCATGTGGCAATTTGAATTGAACTCAATCCTGTCCAATCCCCAAGGTCAATGTACCTCTCCCAATGGCAGTGATGACATCAGCTGTAGCTTGGAACGACCTTCCCAATAGCATCTCGCAACTTTGGAGTTGTGGCATGTCCATGACAACAAAATCTACGGGGAAGATGAACCTGTCTACCTTGACGAGTACATCCTCGCACACTCCATATGGCCTTACAATGGACCCATCCGCCAACTCAATCGTTGCCGCCGATTTCTTTATCTCCTTCAACCCATGCTTTTGAAATGTGGACAGAGGCATAAGATTAATGCTGGCGCCCAAATCACACTGTGCTTGTGGAAAATGTTGGTCACCTATTGAACATGGGATATAAAAACTCCCCGGGTCTTTCTTCTTCTCTGGTAAGCTCCCAAGAATGATTGAGCTCACCATTTCATTCATCCTGCATACATCAGTATCTTTGATCCGCCTCTTTTTGTTGATTATATCTTTAATGAACCTCCCATAGGCGGGAACCTTCTCAATCATTTCCACCAGCGGAATGTTGATATGCAGCTTGCGGAATATTTCCAAGAATTTCCTATAGTGCCGGTGCTCCTTCTTCGGCTTCGGATTGTCCCGACTTGACACATCTGCCGCATTGACATGCTTGTGAGGAGGCACATATGAGCTTTTCGGGGCCAACTCCCCTAAGCTTGCTTCAATTACTCCCTCTGGCGTGGGCTTTATCAGAACATCATCAACATTAATCATGTGCTGTGACTCCTCCCTTGCAATAGATGCATCAGCACCTTGACGGACAGTCTTACTTTGCTCTTCTCGCTTAAGCGTAGGTGCAACTATCATGTGCTCGTGGCGGGATTTTCTGAAGAGAGTGTTTCCGCCCGGTAGTCCATAATAAGTATGAGGATACGGTATCGCCGGTGTTGCTTCCGTATCAAACTTCATTTTTCTTTGATCTTCTGCTTCTGACACCTGAGATTCCTCCTCATTGCTTACCACAGACATGTACTTCACTTGATGGTGTGCTTGGGCCACATTTGCACTCTCGGCCGGTTTCTGCTGGTTGGCGTGCTCGATGGCCGCCACTTCACTTGAAATCTGAGCCACGGTGGTTTCTATTGCCCGCATCTGTGCTCCATGGCTTTGTAGCGTCTGCCCAAATTTGGTTAGAATATCACCTTGAGATTGCAATTGTTTACCCAACATAGCCATCATCTCCTGATTCTGCTGCACCATTTGACTCAGTAATTCGGTGTTCTTATCTTTAGCTCTAGGTTGTGGCTTCACCTCCGGATCCTGCAGAAAATTGTTAGGATCCTTCCAGGAGAACTTTTTGTCCTTCCTCCACGCATAGTCATTGTTTCTGTAGCCCTTTAGTTGCATGTACTTTACTTGGGCTTCCTCATCCTCAGATGAATCTTCCTTAGCTAGCAGCTTCTTGGCTAGCAGATCTAACTTGTCGTTCAGCTCCTTAATTACTTTGGATTCACCTGCAACTCTGACCTGCTCCACAGCCCCTCTTTCACCCCATGACTGTTTCCTAGCCATGTTCTTTAATATCTCCCAACATCTGGTGTCCGTATTATTCAAAAAGACTCCTGACCCAGCTGAATCAAGGTTGCTCCTATCATGCTCAGAGAGAGAAAAATAGAAGATCTTTACCTGTGTCTCCTTATCCAGCCCATGATGCGGGCACCTCCTCAGCATAACCTGAAATCTCTCCCAGGTCTCAGAATATGTCTCACCAGCCTGTTGGGTAAAGTTATGAATCTTCTGGATCATGTCGTTAGTCTTATCAGGAGGGAAGAACCTCTCAAAGAAAACCTCCACCATATGGTTCCAGGACTCCACAAACTCATCATCCAAATTATGTAACCATTCTCGCGCGGCTCCCGCCAATGAACTTGGGAAAAGCTTGAGATACAGTGCCTCCTGTGGAAACCTATCGATTTTTACCATGTCACAGTTCTCAACAAACTGGATGATGTGCGCGACGGGGTCCTCATTCTTGAGTCCATGGAAAGCATTTGATTTCACCAGATTTATCAACGCCGGATCAATCTTATAAGTAGGTATGTTGATTGCCTGCTTCTTTATAGGCCCTTTTGAAGCTGATGAGGAAGAATCCTTGATCTTGTCCCATATAGTCTGTGGCTCGGCCATCTCTTCCTGTTCAAGTTCGTAATCTACCTCTTCCGGTTGCTCTTGCTCGTGATAATCCTCATCCTCAGGTCCCGGCAACGGAACCTCTGGTGCGCGACTTGCGTAGTCAGTACTACGTGTCTGCACCATGCACAGTACCTGAAATGAGAAAATTCGAGTTCAATACAATGCTATGAAGAGTATAAAAATTATCAAACAATTTAAAAATATTTGAAGTTGTATCAATCTAAATAAAAAAAATTTGGCCTAGAGTGGCCGCTCGTAGCACTCAAAGTGCCAACAATTCGCCGTATCCCCGGAACAAATTGGGGTTGTTGAATAATATTAAAAGAAAATATAAATAAAACAAAGCAAACAATCGATTAAAGGTTTATTTAATCAATTCAAAAAGGTATCTTTAGGATTGCGGTTTCACCGCGGGTATTCATTGTATTAGATTTTATATAATTCCTCAATCTTCTCTCTCTATCCGGGTAGTGGCCTGAAAACAAAATTGCCCACTGTCGTGGTGCAATTCACTACTTAGGTTTAGGTCGGTTCCACCGTCGTAGTAACCTATTCCCTAAACGAAGTGCATTACGAACGATCTCTCAGTATCCACCATTAATTTTACACCACCTTGTTCAAGGGATTTATCGATTAATGTAGGTTTCATCTCTTTTCAGCCGTTAATCCTTCTGTTGAAGTGATTAAGGGCATTAGGTTATTATTATGGTGATCAAGCATAACAATATATGGAGAAAACGAAACTATACCACAGATTTAAGAGAAAAAATATGAATTACTATTATAAAACTGTCATACAATGAATTCCCGGGCTACTCCCGGTCCTAAAGATGGAGGGGATTAGCCCTGCATGGTCATCTCAATGAAAGACAGAGGAGTAGAGAAGAAAAAAATGGGAAACATGGAGCAAACTCGTGTAACCCCTGATACAAAGGTGTTCCTGGAGATCCTCCTCGAGAAACGTGCGTTTTGCAGTCTTCCGGCAGCAAAATCACCCGTCGGAGGTGCCCGGATCGCTCGGTTGACGGCCTTCGTCTCTCGTCTCCTATCTCTCTCTCTCCTTCTTGGATGTTGTGTAACACAATGTCCTCTCCCCCTCGGGCCGTCCGTGCTCTTCTTAGGTCATAGGACCACTTTACGGCTCCGAAAAAGCTCAACCGTCGGATTAAAACGCTCCGTTTTAGTGCTGAAAATCGCCAGATCCCGACGCTGTCGATAGTATCGACCCCAAGGTCGATGGTATCGACCATGGCACAGGTTATTCCTTCCAAGATCGCGTTTTTGGGTTGCTTTTTGATGAAATGTCGATACTATCGACCTGGAGGTCGATAGTATCGACTCCGGACAATGCAAAAGTGCCTGAAAATGTGCCGAAACATGTGTATAAGTCCGGGGATTATATAAAATCATATAAATATTATAAAAGAAGTATAATTTGATGCAAAAAGAGTTTAAGGGCCAACTATAGTGAATTATGCAAATATAATCAAGAAAATGACAAATACATGCATAAAACAGATATAAAATAAGCCTATAAAAGTGACTCAAAACCCATGCATCACCCCTCTAAGTTATAATTAAGAGAGCTGAGTCCCTGATACATGGGTCCATTAGAGATGGATGGGTGGAGAAGGTTAGGTTTGACTTTACCCCTCGGGATAAAGTAATGGGAGATGTTTTCCATATGTCCAATTTAGAACACTATGTGAGGTACCCGACCATGTGCTGAGCAATGAACCTAGTGAGCCCCAAGGGAGGCTGAAATGGCCTGAGTCACCTGTGTAGTTTATAGACGCCAGGATGAAAGAACTCAGAGAAAAGAATATGTGATGATAAAGGTTCTTTGGAAATGCCATGTGTACGGCAAAGCCACATAGGGGCCAATGATGGGTATGGAAAAAGTCCTATCCTGAATTGTTTGTTTGCTTGTTTGAATTTTGAGGAAAAAATTCCTATAAGAGGGGAAGGATGTTATAACCCCAATTTTTGGGTTCAATTGGTGAAAAATGCAATTTCTCATATTAAGGATAATTGACAATAATGATGTAATTTGTTTTGAATAAATGGATTTCGTTTAAAATAGCCTTGTTGTTTGATTTATGGGCTTTATTGGCTATTGGGCCCAATAACAAGGAAATAACAAACAAAATTCAATTAGTAATGAATAATGGAATAATTGATAAAAGAAATGTGTGGAAACCTCTAGAAGGCAAATCCAAAGAGGATTTCGTACCTCTTGGGTTCCTTGGGTTCCAAGGAGTATAAAGTTGCATAAATAAAGCAATAAGAAAAGAAAAGATTAATTAAGTTTTTCTTTATGAAGAGAGAAATTGAAAAATAATGAGAAAATGTGGAAAATAAGTGGAAAGAGGCATAAATGAGATTCCTTGGGGAAATTTCGTATCCATGAGATTTCTAATGATAAAAGGAATGCCAATGAGGAAAATAAAAGAAAAATAAAGAGAAATCCTCAAAAAGAAATATTGTATTAAGAAATAAACATGATAATGCAAATAATGCATATAGGTGCATTAAGAAGGATAATCAGTATTCCAATAAAATGAATTTCGAATAATGGAGTGTCTTGGGATCCAAGGAGTCCCAATAAAGAGGAAAGAAAGAGAAAATACCAAAAATATAAAAATAAGAAGATAATGTGGATATACAATTAATGTATTACATGGTATTGCTAAAAAGAAAGAAATTACTATTAAAGGAAAATAGGATTTCGAGATAATGGATACCTTGGAGTTCAAGGAACTCAAAGATCAAGAAATAATGATAAAAGAAATAAAGAAAAGATGGAAATTGTGATTAATATGATGATAACTTGCATATTAAGAAAAGGAATCGAATCCTTATTATAATGACACCAAAGTTGGAGGGATGAAAGATAATACTGAATTCGAGTTTCTCTCAAAATTTGGGAAAGAAATACCAATTCAATTGGGAGATATGAATTTTCTAAATATCAATGGGATAAGGAATAAAAATCCAATTGTAATGGGAATTGAATTCCCTTTGATCTTGCGTGTGGGATGAGAGCCCTTGGATTTTGATCCAAGGGACACGGCTCATCATCCAAGTCCCAAAGGGACAGGGACTGTAGCCGCGTGAGAGGGATTTTTAATCCCTTGATTTCGTGAGCCCCAATGCATGTGCATCTTTGGAAACTCTTCCTCTGAGTCCGGGAGAGCAAGAGCTTGAGTTCCAACCCTGGTTCGATGAGGTTTCGTTGTGAATTCGTGAAACGCCCAATTGGGCTGGGAATAGGAGTGGCGGCAGGTTTGTGAACCCTAATTGGGACCTCCCCGTGCCTATATAAAGGCACCCATCGGTTCCTCGCACCTTAACGAACTTGATCGGCATCCTCTCGTGTGCCCTAACCTTCTCCTTTGTCCAATTGGCCTAGCCCCGACAAGCCTCAGCCGCGGCGCCGCCGTGTATCTGAGTTAGGAAGAAAAGGGAGGATGACGAGCAGCTGTCGTCTGATTGTGGACCAATGAGGTCCCTTGCGCGATCCAACGGCAAGCCAGTCTTGCTGGGATCAGTGGGGCGGGCCAACGCGAGGCGTCAGATCGAAGGATCACCGTGGACGGGAGCATCAGACGGTCACTCGCCATCGACTGAGCGCATGTTTAAGTTAGTGGAGCCGATCAGCGAGAGACGTCGGATCGAGGCGTGGATCAAGGGGTGCACCGATCGAACGGCTACTAATTTTGGTAATTTCCCTCTCTAAACGAATAATCAGAAAAAGGGCTTTTCTTGCAAAAATAATAGAAATTGCTAGGAACCTCATATGAGAAAACTTTGTATATGAAAGTTGCATAGAAAAATGCAAGGAACACGATAAAAATAATTCCAGAACATAATTCCACTTCCTCTTGCAAAAGTGCTTTATTCGGCTAATAAAGTGTATTAAATATTGATGAGAAACCCTAATTGCATGATTAGGGGGTATTTTGGTAGACCAATAGGTCAAATCTTCTAGTTTGACTCTGTTAATGATAATGGTGGTTTAATTTACTAGTTGATTGCAAAAAAATGCTTAACTTGGAATTATAATGTTTAAAAAGAAGGTTAATTTGCATGGAAACCCTAATTTTGGATAAAAAGAGATAAAAATTATATTTTTATGAAATAAGGAAATCAGTTTTCTAATAAAGGAAATTCAATGAGAAATTAGGAGTTTTATGTAGATTGAGGATGATAATGATGAAAGAAGAAATAAAACCCTATTTTCTATAAGAAACCCTAATGTTGGAATTGAAATCCTAAATTGAATAATGGAATTGGATAATTATTAATAAAGGGAATTGGTACTTTTATTTCAGGGTTTCTCTTCCTCACTGCTTGTAGATTGGGTTATTATCTTGAAAAGTGCAATTAAAGGTATGTGGTTACTTATGGTTAACCGCTTATGTTTCCCGATGTTTCCCGAATGTTTCATCACTTTGAATGCAACTAAACTGCTTGGATGTTCATATTGCAAATATAATGTGGCTATGATTATCACTTAATGTGTATACCTATAAACTCAGATCTTGGTTCTCTCTGTGGCAAAATAGCTAACCTAGTACATGGCTACCTATGGGTAGGTCATCAGGTTAGAGAAAGGCCTAGTACATGGCTACCCATTGGGTAGGTCCATCAGGTCAATGGTTGACTTAGTACATGGCTACCATGGAGGTAGGACCATCAAGTCATAATGAGTTAGATATTGGGCTATCCTCGGATAGTGCCATGCGACTCTATTACCTAAAAGAGAGGTGATATCCATGTCCACTGTAGGGACAGCCCAGAGTTTGAGAATATGTATGGATTGAGTTATATGGTTTAAAACGTAATCTTGTTTGTTAAATCATTAATTGAATGATTATGTTGTTAACTTAGTTGAACAATTATCTGCTTCTCCCCACATACCAGCTTCGGCTGATCGTTGTTTTTGTTTGATGGCATTTTAGGTAAAATCCTCAAAAGCACAAACAGTAGAGCGACATATTGTGAATTCAAGAATTAAAGAACAAGGAGGAATTAAATAGAGTAGTTAAGTTGTGGTTCCCCACTTTTCAAGGTATGCAAAGAAAAAAATTTATTACCATTTTCAGTATAGTCTGTTAGAATTTAATAATTTTTTATGGTTATATGTCGAACCTTTGATCCGGGATTAATGGGTGCGGCTTCAACCTCTTGGTCTCCCTTAATTGGGGGTTACTGAAAGGTGAGGTCGTAACAATCTCTAACTGCTTGCCTGCCCCGTAGGTGTCTATTTCCATCTCAGCTTCTTTCTCTGGAGTGCTACTGAGTTGTGAAGACTCGTCTTCTTGATCGCTGTTCAGAAGCTTCTCTAGTACCCCTGCATCTCGGAAATAACATCTGTCTTTGATCAGCAACATGACGTATATGCTTCTGAGGTGGTAAAAGTTTTGGCCTTGGAGATGCCTTATGTATCTGAATATGTTGAGCAACTCCATGGCACGCAAGACGATGAAGGCGTTGTTTCTGCTTCCCTCTTCTACTTGGACGGGGAAGTCTCTGATAGAGAAGAAGTTCCAAATGCCTCCGTGACGTTGGACTCCTTACTTGATGGCTCGCAGAAGACGCAGTGGTAGAAGCCTGAGATGTTTGTCTTTTGGGCTGCTGAAGATATGACCGGAGCGTGGCACCTCCTCGTTGCAGCAGCTAAGCAGCTGGACGTCATGATTCTGGAGGTCTTCCACACATAGAAACCACATGTTCCAGTGCTTGTACGGGGCCAACACGATGTTTGTGTTGTGCTTTTCTATGTGCTGTAGCATGTTGGCCACCGCAATGGAGTCTGGCACTCCCATCATTAGTCTTCTTGCCAAGGTCGGGGTGGCATTGTATATTGTTCTCTAACCTATCCCAGTGCTGATATTCTCTATTATTGCACCTTCTAGGACCCTGAACAACATTTTGCTGACGATGGCTGGCGAGCTAGAAAATGCTTCTGAGTGCTCCCCATTGTACGGAGAAGTAGTCCTCGATCCATATGACATCTTCTTCATCTTCCTGCGACCTCAGGACCTTATTCAGCAACTTCTAGTCCCTGATCGACAGGTAGTCGATGACCCTTCTGTTGAAGTCGGCCATCTCGAAGGAAGGTAGCTCTGACGGAGCAGAGAACTCATCTGTCGTCGAGCGTCTTCCTCTAGGGGGTGTCTGTCGTTGGCGGCGCATATGTCCCCCCTTCTCCCTCTGATTCATCCGAAGAGTCCTCCCCGATGCTGATGTCTTTGTTGTCATCTTCAGCTTCGTCCAGGGGGACTGAGGGAGATGCTTCTTCCGGACCGCGGGAGCTCGCATGTCCTGTTGGAGCTCCATTGGCCGATGTTTGTGGTGTCCCTTGCTCTGGGGTTGGGGATGGCCCGCTGGAGGATGAAGAGGATGACGATCTTGAGGAGGTTGCTGACGAGGAAGGTTGAGAGCCTGAGCCAGGAGGTGACATGGACCTTCTCGGATGCCTTGGGCGCAGATGGTCGTCTCCCCTATTCAGCCTCTCCTGGATTACGTCAAGGCACTGGAGTGCCTGCTAAAGTGTGGCGTTGCGTGCCTCTAATCAGCCGGGAAGGCCAACTAGAGTCAGTAGTTCCCATTCTTGGCTATTAAGCCTCTGCTGGAAAAACGAAAACTTGCGGGTTAGAGAAGAAAATGTAGCTGAGTGGCTTTCTGTTACCTCCCGCAAGTGGTCGAGTTCGTGCCCCAACATTTTCCCAATCGACGGAGGGGATCCTGCAGATCTCCCTCTCATCCTCGTGATACTTCTCTCGTGTGAGGGTTTACCCGATGAGGTAGAACCTATCTCGATCGTCCGCGAGGTGGATGTTGCTGGGCGAGGCGTCAGCACTTTTACGGTTGTCTCAGCCTCGCCTTCTTGTGGTGGTGGAGAAGGCCGCAGTGTGGGTGGATACTACTCCACCTCTACATTGTCGGCGATCTCTTCAGCAGCTGCTATAGGAGACACCGACAAAAGTGTCGGCATAAGCCATGCAACTCTGAGCTCCATCTCTAGGATCTCAGCGAACACCCCATCACTGGCGTCTGGCCACACTTCTTCTTTTGCCTCTAAAGGCACCATAGAAGTTTTTGGGGCTGCAGCCGTCTCTTCCGCGACAGCTCCCGCGGTTGTCTCGGTGACCTCAACGATCGCCGGTTCTTCTTCAGCCATGGCAGGTGTTCGCGTGATTGTGGATGGTATAGTAGGAGCGACGACAACTCCATCAACTGTTATCGTCGGTGGCTCTGGAGTGGCGGCCGGCTCGGCAAAGGTCGTTGAAATTTTGTCTTACCTTGGGTCGAGAGGGATTGATTCTCCTCTCACATCCGCCCTCTCTTGAATATCGGTGGTGGCGGCGTAACCTGCTTCTACCGCTACAACTTCGATTTCTGCTGTGGTGAAGACCAGCTTTTCTACGTCGTAGGCGGCACAGTGAGGGATTGGAAGGAGGGTGCTTGTCCTTGCAAACTTATAGAAGTAGTTTCTCCCCTCCTTCTTTATGATGCCAGCCCTCATGACGTACTTGAGGTTGATCAATCCGTCGCCCCTTGTCCTCGATAGACTGTGTGGTTCCCTTGATTATCCCAACCCAACCGCGTTTAGATTGACGATGCCACCCATGCAGTATTCCTTGGTGGCATCCTTTACCGGGTGCAGCCTGTTCAGCAAGAAATGCCCCAGATTGATCACCTTGCCCTCCATCACGTGCCAAATTAGGTGGAGTTTTTCAGTGTAGACATTGCTTGACTCGTTTTTGCTGAAAAGCAGGCATGCTACCAACTTGTGCACTATCCTCCAAAAACAGGAGTGCACTACCGCCACCTTGCTTCCCGACTTGTATGATGACTCGTCAGTTAGCCTCTTCCAGAGCTCAATGGGGTTGAACCCGTCTCCTTCGGTGATCCTTTCACTGTTATCTAGCAGCTTCTTCTCCTCCTCACTGGAAGAGAAGATCTCAGTGAGCAACTTTTTAGAGATGACATGCTCCGAGTTGTACAACCGCCCTTGCAGTCTGTCTGCTCCACCATATTCTTCAACATCCTTAGCTGTATTCTTTACTCGGCAGAGAGATGACATAAACTCCTTTGTGAGTTCAGTGTAGGAGGCAGAGCGGCTGAGGCAGATCTTCCTCAGTCCTACTGCGGCGAGGACATTCTCTAGTCTTTCGAAAATACCCAATTAGACTAGTGGCAGAATCTGCTCGACCTGTATATTTTAGTTGCCAGTTCTGAGTACCGACATCCATGCTCATTATCTATTGGCATGAACCTTCCTGGTATGTGGTCTAGGGGTTCTGCCGCTGTGGTTGAAGCTGTTGCTAGAGACGTTACTTCGCCCGCCCTTACTCTCTTCTCAGCGGTTGATGGCCCAGCTGCCTCGGGATTTGGGCATTTTTGCCCGACCGTTGTTGCCCCGGCTGCGGCCTCAGTTTCGATTCTTCTACCGTGTTCGTCGACTCGAATGACAGTTTGCTTTGTATGGGCCATATCTGTTATCATTAAACAAGTTCATTGATCATTTAAATTTTCGATATTAAGTAGGTATAAACTCAAAGTCGACCCGATACAAAAACTACCTGACACAACCGTACCGGGCGTCAACACTGGGCGATACGATGCTTTCCCGATACGAGGTCTGGATGTCATCCATCGAAAGAACATCTAGGCGATACAAAACTAGACGATACGGAGAAAAGCTGCGCGTCATACCTGTTTCCCGATACGCGTGTGTCGGGCGATACGGTCGCGTGAAACAAAGTGCCCGACACGGTCTTCCCCGATATAAAAACGCATCACCCGACAAATAGAACAAGTGAGGCGGTCCAAGGATGGGAGACACGGTTATCGCCCGATATGGTGTATCGGACAAATGTGAGTGAAATATGTGTCGTACGACATACGTGTCGGGCGATACAAGGAAATCAGATAAAGTCGCCAGCCCGATATGCTGTGCGTGATATGAAGTTCATGTCAGGCAAGCAAGGATGATAGGGCTGTCGGGCTATACCTTTTGCTTTCTTAAGTTTTCTGTGCGATACGAGAGCAGAAGCTAAGCTGCGCGACACAGGAGAAGAGGGAGAAATTATTGCACGATACGGGTAGGTGAGAAGTAAAAGTAGTAGCCCGATATAGTAAAACCTCCGTACTATATATAACAATCTCAGCTGGGGGTAAAATGGGTAAATCTAGGACACGCGTCGGCCGTTGAGACA
This sequence comes from Alisma plantago-aquatica, assembly GCA_963693085.1. NCBI lineage: Eukaryota > Viridiplantae > Streptophyta > Magnoliopsida > Alismatales > Alismataceae > Alisma > Alisma plantago-aquatica. The sequence continues at coordinate 289,712,188 of OY856414.1, forward strand.
AGTCATTCCCGAGACGAGCGCATCCTGCACACCAGTTGAGTTGCTGCCCGATACGATTAGGAAAAAGTACTATATATAACAATCTCAGCTGGGGGTAAAACGGGTAAATCTAGGACACGCGTCGGCCGTTGAGACAAGTCATTCCCGAGACGAGCGCATCCTGCACACCAGTTGAGTTGCTGCCCGATACGATTAGGAAAAAGGGTATACCTTGCCCGATACACGGTTGCCCGATACAAAGTCTTCAGGTTATAATTCTAGATAAGAAAAACCGATTGATGGGTAAAACATCATTGGCCTAAGGTTAAGTTCCCAGCCTCAGATAGTATTACTCATCAATGCTCATAAAATAGAGTGGTGGCCCATAAAATAGAAGAGTCAGCGCACGTGGCACATGCGCTGACTCAAGCCTTATTATAGTCCAAATGTTCATAATGTTTTTCTTGCAAGAAAATAAATAACATCCTATTCTAGGAAAAGTAAAAGCTCGGGCTGCCTCCTGAGGAGCACTGTAGTTTGCGTCGCCAGCTTGACCGCTCCTTGTCCTTCACTTTTTGCCTCCAGCTGCATCCATATCTTGCAAGTCGATCTCTGTCCTTCCTAATCACAGCCCTGCCATTTTGGCAGGTTCGGTGGTGGAGGGTATCATCCCCGAGGGATTCTTTATCGCTTCAGCCATCTGGGCCAACTGCTGATCAATTTGGCATTGATGCATCTGCATATCTGCCATATGGACCTGCATTGAGTTCAAAACTCCCAAATTTGAAAGCGCACTCTGCGCCAGCTGGTTATTGATGGTATCTTGTCTCTTTACAAAATCAAACAACTAGCCAACCAATTCTGGTTGGTTCGAAACCTTGTCTTGACCCTGTTCCTTGGCTTGACCTTGTCCTTGACTGGTGTTCGTCGCTTGGCGACCTTGGTACTTTCCTTGTCCTTGGAAATTTCCTTTGTTTGATTGGAAAGAAGTGGTTCTGGTGAATTGACTTGGTCCTCCCCTTTTCTCGAAAACTTGGGGTTGCTTGGTGGGATTATGCAGCTAATGCGAGTTTTCAGCTGCATCTTTGTTGCCATAACTGAAACTAGGATGATCTGGCCTCTTGAAATTAACAAAAGAGACGTTATCGGTCTCTTTAGTTTCATATTCACTTTCGCTCGACTCGTCAGGTCGGGTGTAGATACAATTATCTACCCTGTGTCCACCTTCTCCACAGGTGACACATTTCATGACCTTTTCGACTTATTTCTTCCCCTTTCCACTAGATTCTTTCAGCTATTTCACATCAGTGGCTATCCTCTGGATCTGAGAGGTGATAGTTTCCAGAGCCTTGGATTCAAATGAAGGTCCTTCACTAGCCTTCTTAGCCTATCCCCTATCTGATCTATCATAGTCTGTGCCGGCTTGCAACTCGGCCATGTTCTTGATGATCTTCTCAGATCTGCTTGGCTTCTTCCCCAGAAAGTCACTGCCTGCTTCTGCATTCAGCGAAACCCTTTCTTGAGGGGTTAGACCATTGTAGAAGGTAGTTATCAAGAAACCTTTCTTATAGTTGTGATGAGGGCAGTCCCTCTGATATTCCTGATATCGTTCCCAGGCATCGTGGAGATTCTCGTTTGGCTTTTGCATGAAATATGTGATCCTCTGTCTATTTCGGACGGTTTTCTCGGTAGGATAAAATGTGTTTACAAAGGCATCCGCCAGTGCACTCCATCCGTTAAGAGCTTGGTGTGGCAGCCCCAGGTACCATGATAGAGCCTTATCTTCCAAAGAAAAGATGAAACCCTTGCAATAGATCACCTCCTGTGGGACTCCCCGCATCTTGATGGTGTCACAGATGTTCTTAAAAGCATCTAAATGGTGATAGGGATTATCATTCTTTGAGCTCCCTCTAAAGCTCTTATTCTGGATCATGGAAATGACTGATGGATTTAGCTCGAAGTTGTCTGCATTGAATCTCGGGACGACAACAAGGCATCTGGAATTGTTAGCCTTGGTGGAAGCTAACTCCCTTAGAGTCTTTTCTTCTTCATTGGAATCATCACTGTGACTGTCTCCCTGGTTCTAATCTTGATTATTTGGATTCCTTCTGCACCTCCGGTGGTGACGATGTCTCTCCCAGCGATGGTCATCCTCGAACTGTTTGGTTTCAGGATCTTCAGGTTGATGATCACCGTCATACCGATCGTTATCTTCAGGCGGAGGGGAGTGAGGTCTAGCTCTCTCGTGTCGCTCACCTTATGAATGAGGTTGTTCAATGCGAGGCGGCATGTCTGGTGATGTTGGTGCTCAGTTGAGCAGAGTGCCTTCCTTCTGAGTAGCTGAATAGCATGAAAAATCAAGTTAGAAAACCTATGTTAATAATAAGAATTACTCATTTCAGGTTAAGATATATAAAAAGGAAAAAGAAAGTGTTGTCAAGCTCATTTCTAAGCTTGAGGCACTGGAGTGTAGTTAGTGGATTCGGGTTTGTCAACAGTACCATTTTGCCTTGTCCCCGACAATGGCGCCAAAAAGTTGACCGACCTAAATCGCGCGTCCGAAAGGTGGAGCAGATTTGAAGTAGTCGGACTTTTAAATTTATAACCCGAAACCTTCTCGGCCCCCGCAACTTTGTTTATGGGGTCAAAGTAGATATACGGGTTCGAACACAGGGACAAGGGTGGTAGTGTTGGCGAACACGGAATCGACACGTTACACTCCGGTAGGGGTAAGGAGATGATAAAGTTCCCCAAGGGAACAACCGACCAAGATCGATAAAACAAAAGAAAACTATCTCCAACTCGAGCTACGAGGAAAATTAAGAATTTAGAGGTTTATCGGTTTTTAGGGGTTTTCGTGCAATGGAAATAGAGAGATAATACTATTACTTAAGTAAGGAATGAAGGAGAAAGCTTCGGTAAAACAAGCGGCAGCAGAAACATCCTGTACCCCTCCTCTCGAACCGGGTACCTCTAACTAAGCATCAACACCCCTCTCGAGGTTGATGGGCTTAAGTTAGAGTGGAAATGTCACTAAAGCAACTCCGATCCTGGGCACTCTCGTACTCCAGTATCAGACCAAACACTAGAGCTACAACACCTCTCTCGAGGCTGCTGCAACAGGAAAACACGATTCGGTAGCTAGGTGAAACGCGATCCAAGCGTACAAGCTAGAGTTGAGATGTTAAACAAAACAATCATCCAACAAAAGGGGCCAAACATAAAGCAGAAAATAATTAAAACTCTTCTAATTCCATTAGCATAAAAGGGTCTGATTACATTGCGTAAGTAAAGAGAGTAAAAGACTGAAATAAGTAAAGATAAATGACACCTTCTTGATTTAGAAGGGTGACGGGCAGTAGTAGACCCTCCAGCCCGATACCAGGCAAGAGCCTTACCCGATACGCCCATGTCGGGCGACACCCACTCGGGCGACACGCCGTGACTGGTGATGTGTATCGGGCTTGGTATCATGTCAGGCCAGAGTGTTGCTTCCAGTATCCGGTACTCCTATCGGGCATCCTTGTTGGCCGATATCGGCCTACAACGGTGCCCAGGGCCAACCCTAAGTGAACCATTCCCTCCCTCTCGGGATGGGGAAGTTCTCACCTAGAATCGCCCGGTGCACCTCTGAGGCACGACATGCTAGCTCCAGATGCTTTCCTAAGTTGGCTTTCGAGAGATTCTGACCCGTCCCATCGGAGTCTTATAGCTGCTATTTATAGGCAGTGGTTGGAGGAAGTTATGGTGCTCCGGACTCCACGTGTTCTTCATCAGCTCTTATTATTGTAGATTCAGGGGTGCCCAATATGCTCATCGCCCATCACAATGATGTCGGGCTGGGAGCGTGTTGGTCAACGTGACGAGTGGCGCATACCAGTGGGTGGCCTGTATCGTGTGGCATGCTTCAGCAATCGTGGCGAGTTCGGCTCCCTGTCAGGTAAATGGTGTATCGCTCGTCCGCTTCCTCTTGTGATAGCCTTGTACAATCCCATTGCACATGACATGACTTCTGATTTCATCACCAGTACTGACTTTCAAGTCGTTACCGCAATGCCTACATGGATAGTAGAACCTATCTCCAGGTTGTTTCCTATGTTCCTCGACAAATCTAATAAACTGATCAAGACCAGAAATAAACTTTGAGGTGAAGTGATTGCAAATGGACATCCATGATCTATCCATTCTATGATCAAAGAGAAAATAAGTATATATTACAACAAGATTAGGGTCTAGGGTAAACAGATTAGAGTTTATGGTTAAAACTTTAGGCTTTATACATGTGATGTCATTCTTATATATAATAAATGTGTACCACCTATCCCATTCTTGAACACCTAATCTCACTAGTAAGTGTATAATGTGTATTGGGTTTACAAGAAAATTTCGGCTGCATTTCCCCAATGTTCTCCAAGTACATATGTACTTAGAAAACAAACGGGGAAATGCTACTGGAATTTTCTTGAAAACCAAATACACATTATACACTTACATCCTAAGTGAGATTAGGTGTTCAAGAATAGTCCTAATGAGTAAATCTTGGATGGGTTTCTAGGCCAACATAATATAACACCAGTCCCTTGTTCACAACCTCATTCAACACACAATTTTCTTATAAAAACACTTGTGGACAACCATAACAACATATCAATGCTTCCTAAATTAATCAATGTATTATTTTATAACACAAATCGTGGTGGGTATAACATAGAAAAAAACTCAACATGTCACAATAGAAACATGTCCTTAACCTGATATATAAATATTTGTAACAAAACTCGTGGTAGCTATACCATAGAAAATTAAGTAGCATGCCCAATATATAACAAAAGCAACATTTTTCCAGATTGTTATAACAAAAGAAACATTAAGGTTATTCATAACAACATATGTAGTGGAGGAAACTCGTGGATGAGCGACGGTTTAAAATCTTGGTCTAATCTTTGTGCAGGTCTGGATGTGATTTGACTAGGGGACAAACTGATATGTTTCTAAGGTTGTGATTATTTAACTAATATTTAAGACAAAAACTGGATTGATTGATTATTCTGTGATTAATAAAAGGGTTGAATTAAATATTGATTATTCTAAAGTTGTGATTAATAAAAGGGTTGAACTAAATTATCATATGAAAGTAACACAGGTCGGAATGAATTTCAACATCGCTACCTATCATTCAATGTCTTACTGCATCACATAAACATTAACATATATGTTGAGGTCGCGTTAATCCACTTTTGGTGTTAATTAGAAGGCCCACATGTAACATCATTTAGAAGACCCATGTGTGAGTTAATTTTGACATTCAACATCAATATATCTTTGACACGTATGTTTCAAGGGTTCAAAGCACATAATCAAATCAAATTAGGATGCTAGAATGGACAAGTTTGAATCTTATTTCAACATGCATCAAAATTTTTTGAATTAGGTCAAGCATTAGAATTAGACAAGTTAAAACAATACATTATTACTAATCAGTAGATAAATGAATAAAAACCAGTAGATAATAAATACAAATCAATAGATAAGTAAATATAAATCAGTAGATAAAATAAATATATGTAACCTACCTAGTAGGGGAAGCAGAAGCTAGCCCCGGTGACCTCAGGCTCAAGCTCCAACGGGGCAGCAGCTCCTCCAGCGACCTCAGGATGGAGCTCCGATAGTGTGAGGAGCAGGGGGCGAAGGCTTGATCAGGCGGTGGTGGCTAGACCACGGTCGTGCGGCAGGCCGGAGTAGGGCAGGCGCAAGACCGGAAGCGGTAGAAGGAGCAGGAGCGGCGACAATAGCAGGAGTAGGAATGGCGGAGGTAGCAGGAAGAGGTGGTAGAAGGCGATGGTGGTAGGAGGCGGAGGCGGTAGCAGGAGTGGTGGCAGTGCACATGGCAACAGGCGATGGCAGGAGAAGAACAAGTGGCGGCGAAATCACAAATCGGCAGCCCTATGTTCTCAACAATGAAATAGAGAGACAGGGGGAGAGTCTGGCTCGATCGGGTAGTGTTAAGTTATACAATAGATGTCAGTTATTTTAAAACTCGACACCTAAATTAAATAAGCGTCGGTTGTAACTAAAAACCGACGTTCAATTGGACAAAATTTACCGGTGGGAACCATTATCAGCGTCGGTGACCCCAAGAAAACTGACGCCCATATTGGAACTTTGCACACAATTTTTGGATGCTTTAGGCGTCGGTTATGAAGTAAAACACTGACACTGTATGTGACACTCTGGGGGAAATTTTTTTCGCTCGAAAAATTGGATTTTGCGGGCTATTTTAGGCGTCAGTTTATTTTCTTCAGCCGACACTGAATTAAAAGCGATACCCATTCCTGACTAGTCTTCAAACATAGACGTCGGTGTTCGTTAAAAGCCGACGTTGAAGGTTTCCAGCGTCAGTTTTTGTAAATAACCGACACCTCTAAAAGTGACGTCGAATGATGTTTCTGTAGTAGTGTACAAACCACCACTAGCCTTAACTACACGCTTTATTCTCACTCACGCACAAGCCAAGATCAACTTCCTGATTGGTCACCCATCCTAGTACTACTCCAAGTTGAGCACACTTAACTATGGAGTTCTTTAGAGATGGGCTCCCAGAAAATGAGGTGCACCTTGGTGATATGGGTAGTTCAATCATTCCTTATAAGATCATTTTATCCGAGGCCACAAATCCTGGGATGTTACAGGCACTCTAGAGGTGGCAATATTGCACATCGACCCCTACTCTGGGTGAATTGTAAATTTCAACAAAACCTCACAAAAAAACTCAAGTATCGTCTAAACAATCTCAAATAAGAAACTTAAACTTTATACATTTCGTAATTACATTCAGATGATTAGAGGAAGGTTCTAAGCAACATACTTATGCCAACCAAATAGGATTATCCAAAAATGTGGGTTAGGGTCCTTACAAACTTAATGCTCGGCCGCCTCACGAGTCAGTGTTGATCAAGGGGGCAGGCTCGACATGGTACCCTAGAAGCCACCTGATCATCAGTCCATGAGAACCCCTGTGGATGATTAACAACCCTACATCTTCTCCTTCAACCACATCTACTGCATAAAGCAACCAAGCCGTGGCAGTGCTCCGAACAGACGGGTGCTGTCGTGAGGGGAGGGGGTATGATTGGCCTAACCAACCACCTACCCAAGTTCGGTCGCACCTTGTGAGCACATTGGGCTCCATTGTTGTGGTGAAGGAGAGCCAAGGGTGAAACACCAAAGCCAGCTTAGGGTGGCAACACCGATGAGGTAGTGAAGAAGGAGATATGAGGTAAGGAGCTATGACATTCAAAAGGAGGCAAAAACAAAGGGGAACAAGAGATATGCTTCCATTTGTGAAATTAAAACCCTTATTATTTCCCCTTGTGATACTATTATTTACTTTACATGATACTCTTAGGAACTTTATAATATGCAAGAAGTAAATAAACAAGCAAGCAGTTTATCTTTTGTTCAATCTCATCGAGAAACTTCGGCAATCTTGAAATTCAATACAAGTATTCATAAGCGTAACCACGTGACTTATGCCATCACTGAAACTATGTAGAACATCATATACTTTAAGAGTGCATCCAGACATCCAACCAACAAAGCACATAATCAATAGTATCTGAAACATGCATACTACATATGTGTCACCATGTATTCACATTACATTATTCAATTCTAGATTCGCTCCTAAATTAGGGTTTAGGGTTATCTCATGTTTGGACTAGGGATTAGGGTTACAAACCCTAATTCCATCATATCGTGGTTTCTAAGATTAAAATTTTAGTTATGCATATTAGGTGAAACCCTAATTGTCAACTTAAGAATATTAAACTACCTGTGACACCCAAATCATATTACTAACATTATAATCATAGCAAGATGTCCACATTGGTTTCAAAACCCTAAAACAATGTGAATATGATTATCAATCTAGGATCGTCAATTATCCATCATTATCAAAGATCTCTTCATTATACATGTTTAGATCAGGTATTAATATAACATAACCAAATATACTCAAATAAGCACTTTGTTAAGCAAGTCTAGATCTTCTTTTCAATTAATCATATAACAACACATATTGCATATACTTTTAGAACATAAAGCTTAATCAGACTCTGATTATATTTTATTTGGATTCCTCTCATTCTCTGATCAATTTTCATATATAACATGTCTCGATCTGAGTTACCAATATTTAGTTATGATTTATGCAAAATAAATATAATTGAGCTAATGAAAGGATGTCACATCAGTGTTTATTACCTTTACTTATCTTTTTCTTAGATGATGCAAGACCGCAGGAAAATACTTCTATGTCCTTCACTTTGCATGTGCATCAGGGGTTATTTGAGTCATTTAAATCCAACCTTTCCCTTTCCTTGCGTAGAGTCACAATTCTACTCGCACGCCACACATATGCGGCTGCGATCAAGCCCCTACCAGCATCGTGGCGGGCTATCTCGAATACCCAACCTCTCAGTCATTGGGGCATCAATTGCTTGGGCTCATCCATCATTGCCTCTATCTAAGGGTCATCTACAGGATCTGTGTTCTCCACTTTTCTTGTGTGCCATTGCCAATGCTAGCAGGCCACATAACCTCCCAGTTGATGAGCCCTAAAGTGGCTTGGGAACCCAACCTCTAGGGTCACCCGCACTACCAATTACATCTATGGTTGTCAACACCACCCTTGGTTCGTTGATCCTCATCCTCCTTCTTCCTCTTGTCCACGCTATGAACAAGGTTCTCCCAGTCGCGGTCTATACATCCAGGTTGATTAGACCTCATTCTTCTTCCATCCTCAACATGCATCCACTGACCACCGTGTCTCCAAATTCCAGTGGGAGTCAAGCACTGCCTTCCACCTCCTTCACCCTAGTAGATCCATGGGTAGAGCTCATGACCTCACTCCTTTTGATTTGACTTGGGGGGTCAACCCTAACCATTACTGCCGTGTTTTGGAGAAGAAGGGAGATAGACGGATGGTAAGAGGAGTTGTCGTGGACTTCTCAAGGACCTATCTATTGATCATTGGGGAGTTGTAAGAGATTAAGCTATATAGCATGTTCATTCTACCATTTATCGGAGTAGCAATGACCGACTCTATGTCCTGGATAGATGAGAGGATCATTGGGATCTGTATATAGGTACCAATAGAAACCCTACTGCTGCCACCAAAGAAAGGAAGGAGAGAGAAGAAGAGTCATGGTCTGGAAGAGGAAGACCAAGTTTCCTTTGCTGTATATTCACAGGTGAGAGATAACATGGATATGGAGAGGCCATTGACCATACACACTTTTTTTAACTCCCTTCTTGATTCCATTATTCTTTCTTTACATGACTGCCTTTCCAAAGATTAAATTGATATCTTCCTTTTTCTTTCAACTCATCATAATATCAACTAATACAGTGAGAAGGCATGCTTCTAGTGAGGAATATTATATATCATGAAAAGATTTACATTGAAGAAGAGGACATGCGGGCAACAAGCTACGCCGCTAGTCCTTTTTGGATAGCAAATCCAATCCTATGAAAATTCTCAAGTTATTTATTGCATAAATCACAATGTTATGAGAAAGAACTCTCTGCATTCCCATATAATATGGATTTGGTAACATTGTATAAGAAAGAAATATCTTTTTGACTTTGGATCTAGATTATTCCCCCTCTCTCTCTGATGTCTTTATATACAAAACTTGTTCAATTAGTCATCTCATAAAAACAATTATATTATGAAATGTCTTTAATTTTAACCTCTAGAATTCTCTTTTCTTATTATTATTTTCAAATATATAAAGATTAAGTCGAGATAATGTTATTTGATGTGTCAAACATTCTATTTCCAAGAATGACTAGATAATTATCCTTTTAATTATCTACACATCATATACTTTTATCATATAAAAAGTCATTACTATGTATTTATGCATGAATTCCTTTTATCTATTTATCTTGCACCAAACGTACATGTGCCACAAAGGCAATTAACATTATTTTTCCACCAACAATATTATTGAGCAATTATCAAATAAATTCATGTATCATATTTTATAATTCAATTTTTACTAAAATTGAGGATATTACATTCACCCCTCTTTAAAAGGAATTTTGTCCCCAAAATTATGGCCTACTAAGCCTAGGTGAATGATGACTCCACTTATCTTCAAAATTTAGGGTTAGCACCCTACTTAGATATCTTTAATAAATTTTCCATAGTATATCAATTTTTCATTTTATTACTAAGATTGGCACCTGAATTGAAATTCAAGTATATCCACATATCTAGTATACGAATATTATCATCACTTGATGATTTCCTTCTCATTGATGATTTCATTATTACTTGGTGATATCTCTTTTCACCTAGGTTTCCAACCTATTATTCATTATTTTCTCATAAGGGTGAGGTGACACCTCTATCCCTAGTTCATGTCATGACACATTCAATGTAGGATATTTATCCTCTTTATCTCAATTTTAAGCATAACGTGTCTATCCAATCTCCCTCCCTCATAATGAGATTAAATAAGTATTTAACTACGACCCAAACACAAAGTTCATTCCATTCCAAGAGCGGAGATGGTACATCCACACATTACCTTTCAATTTCACATATTAAGTTGAATCATACTAGTTATGACTCTAAACTTACTTATTCTTAATTTCATAGTATTTGTATATTCCATGGAGTCATGTGTCCCTTTTCTTACTCTTAAGTTAGGTCACAACTTCTCTCATGTTTTCATGACTTCATTACATATTTTATATTTACACCTCATGTATTATAAATCCTTGTCATTTCCTTAAGGTCTCTAGGGTTATAGGTACCTTTAGAGTGATCTCATCCTTATGCATCAAAGGAGTGCTTTTCACATTCACCCATTAAGCAACATGATCCTCATGGAGGTAGCTAATCTCCTGAGTCATGTACCTTGGGTAAACCTAGCTGTTACCTCCTAACCACATGGTCTTGTGCATTCAGGGCACAATAAACTCCCAACCCATCGGTCCTATGTACCTCTAATACACCCTACTTGACCCTAGGATTGCATTAAGACTCTACCCTCCCTAAGGGTTTCTTTTGAGAGGTCACATCTTTTAAGCACATTATTTTCTTGCTTAATTCTTTAACCCGGATTGCCTTCACCTCTCACTTTGGAGGAGACATTATGCAGTGTTATCCCAACATTGGGCTCGGGCCACCTTCCCTCTAGGGCTTGGTGCCATGTCGGTCTTCCCTCTTGGGCTTGACCTCCTGTGATCTTCCCCTCCAGAGGCTTGATCCTAAACAACTGCACTGTGGAGTTAGGCCACCTTCCCTCCTGGGCTTGGTGCCTATCTGGTCTTCCCTCCTGGGCTTGACCATTTCATGACCTTACCTCCTAGGATTGGTCATCCACTTAGGCCACCTTCTCTCCTGGGCTTGGTGCCTAAACGGTCTTCCCTCCGGGGCTTGACCAGTTGTGTCACTCAGAGATGGCATCCTTGGGTTCAAAGAATACAAGTGCTTTCATTTTTATATCTTTAACTCTTCACCCCTCTAGGTTAGGATTAAGATTATATCAATACTTAAATACATTTATTCACTTACTTTTAAGGGAAAGTCCGTCTTGGCTCATAGGAGGGGGTTAGACTCTCTAGCCACAACCTGATCCCAAGATCTACAGTTTTTCCTCCCTCATAGGTTATCTTCCCCCTCTTTGGGTTGACCCACCCCAGGTTGGCACACTAACCCTAAAGGTTTCATAAATACCTTTTTTTGATTAGGCATAACTTTTTATCATTATAACATATAAACTCATGTTTGCTCAATTCCTAGAATACCCCCTCATGATCCTTGTCCATTCAATGAACTTGGGTCACCTTCCCCTCCTGGGTCTTGGTGCTACCTCGACCTTCCCCTCTAGGGGCTTGGCCAATGTCAATGAGACAAACCTTTTTGCTTGTGTAAAGAGATCCCACACATAGGATGGAGTCCCATGGATTGACCTCCAGCATCCAATGGCCAAAAACTTATCTCCTACCTCGATACAACACTCGATGTCTATCACACTGTGGCAACCAACTACCCCCATGCTCCACCCAATCACTCCCTTGATTACCTCTTTGGTACAATTGATGCCACCAATCCTTCTATTTCTTCTCCCTCCTCTATTTCCCCTTCATTACTCGTGATTTTACACACTCCAAACCGATTTTTCCTCATTCTTTTTCCTCCAAAACCCTATCTTCACCCACATGGTGGCCAAAACCACCACCATAGAGTTGTGCCATTATAGCTCCTTATGCCTGGGATTAGCCCATAGTTGTATTTGCCTAGCCCCAACAAGGTTGGATGACAATCTTATGAGCCTTCCCCTATAATGACCCCGCCTCCCAGTAACCCCCAATTAAGGGAGAACAAGAGGTCAGAGCCGTTATCCCAATTAACATGATCAAAGGTTTAACAAATAATCAATAATAATTATCAAATTCTACCAACTAAACTTAAAGGCTGTAATAAAATTAAACTTTGCATACCTTTTTCAAAAACTTGGATATCTACTTCTATCCACATATGGAGTCTATTCTAACTAATCCTCCTTTGTACTTTAACTCTTATTTAATTCTGCATATGCCACGTTACTATTTGTCCTTTTCAATCTTGTACCTAAAATTCCGACAAACAAAACGTCGATCATCATATCGAAATATGCCGGTATGTGGGGAAAACTAAAATTTTGCAAATATGGCTAACAATCTAATATCACAATCAAGTTAATTAACAAGCCAAATTACGCTTTCAATGTGACATTCTCCACCACTTTTCCCCTAACCCTTCCATACCCACCTTAGGGTTTCTCTTTTTCCATTGACTTAAGGCCACCTTCTCAATCCCGAGCTTGGTTCCTAGGGTCACCCTTCATGGTTACCTTTAGTCATGCAATATCATAGGCCACTTTATCAATCCTGAGCTTGGTGCCTGGGGTCACCACTCATGGTTCCCATTGGTCTTCCCTCCTGGACTAGACCTTTTGGCATCATCAATCAGGATGGCAAGTAGGTGCGAGAATACACACTTATTTTACAATTGTGATAATCATAGTGACTTTATAATTTGCAAGTATGAACATCCAACTGATAAGTTGCATTCAAAGCTATGAATCATCTGAGAAACTCTTTGGGAAACAAATGTGATTAACCATAATTAACCACATACCTATTCAGCTGATTTGAGATAGAAATATTCCATCCAAGCAAGTAAGCACATACAACAAGATCCTGAAATATGCATACAATTTCCCATCATTGATTATGCCATCAAGATCTATCAAACCTAGCTCGCTTCCTAGGGTTTCTAATCCACTTTTAAGATTTTCATTGCAATTAGGGTTTCACTTCATTTATACTATTACTTCATAAACCCTAATTACCTCATCTATTCTTCACAAAAGATATTAAGGTTATCCTTTAACAACATTTAACCTTAATTTCAGATTAAAGGCACAATTATTCATCAATTAAGTCCATTAAGCCTCTTTTACATCAAAGGTACCATTTTTAACCTTTTAATCCATGACAAGTTCATTATGCCCATTTATCATTAATTCATAGTTTATTGTGGTCCAATTCACAAATGAACTCTATTCGTCATTAATTCTACTTTTATCCATTAGAAAACCCTAATTACTACATTAAGGGTATTTATCCACAATCAAGAAATTTTATATTTGAAATATCTTAGAATTATCATATCTCAACTTTAATCAAGAAATTGAACAATTAAATCCATTAAGAGTGGCATTTACCAATATTAGGGTTTCAAGGCCCATTAAAGCATATTTATGCACATGAACTTCTAAATTAAACCAATTATGTGCAAAGTTCATACTTTTTGATCTTAATGTATCTTTTCATGATTAACAAGCTAATATCAACTTTAATCATCCATTAAACTCTACTAATTACATTAATAATCTCAAAATAGGGTTTCTTAATCTTTAATTCATTAAAGTTGATAACTTACACTACTTTTTGAGTATAAAGAGGAATTGGCTTCTTTATATATTTTTAATGGATTCCTCTCATTTTGCTGAGCAATTTTCATATTTTATATGTACCAATCCGAGCTACCATTATTTAGTTATGAATTTTGCAATAAAATCTTACTTGGACCAATCAGAAGCTGCCACGTCGCCGTTTCCATGAAACGTTGCTCGGCGGGTTTGATAACATAACGGATTGTCGAAAATGCCCTCGGTAATTTGATCGGTCCTTCAATACCCGTAGGGGTATTCTCGTCCAGCGATGCCTCCTCCTTTCTTCTACCTCACACAGCCCTACGCTGCCGCTCTAGCTGCAAAGGCCGCGTCTCCTCCCTCCCTCTCTGACCCCACCGGCCACCAAGGAGGTGTCCCCTGTCTCCATTATGCCCTTGCAGAGGCGAGGATGCCTCTAGTATGCAGCCGGTTGGCCGAGATCAAGTTTAGCAGGTTCTGCCAACGTGCGGCGTCACATAGGTGCAAGGAGCCAACAAGACGGTCGTCAAGTTCCTCTCTGACGACATAAGAGCGTTATGATCTCCTCGTACTGCTTCTGCGATCACACTACCCCCTCCATTTAGGGTTTAATCGAAGAAGAAGATGGAAGAGAGAGAGAAGGATGCTTGGGATTCTTAAACTCGAGCCAAAGGCTCTACCCCTTATATAGGGGAGGGTATCCACGCCCCAAGACGTTCATCCAAGAGGAAACAAGTCCTCTCCCATTAGGAACCCTATTCCTTCAATGAGAAGTAATCTTCTCTCTCCTAAACATCTTCTTAAAACACCACATTCATTGGATATTTAGTAATTCAAAAATTCTTTTCTCTTACTCTCTTTAAGTTTCACTTTTAATCTATTGGCACACAATTATGTTTTCTTTTAGTAGAAAATACCACCTCTTTAATAATACCACAAAATCCATTCATTGTGCATCATATTATCTTCGTATTTTCTATTATTCATATTTTCTCTTTCTTTTTCTCCATTGGGGCTCCTTGGACCCCAAGAAACTATAATATTTCGAAATTCCTTTTTAAGGATACTTATTATCCTTCTAGATGCATCTATATTCATTATTTGTCATTATCTTGTTTATTTCTTATTAAAATATCTCTTTTTGAGGATTTCTCTTTATCTTTCTTTTTATTTTCCTCATTAGCATTCCATTTCACATTAGGAATCCTTAAGGATACGAAAATCCACCAAGGTAACTCAATTATACTTCTTTTCTTTTATTTGCCACATTTTATCATTGTTTTCAATTTCTTTCTTAATAAAGAAATATTTAATTGATCTTTTCTTTTCTTATTGCATTCTATTTGCAATTTTGGACTCCTTGGAACCCAAGAGGCACGAAATCCACCTTTGGATTAAATTCGTTTTCCTTCTAGAGGTTTCTACAATTTTCTTTACTCCATTGCTTATTAATAATGGAGTTCCCTTTAACTTTTCCTTGTTATTGGGCCCAATAGACAATAATGCCCACAAAAAAAATCATCAAGGCTATTGTAAACAAAACTCACTTATCCCAAACAAATTATATCATTATTTTTTCCAATATCTTTAATATGAGAAATTACATTTCTCACCAAATGAACCCAAAAGTTGGGGTTGTAACATCCTTCCCCTCTTATAGGAATTTTGTCCTCAAAATTCCACCAGGCACACAAACAAATAGGATAATCCTTTCTTATATCCATCAGGGCTCCCATGTGGCTTCACCCTTTCCATGGTTCTTCCCAAGAACCTTCATCATCTCATATTCTTCCATCTGAGTTCTTTCTTACCTCGGTATATCGTACCCTCATAGGTGACTCAGGACATTTCAGCCTCTCAAAAGCTGAATAGGTTCATGGCTTAGTACATGGCTTGGGTACCTCACATAGTGCTCTAGATCGGACTCATGCAACACATCATGTTATCCTGAGGGGTAAGGCTAACACAACCATCTCCACTAATCCATCTCAGATGGACCCATATATCAGAGACTCAACTTTCTCAGTTGTAGCTTAGAGGGGTCGGATTTTCACATCACATACTCTCCCACAGTGAACTGTATGTCAGTCTTGCTTTGCATAAGCTCATGACTCCTATCGCCCCTAGGCTCTCTTTCAGCCATTGCACGATCAAAGTGACTTCATCTGCACACACTGTGGTTCTTTTCTGACATTCGCAAGGTCCCTTCACCAACATCATCTTAATGAAGTGGTGACCGATACAACCTCCCTTACAGAGCTTCTTTACATCTCGACACTGGCTATGGTGGTTAACATCACTTCTTTTATAGGATAAGAACTGTCCCATGTATCACCCTGAGTGAGCACACATGCTCTCATCAAACCCTCTAGTCTGGATCATATTAACCATCAATTAGGGGTGATAAAATATACTAGCATCGAGTTCTTCATGTATCTACTTCCACCTCATGGAAGTGAACCCTTAGGTCACATTCAAGAACCTTTAAACTCACATCTTGGTATAGTTGAACTATCTCTCTCTCTTATGTAGTTCAACTGAATCTGTCCCTTGATAGTATTCTTTCTTTCTCATGTCATCTAGGTAAGGCAACCTACCATAACCCATATTGTATCCTGAACTTCCTTGGTCTAGGGGAGGTTTACCGCAACATCCCTAGTGGTGAACTCCCATTCTCTCTCGGGGACTCTTTATCCTCTATATCAACACACTGGGTTACTGGTGTTTGTCCTTCACCTCCTGGCTTTAATGGCAACAAGCCACGTGCAACTTCATCCTAAGCATACAAATTACTACTGTCACTTACTATCTTAGTAGTACCACGGTGTGTGGTGATCTTAAAATCATGATCTCCTGTATGTCATGATTCCTCAAGATTGATTCCTCAGAAACCCTAAACCACTCTAATCAGGGTTTTATCACCTTCTTTTCCACAAAAGTGTATCTGGGGTTCTACCACCATCCTTTCATTACATCAAGGCCTAGGCTAGTTATCCAAACAACTACTAACTTGTTCAACAACCTTTGTTAGAGTTAGCCAAACATATCTCCCTCTTCAAACTTAGGGCTAACCCAACAACCTCTTCCAGTCTCTAGCTAGCCTAGGCAGCTGCACCTCAACCATAGCATCGATTACCACTTTACATCCTTAGGTGTTAGGTAATGTTGAAGACATACACCTTCACTTATTATCTCAGCTCAAACTCTATCTTCATCAAGAAAACTCTGATCTCATCCTCCTGGTGATCAAATTCAACCTTGTATCACTCATAGCTCATGATAAAAACATCCTCATATATGACTATCTTATTCTTCTTAGCGTTTGTAAACCATCCATGTATCATTCACTTCACCAGGGTATGTTATCCTCCCTGTCCTCATACCTCGTAGCAATGTTCCAACTCACATCATCTTTATCCTTGGTGTATGGCATGCATACTGTCCTATCTCTCACTCCCATAACAAGAGGAAATAAGCATTTGGCTGCAGTCCAAATACAAAGTTCTTCCTATTCCAATAGTAGAGATGGTACATCCCACCTTGTCAGTACACCTTTAAATATAAGTTGAAATGTGCCACATATGTCAATCATCTCGATATCAAGGTTACTTCCATGGAAAACTGGTTTTGAAGCTACTTGGATCACCACACAATCCTTAGTCATATCCTATAGGTCTATAGGGTGCCGACACTTTTGGGGTCATCCCTCTTCCCTTATGCATCCAGAGAGTGCCCTACTCATCTGCCCTTTGGGTCCCATGAGTTCATGAACGTGATCAATCTCCTAACCCATGGCCCTCAAACAATGATAGCTATTACCTCCCGACCCTATGGTCATGTGCAACTAGGGAATTAGGTAACTCCTACTTCCATCGATCTTATCCCTACCTGACCCTAGGTGAGACTTAGGATTCTAGCATAGCACATGTCCAACTTAGAACCTTACCCAAGCCTTCATCATCTCTCTCTCTGCATTCATGGGCTGACTTTCATCCTTTCATAGGGGTCTTGGCAACATGCCTACCTGGGTCAGGCCCCATACTGATTACCTCCATGGTAACACATCCACATGCACTTAGAGATGGTTATCTATGGGTCTACATGTTCATTCTCATACCATGTACTTTTCACTTAGCTTCTCAAGATCCTATGAGAGCTCTTTAGGTTACCTCAAAACCACAGACACTGGTATACACCCTACAAAAGGGTCCCTCTCCCAGGATGTGAGGAAACTACATCTCTTGATAACAAAGGTCACAAACACCCTTATGTCTAGGGTTTACATCCATATGAGCATGCTTAACCCTAGCAAGCCACTAAGGCACATGCAGACCACCTACTAAACCATGCTAGGTCATACTTGTTCTCATCAAGATCATACCTTCCCATGTCATAAACTTAGCTATGAGGGGTTCATCAAACATACCTTAAACTCAAGGGGTTTCCCTTTCCTCTAACCATGAGAAGTACCATGCTCGCATCTATAAAAACTCAAACCTTGTCATGAGCATCAAGTACACCACTTCCCCTCTAAGGCCTAGGAACCCTAGGTTCACTTCTCTGATGTCCAACTGTCTGCTCAACCTCTAACCACGATCCAAACATGTACAAGGTATGGCATGCACTTCCTATCATCCTTCTACTCGAGCAACACTTCAGAGTGGAGTCCTCCTCAAGGACAACCAACAAGGTATAAGGCCTCACAACATGTTACTAAACCTCTTCATGGTTTAAGGAACTCTTCTTCTCATCTATACCATAGGTACAAAGGTACCAACAATCTCATCCTCTCTCTAGGGTTTGGTTCCTCTAATGGCAACCATAATATCATCAACATGAGGTAACCACTATCATCCACTTAGGTCGCATCATCCTCAATTCCCCACCTTTCCTCATATCCTGGAGTCTAGGCTTCCAACCTTCTTGCATGGTTCCTACTCTCTCTCTCTAGATCCAACCCTACCAGAGGTTCTCTCTCCATTAAGGTGGATCAATCTCACAAACATACCCCTACATGGGTGATACTTATGTTCAAACTTATGTTTGCTCAAGGTTATCCCTAGCCCTTTATGCTTATCTCATTAGCTATCCAACATACTCCCTTGGCCAGAGTTTTAGCCTACTTCTCGCACTACTGACATATTCTGGGTGCATACTATGCCATGCCCATAGGATTTCTATAGGTTCTTCTCTAACCTCATCATCGAAGGAGATATCCTTCACTATAATATGCACGACCCTTCCCAGGGTTGGGTCGCCAAAGGTACTAGGTCATCCAACCTCTCATGGCTTATAGGGGCATCCAAAGGCATGTCCACACACCTAGTCTATCATGACATCTAACTCATCATGTCATCTCTTTCTCTAACCACCACTTAGGGTTAGGGTTAGCTTCATCCTCAGAGGATGTGCCAGGTCTCTACTTATGATAGAGATCTCTTCCCCTATGACCAACTCTCTCTACTCATCCTCCTAATAAGAAGGTCTAACCTCAGTTCTCGTCTGAGGGCAATGACAACTCATGTCATACGACCTAAGCATGCATCTATTCTTTAGTTTACACTTAATCTATTAAGCTTATGTCCATGACATCTTATTTACATGCTTTTCATTAATTTGGTGGAGGATTCCTTAAACCTTATCAACCTTACCCATACCATATGAGGGTGAGGAACATAGAGAAAACCCTAATACTTAAGGTCTTTAACAACATTTGAGTGGAGAAGGGATGAATAAGATGAGAGAGTCCTAAAGGTATCTTATTTCGAGACAAATCCTAAGACATCAGCCAGCCAGTCACACTAATTCGAGAGTCCTCATATTCCAACTAGTGGTGCAGAGGAAAATCTTGCCAGCCCCGGATGTGATCCTTTTCTAGACACCTCTGTCTTTCGGAAAATCCTCTAATAACTCCCTTGGGTTCTATAGAGTTTGTAAAATGTAATAATTATTAAAGATTAAATGAGGAACCTATGATCTGATACCAAATGTAATGACCCTGCCTCCCAGTAACCCCCAATTAAGGGAGACCAAGAGGTCAGAGCCGTTATCCCAATTAACATGATCAAAGGTTCGACAAATAATCAATAACAATTATCAAATTCTACCAACTAAACTAAAGGGCTGTAATAAAATGAAACTTTGCATACCTTTTTCAAAAACTTGGATATCTACTTCTATCCACATATGGAGTCTATTCTAACTAATCCTCCTTTGTACTTTAACTCTTATTTAATTCCACATATGACACTTTACTATTTGTCCTTTTCAGTCTTGTACCTAAAATGCCGAAAAACAAAATGTCGGTCAGCATATAGAAATATGCCGATATGTGGGGACAACCAAAATTTTACAAATATGGCTAAAAATCTAATATCACAATCAAGTTAATTAACAAGCTAAAATACACTTTCAATGTGACATTCTCCACCGCTTTTGCCCTAACCCTGGCATATCCACCTTAGGATTTCTCTTTTGCCATTGACTTAAGGCCACCTTCTCAATCCCGAGCTTGGTGCCTAGGGTCACCCTTCATGGTGCCCTTTAGTCATGCAATATCATAGGCCACCTTGTCAATCCCGAGCTTGGTGCCTGGGGTCACCACTCATGGTGCCCATTGGTCTTCCCTCCTGGGCTGGACCTTTTGGCATCATCCATCAGGGTGGCATGTAGATGCGAAAATACACACTTATTTTACAATTGTGATAATCATAGTGACTTTATAATTTGCAAGTATGAACATCCAACTGATAAGTTGCATTCAATGTGATGAATCATCCGAGAAACCCTTTGGGAAACTAATGTGATTAAACATAATTAACCACATACATGTTCAGTTGATTTGAGATAGAAATATTCCATCCAAGCAAGAAAGCACATACAAAAAGATCCTGAAATATGCATACAATTTCCCATCATTGATTATGCCATCAAGATCTATCAAACCTAGCTCACTTCCTAGGGTTTCTAATCCACTTTTAAGATTTTCATTGCAATTAGGGTTTCACTTCATTTAGACTATTACTTCATAAACCTTAATTACCTCATCTATTCTTCACAAAAGATATTAACGTTATCCTTTAACAACATTTAACCTTAATTTTAGATTAAAGGCACAATTAGCCATCAATTAAGTCCATTAAGCCTCTTTTACATCAAAGCTACCATTTTTATCCTTTTAATCCATGACAAGTTCATTATGCCCATTTATCATTAATTCATAGTTTATTGTGGTCCAATTCACAAATGAACTCTATTTGTCATTAATTCTACTTTTATCCATTAGAAAACCCTAATTACTATATTAAGGGTATTTATCCACAATCAGGAACTTTTATACTCAAAATAGCTTAAAATTATCATATCTCAACTTTAATCATGAAATTGAACAATTAAATTCATTAAGAGTCACATTTACCAATATTAGGGTTTCAAGGCCCATTAAAGCATATTTATGCACATGAGCTTCTAAATTAAACCAATTACATGCAAAGTTCATCCTTTTTTATCTTAATGTATCTTTTCATGATTAACAGGCTAATATCAACTTTAATCATCCATTAAACTCTACTAATTACAATAATCATCTCAAAATAGGGTTTCTTAATCTTTAATTCATTAAAGTTGATAACTTACACTAATTCTCGAATAGAAAGAGGAATTACTTCTGAATATATTTTTAGTGGATTCCCCTCATTTTGCTGAGAAATGTTCATATTTTATACGTACCAATCTGAGGTACCATTATTTAGTTATGAATTTTGTAATAAAATCTTACTTGGACCAATCAGAACCTTCCACGTCGTCGTTTCCATGCAACGTTGCTCGACGGGTTTGAAAACATAACAGATTTTCGAAAATGCCCTTGGTAAGTTGATCATTCCTTCAATACGTAGAGGGGTATTCTCATCCAACGACGCCTCCTCCTTTCTTCTACCTCACGCAGGCCTACGCTGCCGCTCCAGTTGCGAAGGCCGTGTCTCCTCCCTCCCTCTCTGACCCCATCGGCCACCAGGGAGGTGTCCCCTATCTCCGTTGTGACCTCACACAAGCGAGGATGCCTCTAGTAAGCAGCCAGTCATCCGAGATCAAGTTCAGCAGGTTCTGCCACCATGGCCGACTTGCAGCCAACCTACGACATCACACAGGTGCAAGGAGCCAACAAGACAGTCATCAAGTTCCTCTTCGACGACGTAGAGCATCGAGATCTCCTTGTACTGCTTTAGGGATCACACTACCCCCTCTGTTGAGGTTTTAAATAAAAAAGAAGATGGAAGAGAGAGAGAAGAATGCTTGGGATTCTTAAACTTGAGCCGAAGGCTCTACCCCTTATATAGGGGAGGGTATCCACGCTCCAAGACATTCATCCAAGAGGAAACAAGTCCTCTCCCATTAGGAATCTTATTCCTTCAATGAGAAGTAATGTTCTCTCTCCTAAACATCTTCTTAAAAACAACATATTCATTGGATATTTAGGAATTCGAACATTCTTTTCTCTTACTCTCTTTAAGCTTTACTTTTAACCTATTGGCAAGAAATTATGTTTTCTTTTGTAGAAAATACCACATCTTTAATAATACCACAAAATCCATTAATTATACATCATATTATCTTCTTATTTTCTAGTGTTGGTATTTTCTCTTTCTTTTTCTCCATTGGGGCTCTTTGGACCCCAAGAAACTATAATATTTCGAAATTCCTTTTATGGATACTTATTATCCTTCTAGATGTATCTATATTCATTATTTCATATTATCTAGTTTATTTCTTATTAAAATATCTCTTTTTGAGGATTTCTCTTTATCTTTCTTTTTATTTTCCTCATTGTCATTCCATTTAACATTAGGAATCCTTAAGGATATGAAAATTCACCAAGGTAACTCAATTATACCTCTTTTCTTTTATTTGCCACATTTTATCATTGTTTTCAATTTCTTTCTTAATAAAGAAATATTTAATTGATCTTTTCTTTTCTTATTGCATTCTCTTTGCAACTTTGGAATCCTTGGAACCCAAGGAACCCAAGAGGCACAAAATCCACCTTTGGATTAAAATATTTTGCCTTCTAGAGGTTTCTACATTTTTATTTTCTCCATTGCTTATTAATAATGGACTTCCCTTTGTCTTTTCCTTATTATTGGGCCCAATAGCCAATAAAGCCCAAAAAACAATCATCAAGGCTATTGTAAATGAAACTCACTTGTCCCAAACAAATTATATCATTATTTGTTCCAATATCTTTAATAAGAGAAATTACATTTCTCACCAAATGAACCCAAAAGTTGGGGTTGTAACATCCCCCATCCTCTTCCCCTTCATCCCTTGGCACTCTAGAAACTATTTTCGTATGGTTGGTGTTGTTATGAGAGTCACAAAATATAGACACAAGTCTGGTGCGTGGCCAGGTTGGGAGTCAGGAAACTAGAATCTAGCCCACAAGGGTGGCCAACTGATCCAAAAGTGGAACCCACTAGTGCAAGCTAGCCCAAACCCAATGCCTTGGCCATGGCCTCCCTTAATGGAAGAGCGTGTGGTTCCTACCCAACCATATATCAAGGATCTATCCATACATAAACCATAAAATCAAGTAACTCTTGCAAGAGCCATAATAAATGCTAGGTTTCTTTGATCCCTACAAATAAATAGTCCTTTTTATCAACAAAATTCAATGAATCCAATATAATTGGTCCAAGAGGCTAGATCCCCATGCATATATAATGTTTTCCTAAAACTATGAACTTTTACCATGTTGTATATACTTGATGAATGACAATGATAAATATTTGATCTTTGTTACTTAGTCTACCGCCTAATAATCAAATTAGTAGCTTGGAAGTGCTTTGAACTACATGAGGGTCCTAATCACCTTTATTTATGACGAATGACTCTAATTTCTCATATGTGACTTGTATTAGGATATTAATGATGATTCTTGATCTAATTTATATCCTTATATCTAATATGACATCAAAATTCTAACCAAAATTTGAAATTAGCAATTGTTTGCCTCTCCATGGCACAAATATCAGTCCCTAATACCCCTTTTTGGGAAACTATGTTTCATTAAAAATGATGCACTTCATGCATGTACAGGTAACTTACATCAAGAGTTTGGAGAAACTATATTAACGAAACCCCAAAGAGAGGTAAGATACATGTCAAACCCTAAATCTTGACGACATTGTAGCTTTTCTAGTGAGTCGTCTTCATGATTATGATGTCTTGTACATTTATGGAGAACATGTTGGCATTGTCAAGAGAAATAATCATGTATAGTATTCATCTAAGAGTGTGCCATAGGAAACCCTCTATTGTCATTTGCAATAAGAGTGATTACCAGCTTGTCATCAGATTTAATAATAAGACTAGTAAAAGGAAGATCAACCATGTTAAGAAGAGATAGATGAACTACACCTATTTTAGCCTCAAGAATTTAAGTTGTATAGACAGACTTCGACCAACCTCCAATCCAAAGACCTACATTAGACTGTGCAACAAAAGTGGTGCTACAAGTGTTTGAGAATGAAGCACTTGTGTTTATTTTAACCCAACCTGCAAGAGTAACTATGAATTAAAAAAATTTTATGTTTGTAAAGTTACACCATCAAAGAATGCCTCAGAAATGGAATGTTCCATGTGAGTACTTGAATTCAATATATAGTATGTACATCACACTTCATTATTGAGAAAAGACATTCCTAGAAAACCATAGTTTATAGAAAGTGGAGACATAAATAACCATCAGTTCATAAGATGAATTAATAGATGCCTCAACCCAAGATACCAATGATTGTGTGAAGACCTCCTTAGAACTAGCACAATCTCATAACACATGTAATGCATCCTCAACCAGTGCATCACATATTGACATGAAGATATAGAAGTGAAATGACGATAAACTCTCTCTATGCATTCATGATTAGGGCTCCATGCAAAAGCAACCATTAAAAGTCCTTAAGTTTTTTTAGAAGTTTAATTTCCACATCATCTTCCATGGACCGTTTACACTTATAGACTTCCCTTCCAAGAGGAAAGTATATGTTGAAGAGTGTAATGACCTTGACCTGGGTTATGAGGTAACCCTATTTTTTTTGGATAAGTAAGTTGCTTAGAACTTTAAAATAACCCTCTAAAGTGTTTTGCTATCAGGTAACAAACTTATGTTTCAAATTTGGTCATGTTTGAATAATGTTTGGCAATGTTCTCATGTCTTGGACAAAATGCAATTTACCCAAGATAAGGGGTTATAGTGCAATATGTCATATGTTGAACATGCCTCATGTTTTTTAGCATCATTATAGAGATAATGAGGCAAGGTGGTGTCTTTTGGAAAGCCTAAATTCCAAGTTTGAATTTGTTTGAATAATGCTAGTGACTTGTGTACCAATTTTGTTGCAAGTTGTAATTTACCCAAAGTATAGGGTTGATATGAAAATTACCACCTATAGAGTGTCCCTACTCCATCCTAGTATCATTTAGAGGAGAGAGGAAGGAGGCACCATGTTTGAATCATATTTGAGTCTGATATTCTTGGTAATGAGAAGACCAAGAAAGGGTTGAATGTGAAACCCTAATTTGAGCTTGTATCAGGTTGTAGAGTCCATATGGGAGTGCCTATCAGCTAAGGAGACATAGAGGGGATCCCATATAGGTTTTTGAAATCTTGGCATTGTCCATGAATATAAAAGCACCTCAAGGAGGTGATCCATTTCTAGTTAGATCCTCCTTGCAAAAGTTGTAACAATTTGCATAATTTATGAGATAAAGATGAGATATCTTATCAAACAAGATAACTAATGGCCGGAATATCATCTCTAGATTATCCTCAAGTGTTTTCCATGTAAAGATAAATATGTGTGCATGCAAGGACAGGTTTCAACCATGCATGTACACGTGGCACCTAGTAGCTTAAAATGGTGACACCTCATATAGACACTTTTTCATGAACCTCAAGTATATATACCCTTTCTTTCACCCATAAGTGGAATTTTTTGACATCTATCACCCCTTTCTCTTAGAAATCGTTCCTAGAGTCTATATATCGTGCAAGGGTGAAGGATTATCATGCATAGAGCTTTGGTATCACCCATAGCAAAGTGATATCACCCATTGCAAAGTGATATCATCCAAGTGAGGGATATCGACCATAAGTGAAGGATATGGGCCACAAATGGTGAGGTATCGTGCATAGGGTTGAGGAGATCAAGTCTTAGACCTTTTATAAGCTCACCTTCAACCTTGGGAACATGAATCTTTGGATTTTTGAGCTTTGAAGTTTCTCTTGAGGTGGGTTATATAACTTGAACTCAATTATGTTATTATTTATCATCAATCTTGCCTTAGTTAAATGTTTTACTTTCAAATATATTTTTTTCTTGCATAATTGATGAATCCATGAGCTTAGTAACCTAGGACTGTTGTACATGAACTAGAACAAGTAGAATGAAGGTCTAGAGCTTGAATATGATGGTATCACCATATAAAGTGATATCGGGTTCAAGCACATAAGAAAGCACCTCTAACCCGATATGGTGATGCACCTACACTACTAAAACGATATGGATATGAGTTTATACTTCCTTTCAAGACTTGGTGATGTAGTATACACCTCTTTCACGATATGAGGTCAAAAATACCCCTTAGGCACAATATGGTGTGAAGCACACAGACACCTCTTTGCCCGATATGGTGTGAAGAACACACACACCTCTTTGCCCGATATGGTGTGAAGCACACACACCTCTTTGCCGGATGTGGTGTGAAGAACACACACACCTCTTTGCCTGATAAGGGGTTATAGTGCAATATGTCATATGTTAAACATAACTCATGTGTTTTAGCATCATTATAGAGATAATTATGCAAGGTGGTGTCTTGTGGAAAGCCTAAATTCCAAGTTTGAATTTGTTTGAATGATGCTAGTGGCTTGTGTACCAATTTTGGTGCAAGTTGTAATTTACCCAAAGTATAGGGTTGATATGAACATTACCACCTCTAGAGTGTCCCTACTCCCTCCTAGTATCATTTATAGTATAGATAAAGAAGGAGGCACCATGTTTTAATCATATTTGACTATGATATTCTTGGTAATGAAAAGACCAAGAAAGGGTTGAATGTGAAACCCTAATTTGAGCTTGTATCGGGTTGTAGAGTCCATATGGGAGTGCCTATCGGACAAGGAGCAATAGAGGGGATCCCATATTGGTTTTTGAACTCTTGGACTTGTCCATGATGAGAAAAGCACCTCAAGTAGGTGATCCATGTCGAGTTAGATGCTCCTTGCAAAAGTTGTATCGGTTTGCATAATTTTTGAGATAAAGATGAGATATCTTATCAAACAAGATAACTAATGGCCAAAATATCATCTATAGATTATCCTAAAGTGTTTTGCATGTCAAGATAAATATGATTGCATGCAAGGGCAGGTGTCAACCATGCATGGACACGTGGCACCTAGTAGCTTAAAATGGTGACACCTCATATACACACTTTTTCATGAACCTCAGGTATATATACCCTTCCTTCACCCATAAGTGGAATGTTTTGAAATCTATCACCCCCTTGCCATTATATATCGTTCTTAGAGTCTAGATATCATGCATAGAGCTTTGGTATCACCCATAGCAAAGTGATATCACCCATTGCAAAGTGATATCGGCCAAGTGAGGGATATCGACCATAAGTGAAGGATATCAGCCACAACTGGTGAGGTAATGTGCATAGGGCTGCAGAGCTCAAGTCTTGGATCTTTTAGAAGCTCACCTTCAACCTTGGGAATGTAAATCTTTGGATCTTGGAGCTTTGAAGTTGATCTTGAGGTGGGTTATATAACTTGAACTCAATTATGTTATTATTTATCATCAATCTTGCCTTGGTTAAATGATTTACTTTCAAATAGAATTTTCTTGCATAATTGATGAATCCATGAGGTCTAGTAGTAACCTAGGACTGTTTTCCATGAACTAGAACAAGTAGAACGAATGTATAGATCTTGAAGATGATGGTATCACCTTATAAAGTGATATCGGGTTCAAGCACATAAGCAAGCACCTCTAACCTGATATGGTGATGCACCTACACTACTAAAACGATATGGATATGAGTTTATACTTCCTTGCATGATATGGTGATTTAGTATACACCTATTGCACGATATGAGGTCCAAAATACCCCTTAGGCACAATATGGTGTGAAGCACACAAAAACCTCTTTGCCCAATATCGTGTGAAGCACACACACACCTCTTTGACTGATATGGTGTGAAGCACACACACACCTCTTTGCCCGATATAGTGTGAAGCACACACACATATTTTCCCGATATGGTGTGAAGCGCACACACACCACTTTGCCCGATATGGTGTGAAGCATACACACACCTCTTTTCCCGATATGGTGTGAAGCACCTCAATTCAATATACTTGATTGAGTAACAAATGTAGTGTATTATGTCAAATAATACATTAAGACATACAAAGTTTAATGCACTTTGATAAGTGTAGGCTAACATACCTTTGAGAAAGGGTTAATCCAAGTTAATAAAGTATGATGTAATCAATATCCTAGTGAGGATGAGAGAGAAACTCATACTTTGTGTTGATAATCATTTATTGAAAAATGATGAGAATAAATAAGTATGATTGAATACTTATGATATCAATGTATGCTCCTAGATGTGTGGAGCAATGAATTAGGTGGATTGATAATATGAACTTGAAACCCTATTCGGCTATAAAGGGAAGCCCTAACCCTAATAATGGGAAGGTGATAACCTCCCATTTTGTGACATTATATTATTAGTTCTACTTAATTTTCCATACTCTTTCTTAGATAAATTAGATAGAATCATTAACTTTTTTACTTTAATTGCTGATATACCAATAAACTAACTTCTCTTCTTTATCATTACAGGAAAACACAAAAAAATTACAAAGACTCCATACGGTCCCAAGACCGCATGAAGGCCATACGGTCCCAAGACCGCATGAAGGCCATACGGTCCCAAGACCGCATGAAGGCCATACGGTCCCAAGACCGCATGAAGGTCATACGGTCCCAAGACCGCATGAAGGCCATACGGTCCCAAGACCGCATGAAGGCCATACGGTCCCAAGACCACATGAAGGTCATACGGTCCCAAGACCGCATGAAGGTCATACGGTCCCAAGACCGCATGAAGGTCATACGGTCCCAAGACCGCATGAAGGTCATACGGTCCCAAGACCGCATGAAGGTCATACGGTCCCAAGAGCGCATGAAGGCCATACGGTCCCAAGACTGCATGAAGGTCATACGGTCCCAAAACCGCATGAAGGTCATACGGTCCCAAAACCGCATGAAGGCCATACAGTCCCAAGACCGCATGAAGGTCATACGGTCCCAAGACCGCATGAAGGCCATACAGTCCCAAGACCGTATAAGACTAAACGATCTTAGAGACCGCATAAAGGCAAACGGTTTGAGAACCCCAAACGGTCTCAAGACCGTTTGGGCTCAACTTAAGCCTATAAATAAGACCCCAAGGGTCACCTCAGGGGGAGAGAATTCTCAGACGTCGAAAGGCTGCCCCAATCGTTCCAGAGCTCCTACCACTTCCATCCTCCGCCCTGAGGCAGTCGATCTGAGATCCATACTCCATCTTGAAGCTGCTTTCTCCTTCTTCGCTAAGAAGGTGGGAAGAGGAGACCTCCTCATCGTGCAACCTACGAAGACTGGTGGATCGTTTCTCTCTCCCCAAGGAGTTTACTTTCCTCCCTCCTTTGTGGGGATGATGCTCTCTCTCTCTTCTCACCTCCTTCTTGGTCCTAGTCATGAGGGAGTAGTCTTCTTCACTAGGGTGCGGGGAGTAGCCCCGCTACCCATACTTTCATATCATGTAAAATGTAATCCTTAGGTTGTAATAGAGAGTTCTTATCTTTGTTAGTTCGATATCAAACGATTAATGAATGCATGTTGCTTGATCTCCAACTTGTGTTATCCTTTATCTTTTAGTATGAATTGTCTACGTTTGTACTATTAGATTCGAAACTCGTTTGCATGTTGGTTCTTGGTGCATGTATACACCATGCATCTAATTCGGTATCCAGAAGTGTATCTCAAGAAGTGGAGTAAACTCACTATCATCCGTTGCACTTTCGTACTATGAAATGGAATCAGTTGACGTATGGAAGTGAAACCTTGGTATGTCGAGGAACACACTTTGCGAGGGGAATGATGCAAAGTAATGTGACCATTTTTTCGGGAATGGCTGGCGTTGCGACATTCCCGCACTTCTCGTAGCTAGATTATCTGAAAGGAGGCTAGGTCTACAAGGATACTAACTAACCGAACTCTTTTTGCAGGTTAAGTTTTGCTTTGCATGTGTTGATCGATGTGTAGTGGCGGTGAAAAACCGATTACACCCTAGTGATCTTTCATCATTGTTAACAACCTAGATTTACTTGCTTTCTTTACTTTACTTGCACTTAGCTTAAAAACAACCAAATCAACCTTTTGATCTAAATACCAACTATTGAGTGATTAAGTGAAATTCAAACGTTTTCCATCTTGTTGGCAACAACAAGACCGTTGTCTCGAGGATTCGACCCTTAACTATACTATGATAAGACTTCCACGTATCCTAGCATACGTGGGTGGAGTTTTAACTTAGTATAAGCAAGGCTAAACTTAGAGATCTTCTATCTCTAGGATTTTTAGTGGTGCACGCAACTCCACGTAAGTGGGGGCTCCATCAGAAGGTTGCATTTCTCATATTGCATAAGCCTTGTGAGATATGTGAAATACTTGTACAACAAGTATAATGTTTATATAGCCCTTATGACCTAGAGATAGTTGTTGTCTAGTGAGATGTGACAAGGTGTTTAATGGCCTTGTAATCCTTGTGAATAGTTGTTTCCTAATGAGAGGTGACAAGATTTTTAATGGCCTTGTGAGCCATGTGAATAGTTGTTTCCTAGTGAGAGGTGACAAGATGTTTAATGGCCTTATGAGCCATGTGAATAGTTGTTTCCTAGTGAGAGGTGACAAGATGTTTAATGGCCTTGTGAGCCATGTGAATAGTTGTTGCCTAGTGAGAGGTGACAAGATGTTTATCTAGAGATTGATGTAAGAGATGGTAATGTTTAAAATAAACAAGGAAAACAAGAACCCCATAACATAATAATAATGATAAATGATTACAAAGATAATAATGAAATCTTGGTCATACATACATTATGGTCATAGACAAATAACGGCTATAGTGCTTTGAATATATTAAAATGAGATATGAAGAATACTTGTATCACATAAAGGATGTGAACATGTATGATGGTTCGATTGAGGGATAATGCCTAGCAAAGGTGATGTGGTGTTCAATGATGAGTTTAAGGGATTGATATACCATGATTAAAGTGAAAGGGAAACATAAAGGTATTCCAACTCTTATGGAATGTCTGGCTGTACTCTCAAAATGATCTCACAAGGTTGGTATAATCCAATACCTAACTGTACTCTCAAAATGATCTCACAGGGTTGGCATAGCCCAATGCCTGGATGAACTCACATGATTGGTACAATCCAATACCTGGTTGTGATCTCACATGGTTTGTATAATCCAATGCCTGGCTATACTCTCAAAATGATATCATAGGGTTGGCATATCCCAATGCTTGGCTGAACTCACATGATTGGTACAATCCAATACCTGGCTATGATCTCACAGGGTTGGTATAATCCAATGCCTGGCTGTACTCTCAAAATGATCTCACAGGGTTGGCATAGCCCATTGCCTAGCTGAACTCATAGGATTGGTACAATCCAATACCTGGTTGTGATCTCACAGGGTTGGTATTAACCAATGCCTGGCTATACTCTCAAAATGATGTCATAGGGTTGGCATAGTCCAATGCCTGGATGAACTCTATTAGGATTGGTATAGTCCAATACCTAGCTTTGATCTCTGGAAAGGTACAATCCAATACCTGGTTGAAGTCTTATAAAATCAATACCTGGTTAGCAAATTGGCTGAGGCCAATAGATAGAAATGAGAATGATTTATGGTCATCATACCATGATAATATTATCACAGGATAAGCTTGAGATGTTGGCATGATATGATGGGTAAATGATATACATGTTCTTTCATATTCCTTATAAAGTGAATAGATGATTTACTACTCTATCATAGATAGTTGCAATTCTTAAAAAGATGAGAATGTTCTAAACTACTTATCGTCTACTTGGTTTAATACTATCTAACTGTGATAATAACATTGTTGGTAGAGAGTTATATCTCTCGCTGGGACAATTGTCTCACCCCGTGGGATCCACATTTTTTTAGGTGGACATGCATGAGGGGGGTTGAGACCGTACTGCAGAGAGAGAACAACAACAACAGGGACAACAATGACAGCTCAGGTTGCGTGTACTATCTGTTGTGTCTTATAGATAGAACTCCTATGTCTCATCTCTGTACTCTCAGGTCATTGGATTTAGTATGTGTTGGTTTTATGAACAATTTGAGATTTTGGCTTGTATGCCTCGAGCTTTGATGTTGCTTTAAGTATATGTTTTGAGAAAGGAACAGTTATATGTTATCCTCGAGAAGAGATGGTACAATGAATGTACAATATGATCAATGATGAATATCAGGTTTTGGTTCTTCCTTAAAGACTTTTCCTGGAAATGGACTTCTTTGCAAATGATTTTAATTTTTAGTGATTTTTGTTAATACGCTGGTCATGATTATTCCACATAATTAGTAACGATTTGGTTATCAGTTTGGTGGAGGTCGTTACAAGTTTGGTATCAGAGCTTAAGGTTCGCTGAGTCTACAAAGACATAGGACTAAGGTTTTGAGTCTGTTCTAGTGTCCTACGGTATATCCTATAATGACTTCTACTTATGCAGAAGACATGGTGAAGTTTAAAAATAACTGGAGAACACCAGGAACACGTTGCTAAGAGAAATGTTGTTGCACCAAGAGAGGGTGCAAGGGATCAGGCAAGAGAAAAATGAGTGCCTGAGAATTCCTATCTTGACCCAATCATGATAGAGAATCCTGCTTTTTATGCTCTTGTTGGGTAGGATAGAGCAACAATGATGCATATATTGGACTAGACAGTAGCAATACAATCTAGGTTACCAGCCTCAAGACAGAAACTTTAGGTTCTGAAAGGAATCCTGAATGAAATAGTCATGTTGGAATAGTGGAAAATCAGGGAAGGATTAACATATGGCAAGAAAATAGACTTTGTCATAAGTATAAATAGATAGTACATCTGTGATGGCAATGCCCAAAGAGGGGCAATAAGCTGAGAATTAAGGAAATGTCTTTATAATTCTAGAGACATTTGCCTAGTTGTCTAAAAAGACATAGTTTTTCGTGACACCAGTGCAATAAATGCCTAGTGCACCAGGGCAGTAGTCACTATGTTGAGGCAAAAGTCCTAACTTTCCACCTATAAGAACTCCTGACTTAGCCTTTACATCGATAATAAGACCGATAAGACTATGGTACAAGGACAATACATGTTATAGATATGGACATGTTGAGCATACTAAACCCATTTGTTCAAAAGAAGGGGGGGTGACCCAACAATTGAGGCAGACTTGGAAGGGCTTATGAAAGTTACAACCCAATAGTGTAAAAAAGCAAAAGTAACCACATGAAACACCTAGACTCTATGTTTGAATCAACCTAAAGTGGTAAATGAGTGTGAGGGGTGACAGTCAAATAGAGCTTTTTCATTCTGATATGTCTTCTCTTGATTTTATCTGATAATCATAAGAAGATAGTTGTTGTTGAGCTTCCTTTAATTAGTCCTATGAGGACATGAGGAAGAGATAAGAAGGATGAGAACCTATATTCAGTCCAATATTATCCTATATGTTTTGAAATTTCTCTCTTCATGATGAAAGGAAGAGATTTAAAATAAACACCCAGAGAAAATTTGAGATACTAAGTAGTAAAACTTAAAGAGATGTAACATAATATAAACAAATTCATACTTCCTAATTTCAGTTCTTGAATACCCTGGCCAGGTATTCATCTATTGAAGGCAAGGTAAGTATGGAACTCTTAGATTGCTATCTTTCTGATTACTCTGATCAAGTAGTCATTTTGAGACAATCTAAAGAGCATAATGAAGTAGGAGATGTGGCACGAATATTTCTACCACATCCTAATTGATATATGAAGGAATCTGAGTTAATCATAGATCAACTTATAAGTAAAAGGAAATGTTTAGTATAATGAATACCTTGGTCTGAGGACCTTGAGGTAACAGTCACCTAATGAGAGGTGACAATGTTCAGTGATGAACTAAGGGTTTGAATACCCAAATCTGGTAATCATGATGATGATAATGCTAAGGGATGATGACATGCAATCATCTCTATAATTCCTATGCCGATGACAAGGAATCAAAGAGGAAACAAGATTCAATGACACATGAACAATTGAAAGTTCATGCAATACTCAAAGAAGGTGATAACCTCTTTTCTTTAATAAACAACCCTGAATAATGATGAGGTGATAAGAAGGACTATGTTTCCTTGTATTCCTTCCTTTCAGGAACATGACAAACAAGTAAGTCTTATGACACTTGATATGCATAGATTTGAAGTAATCTATAATGGGATACTTTGAAAAGTATCAGTTAGTTATGGATTCTAGTTCCAAGACAAAAATATATGTGATAAGTAATATGTTTGGTTTTGGTAAATAACTACAGAGGATGGAAATGATATGGATGTAATAAGTTTTTGACACATGTAACTAATACCAAGGTAAGGAGTTATAGTATCCAAGAAGTTTTAAAGGCATGCGATGGTGAGGACATGACTCCTAATAAGATGATTAATGCTTGGTTACCTAGAAAGGTCAACTTTGAGATTGGTTTGGTTACATATGATAATATGAACATCATATGTTAGGGGTTTTTGCTCTGCGTAAACATGACATCGATAAGGATGTACTAATTGAGGGAACAATTGTGAAATCATTGTGGGAAAATCTTACCAAGCTAAAAATAATTCTTCAGAATATCCCTATTTAGATCTGTTAAGGCAACATATACATAACATCTAGAGATACCTCTGAGATAAGTTCTCCTTAAAT
Organism: Alisma plantago-aquatica; assembly: GCA_963693085.1. NCBI lineage: Eukaryota > Viridiplantae > Streptophyta > Magnoliopsida > Alismatales > Alismataceae > Alisma > Alisma plantago-aquatica. Next base: position 289,747,264 of record OY856414.1, read on the forward strand.
AAGTGGCCTCTCCTTATGATAAGAGAATGTACAACTAGGAAGATAGTTGGTGCAAGTCATAAGAAAGTTTAGTGTTGTGTTAGTAGACTAGATGGCACAACAAATACATGTTAAGACTTGTAGTCCCAAGAGGGTGATAGAATGTAACTCTAGTTTTTCCTTGGAGGTGAAATACTAAACTAAAAGAGGAGTATGGAAGACTCCCAAGGTCAAGAATCTTATCACATAAAAGATGTAAGTCAATAAGGTTTGACACCTGAATTATTCAAAGTATGAATAGTACTTCTCTGATTTAGAAAGTGTTACCTGACACAATATTGACACTGTAGTCATTAATGAAAAAGATAGTTGGGTATGTGTCCTGACAGATTCTATGATGACTCTGAATGGAAGGACTTTGTGCTAGTCAAAGTTCTATGCTATCTTCATGACATCAAGATGTTATGTGGATACTTGATGATATGATGCATGAATGACAATTGTCTTTCTTCATCTTGGATTTTGGGAATGAAATCCTTGTTAGGGGTTTATAACTTGTAATGACCATGACCTGGGTTATGAGGTAACCCTATTTGTTTTGGATAAGTAAGTTTCTTAGAACTTTAAAATAATCCTCTAAAGTGTTTTTCTATCAGGTAACAAACTTATGTTTCAAATTTGGTCCTGTTTGAATAATGTTTGAGCAATGTTCTCATGTCTTGGACCAAAATGCAATTTGCCCAAGGTAAGGGGTTATAGTGCAATATGTCATATGTTGAACATGACTCATGTGTTTTAGAATCATTATAGAGAGAATGATGTAAGGTGGTGTCTTTTGGAAAGCCTAAATTCCAAGTTTGAATTTGTTTGAATAATGCTAGTGACTTGTGTACCAATTTTGGTGCAGGTTGTAATTTACCCAAAGTATAGGGTTGATATGCAAATTACCATCTCTAGAGTGTCCCTACTCCATCCTAGTATCATTTATAGGAGAGATAAAAAAGGAGGCACCATGTTTGAATCATATTTGACTATGATATTCTTGGTAATGAAAAGACCAAGAAAAGGTTGAATGTGAAACCCTAATTTGAGCTTGTATCGGGTTGTAGAGTCCATATGGGAGTGCCTATCGGCCAAGGAACCATATAGGGGATCCCATATCGGTTTTGGAACTCTTGGCCTTATCCATGATGATAAAAGATCCTCAAGGAGGTTATCCATGTCGAGTTAGATGCTCCTTGCAAAAGTTGTACCAGTTTGCATAATTTATGAGATAAAGATGAGATGTCTTATCAAACAAGATTACTAATGGCCGAAATATCATCTATAGATTATCCTCAAGTGTTTTTCATATCAAGATAAATATTAGTGCATGCAAGGACAGGTGTCAACCATGCATGGACACATGGCACCTAGTAGCTTAAAATGGTGACACCTCATATACACACTTTTTCATGAACCTCAAGTATATATACCCTTCCTTTCACCCATAAGTGGAATTTTTCGAAATCTATCACCCCTTTGCTCTTAGATATCGTGCATAGAGTCTATATATCATGCATATAGCTTTGGTATCACCCATAGCAAAGTGAAATCATTCATTGTAAAGTGATATCAGCCATAAGTGAAGGATATCAGCCACAAATGGTGAGGTATCGTGCATAGCGCTGAGGAGCTCAAGTCTTGGAAATTTAAGAAGCTCACCTTCAACCTTGGGAAAGTCAATATTTGGAGTTTGGAGATTTGAAGTTTCTCTTGAGGTGGGTTATATAACTTGAACTCAATTATATAATTATTTATCATCAATCTTGCCTTAGTTAAATGATTTACTTTCAAATAGATATTTCTTACATAATTGATGAATCGATGAGCTCTAGTAGTAACCTAGGACTTTTTTCCATGAACTAGAACAAGTATAACGAAGGTCTAGAGCTTGAAGATGATGATATCACCTTATAAAGTTCTATTGGGTTCAAGCACATAAGCAAGCACCTCTAACCCGATATGGTGATGCACCTACACTACTAAAACGATATGGATATGAGTTTATACTTCCTTGCATGATATGGTGATGTAGTATACACCTCTTGCATGATATGAGATCAAAAATACCCCTTTGGAACAATATGGTGTGAAGCACACACACACCTCTTTGCCCAATATGGTATGAAGCATACACACACCTCTTTGCCCGATATGGTGTGAAGCAGACACACACCTCTTTGCCCGATATGGTGTGAAGCACACACACCTATTTGCCCATTATGGTGTGAAGCACACACACACCTCTTTTCCCGATATGGTATGAAGCACATACACACCTCTTTGCCCAATATGCTGTGAAGCACGCACACACCTCTTTTCCCGATATGGTGTGAAGCATACACACACCTTTTTGCCCGATATGGTGTGAAGCACCTCAATTCAATATACTTGATTGAGTGACACATGTAGTGTGTTATGTCAAATGATACATTAATACATATAGAGTTTAATGCACTTTCATAAGTGTAGGATAACATACCTTAGAGAAAGGGTTAAACTAAGCTAATAAAGTATGATGTAATCAATATCCTAGTGAGGATGAGAGAGAAACTCATACTTTGCATTGATAATCATTTAATGATAAATGATGAGAATAAATAAGTATGATTGAATACTTACGATATCAATGTATGATCCTAGATGTATGGAGCAATGAATTAGGTGGATTGATAATATGGACTTGAAACCCTATTCGGCTATAAAGGGAAACCCTAACCCTAATAATGGGAAGGTTGTATTTCTCTTATTGCATAAGCCTTATGAGATATGTGAAATACTTTTACAACAAGTATAATGTTTATATAGGCCTTATGACCTAGAGATAATTGTTTCCTAGTGAGAGGTGAAAAGGTGTTTAATGTCCTTGTAAGCCATGCGAATAGTTGTTTCCTAGTGAGAGGTGACAAGATGTTTAATGGCCTTGTGAGCCATGTGAATAGTTGGTTCCTAGTGAGAGGTGACAAGATGTTTAATGGCTTTGTGAGCCATGTGAATAGTTGTTGCCTAGTGAGAGGTGAAAAGATGTTTAATGGCCTAGTGAGCCATGCAATTAGTTGTTTCCTAGTGAGAGGTGACAAGATGTTGATCTAGAGATTGATGTAAGAGATGGTAATGTTTAAAATAAACCAAGAAAACAGGAACCTCGTAACATAATAATAATAATAATAATAATAATAATAAATGATTACAAATATAATAATGAAATCTGGGTCATACATACATTTTGGTCATAGCCAAATAAGGGCTATAGTGTTTTGAATATGTTAAAATGAGATATGAGGAATACTTGTATCACATAAAGGATGTGAATGTGTATGATGGTTTGATTTAGGGATAATGCCTAGCAAAGGTGATGTGGTGTTCAATGATGAGTTTAAGGGATTGATATCCCATGATGAAATTGCAAGGGAAACATAAAGGTATTTGAACTCTTATGGAATCCTTAGCAATATGGCCATGATCTCACAGGGTTGGTATAATCCAATGCCTGGTTGTACTCTCAAAATGATCTCACAGGGTTGGTATAATCCAATGCCAGACTGTACTCTCAAAATGATCTCACAGGGTTGGCATAGTCCAATGCCTGACTGAACTCGTAGGATTGGTACAATCCAATAACCGACTGTGATCACATAAGGTTGGTATAATCCAATGCCTAGCTATACTCTCAAAATGCTCTAACAGGGTTGGCATAGTCCAATGCCTGAATGAACTCACAAGATTGGTACAATCCAATACCTGGTTGTGATCTCACATGGTTGGTATAATCCAATGCTTGGCTGTACTCTCAAAATTATCTCACAGGGTTGGCATAGCCCATTACCTGGCTGAACTCATAGGATTGGTACAATCCAATACCTGGATGTGATCTCACATGGTTCGTATAAACCAATGCCGGGATATACTCTCAAAATGATCTCATAGGGTTGGCATAGTCCAATGCCTGGATGAACTCTATTAGGATTGGTATAGTCCAATACCTGACTATGATATCTGGAATGGTACAATCCAATACCTGGCTGAACTCTTATAAAATCAATACCTGGTTAGGAAATTGGCTGAGGCCAACAGATAGAAATGAGAATGATTCATGGTCATCATACCATGATAATATTATCATAGGATAAGCTTGAGATGTTGGCATGATATGATGGGTAAATGATATACATGTTCTTTCATATTCCTTATAAAGTAAATAGACGATTTACTAATCTATCATAGATAGTTGTAATTCTTGAAAAGATGAGAATGTTCTAAACTACTTATCCTATGCTTAGTTTAATACTATCTAACTGTGATAATAACATTGTTGGCGGAGAGTTATATCTCTCGCTGGGACAATTGTTTCACCCAATGGGATCCACATTTTTTTAGGTGGACGTGCATGAGGGGGGTTGAGACCGTACTGCAGAGAGAGAACAACATCAGCAGGGACAATAGTGACATCTCAGGTTGCGTGTTCTGTCTGTTGTGTCTTGTAGATAGAATTCCTATGTGTCGTCTCTGTACTCTCAGGTCCTTGGATTTAGTACGTGTTGGTTTGATGAACAATTTGAGATTTTGTCTTGTATGCCTCGAGCTTTGATGTTGCTTTAAGTATATGTTTTTAGAAAGAAATTGTTATATGTTATCCTCGAGAAGAGATGGTACAATGTATGTACAATATGATCAATGATGAATATCAGGTTTTGGTTCTTCCTTAAAGACTTTTCCTGGAAATGGACTTCTTTGCAAAATGGTTTTAATTTTTAGTGATTTTTGTTAATCCACTGGTCATAATTATTCCGTATAATTAGTAATGATTTGGTTGTCAGTTTGGTGGCGGTCATTACAAAGAGAGTGAGAATACTCCACTAGTCATCAAGGACCATGACTATGTATCTTTAGAAAAGCAAAAATTGGCTAGATATGCTCATAATTCTAGTATCTACATTAGTAGGGATGTAGAAATTGATGAACTGCTAATCCCAAGAACCAGACAAGTCATTCATCGATACTGCTTTCAAATCTTCTAAATCTACAAGTATTGGATGAATAAGAAGAGAAGATTACTCAGAAATTTTGTGGTATCTAGTTATCAGACCAGAACGAATAGCAACTCCATTTCCTATGACTTTACAATTGTGTTGCATAGCTAATTGTTTTAAAGAACAAATTGACCTTTAGAATGATTTAATATAATGACCTGAGTGTGAGTTAGAAATATAAGTATTTGTGTATAAGACTTGTAGCCTAGGCAGTATTCCTTCCAATAATAAACTCCCAGGCTGACTTCATGATCTAAATCATGATTCCTATCATGCATATAAATAAACCAAGACCACCATTCCTTTTTGGTATGATGATCTTCTCCCAAACTACTAGAGAAATGGAGGGTTGTTGTGGTCCTATTTTCTATATAAAATGACATATCATCATGTCTATGTTGTTGAAAAGAGACACATGAAGGATTGAGTGTGCATAGTATATGTAGAGATAGCCATTAGCAGTTACTTTTCCACAGAGATGCATTCAACTAGGTTGAGTGAGCGTGCAACACAACTAGATAAACGCCCCTGGATTTTATTTGAGATATGTTCATATGTTTGTTATGTATCTCTACCATGGAGTACTAGTACACCCAAATAAATTCCAAGATCAGAGGTATCTATCATCCCTATCCTCTCATAGATTTTCCTTTGTAGAGAGAGTGAGACTGACTTTGAGAAGAAAATAACACTTTTGCTTACTGAACTCACTATTCAAAAGATTCTCCAAAATGATCAAAACAATGTATACTATGTCTATATCGTTCACATCATTGTTTAAGAATAGAATTATATCATCACCAAAAGGAGCAGGAGAAACACAACAACATTGTTGCCATAGCTTCAAGGGTTTCCACATAGAATTATGAACAAGATTATTGATTAGAAGAGTTAATCGATTAAAACATAAGACGAAAAGATAGGGTGATAAAGGGTCACCTTGTTGTAGTCACCTAAATGGCTTAAAACTGGGTAATTATTCACCATTGCAAATGACATTAATACTTTCACCACATATAGCATTCATAATATAAGATATTATGTTTGAAGGAAATCCAACTTTAGAGAAAGTGACTAGAAAAAAGTTCCAAGACATACAATCATATTCCTTCACCAAATTGATTTTGATAGCTATCAAAGGGATATACGTTGTCTTCTCATATTATGAATGGGCTCTGGGACAAAAAAATATTATAATAAATTATCCAACCATGAATAAAGCTAGATTTTTCATGAGAAATCCACTTGTCCATGTAATGATTTAGATGATTGACAACTATATTAGAAATATGTTTCAAGCATGCATTCATTATATGTATCATTGGGATTAGGTATCTATCATGGGACCATTTATTACCCAAATCCTAACTCCAAATGACTACAAAGTCAATGTCAACAGGATTTAGGCATCCATCCTTAGCATGGTATTATCAAAGAGTGAATGTGGAAGCGTAAAATCTTAGCATACATGAACAAATAACAAGATAAAAGCACCAATCATAATCTCAACATTCAACAAGTATTATTAAGCAACATTGTCTTATTACAACATTTCAATTACATATTCAAGAGTCAAATTTTACAAGTATGTTCATGTATACTAGATATCTTACAACAAGTAAACCTGACATAGCTCACCAACCATCTACTCTCTATCAATCTCCGAACCTATAAAATACATGAAACAAGCATGTCATTACACGTGGTGTTGAGTATAGGGCTAAAAATACACACACACAAACACACACACACACGCACACACACACACACACACATATATATATAAATATATATATATATATATATATATGTATGTATATATATAAGCTTTGTATAATATGAGAAGAGTTTTAGTAGTAACAAATGAGAATAAACAAGTTAAGTATTTAGCAAAATGAGAGCCCATGTAATATCAATTTACTCCAACTATACCAACAATATCATGTATTCATAATGCACTAAATTCCAATTGGAAGAGTCCGTAAGGGTGCTAAGGATTATCTAACCCTTTTCTATGTGAGGGACCTCAAATACATTGTCAAAAGCTAGCCCTTTTATCGACACTATAAAAACTTGATCTTTTAGACTAACTTTTTCCCAACATTATATAAATTAGAATATATATTAATGAGTTCAGATATATTCATCCTCTAAATCAGAGTTGCAAAAGCTTATTTATACATAGGACTACAAAGTAAGTATCTGAATAAGTCTTATCAACCCTTCAACAGGGGACAACTCTTGCATGTTTCTTCTAGTTCTTCTTTGTATCACTTGCCCATGAGTTCCCGAAGGGAATGAAACCAAACATGGACCCCAATAAGGGAATATAAATCAGAAAGGCTAGTACTAAATAAAATTATTGAGCTATTTGAAAAATAAAATTAATGAAATCAAATATAGGTAAGTTTGGTTGGTGGACTATGTTAATATCAAGAAGATGGTCTGGCTACCATGCTAGTTTCAAAAATCTACAATAAGATAAAGTGGTAACTAGAAATAATAAAGAGATTCTCAAAACTAATATCAACATATCAAATTATTCAAAATAAAATGATTTATCCATTGGCACAACAACTCTAATATTTTGTCTTCACCAATGGATAAGTGCCTAGGGTTCTCCCCTCTATGAGAGAGCATCACTTTTTCATGTAGGGGTAACTAGTACTGGGGGACCTCTAATTGTCCATTATCTACTAAGTAGGGTTGGGGGATATGACCCACTGAATCTAGTGGGATAAATCTCTTAGCCAATATTTCAAGTTTTTGTGCCAATTTCAAAATCAAGCAATAATTAAGTTTCTCAACAATGTTCAACATTCCATTTAGTCATGGTTACCTTTAACATGAGGGAAAGGATAATAGCAAACTGATTCACCATTTTTTTCAAAATTATATGAATGTAAGAGGGAGATAAATAGTTTAATGACAAAATCAAGAATTTAGTACTTGTTCCAATCAAGAATTTCCAAATGAAGGTGTCCACAAGAATTGAGGATGTCAATTTCTCAAGAATCTAGCAAGAGAGAATGTACTAGGGTTATTTGTAATTTCTTGGCTTGGAATTGGAGTATTATTGGGGGGAGGTTCATCATTGGTCCCTTAGTCTGTATCTTAGGTTGAGAGATTACCCCATGGTTATTGTTAAGATCAAATATGTCAAGGTTATATATGTAGAAGTGGTAAGATATACAATATCCATATAATTCCATAGTTACTGAAATACTGAGGCAACAAGTGGTTAATCGATAACTAAGAGAACACCATATATTCATATGTTATACAAAGATATTTTAGGCTAGAATACACTCGAGTGTACAGATTGCATGAATACACTCAAGTGTGTTTGCATATCAAGACTATTTTTTGTAAAATGTAAACCATTGATCTTCACCGTCATACTATAACTAGGCTACAAACAAATTTTGAGCCCATTTTGATATATATATATATATCAATGTAATTATATACCATATAGGGGGATGAACATATTCCCATATAATATAAAATAAAACATAATTTTATGTTTTATTTAGAAATGTATGGAATATAATATAAAATAGGTTATCATTTACATTCTCTCTAAGTTTTCATTTTAATATTTTTATCTAAGTTAATTTGGTTTACAAGTAAAAATCTTATATCCAAATATGCATTATTATATGGTTTGGACACATAAAAATAACATAACTTTCATATTAATAAAATTATGAATTTATTGATTATCCTTTTGTCCACCCATATGCGTATATATACTTATGTGATGAGTATTGGCATAATGGATTCTCACGCTTATAAGTATAATCTTCTCTTAATATTCTCTTTCATATATGTGTTTTAATTATTTTATTTTTGGAATTATGAACTATAAATCCTACTAATTGTTGATTGTAGCACCCTATGTTTTACATCGAAACCATTGTAACTTTCATCAAAATGTATAACAGTAAGCAAGATGAACTTATAGATCTGAGTTCGTATTGACACTATCTTGGTCCTCCTTCTTTGAGTTGTATCGTATGAGGCCCTTCTTGGCAAATAGGCTAAGAAGGTAGCATTGATCTATACGAAATATGTTATCGATGTACATTTTTTGTAAGCCACCTCTCTCTCTCTCTCTCTCTGCTACAAATTACAGTCCATGTTGGCATCACAGTGCATGCGGTATAGACAAGGAAGTCATGTTTGGAGATTTTGGTAGTGTCACGTCAAGGTGTGGGGGCTAAGGAGAGCAAGGTCATGGTCAAGTTGGCAGTGGTATGCTATAGGAACATGTCTCCAACAATGATGTTATCAAAATCAGACTTCGAGAAGGGAGAGTGCTAGGTGGTTGAGAAGGTTCCCTAATCAGAGATGAGTTCAGGCAGTGCTGAGGCTTGGTCTACGGATCCTTGTAGGTTAGAGCAGAGCCAGTTTGTTGGACCAAGTCAGAATATTCCGTACTTGTCTCTATTAGGCATCCGTGAGGGTCATGAGTTAGGATAGTTTTGGAGATCGTAGCAGATGGGAGCCACTAGTGGTTAAAGGATGATGGAAATTAGGAGGAGCAGAGGAGAGTCTAAGAGATGGCTCTTCAATGACTACAAAAAGTTGCATGTCATGAGTTTCCCATGGTCGATGGTATATGTGTGTTTATAGCAAGAAGCTAGGCTAGGGTTTTGAGACATAAAGTAATCTAGGGGGTGGAGGCCACCAACGTTCAACTAGGGTTTCTACTTCTTAATTTGTCTTGAGTTGGTATTACTTGACAACAGTTGTTTGTTTTTCTTGGTTAGTAGGAAGCTTTCATGGAATCTTCTCTCTAGGGATGGGGGTGATTATTGCAGCAACTATTTTGAAGAGAAAGAAAGTGACAAGTTGGTGTGGATGTAGGTGAAGGAGAGAGAGAGGCTCGAAGAGGCCCAATCGTCATCACTCAATGCTAGGGTAACAACATTGGGCCTTATAGAGAAGATGACCCACATGCATGTTACCTATTCTCTCTCTCTCTCTCTCTTTTGATTAACATTATTATGGAATATCCTTGCACTTAGTTAATGTCATTTCTTTATTAATTTCTCTTGGATGTTTTTATATCCTAATTAACCTAAATTTTTTACCAAGGGTCTACAATTATGTACTTTGAATTCTAAAAATACTATACTTTACTTTTATCAACTCTATACTCCATATTTACTAATACTCATAATAACTTTATATATTAAAAGTAATCACTTTGAAATATGTTATTGTATGATTGTGTTGCAAACAATTCACAATTGGGTTAAGGTATGCATGTACAAATTTGCATTTTTGTACTCAAATTACAAGGTAATTTGGTGAAGTAAAAATATGAAAATAAATCTGGCAAAGATATTCTCAATTTTGGGAGGATAATGTATTCTAGATCAAAATTATATTTAGTACCAAAATTTGGTATATTATGGACATGGTCTACCCTATCTTGACAACTCAAGTAGGCACCTAACCTTGTGTCCTTACCCTGAGAATACTAGAAGGTGTACAAGGGTTTGTATAATGGAGTTACCTATTATGTTTTCAAGTTACAAAACTGACAAGACAAACATAGAGTACAAAATTAGAATAGTACATGGCAATATTTGAGCAAGTAAACAAGCATACATATGTATCAAAGTTTAAGAAAGAAATCCCTATTCATACAATTAATAAAACTCATACTCAATTTATAGGTTCGTAACCTAACTTATCCTTGATCATTTAGCCACAAGCCACATCTAATTAACAACAAGATTGCATACATGTATTAGATTCCCATCATGAACCCTAACTAGACCCATTTTAAGAATTTTCCCAAGTTAGGTTCCAAGCTTGTTAATTACATGTTTGATGGTCTTTTCCTGATTTAGAGGCCATAAGAATGGTTTGGTTAAATTTTCCTATCATTTTGATGTTCCATTCACTTTATGTGGTCACTACAAGATACATGTCACTTGTATACAATTTAGGGTCAAAAGACTCAGAATAGGGATACAAGGTTGATGATCCACATAGTGTAGATGTCCATACACAAAGGATGGTTTAGATCAGTAAGGTTCGGACATACGATGCATATTCAAGATTATATGGAAGTCCCTTGGGGTCTTAGCATCAATTCAACATCATCAACATGCATCCAATATGCAAGATACATGACTTATATCATTAGGGTCCATCATATGACCTAAATGGGACGTCTACATCCAGGGGAAATAGAATAATAGACTCAAATTTGACTAGAGATGGGAGGACAAGAGATAAGAATCAACATAAGCATTAAGGAACAAAAACCACAACTCCAAAAACACAGGTCACATTAGGAAACTAGGTTTTCAAACACTACCATAGAGCAAGAGGGTTGATCTTAGGCATTAGTGTCTCTAAGAATCACAAGATTATATATTTGAAAGATATAAGTGACTTTGATGCATAGGATAGGTTAAAACCTACACATTCCTAAGGTGTAGCCACTCATTCACATTAAAGAGCCACACACATGCATTAGGTGTCAAGTGAATCAACCATAGCAAGGATGATATAAATGACTAATAATAAAGTCAATGGGAGACATATTCTAATTGATTTCATGGATGCTTAAGAATTACTTAACATCAAGAAGCAAGGTTATCAAGTTAGGGAGATATACTCCATTAAAGTCCAAAAATAAGTAACTTTATGCAATTAGGAATATTTATGAGCAATAGGGGTGATTAGGACCCTCATTTAGCTCAAGAGTACATAGAATATACCGATTTGATGATTAAAGATACATAGGTGCATAAAATATCACAAATGTATCATTATTATGCATTAAATGCGGTCAAGGAAGTCAAAGATCACATTTTAGAAAAACAAGAGGATTATAAGAGGACTCAGGGTCTCAAAATATAGTCATGCCATAGGTCTCATCATGCTGATTAAAATGATATATAGATTTTCTATATCTAGCCAATGGAGTGTTATTCATTTTAGAAGATTTCAATTAAAACTACAGTGAGAAGAGGGAGGCTGTGACTTACATATATGCCAGGTGCTCTAGGACCTGCATTTCAGATCAAGTGACTGTGGCATCGCTCCCCTCCCATGCATACACCCATGATCACTGGCAACCAGCCCTGTGGTGGCTCAATGTTGGGCCACAGTTGAGCGCATCCTGATGCAGCTTGCACTAGCCTTCGATCACTGGTAGTCAGCCTCAAACACATGTAGGTGTGGCACCCCTGTATCATGGACCCCCGTTGGCCCAATCAACATGAGAGGGGGAAGGAAGTAGATTGCCCTAGACATCGGATGGCATTCATCATGGTATCGATGGTCACTATGATATGACCCTATTGTTGGTCCTCTACTTCACACAATGACCCATCATGGTAGTTGGACTCATTGGAGCTCAAGGGAAAAGTGGGAGGAGGGGGCTTGATGCCTGGATACTCACTGAATGGACCTATCATGGAGCCATGAAACCTCCAGTGAGAAAGATGTTCCAAGGGGAAACCAGGACGCCCTAGCTAAGGTTAAGAGAAGATGGGGAAACAAAGGAGATGATTGGAAAATGAAACAAGGGGAAAGATGGGGGAAAGAAAGAGAGTTTTGAGATGAGGAGGTTGGAATTTTTATTTGGGAAAAAATGGGTGAGAATGGGTGCCAATTGGAAGGGGAAAATGAGGCAGTGCTCCTTGTGCTGGAAAAGGGTAAAGAGCTAGGAGATGACTCCTAAGTTGTAGGATCACGATTCAACACTATTGGCTGGTCGTGGTTGAGATGAGAGGTATACATACCACATTCCTAAGATTGGACCCAATATGGCACAATTGTAATATAAAATGATTAAATCAAGTATATTTTGATCCAAACTTCCAAAATTCCTAGTGTGGGCTCTAAAGATCCAATCGAGACGATTCTTACGCCATTGGAAAGATAATTTAGCCCTCTACAACATAAAATACATTATGGGTCAAAGTTCAAAGAGGTTCAACATTAGCTGCAAGATGGTAATTTATTAAAGTATGACATTGTGTTTGATATTTCTAATTAATGTCACACTTTGCAAATTTGAACTTTGATGTGATCAAATTGGGGTGTCAAAACACATCCACTATGAAATTGACATGAAATTGAGAAAGAGGCCACTTGATGAGAGAGAAAGATTACAATAAAGGAGAGAGAAGATGTCAGGTTGTTACTGTTAGTGATATGCCCTGAGAGATCATATGATGATTGTAATGGTACATCTTGTAATTGATCTGATTATTAATAAAGACAATTTTGGTTATTATGCTTATTTCAATATGGGGTAACTAATAAATATAATAATATCCTTAGAATGTATGACTCAATGTCATATGAGTTCAGGTTGAGGACCTGAAGATGAGATCATGTGTATGTTAAGAGTATTCATTCTTATTTTAGTCCCCACTCAGATATTATTGTGTACATTAGAAGAAATATAATACAACAAAGACTAATATGTGTGTTGATTGATGACTATGTCACATTAGTCATGATATTTGATATCAAATCCAACACATAGTTACTTGTTGTGAACAATTACACTGGACAGACCCACCTTGAGTGTGATATATGGAAGCCAATAATGGTGGTTAGAATCACAACTTGGTGTGATAGTGGTAATTGTGGTCCTTAGACTTGAAATCACTATAATCATTGCATGTTGTTCAATGTGCTTTAACACTACTTAATGGGACCATGAAAATGGTTGGTATGCAAGTTGTGCATATTCTCATTGTGACACATGTGGATTATTATGAGTGGTATAGATGGAATTTGTCCATCCCATTGGAGTGATATCATGGCCACTTGATGGGTGAGACTATGAAATTCATGGCCATTCTCATGTGAGTCAATATATGATATAGATCTCATGTGTATATCAATAGTCTACTCAAGATCAAGGAACAAAGATTGAACATTAAGAGGATGACGTTTTGATGCCTCATATTCAATCTGGATAATAGAAACAAAGGGATTATACAATCACTGTAACACTGGTCACAATACTAGTTAAGTTATTCTCCAACTTATCCAATTACTTGGGTAGCAATGAAATCGTTCTAGACACCAATCATTGCTTGTGAAATCATAATATGATTATGTATATCAATGCCAATGTAATTTGGAGCCTATAGTGTCACACATAGGATGCATTGGAATAGGAGTAAAATTGTGGGCATGATTGGAAATCTTCAAAGTCAAATTGATTGCTAAAAAGATTACATTTTTTACTAGAATAGAATGGGAATATAATCTAAGTTAACTGGTTAAAATGCTTAAGTAAATTAATTGGATTCAAATTATTAAGTTGACAGGCTAATCCTGAGTGATTAAACTAGAGCCGAGTGACAGATTATTAGTTAATCAATTGATATGATTAATTGGTTAATTAATTTATTATAAAATATTGTAATTGCCTTTTTGATAGTCCATGAGTGGCCCATTTTAAATGCAGCCACGAACTTTTGTTTATTATGTTTTTAGAAAACCATGCTTCCTTTCCTCTCCTATTTATAGGGACATGACGACCAAATTTCAAAGAAACAATCTTGTACATGAACCCTAGTCATCATCATCCTTGAGAGAGAGAGACAGAGATAGATAGATAGATAGATAAATTGAGAGAGAGAGAGAGAAGGAGAGCAACAACAACACTAGCACATCATCAAGAAATAGGATGCTCCTTCCCGCCGACTCAAGCAGCGCGATGAGGAGTTCTAGTCCATTCATGTGGACTATGCAGAGACACATTTGCTAAGAGAATGCATTTGAAGGATGTTAACGAGGACCGTATATGCACATGAGGATCGACACACATTATTGTGCAAAGGGGACATCTCTGGACCTGCTCCATTAAAAGGTATACCTCATGTACCCTCCTTCTGAATATGTCGTTGTCGACAAGATCTGCTAGTATGATATGTGGAGATTTTGTTTTTGTTTCCACTGTGCTTGTTTCCTCCACAAAACCTAATAGTTATAGTATCTATGGCTTTAATATCATTATAACATTGCAAAGTGCATTTGGGAGGGTGAAACCTTGTAAGCTTTGTAACACGGTATGAACAATTGATGACTTAATGGTATTCCAGTGACTAATTAGGAATTCTACATTAACACTATCACAATCATATTTTTTTCTAATTTAGAAGGTACTTGAAAAATGGATATAAGTTTAGTAAAGGATGCTAGATTATCATTTTTGGGAACCCAAAGTAGTTGAGAGATAGAAGGTATTAAGGTCGATATGAATTGGGATTTGAAAAAGTTAGAATATGTTATAATATTTTTCTACCTGTGTAACTTAACATATGTATGGTAGAATGAAGCATTAACATCACCATCTTTAAGCCACATGATATGAATTTTGGGTTTGAGGTTGGCTATATCTCTAGTAATCAATCCATCATACTACTAATGTAAATGGTTATAGTTGATATCCAATTGATAAGAATATAATTTTACCAAGATTGTTTGAAGATAACTTATTTGGTGTAGAAGATTATGTTTGATAATTTTTTATTGATGCCTTGAAGATGTATCTCATTCAACAATTTCTCTCATAATATGTTACATGGAATTAGGGAAATCAGAAGTTACATGCCATTTTGTGTAATCAAACAAATTCATCAGAGTTCTAACTTATTTTTTTTAAAAAAATAGAATTGAACGAAAGATGTTCGGTGTTGAAGCTTTATTTCTTGACTACATGTCAAGTAAGGGGAATACTTTATCTTTCCACTTGATCCCCTCATCTCTCTTCCAATTTTACCAATGTATGTCTAGGAAATGGAAGGAAATGAGTCAGAAGTAGTGATTGCAGGATCCATATCTCGGATGGCAGAATGAGCTTGTTGAACAACAAGAATGGTTGGTTGAACTTTGATATTACTCTCAGGGGTTACATGTAGAACCACCTCATCTAAGTTTGAAGTAATAGCTCTATGATAATTTTCAAGGCTAATAGTATAAATAGGAAGATCATGTTTTACTATAGGAACATCAACCAATTGGTTACAGTCACATTGTCATGGGACATCCATTGTTGTTTCAACAATAGTGTAGTCTTCCTCTTTTAACTCCAGACTTTTGTTAGAGTTAACTGATTAGATCTAGATCTACGACTAGTGTTATATTTTGAAACATATGGTGTTTCTTCTTCAACGACGTCCATATCATTCAATATAGCAAAGCAATTGACAACAAATGGTTGATGTTTGTGAGGAATAATATATTGTTTTCCCTTTGTCAAAGAGGAATTCTGAGACTTGCCTTGAATGCATCTTGAGTGGATATTTCAACTATATTGAACCTCCCATCATTCTTTTTTTAGGTATCCATGATAGCCCTACATTTTGTGATGCAAACTCCTCAAGCTTCTCTAGTACCACTCCGTGAAGAGGAAATTCTCCTTGTTGATGGCCACGTTTTCCAACAAAAAGGCAGATCAAGAGCAAGGATTCATATTGAACCCTGTAAATTACTTTGTCAATAAGAATAGTTGGCAGAACTGGGACTGTAGTATCAATCTCAATAGTGGAACGTGCAAAATGACTTTAAGAATAGTTAAGGGTATGAGTGTCAATACAAAACAATTTCCCAAGGATTTGGAAAATCCTTTCAAGGACAATCGTGTTGTAGAGATGTATTGGTAAATCAACCACTTGAGCCCATACAACTATCGAATTTGATAGACCAACATACAAAACAAAGGATGGAGTCCATCTGCATACCATAAGACAACATCCATAAATGGACCAAGGACTACTAGTGAGAGCATGATCAGAGTCCTAGTTTCATGAGAATTGAAGAACAAAGTTATTCATGCTAAGTTCATACATCCTCCAACATCCAATAGATTGCTACAAAGATTTGAGACGATCAGACATAGTAAGGTATCCAACTAATCAGCTAATTAACTTAACCACAATCGTATAAGACCATGGTTTGTGAAGGATGGTCAGAGAAATATACATTATACAGATTTTAGATTGGCTAGACAAATTAACAATGTTAATATCTTCTGGGTTGAAAGATGCAAAGTCTTTGTCATCATGAAAAACTGATGAGGATAGGAAGTTACCAGAGGTTGCATCCCTAAATATTTTAGGAAAGTTGGTTAGGGGAGGCATCGATTCGGAGTTTGTACCAGACTAGTGATGAATTCTTCACAAAAAATGTCAATATAAAGATCTTATGATGCATCCATATATGAATCTAATACATGATGAGTTGCACTTGAGAAAGAATCACATTTCAGACCTTTGTAGTTCAAATGGATTCGTAATGCATGTAATTGTTGTACTGTGGGTGTATTCTTTAACTCATTATATGGTGAATAAGGTTCCACCGCAATAGGGGATTCCACAGGACAAACAACTTGATCTAACTCCATAACTATATCAACCTCTTGCACCATAGTCATAGTTTTGTTGATACATGAAGCACCATATAATTTATTGTTGCTTCCTTCATTGGAGAGTAGCATAGATTCCCCATCATCCCCCTTTCACCCTCTTCCTCCCCGTCCATGTCTAAAACTATGATGATCACGACCACCATAACCACCTCATGGGGCACCCATGGGATGTGTCTTGGTCTCTCATGGTGTTTCTTGTTGACTCTGTAAAAGATGGAAGGTGTTAGATGAATTGATGTATTCTAGGTTGATTCATATGACACCTAATGTATGTCGTGCCCCTTTATGTGTATGCATGTTATACCTTAGATCAAATGATGATGTTAACCTATTTTATGCATCCAACCCCTTTCCATCCTTTAAATCAATTTTCTTATGATGTCTTGTGACTTTAATGACTAGGTCCAACCATTTTTAGTGAAATGATTTTTGAAACCCTAACCACTAGTGTTGGCCTAATGTGACATAAGCCTTGCTTGTCATTATTATGCCCTAATCTTTGTATAGGTACTCATTTAATGCCCTTCCTTCCAAATTATCAAATATCTTTCCTTATGATCACTTTGATGTTGATGTCCCATATAGTTTATATATTGACCCCTAATGATATAATTGAACTATGTTTATTTTTACATGTATGTGAGATTGTTGAACCCAATGTTGAACTAAATTTAAATGTAACTATTGTGTCCTGATCTTGCTTATATAAATCATATTTTATGTCTAGACCTCTTGACTTTTTGAATCATGCTATCAGTTGTTTTATTATGAGTGCTTTGGCCTTAAAAAGGTGCATAAGTGGCATGAACCTTGAAGTAATTATATATAATGAATGGAATATCAATATTATTTGAAACTTGGAATACACCTTCATTACGCACTCTAAATTAGAAAAATATCATCAAATGTACTAATAACCAATTTGGAACCTAACTTGATCTAAACCCTAAAATGAATATGACTAGGGTAAATGATTAAAATCTAATACATGCATGTAATCTTGTTCTTAATCAGGCATGGTTTATGACTAGATGATCAAGGATAAGTTAAGTTAAGAGTTTTTGATTCAGGTATGGGATTTAATGATTATAAAGTTTCTTTGTTGCTTGTTTGCAACTTGATATGTATGTATACTTGTTTACTTACAAATATTGCAATGTAGTTTATAGTTTTGTACCATATGCCATGTCTTGTTGATTTTAGAACTTGGACATATAATATAGATATCCATTGTAAAACCTTTGTGCACTTTCCTATATTCTCAGGGTAAGGACACAAAGTTTGGGGTCCTACTTGAGTTGTCAAATTGGGCGTATCATGTTGATAAATAAGGTAGCTAATGGCTTTTAGTCTTAAGCACACTCACGGTTCACTTCCTCTGGGAAGCTTGTCAAAGGCCTTGATATGTAATATTGTTGGTATAATTGGAGTAAATTGATAAAACAACTTGTTTTTCTAAGTACTTATCTCTTTTACTCTTATTTGTTTATTTATGCAAATCTTTACAAATTATGAAACATAGATATATGCATATTTCCACCTTACACTCAACACCTTGTTTGTTGACCTTCTTGTTTCTCATATGTTTTACGTTCAGATATAGATTTGGAGAAATCATATTGTGAGCAAGTGTTCATGTTGTACTTGTTGTTAGATCCTAGATAGTGTACATGAGCAGACTTGTGTAATCTGAATCTCAACTTGCAACTTGAATTTTGCAACAAATGATGTTGTTATTAACATATGAGTGGAATTTCGAGACTACATTTGTGGTTTCATCTTGTTATTTGTTCTTGTATGCTAAGATTTTACACTTCCACATTCACACTTTGATATTACCATGCTAGGGATGAAAGCTCAGGTGCATCCATTTACTTTGTAGTCATTTGGAGGTTGGATTCATGTAACAAATGGTTATATGATAGATTGTATCATAGCATGAACAATAAATACACCAATCATTTGCTCACATGATATACAAATAAATTAACCTTACATCTCAACTGAAGAAACTTAATATGTTGTCCTTGGTGGACTTATTTAACTTAGCCTCTAGGTTAGAACCTACATGCTATATAACTAGGTTTATACTTGTGTAAATCTTCAAACCTTTATTTTTTCATCCTTCTTCCTTGTAGTATTCGATGTAGGTTCAGTAGGGTGAGAATAGGGAGACCTTATAATTGTCACCCTATACATATGTTTGTGGCATGTTCTTAGGGTAGCTACACTAGTGTACAACATGTTCTTTCTAGTTTTCTAGGTGTCATTGTCCTAGACTATCTCATGAGTGTGATAAGTCACTTTTGGTTTTAATTTGATTCAAACATAGTATGGTTTTTATAACCTCAATTTTTGCTTATATCTTAAATAATTGAAATGCAATTGTTCTATGAAAAGAGACTGGTTTGGAAATTTGGGTGCTTTATTTTAAAGAATGGATTTCTTTGCAAAATTTCCCTTGAATGATATATTTCATGAATTCTACTATTTTATTAATCCAATGATGGATAAAAGGGAAAAAGGATAAAAGAAACTCTCACAATAAGCAAAAAGAAAAAAAAGATGATAATTGTGTGTACATGAGAAAATTGTGTAGAATTCTCTAGAATGTGGCATGGATGTCCACTATTAGTTCATTTTCGTTTGCACATGGTTTCTAATAGAAATAATAGCCAAAATAAATAAAACAAAAAGGAAGAAAGAGAAAAAAAGATAAGTTTTGATGCCTTAAATGCATAAAATGGAAGGAAACTTGCATATGAATAAAAGTCCCTTTTACTTTTGGGTTTTTATTCCAAACTTTGCATACATATAGATTAAGTCATTAAAGAATTTCCTTGAAAATTTGACATTAAAAGGATGGGTGGTTTGAGAGATATGGATTTTATAAAAATCCCTGAAGTGAAAGGAATAACATTAAATGTCATGATTTCTAATTATATTAGAATTCCTTTTAATGACCTTTTGTTGGTGCGTGCTTTGTGGGCCATTAGATCTGTGATCCAACAATGATCTGATCATCACCTATATCGGTCAGGAAAGGAAATTAATGTTGGGAATGGCAACTTTTTGAATCATTTTCCTAGAGATACAAAGGACGAGCAGATCGGGAAACTCAGCCAATGGATTCGGGAGAAAGAAACACACCTACCTATCCTAGGTTTGACCTAGTTTGGAGGTCTCTAGAAGGAACGTTGAAACCCAACTCTTGAGTACAACCCTGCTAACATAGAAGGGTAGAAATAGAGGACCTTGCACTTCCTCCAAGGTTGCAAATGATCTCCACTATTTTGGTCAAACCCTACATTGAGTTTTCTATGTCCAATTGATCCCCTAGCCTCATCTTTCACCCTGACCTCATCTTTCCATCTCGCTAGAGTTCCCACCTAGTCGTCCCGACGACACCGACCACCACCATATCAATTAAGACTTCCTTTGAGTTCGTGGAAGCACAACAGAGGTGAAGGCACTCTCACTTTCAACGTTGGTGCCCTAGATAGTAGGGTCAACCTCATTGTTGACTGCTAGGACCTTGCTCTCATATGAGCAAAGGTTGAAGATGTCAAATGAGTGAATTACTCTTCTGCCCTCGCCTCCCTTATAGAAGGTAATACCCTGATGGTCTTTTCCTTCTTTTTCAATTGGGCCAAGAGCACGTCCACACAAGTAAGTCGAGCCTAGGTGGCACAGGCCCATGGTCAACCCAACCTAGTTGGTCGGGCCAGGACAGGGGTGCACTGCCTAGGTGGCATCCCCTGATTGGTTGAAACCCATTTAATTTGTAAAAATCCTAGTAAACAGTAGGATAATCAGATAAATGAATATAATATATGATTTTTTCTCAGAAAAATGCAAGCAATCCAATAAAAATATAATCAGAACCTAGATTTGCTTCTAGTTTAAAAAGTATATAAAGTTGGTATCTTTAATGTATTAAATGAACCAAAACCCTAATTTCTAAGTTTTAATGATGTTAATGAGTTCAATTGATGTGAATGATCAAAGATTAATATTTCATGAATAAGGAGAAACTTGGAAGTTATGTTGACTTAGCAACCCATGTTTTGGATAATTAGGGTTTCCTTGAGATAATAGGTGTAATTAATGGTAAATTATGGTTTTTGAGCCAAAAGAACATGAAAAGTGGAAACTAGGATTTTGGAAGCCAAAACCCTAATGAAACCCTAAAGTTGACCTTGAAACCCTAACTTGGGACCCAAGTCAGTCTTAAAGATGATTTGGATAAAATAATAATACATGGGTGTATTGCTTTAAGTTTTAGGATAATTACTTGGTTGCTTGTTTGGTTATTGATGATTGATCTTGCTTGGACATCAAGTACACCTGATCAAGTTATGTTGTTATTCCTATAACTAACCACTGTAGTTTCTCAAGGTTTTCAGAGGTATTGCCGGATTGCTTGAAATTAAAAGCTTGGATGATATTTATTTCCTACAAATTATAAAGTCACTATGATTATCACAAATTATACTTATAATTTGCTCAGACCCCACATACCAACCGAGGACGTTTGAAATTGGAAGTTCATATAAAGTCATACCAGGCCCCAAATTGGGAAGGTCATATAAGGTCAGACCAAGCCCCAGATTGCAAAGGTTATATAAGGTCAGACTAGGCCCCAGATTGGGAAGGTCATATGAGGTTAGGCCCCATATTTGGATGTCCAACATAGGAACTTGGCTCTAAATTTAGAAGTGGCCTATCATCCACTACAGGGATGAAACCCTAAGAGAGGGTATCCCATAGGTTGAGTAGGACATGTTGAGAAGTTATAAAGAAAATGATAATTTTGATTATTTAACATTGATTGTTGTGATTATGTTGTTACACTTAGATGCAATCTTTTGGTTTCCCCCACATACCAATATAACTTGTTATAATGACCGCATGTTTTGTTGTCAATGTTATAGGGTAATCTACTATTATCTTGCCAGTACAATGAAAATGGAAATTCCAGAAAAGAAGAAGACACCACATGAAGAGACTTAAATGTGATCATGGAGGATATAGTGAATGGACAAATCTCCTATGGTAACATTATAAATTCATATTTTGAAAATCATGTTATATTTTGTACAAAACCCCTTTACCACTTTTACTGAAATTTATTAATTAATTATTGTTAATTCCTAAACCTTTGATCATGTATTAGAATAATGGCGCTTGCCCTCTCAGTCCACCTGAATAGGGGATGACATGGGGAGGGGGTCATTACAATGGTGATTTCCACCACACTTTTTGACGTTGGACAAAACCTATTTCAAGTATTATTGTATGTATATATGAAAACATTATAATAGAAAAAAGGAAATGAGTATCTATGTAACCTAAAAGAAAAAGATATAACATAAATCTAGATGAGAGTGTTTAGATGGTAGTTGTACTATATAGATTTTCTAAAGCCATGACAATATTAGGCTAGTGAGTAGACTAGATGATCTACGCTTGATGTTGATTTTTATTCTAATGATATGATTTTGCTTCAAGATCACCCTAAACTTGTCGTTGGAAGATTTGAGTAAATTCAGATGACATGATATTATTTTTGACTATGCACTTGTAGCTAATTTAGCACCATATGTGGTATATGTGGATGATTTGATGTGCTACACATAGCCAGTGGGTTAGCATGCTTTCCTGTGCCTAGTCTCATATATGTTGAGATATGGTTAGTGAGATATGATTTAGAATAAACATGGTTCTTAATGACTTTACAAATAATAACCTTTAGTATGGGACATATGATAAGGATAAACCCTTAATGTGGGTAGACCCAACATGGGAGAAGGTCAGACCACCTAACCTCTAAAATATGTGAAATGTTGATTTATGTGTACAATGAAATACATGATGATGAGTCCCTAACTAGACAACATCTATGTATATGAGTTGAGTCATCTAGCGTATGGTTCCTATGATAATATTGAACCGTATTTTTCATATGAAAATATCTAGATCTTGAGAATGAGGCATTTGAATGAATGTTTGATGTCAATCTTGGTGTCAAAGTTGTCTAAATCCTTCATGTTGTATGTGATGTATGATATCCATGATGAGCCTCATACTTGGGTTAATAATTCCATGTGAAGGATTTTAGTTGTTGCTTTTTCTAAAAGTTTGGTAGGGGTGGATGTTTTTGGTTAGTACATTTTTCCTCGACATAGACTTGTCTTAGATTGATTGGCTTGAGGTTGTGAAGCTCTTTTAACTACAAGTGGGATAGCTATGAACCCTCTATATTGATGATAATGTTGTTCCTCAAGATAATGCACAATGTATGAAATTAGTCTCAATTGAGTAGAAACTTCATATATGTATATTAAGTCACTTTTATATGCTTGACCTAGTATGAAACCATACCATAAAGGAACTAGATCAGTTTGAATATGATGATGCCCTGAAGATCTTAGACTGAATAATCATGAACATAAATGTTTAGTGTTAGCCCTACTGAGGGGTCATGAACAAATATATTGATGATTAAAATAATTTTTAGGAAAATGGTAGTCCAAATATGAACCTTTAAATTGATGAAGAAATATAAGGATGATTATAACCTTAATTTAAAGTCATGATAATGAGCATGTTACATGAGAAAATGATAACATGGATTTTGATAACACACTTGAAGATTGTATGAGTACATCAACAAAACCCTAATATAATAGGGTTAAGAGATATAAAACCTAAAAGTAGAAGGTTTTTATGCTATGATGATATTTGAATATATGAGTTGGCATAGGTACACCCTTGATGTTGTATAAGCACATGATAATAACCTAAGGTAGGTTGATTAGGGTTGGTTGGTTGCTTGCATGTAACACATATTTACTTTGACCCTTTTTTATGATCTTGTATGAATTTTGAGGATGAAAATTCTTTTGAAGGAAGGATGTGATAGATTGACCTTGTGTATCCTATAATATACTCTCACCTACTTGTTTGCAACTACATGGTTCGAGCATGTTGATGACTCAATTTGATCACTTTTCACTTGATGTTCCAATTGGTGACATTAATTTGCATATAGATCTAAGTAGCCATCCCTTAATATGTCATCATATTACAACCAAATTAAATCTCAAATAGGTTCCACTCTTTCTCTATAAAGTATTTCACATTGTAAATTTTTTAGTTGTGAAACCAATGATGTAAAATCACCTCAACCGGACATTTGGAACTTGAGATATGGCTTTTCATAATTTGCTCAAATTACACTTGATTTAATCAGTTTAATTTCATTTTGATCCTTAATGGTCCCAATCTTAGGCACAAAGCCCCACAAGGATGGTGTCCCTCTATCCTTTCTAGGATAGTGAGTTGGATCTTTTGTCTTGTGGCAAGTGATCCCACAGATAGGATTAAGTCCCATAGATCAACCACTAGTATCCAATGACCGAAAACTTGTATCCTACCTCCATATTACACCTGGTGTCTAGGGCAACCCAACAGCCAACCACCCTACAGGATCCACCCAATTACTCCCTTGCTAGTCTCCTTTGGAACAATTTTCCCCCAATCTTCCCATTTCTTCTCCCTCATATCTGCCCCCATCATTTCTCATGGTTTCGTGCACTTCATCCCCTCTTCTCCTTCTTCATATTCCTCCAAATCTTAGTTGCACCCCAATGGAGGCCACCATAATGTAGTTGTGCCTCTATCCCTCCATACACCTGGTTTATCCCATTTTTGACTTTTTCTAGCCTTGATAAGGATGGTCAATGTTGTTTCAAGCCACCCCACATCCTCCTTCCCCCTCATCCATTGACGTTTCATCCACTGCTATTGTGCATCTGGTGCTACTATGTGAGCCATACAAATGGGACGTGAGTCCTACGTGAGGTCCTACTAGGATCCAAGCCCCATCCCCCACATGGTCTGCAAAGAGGACTAAGAGCATAGACCACTAGCACAAGCCAGCCCAAACCCAAGGCCATGGCATGTGGCACCTTCCCACCCGTCGATCAAGGATCTAGCAGTTCAGAAGCATTAAATCAGGTAAATAATGCAAAAATACAATAAATTCTAGGACGTATGATCTGTATAGATAAATAGTCCTTTTTAACAAAAAATCCAAGATTCCAACAAATTTTTTCCAAGAGGCTAAATCCGCATGAATTTGATTATTTCCATGAAACTATGAATTTTGACCAAATTGTATACACCTAATTCATGACAATGATAAATATTATATAGTTTTTACATAATCTACCACCGAATCCTCAAATTAGTAGCTTGGAATGGTTTTGAGCTACATGAAGGTCTAAATCATCCTTATTTCTCATGAATGACTCTAATTGCTCATGTATGACTTGTATATGGATATTAATGATGAATCATGATCTAAGTCATGTCATTATATCTAATATGACATCAAATCTCATCCAAACATTGAAATAAGCAACCTTATGGCTCCCTGTGGCACCAATATCAGTCTCAAATACCCTTTTTCTGGGGCTAATTCATATGACACCTAATGTGTGTTTATGCCCCTTATGTATATGCACAGTATACCTTAGATAAAATGATGATGTTCATCTACATTATGCACATAAACCCTTTCTATCCTTGAAATTAATCTTCTTATGATGTCTTGTAATTGTAATGGCTAACACCAACCTATTTTTGTGATACGATGATGATTTAAATCCTAGTCCACTATGTTGATGTAATGTGACAAATATGGCTTTCTTGTCTTTCTTATGCCCTAATCGTTATGTATGTATTATTCTCATGTCCTCCCCTTTCAAATCAGGAAATATATTTCCTTATGATCACTATGTATGCCCCATATAATTCATATCTTGACTCCTAATGATAAAATTGAACTATTTTGATTTTTGCATGTATGTGAGAACGTTGAACCCAATGTTGGTTATAAATGCCTAGATACTAGGGGACATACACCTAACTTTTAATATACTTATTGTATCCTTATCTTTCTAATAGAGATCATATTTTATATATAAACCACTTTACTTTGTGAATCATGATCTTGGTTGCTCTATTGTGTGTCTTTTTATCTTAAAATGGAACATAAGTGGCATGAACCTTGAAATAGTCACACAAAATGAATGGAATATCATAATGACTTGAAACTATGAATATACCTTTATGTTGGACTCTAAATCATTAAAAGATCATAAAATTTACATATAGCCAACTTGGAACCTATCTTGACATAAACCTTGAAATGAAGCTAACTGGGGTTTATGATGAGAATCTAATACATGCTTGTAATCTCGTCCTAAATTAGGTATGCCTTATGTCTAGATGATCAAGGATAAGTTAAGTGAATAATCTCTAAATTAGGTATGGGCTTTAATAAATATATGATTATGGTTTTCTTTCTTGCAACTTGATGTTTTTTTACTTTCACATATTTCCATGCAGTGTTGTAGTAATGTATTGGATGCTTTGTCTAATTGGTATTATAACTTGAACACATATCATGGATCTCCATAATACAAACCTTGTGCACCTTAATATATTCTTTAGGAAAGGGCACAAGGGTGTGTGTCCTACTTGAGCTGTCAAGTTAGGGCAGACCATGTTGATAGAAGGGTTTAGCTAATGGCTTTGAGTTTTAAGCACCCTCACATACCCCTTCGGTTAGGGAGTTGGTCAAAGGCCTTATGATACATGATATTTTTGGTATAATGAGAATCAAATTATTAAATTTAGTTTTTCTCATTTTTATTCTAAGTACTTATGTCTTCTACTCTTGTTTGTTTATTTCTCAAAATCTTTTCAAGTTATGAAAACCATAGATATATGAATCTTTATGCCCTATACTCAACACCTTGTGTGTTAACCCACTTGTTTCATGTATATTTTAGTTTCAACGATAGCTAGGAATAAGTTGGCTTGTGAGAAATTGTTTGGTTTGTACTTTTCATAAGATCCTAGTTAGTGTACATGAGAGACTTGCATAATTTAACTCTCAACTTATAATTGGAATCTTGTAATAAATGATGTTATTATTAATATACTTGTGGAATGTTGATACTATGTTGGTGGTTGTGTCTTGTTATTTATTCATTTATTCTAAGCTTTTATGTTTCCACATTTACACTTGGATATTATCAAGCTAGGGACATCTGCGTATCCTTCAACCATTACTTTCTAGTCATTTGGAGGTTGGATTCAGATAATAAATAGTTCTGTAATAGAACTCATATAGATAATATCTTAGTAGGGAAATTAAAGCCCTCATATACCCTATAATGGGGTTATGGAGGATAGATTAAATGAAATTGAGGAAAAGTGAGATGGGAAGGTGTGCTGTGAGGGTAGGGCAAGGGAGGAAGGTCAAGGCCAGATGTACATCTCACCCCCAATAAAATAGTGAGATTTAAGATGACATAGATGCCATTAGATCAGAATCTATTGACCTCTTGATCAGGCTCCAAGAACATCCTAGAATGTTTTTAGGGCTCATGGATCCTTCGTATCAACTTTGTTGCATGCACAAAAAAAAGAGGGGCCATGAAAAATAAAGAAAAAAGGTGGAGGGGAGGATTTTTCAAGAAATTTCTTTTGGAAGATCACAATAAATGTAGGACTATCCAAAATTAATGTAATATTCTAGAGCTAAATATTAGTTCCAAGAACATATAAAAACATTTGAGATCAGTTTGAGAAATCTAGATCAAGAAATAACCAAACTAAGACAAGAATTAGATCATGGTTATTGTTTCATTATTTAGATGAATATATCAATTCACACCCTACTTGTCAAAATTACAGAGTGAGATATGATCCTTGAATATGGAAAATAGAAGGGAAGAAAAAACAAGACATAAGATGGGCAAAAAGGTAATCACATCAACAAGGTTGGAAAATCCACTTTGCTACATCCATACCTATTTAAGAAGAATTCTCCCAAAAATTTAAATATTCTCCACACTTTTGAAGCCTTATATTCCTTAACATTATTTCTTCCTTACCTGACATTATCATCATTATGATGGGGTCTGGTTAGTCACTCATTTGAATATAAAGATCAAATCAAGTTCAAAATTAGGATGATCCACATCGTTTGTCAAAAGATCCTAGTTCTTTAGTTTAACTGTAGAGTCAAGTCTCAAGTAATGAGTAGAGTGCATTAGGTTAAAAATAACTAGATTAATTATACAATAATTATTCAAGCATAGAATATCCCTATAGATCATAACATGTATGGTGCATAAATAGATATGTGATGTAAAAGTTACATAATTTCAAAGAGTACTTATATTTCCCATTATTCTAATCTTTTCCTACCTTGAGTGAAACATTATGGGCTTGTCATTGATAGGATACATGATTGTTCTTGTTGGTCCAAGGAGTATGTGGGTAGGGTAACTTGTCCTTGAAGTCCCCTTCCTCCTTCTAGTAGTAAAGTGCACTCTAATTCCCAAGGTATGGGGTGCCCTTTCCCATAGTTGAAGAACCTTAGTATGTCTATCTTGGTCTTTAGTCGTAATTATGATCAATGGCCTAGTTTTAATTTTGAACACATTGATAGTAGTTTTGGATAGGAGGATTCATGAGGATGAGGCTTTTTCTATTCTAATTTATGTAACTAATATTTTGTGGTCTCTCTTCATGCAACATCTTGACAGTCACAACATCAATTAACCCCATGTAAGATAGACTCATGGATTTTCTTTATCCCATCCCTAGGGTATTGACATGGAAAATACATGGTTATATGAATCTTTAGAAAATTTCTATTTTGTAGGAACAAATAAAATCCTTGATATTAATGTTGAGCCCATCCACAAACCAGTCCATTTTCTCCTCCTTAGTGAGTTCTTTGGCATGGGGTTCTAATAGGTAGAGTTTTGGCCATACTCGACTATAGGTAGGTTTCCTTCGGTGAGTTCAAGGAATAGTTTTTGCTTTTCTTTTTTCTCATAAGTGGGCATGGAAATTTTATTAAAATTGTTTTAGGGGCTTTTGAATTCATGGGCACATTTTTTGTATGGATCCATATAGTTTTCTGACCAAAGCTTAGTTTCACCCTTGAATTGGTAGGTCCAAGGGTGACCTCATCCTATTTAGGCATATCAATACCCTAAAGATATTTTGTATTCATATTAAGTAGGCATTATATTTATCTAGGACTTCCACAACATTATTTCCACAAAATGTCTCAGGGTTCATGTTTAGGAAATTCATAGTGGCAAAAGGTTGTGGGTTAGGCTTAAGGTGGTTTATGTGGATATCTCATGTGCTAAAGATGTTGTGCATGCTTACAGATTGTACATGGCTTAAATGAGTAATTGCATCTTATCTTTCCATCAACTTACTAGGAAGTTCATGATATTTTCCTCAGGGCCTCTTCCTCTTTTTTATCCTTTATCCTTCTCAGTCGCCTTGTTCTTATCAGCCCCTTAATTATTTAACACCAAGAACTCCTACCCCATAATTGTTATTATGCGTTTTTGGAGGCACCTACAAGATATTTTACAATATAAGTTTTGTTATAATAGATCTAGAGTTAGGGCAAAATGTCTTAAAAATCTATCATTTTAATTCACATTTTACAAATCAATTCACAAAATTGTTATTTCCCATCATTACTCTACCCATAGTCAAGAGAGTACAAA
The DNA here is from genome assembly GCA_963693085.1 of Alisma plantago-aquatica. Lineage (NCBI taxonomy): Eukaryota > Viridiplantae > Streptophyta > Magnoliopsida > Alismatales > Alismataceae > Alisma > Alisma plantago-aquatica. Next base: position 289,777,362 of record OY856414.1, read on the forward strand.
GTTCAAGTCACCCTAATAGATAGAGAGATGAGGAGACTCCATATTTCTTGTATATTTGTTGTTTCAGATTAGTCCTTGAAGAAAAATTGTCATTCTAGAAGACTCTCTAGGTTTATCCCCATTTATGGATCTACTAAGGATAAGTAGGGCATGAAGGAAGCTCAAGCACCATAGTGAGATGGATATAGGTGAATATGGCATAACCCCTTGTGTTACCAATCCTAGACACCTTAGTTTCTCCTTCATTAATTAGCATTTACTAGGTTCATTTGTAATTCAAAATTAAGTTCATTTATTACATATAGGTTGTGTGTTAGACTTTGATACCAACTATCAAGGAACAATTTATTCACCAATTCCACATAACTTTGAAGGCAATAAAAAGGGATAAATGTGGCCATCTTTGGTTGGCCCTGAAAATCATACACATGGGAAATGTAAGGAAGAAATAAAATGTCACTTTATTGATGAAGAATTAAAAGTGTTTACAACTCAGGCTCAAAGGCAACTTGGAAATAAATATACATCAAAGAAACTAAACTAAAAAATTATCATTCCCTTTTTAAATAAACCCTAATGAATTTTGTTTGGTTAAGCTTGTTCAACCTTCCATCAAGTAGAATCATAATCAAGTATTGTGGAAGAATAGATGTGACATGCTTTCATCGGTTTCCATTCCTTAAACTTATATTGGGAATAAAATCTAGACGTCATTGCAAATGCAATTGTATGTTGGTAATAAAAATATGTGGAATTCATAATACATAAAAGCTTGGAAGTTTATAAAAATTGGCTAAAATAACATTAATAAACTTTATCTTTTATAAAACAACAACAATGTTAGGACATAGTTTTCATTGTTCAAATATTGATCTTAAATCCTTTAGAAACATAAAGGTTTGAGGATGTTCTCCCTATGCATGAGATCCTTTCTACATCCATTGACATGGATCCTTTTACACATGTTTCTATGCATTAGACCCCCCTAAAGACCCACATGTATGGGTCCTTTTTCATTTATTTTTATATCCATTAGATCTCTCTACACAAAGGTGTGGATCCTTTTGCATGTCTATAGTCATAATAAAGTTATAATGGATCTATTAAATTATATCGAAGCTGTTATATATAATATATGTGAGAAATAAAAAAGCATATCATAATAGATCACTTACCTCTAACATATATGATATCCTAAGTCTGGGACTCATACATACATAACACAACCAACAATACCATAAATATGGCCAACATGAGGATAAAGCACACCTTGTTGAGATTCAAGAGTATGAGTAAATATTAAAAATATTTGAGGTCAAGATTCCATTCAAAGGTCTTGGTATGCAAGAAATGGATTCATGGGTTAAAATATCAAATATCAAGTTATATATTCATAAAGAAATATTTTAGGGTTATGATTTCCAATATTGACCCGAGGAGTGGTTGCACATCTATAATCAACTTTCAAGTATTCTAGGCCAATATCATTACCATAATTATTATGAATATAAATTAAATTTCTTACATAAAGATCACATTAGATTAAATTTATTAAAGATCATGATTTAGTTTTGTGTCTCCAATGGTACTTTCAATTATGTAATCAAGATCTTGATTTGGGAAATAATAAGATCGATCATATATAGATTATTAGTCTCAAGTTCCATGTATTATTCACATTTCATTTCAACATTAGTATCTTATAAGGAGAGTGATTATGTATTATCTAGTGTTGAAAATAATCATCAAAGTCAGTGATATGATAAAGATATAGGGTTTTGAAGAATAAAATGTACAATATTATGTCAATAATCTATTTTCAATGATCAAAATAATGGTAATGGAAATACCAGTCGAATAGGTAGTCTATTTAGCATTGAATGTACTTTCACTTGATAAATTTTATTTTTATTTATAAGGATTGCTTTTTTATATGTATCATTTCACCAAAGGAATCATTTTCTACAATTTTTCTGAGATATGGACAATTAATCAAATTTTGTTCAAAGAGGAGTAAAATACCCCTATTATGAAGATGTGGGTCGTTGGTCTATAATTATCACATGATTAAGATAATTATTGAATGGTTAAGGTGAGAGACCTTCACTAATAGGTTTTGGATATAGCATGACTACATGGAAGAGCATCGTCAACTCTTGCCCTTTATCAAACTTCACTATTACCCAACCGTTGAGGGATAGTCACCATCAAAGAGGGTTCATGGTTGAGGTATGGTGGACTACAATAGTGGTTCTCACTATAGGAAAGGGAGAGGAAGGAGGGGGCTTCAGGAAGGCTAGGAAACCAATAATTCACCTATAATGAGACCTCACGAGTTCAATCGCAACCAAAGCAAAAGTTGGGGTGAGTTGAGAAGGGGGAGCAATTGTGGTGGAATTTGAGGGGAAGTGAGGTGGGTAGAGGAATAAAAGGGGGATTAGGTGTTGGTTCTTGTGTGAATAAGTACATAAGGAGTCAAGGGGTGAGGTAAGTTCAACAGGGAGTGTTGTATAGGATACAAGATCTATGTTTAGGTTTCAGGGGTATTTCCTCTCACTAAACAGGGAGAGAGATAGTTGGGGAGACAAAATCCACAACTTGGGGCCACCAATCAAGTCGTATCACCCACAAGTAGGGTTGGAGGAAAGAGAAAGATGAAAAGAGGGAAACTTAAGGGAAGCCATGTCATGACAATAGGGGTAAAAGAGGAAGGTTATGTATTCCTATGCATCTTACCCCTAATTGAATAAGGACGTTGAAGATGACATGGGTGTTGTTACATCATAATCCAATTTCCTCTGGGCCTAGTTACACGTATGTTCCTAAATAGGTTTTGGTTGTGGGTAACTTATATATCAACTTGGATGTGTGGCTAAGAAAAAAGAGGATTCAGAAAAGAGAAATGAACATGAAATGGAGAAGGAAAATCTTTTCAAGCAATTTCATTCGAACATCACAATAATAGGAGGGTCTAAAATTAACAATATTATACCACAACTACATATTAGTGTCAATGACATACAAAATGGTTGGGTTAGTTTTAAAAAGCTATTTCAAGAAACAACCAAAATGATTCCATAATTAAATATGTTTTAAATATTAATGTGTCTAGGTGCATAAAATAAATTCCCATGTTATTTTTGAAATTAGAGAAACTACGATCTTTGGATATGGAAAAGATTAGGTGGAGTCAACACAATATATATGAGGGGGGGGAAGGTAACTACATCAACATGGTAGGAAAATACACTTCATTACATTCTCTCTTCATTTTTGTCAATTTACTATATGTATCGATCTGAGTCGGGCATGGATTGCAATTTTCAATTGAAATACTTCAAGAATTCTTTTGTGTATTTTTCTTAGCAGATGAGAATTCCTTTTGATATTTTTTTGATTTGAAAGCTTAGGAAAAATGTTAGTTCCCCCATCAAGATTGTTTCAAATTCCTTCTCACTAATAAAAAAATTTCATGTAATGTATCATCATTTAAACTATAAATAATATCATCGACATAGATATGTACATATATAAAGGATATATATAGGCTAAATAATTATTTTACAATCAACTTCCCCAATAGAAAAAATATTTCTTCAGAAATCATACTAAGGTGATCATATAGTGTCTTGGGATATTGTTTAGACCATATAATGCTTTACTTAATGTATAAACACAACCATCATGTTTAACATCTTCAAACTTGATAGTTGTGTGAAAAAAATTTCTTCTTCAATTACTTTGTTTAAAGATGTGTCCTTAATGTCCACTTGATAAATATTTATTGCTTGATAAATACACTTGATAAATACATATAGATTGGATTCTATATACTAGTATGTAAATTTCATGAAAATAAATTCTTTCTTGTTGATTATAGCCTTGGGTCATTAGGTGCACTTGTCATGGAACTATTTCTTAACCAAATCCAACCTTCAAATGACTAGAAAGTCAATGGTTGAAGGACCCCGTTCATCCATATTTACGATGGTAATACCAAAGCATGAATGAGGAAGCATAAAAGATCAACATACATGAAAAAACAACAATGTGTAAACCCCAACATTGTCTCAACAATTAACAAGTATTATTAAACACAATTGTTTATTAATAGTTCCAATTACAATATGAGAGTACATTTATACAAGTTTGAGCATGTATACTAGCTAGAATCTTACAAAAAGTACATTTGAGTAGTTTCTCACAAGCCATCAAATCCCAATCTATCTCTAAACCTAAAATATAAATGAAACAAGTGGTTCAACACATAAGGTATTGAGTACATGTTGGAAAGATATGTATATATAAGATTTGCATAATTATAAAAAAGTTGCAAAAGTAAATGAATGAGAGTGAAAGAAATAAATACATAGCAAAATGATAAGCCATGTTTTATGTCATTTTACACCAATTATACCAAAAATACCATGTATCATAATTCCTTTGACGAACTTCCTATTGGAAGGGTTTGTGTGAGTGCTCAATGCTCAATGCCATTACCTAACCATGTTTATCGACATGGTTCACCCTATCTGAATAATTCAAGTAGGATGTCCATCCCTTCTGTCCTTACCCCAAGAATATAGGAAGGTGCACAAGGATTGCATAATGTAGATCTAAATTATTTGTGTGTGTCATAAAATCAATGATGCAAAACATCGAGTACAATACTAGAATGCTATATGGAAATATATGCAAGTAAACAAGCATGCATACATATCATGTTTGCAAGAAAGAATGCCATAGTCATATAATTATTTAATCTCATACCAAAGTTCAAATAGTCATAACCTAACTTATTCTTGATTATATATCCACAATCCACATGTGGTTAAGAACAAGATTACATGCATGTATTAGGTTTCCATCATTAACCCAAGTTAGCTCCATTTTTAGGGTTTAGGTCAACCTAGGTTCAAAGTTCCTTATTAGTGCATTAATTGATATTGTACTCATTTAGGGTTCATTACAATTGTGTGGTTCCGATTCCAATTTATTTTGAGGTTTCATCTATTTCATATGGTTATCTCAAGATATATGTCACTTATGCCCATTTTACGGTCAAAAGACTCATAATAGAGAAACCAAGTCCATGATTCTTCAAGACCAGAGATATAGACAAGTTATGTGGCTTAACTTAGTAAAAAAGGGAAATGATTATCATAATTCCAAGATGGGTGGAAATCCCTGAGAACTAAGCACCAAAACAAACATTGGTCCCAACATATCATCATACATGCTAATATCAACATAAACTACTTAGTCTATAAGGGTTAAACATAGGTCTTAGATGAACATCCACATAAAAGGGGATATAAAAACTAGAGTTAAGTCTAATTGGAAGGGGAAACAGATGATAATAGGGCCCATATTAAGATTAGGGAACAATAACACATTTCAACTCATGTATTTTACATAAAAGATCAAAATGGGTGGATTAGAGTTACATACATCCCCATATCACAAAAGGGTTTATACTTAGCAGTTTAGATCACAAACCACCATAAGATTATTTATTTTAGGGATAAAAAAATAATGTGAAGCACAAAGGGAGACATTATAATTATTGGAATCAAGTACAACAAGGCATCATAAGAAAGGTAGTCACATTCATGCATAAAAAGCCATATGGACAATACAAGAGAAAATGGGTACTATGATTGATGTTAGTGTCATAGAGAATCACAAAGTTATTAACTTCTAAGGTTAGTGGGAGTCTACATGTCATTTAGAACAAGATTAGTAAACTAGGGAAAAGACCAGCTTTACATATAAAACAAGTGCATTGGAGTTAATAACTAAGAAAGAAGGATTAATAGGACCTTCATTAGGTTCAAAAGTACCCAAGAGATATTGTTCCCATGATTAGGATGGTGGATGATCATTGAAGGTCCAAAATTCATCATAATCATGCATCAACTATACTCAAATTCATCCAGTTAACATTTATTACAAAAGGGGAACAAACAAAGGATTTAAAGTCTGATACCTAGTCGAAGTTGTAGATCTTTTTGAGATAATACAAATGGTATATTACTTCACCTATTTTGTCACTAGATAGAAAAACAATAGTATGTTACTAAGAAATTTATTGGGCAATGGCAGTTGTTGATAGAGGATCACTCAGTATGGATCTTTTTTGTGTGCAAAGGGGGAAAATCCACATGGAGGGTTACCCAAAATGGCGATGTGGTGTCGCACAATTGGTCCAAGAGTGGACCAGATATGGCTGACCTATGTCCTAGTAGGCGTGAGGGTAGTATCCAGTCACCGTGTGGTTGTTTGATCCAGTCTGGTTGACCCACTAACTAGGATCGATGGTTATCATGTGTTGCCTTTAGTTTCTTGACCTTGCTCAACTGTGCGCTGAGCTAATAGGCAAAACATAAGCTCAGTAGCATGTGGGCATTGGGGAAGGCATCAGATGGTCATAGGACAAGACAACAAAGAAGAAGTAGGGATTTCTAAGGGTTAATCGTGACTGAAGGGGGTCCTAGGAGCTCATTGGAGGAAATTAGCAATGTAAAAGAATGGTGATAGGGGGTACAAAAATGAGTAGAATTAAGAGGGAAAGACCAAGGGAGGAGAAACAAAGAATTTGGGATAGCTAATTTTTTCAAAGGCATCAATGATAGGTGTTATTTGTTAGTCCTAAATCCACTTCTGTAGTTGTAGGTTCCCATGTAAAACCAAGTTAGAATACAACCAAAGGTCATATGTAAGATCCACAATCCAACATCTAAGAAAGGAGGCAGAATAGGGTTTTGGGCAACAAAAAGGTGAAAGATGGGCCACGCACCCTCACTTGGGCCCAGACATGGTGAGTCATCCCACACAGACCCGAAAATGATATAAAAAGGCTAAAACAAGAATAAACCAAGACTATTTCAAAATTTCATAACTTGGTCTACAAAGGGTTGATCAAGGTTTTTTATGTCATTTGATTCGTAGTTGAATCATGTACAACATGAAATACATTGTATAACAATAATATAATATCAAAGAGGTTCAAATATGATTTTAAGGTGATGATATATTAAAGCAAGGTACTCAGTTGAAATATGTAAAGGTGTGTCACATATTATAAAATTGATCAATTATTGGACCAAATTGGGGTATGACAACACTCAGAAAATGGAGTAAGAAGGTCACTTTAAGAGATATAAATAGTATATAAGAGTAGAGGGAAAGTTAGGTTCTCACAACAGTTAATTTCAAAATACATTATTGGATTCTTTGATCTCGTTCCTAAATACATGTTTAGTTCTGATGGTAGTCTTGTTGGGTGGTCTAGTAACTGGAATATAAAATTCATTTTTAACAAAATTATTTAGTTCTTCCAGCATGTATATGATCCAATAGACATCACCAAGAGCATCATGGATGTTCTTTGTCTCTAACTTTGATGCAAATGTCATGTTTAGTCATTGTTCACAAAAATTCTTAATCTTAACTTTATATCTAGGATATCCTAAGTTTAAGTCAATAGGGTGATCTTCAAAGAAATCATGAATGGATTTATTAGGTGAGGGGTCTTTGGTATGATCAACATTTTCATTTTTGTTACCTTATTGATTTGCTAGAGATGATGTGTTTAGTTCAAGCATGAGATACTCAATTTGAGTGATTGAATCTCCAATATTGCCTTAAACATTATGTCAATTGATTGTTTAACCTTTTTAGAAATAAGGTTAAAAACTATATATTTTTTACTTGTTGAAGTGTATCCCAAAAGAATGACTAGACAATTTGGAATCAAACTTGTCTCTATCATCTTTTGTGTTTAGGATATAGCATACAAAGCCAAAGGTATGGATATAATTAACTTTGGAATTCTTGCTATAGATAATCTAATAGGAAGTTTTCTTAAGATATTGATATATAAACAATCTATTTTGAGTTTCACAAGTGTGTTTATTGCTTCTCTCCAAAAAGTTTTTGGTGTTTTGTGTTCAATTATCATTGTTGTAGATATCTCTTGGAGTGATCTATTATTCCTTTTAACGGGGCCAATTTGTTGGAGAGTTCTTTCTGAAGAGAATTTATGTTGACATCCTTCTTGGTCACAAAATATTCCAAATTCATTTTTTTCTAACACTCCACCTTGGTCACTAGTAGTGTATTTATCTAAAGTTGAATATCATTTTCTATTCTAATACAAAAAGTATTCAATATATCAAGTGTATTATGTTTTGTAAGTAATAAGTGGACACAAAGAAATATATTAAAAGCATTAGAAAAAACAAATCAATATATTTTACCACCAAGAGATTTTGGTCTTGCTATTCCAAAAAGTTCCATATGCATGAGTTATAGAGGTCTAGTATCAGATAATATGTTGTTAGACTTTAATGTTATTTTTTTACAAAGTTTGCAATTTTGTTATAAGAAACAAGTCTAGAAAGACCTCTAACTAGGTCAAGTTTGGATAGATTTCGAGTATGGTTCATGTTTACATGTCCTAGACTTCTATGAAAAAGTACTTTATTTTCTATTGAGTTCTCATGAGAGGTTCCAGAGAATCCCTAATGTAAGATCTTTCTAATGCAACAAAACTAGATTAGGGTTACAAGTTTATACCTTCTCCTAAAAGTAGTTCTAATGATTTAACTTGAACTGCTTTGTACATATTTGGATATTTTTCTTTGGAATCCCATCAGATCAACAATGGTTACTCATTCTGGTATTTCTAGCACTCTAAAGGTTACCTTAGGATGCATGTAGAAAATTGATTTTTCTTTAGAAGTACACAGACTCCATTGTTGATAGTCTGTGGTAGATTGCACACTTCCTATACTGACTAGCATGTATCCCAAGGTCAAAAAGTTGGATCTATTGACCCCAGATCAGACCCTGATGTTTCCTATTAAGGAACATGTTGTTACAAGGCGGAACACCTGCTATGAACATGTTGTTCCATAGATGGAACCATCTATGAAAATTTCATTATATGGTGGAGACCTTCTCCTTGAAATATGTGAAATTGATGAAATCACTCATCTGATGCAAATTCATAATGTGAACTCATCTCCTCATCATCCATAGAAACACTAAAAGATGTAGGATTAGAGTCTCTAGTCTCCTCCCACTCTCCCTATCTCTTAGTTACTCCTTGTGTTTTTTCTAAACTTTGAAACAATAATGAGAACATGTGTTGCAAAATGTGTTGTTCTACGTATGGCACCATCCACATAACCCATCGTTTCATGATGGATACCTTCTCCTCAAAATGTGTTCGACAAGTTAAGTCAGTTGTCCAAAATGAATTAGTTGTGTGAACTTGTATCCTCGATATCCATGCAAGAACTCATCTCCTCAGATAGAGTAACTAGTCTCTTCCATCTCTCTCTTTCTCTTTCTCTTAGTTGATCTTTGGTTTTCTCAAACTTTGGAGGAAATGGTGAGAAACAAGATTGATTGTCTGGAGAACCTCCTATCATATCATATTGACTTAGGATGGCAAGGTTTTCAAAACCCTAATATGAATATGTTATGGATTCTTTTGTGCAATGATGGATTACGCCATGCTTGGGTTTCACAGAATGATGCTTCCTCATGCAATGCAGACTTCCTTATTTCCTTGAGGACTGTGTCCTTGACTTATGAAACTAGTTTCCAAATTCTAGATTATATTTAATTTTAGGTTCTCAAAACTTGTTTTAAGTCTTTATATTTGTTAGAATTGCAATTCAGTCCTGATCAACCTTTCTTTAGGCTATATCTATGAGTTGACCGTGTAGGCACCATATAATGTTGGCAATGGATTCACTAGTCAATATTAAAATCTATAAGTAATGAGTGGTGTCAAGCTACACATCATTCTTGCCCAAGTAGTATGATTGGTAGAATAAGATTAAAGCATTAATGACTAATGTTATCATGTTGTATAATCCCTTTGTCATAAATATCTAGATTGAAATAGAGGCATGGAAGTGTCATCATCATCATGTCAATCCAATTTCCATAATCACCAAGTTTACTAGGAAGATAAATATGAGCTCAATAACACATACTGACACACATGAGCATGGCCATGCATTTCTTTTACTCATCAAAAGGCCTAGGATATCACTCCCATTCTATGATAGGGATGAATTCCTTCTATATCACTCACAATGTGTAGCATGATTCTCATCACACCCAATCACTACCTTTATGGCAACCTTCTTCAAGATCATGTTAGGTGTTTATAAAGCATAATGATTGTCACATGACCATTTTAGTGATTTTAGATTGAAAGACCAAACACCATTATCATATTTGAGAGTGGATTATGACTATCATATAATAGTCCATGGATAATTATCAAGGAGGGTATGTTCAATATATTTGTTCTCTAACAAGTACCTATGTGTCTGACTTGGTATGCATTAGTTATGACCCATGTAACATGGTCATCGATCACCACACACGAGTCTCACATGCATTATCATTATCAAATCCACAATATTACTTGACTAGGGGAGTTTAAGAATATTTTTCTTAGTATCCATTAGGATCTCATGTTCAAGTCATATACTTGGAGTCTCATGTCTTTGAACCAATCATTCTATGGAAATTTATAATGTACATTAGTATCAAAGAAATAAAATGTGCATCAACAACTAAATTTCGATTATTAATCATATAACAAGTACAAAATATCCCTATATCCATCATCCAATGATTAGCTTCTATGGCGTATACACCAACATGTTCTTGAATGGATCTAGAAAGTTACCTTTGATAAGATAAGTTAAATTGGGCTTAAGGATGTAAAAGTTTCCATTCATGATACCCTCAAAGGTAATATCACTAGTATGATAAAAAAAGTCTACATACATACTTTCTAAGATGACATCAAAACAATTTGACATAGTTGACTAACATTAATAAAGTTATGATGTAAGCCTTATACTAGTAAAACATTTATAATGGATAGTGTTACTTATAATTTGAATTCCAATAACTTAGAATTTGCCATTATCATCAAAATTCTTTGTTTATTCATTTTTTCATATAGCATTTTGAATATCTTCATTCCACCATCCATGTGTTTTGAACAGCCATTCTCAATATCCCAATCTTACAAGCTTAAATTTTGGTATCCATGTGTGGATCATTATGATTAAGATAATAGTCTTTACACAAAATTTGAATTTTAAAATGTATTAATCAGTTTTACGAGGAAGCATTCTAGAAATATTGGATGAACCATATAGAAAATCCAAGATCATATTATTCGATTAACATATTTGAAAATTGGGTATACTATATCTTAGTCGAAATATACTTTTGGTTGGAAACCTATTGGTTTGAGTTGTAAGATAAATCAAAATAATTAGTGTCAGCTATTTTAATCATTTGAATAACCATATAATCATGCATAATAAAGAAATATATTCAATGATAGGAAAGTACAACATAAATTAATGTTGCATACTTAGATGCATATGCATCGTTAGGATAGATTGAAACTTTGATATCAAGAATCAACACGTAATTCAAATGGGTGAAGAATGTTTTGGAGATAAAATAGCTTGCCATGGACACCCTTCCTATAGTGGCATTGATAAATTTTATATTACAATGGTTACAGAAAGAACAAAGGACTTTGTCTTTTGGATGAGTTATTGGCCTAACAAATGGTTTGATAAATTGCTTCTTTGGTAGATGATTCTTGGGTTTGTAGTGAACGACACTCTACCTACTTGGTTATAAAAATGATGGATTAAGTTGACTAATCTATCATGCCCATTTTGTAATTTCGAATATGTATTCTCTTTTTTTTCCTCTTTTGGGATCACAAATTATGGTGTCAAGAGTACTTCTCTAAAAGATATGTATTTCTTTTTCCACCTATATTATCATAATATTCATGATTTCATATTATGAATTGAGATTGGCATGCATGCAAATTCTCTGCAAGAACATAATTATGTCTACTCAAGAAATCTTTGTCTGTTTTGAAAGCAATAATTGTATACTTCAGAGTAGAAACAACATCACTAGTAGAAGTGAGAAGATTTGAGGTCATGAAGCTCACAAGAAAGATCATCAACATGCTCAATGAAGTTACATACTACCTTATACAACATTCTACAACTACTCCTATAGCTTAGCATTTTAATTTTAGTAAATAAAAGAATGAAAATAAGTTCCCCCTTTGAAAGATCAAGTAAACTTACCTCATTTGCATTGTCTTAACTTGTATTTTCCAAGAAGCATGCTAGATTTATTTCTTAATCATCTTAGCTTCTTTTTTATTGGTGATAGGAGGTTGATCATTTTGTTTGTATATCCTTTACTAGAGATATTTCTTTTTTATATGTTTATTAACTTATCCTTGTCATACAAGTTGAGCTTTCTTATAGATTGTCTTTTGTTCTTGTGCCTTTGTTTGAAGGCATATAAAAGACCTAATATGAAACCAAGTGAAAAAATATAGTCTAGAGGGGGGTGAATAGATATGATGTCAATTTTGGACATTCTCAACAAGAACACATTTAGTAGAAACTATTTTATAATAAAAATAACTAAAATAAATAAGTAAGAGGAGAAGGGAGAACATTGTTATTTAACATAGTTCATAAGCCACCAAGATTTTCTAATATGTGTCTGGTAGGTTTAAATCACTAGGTTATGACAAACAATATTTATTTGATGGTTGAGAGGTTATTTAATATATAACTATATATCTAGTAGCTATGATATAAATCAAACTATATTCATTGTATCCTTTAGATCTTGGCAGTAGGAGATTGCCAATGTTTTCTTGTAGGGCATCTAGGAAACGACCTCAATGCCTTCTTTTCTCATGGATTAAGGAAGGTCACCGTATAATGTCCTCTTTTTCAAGCCAAAGCAGTACAATGATTTCTTATATATCAGTTGTTTCTTTATTCATATTGAAGTTCCTCAAGATGAATTTATCACGAGAGAAATAGATTCAAAGAAGGAATTGCATAATAAGTATGTCCAATTTGTGGATGAGATTCTCGAAAGAGTATGATATATTTTCCAATCTAGAAGTTCTACTTGAGTGAAATATGACTTTCTAAGAAACAATATTGCTAAGATATTTTTTGAAGTGGAAAATTTGGCTCAAATGTGTGTCAAAATGATAAAATATGGTCCCCATATATAAGTGTATCTAGGGGAGTCTACAGAAGCAAATTTTAGTGTTTAACATTGCCTTTCATCAATAGAGATGTTTAGTTGAGTCAAAAGTGATGCTATGAAGTCAATTGTATTTCGAGTGATCCTTAGTCAAACTTTAAATTGACTAAGTTGTCCTTCAGTTGATACTTTGAAGGGAGTGAATGGGGATATGCACTAATTGATCACAACATCTTGAAAAACAAAAATGAATTTGTTTTGACTACCCATTGATCAAACTAGAGTTTGAACGAGATGGTACCTGGTCAAATCAGAAGTCTGATTGAGTCACATCCAAAGGCTAATTTCTCCTGAGATAGATCCTAGATAAACTTAGAGTTTGGTCGATCCCATCTTTTTTGAAATATAACTTTGACAAATAAGCTCCTAACCTAAAAGGATAAATAAAATTTATTTTGACTCTAAAAACCTAACTATAGAATATAGAAAATTATGTGGATTCCCATGAACCTAACAACACCAAAAATGTCTAGAAGGCTCACTGGAATTAATCACTTTACAAAATATACAATAAATAAAAAATTACAATTTTTACAATGAATTGGAAAATAGAAGTTGTGGAAATAATTGATCCTTGTATGACATATTTCCATTTGGTATTTCTGTAACTCACATGTTCCAACAACAGATAATGGCATAGTTTGAAACAATAATAATAGGTAATGTGTTGTTCATCAAAATAGGCATATAGGGTGTGTCTAGGCCATAAGATGTTCTATGTTAACTCTAATGTTTTTAGTTTTTTGGTATACTTTTGTATCAACATTCTAGGATTTCATATAAATAATATAATGTTAACCTAGAAACTTAATATAAAAATTGTATAATAAAATTGTTGATTGTTAATGGTGTACAATTTTTATTTCAAGATAACTACCGTTAGAATACCCACTTGCAGTTCTAGCCTTCTCAAATTACTATACAAATTATTTCCACCTATTAGTAATTCAAAGAAAGCATGATTTCTATCCATGCAATAAATCTTAATTTTACATATGAAAAGTCGTGATCTCATAGACAAAATTGGCAATGTTAGAGACTAGAATGCCTCAGTTTGGTGCATAATTGTTAGATAAGTAACTAATATTAGCATCTTCAACCGCATCACCATCCTTCTTTTTGCATACAAGATGAAAACTAAACCCTAGGAAGGCCCTAGTTTTTGTCCTACTATAGGAATCTACAGCTATTCTGGGGACGTAGATGTCTATATGTCCTCTCTAGCAATCTTGAGATACCATTTAGCCAGCTTATCTACCAGTATGTTAGCCTCCCTTCTTATGTTAAGGATGTCAAAGCATCTAAAACACCTTCTGAGCATGGATAACTGCTACACAATAGGAAAGTACTTAAAAGGACAATATTGGGGCACATCATGTACTTCATTGAGGTTTCTGAATATGTGCAGTAGGACAATATTGGGGCACATCATGTACTTCATTGAGGTTTCTAAATATGTGCACAATTCACACCTCTCTTATCCTCCTCTCCTCTTTATTCTTGAATACTGCTGAGGATTTCCAACAAATCTTCCTCAAGAGGGTCTTGTCCAGGATGCTTGGCATCCCCTCCCTCAATCCGTTCTCCACTCAAGATATAGTTGGTGCTTTGTTGGTTGACAATTGACTTAGTTCAAGTGTCAACTGAATATAGATAGTTCCTCCTTGTGAAGAAATCCACCTAATACCCTCCCTTAGATCAATGGGGCCTCCTTGTGCCAATGAACCATTACATGTTTTCATATCATCAATTTGTGTTTCCCTAATGTCTTGGACAGTGTCCCTTATGGTGGGTACTACACTTTGGAATATAAACATGCTTTGTATTTTCAAACAATCCAACATAAAAGAGAAAATGTAAGGTTCCAACTCCTACTAGAGTCGTATTTCAAGTTACTATCCAAGAAACATCCCACAATGTTAATCGAGAAGAAATACGTACTCAAACCTGGACTAATAATCCTCCAAACTTGTTGAACTCTCAGACAATCCCTTAAAGCATGCAGACATGTTTCATCTCCCACATGATAGAGTTCACAAGATTCAATATCATCCATATACCTCTTCTTCCATAGTGAGATTATGAGAAGTCTCTCATTCTGAAGGAGCCATAAGAAAACATTTACTTGTGGTGGTAGTTTTTACTTCGTTAAGACCCTCCAATCACCCACTTTCTCCCTATCTCTGTGGATTATCCATTCATAATACATATGTTTTACCTCAAACTGTCTGTGTACGTGATTAGTCCAACAAACCACATTCTATCCAAGGTCATGTGTATGAGTGTGCATCAAAGTGATGATGTCTATGGATTCATCCTCCATATACACCTTGAGGTCTATGTCCTGAACCCCATCCTCGATCACAATTGTAAGGAGTGGGGCCCAAGAGGGGATCCACTCCCTACTAAATCAAATAAAAAGGAAACATCCCATAAGCCAAACACCACTATATATTTTTTACAAAAGTGTTGATAATCCAATTTATTTAAAACTATAATTCAAGATACAAAAAATAGTAGCGAAATATAAAATATCAAACTATTACAATGCTTGATATTATCACTATTCTTCACCGCACAGGGTGATACATATGAAAACTAAACTAATCATAGGGTCAGTAGATGGTCATCTAACCCCCTCAAAACTGACTCCCAAAAAGGTTTAGCTATTCTTGATGTTGTCCTGGTCTAACTTGGTTAACTTCTTTTTGACCTACACCTAGGGTAGGAAGCGTACCCCAGCAAGAGGAAAAAATAGATGAATCAGCATAAATGTTGGTATGTGCGTAATAAATCGGGTATTGAGAAATATAAGGAATAAAGGATGCCAAATAAATAAGGCTTCCTATAAAAATGGTAAGGACTACCCAACTTGTTATTAGAAGAATAGGAACTTCAAAAGGCAATAAAAAGAGGAATACTTGCCATTGAACCATCATAAAAGTTGTGCTCACGAGAGCATATAATTTTTTTTGGCAACAAACCCATCACAAAAATATTAACATGGATGCATGTGAGATAAGCAAAGCACTAGAACAATATAAATAGCAATGGTGACCAAGGCTCACAACCTTGAATCCCGATATAGAATGATGTACTACCAAACTCCCCATTATATATAAGTGGACACACAAACTAGGTATGGGGCACACAACCTCCATCCCAAAAGTATAATATGAGCACACAACCCAGAAACCAAAGTAGTTGCACTACTCTAGGGCTACTGAATCTCATAACATGCATAATGTAGAGGCAAGTATAAAGTGTAGTCTTATATAGAATAATTAAAGTTTCCATCACAAAAATGGACAATATAATCATCCACCACAAAAGTGGGTAAAAATTAGGTTTCCATCTCACAATGAGGAACAACATGGTTTGAATTTCACAAATAGGGTTTGATCAAGAAGCAATGTATATTTTAGAGTTAAGAAGAATACTCAACAAAGTAGGATGATCATAAGACCATAATCCAATAAGATATTTCACATGAAATGAATTACCAGAAGGGAGATAAGTTGTGTAAGATATTAATAGAGAGATAATTTAGGTTAAGTGCTCAATATAGAATAATAGGGATGCAAACATACCTTGATTTGAGTATAAAGTCAGAAGCAAAGACCTGTCCTTCCTAGCCTAAAGTCACCTCAACCTACATATAATATTTTGTACATCAATTAGGGTTTAATATATGATTCATTAGGTGAAACCCTAGAAATTAAAATCCTTCGGCAAAACCCTGGGTTGACTCTTGTTATTAACCTAATATTCAGTTTAGGGTTTATTAACAAAATCTTGACTCAAAATCATAACTTTTTTCATTACAATATTTCCCTTATTTATTAATATGAGTTTAAGAGAGGTCAAAATCCTAAAAAATCCTATCTTTAAATCTTTAGAATCATGTGATGAAACCTATACTAAAAGATAGAGAAAATTCTTGTGATTCTAAAACATATTTTTGTGTAATTTTGGATATATAGAGAGAAATATATGAATTTTGGTAGTTTTGGCCAATCAGCCATGTAAGAAAAACTAAATCCACACTAGTGATGACTGGTCTATTGAGGTGGCCATATTATTGATCTCCAACTGGCTCAATTAACAACCATCAAGGCGTGCCAAGAGGAAATAGCAAAAAGACCTTTTTTCCCTTAGTAGGAAACACAAACAAAATGGGAAACGAGGGGAATAACTTAGAAAGCACTGGGGAAATTCATCCCCTTCCCGTCTCATACCATGGCTGTGAGATGTAGGTGAGTCGACAGATGCAAGATTTTAGGGAAACCACTGGAGGCAAGAAAACTTGATTATGTTGTGACAAAAGTGAAGGAGATGACCCAAGTTGCTTATTCGAAGGCCACTTGCGCTCCGATGAACTAGGGCATCAAGGAAAGGAGCTTCAAGCTTGGAAAATAAGATGAGTTTGGCAACAACATACTCTAGACCCAAACTAAAATTGAGACCATAGAACTAGTTCTTGTGATGAGATAAAACCATAGGCAGGGTTAGGTATTTATAGGGTGCGGCCATAAGGCCTATGGTGTGGGATTGTGAAACCTTGGGAGACAAGAATTGGGTGAATAGCCATAAGGGAAAACTAGGTATAAAATTATGGTTCAATAGGTGCTGGATTCTCTCATAATTTCAATGCAAAAAGAATTTGAAAAATGATTAAGAAACGAGGAAGCTATTCACGAAAAACTAGCATGAATCCACAGTTCATGGCGAACTCTTCTTACCTGAGGAAGGAGAGGATCTCTATGCCATCAGATCCTAGTATAACAGTTTTTGGGAGGTGTGCGATTGATCAAAGACCAGAACTATGGCACATTAAATTGGAAATCCAAACCGAATTTGAATAAAATGTCAATTATATTATTTCCTTTTCATTACCACTCTAATTGAGGGTCTAAACAAAGTCCAATTAATATGAAATTTGATACCTAGTCTAATTAAGATGTTTAGATTCCAATTTTGGCATTATTTTTACTTTTTAAAATCTAGTATTTTATTTAATATTTTTAGATTTTATCACCTCCTTTGTGAAGGAACTTCTCAAGAAATGTGTGATGAAGGCCCTTGATATGATGGATCGCATATCCTCACTCCAGGACCCATAATGTGAGCTTCTTCTTCTTAGGTCTTGTGTTGGGATGCCCAAACTATTGTTTGGTCTTCATACAACACCTCCTTCTTCTATCACACTTGTGTTGGACATTTTTATCACGGTCTTTGTCATTTTCTAGAGCGTATTGTGGTTGGTGACGGACCAAGTTTTGGTTATTTACAATGGTATTTGACTACACTTCCAATTCATCTTGGGGATTGGGGATCAAGTCCTCTCATGATGTCTTTTGTTGCCTCTCAGATACACACTAAAGATCTCCAAGATCATATGTTGCGTGAGGTTGGATGCCTGCCTATAGGGCTCCCCTTTGTCCAAGCACATGCTAGCATATGCAATATCTTGCCATATTTTTGTCAGTCTACATTTACAAGTACGCCTTCTACCACCCCAAAGACCCAGTCTATTTTGGCAGACGCTTACTACAAAATGGTCATCCAGCAAATCATGACAATGGACCTATCCTTATGACAACAGGCTATTCTCACTTCTTTACAAGCCGACCATGCACAAGATTTCTCAAGGGTTGTTCCTATTCATGGCCTTGTCTATGTCACCCATTGAGTATTGAGATATCCATCATTATCGACTTATGATTCCCTTATATCCAGGTGATGAACGTTGCCCAGTTTGCAACATCACAGATCTTTATGCCTTTGGTGATCATGCAATGCACTGCTGCTTGTGGCCTGGTTATAACTTTTGTCATGATGTCGTTCAGGATGCTCTCTTGAATATTGTCTCTCGAGTTGGTTTAAAGGTTCTGAAAGAAGCTCCTTTGGCCTTCCTTGGCACTCAATCTGATGGTGTCCATTTTTTGTGACCTGCAGACATTCTTTTATTTGACTGGATGAATGGAAAGCATGCTTGTGTTGACCTTACATGAGTTTCTCCCTTGACAGGTATCCTTTCAAAAAACTTTAAAGCAGGGCAGACAGTGTCCGAGGCAGTGATACAAAAACATGGAGCAGCTTGTGTGGCCAATCAACATCATTTTCTACCTTTCTCCTTTGACACCATTGGGGTGGTTGCCGACGATGCAGTTGCTCTTCTTCGACACCTTCAACATATAATAAATAGGAATCTTATGCTTCCTTCATCTACATGTAATGATTTTATTTTTGGGTCCTTGGATTTTGCCATCCAAAAAAGATTGGAAGCCCAATTTTTTGCTCACGCTTCTATGAGTATATACCATTTTGTCAGAGAGATAAATTTAGTCTCTAGCTTTACAAAAAGATTTTATCACTTATCTTGTCCCTTAATAAATTAAAGGCATCTAGAAACTCTTTAAAATTTGAAACTTAGCCTAGAAGTAAAACTAAACATGAAGAATACAAATTCAAAATTAGTTTTCCCTTTTGGGGTTATTTAACATGTTAATTAATATTTTGGGCTTTAATATACATTCTCTCTCCTAAACTACACTAGGATCGATAAGTTTGTCGAATTAATGTGGAAATTCATACATACACTAATTTTAGTATGTAGATTTTGAATTTGGGATTTATTTCAATTTTTGAAGATGTTTAGTAATTTTTTTAATACTTTTGGCCTTTTCTCATATTTTTCCAATTAGAATTAAGATAGTTCTTATTATGCAAATAATGTGAAACTTGGCTCTCAAGGTAACTGGGACCCAAGGAACACATTTTCACTGTTATATTTTTATTTTGAGTTTTCCTTTTATGAATTATGGCACCATTAGGACTTTTGACACATTACCATTATTTTTATCAATATATTATATCTTTATTATCACCACTTACTTAAAGGAATCCTATCAAGTTACATTGTTACAAAAGAGTTATATATATTATTATCCATGAAATTCTACATTTTACTTATTTTACACATTATGTCCATTAATTCCTTATTTACTTAAATTATGAGACATTATTAATATTTATGAACACAGAATTACCACTTGTTACTCCAAAGCATATAATTTATTTTTATTTAGCCATTAAGTTAGTAAAGAGAATATATGTAATATATTTCATGACCTCTTTAAATGTTGGCACATAACTAAATTAATATGTAAATATGTCTTAATTTTTATCCTTGTTTGGTCAAATATAAGAAATCAGGCTCACTAACCTTCAAACATGGAATAGGGTAGGATTTTAGGTTCTGGTTCATTACATAAATGATTGAAATTTTGAGATCCATAAGATCTTCAAGGATTTTATACACTATTTTTCAACCTCAGTGCTAAGTCTTCTCTCAACCAGCAGTCATACAGAGCTTGTATGTGCATCCCATTACCTAATAAGATTGTCATCCTTTCATTTGAAAATTGATTATGAGATTTTAGGATTCTCCAAGTGAGAGATCCAGTTGAATGATTATCATCTATAAACTTGTACTTGAAAACTAGAAGTGGTTTCCAAATTGCTTGTGCCTGAATCAGAAAGAGGTAGTCTTCATCATCAAAGCCTCACTGCACTCTCTAGTGGATCTGATCCCCAACCCTCCCTTTTTGGATTAAGCAATTATCTTTTCTCATGATAAAAAAGTGAACCCTTTGCTTGAGAGTTATCTCTTCATATGAAACTACAAGTGATTTGGTCTAACTTGTCACATACAGACATCAGTATTCTAGAAGATGCATTATGTGATTAGTTGTTGTCATAAGAGTTGATCTGGCCAAGGAAATTCTACCAACCAAGGATAGGCTTCTTATAGCCTAGTTGTTGACCTTCCCTTGAAATCTATTTACTAGATCCAGGTATTTCTCCTTAAGAGTTCCTCTTGGGGATGATAGGAATTCCAGGTGTTTCCTAAGATCGTCCACCTAGTTCACCTTCAGCTTGTGACTGGCAGCCATATGAGTACCTACTGGGGTACACTTTGAGAAGAAGACTAGTGAATTTCTCAGGAAACCTCGAGAATAGAAGCAACTCCATATCAACAAAGACACTAAAGTGTGCATGAATTCTTGATCTATGGTATCTTCACCAAAGAGAACAAGATCATCCATAAATCACATATATGAGAAACTTACGTTCTTATTGGTGAATAAAGTTAGATGTTGTTGAAGCTAGTCCACTTTTGTCTATACTGCCTAGCATAAACACTACATGCAAGTTACAAAGATGTAAGGAGATAGGGGGTCACCTTGCTTGACACCCCTAGATGGCCAGATGGGACTCAATTGGAGACCTTTCCAAGTAATGATCGACTCTCTAGATGTAATAATCTACATTATAATGTTGATCATGTTTGGTGGAAGGTGAGTTCTTTTGAGGGATTCGAGAATGAAATCCCAACTTATCTTATCATATGATTTCAATATATCCATCTTGATTGCCATCTTCGGTTGTCTAGTTCTTTTCTTTTCCATAGAGTGTAAAATTTCTTGCATCAAAAGAGTGTTATCATGTAGGACTCATCCAGGAATGAAGCTTGTTTGAGTTGAAGAAATCTACTCCAAGAAATATGGCTTTATCATGTTTATAATGATCTTAGAAATAACTTTCACACAAAAGTGTGTAAAGAAATAGGCCTAAATGACTACAGATAGTAGGGTTTTGGTTTTTTGGTATAAGGATAATAGTTGAGTCTGTGGAAGTAGGTTCAAAAGGACAAACTTTGAAAGGATCATGAATAAAGGAACAAGATCGTTCTTAATGAACTGCTAGTTTGATTGGAGGAAACTTGCAACAATGCCATCGGGACCTAGGGCCTTTAGTGGAAACATTGAAATGATGCTCACCCTTATTCATTCATCATCAAGTAATCTTTCAAGGTATGCATGTTTTTGTTCTTGTAGTCAGGGGAAAACAAGCTCATATGCAATTCATTTAAACATTTTAGAACATGACGAGAGATTAGTTAAAAGATTAGCAAAGAAACCACTCACAATGTAGATAGTTCATCTTTCTTCTTGATCCACTCTTTTTCATCATTATGTAATCTCATAATCTTGATGTCCCGCCTTCTTTCTTTGATCAGGGTGTGGAAGAAGTTGTTGTTACCATCTCCCAACTTGAGCCATTCATAATGTGTCTTCCACTTCCACTCGATCTCTTCCAATCTCATTAACTCCAACACCTTAGCTTGGAGGTCAATAATCTTGTCCTACACCTCCAAGATATAACATTTAGATAGGTGTTTCTACATAAGAAGAAGCCTCACCATTAATTATTTTTACCTTTGTCATCATTCTTTTATGATTGCACTATCCCACCTCATATTTCCATAGACAAAGTTCTTTGACTTGCTCATAAACCCATAGCCATTTTACCAATGGGTCTTGATGACAGACTTGAAATCCTTGTGCTCCTACTAGTGTGCTAAGGTACAAGAGCATCTAGAAAATTTTGTAAACTCAGGTATCACATTGATAAGAATGGTTGTGTGGTCCAATCTTATGTGCTCCACCACCTCAACAGTGGCTTCGTTAAAGTTTTCTAACAACAGTTAGTAGTCAATCTCTCTATCCAATCTCATTTGTAGAAATCATATTTTAAATGTCTTCTAGGGGTCATGCACTCCCAGATGAACCAGTTCACACTCTGTCATGGCATCAAAAAACTCCTTACAGCTTGTTAAATCCAATGTCTTTCTACCTGTATTCTCATGTGGTAGTAGGTGGGCGTTGAAGTTGGCAACCATGACCCATGGTTCATTATAGTTAGAATTAATTTGTATGAGGAACCCCCACTATAGTCACCTGACTGACATTGAAGTACTTCCATAGAAAAAGGAAAAGAGAACCTTCCCATCCATTCTATAATGGATATATTGTGTGTGCAATTGTAGTACCTCTATTGAATGAATTTATTCATTCCATAACACCCAAATCCCCCAGGAAACCATGTGACTCAACTCTGTGTGATCTATTGAAACTGATGCACTTGATAATACTCATGGAATGCTCTCCACTTGCTCCAGGTTCCACAATTGCCAACACAGATACCTAATATTTTTTAATTAGGTTTTTCAGAGATAATTGGGTATCTTCGTGACATATACCATATATATTCCATGTCATCACAATCATCAAACATTCATGGATTGGGTGTCCCTTTCCCTACATCCTCTTTTGCTTCTTCATCAAGTTCCCAGTGGTGTGATTGTTTCCCCTCTTGCTTATATTTGTTTTACCTTTGTCTGGTGGATTAAGTATTTTCCTACTTCTCAAATGGATGATCACTAAAGAATTGGTCCCCCTAGATAGGCTCCTAGGGGTCGTCTCACAAGCTATGAAGTGGACATTCTAAAATATGTTTGGTGGCCCCTTGAGCCCTTATCTCACACAACGGTGACTGTTGTATGTTTAGAGTCCTGACCCTTATCTAGAACTATTGGTGAAGACTAATTTATGACATTTGTTGGTTATTGGGTATGAACATATGATTCCTCATATGGTTGCTCCTAGTGTTGCTGGATGTTCTTACATATTTCCTTCTTCTCCCTCCAATCAAAACCAGTTGTGTTATAGTTAGATTCATAAGTGTATTTCACTATCTCCTCCACCTCTTCATCACTTTCAAAGTTTTGCATGTTATCAAATTTACTACCACACTCCTTCCTCCTCTCTTACTATGATTTCCTACTTGGACTTTTGAAAAAAGGTCTAGAATGAATTCTATTGGAGAACTTCTAAGATATAGTTATCTCCTCTATCACTTCATTATGGTTCATCTTGGCCAGATGTTCAACATGAGTCTCATGGTTCCTAGTTGGACATTTCTACTTTCCTATAGTTGATACATATTACCAGTATGTTTAATATTGTATCTGATACCTCTTCTCAGATATGATGATAGATTTTGTATGAGCGGTTTCCCTAGTAGTATCTTGATCAAATTCCTTGTGAATCCACCCTTTCATTTCATTGTGTTGTTAATTTCAATTTTTATAGTGCATCCCACTTTGTCTGCAACCATAGTGAGTATATCAAGTGGATGGGAAGATTTGAATCCAAACCACCATTCTTTCAGGATGTGTGTTTTCCATGTTGAACAAAGGTTGTCATCTCTAGTAAGGGCCCTAATATAATTCTCTTTAAACTAGAGTTGAATAAGGAAATTGTCACTATCAAGGTCAATCAAATTGAACACCCCATTGGCTTCCACATGAGGTAAATCTTGTCTTTCAATGTGAGATAACCAATTTCCTTGGTAATTAAACTCACTACTTCGACTTACTTCCAAGGTTTTAGAAGTCCCTTTATTG
The DNA here is from genome assembly GCA_963693085.1 of Alisma plantago-aquatica. NCBI lineage: Eukaryota > Viridiplantae > Streptophyta > Magnoliopsida > Alismatales > Alismataceae > Alisma > Alisma plantago-aquatica. The sequence continues at coordinate 289,801,834 of OY856414.1, forward strand.
CTTCATCTTTAAAGTCAAACATCAGAGAACCACTTTTATTGGAGTATAATATTGTCTGGTCTAAGAATGGAGCCCATGTCCAAGGATTCTAAAGGAACTGAGTTCTTTGAGTTATCCATGGTTTCTTTATACAAGACTTGTGGACACCAAACTTCATTAGCTTCCATGTTCTGATTGCAATTTCATTTAGTTAGAAATGGGAGTTGATTCTTCATTAGGATTGCATGTTTGACCTCCATGGAGGCGTCATGAAAGATCTTTCATGAATCATGTGACTATTATCCCCATCTTCGGTTGTTATCGAGATTGATGACAAGAATCCCCAATATTGAATTGTGAATACATTTACTCATTTCTCCCATCTTTCCTGTGATCAAAGAGATTGGACCTTCCACAGCCACTGGCCTAGGATCATTTTCCACCATCATACCCCCTTGATTGAAGGGATGGTCAAGATTTTTCATCTCTCTTCCACCACTTCTACTTGACGCCTTCCTCATCAAACCCTAACTTGATGGTATTCCACAACCTTCAACACCATTGTTTTCAAATTCCTATAAAAATATTTCCAACTACAAGTAATTCAAATGCATCATGCTTTCCTACCATACAATAAACCTTACTTTTACATATAAAAAGTTGTAATGTTGGAGTTTATATTAGCCATGATAGATACCAGGATGTCTTATTTGTACTTATATTGATACAAGAATTTTTTTCTTGATTAAAATAATTGAATGCTTAAGTAGCAAAGTTCTCCTTGAGATCAAGTATGTGTTATGTTGGAATATAGTGTTGAATCAGAATAATACATTGGATCTTTGTTTGTGCTTTGATGATATCAATTATAAGTATAAAGAGAATGAGAGGTTTATTACTTAAGGAACATATACAAAATTATGTGAATCATAAAGTTTTCAAAAATATTTACATTGACTTTATGGCATATAATCATTATGATCCAACTCTAGGTCGGGTGTGAAAAATTAAATAGAAAATTGCAAATATTAACACATGATATTTAATTGGTAGAAGGAAATAGGAAGGTTTTATTTTAATGGTAAAAGTAAGGCATAAGAATAGTAATAAAGTTCGTTCCCCTAAATTTCTTACCATGTACCACCAACCTACTATTTTTCTCACACTATTGAAGAACATTGTCCCTCCCTTGGTTATCCAAGCATACAAGTGGCCTCATGAGAGTGTCAAGTAGCAAATAATAGATTAGTTTCCAATGTACCCTTACATTCATTATATACCCTTGTTTGTGTCAATTGGTTGATGCTTATTGACTCTCTGAAATAAATACAACATGTATTATGCCATATTTTCCCATAATGTTCATCTTTCTTTATTAAGTATTTGTCAATGTTGAAGTTGTTGAATTCCTTTTTGATCTTGTAGTTACTAGAAACACTATTGCATTGTTGATTTTTTTCAATTTTGAGTGCAAATAGGAGGTGAAGTAGCGGTAACCAAGGTTACTTGATATCCCTTTAATCATCTAGTGTATAAATAGTATAACGAGAAGCACAATAATTTAACACTATCATGGTTAGGTATCTAAAAATGCCAAATCTACCTTTAATTTATTTACATATATCACTTTTAATATGTGAGGTGGCCTTTTTTAAGTATTTTGAATAAATGAAAAAGAAAATCCATAAGGAAATAAATGATGCCATCAAACTAAGCTCCAACATGAAAATTATAAAGCGGGAAGCCACTTTTTGTCTTTGGTATAACCCTATTAAATACATTAGTAGTGTCATAGATGTTTTTATGTATGTCAATGGGTCTACACCACATTCTTGGAGCTTTATTGAATTTAAAGGGAGTTCAAAGAGTGATTAAAGACGTAAATAGTTTCCAAAGTGAGAGAGATTAATTTTAATATGGGGATGTTTCAGTTTCAAATGAGGGTCTTTCTATCGCAAGATTTTGAAGCTCTAAACATAAATGAAGATGTAATTTTGATAAAACCCAATAACTAAGATGTGTAAAGGCTATCATGTTGATTGGACCAAGAATGAACAATTTATCTTACTAAAGAGGGATTTGGATGTAAAAAGTTGGTAATTGGGCATGACAAACTAGAAATATTATAATACTACTAAAATAAGAGTGAGAATCTAGAATCCATATTTTTTCTTTCAAATATATTTTTTCTAAAATAGAACTTTTATTGTTAAATAAATTTATGAATATTTATTGGTCAAATACCAAATATTGAAACATTGTTACTCGGTTTAGATACCTGAAATTTAGTTTAGTGCATTTTGGTAATGAGCATCACATCATAAAGAGCCTATTATAGTCATAAGAATACATAAAACCAACACATCAAATTTGCAAACTTTGACATAAATATATAGAGTGTTTAAAGAGTATAAGGAAGAATATCAAGGAAAAATTGTTTTTTGGCATGACAAGGTCAATATAGGCATAGAAATTAGTAGAATTATCAAGTTACCTCAAGAACTAAAGAAGTGGTCTAAAACTAATTTAACTTGATGTAGTTGGTTGTTTGGGTACTAGTTAATATCAAGTGTCATTTAGATCTAAAATTAATTTTTAGAATACTTACCCTAATTGATCTTTATACCATGATATGATAGTCTTGATAGAAATAAAGATTCTAAATTTATTATAAATAACTAGGTATGGCAATTTTATTGGTTGTATTTCGATCTTATCTAAACCCAAGCCCTAATCATTAGGATAGGCCATAAGTGAAGACATTATACATGAAGAAGAAAAATAACTTCTGAAGCCCACTTGACAAATGTGATTTCATTGACAAAAAATAACCTTTATTTACTCCCTATCCTATATCTTGCAGTTTGTAGTGTTATCAATGAAGCAAGCGATCACTTCCCTATAATGGTCTCCAATGAATGTGGTTTTAGGTCAGAATTAGGTTGGTATCATGTTATGATTTATCATAAAGTAGATATTTTGAGTTTATTTATAGTGTGATGAGTTGAATGTGTTGTAGCACCAAATTAGCATTAGCATTCTCCTAACTAAAGCAATGAATATATGTTTTACTTGTGGTAAAAATCAAACTTTAATTAACATTTGATTAATCCTAACAACAAGATAAAACTCAAAAGAATGTAATGCGTTGATATAAGTAAAATTGTAACCAGTATTATCAGTGTATTTTAATGTAGAGGAAAAATTCAAAAGATATATTGAGTGTAAAATAAAGAAGCATATGTAACATAATCATATTCTTAAAAAATGTAATTGTAAAACATACATGTACCTTTTTTACTCCATGTGCTTGGGTCCAGTAAAGGGGTCCTCACATTAGGGTTTACTTCAAGCCCAATCTAGTGTGTGGGCCTAAAATCTACATCCTATATAACTTATAGAAACATGAATGACAACTTTGATTCAAATTCCAAGGGTTTGTTACTAATCACCCAGTTCTCAGACTTAACCTCCACTACATAAAGAAAATTGAGTGGTTTTGTCAAGATTTAAAAAAAAACTTGTTGAATTTGTTTTGGTAATGATTTAGATATATTACCTTGTCCACATCAATGCATAAAATAAAGTAATTCACTTAATGAAAGAAGTAGGTAGATCCAAGTCAACAATAGACTAAATTGAGTTCTACACTCCCAAAAAGTAATTAGTGTCCATATTATAAGTTATTTATATCCCTTCATGATGTTTGATAAGTTGAGGTTGTTCACTATAATTAAGAATAGAAATTTTTATTTGAATCTAATAGATGAGAGCCATATTAAGAAAGACATTTTGTAAAGTTAGTACATAACCCCAAACCAAAAGGTATCCATGAGTAAGGACCCTGAGTTGTAGGGATTTTTCGTGAGCAAGAGAAATCATCATAGATGGGTCGTATTTAATATTCAACCTTAGATAAATCCCTCCCTAGTTATTGAACCAATAGATAGAATAAATTTAATCAAACTATATTATTTAGATTATGTTGCACAGAACCCTACACAAGGGAGACATCATGATAGGTAGAAAAAGACAAGAGCTTATGTTAATTGTAACATGTCAATGCTTTCATGATAATGCATAAAATAATGATATATTAAAGGAAAGGCTTAGTCATGTCCATCCTAACAAATTACATCATTTCAATTACCCATTACTAGAAAACCCATGATAAGTGTGTTTGCATTTGAATGATGCGTAAAATGAGGAACTGAGAAGAAAGTATTTTTTGAGATATATCCAAGCTTTGGGGCAGAGAGTATCATAGTGTTTGTTTTATGATAATATGATATTTTCAAAAGGTCATTATACCATCTACAACTAAACATTTTGAGTCTAGAACGTTACAACCATTCTATAACACTCAAGACTAGACTTCAATATACTAGAACATTTTGGGAAGTGGCAAGAAGTCCTACTACAAACACAACATGTACATGTTTTAACCACTTATATGCACCCTAGACAAGACTTACAAAGGGTCAACCCATCCTATATTTCCACCAAACCAAGGATTTTTAAACTTGAAGTTTTTGGTGATTTTCTCCTTTAAAGAGGTGTACCATATTACATGCCTTCGTATTAATATACCTTACTATGCCTTCGTATTAATCAATGCCTTACAGATATTGGGATGTCAATATCTTTTTTACAAATTCTATGAGCTCCTTAAAAAATTATACATAGGTCTATTTCCATTTTTTGCACTGTTGTCCAAGCCTGGAGTTTCACGTGTACACTCTATTTCACAATGACAACTGTCAATACAAAGTAATCCCATCAACCTTTTACCAACAATTGTTCCCACTTGATCAAAATTAAGAGTGGAACTATATGTTATCTGCATGTTGATAAGTTAAGTATGGATATACATAGATCATCTAGGATATAAAGTGTATTTTTTCCTTCACAAGGCAGGAGTTAATTTGAATTTAGTATCCTATTGTAGTAGCCAAGACTAGGCTCAAGAGACTATGAAATTTTTGGGAAATATGAGTGGTCCTTCTAGACAAAACAAGTTCCTCTACATCTTTTCTTTACTCATGTCCAACTTAGGAAAGACTACTTGAAATAATATATACCAAAGAATGGCTCTAAGTCAAGCATGCTTAATATTAAAATTTCCAATAATGGACTCCTAAAAATAAGGTATTTGTTCTAACTATTTCATTTAACATAATCTTATCCAAAGATGATGTTGAGTACAACTAGAAATGGCCACAATAATGCTAAGATCTAGAATAAAAAACAAGATGTCACTTATCTAGAGATTGTATTAGTGTCAACAACTACTCAATTTAAGAATCATGTTTATCAAGATTTTAGATTCAAAGCTAATAGGAGTAATACGAATCTTAAGGATACACCATTCATTCTTTAATATAGTGTTGAGATAAAGAGTGTTATGCATACATATTTACATAAATATATTTGTATAGATGCTTGACCTAGCAAGGGTGAAACTAGACTATATGAGCCTTTACATAAATACAAGTTTAACATTTTCCCTAAGAAAGCATATAGATTTAAGGAGAAAAAAGTTGCATTTACATAGAAAAATCTTAGGATGGACATTATATGTTTCTTCACCATTAATGTGATGATTTTGTTTTTTTTTCATTTTTATATGATATGTGGGCCATTCTTCGTCAATCAAAACAACCTACACACTTGAATGAAATAGTTATCAAAACTCAATTTTATATTTTATAGGTAGATACATAAATTGGTGAAGTTTACATCCTACAATTGGATCACTAAAGTTTATATCACTAGAAAAATACTCAAATGACTCAGAACCAAACTAAGATCGCCATAATGCTCACATAGAAAAATCACCAAATAAATCACTCAAATGGATTTACCTCACACTACTATGACTATATGATTCTGAATGGTATGATTATATGTGTGTAATTAGTTTATTCTTACCTTTGTAGAGGTTCCTTTGATATTCTATGAAACACAATTCTAGAGATTAGAAGTATGCTACTTTTTTTAAGCATCATGGTGATCATTTATTAGGTATGCTTATCTGTTGCAGAGAAATTAGACATGATACTTACATGTGCAAAAAGTAAATGAGTTAAAAGGAAGTAGGACATTCATGAAATTATAGTATAGAAGCTTGAGAAGAGAAGTGTAGTTAAGATAAGGAATCAGCAAGGATAACAAGTTTTCTCAGGGCGCGCTTAATAGTGAGAGTGGTAAAGGATGATTTGAGTTGGGTGACATTTTTTTGGACAGGAAGAAGTGGAGTGGCACTTTTAGGTTGCTTCGGCTAGTTTAACTGCTATTTCACAATCTAAATATAGTTTAGCTTGGGTAAATCCTTCAGCAACATCATATTTCAAACCTCTTCAAATTGAAAAGAGCTTGGGTTCAAGGGTGATGTTGTTTTTGCCCTTTTTTAGATCCTTGGATCCAATATCCATTATAATTGCAGATGATAAAGCTTATGGATTGAAGTTAGTTGTTCTTTATTTGGGCTTCATCCACATGGATTGTAATGTCATTAGTGATGTTTTTGTAGTTGTGAGGTAGTCCTAATTGTAGTGGTGCTAGGTTCACTTGACTCCTTGATGAAGGCACTTTGTCATGCCCTTATTCTTATGTTTTCATGTTTGTAGTTAAATTGAGGAGGAATAATTTTTTCATTAAAGATTTGTGCAACCATATTTACTAGTTGTGTCATGTTGTGATTGCAAATGTGGTGGTCTGATTGGTATGTTTGGAGGAGATGTTAATTTGAATCCATGTTTGTGGGTCTGTGATTTGCCTGAATTCTATAATAGTAGTGGCGGGGTTCAATTCCTAAGTTTCACGAGCATATGGGCAATCATAGAGAGTAGGCATTGAGTTTTCAGTTGAGTTGTGGAAGATTGTTCATTCATCAAAGAGAAATAGATTGTTTATGGATCATAGGGAGTTGGTGCCGAGATTATCATGGCCTCGATGCCAACAAAAGAACTTGATCTTTCTAGGTATATCTGATGACTAGATTAGGTTCCATCTTTCATTTTTTGTTGTGTAGGAGTTCCTCATGATTGTTTATAGGCAGAGGAAATTTTGAGAATGGTACGTTTGTTGTGGAGACATTTCCATGAGTCTTGTCCCAAGTTGGGTGATGTGGGCCTAGCTGCATGATACATTGGACATATTGTGATTTGAGCCATTATGTTGGGAATTCCGAATCCCATTCTCCTTTGTCAAGGACAATGTTGCAAACATGGAGGTCATCAATGTTTGTTTGGGGTGATGGCCCTTTTTCAGTTCCACTTTATGATTCTTTACCAAACTATCTTTCCAAAAGCTTGTGTTGGAGTTGTTGAGTATTATTGGTGTTGTGTTGGTTAGAATATTGGGCCAGACTGTGTGGATTGAATACCATAGGGGTGATGTTGTGCCTCTTGAGATTAGTGGACCATCACCATACTTGTTTTGAAGTACATTGCACCACATAACATCTCTGTGTGTCAGGTAACCCCAGTAAGACTTGAGTAGGAGTGCATTGTTGATATCAAGAGAGATCTTGGTACCTAGTCCTCCTTGTTTTGTAGGTGTGGTTATTTAGAACCAACTTACCAAGTTCATGGTGAGGTTGTTGAGGCCCGATTTGGTTAGTGTCAAATTAACATGTGTAAGCAATTTGTGCAAAATGTAAGTGTGTGCATCAAGTACTATAGACCATTTGAGGCATGATTGTCGAACATAGGGAAACGTAACCCAAAGACTACTACTAATTATAACCTAATTAGCTAGGCCTAAGGAAAAGGTGATTGGTTGGTTGATTTTAACTATTTGCAAGAGTTGAAATCTAATTAAGGGGATTGTGATCACAGATAGATAGATTCCATAGCATTATAGTTTCACCAGGGTATACATTGCATTTAAATCCATTTCATTGATAAGCATTTACCCTTAACCATGGACTAAGGACATGGAGCAAGTATTACTTGCTCCCAAAGCATAATACACTACCTATACTAAGACAAATTCCACTCCCATAGATTTAGGAATTAATTCAGTGCATTAATGATACCTTTGGGTTATACTCTTCACAATCATAAGCTCTCTCCCAAGGCACAAAATAGGCTTTGTAAATATACGACCTTTCCAACCATTAATCCCTCTCCCAAAGCAATTAGTGTTCTAAGTAATTAACTATGGTGATCAAGCATAGGAAGTTCATTAAGAAATCATAAATTTATGTCAACTAATAAATAAAATAACTATATTAAATCATGGAAGTCAATTACAATGCAACATCGGGTTACTCCTAGGTCCTAAGGAACTAAGGGGATTAGCCTCGTGTGATTTCTACTGTCTCATACATCGGGGAGAAAAGAGGAAACGTGATAAACATAGAAAACTGATGTAAATCCCAAGAGAAAATGGTCTGGAAGATCCCCTCTAGTGAACATCTTGATCCGCAATGTTCTTGATATAAATTTGCTCTCTAGAGGTGCCTAAATCATCTTGTATGTGATTGTCTCCTTTGTCTCCTCATATCTCAACTTTGTGCTCAATTGCAATAGTATATAACGTGATTCTAGGTCTTCCAAACCCCCCTTAGGTCATAAGTGAGGCTTTATCTATCATTCTGTCTTAGTCATCAGATCTTTCCTAATCTTTAATCTGCACTGATCGTGAAAAGTCGGTACCACTGACTGGAAAGTTGGTGGTACCAAGTTGTTGGTTGACTCTAAACCATTATGTATCAATACTACCTACTTGTATGTCGATAGCATTGAGGTGTGTCTATGACTTGTTCTGGGTGCAAAAGTTGGTACCACTGACTAGAATGTTTGTGTCACCGAAACAGTGTCGATACCACTAACTTGAAAGTTGGTGCCACTGAGTTTTCTCAGCATTCCCTATTGGATTTCTGCAAAGAGTCGATACCACCGACTTTAAGGTGGTGGTACTGAGTTGTACTAAAAGTTCTCAAATTTCCTAAAATGAGGAAAAACCAACATAAGTCTCAATAAAAATTGATAATTTGCATGCTTTAGTGAAATACTTATTAAATATGCAATAGTGTTTCATAGGATAATAATGATAAACAATGCATAAACAATATCAAAATGAGCAATTATGCACTAAATACATGGGAAAATAGTCTGCAAAACTCAATGCATTAAAATCCCCTAAGCTTGAATGTTTCTCACCTTCGAGTAACAATACCTTTGAGTCTATTTGAAATAAGTCAGCAAGAGGACAAACAATATGAACAACATTTCTCAAGTACCCCCCACCTGGCGGTCTCAAACCAGCCCTTACCAAACATTGAACAAATAATTACATTAAATTGACCAAAAATATTCATTAATGATGTCCACCCTCAAATCAATGAAACACTACTAATAGAAGCATTAACATCATTGTCAATAGGGCATCTTCTTGATGCATCATGTGATTATCCTATCAATATTGCTCTTGTCTACCTACCAACTATGTTGGAAGCAGTTCTCGTATAAAAGTGAATGAGGGGATCAATCATATATGTGTCCTACTGTAGAGAGAAATGTGGCATGAATTCAGTGGCTATGAATAAGAATCACAAGTAACATCCAAGTTATTTATGAAAAACAAAAATATGATGAACCTATTGATATGTGTCATTTACACAACAATTCACTAGGTCGATTCCTCGAGTTTAACCTTTTGTTAATAGAAAAACTACCAAAGGAGGTTAGTTTATAAGTATAGAAAGGGTCGATCCCATAGGATGTGTACAATATTTGGATTAGAACTATCTTTCTTTGAACATATTTTATTTGGATGCAGAATTGAAAGATCGTTGATTGGTGTTTGATTATTCTAGAAAAAGTAAGAAAGATTATACTAAGAACAAGGTAATAAAAAGATACACTAAGAACAACTGAAGAGAGAGTTATGCTAAGAACAAATAAAGAGAGAGTTATACTAAGAACAAACAAAGAGAGTTACGCTAAGAACAAGTAAGTAAATTATCTATGAATAGAATCTAATTTCAAAAAGGAAAGAGAGTGATTGAAAATCAAGCAATTAGGAAATGAATATTAATTCGATGATAAAAGATATTGGTTTGTGGGTTTCAAATCCATGATCTGTGTAATCAATAAAACTTATGAAGACAAAATGAGTTAGATGAAGGCTTGTAAAAACATTTCAAATGCATTTACAATATTCAAACTTCCCACAAACCCTTTGATCCTAGTGTTTGTGGGTTATTGCTTGATCATCCCAATAAAGCTCCTTCCTAGATCTCATCCGGAGCTTTACACATTTGTTTGGTTGTTTTGAGCATTGGGATTTAAGATATCATCACCCAAGACTAAGACTTGGTAAAATCAAGAGATCAAGTTGATAAAATGAATGATATATTAGACAAAATGTCATCTAACAAGTTGTCATAAAATCATATTGATCTTAATCCCCAATGTCCATGGGGCTACTCCCCTGACCCTTATATAAGAAAAATACTAGTGATTTATGGAGATGGAGGAAGGGACGAAGGAAGAAAGAAGAAGAGACACAGACTAGTGAAAAATAAGTATCCCAAGGGGCTTTGATCCAGTGCAAATTAAATGTCTTCTCTTCTTAGTTCCTTGCCCGATGCAAAAGAAAAATAAGAGCAAAATGGAAACTAGAACTTTTATTGAAGAAGAAAGAGTACAAGTGTGAATCCCAAGAAAGAAAGTAAACAAGTGTTGAAACTAAGAGAAAGGTACAAAATTTCTTTGTGGAGTCCCCCCTCCTTTTATAGGAAGAAATAGGGTGGAAACCCTAGAGATTCTTTAGAAAAATCCTGATCGGCGGTTGGAATAAGTTTGTTCGTAGACTGTGAACTAATCAATTTACAGAGTGAGTCTCCCATTTTAGGTATGTGTGTGTGCAGGTCCAAGGAAGTGAGTCAAAACCCTAAGAAAAGAGTGGTGGCATTGTTTGACCAAGACATGGTCACTAAGGAATGTGAATCAGCCACTTGGAGTTCTGGAATGCTCAGTTTGAGGAGTGAACTACTCGGTTCATATGTTGGAATAGCAGGTTAAGATGGTGGATTGGAGTCATTGATTCAGTGGATCGACACCATGAAATAGATGTTTGGAGTTATGGAATGGAGCATTCTGCACAAGTGAGTCAATCAGTTCACTAATGAATCACTTAACTCAAGTGGTGAAATGCTTGGAAATGTATAATGTGAGGCTTCTAGCGATTCAATATCCAAGTAATGAAGCAATCTTTTGTGCTCTGGAGCTTGAAGAAGTGAATGAGTGTGAAATCTACATAATATGAACAAAGAATGATAAGGATTATGATAAATGAGCAAAAAGTAAGTAAATTACATTTATTTTCTAAAATTGAGAAAAAGGAAGAAAAATCCTAAACAAAAAGACATAAATAATGTTATCAAAAGTGGACAAATATACATTCATCACCTATAACATGAAGGAAATGAGAAATGCATGAATCCTAATGCTTGGTATTGTGATGGAATGATGCATGCACTGAAAGTCTCATCTGATTGGTGGGAGTCAAATAAAAGAATGCATACATGTAAATATTTTCACTTCTCCGTGTCAGAAAAAATTTAGATTTGAGTTCAAGGCATCCTTTTCTCCCTCTTTATTTATTTTATTTTTTTAACATGATTTATGATTTATTATCGGGATTTTATTCAACATCTCATTGCTTTTTGTTTTTTTTCATTTAAAGAGATATGGATATGTATCCTTTCACTTTATATTTGCAAAGAAATCTATTTAGATACATGATGAAAGAATGATGCCAAAAAGAGAATGAAAAATTTATGAAATTTGTTATTCAACTAAATGATATAGAAATCTTTGTATATATTTTTCTTTTTTTGTTGTCTAACTAATGCAATCTATAGAAACTAGCTATCATGCTACCTATCATGCTATGCAATGAAATCAAGAGGAAATAATTTGGGTTACTTGATCATTTTAAGGTGGTGGATGAAGTGTCCTTAATGGGGGTGGAATCACATGATTAAGAGGCAATGCATATCTTAAACTATGATATCTCCCTCTCCTATAAAACTGTGTATAGGGTAACCTTAGGCCCAGTTAAGCCCCTAACTTTAGAAATCTAGATAATTATTGTGGTAACTGAAACCTCATCTCGATGTATGTGGCAGTCACAACTATTTTTCCTTAATCCTTGTCATGATAGAGCATGGCATTTCCGATCACGATGAAATTGACAGAACTGGGAATACTAGACTTCTCCCCTTTCTATGGCCCTATTTCATCTTCCTTCCATATGGATTGACTGTGAGAATAGGAGGTTGTGTTTAGCTCACCTCTCATCCCACTATAAAAAAGTACCAACACTATTACTCGACTACCAAGATTTAAAAAGTGGCGGCCAAACTGGACCTTAGAGTTTCTTTGTAAAAATCCCATTCAAGGTCCCATTACTTGTTTGGTCAATTTGGGATCAAACCACATCATCATCCACAAATCTTGGATAAGTTAATATTTTCATTTATAAGTGTCCTCAAGCTGACTAACCCATACATTTTCTCTAGGTCGTGTTGTCTTAGACTTTGCAAATTTAGTTTCATAAGATATGATCATTTAAAAAAAAACATTACAAAGGAATGAGACACATTTCTCATTGATGATAGAGGAAATCATGAAAATTAAGATCCACAATTACACTAGATAGATGTGGATCCTATACTTGAAAAATAAAAAAATAACACAAAATAAAAGATAAAAAGATAAATTCATTCCAACACCCCCGCTAAGATTGAACTTGACTATGTCCTCATACTCAGAATAGGGGTACCAGATGGTGGTAGCTGAAACATTCCTAGTGGCCTCTATGGATCAGGTTCTGCCATCATCTTCCCCTCGATGTCGGTGCCACTAACTTGTATGTCAGTGGTACTGATATATGATGTCCTTTATCCTTCTTTGAGCTATATGAGTCGGTGCCACTGACTTGTGTGTTGGTGGTATCGACAACTTTTTATTGTAGCTGTGTGATTTTTCTGAGAAAAGTCAATGGTACTGACTTGGCTATTGGTGGTACCAACTTTTTGCAGAATTTCACCTATCATGGATTTGATACCATCAACTTATGTGTCAATGGTATCGACTTTTTGCCAAATCCTTATTGAACAAATTTAAGCAGGCCAGTTCTACTGATAGTAGTGTCGGTAGTACCAACTCTTACTCTGCCTGCACACCAAATAAAAGCATCAAGGTAACATTTTACATAAATGTAAAAGCTAACAAGACAAATATGAAACTTAAACACTAAAAATTTATAAACAAAATGTAAATGACATAAATGAAATTGGGTTGCCTCCCATAAGCACCTTTTTCAATTTCCTAGGCTCGATAAGGTGATTTTCTTTAGCATGGGTTGTCACGGGATGGTCATGAAGACTCATTCGGTAGTCTAAACTCCACTCTATCATAATATATCCCAAGTGTCAAGTAACATCTACCCATGACAATGATCACATCGGACATAGCTTGGAATGACCTTCCTAACAACATCTTTGACCCTCACATCTCATGCATATCCATAACCATAAAATCAATATGTTAGATGAATTTGTCAACTTAAACTAGCACATCGTCGCATATCTCATATAGCCTCACAATAAATCCATCCATTAACTGTATTTTCATGGACATATTTGTCAGTTTCTATAGTCCCACCTTCTTGAAGGTAGAGAGAGACATGAGATTTATGCTCACCTGTGAATCACATTATGCTTTTTGACAAATATTTGCTGCCTATAGAACAAGGAGTGCAAAAGCATCATAGGTCTTTTCTCTTCATTGACAGTCTTCCCTGGATCATCACACTCACCACTCCATCAACATGAAAGATATTTGTTTCTTTTATCTATCTTGTCTTCTTGATTATACCCTCTAAGAATATTCCATATACAGGGATTTGTTCTATTGCATCCATGAATGGGATGTTGATGTGGAGCGTTTGGAAGATAATTATGAAATTCTGGAACTTCTTTTCCTCCTTTGTCAACTTTAGACTATACAGTAATGGCATGTGTGGTTTCTCTACTCACCTATGTGGGGGATGTATGGCACATTAGGGATATCCTTCCCTAAGCGTGCTTCAACATCACCTCCTAGGATAGAATTTGTAACATAACCTATGGGTGGAATGGCTTTTGGATGCTCCTTCTAAATTGTGGGTGCCTCCTTACTAACTAGGACTGCTTCATTGTGAAGCAGAACCTTAACATGTTCTTCTTGCATAACACTTTTCCTGGAGCTAGAGGTGAGGACATATCAATGGTGGATCTTCAAATTTCTTTGTTTTGCAAAAAATGGTTGTCCTCATCACTTGTTGCTGACCTTGTATTGGTTGAGGTGCATGAGTGAGAATAATGCATTGGCATTCTATATCCTCCTTTTCTTCAACATAGGCTATAGGGGAAGGGAACTTCTAGAACATACACCCAATCTGACTCTAGAATGTTTTGATCTGGTGACTCCTCAATTGCCTACTCTATTTCCTTTAGAATAGAAACCAAATTTACTTGATAGTGTTGATGAGTTGTATTTGCATTCCCAGGAAATCCCTACTTAATAGGTTTCTTAAGGGATGTCACTGATATAGCTAGTTGTGAGATCAATTTTCAATTTTGTGGATCCGAGCTTCATAATTTTGTTCCACTCATTTAGTATGGTCCAATAAGGCTTCATTCTGAGTCACTAGTCTACCCAACATGTCTTCTATTTGATGAATCTTACTAGAACCTCTATCCTTTTTATACTACTGACGTGAGTACATGCACTCCTCCTCTTTACATCTCAATGAGGTGCCAGTTTTGTGCTCCAACTTCCTTGCAAGTATTTCCATCTGGGCTTTGAGTTATGTGAACTCCCTTGATTCCATAGCACTTTTAATTGTTGTTGGTGCTTATTGATTCTCCCCCCATGATAGATTCTTCATAATTTTCTTTTAGATATCATGACATCTAGTAGATTTATTGTTTAAGAAGAAACATGCTCCTGCACTATCCAGACTAGTCCTCTCCCCTTTATGTAGGCCACAATAGAATGTCTTCGCTTGCCCATATAAATCAATCTCATAATGAGGGACCTTCCTAAGTATGTTCTAAAACTTCTCACAGGCTTCAGAGTATGAATCTTCGGCATGCTTCTTGAAGTTGTGGATCTTTCTAACCAATTCATTGGTCTTATAGGGTGGAAAATATCGCTCCAAGAATACATCTATCATGTCATCCCAAGTCTCTATTGATTCTAGAGGTAGGCTAAGAAACTATGCTTTTGTCTTGTCTGATAGTGAATAAGAGTATATCTTCAATTAGGTCATTGTAGTTGGGACCTTGTTGTGCTTGAACATATCGTAGTTTTCCACAAAGTTGTTGATATGTGTCATCCGGTCCTCCATATTGTGACCATGGAATGATTATAAGTTGATTAATGCCACTGGACTAGGATCTATCTTATAATGGAAAACATTCACCACATGACTTTTGATTGGCCCTGATTTAGTTGTAGTTGAGGATGCTTAAATCTTCTCCGATACAATCTATTCTTTAGACCCTTCTTGAACATGTTCTTCAATATTTGGGTCCATGTCTACTGCATGTTCTTGCTCTGCCAGGTGGTGGGGTATGGATGAGCTTCTCAACTAAAGTCCCAAATTCTCATGCCTTGTAGAAAATCTCTCCTGATCTATAATGGATGGAGTAGACTCTCTATAAACTCTGGTTCAAGTGTGAACCATGCACTAGTACCTGAAACTTAATGGCAATGTGAGAATCTAGAATACTAGTGAATTTATAATTTTTTTTAATTATGCTCAATTTCAAAGAAAATAAAAGAAAAAACAAATGGCCTAGAGTGGTTAATCATAGCATTTATCATGTTAGAGGTGTGTGTCCCTGGCAACAACATCAAAAATGTGACACGCCTAAACTATATGTGCAAAATGCAAGTGTACGTGTCAAGTAGTATAGGCCCAAATGTCAAACTTACGGAAATGTAATCTAGAGATTACTACTAACTGTAACCTAATCAGATAATCCTTGGAAAGTGCCTAAACCCATCTCCCGCACCCTCTCGCTCTGGTGATTAGGGTTTGCGTGTGTGGACGTCCACTCCCTTAGTTTAGGGCTCCTCTCTTGCAGGTTCAAGTGGAAGGCGTGCTTTGGGTCTCGTCTCTATGGCGGAGGAGTTAGCAGATCGTTATGGAGGATTGAATCTCTCTGATGAGGAGGAGGAACCGATTGACGGCAGCTGGGCAGATAACAGGGAGGAGGAAGACGACCAGGCCGATCTGGAACTGGTGGGGCGACTCCTGACGGACCGCACATATAACCTAAAGGCGATGGAAAGGACTCTAACGCAGGCATGGAGCCTCCGGGAGTCGGTGATTTTCAAGAAACTAGAGGGTGACATCTTCGTGATGCAGTTCTCGCATTGGTGCGACAAGCAGTGCGTCAAGGATGGGGTGTCGTGGAACTTTGACGGATGCTTGTTGTTATTCAAAGAAGTGGACAAGGAGGACCAACCAGGGCTTATACAAATCAATCATACACCATTCTGGGTGCGATTCTATGGCATGCCAATGGGATACAGAGGGGAAGAGATGGTGCGGACGATGGTGGGCCGCATTGGGGAGGTGGTGACGACAGACATAGATGGATCGGGATGGGACTCTTCAGTCCGTGTTCAAGTTATATTAGATGTGTCCAGGCCGCTAAGGAGAGCCCTAAAGCTTAGGGTGAAGAGTGGGCGCATCGTCGATGTAGAGGTGAAATACGAGAGGCTCGCGACGTTCTGCTTCAGTTGCGGATTGATCGGACATGTTGACAAGGACTGCAATGCCAATTTGGAGGGGAACAATCATCAGCAACACTGGGGCCGATGGCTTAGGGCGTCGCCATGGAAACAGCAACGGACGGAGAGCAATTGGGGGGAAAGCAAGGGAGGCATCAGGAGGAAACTCACATTCAAGGAGGGTGGAGCATCAGGTAGGGGGCGCCATGGAAGGGAGGATGCTGGTGGGGGTAGTGAGGAAGGTGCGTGGGGGGTGAGGGCGTCGTCCAGGGGGCGAGAGGCAACCAGTGGCGGGATCAGGGATGGACGGATGGGAGTGAGGGGGAAGGCGGGTAGTGGACGGGAGGGAAACATCATCCGCAGGGTTGTCGGGACGACGGGGTGTCGATGGGGGGGGGACGACAGGAGGCGGAGGATCAGACGTCGGGGAGATGTCAAGGGGGTCGGTGGGAGTGGGTCTCGGGGTATAGGTCGGAGGCAGGGATGGATTGGGAAGTTGACGGCGTCACTGATGGGGAAGGGGGTGCAACAGCAAAGAAGAAAGTGGGGGAGGGGGCAGCACAACACACAGGGGATAGGGCTACAACATCAAGGACGTCGGCAATAGAACCTAAATGGCGGTATTCTAAGGAGGAGCTGCTGGGGATCAAAGGAAGATGTTGCATTGACGAGGAAGCTCCAGGGTCCGATCAAGATGAACCAGAAGCGACAGAGAGTGACATTGGCAATGAAGCTGCACTAGTATATCAGCAGAGAAAGATGGCGGAAGAAGGAATTCGTGCACGTCGAAGGCAGATGGAAGAAGGAGTGGAGGCAACACATGGGGCCAATGTGGGGGCGACGGACAACAATATGTGCGTAGTGGCTTTGAAGGAAATCGAGGGCACCAATGGGCAGGGTCTTTCTCTCAACGAGGACATCACAGTACATAAACCAGTAGCAGGAAAAAGAATGGTCACACGGGCACAAAGGAGGAAGGAAGCAGGGGCGCGAATGAGGAAGGGGCATAAACAGGCAAAGGAGAAAAAGAAGCATCAACCTTGGGTGTATAAGATGAGTAGGGGGCAAGGCTGGGAATACCGGAGGAGGACGTTGTATGGGAACAAGCAACATGGAAGAGGGGAAGAATTGGAGAGGCGTGTGATATGGAACTGGATGATCTACCTATATACAAGTCTGGGGGAAAAAGACATAAGTGTTTTGAGGAAGTGGAGGCGAACAGCTTTGGGGTCACCAAGACTCAAGTAGCGGAGATTGGCGGAGTCCAATCCCGTGAAGGACAATGAAAATCCTTAGCTGGAACTGTCAAGGAATGGGTGACCCTGATACGTGCAAGGCTCTCCGAGCGTGGGTTTGTAGAGAGCGCCCAAATATAGTTTTCCTAATGGAAACAATGATTGCAGACAGGAAGCTAGATGATGTGAAGAGAAGTTGCGGATTTACATACGGCTTGTGTATTTCCAGTGAGGGGAGGGTAGGAGGTATGAGTTTCTGGTGGAAGGACATTGATGTGGAGGTGGTTAACTACTCTCAAAGACATGTGACAACTATGGTTAAAGACATGAACAATGGCGTGAGGTGGAGAGTAGTGGGTATTTACGGTTGGGCTGATCAGGCAAGCAAGTACAAGACCTGGGAGCTAATGAGGAAGATAAAGGGTGAGGCAGATGTTCCGGTCATTTTCTTTGGTGATTTCAATGAGATCATCTCCAACACTAAAAAGAGAGGTGGTCCTCCCAAAGAGGAAAAATACATGCAGAATTTTAGAGACGTGATAGACGATTGCGAACTGATGGATGTTGGTTTTGAAGGAAATCCTTTTACATGGAAAAGGGGTCTCACAGAGAGAACTCTGGTCCAAGAAAGACTTGATAGATTTCTGCCCGAGCTCGAATGGAGGAACATTTTCACTTTCTGCAAAGTTTTCCACATGCCAATCCATGAATCGGACCATGCACCTGTTATTCTAAAGGCGGACAGGAGAGACAATAGGAGGAGGAGGAAAGGGCAATTCATGTTTGAACCAATGTGGGTGGGGGAGGACAGTTGTAGGGAGGTCATCAAGGAGGCTTGGGGAGCCGAAGAAGGAAGTGATCTGGCCACAAAACTGTTGAGGTGTAAGGATTTTTTAAAATCTTGGGCATCCACAAAGTTTGGAGAAAGAAGAAGGAAAGTGAAGGAGATTGAAAATGAGCTTAAGGGGCTGCAAGCTCTTCCCCCAGATCAAATAAATCTTGATAGGGCGGAGGAAAAATCAAAAGAACTGCAATATTGGCTGCAAAAGAATGAGGAATATTGGACAGCTAGAGCTCGGGTGAAGGAACTCAAAGAAGGGGACCGTAACACTGCATACTTCCACTAGAAAGCTTCTAATAGAAGGCAGAGAAACAGAATAGATTTCCTAGAAGACGAGCATGGGGACCTGAAAACACAAGAGGAGGACATTAGAACAATCATCAAATATTTTGAGCAGCTGTTTCTGTCTAGCAATCCTACGGGTTTGGAGGAGGCACTAAGGGGGCTGCGGGAAATGGTAGGAGAGGCCCAAAATGAGGTCCTAGAGAGGGATATAGAGGATGAGGAGATATGGACAGCTCTAAAACAAATGCATCCAAATAAGGCACCGGGGCCAGATGGCATGAAGGCCATGTTCTACCAAAATTATTAGGGGATTGTTGGGAAAGATGTGGCGAGCTACATCAAAGGGTGGTGGAAGGGGGAGAAGGAAGTAGGGGAGGTAAATGACACCCTTGTTGTGCTTATTCCTAAGACGGACACACCGAAGACAATAGGGGAGTTCCGTCCGATTAGCCTATGCAATGTGGTATACAAGATTGCTTCCAAAGTCATGGCGAATAGGCTGAAGCCCCTTATGGATAGCATTGTGTCGGAAAATCAAAGTGCTTTTGTACAGGGAAGATTGATCATGGACAACACCCTCATTGCTTATGAAGTGTTTCATTCTATGAATAGAGACAAGGGAAGGAAAAAGGGCAGCCTTGCGTTGAAATTGGATATGTCTAAAGCGTATGACAGAGTTGAGTGGAGATTTCTTGATGCCACTTTGGAGAGATTGGGGTTTGGGCTGAAATGGAGGAGTAAGATTCAAGAATGCATCACATCCGTCAAACACGTGTTCGCCATCAATGGAGATAAGACCCAAACCACAGTGCCTACACGCGGACTTCGCTAGGGAGACCCTCTTTCCCCCTACCTTTTCATTTTATGTGTGGAAGCATGTTCATCTTTGATTTCTTTAGCTCCATGTGAAAACCTCCTGCATGGCATCAAGCCAAGTAGGGGGGCGCCATCTATCTCACACCTTTTCTTCGCAGATGATAGCCTACTCTTTGCTAGAGCCAACACCGCCGAATGTCTGAAGATAGCTGAAATTGTCAGCCAATATGAACATGCATCGGGTCAGAAGATAAATTTCTCTAAGACGGAGGTTGTCTTCAGTAAGGGGATTACGGCAGACAGGCAGGAGGAATTGAGACAGCTCCTTAGGGTGAGAGTTGTAGACATGCACACGAGTTACTTGGGCCTCCCGACAGTGGTGGGTCGATCAAAAAAGCAGGTGTTCAGCTATATCAAAGACAGAGTTTGGAGGAAGCTCCAAGGGTGGTCGAAAAAGCTTCTGTCAAAAGTAGGGAAGGTAGTCCTCATCAAAGCGGTAGCCCAAGCAATCCCCACGTATGTCATGAGCATTTTCCAGTTACCGGTGGGTACTATAGAAGAGATCCAGTGGATGATCATGAGATTCTGGTGGGGAGCAAAGGACAAAGAAAAGAAAATATCATGGATGAGTTGGGTGAACATGTGCAGACCAAAGCGACAAGGTGGGCTTGGTTTTAGGGATCTCTATACCTTTAACCAAGCTCTCCTGGCAAGGCAATTGTGGCGGCTAGCAAATTATCTGGACTCTCTTGTGGCTCGAGTTCTCAAAGCAAGGTATTTTCCACGGATGACCGTATGGGAAGCAAGAAGGGGACACAATCCTAGCTTTTCATGGAGGAGTTTGTGGGGAGCAAAGGCACTGCTACAAGAAGGAACACAATGGCGGGTGGGAGATGGAACACAGGTGAATATATGGGATGATAGATGGCTGCCAAATGAGGGGGAAATGCTTGCACATTTCAAAAGGGAGGATGGACCAGATATTACAACAGTAAGGGATCTTATGACGGAAGATGGCTCTCAATGGGACGTAGGGAAAATTAGCGAGTGTTTTCCAGCGAGCTACGTTACAAGAATTCTTGCTATACATCGCAGCATGAGGAACCCCGAGGATACTTTGATGTGGTGGCCTTCAAAGAATGGGGAGTTCACTGTTCGTTCTGCTTACTGGATGGGGCTGCTAGGGAAGGATGAGGCGAGAAGGTTTGTACATCAGCAGGGGGACACACTATGGAAACATATATGGCACGACGGATGGAGCCCAAAGATAGCGCATTTTCTTTGGCAGGAAAGCATGGGGAGTCTAGCGACAAGGGGGCGTCTCTTTGATAGATTCTGTGTGGAGGACGGTACGTGCATGTTGTGCGGGGCGGAGAAGGAAACGATCCCTCACATGCTGTTTCGCTGCCCAAGTGCGGTGGAGGTATGAGAGTAGACGTCGAGGGAAGTTCACACGTGGGCACATGACGTGAGGGATGAGGACATTGTCTCATCCTTGACAACAGCTCTGGTGGGCAGGCCAACACACGAAACTGAACAAATGGTAGCGGGCATGTGGACGGCATGGAAGATACGATGCACTAGGATATTCCAGGGCAATGAGGTGGGCAATGACTATCTTCTACGTGGGGCGTTGACGATGGTGCGGCAGGGTGGCAAGGGGAGCAAGAAGAGGAGGGGAGGCGAAGGACGACATGGGACGTAGCATGGCATTCGACGTAGGGAGGACGAAGGGCAGCAGGTTAGGGAGGGCGATGACGGCGTCCAGTAGCCGGTGCAGGTTCTGGACTGGCGGGTTAGGAGCGGCGTCCGGTGCTCTGACATGCAGCAGATCGGGGAGTCCTACGACGTGGGTTAGGCGGATGGTGAGGTGAGTAACGGGCAGCTGATGGACGTGAGCTGCAGATGGAGGAAACCTATGCATGGGACAATAAAAATTAACGTGGATGGCTCGGTAGGTGAGGACGAAGAAGTGGGAACGGGGCTGGCTGCTAGGGATGAGACGGGACACTTGGTGGGTATTGCGGGGAAGAAAGTCACTCGAGGAATGGGAGTAGCCATTACCGAAATGCTAGCAGCGAGAGCAGCACTCGTATGGGCAAAGGGCGTAGGATACGACATCATAGAGGTCGAGACGGACTCAATGGAAGCAGTTCAAGCATGCACATCTAAGAAGCAACGACGTGACTACCTAGGAGCAATCACTGAAGACTTCAAAGCATTGCGAGATCAGTTTTCTTCTTGTAGTTTTTCTTATGTCAGTCGTAGGTGTAATAGGGTTGCCCATGAGGTAACCAATCTAGCACGTAGAGGTCAAGTAGCTAGTTTTTCATACACGCATTCTTTCCCTTCAAACTTGTTAGATCTTGTAAACCTTGATTTATCTAGCTAATAGTTTTTGTGTCGGGGAGCCCACCTTGGGTTTCCCATCCCACCCTAAAAAAAGATAGTCCTTGGAAAAGGTGATTGGTTGGTCGATTATAACTAATTACAAGATTTGATATTTAATTAAGTGGATTGTGATCACAGATGGATGGATTCCTTAGTATTACAGTTTCACCATGGTATACATTGCATTTAAATCCATTTCATTGATAAGCATTTACCCTTAACCCTGGACTAAGCACCTTTAGAAAGTATTACCTGCTTCTGCAATGTAATACACTACATATACTAAGACAAATCCCACTCCCATAGAAATGTAGGAATTAGCTAGGTGCATTAATGATACCTCTAGGTTATACCTTTCATAGTCGTAAGCCCTCTCCTGAGAAATGACATCGGCTATGTAAATATACAACCTTTTCAACCCTTAATCCCTCGCCCGAAGCAATTAATGGTCTAAGTAATTAGCTATGGTGATCAAGCATAGGAAATTCATTAAGAAATCGTAAATTTATGTCCATAATTAAAGGAAATAACTATATTTAATCATAGAAGTCAATTACAATGCAATAATGGGCTACTCCCATGTCCTAAGTAACAAAGGGGATTAGCCCCACATGATTTATATTGTATCTTACATGGAGGATAAAAAATAAACGTTATAAATATAGAAAATTGATGTAAACCCCTAGAGAAACCGGTCTAGAAGACCCCCTTGAGATAACGTCTCGAAGTACAACATTCTACCTACAAATATTTCTTCAGAGGTGCCTGAATCTTCTAGACATGGTTGTCTCCTCCTCTCTCAGATTTGTGCCCAGTTGTAATGAAATAGAATGTGATTCTTAGGTCTGGTTGAACTCTCCTAAGGTCATCAGTGAGGTTCTGGTCATCATTAACTCTCAGTCATTAGATTTTTCTTAATCTTCAATTTGCTCTGATCACAAATAGTTGATACCATTCAAAATTAAGTAGCACTAAGTTGTCAGTTGACTCAAAACCCTTATGTTTGGGTACTACCAACTTGTATGTCAATAGCACTGAGTTGTCTCTGACTTGATCTGGGTGCAAAAGTCAATACTACCAACTAGGATGTCAGTGGCACTAAGACATCATCAATACCACCAACTTGAAAGTCAGTGGCATTGAGTTCTACCATTATTCCCTATTGGATTTCTACAAAATCAATATCACTGACTCCAAGTCGGTGGTACCAAGTTGTACTTAAAGTGCTCAAATTTCCTAAAATGAGAAAAAACCAACATAAGTCCATATATAAATTGATAATTTAACATAAATCTGGTGAAAATACTTATTATTGATGCAATATTGTTTCATAGGCTAAGAATGGTAATAATGAATAAATTAAATATTAAAGTGAGAAATTATGCACTTAATACATGAAAAAATAGCCTATGAAAAGAAACTAAAACTCATTGCAACACACATGACCCGTTCTTGTGAGGCATTTTGCTGACCACGTGATCAAAATCTTATGGTGACTTTAGGTGTGTGTATCTGGTTACGCTGTCATGAATAAAGGGAACTTCTAGATGTTTCCCTAGGTTTGTTGTGAAAGGGGTCCTAGCTTATCTGTATAGAACTCTTTTAACACACATGGGGTGTTTTTAGAAGAAAAGTAATGACTCATCCTTTGAGAGCAACTGGCATGATGCCTTCTCCAAGATATTTAGGAATCTTGTGATTATATTGAGTTGCATCACAGTTATCTCTCCAAATAGCATATCATCATCTGGAAAGTAGTTCTGAGGATTCTTATGCCTTGTCTTGAGAATTGAATTGGATTACATTTTCCTTTTGTGAGTTTGTCATCAATCATTTATCTTAGACATTCTAAGCCAGAGAACAAAATGTAGGGGGAGAGAGGGTCACCTTGTTTAACCCCTCTAGTATTCTAAAAATGATCAAGAAGCTAACCATTCCATGCTATCTTTGTAGTGACATAGTTGGTAATCATCATGAAGATATTAATTAGTGTGGGAGGAATGCCATCTTTGGTCAGTGCATCTCGAATGAACACCCAACTCATATTTTCAAAGGCTTTGGAGAGGTCCATTTTAGGGTGAAAAGGTGTTTTCCAGTAGATTTTGTTTGCATGGTGAAGACAAATCTTGAACAAAGTGGATGGTATCATATATTTGCCTTCCTAGTACAAAGATGTTATGGGATGAATATATCCACATGGGATGACATGGTTTGTGGCTCTCTGTTATATATTGGATAGAAATTTTGAGCGTATGTTATTCGCCATGACAAGGTGCAATGCATTGTAGTCTTGTGGATTTTTAACCTTAGGGATGAGTACCAAGGTGGAGTCCATCATTCCCAGTGGAGGTTTCTCACCGTTGAAGATAACATGTATTTAGTTGATGAATGAAGTCTGGCCAGTGTCCCAATTATTTTGTTGGAAGTGAGTGGCAAGCTGTCAAGTCCATAAGCTTTAAAATGTGACATTTTGATAATCGTAGAATGCATCTCTGCCGAACTGGGGAGTGTCATCAATTTGTTTGCTTCTTTGGGTTTTGGTTGAATGAATGAACCTACAAAAGATTTGTTGTATCTCCTTATTAGATAAGGATTAGTTTTGGCAAAGAGATCTAGGAATTATAACATGACCAAGGTCTTGTGAGAATTTTCATCTTCAACTATGTTCCTTCATCAACTTGTAGATTTGTAATAGTTCTTCTTCTTCTTTTAGATTTAGTGTATGAGTGGAAGAACTTGGTATTTGCATCACCAAGTTTTAGCTAGTCATAGTGGGAGTGTTGCATCTATTCTTTTTCTTTCTCTAACTAAATGAGGTTGAGTTATGCTTGTAGGTCTGCAACAGAGTTATCTAACAACTCATTGTAGTACAGTAGAAAGAAGTTGTTTGTAGAGTATGTTGTGTTCAAGTTTTGATTTCTTCTTCTAAACCTTATGTTTGTGTTCTCTATCCCATTTTTTGGCTTGCTTAATAATATTTGTTGTTACTTTAGAGAAAGGTTCCTAAGTGTCCTAGACCCACTTAACTAAATCAAATCAAGATGGTTCAGATCCCAATAAGTGCTTGTGTAAAAGAGTCTAGTTGTTGTTTTAATGTAGTTGTGAGTTTGCATGAGTAGAAGAGATGATAAGAGTTTATTCTACTCAGGGCATCAATATTATAGGGAGGAAAAGATCCACCCAGAGATCGTTGTTATGACTTCGTCTGGTCAAGCTAGTAGGAGACCTCTTTTGAAAGTAAATATGGGTATCGGTGCTCCAAAGACTTCTAAACCTGCTACATCAGAAAAGAGGGTGTAATTTAGCCTCCAGATGCAGCATGTGCCACAAGCAAAGTGAAACCAACGATCAAATCTTTTGGAGGTGTGATTTTGCAGCAGAAATATGGAGCAGAGCCCAGCCGTCTTTGTCTTTTTGCCCAGGTGATATCCGAGATGTGCACCTACTGAAGAATAAGAAGGAAGCTATGCTTGTTGTTTTAATTATCTATCATATTTGGATACATCATAACCGATGCATTTTTGAAGACAATAGAAGCAAACCATACAGTGTGTGGCACCGCATAGATACTGATTATAGGAGTTTGCATAGATAAGATGCATCCTTCCTTTGACTAACGATATCTATATCACAAATGTATTGAGCTTTGCTCCCCCTTTCTTGTAAATTTTGTGAGTAATGAAAGAGAAACACGCTTACTGATAAAAAAAAACCTACTACATCAAGACACCAAGCAAATTTTTGAGCACTTTTGAGTCAAAGTAGCTTGTTCTCACTCTCTCATATGGTTTGAGAGTGACATCGAATTTCCCATGGCATGGTTATGGTTACAAATAGAGTGTTGAGGATCTACAAGAGGTGATGTCATATTTGTGATTTCATGCTTGCATATATGAAGTTGTTTAGTAGGGACTTGTTCACATGGAAATGAATGAATTTCTTATGGATAAGTAAGATTTCCACTAAATAATCCTCTTTGTTCCACATTGACCTCACTTTTTAGCATCCCCCAATTAAGGAAGACCTTAAGTTGAGAGTCATTACCTATAATTCCCAAGATCCAAACATTAAAAAATACCAAATAATAGCAAATAATTTCCATTATTTCACCAATATCATTTACAAGTTATACAATGATACTCCTCTAAGGATTTACATGAATTTCCAACATGGAACTAATATATATGAGAAGAAGTATGAAACTAATTCTCCTTTATTAGATTAATGCCTTTAGTCAATTTCATTTGATTCATCATGTCTTGATATCTTCATATATTACATTTTCCTAAAATGGCATGAACCAAAACGTGGATTGGTATATCACTATATTATGGGCGAGGGGTGCATGTAAAAGTGTACAAGTAAAATAACAACATATGATCAAGCAATTACTTATAAATAAGAACTGGCATTTTCACTACATATTCTATCCCTTACTTGATATGCTATCTCAGGCATAATCATTGTCCCTTCTAGGGCCCATGTGCATCACCCCTTGATACATGTTGGTTTAGGTTTCAAAATATGATATATAATTTCATTTGATACTCATAGAGGCATTAGAATTGAGCAGAATGTAAATAAACATCCAATAATTTATTTCAATAGCCTTCGAGACATCCTAGGTAAATACTAGTAGTCGATAATGTGAGTAGTAATAATCATATCCATGTACCTTAATGTAGAATCATGTAGATCATGCAATCATACTTCAAGTACTCTAAGCATATCATCTGATCAAGCAAACAAGATGGATCCAAGCCATCAATATATAATCTACGTGTATATATATCCTAAAGTGTCACAGTCATATTATTCATATTAAACCATACTCATGTACTAATCTAGGGTTTATGAGTGTCTCATGTTTGGATAAGGAATATGGATAACAAGCCTAATTCCAATGGAGCATGTTTTACCAAATTTATTAACCCATAATGTCATATCTATCATACCAATGTGTTATGAACACTTAGATCAGGTTAGTTCATCAAGATTATTACATGTTATGAAGTTTTTTTTTCAAATCCCTAATTATACAAATGCATTATCATTGATCATCTTAGATTCCCATCATATTCAAGAATATCATATTATATGGAAAAGTAAACATTTATAATATACTCAACATGTTAATCATCAATTCCAAGGTTCCATGTATATAATCACCCCTTAATTATATATTAGCCCTAATTTTGAAATAGGTAGCACAATTGGAGTCAAAAATTATTTTATTTGTGAACTACACCCTTTTATGATAAAAATTCCCTATAATTTTGATATATTCCAACCTACA
Organism: Alisma plantago-aquatica; assembly: GCA_963693085.1. Lineage (NCBI taxonomy): Eukaryota > Viridiplantae > Streptophyta > Magnoliopsida > Alismatales > Alismataceae > Alisma > Alisma plantago-aquatica. Next base: position 289,829,485 of record OY856414.1, read on the forward strand.
TATCATTTTCTATATTTATTTCAAGTTACGCATATACATGCCAATCAAAAAGCAACACATCGTCAGATTTAACCTTTCTCTAATTACCTCTCTTGACTAGGAATGTGGATCCCAACTTGGACCTACATGCATCTCAGTCCAACCATAAGATGGTGGGTCTAATGGTTGGGTGCTCCATCCCTCCCTCCTTCCTCGTATGTGTCCAGGCTTCCTATGCTTCTCCGCATTTGGGACATGTTCTACAACATCATCACTGGGGCCACACACATCCTCTTCATGCAATCCCACCAACTACCACAACCACCTTTGAGATGCAAGCACTACCACCTTGTTCCTCCTCTTGAATTCACCAGTGGTTGGATTCCCTAGATCTGTGGGTAGTGTGAAGCCACTACAAAAATTTCCCTAGCTATTGTGGTTGCTCTTCTAGCACCACCTCTGCACTAGGGAACCCTAGCGGAACTCATCCAAGGTCCTATACACTCAACGGTCAAGGTCTCAAGAAGAAGGGTGCATAGGGTATGAGGCTACTTGGATGGCATTGTTGGTAGCAAGTTTCTTGTGCTGCTTAACAACAATGATGTTATATCCTCTATTTTGATGGAATTCATTTATACAAATATAAATCATGAGTTGATAAATAATTCGCCAATGGGGTTATTGGTAGAATAATAATGTTCATCTAGCACAAGATAAGGAAATAAAAGAAATTTCCAATGTTCTATCATTTGCAATAACCTGTTAATACTTTTGGACAAAAGTAAGAATGGAAAATACAATAAATAAAGGAATTAAACAATTTGTGAGTAAATATGGAATTGGGTGGAAATATGTTCAAATGGCAATTACATAGTTTTGCTCGACCTATTAGTTCCTCAATGAGAAAATACATCAATATAGAATAACTTGCAAAAGTTGGGATGAAAAAGGAAATAATTGATGCCCAAAATGGATTAATTAAAGCCTTGCTTAAGGGGCAAGAAAATGGTGTTTAACTTGTGTATTTTACCAAGTCTCTCCTGCATCGAGAATTAAGTAATAAAAGGTTTCTCTAGAGACTTAATTTAAGAGGAACATCTTTGAGAGAGAAAATGGATAATAATACTAATAAATTGTAAATTGTGAAGAGATTTCTAAATGTGGTGATTGATAATATAATATGTGCCAAATACACATTCCTTAAAAAGAATGGTTTGCTAACCAAGTTTATTATACAAGGGAGTTGTCTAATTCCAAAGAAGAAAGGAATAAGTATTCTTGGGGGTATGTTAAGAACATATATGTGATCGTGAATAGAGAATATGGAAGGTTGAACCGATGGTGGATAGGTTTAATTGCCTTCCCTTCCTTTGAAACTAGTATATGAGTGTCTTTATCTCTCTCATGTGTATGGGAGAAGGAAATCTAGATTTCCATATCAAGGCCACCCTCTCCTTTGCTTTCGCTCATCTCTTCCATGAGCCTCTAGGGTTACTCGTAGGGTTTGTATATAAAGGATCCTAAGAATGCTTGTCTCCAAAGACATGTCAAACCCCTTGAGGATCTTAAAAGGATCTATAGATGGTCCATGTCCCATATACATAAGCTTGAATAGGTAGGAACGGTAGAAACCCCCCCTCTACTTGGTGTCAGCAGAGTCCCCAGGCAGTCACTACAGGTCTGATGCCCTGGGGAAACCAGGAACTTCATCCCTGACTATCCATTATCATGACAAGGAGGAACCCAGCAGGGTTCCTTGAGGAGCAAGATGGGGGATATAGACTCTGGCAAGTATATTCGAGCTATTAGGTTTTGCTCGTCAAATACCCAAGTATGGCCCTAAAACCTTAGTCTCTATCAAAATTCTGTCGCAACCCTAGTAACCCAAGGATAGGTTCCCTTCTATATCTGACAACCATTGATCACCCTAAGGTATCTCCAGGTCCAGCAGCATCCATTGGGGCCGCAACAACTTCCTCCATTGCCCCATGGCCTCGAGCTATGAGTTTTCCACTGTTATGTGCCGACTGTGGCATTAGGCAGGCACCCGTGAGACAGATCTCCTAAGGTTAGGGATGAAATAAGGTCAAAATACAAGGATACCCTAGCCTATCCACGTAAACAAAGGGGGTAATATGGTCATTACCCGATGACTAAAGTGGGGCACGCATGTGGAGTGCAGGGCTGAAATGGCCATTGGTTGTTGGCCAGAGCCCGCCCGTGTGGCAAACAGGAAATGGTATAATAATTGCTGACTTGTCAGGCTATGATTGGCTAGAGTAAATGTATTCTTGTTGATTTGATAGAAAATAATGGGTAACTCGGACTGAGACAAGTTATATATGAAAATTGATCAGGAGAATATGTAGAATTTAAATAAAATATATTTAAATCCTAAACATGAAACCAATTCTAAAAGTGGTGGAAGATGTTCTAAAATGGTGATTAATGTGGTTAAACCCTGTTTGGGGTATTAAAATGTTGGAAAACTTAACAAACCTTTCTATTATGTTATTATTTGTTATTGACGAACAATATGAGAAATCAAGATAATCATGATGATGAATAATTAGGGCTTCTAGTGTGAGTAATAGTCATGCATGTAAATAATTAGAGTTAAAGATGATATCTTGCTAGGTTGATAATGAACACGATTGAATCTTAGTGATCATAATAAAGATATGTGGTTTGTTTGATAATCTTGGAAATACCTAGTATGGATTAGGGTTCTTAAGTTATTAAAGTGAAAATCATGGGAATTAGGGTTTTGAGACATAACCCTAATGGTAACCGATACCAAGAAAACCTAAACCCTAGATTAGGACCGAGTAGGGTTTAATCTAATTAAAGTGATGGTGACAAGTTAGGATTTACACACTTGTAGATTTGAATGCTTAATTTTCTTGCTTGGATAATATGTGTGAAGTATAATTATATGATAATCTGCTTGTCTCACCATTGAGGTATGTGGTTATTATTATGATTACATGTATCGACTTTCGACGTTTGTTGAGGTTTCACAAAAATTGAATGAATTTTATATGTTGGATGTTTATTCATGTCATGGAAATTATAAATTCCCTATGAGTATCACATAAAGTAAATAATATTATTCTAAACCCTAGGCTAACGTATATCAAGGGGTGATGCACATGAGCCTTGGAGAGGATAGTGATCATGCCCAAGATAATATATCCAGTAAGGATTACAATATGTAAAGATATGCCAGTTCTTATGTGCAATACTTGATGCTTGTATGTGATTATATTAGTTGCACACATTATGGTTGCACCCCATGTACACAGTATAACTTGTTATACAGATTCACATTTTATTTTTCAGCATTTTAGGTACATGCTAATTATGAAGATGTTACCATGTGATAAACCAGATGGAAATTACCTGAAAGTATTAAAGATAAGTTAAAGGAGGATTAGATAGCTAGTTACTTCTTCTCAACAAGTATTAGCTTTATGAGGAATATCATCAATTTGTAAACAACAATTGGAATAAATGAAATTATTTGTTGTTATTTATTATATGCTTAGTTTGGATCCTTGGGAACATAAGTAATGACTCTCAACTTGAAGTTCTTTCCTTAATTGAGGGATACTAAAAATGAGGTCGTTACATTTGGTATCAGAGCCCCAGATTTTGTCAAATAATATTTAATAGTTTATAATTTCAAGTAATCTCTAAAAATATGAGGGAATTATTAGGGCATTTTTTTGAAGATGATGGTGTCTCAAAGGGACCACGACTGGGGGCTGGAAATAATTTCCTTTGTACCACTAGTCAATTTACAAAGACTTTCAGACCCTGCATCCTGGCTGGCCCAAGACTGATGATTTTTCCTGAAGTAAAATACCTTTAGGGTATCTTTTCATCTTGATTCATCCACTTCTCAACCTCTTGATTAATAAACCCTAAAAGGAACTTCTCTCCTCATCTCAAGTTAGGATTTTAAAGAAGAAGTAGGATTAAGGCATCCTCCTCCAATTAATATAAAATAATAATGTACATTTAAATGTGGAAATAACAATGGACATGTAAATATGGAAATAATAATTTACATGTAAGGGAGGGATGATAATGAACATGAAATGTGGACAAAGTGTAGAAAAAATGTTTTATGGGTTTTCCTTGTGTGGGTAACCATAGATGGAAGTAGGGTTGACTTAGGAAATCTCTAGGGGGTCAAGGGACATGGAAATTCTAAGAGGTAGGGTATAGTCCCTAACCATAACCCTAAAAGCCTAACCATAAGAAATGAGAGTAGTGTGGTGGTATGCAACACCACCCATATGAACCTTGAAAAGGAATAAGGAAGATATAAGTAAATGATTTAAGTATCTTAGTCTCCCATATATGTGTGCATGTGGAATAAGGCATTAATGAGAAAAGTTTTAAGAAACTTAAGAACAACACATAATGTGAGAATAACTTGCTCAACGATCTCTAACAGATGTATGTGAAACATAGGGGATGTAAGATCACTTTGTGATCATATGCTTATGTGAGGGGAAGGCCCACATTAAGTCGAGAGGTGATCAGGTCACTTTGAGTTCATCTTCCTATGTGAGAGAAAAGTCCACATTAAGTCAACATGTGATCTATGAATATGTAGCGTCAACTGCAGGGACCACCCTAGAGAAAGGATCCCCACATGAATACTCCATAAATGGAGTTTCCATTGGGAATAAGTTGAGAAGTTAGAAAAAAAGCATGAATATACATATGAGAAACATAAGTAATAGTCATACATGAAAACAGAAATATGAATATAACTTGCTCATTGACTTACTACTATCTTTGGAAGTTTAGTCATTCTAAAAATGATTGTGAACCAAGCCCGGATGGGAAGGTTGCTAAAGGGGGCAAGCCTAGATGGGAATGCCAATGGAATACCAAGCATGGATAGGATGGTATATGAAGTGTCGAGCCCAGATGGGAGGGCCAATGGAATACCAAGTCTGGATAGGACGGTATATGAAGTATCAAGCCCAGATGGGAAGACTGAAAGAATACCAAGCCCGAACAAGAAGGTATGAAAGTCCATTTGGACTAAAACCCCATGAGAGGGTATCCCAAAGATTGAGCAAACAAGGGTTGATAAGTTATAATTATAATAAAGATGAAAATATGAAACCTTTAGTGCTAGTGTGCCAACCCGGGGTGGGTCAACCCAGGAGTGAGAAGATGACCTATGGAGGGAGGAAAAACCTTAGACCTTGGGGTAAGGTTGTGGCCATAGAAGACTAACTTCCTCCTATGACCCATGAAGGCATCCTAGGTTAGGACCTTCCCTAGAAAGGTAAGTTCACTAAATCAATTTAAAGATTGAGGTAACCATAAATGTCACCCAATATAAAAGATGAAAGCACATATATTGAGTATGAATATTGAAACCAAGTATGACATCTCCAGGGAACATGAGGAAAATTCACTATGGAAGTGGTTGACCATATGAGACCGAGTCTGGAAAAGAAATGTTGCCATGAAATGTTTGCATGAGTCTAATGTGGGGACATAAAGTGAATAATGAGCATTGTAAGAGATGGAGGAATCTAGTTTAAAGAATTGCATATGAAAATAATGTGCTCTAAATGAACCCTTTGGAAGGGCAGAGCCCAAAGTTAATCCTAAGGTCAAGTGGGGAGTATTAAAGGACATGGATTGATGGGGTTAGGAGTTGATTGTGCCCTGAATGCATAAGACCCTATGGTTGGGAGGTAATAGTTAGGTTTTCTCAAGGTCCATGACTCAGCAGATTAGCTATCTTCTTGATGATCATGTGGTCTAATGGGTGAATGTGAGAGGCACTCCCTAGATGCATAAGGATGAGATCACTCAAAAAAGAAACTATATCCCTAGAGACCTCAAGGAAGTGGCTAAGGCTCACAATACATGAGGTGTAAATATAAAAGATAAAAAGAAATCATGTGATAATGAAATCATAAGAGGAGTTGTGTACAAGCTCAAGAGTGAAAAAGGTGTTTGACTTCATGAAATATAAGAATAAAAAGAATTAAAAAGTATGTATGGTTTAGAGTCATGTTGAGAATGGTTCAACCAAAAAGTGTGAAATCTTAAGATAATCTGTGGGAATACCATCTCTTCTCTTAGAATAGGATGAACTTTGTGTTTGGGCTATAGCCAAATGATTAATTCATCTCATTATGCGGGAGAGAGATTGGTTAGACACATGTTATACTTAAATATGACGTATGAGAATGAATGCCTTAAGTTGAACTTAATAACATGACCTAGGGTTAGAGGTGTTACCTCACCCTTGTGTGAGAAAATAAATGAATTATAGGTGGGAAACCTAGGTGAGAAGATAATCACTAAGTGAAGTTGAGATCACTAATGAAAATGTAAGTTCCAATCCTAGTAATAATGTGAGAAATGTACATACCAATAAAAATGTTAAGAATATCTAGGTAGGGTTGATAAACCTAAGGCTTGAAACTAATATGAGTTATAATTCACCTTATGGTTATCAAATTTGAATTTTAGGGACAAAATTCCTTTTAAGGAGGAGTGAGTCGTATATCCTCAATTTGATGAAATTAGATAATACAAATATAAATCATGAGTTGATAAATAATTCACCATTGGGGTTATTGGTAGAAATATAATGTTCAACTAGCACTAGTTAAGGAAATAAAAGGGATTTCCTGTGTTCTACCATTTGCAATAGCCCTTTAATACTTTTGGACAAAAGTAAGAATGGAAAATCAAATAAATAAAGGAATTAAACTATTTATGAGTAAATATGGAATTGGGTGGAAAGATATGCTGATGGAAATTAGTTTTGCTTGGCCTATTAGTGCCTCAATGACAATTTACATCAATATAGAATAACTTGCCAAAGTTGGGATGAAAAAGGAAATAATTAATGCCAAAAATGGATTAATTAAATACTTTGCTTAAGGGGCAAGAAAATGGTGTTTAACTTGTGTATTTTACCAAATCTCTCCCACATCAAGAATTAAGTCATTAAAGATTTCCCTTGAGAAGTGAGTAAATAGGTACATATATGAGATAGAAAAGGGATAATAATAAATTGTAAATTGTGAAGAGCTTTCTAAAAGTGGTGATCGATAATCTAATATGTGCCAAATACACATTACTTTAAAAGAATGGTTTGCTATCCAAGTTTGTTATTATAGAAGGGAGTTGTTGAATTCCAAAGAAGAAAGGAATAAGTATTAGTTGGGGGTTTTATGCTAACAACATATATGTGATCGTGAATATAGAATAAGGCAGGTTGAACCGGGGGTGAATAGGTTTAATCGCCTTCCCTTCCTTTGAAACTAGTATACGGGTGTCTTTCTCTCTCTCTCATATGTATGGGAGAAGGAAAGATATACTTTTCATATCAGGTTTTCCCTCTCCTTACTTTTGCTCCTCTCTTCCATGAACCTCTAGGGTTCCTCATAGAGTTTGTATATAAAGGATCCTGAGAGCCCTTATCTCCAAAGAGACGTCAAACCCCTCGAGGATCTCGAAAGGACCTACAGATGGTCCATGTCCCATATACGTTAGCTTGAATAGGTAGGAATGACAAAATTTCCCCCCTCTGCTTGGTGCTAGTAGAGTCCTTGGGCCGACACTACAGGTCTGATGCCCTGGGGAAACCAGGACCTTCATCTCCAACTATCCACCATCACAATAAGGAGGAACCTAGCAGGGTTCCTTGATGGATTCTAAGGAGCAAGATGGGAGATACAGACTCTGGTGATGATGTTGGAGCTACTAGGTTTTGCTCATCGGATACCTAGGCATGGCCCAAAAACCTTTCTCTTTGTCAAAATCCATTCACAACCCTAGTAACCCAAAGACTCGTTCCCTTCTGTCTCCGGCAACCACCTATCACCCAAAGGGATCTCCAGGTCTGAAGGCATCCATCAGGGACATAGCAACTTCCTCCAGTGCCCTAGGGCCACGAGCTATGAGTTCACCACCACTGTGTGTGACTATGATGTCAGGTAGGCACCCGGGAGACAGTTCTCACAAGTTTAGGGGTCAAATAAGGTCAAAAGACAAGGATACCCCAACCTATCCACATAAATGTGGGGGGCAATATGGTCATTACCTGGTGACTAAAGGGGGCCTCCTGTGTGTGACGTGATATTTTGAATGCACTAACAAACTCACTCGGGGTTGAAATCCCCGAGCTTTTACCAAAACCAAAGTGCAATAATACCACCCATAAGCGGACGGGTCTTATCACAGTATAGTTAAGGATCGAACCCAAAGGACAAAGTTTTTAAGAATCTTTGTCAGTCTAGTCTAGTTCGAGTTAAGACTAATATTTACAATGATAGGTTGATTTGAGGCTAATTAAACTAATTGCAAGAAAGTAAAAGCTAAATTAAAGTTGGATTTAGATCAATGATAAGGAATCGCTGGGATGGTATCGGGTTTCACCACCGCTACACACATAAACACATTCAATCACAAACAATCCAGGAAAGATATATCAATCCAAATAGAACTGCTGTAGAACACCCCATACAGGCGCTAGGATCGCGTAAGCATCACCTTAGGCATCAGATGTCTCGTCACCAAATAGATCACTTACTTACAGCTTTGAAGATATAGAAATCCAACGATGGTTGTGAGCCCCCTATACAGGAGTTAGGCACACAGAAGTGTCACCAAAGGCTAGATGGCTCATCCCCTCATGAATCATACACTTACGACCTCAAAAAAATCCCATTCTATTTCTAGTTTGGGAGTCAACCGCATTAATCGATAAGAAAGCAAGTGATAGATCTACAAACTAACATCGAAGATAAACAAGACGATACAAAATCCAACTAAGGTTGTGGTCCTCCCTGAGGGATGTTTAGACCATAGAAGCGTCACCGTAGGCTAGATGTCTCATCCCCTCACGGATCATACACTTATGACCTCAAGGAATCCTTTCAGAAGTTCTCGTCAAGGAGTTGAACTCATAAACTGCCATTCCATCCCATACATAGAAGATTTTGCAATATAGGAAAGAACAAGATCAAAGCAAGGAGATAATCAACTATGAACATACCAACTAAAAACGAAATGTAAAGTTGTACACATTTCCCTGGAAAGTTTAACAAAAGAACATGATTGCATGCGCAGCGGGGCTAGTCCCCGCACCCCGGTGAAAGGAAACTACTCGCTCATGATGCAATATACAAGAAGGATAAGAGAGAAGGAAGATTCTGCCATGAGCATGATGAAGAAGGTGGTTGCAGCTCAGTGAAGATGATGCGGTCTTCTACGTCGCGTCAGGGCAGATCTGAACGAGGAGGAAGGACCACCAAGGCGGGCTGGGCAAACCTTCTTCTCCCCCTCCTTTCTCTTCTTGGCATCCTTTCTTGCACCAAGGAGGAGGTGAGAGCGGCGTGAGGGAGGTAGTGAAGGTGTGGAGGAGATACTGGATTGGACCTTGTGCTTGGGCAGCCTGTCCCCCCCCCCCCCGGAACGAACCCCCCAAAATGAGGACCCTTGGGGATCTATTTATAGGCTTGGATGGGAGCTTCATGTTTTTGGCGTGAAGCAGCTCAAACGGTTTTGAGACCGTTTGACATCGAAATGGTTTCGAGACAGTTTGACATCCAAATGGTCTTGAGTTCTATCTTCTTTTGGTCTTCATTCGATCTTGTGAGCAAACAATCTTGGGACTGAATGTCACCAAATGGTCTTGAGACCGAATGGCACCAAACGGTCTTGAGACTGAATGGCACCAAACGGTCTCGAGACCGAATGGCACCAAATGGACTTGGGACCGAATGGCACCAAACGGTCTTGGGACCGAATGGTCTTTACTTATGTGTGCTAATCGGTCTTCGTTCAAGTGGTTTAGATGTGTTCAAACGGTCTTTATCCCAAATGGTTTAGTGTATCCAATTAGTTCTATGTCCAAACGGTCTTGAAACCGTTAGATGAAGTTTGGTCTTGAGACCGTTTGGGTTCATTCAGTCTTGAAATTGTATGGACTCGAACGGTCTTGAGATTGTTTAGGTTCATGCGGTCTTGAGACCGAATGGGCTTAAACGGTCTTGAGACCTTGTGGGTGAATATCTGAAACTAAAAGGTTAGAACTGTTATAGCAGATTGTTTGGTCAAGGTCAGAAGTGGGTGGTTCTTTGGTGAGCTCCATGTGATGATATAACTTGGTTTAGACATGTACCAAATCAATATAAATTTGATCAAAAATCATAATAATTGGATTTATTTAGAGAACATGCAATATGTGAGATTTGAGAGATAAATCGAAAGTATTCAATCAAATTGGTTATAAAAAGGATGTCTAAAAATCAGGATGAATATGCATTTATCAAACACCCCAAACTTAAATGTTGCTCATCCTCGAGTAACACAAAATCTAAAACAGTCGCCAAGTGAATACTTTCGATCATGTGACTGCTTCTTCTTCACATCATGATTATTTCTTTTCCGCTCAGTATGGCCAAGCATCCCAATTTCCCGAGAGCACATAACACGTCATACGGTATCTTCATTCCTGAGTTCGCTTTCCAACCTCACTTCCTCCTTACTTTTTTTTCAGCAACAAGCCTGTCAAAGAGTTTTGTAAGAATCTAGAGATCCCCACAGAATGACAAGAGTGCATCTGATCTGACACTAGTGTTTTTTAGGGAATTGAAGGCTTTAGTTGTGCCTTTAGGTAGAAAAGGGAGTGAAGGGTGGAATGGAATGAAGAAGTAAAATCTCTCCTCTATTTGACTCAAGATTTTATTATTTTTGCAATTTCATTTATTGCATATTTTTTGTGTGAATCTCTCCTCTATTCGACTCGAGATTGCATTTCTTTTTGTGTGTGCTTTGGCATCTTTTTGTTTGCAAATCTCTCCTCTATTCGACTCGAGATTGCATTTTTGGTGGTACGCCCCTATTAATTTGTGAGGGGTATGGAAGAAGAGGATATAGAGGGAAGTGGTGTGCCACCCCAAACTTAGGGTTTGTCACAATTTTGGCTATTTTTGTTTCTTTTTATGGATGGAGGGGTATGAAGATGATATAAGAAGTGTAGAAAAGGGTTCATATCAGAATGTAACTTGATTTACAATTCCGTGTACCAGGTTGTTCTCTTTGTCAAACTTTGCTCAAATAATGACTTGATGCAAATCTGGTAGGGATTCCATGTTGTTGTTCCACTAGTCAGTTAGGAAGCACGACGCGTTTGGTCCCTATCAGTTTGACAGACACTTGCCAATTTTTCATAAGTATCATGATGTTAGGAATCATAAGCTTCACAAGATGATTTCAATCAAAAGGCTTGTTTAAAAAAGTGGTCCCAGGGAGTGTCAAAAATTCATCAAGTATTTGTTCAATTTCTTTGAAAAACATTTAAAGAATTTTGAAAATTTTAATTTTTTTATCAAGAATGTGATAGTGAAAACTTAAGTATGAAAAGGATGGGTGTAGGTGGAAAGTGAGGTACGTACCACCCACCCTCCACCCCAAACTTAGAGATTTTCTCATCCGAGCAAACCCTAAATCCAAGATGGAGGGGAAAATTCATGCCAGAATGCCCACCAGATGTGGTTGCGTTCCAATCAGCATGCATCCTCTTATCTGAAAATCTCAAAGGTAAAGAGCAATTAGATCTTAAAATAGCGACTTGCGATGAAAATTTTATTTAATGAAAAATTAACTAGAAGGTAAAAACAAAATTGAAGAAACATTCTAATTGGAAAAGGAAAGGAAAAATAAATTTATTGATCGGGTTGCCTCTAGACAAGCGCCTTTGTTTTATGTCGATGGCTCGAATGAATCCTTTAGCTTCACGGTGGATCCTTTGGATTGGTGGGTTCCAACATTGCTTTAGTGCCTATGTCAGTTGAGGTAAAATATCTCTTTAAGCGGTGACCATTTGTTACAAATTCACCTAACTTTTCACTCCATAATGAGAAAGCACCATGTGGGGAGATGCTCTTGACGATGTATGGTCCAGACCAGCATGAGCGGAGTTTTCCTGGGAATAACTTCAATCTTGAGTTGAATAACAGAACTTGGTCTCCCACTTGTATGTCTTTTCTTTTTAGATGTCCATCGTGCTAAAGTTATGTGCGTTCTTTATAGATTTGTGCATTCTCATAAGTTGTCGTCTTGAGTTCATCCAGCTCTTGGAGTTGCAGAATTCTGGATCGGCCTACTTCTTTCATATCAAAGTTCAGTTGTTTAATTGCCCACCATGACTTGTGTTCTAGTTTGATTGGAAGGTGGCAAGCTTTTCCATATATTAATCAAAAAGGTGTAGTCCCGAGGGGAGTTTTATAAGCAGTTTGATAGGCCCATAATGTGTCATTGATTTTCTCCGACCAATCTTTCTGATTGTGTCCTACAGTTTTTTCCAGAACAGCCTTTAGTTTACGATTAGAGACCTCTACTTGTCCACTTGTTTGTGGATGGTAAGGCGAGGCTACCTTATGTGTCACACCATATTTTCTCAATAAATCTTCAAAGCTTCTTTCAAGGAAGTGGGACCCTCCATTAGATATCACGGTTCGTGGCACTCCAAAATGGGGGAAGATAATATCTTTGAATAATTTGATGACGGGTTTGGAATCATTAGTGACGGTTGGTATAGCTTCAAACCATTTTGAGACGTAGTCTACCGCCACTAGGATGTATGAAAATCCATGAGAAGATGGGAATGGACCCATGTAGTCTATCCCCCACACATTGAATATCTCTACTTCTTGCCATAGATTCAGCGGCATCTCATCCCTCTTTGTTATGTTGCCTAATCTTTGACATTTGTCACATGATCGGACAAAGTCATAGGAGTCCTTGGATATGGTTGGCTAGAAGAATCCACATTGCAAAACCTTCAAGGCAATCTTTTTAAAGCTCATATGTCCTCCCACTGGTCCTGAGTGGCATTGTTCCAAAATAAGGTGAGCTTCTTCTTCAGCGATACATCGTCGATACAAACCATCAGGACATAGTTTAAAGAGATATGGCTCATCCCAGTGACATTGCTTCACATTATGCATGAACTTCTTCAGTGCATTCCTAGTACATTGGGGATGGATAACCCCAGCAACAAGGTAGTTCAAAAAATCTAAGTATCATGGTATAGCTTCTGAGACTTTCATTAGTTGATCATCCGGCAGAGAATCATTGATTGAAATCTTCTCAGTATCCAGAGTGTGGATGTGACTGAGGTGGTCTGCTACAACATTCTCTGTACCTTTTTTATCTCTTATCTCTAAATCAAATTCTTGTAATAGGAGGATCCATCTAATCAACCTGGGTTTTGCATCTTTCTTTGCCATAAGGTAACGAATGGCAGCATGGTATGTGTAGACAATGACCTTTGAACCAATTAGGTAGGATTTGAACTCGTCAAAGGTATACACGACTGCTAGAAGTTCTTTCTCGGTAGTTGCATAATTCCTCTGGGCTTCATCGAGAGTTTTCGATGCATAATAGATCACATAGTGTTTCTTCTCTATATATTGCCCTAAAATAGTGCCCACAACATAGTCACTGGCATCACACATAATTTCAAAAGGGTGGTCCCAGTCAGGAGCTCTAATGATGGGGGTGGTTGTAAGGGCCTGTTTCAGTGTGTTGAAGCTTTTGACACATTCTTCGTTGAAATTAAAATCAGTATCCTTTAGTAATGGATTTGTCATTGGCTTCGTTATCTTAGAAAAGTCCTTTATGAATCTTCTGTAAAATCCTGCATGACCAAGGAAAGCACATACTTCTTTTACATTTGTTGGAATAGCCAGTTTAGAAATCACTTCAATCTTGGCTTTATCTACTTCAATTCCTCTATTACTGACCCTATGGTCGAGGATAATGCCCTTCTTTACCATAAAATGACACTTTTCCCAATTCAACACAAGATATGCTTCTTCACAATGTTTGAGGACCAGGGAGAGGTGCTTTAGACATGAATCGAATGAATCTTCGTATATAGAAAAATCATCCATGAAAACCACCATAATAGTTTTAGTAAGATCAGCGAATATGGCAGCCATTAAACGTTGGAAAGTTGTGGGTGCATTACAGAGACCAAATGACATTCTTTGAAATGTGTATGTTCTGAATGGGCAGGTAAAGGTTGTTTTCTCTTGGTCATATGGATGTATGGGTATTTGATAAAATCCAGAGTAACTTTCAAGATAACATAAATATTCCTGGTGAGCCAACCTTTCTAGGACTTGATCAAGGAAAGGCATTGGAAAATGATCTTTTTGAGTTGCCTTATTTAATTTTCTATAATCAATGCACATCCTCCACCCTGTGACTGCTCGAGTGGGGATGAGTTCATTGTTCTCATTCCGTATAACAGTTGTTCCACCTTTCTTTGGGACTACATGCACTGGGCTCACCCATGGTGAATCTGATATAGGATATATTATTCTAGTTGTGAGCAGTTTAATGACCTCGCGACAGACCACTTCCTTCATATTTGGATTCAACTTCCATTGATGCTCAATAGTAGGCTTGTGATCTTCCATCATAGGGATCTTGTTCATACACAGTGCTTGACTGACTCCAGTGAGGTCACTCATTTTATAACTGATGGCTTTCTTTCTTTCCCTTAATTCCTTCAGGAGTTTATCTTCTTATTCAGCTGTTAGATCGAAATTTATAATAACTGGGCAAACTTTGAGATTGTCTAAAAACACGTACTTCAGTCCTTCGAGCAGGGGCTTCATTTCGGGGGCCTCTAGTTTTTTGCATGTTTCTTCCGTAGTTTTCATAGCCTTTAGTTCTTCACTAGTGGCTTCAACATCTTCTTTAGCGGAGTCGAGGGATTCGACGAAATCTTTTACTTGTTCATCAATTGGTTCATCAACTGATGGATTCGTTAGACCAACTTCTAAAGGATCGTCTGATTCATGATGCTCTTGAGTCAGAAGTGACATTTTCTCAATGCAGTCAATCATATATACTTCTTCTTGCATACTTGGTCTTCTCATACTTTCAAAAACCTTGAATTCAAGAGTTTCTTTACCTAATCTAAGCAGTAAGGTACCATCTTCAACATCAATCAGGGCTCTTGTAGTGGCTAGGAATGGATGACCAAAGATGAGAGGATATCTGGCATCTTCCTTTATCTCCATAATGACAAAGTCGCATGGAGCATATGTGTCCTTGCCTACCTTGACTGGGACATCTTCAAGGATTCCTAATGGACATTTTATCGAATTGTCAGCAAGTTGTATAGTCATGCCAGTAGGAAGCAACTCTGCGAATCCTAGTCTTTTGCACATGCTAAGTGGCATAATAGAGATGCTTGTGCCGATATCTTCCAAACCTTTCTTGCATGATGAGTCGCCAATATGACATGAAATTCCAAAGGATCCTGGGTCTTTTTGTTTCTCGGGCATCCTGCTCAATATGATATCAGATGTAGTTGTAGCTAGTTTTACTGTCTCAAACTCTTTCGTTATATACTTCCTGGTGAGGAGTGACTTTAAGTACTTTTTCCATGTCAGTATCTCAGCCAAAGCATCCAAAAAGGGTATATCAACATGAAGTTTATTCATAGCTTCTTTAAACATATTGAATCTGGTATCAAGCTTTGTTTTCCTTAGACGAGTTGGAAAAGGTATACGAGGTTTGTACACAGGGATATCAGGTTTTGGATTTTCAACTTCCTCGTCTTCTTGAGCAGACTTCTCAGAATTTCCTTTTTCTGACATATCATATTTTGATTGAGTCTCTTGTGTTGTTGAGTCTTGGGCAAATACAGGTTCATCCTCATCTGTAATAACCTCATGTGTCTTCTCAAGAGGATCTGAATAGTCTTTCCCTGACCTAGTGGTGACTGCCTTCAACTATTTAGGATGCTTAGGATTGTTCTCAGGTTGGCCAGCAAAGACTCCAACATGTGGTTTTATGCTAGCTGTGAGTTGAGCTAGTTGAGATTCAATAGCCTTCTGCTGAGCTTGTTGGTTAGCTATCATGGTTTGCTGAGTTTGCAACATCTTTTCAATGGTTGATAGCTTTCCATCAGGAGAAACTGGACCTTCTTGTTGTCCTTGTTGTTGATTAAGATTCTAGAACTGAGAGTTATTTTGGTAATTATTGTAGTTCCTATTCTGAAAGTTCCCTTTGAAATTTCCTTGATTTCCAAAATTGTGTTGTTGATTATACTGGAATCTTGGTGGGCCTCTTGATTGATTGTTTGAACCAAATTGATGCGAGTTTACTACTCCAGAAGGGTTTCCATATTGAAAAATGGGATGATTCCTATTTTGATTCAGATGGTAGTAACTTTGACCAGGTATGGTATTAACAGTGTTAAGATTTTCCATTTGATCATTGTCTCCTTGGCCACATACATTGCTCAGAACAACATCTTAAAGAACATTGCATGATAAAGTGGAATGATCAGTGCTCTTACATGCTTCACATAATAGGGAAGTGGACTTGACCTATTCCGGTTGTCGAGTGGGTGAATGTCCTCTTCCAATAGCAGCGAGAGATGATTCAATATGGTCTTGCTTGGCAACTAAGAGTTTCAAGGTTTCAACGATGGATTTGTACTCGGGAGTAGCTTCGGCCATAGCTACTTTCAAAATCCCTTTACCTACATATCTACCCCAATTTGCTTGATTTTCTGCTCCCAGGGTGACGACTCTCCATGCGTTGTCATAACTTTGATGCATGAAGTTTCCTCCATACGAGGAATCTAGGAATCTCTTAATATCATCATCCACACCCCTATAGAAAATCTCAATGAGTTGGTTCTTGGGAATTCCATGGTGTGGACACTTGCGTAGAAGCTCTTTGTATCTATCCCAAGCTTCAGCAAGGGTTTCTCCAGGTACTTGAGTGAAATTTGTTATCCGCCCTCTGATTTCATATGTGAGAGATGGAGGATAAATTTTTTCTAGAAACATGTTTTGTAGTTGTTCCCAAGTGGTGATGGGTATTTCACTTTGCAACGAATTGTACCAACTTATAGCTCTATTAGCAAGGGAATACTTGAAGAGACGGAGTCTAATGGCATCATCTGTGACTCCATTTTGTTTTGTCATGGCACATAGATCAATAAATCTCAGAAGATGTTCTTGGCGATCTTCTCCTTGCTTGCCATAGAAAGTGTTATTCTGAAGCAGGGTGATCCAATGTGCTCTTATCTCAAAATTATGAGTGTTGATAGGAGGAGGTTGTACTGGATGATGAACATTCACAGCTTTCGAGATTGAGAACTCTCTAAGATCTTTTTGTAGTTCAGCTGCTTGCGCTGCTACTTGCACTGCTAGGATTTCTTGTTGAACTGCAGCCCTGGCTTCTTGCATGAGCCTCTCTCTTTTTGCATTGATGGCTTGAGCCACCCTTCGGGCTACCTCTTCTTCTTCAGCCATCCTTGCTTAATTTTCTCTGATCTGACGATGGAAAGTTCTGTCTATCTTAGGATCAAAACTCGTTGTTAGTCTGGGGCTGTCTGAACAGTGCATGCACTATGCCTTGGATTGTACCTGAAAATAGAAAGATTTCAAAAGTGAGAACCACAAAGTAGAGTAAAATTTTAGTAGATGATCGATTGTGTCAAAAGAAAAAGCAAAATCCTAAATTACTCTTAAAAGAACTAGATTTGACTAACTGATTTTGTTGTCCCCGGCAACGGTGCCAGAATTGGACGTGATGTTTTGAATGCACTAACAAACTCACTCGGGGTTTAAATCCCCGAGCTTTTACCAAAACCAAAGTGTAATAATACCACCCGCAAGTGGACGGGTCTTATCACAGTATAATTAAGGATCGAAACCAAAGTAAAACGTTTTTAAGAATCCTTTTCAGTCTAGTCTAGTTTGAGTTAAGACTAATATTTACAACGATAGGTTGATTTGAGGCTAATTAAACTAATTGCAAGAAAGTAAAAGTTGAATTAAAGTTGGATTTAGATCAATGATAAGGAATCACTGGGATGGTATCAGGTTTCACCACCGCTACACACGCAAACACATTCAATCGCAAACAATCCAGGCAAGATATATCAATCCAACTAGAGCTGCTGCAGAACCCCCCATACGGGCGTTAGGATTGCATAAGCATCACCTTAGGCATTAAGTCTCTCATCACCAAACAGATCACTTACTTATGGATCTGAAGATATAGAAATCCAACATTGGTTGTGAGCCCCCTATATAGGAGTTAGGCACACAGAAGTGTCACCGAAGGTTAGATGGCTCATCCCCTCATGAATCATACACTTACGACCTCGAAGAAATCCCATTCTATTTCTAGTTTGGGAGTCAACCACATTAATTGATGAGCAAGCAGGTGATAGATCTACAAACTAACATCGACGATAAACAAGACGATACAAAATCCAACTAAGGTTGTGGTCCTCCCTGAGGGATGTTTAGACCATAGAAGCGTCACCGTAGGCTAGATGTCTCATCCCCTCACAGATCATACACTTACGAACTCAAGGAATCCTTTTAGAAGTTCTCGTCAAGGAGTCGAACTCAGAAACTGCCATTCCATCCCATACATAGAAGATTTCACATATAGGAAAGAACAAGATGAAAGCAAGGAGATAATCAACTACGAACATACCAACTAACAACGAAATGGAAAGTTGTACACATTGCCATGGAAAGTTTAACAAAAGAACATGATTGCATGGGCAGCGGGGCTAGTCCCTGCACCCCAGCAAAAGGAAACTACTCGCTCATGATGTGATATACAAGAAGGATAAGAGAGAAGGAAGATTCTGCCATGAGCATGATGAAGAAGGTGGTTGCAGCTCGGTGAAGATGATGTGGTCTTCTACGTCGCGTTAGGGCAGATCTGAACGAGGAGGAAGGACCACCAAGGTGGTCTGGGCAGACCTTCATCTCCCCCTCCTTTCTCTTCTCGGCCTCCTTGCTTGCACCAAGAGGAGGTGAGAGCGGTGTGAGGGAGGCAACGATGGTTTGGAGGAGACACTGGATTGGACCTTGTGCTTGGGCAGCCTGTCGGCGTATATGATCCTTTTCAGTGAGGAGTATATTCCCCCTCCGAAACGAACCCCCCAAAATGAGGACCCTTGGGGGTCTATTTATAGGCTTGGATGGGAGCTTCATGTTTTTGGCGTGAAGTAGCTCAAACAGTTTTGAGACCGTTTCACATCCAAATGGTTTCGAGACCATTTGACGTCCAAACAGTCTTGAGTTCTATCTTCTTTTGGTCTTCATTCGGTCTTGTGAGCAAACGGTCTTGGTACCGAATGGCACCAAACGGTCTTGAGACTGAATCGCACCAAACGGTCTCGAGAACGAATTGCACCAAATGGTCTCGAGACCGAATGGCACCAAACGGTCTCGAGACCGAATGGCACCAAACGGTCTCGTGACCGAATGGCACCAAACGGTCTCGAGACCGAATGGCACCAAACGGTCTTGGGACCGAATGGTCTTTGCTTATGTGTGCTAACTGGTCTTCGTCCAAGTGGTTTAGATGTGTTCAAACGGTCTTTATCCCAAACGGTTTAGTGTATCCATTCGGTTCTATGTCCAAATGTTCTTGAAACTGTTAGACGACGTCTGGTCTTGAGACCATTTGGGTTCATTCGGTCTTGAAACCGTATGGTCTCGAACGGTCTTAAGATCATTTAAGTTCATGCTGTCTTGAGACCGAATGGGTGTAAACGGTCTTGAGACCTTGTGGGTGAATATCTAAAACCGAAAGGTTAGAACCGTTAGAGCAGGCCATTTGGTCAAGGTCAGAAGTGGGAGGTTCTTTGGTGAGCTCCATGTGATGATATAACTTGGTTTAGACATGTACCAAATCAATATAAATTTGATCAAAAATCATAATAATTGGATTTATTTAGATTACCTGCAATATGTGAGATTTGAGAGATAGATCGAAAGTATTAAATCAAATTGGTTATAAAAAGGATGACTGAAAATCATGATGAATATGCATTCATCAGTGTGGATCACATGGCTGAAATGGCCATAGGCCATTAGCCAGAGCCCGCCTGTGTGGCAATCAGGAAATGATATAATAGTTGTTGACTTGTCAAGCTACGATTGGCTAGATTAAATGTATTCTTGTTAATTTGATAGAAAGTAATAGGTAACTCAGATTGAGACAAGTTGTATATGAAAAATGGTAAGGAGAACATGTAGAATTCAAATAAAATGTTTTTTAAGCCTAAATATGAACCCAATTCTAAAAGTTGTGCAAGATGTGCTAAAATGGTGATTAAACCCTGATTGGGGTATTAAAATGTTGGAAACCTTAACAAGACTTTATTTTATGTTATTATCTGTTATTGATGAACAAATGAGAAATCAAGATAATCATTATGATGAGTAATTAGGGTTTCTATTGTGACTAACAATCATGCATGGTAATAATTAGGGTTAAAAATCATATCTTGCTAGGTTGATAATGAACATGATTGAATCTTAGTGATCATAATAAAGATATGTGGTTTGTTTGATAATTTTGGAAATACCTAGTATGGATTAGGGTTCTAAAGTTATTAAAGTGAGACACATGGGAATTAGGGTTTTGACACATAACCTTAGTGGTAACTCGATACCATGAAAACCTAAACCCTAAATTAGGGACAAGTAGAGTTTTATCAAATTAAAGCAATGGTGACAAGTTAGGATTTACATACTTGTAGATTTAAATGCTTGATTTGCTTTCTTGGACAATATGTGTGAAGTATAGTTATATAATAATCTGCTTGGCTCACCATTGAGGTATGTGGTTATGATTATGATTACATGTATCGACTTCTGATGTTTGTTGAGGTTTCTCAAAGCTTGAATGAATGATATTTGTTGTATGTTTATTTATTTCATGCAAATTATAAAGTCCCTATGAGTATCACATAAAGTAACTAATAATATTCTAAACCCTATGCTAACGTATATCAAGGGGTGATGCAAATGAGCCCTAGAGGGGACAATGATCATGCCCAAGATAATATATCCTGTAAGGATTAGAATATGTAAAGAATATGCCAGTTCTTATGTGTAATACTTGATGCTTGTATCTGGTTATCTTAGTTGCACACATTATGATTGTACCCCATGCACATAGTATAACTTGTTATACTGATTTGCATTTTGTTTGTCAGCATTTTAGGTACATTCTAATTCGGAAGATGTCAACATGTGATAAACTAGATGGAAATTACCTGAAATCATTAAAAGATAAGTTAAAGGATAATTAGATAGCTAGTTACTTCTTCTCAGTAGGTATTAGTTTTCTGAGGAATATCATAAATTTGTAAACAAAATGTGGAATAGATGAAATATTTGTTGTTATTTATTATTTTCTTAGTCTAGATTCTTGAGAATATAGGTAATGACTCCCAACTTTAAGGTCTTTCCTTAATTAGGGGATGTTGAAAGTGATGTTGTTAAAATTGTCATCTGCCTCTTCCAACCCAATGACCAGGTCTTGGAAGAGTCTTCCTTTCCCCCACCACAAAGCCAAGGGAGTTCGTAGAACTAGGTAAGGACGCTAGTGTAGTTTTGAAGCCATGTTGCTAGGCTTTATTCATGGGAAAGCATGGGATACATGGGGAAACAAATATCGAGTCCAATAGGGAAGAACTCTACCATATATATATATATATATATATATATATATATATATATATATATATATATATATATATATATATATATATATATATATATATATATATATATATATATATATATATATATATATATATATATATATATATATATATATATATATATATATATGTGTGTGTGTGTGTGTGTATATATATGGCATACATATACATACACACACAAATATATATATATATATATATATATATATATATATATATATATATATAGACACACACACATACATATACATACACACACACAGATATATATATATATATATATATATATATATATATATATATATATATATATATATATATATATATATATATACATATATATATGTATATATAGGGTAGAGATCTAGTGAGAAACATCCTACGGTGAGAGCATGAGAGGCATTTGAATAACTACAAATTAGTAACTATTTTTAAAATCCAATCATATAGATGGATAAAGCATCATTTCATTTACCTTCTCACAAAATATCATTGCAATCAGACATTTTATACAGGTCCATATGTACAATATACACTTCTTACATCTAACGGTCAGCCTAAAATTCAATATAGAGCGTCAAAAAATATTTGGTTTTTGTGAATGATCTACAAATTGGATGGTGATAAAATTTTATACCAAGGTAGATATTAAGGTATACTTGTAATTTGTACAATTGGATTATGAAAAATTGATCTATGTGGAGAGTTATTCAAATTCCTATCATGCTCTCACCATATATGTTTCTCACTGGATCGTTGCCCTATATATATATATATATATATATATATATATATATATATATATATATATATATATATATATATATATATATATATATATATATATGGTAGAGATCTAGTGAGAAACATTCTACGGTGAGAGCATGAGAGGCATTTGAATAACTACAAATTAGTAACTATTTTTTAAAATCCAATCATATAGATGGATAAAGCATCATTTCATTTACCTGCTCACAAAATATCATTGCAATCAGACATTTTTTACAGGTCCATATGTACAATATACACTTCTTACATCTAACGGTCAGCCTAAAATTCAATATAGAGCGTCGAAAAATATTTGGTTTTTGTGAATGATCTACAAATTGGATGGTGATAAAATTTTATACCAAGGTAGGTATTAAGGTATACTTGTAATTTGTACAATTGGATTATGAAAAATTGATCTATGTGGAGAGTTATTCAAATTCCTATCATGCTCTCACCAGATATGTTTCTCACTGGATCGTTGCCCTATATATATATATATATATATATATATATATATATATATATATATATATATATATATATATATATATTTATATATACATATATATACATATATATATATATTTATATATATCTTCTTGAAGGGGTGTTGGCATGTTGCTAATAGTAACAATAAAGCGAGGATAAGTAGAACAGTGTCGCATGGCATCACATGGTGTTGTTGGTTTTTAGGAGTGGTGCCCGACAAACCGTCTTCATAATGTTCTTGATGTAGTCAGAGAGATTTCCTCCATGAACTCCTAGAAGGTAGGGTGTTCCATAGCTTGAATGTCATGAAGAGGTAGATGAACGTGCCAAATGTACGAGCATCAACAAAATAATTAGAAATCAATTTCTAATAATAGAAGAAATTAGTAAAAAAGTGCCTAGGTGGTCATACAAATTAACCGAGGACTTAGAAGAATAAGGGGAAGAACAAAACCAAGAAGAGTTAAAGGAAGATCATGAAATTCATTCAAGAAAAGAAAAACACGTGGTAATTTATAATACCATAGTCTTGCAGAAGGTCCTCAAACTCTTGGCTTAAGTATTGTTCACTTCAATCAGAACTAAGTACCTTAATACTTTTACCAAGTAGGTTTTGTACTTCATTCATGAAATGCTTGATCTTTTCAGGGGATTCTGACTTATATTTCATCAAGTAAACATAATTATACCTATTGAAGTCATCAATAAAGGTAATGAAGTATTGATAACCACATCTAGCATTTGTTATTAAAGTAACACATACATCATTATGTACGATTCCTACTAGATCACTTGCCCTCTCACTATTACTAGTGAAAGGAGTCTTTGTCATCTTCCCAAACAAACAAGATTTACATGTCTCTATTGATTCGAAATCAAAAGAGTCCAGATAACCATCTTTATGGAGTCTAGAGATGTGTTTCTCATTTATGTGCCCTAGACAAAAATTCCAAAGGTATGTTTGGTTTAAGTTATCAAGTTTTCTTCTTTTGGTATTTATGTTATACACATTTATCTCGAGATATATAAAATATAGACCATAAGACATTGGGGCACTACCATAAATGATCCCATCTTTACTAATAGAACATCAACCATTCTTGATAAGAAATTCAAATTCGTTCTTATGCAAACAAGATACAAAATATGATGTTCCTATTAATGGAATTTACATAATAGCGCTTCTCTAACTCTTTTATAAGACCACTTGGCAGAGGTAACTCATAGGTCCCAACTGCATTGGAAGAAACTCTTGCTCCATTAGCAACACACAACTCAACCTCACCTTTCCTCAAAGGTCTACTTCTTCTCAGATCCTTCACATTTGAGCAAATGTGTGATCTACATCTGGTATCCAATACCCACGTTGATGAACTAATGAATTTAATGTCGATTATGTATATACCAAAAGTAGAGATATTTATCCCTTGCTTCATATTCCTTAGTCCTTTTGGATAAAAAGGGCATATCCCTTTTGCACCTACCCTTCTCCTTATCTTTTGAGTGCAGAAGACTTGGATTTTTGTTTAACCTCATAACACCTCTTGGCCTTGCCTTTGTCCTTGGACTCTGTCCCGCTAATCACCATCATGGGTTTTTCCTTTTTTATTTATGCTTTGATATTTATCAATAGACCAAGAAACTCAAACAACAATTTAGGCAAGTTATTCAAGTGACAACACTCGATAAACTGGCTATATGATTCAGGGAATGACTATAGAATCAAATCTGTGACCAACTCTTGACCCAAAGGAAATCCTAGTCTTTGTACATGTTCCCCAAGTCATATTAAGAACATGTGGATCTATTGGATCTCCACTATCAATTTTCACTCAAACAACACCTTAGAGACATTATACCTCTCTTGTTTTTCATGTTGTTTATGCAACTCATAGTTCATACAACCCATCATAAGGTTTTTGATGTCTACAGAATCATTGGCATGCTTCAAGTAATCATCCATTTCATCCTTAGGTGAATATGGAGTGTGTTTCACTGGCATCGATGCTTCAGGGAGATAGAGAATGCTTCTCAATTCCTAAACAATTTATGGAAGTTTATCCCATTTAGATTGTCCTTCTCAAGGACTGATTGCAAAGATTATGTGTTTTCCATTTATATCAATAAGAGTAAAATTTGCAGTTTGTCAAAGAACTTTTGATTTAATTTGATAATTTTCATGATATTAATCAGGCCTTTAATTAATTATCACTCCCACTATTTTGTTCAGATTGATAGCCCTCACTATTGATTCAAAAGATTGCAGCGTACAATGTTCTAGTGAGCCAAGATCCATATTTCATCAAATCATGAGTCAACTTTGGTTGTCGCCCATAACTTCGCCCATATATATATATATATATATATATATATATATATATATATATATATATATATATATATATATATATATATATATATATATATATATGGCACATATTTATATATCATATCACACACACAAATATATATATATATATATATGGATTGTATGTGGTATTTAATTGGATATTCGCATTAACCATTTTAATATTCACACAACATGCAATAAAGTAAATCCAATCACATCAATTTAGATCCTCAATACACCATAAATTTATCATGGCTCTAATACCATTGTTGGGAATAGGGACGAAAAATAAGATAGAGGAAACAAAACTTTTGTCCCTGTTTATTAACCAGTAGATCACGTTAACAATGATGTATCTTGAAAAGAAGGTAGCAAGAGTTATACCTGGTCCTGGAGCAAGTCTAGTGACTGCTCTTGCTTGGTGATGTGCACCCTTGGCAAGGTGCATATGGACAACCAACGACGATGACCTCCTGGTGAACACCATGGATGGTGGTGGTTGTTGTCCTCCTAGTGTGGCGACAACAACCTCCACACCTCTACATAATCCACACAGACCACCTAGAACTCCATGTTGTGCTAGAGCCAATGAGAAAGAGTTATAATGATTAGTGTTATAGTGATCATATAGTTCCTTCATCCATGATATCTGAATCAAACTCGAGGCATTTAATCATAATCATCTCAATGTTCAATTTATGTTTTTTGAACTAGAGAAGACTATAGAGATATATGTGAGATCAATATCACATATTTACTCACATGAGCATGGACATGCATTTCTCAGTCTCTCTTATCAAGTGGCCATGATATCAATCTCCAATAGAAAGGACACATCCAATCTACATCACTCACAGTCAATCCCCATGTGTCACAACGTACCCGAGCACCACCTTTATGGAAACACTTATTCAAGGTCATGTGGGATGGTATCAAAATACATTGAATGGCAT
This sequence comes from Alisma plantago-aquatica, assembly GCA_963693085.1. NCBI lineage: Eukaryota > Viridiplantae > Streptophyta > Magnoliopsida > Alismatales > Alismataceae > Alisma > Alisma plantago-aquatica. The sequence continues at coordinate 289,855,613 of OY856414.1, forward strand.
GTGATCAATGTAGCGATAATAGGTACAAGAATCACAATCACTACTACATTATGAAAGTTGATTCTGACTACCGTTACATGGTCTCCATGTATCAATTTTTAAGGTGGGTCTATTTGGTGCATTGTTCTCTAACAAGTCCCTATGTGTTTGATTTATATTACATATCATGACTAATGAGATTCTATCATCAACCAACACACACACTAGTGTTGTGTATTATTGATGTCGATTGTGCTTCCACAATATTATTTGACTAGTGACATAACAAGAATGTATGTACTACTACCATACATATGATCTCATTGTTCAGGTTGTCAACATGTATACACATGTCATCAAGTATCATCATTCTTTAGACATTTATTATGTCACATCATTATCTCATAACTGAATAAAATAACATAGGTGGAATTTCCCTTCTTTATTATTATTATTATTATTATTATTATTATTATTATTATTATTATTATTATTATTATTATTATTATTATTATTATCAAATCATTCACATCATGCCTCATTACAATCATCACATGATTGTCTCTCTGAGCATACATACCAACAGACTCTCACTTGCACTTAGAGCCAATCACTCATGAATCTTATTTCAAGTGATCTAACATGTCCATCATGCTTTTGCTATGAAAGTACTTTCATGAGTGGCTCAACAACATTGTGTTCAATCAGTATTCTACAAATCTTCACATCTCATTGTTGTACAATCTCTCATATGATATGGAATCACCGTAGTATGTGCTTGGAACACTTATGTAGTCTAGGGTACTTATCTTATGCAATAAATTCATCATTATAACAATACAACTCTACTACGTGACTAATGCTTGGAACCACCCCAAGTTCACTGATAAACGTCTTGAACTAGATAGCTTCCTTTGCTGCATTGGATGCAACAACATACTCAACCTCTGTTCTAGAATCATCAACTATCTCTTACTTGGAACTCTTCCAGCTCACAACTCCATTGTTGAGGAAAAAACACAAATCCTGATTGCAATCTATAACCATCTTTGTCAGTTTGGAAGCTTGCATCGGTGTAACCCTACACCCAACTCTTCCTCACCGCCATAAAGAAGAAATTGATCCTTAGTCCTTCTCAAGTACTTAAGGATGTTCTTTATGGTAGTCCAGTGAATCTCACTAGGAACAAACAGATATCTACTTGTCATGCTCAAGGCATACGAGACATATTTACGAGTGCATAAGATTGCATACATGATAGATCCAATTGCAGACACATATGGAATCTTGCTCATCTATTCCTGTTCTTCACAGGAACTGGGACATTGGGATTTAGAGAGGCTAAGTCCATGTAACATGGAAAAATTCCCTCTCTTTGGGTCCTACATGATAAACCTCTTCAACACTTTGTTAATTCATATACTCTGGCTTAGGCCAAGAAGCATTTTAGATCTATCTCTATAAATCTTGATTCCTAAGATATAAGATGATTTTCCTAAATCCTTCATAGAGAAGGTATTCCCCAACCATTTCATTACAATCTATGAAATAGGAATGTCATTACCCATCAATAGTATGTTATATGCATACAATATGAGGAATATAATTCTGCTCCCACTAACCTTCTTAACACCAAGGTTCATCTTCATTTTGACTAAAGCCAAAATCTTTGATTGTCTCATCAAAATGAAGATTCCAGCTCCAAGATTCTTGCTTCAATCCATAGGTTGACCTTTGTAGCACATACTTTATTGGCTTCCTTTGTATTTATAAAACCCTCAATCTATGCCATGCACACGTCCTCAAGAAAATTCCCATTAAGGAGCGGTTTTAGCATCCATGTGCCAAATCTCATAGTCATAGTAAATTGTAATGCAAAGCATGATCTTGACAGACTTAACCATGGCAACCAATGAAAAAGTTTCATCATACTCAACACCTTGAACTTGTTAGAAACCTTTTACAACCAATATTCATTTATAGGTATGTACATTATCATCCATGTTGGTCTTCTTCTTGAAGATACAGTTGCACCCTATGGGTTTTATCCCTTCAGGTGGATCCACTAAGGTCCATATCTTGTTGGTATACATGGATTCTATCTGAGATCTCATGGCCTCAAACCCTTTCTCAGACTCTGGTCCCTCAATGGCCTTTAGGTAGGTTGTTGGCTCATCATCTATGACCAACTCACTGCCTTCTTGAGCTATAAGATAACCAAATCATTTAGGCTCAAGGTGTGTTTTACTAGGTCTATGAGGTTCTTGTGTTACATGAGGAACTTGAGATTCCACAACAATTTGTGAGTTTCTTTGTTCCTCCTATACCTCTACAAGTTCAATGTGTTCTTGTTGATCTTGTACCTCTTCAAGTTCTACTCTTCTCCCACTTATTCCTTTGGAAATAAATTCCTTTTTTAGGAATGCAATGTTCTTGGAAACAAACACTTTGTTGTTACATGGATTATACAAGTAGTACCCCTTGGTTTCTTTGGGATATCCAACAAAATAATATTTATCTGATCTAGGACCAAGCTTTTCAGGAAACATTTTCTTCACATAAGCTTCACATCCCCAAATCCTCATAAAAGACATATTGGGACGCTTCCCAGTCCATATCTCATATGGTGTCTTTTGAACCAATTTAGATGGTACATGGTTAAGTGTAAACACTACAATTTCAAGAGCATAGCCCTAGAAGGAGGTTGGATTATCAAGAAAACTAATCATTGATCGCACCATATATAGTAATGTGTTATTCCTTCTTTCTGACACACTATTGTGTTGTGATGTTCTAGGTGGAGTCCATTGTGATATGATACCACGGTCTTACAGAAGGTCCTCAAACTCTTGGCTTAAGTATTCTCCACCTCAATCAAAACAAAGTCCCTTCATACTTTTACCAAGTTGGTTCTATACTTCATTCATTAAATCCTTGAACTTCAAGGATTTTTTACTTAAGTTTCGTCAAGTAAACATAACCATACCTACTAAAGTCATCAATAAAGGTAATGGAGTATTGATAACCACCTCTAACATTTGTTCTAAAAGGGCCAGATACATCAGTATGTATGATTCCTACTAGATCACTTATCCTCTCATTGTTACTAGTGAAGGGAGTCTTTGTCATCTTACCCAACAAACAAGACTCACACATCTATATTGATTCAAAAGAAAAAGAATCGAGACAACTATCTTTATGGGGTCTAGAGATGCGTTTCTCATTTATGTGCGCTAGACGACAATTCCAAAGGTATGTTTGGTTTGAGTTATCAAGTTTTTGTCTTTTATATTTATGTTATACACATTTGTCTCCATATATATCAAAAATAGACCATAATACATTGGGGCTCTGTCATAAAAGATCCCATCTTTACTAATAGAACATCAACCATTCTTTATAAGAAAATCAAATTTGTTCTTGTCCAAGAAAGATACACATATGATGTTCCTATTAATGGCATTTGCATAGTAGTAGTTCTCTAACTCTTTTCTAAGCCCACTTGGCAGAGGTAAATCATAGGACCCAACTGCACTGGGAGAAACTCTTGCTCCATTAGCAACACACAACTCTACCTCACCTTTCCTTAAAGGCCTATTTCTTTTCAAATCCTTCACATTTGAGAAAATATGATCCACATCTGGTATCCAATACCCTTTTGGCTAAAATGGACATTATTATACCCTTTGTTTTGATGATGAGAAACATTTCACACTTGTGGATCTGGCATGCTATTTAAGTATTTTAGGGTTCAAGGTAATAAGGAAATTCTACTAAGTGGAAAGTTGAAGATCAATGCAAAATTGAAGATCAAATGCGCTTAATTGTATATGTGTTCATGATTGTACTCGAATATAAACACTTTTACAAAAATATAATGTACAAGTACTTCTACATCATGTATGTAAGGCCCCTAAACTTATTTAATGAGTTGAACAAACTTAATTACCATAATTTATGCCTAGTGCATCATTAAGTTGATTAAGTTAAATAAGTGCCAAAGAGGCGATTAGTATTTTGATTAGATAAGACAAGAAAATTAGCATGTTTTCTCACTTTGAGGTTGTAATGAATTCCGTACTTGAAGTTTTGCAAAAGGAATCACATCGATCGGACCTCTGAGGCAAAAGTTATGATACTTTTAAGATTTTGGGTCTTGGCTGCAATTTTTCCAGTAATTGATCTTTTATTTTTATTTTTCTTCAGTGGGTCGGCTACCCTTTCCTTATCTCTGTTACGCGATCAAACTAGGTAGAATGCAAGCATAGCGGCGCTCAGCTGCTAACCCAATCGGCCGACCTAGTTGAGAGAGAGAGAGAGAGTGGGCGATTTTGGGGCGCCCTAGCTTCGACTGAGCAACGACTACTCCTCCACCATCTTCCCCTCTTCTTCCTTGCCCTAGTCTGTAGCCACGATCAGCTGGGTAGCACTCCCAAGCAGGATACATGGCCTGCAGTAGAAGTTGTATGAAGCAGCGCCTAGGGGGCTCACTTGGCACGAGTTGCATCACCAAGCCGCCTTTGACCTCAGCCAAGAGGAGGGATCATGACTTCACAGCTAACAGTAACAAATAGGCATCCAATTGAGCCCCTTTCCAACTTTTGTGTGAAGCAGGGTTGTCCCAGGGCAGTTCCAAGGAGGAAAACGACCCAGCGGAACCTAGAAACAGATTCTTTTGGGCGGAATCTAGTAGATTTTGGCCGCCGCATTTCTCTGCTCAAATTCGCAGTCTTTTAGTCACGAATAGTACTCAATCAAACTCATCTTCTTCAACCTGTCGTGCGTGAGCACTTGATGGATGTAGCAGGTTTATTGCAGGACAAATCCAAAGATAAAAGACAATCCAACAAACGCCAGAATCGGGACTCTAGACGCATTTCCGGATGAATCTGGATATCCCGAACCACAGTGAGTAGGGTTTCACTCACGTATGATGATTTAAGTCTGGTGTTTGGAAATTTTTGGTTAATTGTGCATTTTTCACTGATAACAACAATTATCAGGCATTGGGCAGTATTTGGCGTCGTCCGACTTTTTATTTCATAAATCACTTCTTTACGCCTTTATAGGATCTAGTTTAGCATCTGATCAGTGTGGATTTGACCAGTGAATTTGTATGGTTAATCGAAACCTAAATTGCTCAGGTTGAATGTTGAAATCAGTAGCACACAACCAATAACATGATGGTTTGGGTGTAAACCCGGGCAGTACAGCTTTTAGAAATTTATCAGATGCACGATTTCAAGGAAATGATGAAGAAAGGTGCTAGATGGACGAATTCATGGCTTACTCTTGGATTTCCTACCCTACTTGCTCGAGATTTCTTCTGTGCGGGGTTTCATCTTCGCATTAGAGGCAAGTTTTATAACTTTATCCACGTTTATTTCTTACCATAAACTTTCTAGATCATGTTCTTGCTTGAAAATGATGATTCATGCACTAAAAAGCTATGCTTGACTTAGATTTCGAGTTTTATAATGTTCCATGTTCTGATTTCAGTTATATATGAACATGTGATCATGTGTTTGTTAGCACTAAGGTATAATATGACTTGGATTAGGTTGTTTTGACAACCTATGTTCACCCCCTTAGGTCAGGTTTTGGACCAATTAGAAGTTTAATGATCAACCATTAAATACCCTACTGATGTTATCAATCAATGTTGACATTAGCTTGATATTTGAAGCTGATTAAGGAATATAGTGTTGATCTAACAACCTATAGTGATTTAATGATCACTAATGATGGTGGATCAGGTCTCTACAATTTATGGTGAGTTAATCATATAGTTTTAGCATCAATTAATCCTTAGACCAATGGTTTCTTAGGTCTTGATGTAATGGTCGAACATATACTGTAATTGATGGTTTTAATATATAAACTTGACCCAATGGTCAAGATATAATGTTTATTCCTCCAATAAAGTGGAATTATGGATAATGTAATATGTTGGTCCTAATAATGGGATTTAGATGATTTCCTTTATATGATCAACTTAAGGATTTTACTTGTTGGCAATGGATGGCTTGTTCTAAATGAACAATTGATTGTGGGTTTTAGCCTACTCTCAATGGAACTTTTTGTGTTGTAAATCAAAGGATGTCTAGGGTTAGATGGTGACTCTTTTTAGAGCACAAATCAAGGACTTCATAGGTGGTTTATCCAAGGTGTTTACTTATGTAAACAACCAATAGTCTTACCTTTTAAACATCCAAGGGTTCTGGGTGATATTGTGGTATGGTGATATGGGTTGAATGATGACGGAACAAATGGAGGGTTACCCTTAATAAGTTAGTCTTACCTATTCACACAGATGAATAGAAGGGATGATAACCATATTTTGTTGACATGTAACTCTAATGAGGTATAGCTTGTTATACCTATCTTTAATATAACTAAATGATGGTAATTGGGTATTAATAGTCCTTCAATGACTAATACAAACATGGAGTACTCTATTATTGTTGAAAACCTAGTATGCTATAACCTGATGGTTACACCTTGATTTATGTGTGGGTTCATATTTGAGAATAGTATGGAATGTGATGGTGATGCTTCACCTTATGCATCTATGATCCAATGGGGGTGCTGTGAGTTAGGGTTTGGGTATGAGTGTTGATTAGTAACATTGATATAATTTATCATGTTGAACCTAACTCTAATGCAATTAGATAAAGATGAGTATTCATGTTTAACATTCTTATATGATATAATGATGGTAGAATAACCTCCTTACTATGATCATAACCTTGATATGTTAATTGGTGGTTATTATATCTACATGGTTGATACTTTCTTAAGCTAAACATGTGCATAATGAATATGATGAGAGTTAATCATATCTAGATTCCTTGCATGTTGATGTAATTAAGGAATGTTCTTAATGTTAATATAACCCTGCTATGATTGTTTATGAATATCTCGTAGCTCATTAATGCAATATTTTGTTGATATGGTGTATTAAATTTAAGTAATGTTGTTGAGCCTTGTTATAAGGCATGCAAAGATAATGATGATCTTGCAGGGAATAGTATGATGGTCTTAATGACCCTTTGGGCATGGTTGATCCCTGAATGAGGTGTGATCCTCTTATGTTGATAAGTTTTGATACCCTGTGATATTGTGAAAAGGATTTATTTCTTGTGATATATGATGACTAGTGTAGTCTTGGGAATGGCAAGTGAATAGTAGCATGTGATGATGAGATGAGAAATTATGTTTCATACATTTTATATCTTTTCAAGTTTGATATTTATATGTTTGCTAGAAGTGAATTAGGGTTTGTATGTCCACTTGTTTGATGCAGCCTTAATTCACCCAATTGACATAACTAATCAAGTGAAACTCTAATCATGTAGTTCCATGTGCCGTAGAACCATCTTCAGTGTCAGAACTTGCTGGATGGTGAAACGAGTATTCCTAAGGGAAACTCGGAGTGCGTACAGTTGAGTATGTGGGGGTGGTAGGTTGAGGATATATCCTTGTCATCCACAATGCAGATTGTGGAGGTTGGCTATGGTCATGCCTCATACAACTGATGTGATTGAGAACGACTGCGGTCGTGTCTCGGTGATTATAACATGATGTGATTAGAGGACAACTGCGGTTGTACCTTAGTGATTGGGTTTGAATACCCTGGTTTCTAGTGTCATGACCTGTACCAAGGCCGGACTAGTGGTTTTCATCTTGACTATATGTTGTTGTGGTGGCAGCTTTGACTGATATGTCACTGCCTTTTTACTCATACTGACCGATGGGAAGAGATGTTAGGATACCAGCACTCCTAGATCTTGTACGGAACCGAATAGCCCTTCGCAGGGGTCGGTTGGACTTTGAATGGTACGATTCAAATTCCCTAGGGCATAATAAAAGATTTAATATAGCCATGTAACATATTTGTTTAGGGTTATACACAACGCTTCACATTGGATGATAACCCTTGTTTGTTCTCTTTACATAAAGATGATGCTTAGTGCAATTAAGAGATAATAATTATTCTTATGTTGTGGATCATAAGATTGTAAATGTGTACATACAATAGTCATACTTATGTTGATAACTATACTACTACGACTTATTATAATCATGATGCCAGATATCTCATGTTGTTAGTTATGTATAGCATGCTAGCCATGCCTTTGTAACTAGAGATGCATATACTGGTAATTATGCTTATCCAGGTAGTTGTGATTATGTTGTTATCTCTTCTTATAATGTTGATATGTTCAAGCAATTAGACATGCTCATGTTGTTAGCTATGATGTGTTACTAGACTTGCTCATGATGCTAGAACTACATATGCTACTGAAGTGCTTATATTGTCAATATGATAAATGATGATAGTCTGGTTAATAATGATAGTTATTATCTGCTTCTTTATGTATTTTGTTAATCATCAGTACTATTAATCTTATTTGTTATATATGATTAAACTTCTTAACTGTTTAATTACATAAAAATATTGTAATCAATAAATGTTGTTGATGGTTATATCTCTTGCTGGGACTGGGTCTCACCCTTGTGGTTTGCCACATTTTTTTAGGTAATCGGAAGTGACGATAACTGAACCATGGAAGTAAAGAGGAACTACAATCATGAATATTTGATAAAGTTGACTAGATGTCTAGTTTTTCCTAGAGTCATCCCTGTACTATCAGGTTCGGGCAGGAAAAGTTTATATATGGTGTTTCAAACGAATCGAACTTTTGTTAGCATATGAATGCTTGTTTGTGTGGCATATATGAATATTGTTCTCCTGTGTATAAATATTGTGGCTAAGGCAATAGAACAATTTTATCAAAATCGTAGCATAGTATGGATATAATAGATATTGGTCTCTCATGCAAATGTTTTTGAGTAAGTGTTGACATTGAAATCGGTTTTAATTTACCCATATTTTTGGGTATGTGATTAATTAGTGATTGATTGCATTTTATGTTTTGAGTAATCTCGTTTAGCGTGATGGGTCCTTATAGTTTGGTATCAGAGCTTTAGGTTCATTGAGTCTACAGGGACACTAGGACATAAGACTAGGATGATGTCTAAGTCAGGAGCATGACACAAAAATATGGTGCATACTGCCTAATCTCAGTATTTGGGTGCCCTGGCCAGGTATTCAATTATTGAAGAAAGGTATGTATGGAACTCTTAGATTGTTATCTTTTTTATTACTCTGATCAAGTAGTCATTTTGAGACAATCTAAATAGCATAATGAATAAGAAATCATGGTGTGAATATCTCAATCCTACCTTAAAGAAGATGAGAATTGCACATAATCTATCAAAACTTGAATGTTTGGTAACTATAAGAGAAAGATACAACACCATGAAATCTAAATCTGAATACAAATAAGGAAAAGAGGAGTTCTTGAAGATGTGATTCAAGAAGGTAATAAAGTAAAAGACAGATAAGTCTATGCTTATAAAGTGAATCAAGGTATGAAATCCACATAAGATGAAAAGAACTCCTCTAACAAGTATATAATGAGAAGATGAATGGGAACAATGGCAAAGAAATAAGGTGGAACCTGACTTAATCTCAGACCAACCTTTGTATGTAAGAAATTTTTAATGAAAAATCATCATGGCATGTGAAAGAAATTAAGGGAGATGATCCATGTATAATGAAGAAAATGTGGAATATGATGATTTACTTGTTGATAGATGGTTGAAAAAAATAATAAAATAAGACAACATACCCAAGTGTGATAAATAGTCATCAAGGAAGAAGTAAAGAGATATGTTAATCATGATGATTCCTATGCTAATGGCAAGGGACAAAAAATGAAAAAGGTAAAATGATACATGAGAAGTTGTAATATGCATAGTGAAAATATAATTGGTTACCTTTTTACTAGTGACCCCTGAACAATGTTGCTATGATGTGGGAAGTGTGTTTCACTTTGTGTCTTTCCTTTCTAGGGCACATATTTCAAGTGGATCATTGCCACTTGATATGTGTGGATTCATTCTAAACATGAGAATGGATATCTTATTATGGAATAAGGTTGCTTGGACTATGGTTCCAAGATCATAACGTTTGTAATGAGTTTGCTTTTGAGACTTCCAATAATTAGGAAGACTCCTCTTATATGTCTTGATATTTGTTATGTTGGTAAAAGTAGATGATATAAGGATGTGAGTTCCTTATAGCACAGGAGGTGGATACCAAGGTAATGAATCCTAGTATCCAAGATGTATCAATAATATGAGAAATGTGTGAAGATTGGATATGTTTATTAAATGAACACTCCAAGTATTCCTCTCCTATAGAGGGAGAGAGATAGAGTTGATGATGATCCTATAAATGTTGTTTGGAAGAAAAAAAGTGATTTTATAATGTTGTGTATGGTTCGGTGATAGCTGGACAAGACCACTATCAAGGGTAGATTGTTTGTTGGTCAATAGATATGTGATACTATGTTCCTTTAAGATAAACTTATGATCAAATATTAATGCATAAGATTTATATTGGATGACATAATTCACATGACCATGATGAGTTTAGAGTTATATCCTATAGACTAACCAATGCATAAATAGAGTTTATGAATAGGAGGAACATAGTGTTCCAGTCATGTCATACAAGTTATATCAAGCTTTAAATGATGACATGTCAAAGTATTTCAAATATGATCAATATTTATTCAAAAACCTTAGGGTTGCAGAAGTAGTAATTGCTATGAGAACAATTTGAATAAGAGTGACATGGGGTTGATTAAATTTCTTAATGGGATCATGATATGTCTTCTTATGTGGGTGTTTTTGTGCTGACCCAAGATGAGATATGTATGAATGATGTGACATTACCATGCTATCCAAGTAACCATGTGAAGGTAATAGAATGAGGTGCAGAGGAAGTACCCATCTTTGTTTATCTTGGATTTCAGGGGCAAAATCCCTGTTAGGGATTTATAGTTGTAAGGCCCCTAAACTTATTTAATGAGTTGAACAAGCTTAATTACCATAATTTATGCTTAGTGCATCATTAAGTTGATTAAGTTAAATAAGTGCCCAAGAAGCGATTAGTATTTTGATTATCTGAGACAAGTGAATTAGCATGTTTTCTCGCTTCGAGGTTGTAATGAATTCCGTGCTTGAAGTTTTGCAAAAGGAATCACATCGATCGGACCTCTGAGGCAAAAGTTATGATACTTTTAAGATTCTGGATCCTGGCTGCAATTTTTCTAGTAATTGATCTTTTTTTGTTTCTCCAGTGGGTCGGCTACCCTTTCCTTATCTCTGTTACGTGATCAAACTAGGTAGAATGCAAGCATAGCGACGCTCATCTGCTAACCCAATCGGCCGACCTAGTTGAGAGAGAGTGGGTGATTTTGAGGCGCCCTAGCTTCGACTCAGCAGCGACTACTCCACCATCTTCCCCTCTTCTTCCTTGTCATAATCCGCAGCCACGATCAACTGGGCAGTGCTCCCATGCAGGACAGACGGCCTGCAATAGAAGTTGCATGGAGCAGCGCCTAGGGGGCTCACTTGGCACGAGTTGCATCACCAAGCCGCCTTTGACCTCAACCAAGAGGAGGGAGTAGGAATTTGTAGCTAATAGTAACAAATAGGCATCTAATCGAGCCCCTTTCCAACCTGTGCGTGAAGCAGGGTTGTGCCAGGGCAGTTCCAAGGAGGAAGATGACCCAGCGGCACCTAGAAGTAGATTCTTTTGGGCGGAATCCAGTAGATTTTGGCCATCGCATTTCTCTGCTCAAATTCACAGTCTTTTAGTCACGAACAATACTCAATCGAACTCGTCTTCTTCAACCTGTCGTGTGTGAGCACCTACTGGATGTAGCAGGTTTATTGCAGGACAAATCCAAAGATAGAAGACAATCCAACAAATGCCAGAACTGGGACTCTAGACGCATTTCCAGACGAATTTGGACATCCCGAACCACTGTGAGTAGGGTTTCACTCACATATCATGATTTAAGTCTGGTGTTTGGAAATTTTTGGTTAATTGCACATTTTTCACTGATAACAGTAGTTATCAGGCGTTGGGCAGTATTTGGCATCGCCCGACTTTTTATTTCATAAATCGCTTCTTTACGCCTTTATATGATCTAGTTTAGCATCTGATCAGTGTGGATTGGACCAGTGAATTTGTATGGTTAATCGAAACCTAAATTGCTTAGGTTGAATGTTGAAATCAGTAGCACACGACCAATAACACGATGGTTTTAGTGTAAACCCGGGCAGTATAGCTTTTAGAAATTTATCGTTGCACGATTTCAAGGAAATGATGAAGGTGCGAGATGGACGAATTCATGGCTTACTCTTGGATTTTCTACCCTACCTGCTCGAGATTTCTTCTGTGCGGGGTTTCATCTTCGCATTAGAGGCAAGTTTTATAACTTGCTCCACATTTATTGCTTACCATAAACTTTCTAGATCATGTTCTTGTTTGAAAATGATGATTCATGCACTAAAAAGCTATGCTTTACTTAGATTTCGATTTTTATAATGTTCCATGTTCTGATTTCAGTTATATATGAACATGTGATCATGTGTGTGTTAGCACTAAGGTATAATATGACTTGGATTAGGTTGTTTTGACAACCTATGTTCACCCCCTTAGGTCAGGTTTTGGACCAATTAGAAGATTAATGATCAACCATTAAATACCCTATTGATGTTATCAATCAATGTTGACATTAGCTTGATATTTGATGTTGATTAAGGAATATAGTGTTGATCTAACAACCTATAGTGATTTAATGATCACTAATGATGGTGGATCAGGTCTCTACAATTTATGGTGAGTTAATCATATAGTTTTAGCATCAATTAATCCTTAGACCAATGGTTTCTTAGGTCTTGATTCAATGGTCGAACATATACTGTAATTGATGGTTTTAATATATGAACTTGACCCAATGGTCAAGATATAATGTGTATTCCTCCAATAAAGTGGAATTATGGATAATGTAATATGTTGGTCCTAATAATGGGATTTAGATGATTTCCTTTATATGATCAACTTAAGGATTTTACTTGTTGGCAATGGATGGCTTGTTCTAAATGAACAATTGATTGTGGGTTTTAGCCTACTCTCAATGGAACTTTTTGTGTTGTTAATCAAAGGATGTCTAGGGTTAGATGGTTACTCTTTTTAGAGCACAAATCAAGGACTTCATAGGTGGTTTATCCAAGGTGTTTACTTATGTAAACAACCAATAGTCTTACCTTTTAAACATCCAAGGGTTCTGGGTGATATTGTGGTATGGTGATATGGGTTGAATGATGATGGAACAAATGGAGGGTTACCCTTAATAAGTTAGTCTTACCTATTCACACATATGAATAGAAGGGATGATAACCATATTGTGTTGACATGTAACCCTAATGAGGTATAGCTTGTTATACCTATCTTTAATATAACTAAATGATGGTAATTGGGTATGAATAGTCCTTGAATGACTAATACAAACATGGAGTACTCTATTATTGTTGAAAACCTAGTATGCTATAACTTGATGGTTACACCTTGATTTATGTGTGGGTTCATATTTGAGAATAGTATGGAATGTGATGGTGATGCTTCACCTTATGCATCTATGATCCAATGGGGGTGCTGTGAGTTAGGGTTTGGGTATGAGTGTTGATTAGTAATATTTATATAATTTATCATGTTGAACCTAACTCTAATGCAATTAGATAAAGATGAGTATTCATGTTTAACATTCTTATTTGATATAATGATGGTCGAATAACCTCCTTACTATGATCATAACCTTGATATGTTAATTGGTGGTTATTATATCTACATGGTTGATACTTTCTTAATCTAAACATGTGCATAATGAATATGATGAGAGTTAATCATATCTAGATTCCTTGCATGTTGATGTAATTAAGGAATGTTCTTAATGTTAATATAACCCTACTATGATTGTTTATGAATATCTCCTAGCTCATTAATGCAATATTGTGTTGATATGGTGTATTAAATGTAAATAATGTTGTTGAGCCTTGTTATAAGACATGCAAAGATAATGATGATCTTGCAGGGAATAGTATGATGATCTTAATGACTCTTTGGGAATGGTTGAGCCCTGAATGAGGTGTGATCCTCTTATGTTGATAAAGGTTGATACCTTGTGATATTGTGAAAAGGATTTATTTCTTGTGATAATATGATGACTAGTGTAGTCTTGGGAATGGCAAGTGAATAGTACCATGTGATGATGAGATGAGAAATTATGTTTTATACATTTTATATCTTTTCAAGTTCTGATATTTATATGTTTGATAGAAGTGAATTAGGGTTTGTATGTCCACTTGTTTGATGCAGCCTTAATTCACCCAATTGGCATAACTAATCAAGTGCAACTCTAATCATGTAGTGCCCTGTGCCGTAGAACCATCTTCAGTGTCAGAACTTGCTGGATGGCGAAATGAGTATTCTTAAGGGAAACTTGGAGCGCATACTGTTGAGTATGTGGGGGTGGCAGGTTGAGGATATATCCTTATCATCCACAATGCAGATTGTGGAGGTTGTCTATGGTCATGCCTCATACATCTGATGTGATTGAGAACAGTTACGGTCGTGTCTCGATGATTATAGCATGATGTGATTAGAGGACAACTGCGGTTGTACCTCAGTGTTTGGGTTTGAATACCCTAGTTTCTAGTGGCATGACATGTACCAAGGCCGGACTAGTGGTTTTCATCTTGACTATATGTCGTTGTAGTGGAAGCTTTGACTGATATGTCACTGCCTTTTCACTCGTACTGACCGAGGGGAAGAGATCTTAGGATACTGGCACTCCTAGATCTTGTACGGAACCGAATAGCCCTTCACAGGGATCGGTTGGACTTTGAATGGTACGATTCAAATTCCCCAGGGCATAATAAAAGATTTAATACAGTTGTGTAACATATTTGTTTAGGATTATACACGACGCTTCACATTGGATGATAACCCTTGTTTGTTCTCTTTACATAAAGATGATGCTTAGTGCAATTAAGAGATAATAATTATTCTTATGTTGTGGATCATAAGATTGTAAATGTGTACATACAATAGTCATGCTTATGTTGATAACTATACTGCTATGACTGATTATAATCATGATGCTAGATATCTCATGTTGTTAGTTATGTATAGCATGCTAGCCATGCCTTTGTAACTAGAGATGCATATACTGCTAATTATGCTTATCCAGGTAGTTGAGCTTATGTTGTTAGCTCTTATTATAATGTTGATATGTTCAACCAATTACACATGCTCATGTTGTTAGCTATGCTATGTTACTAGACTTGCTCATGATGCTAGAACTGCATATGCTACTGAACTGCTTATATTGTCAACAAGATAAATGATGATAGTCTGGTTAATAATGATAGTTATTATCTGCTTCTTTCTATATTTTGTTAATCATCAGTACTATTAATCTTATTTGTTATATCTGATTAAACTTCTTAATTGTTTAATTACATAAAAATATTGTAATCAATAAACGTTGTTGATGGTTATATATCTTGCTGGGACTGGGTCTCACCCTTGTGGTTCGCCACATTTTTTTAGGTAATCGGCAGTGATGATAATAGAACCATGGAAGTAAAGAGGAACTACAATCATGAATATTTGATAAAGTAGACTAGATGTCTAGTTTGTCCTAGAGTCATCCATGTACTCTCAGGTCCGGGTAGGAAAAGTTTATATATGGTGTTTCAAACGAATCAGACTTTTGTTAGCATATGAATGTTTGTTTGTGTGGCATATATGAATATTGTTCTCCTGTCTATATATGTTTTGGCTAAGGCAATAGAACAATTTTATCAAATTCGTAGCATAGTATGGATATAAGAGATGTTGGTCTCTCATGCAAATGTTTTTGAGTAAGTGTTGACATTGAAATCGGTTTTAATTTACCCATATTTTTAGGTTTGTGATTAATTAGTGATTGATTGTGTTTTATGTTTTGAGTAATCTCGTTTAGCGTGATGGGTCCCAACAATGTAAATCAAGCATTAGATATTCCCTATCCACTTATAACCCTTAGATAGGTTTCCCGCTAAAGTTAGAGTCACCATCACCCATTGAAACTGTTGGTATGTATGCCAAGAGAGCCAATCATATGATGATTGCAATGGCATAACATATAAATGATTTGATTATTAACAAAGGCAAGCTTCCAATTTATTTTGTATATTCAGTTTGAGATAATGGATAACATAATAAATGTCTAGAGAATATTATTACTCGATGGAGTATGTCTTCAAGTATTAGACTTGAAAGAAATGAGATCTTACGGATGTTAAGAGTACATATAGATATTGTCAATATGTCCCTGATCGGTTGTCATTGTGAAAGGTTGATAGACAACAATGACACAGAAGATCAGAGTGTGAGTTGTTTGATGACTAAATATCATTGGTCATGATATGGCAATATCAAACCAAGTACAAAGATACATGTTAGAGAACAGTGTATGAGACATACCCACAGTGAGACTGACACATTGAAGCCATCATCATGGAAGTCATAGTCATCTGTCACAGTGATGGTGGTGGTTGTAGTTCTTAGACATGAAATCACTGCACTCACATGTCATTGGGTACACTTTGACATCATCAAATGCAGTCCTAAAACATGGGTTGTTATAATGGTGATGATTGGGTGACTTTGACACATGGGGTATGACTGAGTGATACATATGGGATTTGTCCCTCTGATAGGAGTATGATATCCAAGGCCTCTTGATTAATGAGACTGAGAAAAGTATGGCCATATGCATGTGAGTCAATATGTGATATTGATCTTACATATATCTCATTCAGTCAGCTCTGGTTCAAGGAACAAGATTGAATAATAATGAGGATGACTACTCTGTGCCTCTAGTTCAATATGGATATCAGTGACAAAGGAACTATACAAACACTGTAACACCATACATAGATTGTAGTTTGAAGTTTATCCCCAACTTTCCATTCACTTGGGTAGCAATGATGTGTGACTAGGCACCACTCTTTTCTTGTGATGTCATGAGATAGTTATGGACATTCACTGCCAATGTGATATGGGGACCTATAGGGTCACACACATGAACTCATCTTGAAGAGGAGTTTGATCTTGAATAATAATTGAATTGATTACTAAAGTATTTAGATATTTCAATTCATGCAACGAATCAACTGACTAGATTGCCAAACGATCAGTTCAACTATTGAGACTGATGTTTAGAGTGTCAGGCTAATTGTATTTTACATTGGTTGGAATTCTGCCTGACCCAGGCTACAAGATACCCATCTTACTTGTGTAAAATGGTCGTATGGAATGTTGTGAGATTCCCATTTAACCTATGTGAGATGGACATATGGGATGGTGTGAGAGGCCTATCTCATTTACACCAGTTCCTATTTCGGTAGTGGAATTCGATTGCACAAAGGATTGGTATTGACGTCAAGTTGAGTAATAATTGAAATGGAATTTCCAACATATGTGTAAAATTTGGAAACTATGAAACGACCATTTTTCTTTGTGAAATGACCATCTTATGTGCAAGATGACTGTCTCACTAGGTGAAACGATCATCTCGCTTGATGAAATTATCATCTCATGTGCTAGACGACTGTTTCATCGCACGTAGGTTGTGAAACTTCTAGAAAAGTTGTGAAAATTCAAGATCTTCTTATCTTTTCCACTCCCTCTTTAGTCCCGCATTGGCTGGGGACTAGGAACCATGAAACTAACCCCTCCTATATATAGAGGGGTATTGGGGGCTTCCCAAAACATAACTACTACACAGACAATTGAGAATCAGTTGCTCTGACAATTGTTGTCTTCTCTGGTTGTGGTAACCACGAGAGCCCATGAAAGTCCTACCCAACTAGGGAGGGATATCCATGGGAGAGAAACAACTAAGGATCATTGTTGTGGGAGAGCATGTTGGTGACTAGTACACCAAAGGGAGGGACAACTCCTTCATGTTCGTTCCTATAGGATGACATGAGTTATAGTTGGTCAGTGTGGACTACTCTAGAGACAGGAGTACTTCGGATGCTACTAGGAGGGTAATGTCAACTCACATTCTATAGTGAGATTTGAGGAGCCACTACAATAGTTGTCTGTGTCTCCTGTTCATGGAGGTGTAGTCAGACGAGTCCAACTGTGACCAGGAGTTGCACAGACACCATACAAGACAAAGTGCACATCTACATAGACAAGGATTGTCACTGGACTTGGTCCAGGGCCAGGTTTATCTTCTTGAAACCATCCTTCCCATTGCATAGTTATTGATGTGATATCTAGTTAATGGGATATACATTAGTAAAATTTTGTTTCTGCTACCTATCTGATGTAGTATTTCCCTACAGAAACACACACTTAGTAGATTCAAAAGACTGAAATAGGGACATCCTCAATCGAGACACTTGTCGGCCAAGACACTCGGTCAAAGTTTTTTTCGACCAAGAACCACCTTGATAAAACTTAGGAGCATTGTTCAATATCTTACACATTTGTGCTATAAAATGGGCTTCAGTCAAAAATATTCTCGACCGAGCAAACTTCGGTTCAAAGCTTGCGACCGTTAGACCAAGTGGTTAGTAGTTGGGAGTTGAAAATAGATTTTGCAACACATTTTTATTAAACCCAGGCTTAGTCAAATAAAAGCTCAACCGAGACATAGTTCTATCGACAAACTATTCGACCGAGTAGAGTTCTAGATTGTTCTTATAAGAACCATTAAATTAACCATTGCTAACCAACTAATGTACACCTAACAATTAGTCAAACTCTAAGAACACTCTAGAGACTCCCTAGAACGTCCCTAATTACTTGCAAACCATTCTTATAAATAGGAGAGGCCTTAGGACACCTAAAGCACCTAAGATACACTTCAGAATACATTTTGGTGAGCAACAAAGCTAAGAAACACTTGCCATCTTGTTCTACAAGCACCAAATTTGTGTCCTATAGCCATAGCTTCTTAGCCACCTCATAGAAACATCCATCCTAAGTGGTGTGAGAGGTCTAACGCTTTATATAGGATCAAAGTGCTATACTCAATTGTTGTACTTCCTTCTTCCAATCCTTCTTCATAGGTTAAAGCTACTTGTGCTCCTTGGCTACTCCAAGATTGTGGAGGTTGCTTGAGGGAGCTTGGTTGAAGCTACATCTTAGTGGATAAGGCTACTTCAAGAGGTACTTGAGATTACTTCAAGGAAGGATACTTCAAGGGAGGTTGGAGCTACTTCCAAAGGAAGGCTATCTCAAGGCAGTGGAGCTACTTCTAGGAGGAGATGGCTGCTCCAAGGGCTTGGAGTTACTTCAAAGAATGTTGCTTCAAGGAGGTTGAGGCTACTTCTAGGAGAAGGCTACTTCAAGGATGGTGATTTTATTTTATTGTAACATCCTTGAGAGGTAAATAAAATTAATCACTTTCAAAATCCCAATTGGAGACAATTGGGTAGTGGACTGACAACCTTTGAATTCAAAGGTTGGAACCACTCTAAACACAAGTGTCCTCCTTATTTCCTCCATCTTCTTTGGTTGAGTGTTTTAATTATCTTTAAATTATCAAAAATCTCTATTCACCCCCTCTAGATCTTTCATACCCAAGATGAAGAACTGGTGAAGTTAATGTCAATTATGTATATACCAAAAGTAGAGATCTCTATCCCTTGCTTCATCTTCCTTAGTCCTTTTGGGTGAAAAGGACATCTTCCTTTTGCACATGCCCTTATCCTTATCTTGTGAGTTCAAAAGACTTGGATTTCACTTTAGCCTCATGACACTTCTTGGTCTTGCTTTTGTCCTTGAACTCTATCCCACTAATCACCATCACGGGTTTATCCTTTTCCATTTGTTCTTCAACATTTATCAACATGACAAACAACTCAAACAACAATTTAGCCAAGTTATTCAAGTGACAACACTCAATAAACTGGCAATATGATTCAGGAAATGATTATAGAAACATATTTGTGTACAACTCTTGACCTAAATGAAATCTAGTCTCTCTACATGCTCCCCAAATCATATTGAGCACATGGGGATCTACTGGATCTCCCTATGTCAATTTGCAATCAAATAACACCTTGGAGACATTATACCTTTCTTTCTTTTCATGTTTTTATGAAACTCATAGTTCATACAACCCAACATAAGGTTTTGGATGTCTACAACATCGTTGGGATGCTTCAAGTAAGCATCCATTTCAGCCTTAGGTGAATATGGAGTGGATTCCACTAGCATCGGCGTTTTAGGGAGATAGATAACACTTCTCAAGTCCTAAACCAATTATGGAAGTTTATCCCATTTAGATTGTCCTTCTCATGGTCCCATTGCAAAGATTATGTGTTTTCCATTTATATCTACAAGAGTAAATTTGCACTTTGTCAAAGCACCTTTGATTTGATTTGATAATTTTGATGATATTAATAAGGCCTTTAATTAATTATCACTCCCACTATTTTGTTCAAATTGATAGCCCTGACTATCAATTTAAAAGATTGCATCGTATAATGTTCTAGTGAGATAAGATCCATATTTCATCATATCATGAGTCAACTTTGGTTGTCACCCGTAACTTGACTATTTCAGTAGACAGCTTTTGCCAATTACATCTCATGCAATTCTGGAACATATGTTGTGCATAACTCCTTATCACAATCCATCTTTATGATATTAGGTACTTAATATCATTAAGGTCACCTAGTTAAGCATGACCCAAAAGCCAACACGATAGAATATGTACCATGCTTTGGCATATCTACTATCACACTTCAATGAGATAGACAAAACACTACACTTTGGCATAACCTACACCTAGTCAATCAAGCTTTTCACGTGTGTTGCTTATGTAAAGCATCTAAGGCTTAATATTTATTGAGGGATTTTCTATAAATACATATACATATCCAATCACCACATACTTAGAGTATGTCTCATATACATTCTATGTCCACAAATGAGAAATATGTAATTAGAAATATACGAGTTGTGGTTCTAGCCATACTAATGTAATTCCTTAGAGACACAAAGAATTTCTACCACCTAAGGTCCACATCACATGTAATAATGTGTATTGGAAACTCGTGTTGGTTTGTTGGTCGTCGGAACCCTTATGTCGATCGGTTGGCCTTCAGGTTGATCGGTTGGCTCCTCCTACCTTTTGGCCTCCTTAGTCCTCCAGTCGATCATATGGACTCTCAGTTAGTCAACTCATCAAATGTAGACATTTTCTCATGACAAAACATAAATCAAAACTATCCTATTCCATATTACTTTGTAAAAAGGGAAAACATCGAGTTACATTCAAGGGGAATATAGATTGAGGAGCATTAGTTTTTGGAAAGGAGAGGAGAGGCTTGATATGCAAATAGAATAACAATTGGAAATAAACCAAACAAATATGCACACAATCCATAAGGGTTTTGGCCATAACTACACATACGCCCACCATCAAAATGCTTTTAGGGCGATGCATATATATATTGCATATATTTATATATCATGTCATACACACACATACATACATACATGCATATATATATATATATATATATATATATATATATATATATGGATTGTATGTGGTATTTAATAGGATATGAACATTAACCATTTTGATATCGCATAATATGAAATAAAATAAATCCAGTTACATCAATTTAGATCCCTAATACATCCTAAAAATTAACCTGGCTCTAATACCATTCTTGGGAATAGGGACGATGGATAAGATAGCGGAAACAATTTTTTTTCCAGATTTAATTACAAGTATATTGCGTTAACAATTATGTATCTAGGAAAGAGGGTAGCAAGAGGTATACTTGGTCCCAGAGCAAGTCCAGCGACTACTTTACTTGGTGATATGCATCTTTGCAAAGCGACATGAACAACCAGAGTTGATGACCTCCTAGTGTAGCACCATGTATGGTGGTGGTTGTTGTCCTCCTAGTGTGGTGGAAACAACCTCCACACCTCTACATAGTCCACACAAACCACCTAGAACTTCATGTTGTGCTACTAGAGCCAACAAGAAGGAGTTTCCCTTTGAAAGACAACCTGCTAGGGTTGATTCACTCTCCCATGTTGTCTCTCCCTTGATGTTTGTTCCTTTTACGGGTAGGACTTGCTTGGGCTCTCACATTATCACAACTATAAGAGGACAACAATTCTCAAAGCTTATTGTTGTGTCTTTTAAAAGCCTTGACTACCCCTCTATTTATAGGAGGGTCAATGTAAGACTTCTGACCTAGATTTGTACATAAATATGTTTTCTTTGCATAATGAGATTCTTAAAATTTAAATTAATTTTGTGAAGTTCCTTAATAGCATGTGACATGTTTTTTGTTTCAATTTGGTTCGATTTGATTGAGGTTTGAACCACCTTTTCTATATAAGTACATGTTTTGGACTAGTTTGCAATTTACCCATAATTGAGGGTTAACATGCAAAATGTCACATGAAGAGAGTGATCCTTTTACTTTGGCACCATGACATAGAAGATGGTGACATGGGGCTCCTTGTTTGATTGATGCTTGATGGTGGAACACCTCATGGTGTTCTAGGGTTCGTAGGGTTACCATGTGTAATTGGTGACTAAGCTAGGGTTTAGTTGTAGCAACCATTACCTCACACTTGTGTGATGGTAGAGACTGGAACATCATCCCTAAGGGTTGTCATTTTTACCTAGACAACTAGAGGTCAAAACAAAACCTTGTGCTTTAGTGTTTCGACCTTGCTTTGTCAATTTCGGGTTTGGGTTGAAACAAGGTGAACATGGATGAAGTGTTGCGATCTTGATGATGGTAGAAACCATGGAATTTGTTGCACTTTCTAGATAAGTATGAGATTTTTGTATTTTTGCATGTGGGAGAGGATAAGACCATGAGGTTGAAGGACATGTGTCCTTGGGAAATCTAGAATTGTGACACATCACAAACTGCTTCATCTCTCCCTTGGGGTATATATCCCTTTCTCTTCATGTATGAGAGACTTTTAGACTTATTCATCTTTGTCCTTTGAATGTGTACCAACCTTGGAGCTATAGGAGAAAGAAGGAGCAAACCTTCCTCATCTATTATGTGCAATCTAACCCTGATTACATGGTATTTGTATATTGATGTCCCAGATCCTAAAAATTCTATTTTTTAGTAAAGAAAATGATGCAATTTATGTTTGAGCTATATTGTATCTCGAAGATGATGTATACTTCTTGTAAACCCTGAAAATCATTATACCCAATTTGGGATTTTGTAAGAAAGAATGATGATCTCTTATTTTTTTGGTTATGGAACTATTTTGTTCTATTTTATGATGCATTCATTTAATATAAAGGATTGTCTTGATGATAGTTGCATGAGTGATAAACCTATTTTTCACATCCTCAGGCACAATTATCAAAAGGATCTTCTACAATCTTGATTCTAGGGTTTGGAGAACACCCTTGTCTAGGGTTCTTGTTCTTGGGTTGATGTTTTGATGTTCCCTATTTCTTCCCAAGTGTTACGATCTGTTGGTTGATAGCTAGACTCCATGTAGGTTGCAAAATTATGTTCCATGAGGTCACAACACCTAGGATGGTGTGTAGTGGTGACCGTGCATGTTAAAGGGTCAAAAAACTTAGGGTTTTGAAGGTAGCACATATATGAAATGTTACGTTTGATACCTTTGTATAAAGAGGTCAAAACACTTGTGATAAGAGTGGTTAAGATAATGTAGAATGTTATGGCTGATACACCCCATGTGGTTGAGGTTAAAACACTACTCATAATAGGGTTGAAACCATGAATGGTTAAGGTTGAACCACCTTGAAGTGTTGAGGTCAAAACACTTTGGTCGGAGGTCAAGACACTCATGTCTTATGAGGTTAATACACCTATAATGGTTGAGGTCAATACACCATCATGATCTAGGGTCAAAACACCAAGTGTTGCGGCCGTGACACATGGCGGGTGTCTAGGTAACTACACTTTCTGGTCATGGGTCAGTACACTTACATTTATACATGAATAGATGATCGATACATAGTGTAATGGTCTACATGAGATGATGTGACATGAATGGTTGATCATCAACCATAATGCTTGGTTCTAGAACTCTCCAATAGAGTGGGAAGTGATGGCATTAGGGTTTATGGATTGAGTGGTGTTATGAAACCCTAATTGAATGCGATTGAAACCTTAACCCTAATACATTGTGCATGTGATGTATGTGATTACTTTACTTGAATATTATTGTTTGATAATAGATTTTACACTCTCCTATTTATGTATCCCTAACTTTGTAGGTGAGATGAATATGTATAGCTATGAGAATTCTATGGTGAACCTTGTATAAAACATGTTGGTGATTATAAGCATACATCAATTGTTAAGATATCTTATGATATTGATTGCACATGTTTCATGTGATGTGAACCTAGTGAATTGTTGAGTGCCTTGAGCACAGTTTAAGAGGTGAAATCCTCCAGAGATGGAATTGAGGGGTTGATACCCCATAGTGATGTGACATTGATGACCTTGTAATGATTTTGATACAAGTCTCTTGAGATGATGAGACAAGTTCTCACTTTCTACATTTTATACCTTCTATAGTTGTACCTTACTATTAATTTTTGTAGTATCTATTAGAAAAAATACATTATAACTTGATTAATGCATTAAAAGATACCCAAATGGAAGGTATAATCAAGTGAAACCCCAATCATGTAGTTGACATGTACCATAGATCCATCTTCAGTGTCAGTATCTAGCTAGATGGTGAAACGAGTAAATCCTATGGGAAACTCAGAGCGCATATTATTGAATATGCGGGGTGCAATTGAATTATTTCTTTGTACCCTTAAATTTTTGAAATAGTGATGTGATACTTTGTTATAGAATGACCATGCATGACCCAGTTCCCTAGTGTTGTTCCATGTACCAAGACATGCTAGTTATTTTATAGAACCATAGCTTGACTATGAGTTGTTGTCTCTATAGGGCTATAGCTATGACTGTAAGTTGTTGTCCTTAGTAGTTTGACTGTTATGTCACTACATTGTAGACTTGAACTGACCAAGTAGTGGTGGTGATGATCATGGAGTCTGACTCTTCCATTGATCTTGTATGGTACTAATTTCGACTTAATAGTAGTCAGTTGGATTTGAGTGGTATGCCTCAAATCGTCAGGGAAATAATAATAGAAGTGCTAATACATCCATGTAGTGTATTTTCTTAGGGTCAAATATGAATCACATTGGATAACCCATACCTTATTTGTTGTAATGTTTAGTTTACAATAGTCATACATGTTCTTCATATTCCTTCTAAAGCATATGATGTTCTACTATTCAATTGCAAGTACTTGAACTACTTTACCAGTTATTACTACTTTACTTAACTATTTTTCTTATAATAGATATGGTGGAGAGTTATATCTCCCGTTGAGATGTGATCTCACCCTGTTGGTTCCACAACTTTTTAGGTGGTCGTGGACGAGGAGGTAGAGGTCATGGTACAAGTGCTGAGCAACAAGACGAGTAATATTTCCTAGAGGTTGGATTTGTTGCTAGAGCTTTGTAGTAGATGTCCTATGTGTCATCCTTGTACTCTCAAGTCTTTGAGTTTATTTGCATTTTGTATATCAACACGTAAATTTTGGATTCATTCCATATGTGTATAAAATGGCATATATGTGTAGATAGTTTATAAGTGTTGTATAGTAATGGCTTGATATCCTTTGAACATGAGATGTAACATCCTTTGGTATATATATGAATCAGAGATAGCCTGAGTTGAGGCTGGTTTAGTAAATACTTCTGCTTGAGATATTAAATTGCAATTGGGTCAAATTTACCCTGATTTGTGGTAATATAGTGATTAGTGTTAATTCTGCATTTTGATTTGAGTAATCTCATTTTTTTTATGAAGGGTGTCACAACCATGGTTAGGGTGAATTGGGAGTCAAAGAGATGAAATTTCATGAAATTTTTGGAAATTTTAAATGTTGAACCAGTCAGTAGCTGAACTAGTCAGTTCGCATGTGAAATGATCGGTTCAACACTTGAATCGGACAGTTAACTATGTTTCCTATCATCAAGCATTTTGGACTTAATGTGTCAATTAATGCACAACATGACATCAACATCCATCATTGATCCAATCGTATTGATCACCCAATTGGTTGGTTCACAACCACACCGGTCATTTCACATCTTTGAACTGGGAGATTCATTTCTAAACTGGGAAGTTCAAGTTCAAGTTCAGTCACTATTGTTCAAATTGACCTAAAACTTGAATCGATCGATTCAACATTTGAACCGATTAGTTGACAGTCTAGTCAGTCAATTTTCAACCATTGTTTTTCAAATTGAATACCTAAACACTTTAGTAATCAAGTTAAACATCATTCATGAATAAAATCCTTTTCCAAGTGCATCCTATGTGTGTTACCCTATAGGTCCCAAGTTACGATGGCAATGAATGTCCATAACCAATTTATGGCATCACAAGCAATGAGTGGTATCTAGCAACACATCACTGTTGTTCATGTAATTGGAGAGCAACTTTAACCTACAATCTGTGATCAAAGTTACAAAGATCGTATAATTCCTTTGCCTCTGAACTTCAGTTTGAACTCGAGGCATGGAATCATCATCCTCTCAATGTTCCATCCATGTAACCTGAACTAGAGCAAACTATAGAGATATAATGTGAGCTCAATATCACATATTGACTCACACGAGCATGACCATGCATTTCTCAATCTCACTTATCAAGTGTCTAAGATATAATCACCAATAGTAGGGACAAATCCCTTCTACATCACTCATAGTCAATCCCCATGTGTCACAACATACCCGAGCACGACCTTTATGGCAACCCTTATTCAAGGTCATGTTAGATGGTGTCAAAAAATTACATTGAACCACATGTGATGAGTGTAGTGACTTTATATCTAAGAACCACAATCAGCACTGTCACTATGATAAATGATTCTTTTTGGATCAATGGGCTATAGAGGAGTGTGTGAATAGAGATAAAAACCACTTTCACAATATCAATTAGACCTTCAAGTCACTTGAAGATATGGGATTGCAAATATTGAAATTGAAGTGAAACTAAGCATACATAGCAAGGATGATAGAGATTGAACAAATACAAGAACAAGATATGTAGAGTGGTTCCAATCCCTAAACTAGGATAAAGACATTCTACTACCTAGAGAGGTCAAGCTCTAGGATTTTTCAACCAATGTATACTTATATTCCATTATAAAACATACAAGATGACCATCTTTTTCTAGACCGAGGATACCCAACCTCCCTTTGAGGATAAGGGATCCAATAACCAACCAAGGACTTACCTATCCATTGAGATAGAGTCTTCTACCTCTACAAGGTCTTACCCACTCTTACAAGCAGTTGGACACTGTCACCAAGGAGATCCCCTTCTTGTAACAAGTCTTTTGCCTGGTAGGATTTACCCACTCTACTCTCTGATCTTCAACCTTGACCTTCTCTTTCACCTTGGAGAAGCTTTTGCACCTTATTCTTGATCTTGAAGAAACTTACACCTTCTCCTTCACCTGGGAGAATCTTTCACGAACTTGCACATGAAGAAAGGGGTTGGGAAACGGAAGCTCTTAGAGATTTACAAGACTACAATGGAGTATCTCTCTCACACATATCCTATCTCACTCATATGAACATTTTGATTTTCAAACAAGAGAGAGAAAGGGGATTTAGTGGACTAAATGCACTCTAATATATCTAGGATCTTGAATAGCATGAAGGAGCAAACTTGGAATCAAGTCCAAGGGGTCCAATTTATAGTTGGCATGTTGCAACAGATCTATTTTTGATGTTTGCAACACTCCAATGGCTAGAATCACTTTTTCTGCACACTCTATATAGTGCAGTCAGTTGAGTTTCAACAAAGGTAACTTGACCAATTACACTATATGATAAAGTAAATTTGAAGCATCGATTGAGTTTATCCTGGATGAAACTTGGCCGATCACTAAAATTTGATTTTCTAGTGCAAGGATTTAGTCGAGTTTGTCCTGGGGAAACTTGATTGATTGTGGACATTTTCCAAGATCAATCCTAGGCATCGGTTGGTTTCTAGGATGAAAACGCAGCCCATAAAACAACTTGTAATCAATTTTGGAAAATGTCATTAGAGTGATTAAACTATCAAATTAAGCACTCCTAATTTTTTCTCATCTTAGTTACAAGTCATAGCATCAATACAAATGGATACAAAGATTGTACTAAGTGATTTAGTGCATTTTCCAAGAAAGTGCATTTGTATAGCTTTTAACTTGAACTAGATCAAGCTAGGGCTTGATTGAATTGATCCTTTTCATGTACCTAATACCTGAAATTAATCTCAAATACACATATTATATACATATGAATGGAATGGTTAAGTCATCATCAAAACATGGACAATGAATAATACTTAGGTCAACACTCTCCCCCTTTTGGAGTTGACAAACAATTCCTCAACATAAAAAGGATGTAGAAATTAAAACTTTTACTTTGTGAATTGTAAGGGGATAAATGATTGAACAATGGCAATTTCTCCCTTCAATTCATGCTTACCTCAATTTCTCTTTTCTTTTGCCTGCATGGTTAGTTTCCCAAAAAGCATAACCATATCACATACTTATATATTGAGTTCTTTCACGTGTATGGTTAGTTTCCCAAAAAGCATAACCATAGCACACACAAATATATTGAGTACTTTTACATAGTCACATGATATAATATATAATCAACTAGAAAAGGATCACTATTCAATATTTACTTGGGCTCAAATCTCCCCTATAGTACTTGTAGTACATGATCTCTAATTTTCTCTCCCCCTTTGTCATTTCAAAACGGCAGGGGGTAGACGAGCTAAAAACATAGGTCTTATCCATAGGCACAAATGACACAAGTCACAACCAAGCAAGAATAAAACAATCAGAGCAGAGAGAATAAACATACTAGAGTCATAATCAAAATATGGTAACACATACCAAGAACTCAAAGGATATAACAAACACAGAGTCAAGGTACACATGATGAGATTACAACAAAAGATATGTCTTCTCAAGATGAAAAACTACAAAGCAACAAAGAAAGCAACAATATATGAAAAATATAAATCCTCAAATATAGTGCCCAATGTTCAATTCATAAAAAGTCTACAGAAATAGATATAGATTAGCACTCTATAGACTAAGAACTAAAGATATAGGGTATCTTTGTCAAGAGGGTCGTCTTCTTCTTCCTCTGACTAGTAGTCATCATCTCCATCTGGGCACATCTGTGGTAGCACGTGTATCCTCATAACCATCATCACCATCAGAAGAACCATCATCAAAACCATCAGACCATCATCCTCACCATCTCCAACATCAACATCACCAATCATTTCCTCATTGTCAAAAAGAACAAAAGTGTGAGGACCATGCCAATGATAATTTTGCTCTTCCCAAGAGATTCCACACTCTTTCAGAGCCTTATCATGCTCAAAGTTGGGAATAGAAGTCCCATCAAAGCTAGAAAGAAGAGTGGAGACAAGACCAGGGGCAAGGCAAGGACCTGAGTGACAACAGACTGAGAGGAAATAGGGGCATGTCTACCATCAGAAGCAGGAGGTGCAGTAAAAGCATCAGGTGAAGGGGCCAAGTAGAACTGACTATATGCATAAGAAGCATAGTCAGTGCCTAGGTAGGGTTGGTAGGTGGGGTAGGAATGGCTACATGACATGTTCATGTGTGACATAATATAAACTAAGTCTTGGTGGATGTGGTCTTGAACCTGAAGGTTATACGCCTATTGGCGTATCATATACCCCATAAGGCTTCATTGGAAACCAAAAACGAGGTGTGACCAAGTCTAGGAGGTGGTGGAGGGGTCTGGGTAGATGTGGAAGCACCTAGTGTGGTAGAGGAATTAGGGTGAAACTACTTCTTGATTGTTGTCTCACTGATGCAAACCCCTTTCTGGCTTGTTTTGTTGCCAAGGTCATGGAAAAGAGATTTTTCAACATGGTGAGAAAACAAACCACATATCAGGTTGGGATAGGGGGGATGGGTGTCAATGGTGTTCTTCCATGAGTCAAAGAAGTTCATATGATGAAGAATATAATGATCCCACTTGACAAAGACATGTTTCAAGTGATAGTACATTATCTCAATAATGTTCTCTACAATATTTATTTAATTTTTCTTGGGATGGATATTGCAGTTAACAACTAATGAAATAAGATGATTCTTGATGTCGAGGTAAGAGGAGGGTAGGATGGATTTCTTCTTCTATGGGACATTAGGTTTCTTCCCAAACTTATGGATAACGAGAACGGTAAGAACATGGTCAAAGCTTTTATAGAAACTCTTGGGGTCCAGCAGGTCAGGGTATTGAGGATAGGAAGCCACCCATGCAGTGATACTGTCAATACTAGAGAAATAGATTTTTAAAGAATCCTCAAAGATTGTTATCTTGGTACTAGCTATTAAGAAATTCAAGATGAATTAGTTATTAGGTCAGGCATGATGGTGGTGTAGTTCCCCATAATATTGGCATAAAATTAGTGGACTGCCTTTGTGCTAGACATGGAATTAGAGAAGCACAAATGATCTACACACAAAGCACTAATATGGTGTGCTTTGAAAAACTTAGTGACCTCTTTGATCACCTCACTTGTTACAAAGCAAGGTTCAAACAAGGCACAAAAAGGAAAGGGATTCCTAGGAAGGAGTTCCTTGTACCTATGCATGACTTGTGTGGAGATGAAAGAGGTACCATCAAAGGATATGTGCCTACGAGTAGTGGAGGAGGATGGAACTCTGGCTGGTCCCATGCATTTCCTATGGTTGGAGGCAATTTAGGTTGGATTGAGAGGAGATGACCATCAAAATAAGAGAAAAACTATGAGCAACATGCCGCCTAACCACCTAGGTCAAGGTTGGGAGAGAAATACATGAACAAGAACATATAGATATGAGAAAAACTAGCTAGTAGGCATATCAATATCATCAAGAGCAGTAATACGTAAATTTGATCTAATAAAGGTAAATTTCTCTCTAGCGAGAGATTTAGTGAAAATGTCAGCAAGTTGATTTTCTATATCCACATGCATAATATAAATATCTTTCTTGGCAATGTGGTCACAAAGTAAGTGATGGTGGACCTCTATATGTTTTGTCCTACTATGCAATATAGTATTATAAGAAAGATTAATTGCATGAGTATTGTCATAATATATAGGAGAAGCATCATAATGAATGTTAAAGTCTTGGAGGATTTGCTTCATCCATAGGACTTGGGCACAACAACTCCTAACTCCAATGTATTCAACTTCGATAGTTGAAAGAGCCATTGTGGCTTGTTTCTTAGAAAATCAAGAAACCAAGCATGGTTCTAGGAGGCAACAAGTGCCACTTGTGCACTTTCTATCAATCAAGCACCCTGCATAATCAGCATCACTATCGGTAGTAAGAGTAAAGTCCCTTGACTTGGTATACCATAGACCAAAATTTTGAGTCTAAAATTTTGAGTTTTGGCTACTCCACAAGATCTACTTGTAGTGCTATAGCCAAGAAAGAAAGCCTTGTAAGATTTCACATCAAACTTACCGAGGGAATCCTTGGTATTCAAAACAAAACAAGAACAACTGAAAATATGAAATTAATTGATCAAAGGATTTATACCACGCCATAACTCATAGAGGGTTTTCTTTAAAGATGGATAAGTGAAAACCCAGTTTTGCACAAAACTTGAAGTGCTAATGGCTTCAACCCAAAACATCTTTGGGGTATCATACTCTAGAAGCGTAGTCCTAGCCATTTCTTATAGCAACCTATTCTTTCTCTCTACAACCCCATTGTGTTGAGGTGTTCAAGGTGAAGAAAAGTTATGTTCATACCCATATTCCTCACAAAACTATACAAAGAAGTCATTTTCAAATTCTTCCCCATGGTCGCTACAGATAGAGATGATCCACCAAGAAGCTTCATTTTCAACCTATTTACAAAAAGTCGATAAAATTTTGAGAGTTTCACTTTTTGAAACAAGAAAGAAGGTCCAACTATAGCAAGAAAAGTCATCGAAAATCACGAGGCAGTACTTTCTACCAAAAAGTGATTGAGTTCTCATTGGTCCAAATAGATCAATGTGAAGAAGTTCAAAATCTCTTTTGGTACTAAGGAATCCTTTGGATTTTGGGTACAAGGTTGACATTCCGTGTCCTTCTCAAAATCCAATTTTGGAAATCCCTTAACCAATTTCTTTTTGCTCAACTTATTCAATTGATGCATATTTACATGACCAAACCTAGATGCCACAAAGAGATGTCATTCAAATTAGTAACAAGGCTTCTACCAAAAGTAGTCTTAATAGAGTCAAGAACAATAACATAAAGATTATCATTTCTAGTTCCCTTATATATAACACTATAGGAGAAGGAATCTAGAAGCAAGCATTCAAGTGAGGTAAAAAGAACAAGATATCCATTATCACATAATTGACTAACACTAATTCAATTATGATGTAGGCCATCTACAAGAAGAACATTCTTTATGCATAGTGAATCACCAACATCACCCTCACCTATCACTTTACCTTTGTTGTTGTCACCAATGTCACTTATCCTCCTTTCTTTTTAGTGAACTTGTTGAAGTGGTTGATTTTACCAATCATATGCTTTGAGCAACCACTATCAATAATCCATTTTCCTTTTACCTACAAGAAAGGAAGATGTTAGTGCCCAATTTAAACCTTCATACCTAGAGTTAGCTTTGGGACCCATTTCATCTTTGGGTTGGTCCCCTTCTCTCTATAAGGACAATAAGTAGAGTAATGGTCATAACTCTTACAATGCACACAAACCATAGGGTTCTTATAGATGGATGACTCTCTATGGAAGATAGGAGGTCCCTTACTCTTTTCCTTATCCTTGCCTTGCTTTTAGGAGCACCGTCATATCTCAAACCACTTTTACCACTATGTTTGGTAGAGTGATCTAGAACTTCATTGAGACCTTTTCACTTTTAGGTATTTTTGCGATGAAGCTCTAAGTTTGTGATTATCATCACTAAGAGTAATGACAATAGAAGATAAGCTAGCAAGGTCATATTATGCATGAAGTAAGTCAACCTCCAAACAGAGGGATTTAGTGAGATAAGAATGTTTTTCTAAAGAAAGACTAGATACTTCATTACTTGGCAATAAAGGTCTACAAGAAAGATCATTGATTTGAGCAAGAAATCAAGCATATTTAGTTCTAAGCAACATAAGATCATCAAGATAAGTCTTATTTGCATCTTTAATAACATCACAAGCATATCTAAGATCATCATTTTCAGTTCTAAGAAAGACAGCTCATCAAGGCAGGTTTAGTTTTCCTCCTTAAGACTATTGATGCCCTTAAGGTAGATACCATTTTGTACTTCAACTCCATTGTATTGGAGCTCAAGATCAATAAATTGGCCTTGTAAGGAATCAATACTATCAAGATGCAATTTCTCTCTTTGCTCAAGTAAATCAATCTTAGTAGACAAATCATCCATGATTTTCCCTAATTTTTTCATTTTAGACTTGCATTGAGAATAAGAAGAGCGGGAAGCATTACGAAAATCAATGAGAGCTTCTTTGGATAACTCATTTAATCTTATCTCACTTACCACCAATGTCTTCACTTGTAGAGACCATGATTCCAAGATGACATTCTCCCTCATTGGATATACAATCACTAGAAGAAGACTCTTCCCATGTGACATGGGATGCATCCTCACTTCTTTCTTTCTTGTTTTTCTTCTTTTACTCTCCATCCTTCTTGTAGTCCTCCCTTTTCTTGGTGCTACTCTTGTGGTAGGACTTCTTTGCCTTGGGGTATTCATTCTTGTACTGCCTCTTAGAGTAGAGGAGGAGGATGGCTTTCCCTTGAAGTGCTTTCCCTTGGAGTAGTTTGCTTCATGGTCACTAGGGGATTCATCTTCACTTGATTAAGGAGGAGAAGACTGACAAGAAAATTGGTGTTGGAGAACAAGAGACTCCACTTGAGCTTTAAATGCACTATGTTTGATCTTCTTTGATTACTTCTCTTCTTCCTCTTGCTTATCATCTTCATCTTGCTTATCAAGTCTTTTCTCATGAGCTTGAAGATTTCCAATGAGCTCTTTGGTGGCAATCTATAATGCCCGGGCCCATTGTCCTAGGCTCAAGTAGAATTTCAAGAACTACGACTGGCCCCACAAACCACCACTAGCCTTAACTGTGCACTTTGTCCCCAATCACATGCAAGCCAAGATCAACTTTCCAAATGGTCACCCATCCTAGTACTACTCCAAGCTGAGCAAGCTTAACTATGAAGTTCTTTAGTAATGGGCTCCCTAAAAAGGAGGTGCACCTTGGTGATATGGGTAGTCTAATCATTCCTTTTAAGATCATTTTATCTAAGGCCTCAAATCTTGAGATGTCACAGTCTCCCCCACTTAGAGTCTTGACATCCTTGTCAAGGCTCAACTATATAGCTTCATTATCTATCCCCCATTTCACTGTAGACCCAAATGACCCATGTACACCCAACTCCTGACTACGACTACCAATGCAAGGGTGGATCCATCAACTAGGATAGCCCTTTCCAACATGCCTGGACCGCATGGCTCAAAGACTGGCATGCCACAAGCCCAAGTAGGCCCCACCTACTGAAGGGGAATTGGCTTTGATACCATTTATAATGTTCAGGCCCACTACCCAAGGCTCTAGTAGAGTTTCGGGAATGACGACTGGCCCCACAAACCACCACTAGGCTTAACAATGCACTTTGTCCCCACTCACGTGCAAGCTAGGATCAAATTCCCTATTGGTCACCCATCCTAGTACTACTCCAAGTTGAGCATGCTTAACTTTGAAGTTATTTAGTAATGGGATCCCTAAAAAGGAGGTGCACCTTGGTAATATGGGTAGTCCAATCATTCCTTTTAAGATCATTTTATCCAATGCCTCAAATCCTGGGACATTACATAATGTTACAAAGGCTTCTAACTTATGCAATAGAGGTCGCCTTGGATTCCCATCTCTTGGGGAGAGACCTTACAATCTTGTAGTTGATGGTCCCTCTATCCACGGTGTGGCCCAAAGAAGAAAATCCATTGACAATGGTGTTTAACCTTGTGTACATCTCAGCCAATCTCTCCTTCTTTCCCATCTTGAAGTTTTCAAGGAGACCTTTGAGAATGTAGATATTGGACTCCTTGACTTGCTTTGTGCCTTCATAGGTGATGCACAACTTGTTCCATATCTCATGGTTCGTCCTAACCAGAGATTCGGTTGAACTCAGAGGGAGTGAGGGCAACATAGATGATGCTTATATTCTTTGTATTGAGTTATGCTTTCTTGAGTGTAAATTCATCCCAAGTAGCTACATCTCCTACCAGCTCCTTGTATGGAATGATGATGACTTTCCACATGTCTTAGTTCATCCCTTGAAGGTAGAACTACATCCACCTCTTCCAATAAAGGAAGTTTGTTCCGTTCAAGATTGGGGGTCTCATGGAGAAATCACCTTCCAAGTTGAGAGACCCAAGTAAGTTGTCATCCATCTTCTTCTCTCATAGGAGATCTTGTTAGAGAAGGTCGTGGCTCTGATACCACTTGTTGGATTAATGGGCTCTAGAAGGGGGTTTAATAGAGCTAAAACACTTGCACAAAATCAATTAGACCTTCAAATTACTTAAAGATATGGGACTGCAAATATTGAATTTGAAGTGTATCTAAACATACATAGCAAGGATGAGAGTAATTGAACAAACACAAGAACAAGCTATGTAGAGTGGTTATGATCCCAAAACTAGTATAAAGTCAGTCCACTACCAAGAGAGGTCAACTCTAGGATTTTGCAACCAATGTATACTTATATTCCATTATAAGACATATAAGATGACCTTCCTTTTTTGGGCCAAGGATACTGTGACAATCTCAATTTTCTCTCTGCTCTTATATATCCTTTCGTTCTTATCAAATATCAATTTAATAGTTGAAAGTTTGAGATGCTCCAATGCAGTCACATGTAATGCTAATCTCATGATATGTGATTCTAATTTGAGAAATTGGACTAAGTATCATGCTATATCATGTCACCTTCTTGCTTCTAATTTTGAACATCATAGTTGTGATATTTTGGCTTTTTGTGACATACCATTTTTAGTGTACTCAATTATGAATCCAACAATACAAAATTTGCCCCAAACGAACCTTCGATGCCTTAGTTATGCAATGTTGAAGTTCCCTATTTTTATGTTTCTTTTAATCTTTTATTCACGTTTTATGCTCTTGGACCGGCCCAAAAATGGGCCCAGCCAATGTGCGGCCCTACTTCTTCCCCCTCTCCCCCTTCCTCTTTAGGGAAAGAATGATGGAGCTTTCTCTTTCCTCTACCACCTACACCCAGATTAGGCAAAGAGGAACTAGGACCCTAGGATGGAGCTTGCCACACTACTCAAAACCCTAAGTGTTTCCCCATTTTAGGTCTCTTGTCTTCACTTCTTTTCATTTTTGTTCCCTCTTGTTTCTTCCCTCTCCCCCTCATCCACCCCTTGGAGTCATAGCTCTTGTCTTGAGAGGCATCGCTGCCATAGACCTCTTTGAAGGTCCTGACCCATAGCGGCAAGGATGCTAGTGCATTGTAGCCTCCCCCTCCAACCTCTTCCTTCACCCTCCAGAGCGCCCATAGCCGACGCCATTGCAGGAGATGATAGTCATTGTTGCAGCATGGGGCATGGGATCCCTCGGTTGCACTCTTGCCTCCTTGAAGCAGGGAAAGATGGCCAGTGAGATGTAGCAAGTGGGTTCCTTCAGAGCTTCTCTCCTCTACCAAGATCGACCACTAGAGGGGCCAGATTTCAAGGGGACCTCATCCCCTATTACAACTTTGTTCCGAACAAAGCTTGCATGGAGAAGGTGGGAGATAGGAGACTCGATGAGCAAAGAGTTTGTGACATGCGTCAGCATCGGTGGCATCTGATCCTGATGCATGAATGGAGATAGACACTAGGCAGGTGACCAGGCGACACTTACCACTGGGCTTGCGCGGCTGGGGGAGGTCAATGTCAGTAAGACATCGCACCCTATCAAGAACAAGAGGAGCACCCTATGGTAGGACACCACATGGATGAGATTTCCTCACCATGAATAGGCTTGAAGCAGCCACAAGATCATGAATGGATGGCCAGGATCAATCATTCAATGGTTGGATAACGCTCCCCCTCAATTTTATATGGTTTTCAATACAAACCTTCAAAAAATGTATCTTACTCATTCTTTAGCCAAAATTAATGAACCAGTATACCAAACCGATCAGCTCGATGAGACCTATACTTTGGGTCTCATCCCAAACCCTAAATCTGACGTTTGTTCCCCTGATTTTTTGAAAATGCAAACTTTAATCATGTTTGAGTACATTTATTTCACTATTATGATCAATCTTGTATCTTTGATGACTATACACCCTCCTAATCATGAAGTTAGTTTGATTTGTTCACCTTGAACCATGTTGAGCTTCTAACTCTCCTCTTGATCCATGGTTATCCCTAATGCATGTTGTATCTTGTACGGACTTTAATACATGATGTTGATTAAAGTGGTAATCTTGTTTCTTTGTGACATCTAGACTTACCTAATCTGAAAAATTAGCAACTATATGATCTCCATGACCCTTGCTGCACTCATGATCCCCATATATTCTCTTATGTATGTTTTTTTGCCATAATGTGGATGCATAAATGTACCCCTATTATGTGAATGTTTGGCTATATCTTGAACCAATGTTAGGTTTGACCTACCTACGCATCCAACTCTAATATATCTCTAAAATTAGCAATCTTGTGATGTATTGTTACTTAAAGGACTATAGTCAGCCCTTATGCTATTATGATGATGTTTGAAACCCTAAGTTCACTAGTGGTGACCTAGTGTGACACCTTTGGCTTGTGGTCTAAGTTTTGTGCCCCAAATGTGATATGGCTCATTATCTCATGTCTTCCCTTCCCAAATCTAGAAGTATCTTCTCTCATGATATCTTGGATGTGGATGTCCCACCTTAGTCTAATGTTGAACCATGATGGCATATGAACTATGTTGAGCCTTGCATATATGTTTCAATGTTGATACCTAATGTTGGGATTCTGATGCCTAGACCCTAGGGGACATCCACCTATATTGGAATGTTTTTCCCATGTCACTAATTTGCTGATCTAAATCCTATTTTATGTTTGGTCCTCATGCCTTGATGAATCTTGACCATGTTTTCCCTATTGTGAGTCTTTTGACCCTAGCATGCACGTAAATGCTTTAAACCTCAAAATATTCATATAAAATAAATGGAACATCCAAACGATGTGAAATCCAACACCTTCATAATGACCTCCAAATTAGTAAAAGACCATCAAACATGTAATTAAGCCACTTGGAACCTAACTTGGCCAAAAACCCTAAAATGGGACTAGTTAGGGTTAATGATGAGAATCTAATGCATGTGTGTAATCTTGTGCTTAACCAAGTGTTGCTTGAGATATATATGGTCAAGGATAGGTTATGAAATCTCTGAAATTAGGTACGAGCTTTAATAATTATATGACTATGGCTTTGTTGCTTGAATGTGATACATATGTATGCTTGTTTACTTGCTGAAATATTATCATGTATTATTCTAGTATTGTACTCGATGTTTGTCTCGTATCGTTGCTTTACAACTTGCAAACATAATATAGAAACTCCATTATACAAACCTCATACACCTGCTTAAAGTTTTGGGGTAAGGACATGAGGATGGGCATCCTACTTGAGTTATCAAGATAGGGAGGATCGTCAATAAAGGGATAGCTAATCTTGAGCACCCTCATAGACTCTTCCAATGAGAAGTTTTCCATAAAAGGCCTTATGAACATGTGATATTGATAAATGCAGGAATGATGGTATAATTGGAGTGAAATGACATAAAACACGGGCTCTCACTTTTCTAAATACTTAACTTATTTAGTCCTTGTTCATTATTTCTTTAAATCTTTTCAAATTATGCAAAGCTTATGTATATGTATCTTTCAACCTTGTACTCGACACCTCATGTGCTTGACCCACCTTGTTTCACATATTTTATAGGTTCAGAGATGGATAGTACATGATGGGCTTGGTGAGTTATGTCAGGTGTACTTGTTTTAGATCCATAGTGTACATGAGTAGACTGGTAAAACTTAATTCTTGAACATGTAATTGAAAGCTTGTAATAAACAATGTTGCTTGATAATATTTGTTGAATGGGAATATGCATTAGATTAAATTTTTGTTTCCATTGCCTTATTGTGTGCATGTATTTTCCAATAGTAGTTTCAACCTAGAATTGAACAGAAATACCTTGTGCCCTAGAGTGAAAACTCTATGCAAGATATGGTGGTCATGAATCTTCTTAGTTCTATCCTTATAGATTCTTGAGCTTCCATAGGCATTAAACTTGAGCTCGTCCAATTAATTCAACTCCAACATTCTCTTCTTTCTTGCATCATCCAAATTGTAATTCACCTTCCTTAAAGCCCCCTTTGTTTTATGTTCTAATTCCACAGGTAAGTGAAAAGTTCTCCCATAGACTAACCTAAAAGGATTTGTTCTTATAGGTGTTTTATAGGTTGTCCTATATGCCCAAAGAGTGACATTTAACTACATGATCCAAATCATCCTATTGGTTGAGACTATCTTTTCCAAGATCTTCTTAATCTCCCTATTAGACACCTCAATCTACCTCAGGGTTTGTGGGTAATATGGGGTACCCACTCTGTACCTCACTCCATATTTTCTCAACAACACACCAAACTTCTTATGGGTGAACTGAGATCCCCCATCACTTATCATTTCTTGTGGGACCCCAAAGCAGTAAAATATATGATCTTTCACAAATCTGCAAAACACTGGAGCATCATTGGTGAGGGTTGGAATTGCTTCCTCCCACTTAGATACATTATTAACTGTAAGTAATATATAGAGATTAGAGTTAGATGACACAAACCCATAAAATAGATTCCACATAGATCAAAAACTTCAACTTCTTGAAAGACATTTAAGGGCATTTCATGTCTCTTTGATATATTTCCTACACATTGACACGCATCACAATGAAGCACAAAATTATAGGCATCCTTAAAAAGCATTATCCAAATAAACCTACTTTCCAAAAAAATTGTCATTGTCCTAGAGATAGCATGGTGTCCCCTAGTGAACAGAGAGTGACAATGTACCAAAATACTCCCAATCTCACACATACTCTCAATCTCACACTCGGGCACACACTTCTTTCTACACTATTTGAGAAAAATAGGGTCGTCCCGCACATAATATCTCAAGGAATGAAAAAAAAATCTTTTTATCCTAATCCCCCCAATTTTTGGCATCTTGCCACAAGCTAAGTAGTTCACAATATTTTCAAACCATGGATCCTTGTTTTGAATGGCATACAACTACTCATCCAGAATTTCCTCCACTATGGGTATATCTATATCATTTTCATCCACTATTTCAAGCTTAGACAAATAACCTGCTACCACATTCTCTGTCCCTACTTCATCTTTGATTTTAGTATCAAACTCCTGTAATAGCATAATCCACCTAATCAGTCTAGGTTGGGCATCTTTTTTTGCAACAAATACTTGATTTTAGCATGATCAGTCCACACGATGACCCTTGCCCCAATCAAATATTGGAAAAAAAAAAATCAAAAGCAAAAACTACCGCCAATAATTCTTTTTTTAATGGTTGTGTAATTCAGTTTGGCATCATTAAGGGTCTTTTATGCATAGTAGATAATGGTGGGTGTTTTATCTTTGTGTTTTCCTAGAACAATCCCTATCACATAATATGATGCATCAAACATTAACTCAAATGGTTGGGTCCAATCTGGAGCCTGAACCACAAGTGCAGAGACTAGTTTCTCCTTCAATACCTCAAATGCTTTTAAAACATCGCTTGTCAAAATTGAATTCAACATCCTTCTCTATCAATTTTGAAAGCGGTTTTGCTATCTTCGAAAAATCTTTAATAAATCATCAATAAAAACAAAGGTGTCCTAGAAAACTCCTCACTCCCTTCACCAATGATGATGGAGGTACCTTAGAGATAACTTTCATTTTAACTAGGTCGATCTCCATTCCTTTATTGGACACCTTGTGTCCCAAGACTATTCCCTCACTCACCATCATGTGACACTGGTCCCAATTCAGCACTAAGTGATTGTCTTCACACCACTACAAAACCTTGTCAAGACTATCAAGGAAGCCCTCAAATGACTCTCCATGCACTAAAAAATCATCCATGAAAACTTCGAGACAATGCGCAACCATATCAGAAAAAATGGTGAGCATACACCTCTAGAAAGTCATCGGTGCTTTACATAGACCAAAAGGCATCTGACGGTAATCTAAAGTACCATAGGGACAAGGAAAGTAGATTTCTCTTGGTCTTATGGCTCAATGGAAATTTGATTATACCTTGATATCTGTCAAGAAAACATGAATGAGAGCGGTCAGCGAGCCGCTCAAGAATTTGATCAATAAAAGGAAGCAGAAAGTGGTCTTTTAGTGTGGTGGCATTCAAAAGGCGGTAATTAATACATACACACCACCTGATCACCAATCTAGTAGATATAAATTAACTAGCCGAATTCGTGGTGATAGTTATCCCCCCTTTCTAAGGAACCACTTCGGTAGGAATTATCCACTTTGAGTCAAAGATAGCATAGATTACACCTACTAATAGAAGTTTTACCACCTCTTTCTTCATCACCTCGATCATGATCGGATTGAGACACCTTTGAGGTTGCACTATCGGCTTGGATCCTTCTTTAGTGCGGGTCTTGTGCTGGAAAAAGCTAGAAGAGATCCCCTTGATATCTGCAATGGACCACCCAAACATATCCTGGTGGTTCTTTAGCACCACAATCAACTGCTCCTCCCATGGATGCTCAATAAAGTTGAAATATTGATCGGAAGCTTCTCATTTCTACCAAGAAGATGTATTTTAGATGTGATGGCAATGGCTTCAACTCAAGCTTTGGTGGACTCTATAGGGACAGAATTAATGGCAGTGGAGGTGGTCCTAGGTCTTCATAGTGGCTTGTATGGAAATAAGGCAATGCCTTAGGGAACAGGACACACTCCTCTAGAGAACAGTAATGAGTGTAATCATCTATCACATTCATGATACATGCATCCAGTTGTAGTTGTGTATATGCTTGGGTAAGCATAGAAGATGTTGCCTCATCAATTGTCATTGGGCATGCCTCCTCCTCTTCATCATTAGGATATTACCCCGCCTTAGTCAATAAAACTTCTTTGGCATGCTCCATGATGTCCACTACCAATATTCTTTTATGTACCTTCATCATCATATGTCTAGGAATGGCTTCCCTAGAAATAGACACATTTCCTTGGACATGTTGCAGCATATGAAATTGTGTCTTATCCTCCCCCATTTGTGCGGACTCGGGCATCTTAATTTCAAAATGGTCATCCTTGATACCCAATGTCAGTCTTCCTCTACCCATCTCTAATATCATGTCAGTTGGGGCTTGAAATATCCTCCTGAATAGTAGTTCATTAACATGATCATCTTGCATCTCCATAACCACAAAATCTATTGGAAACACAAATTTGTCCACCTTGATAAGTACATCTTCACCTAATATACGGCCTAACCACTAAATTGTCTGCTAGATGTATGGTCATATTGTTGTTCTTGGATTCCTTAAGTCCCAACTTCTTAAAAGTGGTCAAGTGCATGAGGTTAATACTTTCCCCTGAGTTGCATAGAGCTTCCCCAAACTTGGTCTTCCTGATGTAACATGATATGTTGAAACATCCTGGATCTTGTCTTTTCACTGATAGTCTTCCCAAAATGAAGGTGCTAACTTTCTCTTTCAACACCACTACATCTAAATTGGCTATCCTCTTCTTCTTATTGATTATGTCTTTCAAAAAGTTGACATAAGATAGAATCTGCTCAGTTGCATCAATAAGAGGGATGTTGACATAAAGCTTTATAAAATTGTTTAAGAACTTTTGAAATTGTTGTTCAATCTTCTTTGCCTTCAAGTTTTTTGGGAATGGAACTAGAGTCACTAA
This sequence comes from Alisma plantago-aquatica, assembly GCA_963693085.1. Lineage (NCBI taxonomy): Eukaryota > Viridiplantae > Streptophyta > Magnoliopsida > Alismatales > Alismataceae > Alisma > Alisma plantago-aquatica. The sequence goes on from OY856414.1 coordinate 289,898,694, forward strand.
TTTCCTTTGGTGTAATAGGATATATGCCTCTTTCCTAGCCTCCTTTGTCTCATCAATCTCTTCCTTAGATTCTTTTTCCTATACTATGGTGGTTGGCTCAAGGGGATCAGTAGTCAACATTGGTCATGAGTCTCCTATATTATTACTTGCCTCTAGAATTGTTTTCTATTCATTCAACAATTTCTTCCCACTACGTAGCAACAATGCTCTCACCTGATGGTTGCCTGATGGTATGTCCATATTTCCTGGGAATCCCTATTGCCCTCGCTTCTTCAAAGATGCAACTTTATCTACCTACTATAAATCTAGTTATCAATACTACGAATATGAGTTCCTTGATTTTGCAAGTCTCTTTGTGTTTGGCCTACGGTCACCTCATTATGACTGACCAACTTTCCCAACATGTCTTCTATATGGTCTATCTTATCCAATCCCCTTTCCTGCTAATGTACACCGCCCTGTTGTGGCTTCACCTATTGTTCTTGAGACGGGTCTTGGTGAAAGTTATTGGGATCCTTCCAAGAAAACTTGGGATCCTTCTTCCAAGAGTAGTCATTGTATCCCCTATAGTTCTGCTTCCACACAAACATGCATTCTTCTTCCTCTCCTTCAGATGCATTTCTAGATTTCTGATCTAACTTCCTAGCAATCTTGTCTAGTTTCTAAGTCAATTTCGTGATGACTTTAGACCCTCAAATGCTTTTCACATATGTTGGGACTGATCTTTCCTCACCACATGATTGGTTCTTAGTCATGTTCTTCAATATCTCATGACACCTAGATGGCTTGTTGTTGAGGAAAAATCTTGAACCTACACTATCAAGTGTGGTCCTCTCTCCTTTGTGAACCCATGATAGAAGGTATTTGTCTGGCCATAGAGGTCAATCCCATGATGAGGAACTTTCCTCAACATGTTTTGGAATCTCTCCCATGCTTCAAAATAGGACTCTTCTACCTGCTGCTTGAAGTTGTAAATCTTCCCTACTAACTCACTAGTCTTCTGGGGCAAAAAGTAGAGTTCAAAGATGATATCAATCATATGGTCCCACATTTATGCAGACTCTAGTGGAAGGCTAAGCAACCATGACTTCACAATATCTGCCAATAAAGAAGGAAACAACTTCAAATAAACCACCATCATTGGAATCATGTCAATATTCACCATATCACAACTTTCCACGAAGTTATTAATCTACACCATTCGGTCCTCCATGTTGTGGCCATGGAATTCTTGTGAGTTGACTAATGCTACCAAACAAGGGTCAATCTTGTAATTGGACACATTAATAGCCTACCTCTTGATCGGCCCTAACTAAGTTGTAGCGAAAGAATCCTTGATCTTTTCCCACAAAGTTTGCTCTTCAACTTCTGGATTACTGCCACTCATTTTTGGATGATCTGGTTAATTCGGTTGTGGTGGTGGAGTTGGAATGAGGCATTTGATAGAATCAGTATACTTTTGTGCTTTGCACTAGAGTTCCTCTATGCCAAAGCTGGATCTATCTGGAGTTGACTCTCCATAATTGGTGCTTCTTGTCTATACCATGCACTAGCACCTGAAATTTGTAAAATTTGTGTGAGAAATAGATTCTAGTGATTGAATAAATATTTGGGATTTAGTATAGAAATAGTAAAAGAAAGATAAAATTTGTGGCCTAGAGTGACCGGTCATAGAACTCTTAGTGTTGGACACATCGTTTTCCCCGGCAACGGCACCAAAAACTTGATGTGTGTAAACTAGACATCTATAATGCAAGTGCACATATCAACATAATATAGGCCCAAAGAGGCCCAGATATCGAACGAGGGGAAAACATGTATCCAGAGACTACTACTAAAGATGACCTAATCATCTAGGCCTAAAAAAAGAGTGATTCATTGATTAAATGACTAAATTGTAGAAATTAAAACTAAAACTACTGGTTGTGATCACAATTGGAATATATTCCTTAGCATTTTGGTTTCACCACAGTTCACATTGCAATTAACATCATTTCATTAATATTGATTCCTCCTAATCCTGGACAAAGGGATTTGTAGCAAGAATTACCCACTCTCGTAGCGTAACTCACTACCTAATCTAATATAAATCCCACTCTTGTAGCAATTTAATTTTTAGTTAGGCGCTTTACTGAGTTCTCTGGGTTATTCCCTTCACAATTGTAGGTCCTCTCTCAAGGTGCGGTATAAATTGTGTACATCTATGAGTTTTCCAACCCTTAATCCCTCTCCTGAAGAAACTAATGGTTTAATAAATTACCTATGGTGATCAGGAACAAATAATTTGTGAAGCAAATGTAGAAATATGTCCAGAAATTAAGAGAAATATGGATATTAATTCATAATTGTCAATTACAATGCAAAACTAGGCTACTTCCAGGTTCTAAGTAACAAAGGGGATTAGCCCTACATGATCTCAGTTGCTCTACATAAAGAAAAAGAGGAAAGGAATGATGAAACATCAAGAACAAGGAAAAACCCCTGGAGAAATTTTGTGTGGAATATTCCTTCTGATAAACGTAGTGATTTGTCATCTTTCAAATGCAAATCGGGCCACCAGAAGTGCTTGAACTGACCAGTACATTGCTTTCTCCTTTCCTTTATCCCTTTTCTATACTCCTCTGTTGTGCAACTAAATATGACATGATATCTAGGTCTGGACGCACTCCTCCCTAGTCATAGGATTGACTTAGGGTGTCGTTAAGTCATGACCAATGGATTAGCTGTGATATTTGATCTAGCCTGATCGCACCAAGTCGGTACTACCGATGTAGTTTTGGTAGTATCAAAACCTTTGATTATTCTTGATCCCTTATAAGTTATCGATACTATTGAGTTGCTTGTGTAGTAGTGAGATTTTATATGACATTTCCTATTGGATTTTCAGTACAAGTCGGTATCACCGAGCTGGACGTCGGTAGTACTGAGATTCCTTCTCAGCGCTCCAATTAGAATGTCTATAGTACTGATTCTTGTGTCAGTACTATCATGTTTCCTCACTTTAACTCTATTCCTTTTCATCAAATGTTGGTACCATCTACAAACCTATTGATAGTACTGAGGTAATTCATTTCTTGTAATTTTTTTTAAATGTAAACATCAACGAGCATAAACTCCAAAATAATGATAAATCAATCGGTAACAAGGTTGGGAGTATTTGATGCAATTAAGTGTCGCATGATACTAATGATGAATCATGCACAATTATATGAAAATGGACAATAATGCACACAACACATAGTAAAAAAACATGTGAAAAGCAACAATTATTCAGTGCATCAGTCTTCAAGATCATCAATGCTAGTGATAGGCCTACAGAGTTAGGATGAAGTCATGTGTGACAATTGCGGCATGACACATTTTGATTAGTGTTGGAGAGCTAATGCTCCAATATGTTTTCACTATAGACAGATGGAACATATAAAAAGGGACTTCCCAAAGCTTCAATATATTTCAGAACAATGTTCACAATTATAATTTCAAACTCCAAAGAGACAAGCTCTAATTAGAGGGGCAAGTTCTTCTGTAGCTTCAGGTTCTAGGGGGAGCACCTAGTACTAGTAGTGGAAACACAGATAGCGTGGTCGAGGCAAAGATACATGACACTTCCTATCAATGATACCATTTGTAGGTGTAGTCCCACCTAGAGTTGTTATAGGTGAGGTGCTTCTCTTTTACAACATTTATGTAATAGTATTGATAGATCATGTTGTGGCACATTTTTTCATTCAAAGATCAATAGTTAATGGATTAAATCTTCTAACCCAGGAAATATTTTATGAATTTTTGTTAAGAGTATCGTCAGGTGAATCGTCAATTTCGACTATAGTATGACCTAGATGGCTATTTAGTTTTAGCATGTATGCAATAGCCTTGTACCCTTAGATATTGATTATTTTCAAATTATTTTGGGTATGAACTGCCTTGAGACATATCATGTCTAGTTGTATTGGTGGAAGAAAGAAGCTATATTTTAGCAAGGTGGCTTTTCATGTGTTTTACTGAAGACAGGAAAATCTCACCCACATGTATAGTATCACCTGTTGTAGTTGATAAGATGATGAGAAAGGTTGTAAAACCCTTTTAGCACACATGGTAGATGCTAGGGTAGAGTAAAGAGTAGTCAATATAAAGGATTTTCTAGTAGTATGTGAGTTTTTAGATGTCTTTCCTAATGAGTTACTAGGTTTACCACCTGAAAGAGACATCGACTTTGAGATATATATTTTACATGGTAGTCACTTAATAGCATTACCTACCTATAGAATGGCACATGTAGAGTTAAAGGAATTAAAAACTCAGTTATACGAATTACTGGATAAGGAATTTATTTAACTTAGTACATCACCTTGGGAAGCTCCATTAATGTTTTTGAAGAAGAAGGATGGAACCATGTGGTTATGCATAGACTATAGGGAATTGAATAAGATAACCATTAAAAACAAATATCCTCTACCTAGTATTGATGACATGTTCGACCAGGTATGTCAAGCAATGATATTTTCAAAATATATCTAATGGAAGGTTATCATCAGTTAAGGATAAAGGCATTCGATGTACCTACGTTGGAATTCAAAACATGATATGGGCATTATGAATTTGTAGTCATGTCCTTTGGACTAACCAAATGCCCCACTAGCCTTTATGGATATGATGAATAGAATTTTCAAACCCTATGTGGATTAGTTTATAATAGTGTTCATAGATGACATCCTTATATATTCTAGAGAAGCAAAACAACATGATCAACATCTGAGGATAGCCTTACCATTATTGAGGCAACATCAACTTTATGCTAAGTTTAGCAAGTGTGAGTTCTTGTTGGCAGAAGTATCCTTTCTTGGACATGTCATACAAGGAGAAGGATTTAGTGTTGACCCTAAGAAGGTGGAATATTTTTTATTCAGTTGGAGAAACCTACAACTCCTACCGATATCATAAGTTGTCTAAGCCTAGCCAGATATTATAGGAGGTCTATAAGAAACTTTAGTGTATTAGCATCACTTCTTTCACATTTGACAAGGAAGGATATGCCTTTCATTTTGTCTAAAACTTGTGAGAAGCATTTTCAAACCTTAAAATAGAAGTTAACCATAGCATCAATTTTTATTTTACTAGAGGCAGACAAAGGTTATGTGGTTTCTTGTGACGCATCTAGGATAGGTTTGGGGTGTGTTTTTATGCAGGAGGGGAAGGTGGTGGCCTATGCTTCTACACAACTCAAAAAGAATGAAGAGAATTACCCAACACATGATCTTGAGCTTGCAGCAATAGTACATGCCCTAAAGATACGGCATCATTATCTCTATGGTGAATCATGGTAGGTCTTTACTGACCATAAGAGTCTAAAGTACATTTTCACACAAAGGGATCTCAACCTGAGACAACACAGATAGTTGGATATTATAAAGGATTATGATGTTACCATTGATTACCACCCTAGAAAGACCAATGTAGTAGCAGGTACTCAGAGTAAGAAGTCAACATCATCTACAGAAATGTATTCTATGGCATGTGTAAAAAGAGACTTGCTATTTAAGATGACAAAGATGAATTCAGATCTGAATGTGTCTGATTAAGGTGGACTAATTGCACAGATGGGGTTAGAGCTACATTTTATGGTCATATGAAGGAGCTTCAACCAAGTGACAGAAAATTGCAACAGATCTTGCATGATATGACAAAAGGAAAGAGGACATAGTTTGCATATTCAGATGATAGGTTGTTGTATCAACATGATACATTGTGTGTGCTAGATGAAATTGAGTTAAACAAGTAGATTCTTAGGAAGATCACTCTTCTATGTATGCAATGCATCTAGGAAACACAAAGATGTACATAAACCTTAAAGGATTGTCTTGGTGGTCATGTATGAAGAAAGATGTGGCTAAGTATGTAGATAAGTTTGGTGTATGTCAGCAAGTTAAGGCTAAACATTAGAAGTTGGCATGTACCCTACAATCACTTCCTATACCTGAATGGAAATGGGATCATATTGCTATAAATTTTTTGGTTGGATTACCTAGGACACCCCATGGAATTGACTCTATAAGGGTAATTGTATATAGGTGTAATGACCCCGCTTCCTGATAACCCCCAATTAAGGGAGACCAAGAAGTCAGAGGCGTTATCCCAAAACAAGATCAGTGGTTTTGCAAATAATTAAAAATAATTAATAAATTCTACTGAAGACTAAACTGAAAATTGGAATAAATTTTTTCTTTTAATATACCTTCAAAATTAGGTAACTGGAACTTCTACCCGTAGTAGAATTCTATCTACCTAAATCCTCCTTTATTATTTTAACTTTAATCTTCACAGGTGCCACTTTACTATTTGTCCAATTTCATATATTCCCTAAAACGCCGACAAACATAGTGTCGGTAAGTATAAATGAATATATTGGTATATGGGGACCAATAAAACATTGTACATAAGCTTTAACAACCTAATCATATCAAGTAGTTGTTAACGATTCAAAATTATGTTTCCAATGTGACTTCCCAACCGCTTTTACTCATCCTCTGGGATACCCTCTCTTAGGGTTTGCCCATGCAAGGGACTTAAGGCTACCTTCTCCATCCAGAGCTTGGTACCTGGGGTCACCTCTCTGGGTGCCCAGTGGACTTCCCTCTGGGGCTTGACCACTTCAAACCATCCCTCTGGGGCTTGGTCTTGCATCATACATCCAGAGATGGTATGTAGGTTCGAGATAGTCACATATATACTTAATTTGTGATAATCATATTCACTTTAAAGATTGCAAAAATAAAAGCATACAAATAGTTTATTTCCATGCAATCAATAAAACATCGAGAAAATGCCAGGAAACTATAGTGTGTACTCATAACTAACCACATACCTGATTTGGAGATTTCATAAGAAATAAGAATAGTCCAATCAATGAGGCAATCCAATCCAAGCAAGCAAGTCAACCACACAAAAGTACAGAATCCTAAAAAGCATATGCAACCTATTTAATACATACTCATTAAGAACTTATTGTATTGGTTTGGAATCACTTTCTAGAGTTTCTAATCTGAATTAGGGTTTCCTTAGGGTTCTTTAGATCTATGTTACAACTTTCCTCTTTTATGTCCACAAAAACCATAAAATAGCAAATCTAGGTTCAAAACCCTAATTATTCACTTATTCACATTAAAACCTTCTTTTCATCAATTTGTCTTAGGATCAACTTAATATCACTTTTATACAAAGAAACTCAAAATATAATTCATTAAAACCCATTAACACTTAGATTAGGGTTTCTAAGCCCATTAATGTGCATTAAACATATAAAACCCTAAATTAACCTATTAGTCAAGTGGATCTTCTATTAGACATCAAAACATCTTTTTATTAACAATAGGTTAATATGTCCATAGATTATCCATATTACTCATCTCAATTTCATAGAGTTATCAAATTGGGGTTTTTCCTCATTATAAAGCATTAAGGTTAGCAACTTTAACCACTATTTGAACTATAATCAGATTCAATCTCTAAATCTATTTTTATTGAATTCCTTGCATTTTTCTAATCAATTTTCATCTATATATTGTCTCCATCTGATTTACCAATTATTAGATATGAATTCTATGAGATAATTACCTCTCGGTCAATCGTAGAGCACCATGTCATAATTGGGTGTCTTTTTCCTTTCCATGTGGTCCACCTTCGCCAATCACTACTCACCACGTGTCCGCAGGTGCTACGCAAGCCACGTGCTCGGCCGTCGGGTGGAAAGACTACCCAACCCCTCCGCGCCTTCACTGGAGTCAGGGGTAGAAGAGTCTTTTTGCCCTTTCTCTCCTTCATCTTCCTACGGGCGAACAATGGCAGCACCATGACTGGTCCTCACCGGAGTGGGAGCAATCACAAACTATAGAGACATAATTGATGAAACTACGTCGTTTGCCTCCGCAAGGCTCGAACAAAGCCAATGGGGTACTATTTATATGTTTGGAGGTCTAGGGTTGGCTCCCCAACCTCGCCGCCAAACCCAATTCCACTGGGATTGGGCGTTTCTCCCAGAGTCCTTGAAACCTTATAAAACCTAGGTTTGCCTTACTCAAAATCTTAACCTGAGTCTATCCAAGTAATTTCATCATGTGCATATGCTCCAGTTTGTGTGCAAATTGAGATCTAAGATCTCGGTCTCCTACTCCTCTCCGAGTCCTAACTCGAGTAGAACGATGCACACTAGTCGTCAGATTGCGAGATCGGTGACCCATATCACGAGATTTGCGGTCTAGGTTGCCTACATCATGGATAATTTGAATATTTATTCCTAAATGGAATGTGACATTTAATGCATTTGAACAATTATCCTCTCACTTTAGGAATATTATAAAATCCATAACTCTCTCCTCATATATCCTTACTTTAGGGGAAACTTTGTATTAACTTTATCTACACGTTTGCAAAGTTTGAGTCCCAAACTCAAAAGGATAAAGGACTTTTCTTTGTATACAAGTTATCTCTTAATAAGGCATATTCTATGCATATTTTCTCTCTTATTCTTTTATATTCCTTATTTGGATTCCTTTTTCCCATAGAAACCTTGTGGATTCGAAATATCATCCATGATGATTCAATCACACATCTTTCTACATATTTCTCATATTTTCCTCATTATCTCAAATATCCTTCTTAATAATGCATTATTTGATTTCTTCTTTTTATTTTAATCATATTGGACTCATTAACATATTATGATCCACGAAATCACATTTACAAAGGAAATATTGCAAAGGGAATCCATTAAATACATATAACTCATACAATTCCCATAATCATACATTTATTGGGGAAATTACATTTCAATCCATATGAACCCAAAAATTGTGGTTGTAACTTCCTTCCCCTCTTATAGGAATGTTGCCCTCAAAATTCCACCAAACATACAAACAATTCAAGATAAGACTTTTCCATGTCCATCATTGGCTCCCATGTGGCTTCATCCTCTCCACGGTGCTTCCAAAGAACCCTTATCATCTTATATTCTTACATCTCAGTTCTTTCACCTGGGTATCTAGAATCCTCACAGGTGACTCAGGACATTTCAGCCTCCCTTGAAGCTTGATAGGTTCATGGCTCAGCACATGCCTCATGTACATCATATAGTGCTCTAAATTGGACTCATGGAACACTTCATACATCATGTTATCCTGAGGGGTAGGGCTAAACATAAGCATCTCCACCAATCCATCTCAAATGGACCTATGTATCAGGGACTCATCTTTCTAAGCTATAGCACAGAGGGGTCGGTTTTTCATAACACATGTTTACCCACGGGGAACTGCATGTCAGTCTTCTTTGCATCGGCTCACAACTCTTGTCAATCATGGGCTTTCTCAACCATTGCTCAATCAAAGTGACTTCATTTGCATACATTGTGGTTTCCCTAACCTTCACAAGGCCCTCTCACTGACATCATCCTAATGAAGCGGTGACTGACATAGCCTCCCTTATAGAGCTTCATACATCCCAATACTAGCTATGGTGGCTATCATCATGAGCAAACTCTCTTAGGGTAGGAACTGCTCCATGTATCACCCTGAATGAGCGCGCATGCTCTCATCAGACCCTTTAAAGCTTGGATCATACTCTCTTGATAGTCCATTAGTCAGGGGTGATATGATGCATAAAACTTTTAACCTAGCATTGAGTTCTTCTTGTACCTACTTCCACCACATGGAAGTGAAATTGAGGTCATGCTCAAGATATTAAACTGAGATCACAATGTAGTCGAACTATCTCTGTCTCATATATATAGTTCAACTGGGTCTATCACATTGACAGTGCCCTCATTTTTAGGCAAGGGAATAGGTCAACTTGGTAAGGTGATCTACCATAACCCATATTGCTTAATGACCTCTCTTGGTCAAGGGGAGACCCACCATAATGTCTATGGTGAACTACTCATATTCCCTCTTGGGGACTCATCACTATCTGTAGCAACTTATTGAGTTACTGGTGTTCATCCTTCACCCTATGGCATGTATGGCAACTGGCCACATGTAACCATGTACACCTCTTCATATAAGGTCTTCAAAGTACTACTACAACCTTTAACTATATTAGTAGTACTACAATGTATGGTGTACATAAAATCATGAGTTCTTCATGTCATGATTCCTCAAGGTTGACTCCTCAAAAACTCCAAAACACTCTAGTAGTGGGTTTCACCTCCTTCCTTTTCCTAAGAGGTGTATCTGAGGTTCTTACAACCATCCTTCTATCTCATCAAGCTCTGGGCCGGCTAACTGAGTATCCACCAACTTGACCAATAGGTCTGGTTATATCTGGGTGTTAGCCATATAGGTCTCATCTTCTAATGAACTTAGGGTTCTCCTGGCAACGTCTTCCAACCTCTCTACTGGATAAACAAGATAGTTGTACACATAAGTTGTATTTAGCTGAGAACATCTCCTTACCACTTAAGCTTCCTTATATGATAGGTGATGGTGAAAACATAAACCCTCATATACTCCACTCATCATCCTTTTCTTGGGTTTAGGTCTAGCTTAGTCAAGAAAACTTCGAGCTCATCATCTTAGTTATCAAACCTAACTTATAACTCATAGATTCCAAACTACTATGGATAGGTATGTTCTCACATTACCCTTTTTCTTCTTATGCTCTCAAATCACCTATCCAGTATATTTTCCAAAGGGTGTGGTACTTCCTTCAATCCTCAAACATATTAGAAGGGTTTCAACTCATATTATCTTTATCCTTATTATATAGCATGTGTTTTGCCCTATCTCTCACACCCACAACAAGATGAAATAAGCATTTGTCTACAGTCCAAATACAGAGTTCCTCCAGTATGAAGAGTAGAGATGCTACGTCACACATCGCCTTCAATTTTTTTTTCAATCTAAGTTCAAACATACTTCACATAACTCCTCACCATGAACAACTCAATTATGGGTCCACACCCATGGGAAGGCTTTTCCCGTCACATTTGGATCTTAACATCTCTCTTATGTATAATCCTTGGTCATTACCTCAAGGTCCCTAGGGTGCCAATATGTTTAGGGTGATATGACCCTTATGCATCTAAGGAGTACCTCTCACTTTTACCCCTTAGGCCCCATGAACTCATGAAGGTGGCCAACCTCATAACCCATGGGCCTCGGGAAAAGGTAGATGTTACCTCCTGACCCTATGGTCTTGTGCATTCAGGGAACAGACAACTCCTACTCCCATTGGTCTTATCCCTACTTGACCTTAGTGTTGACTTAGGATTCTATTGTAGCTTGTGGTTCCTATGTTGATTCTCAAGCACATCTCATCCTTGAATCCTCACTCAAAACTCCATCATCTCACTAGGCACTCATAGATAACCTTTCACCCCTTCATGGGAAACATGGTGACCTACCTATCTCGGTCCAGCCCCATACATGTTACCTCCATGGCAACATATCCTCATGCCCCTTAGAGATGGTCACACGTGGGTCTATAGATTCATGCTCATAGTATGTGCTCTTACACTTAGCTCATCAAGCCCTTATAAGTGACTTGTTCATGTTACCTCAAACCTAAACAAAAGTTGGTACTCACCCTAGATGAAGGGTCCCTTCCCAAGATGGGAGAAAACTATCTCTTCATAGTAACAAAGGTCACAAACGTCCTTACTTCTAGGGTTTACATCATCACGTGCATGCTTAGCCCTACCATGCTACTTATACACGTAGTCAGTCAGAAGACAATGTACTAACCAATTATGAGTTCCTTATTATGTCATACTTGTGCCTTATTCCTCGAAGTTGGCCAAGTTCATATGTCACCAACATGTGTGAGGGGTTCATCAAACATATATCTCATTTCCAGTGGGGTTTCCTTTGTTCTAACACATGGGGGTGCTATGCTCGAATCCTTAGGAACTCAAACATCTTCATGTGCATCAGGTGCACCAGGTACTACTACCTCCCCTCTTAGGTCTAGGAACCCCAGGTGTGCCATTTATGCATTGTCTATCTAACTGCATGTCCAGATGCCCAACCATGAACTGAACCTATACTAGATAGGGCATAAACATCCTCACACTCTCCTATGAGAACAGCCCTGAGAGTCCTACACAAGGACAACCAATAGGGTGTGATACCTCACAACTTGTGGTTATACCATACCTCTTTAGGGTCCTTGGAACTCTCTTTCCTACACCTCAAAGGTAGGTACTTATAACCTCTATACATCAGTTCAAGCAGCCTCTTTCTCATTTTAGGGTTTGGTTCCTCTAAAGGCAACCAAGGTACGGCAAGCCTCTAAGGATCATGCATGAGGAAACCACATACCTCTACTTAGGGTCATCCATTCTAGGCCGTATCATATCCAACTTCTCATGATTCCTCATGTCTCAAAGTCAAGGTCTTCAACCTTCTTCATCGGGGTCTTTCTCTCTTGCTAGAGCTAACCCTATAACTTATCTTACCACTAGAGGTTCTCTCTTAGAAGATGGGTCAAGCTCTTAAGGATACATGTTTATCCCTACTTGGGTGAAACATACTATCAAGACCTATGTCCGCCCTAGATCATCCAAATCTTTGCATGCTCATCTCATGAACATCCGGCATAACCCTTCTGGCCTAAGTCTAAAACTTGATGTCACCCTTGATGTCGTTCTCTTCTATGTAGGTGCATGCCTATTTTCTACTCATATATATCCGTTAGGGATCCTATATGGTCATCACTAACCTCCTTAATGAGGGATCTATCCCTCACCCACAATAGGCACGACCACCTAAGGTAGGGTCACCAAAAAGCACAAGGGTCAATCAACCACACATAGTTCATGATCCTCATGTGTACTCAAAACTCTTACATAAAACATGCATGACTAACCCACGTACTTGAAGGTATAGAAGACTAAGGTATTCATCTCGTCTTGTCATCTCTTTCTTTAACTTTCACTTAGGGTTTGGGTTGAGCATCATCCTCAAAGGATGCATCAGATCTCTACCTCTTCTTGGAGGCATCTTCCTCCAAGGCTAACTCTCCTCATCCTCCTATAAAAAGGTCTAACCATAGAGACTCCTAAGGGCACAACAACACACACCATGCAACCTAAGCATGTAACTAATCTTTAGTTTGTGCTTAAACTATTAAAACTTATGTCCATGACATCTTGTTTACATGTTTTTCATTATTTGGTGGAGGATTCCTTAATCCTTATTAATCTTATCCCAAACACAAGAGGGGCATGGAGAGAGAGAGAGACCCTAAGCACTTAGAATCCTATATGAATTAGGGTTGAGAAGGGAAGAAGACAGATGAGAGAGTCCTAGAGGTATCTTATCTCGAGTCAAATCCTCTGATTTTGGGCAGATAGTCACACAGAATATGGGAGTCCTCATAGGCCAACTAGTAGGGTAGAGGAAAATATTACCAGCTCCCAGATCGTGATCTTTTTCTAGACACCTCCATCTTTGGAAAATCCTCTAATAACACCCTTGGGTTCTAAAGAGTTTGTAAAATTTAATAATTATTAGAGATTAAATGGAAAATCATCGCTCTAATACCAATTGTAATGACCCCGCTTCTCGGTAACCCCAATTAAGGGAGACCAAGAAGTCAGAGGCGTTATCCCAAAAAAGGATCAGTGGTTTTGCAAATAATCAAAAATAATTATTAAATTCTACTAAAGACTAAACTGAAAACTGGAATAAAAATTTTCTTTTAACATACCTTCCATACTAGGTAATTGGAACTTCTACCCATAGTAGAATTATATCTACCTAAATCCTCCTTTATTATTTTAACTTTAATCTTCACAAGTGCCACTTTACTATTTGTCCAATTTTAGATATTCCCTAAAATGCTGACAAATAAAACATCGATCAATATAAATGAGTATGCTGGTATGTGGGGATAAATAAAACATTGCACAGAAGCTTTAACAACCTAATCATATCAAGTAGTTGTTAACAATTCAAAATTACATTTTCAATGTGACTTCCCAACCACTTTTACTCGTCCTATGGGATACCCTCTCTTAGGGTTTAGTCCTTGTAAGGGACTTAAGGCTACCTTCTCCATCCTGAGCTTGGTACTTGGGGTCACTTCTCTGGGTGCCCAGTGGTCTTCCCTCTATGGCTTGACCACTTCAGACCTTCCCTCTGGGGCTTGGTCTTGCATCATACATCCAGAGATGGTATGTAGGTTTGAGACAGTCACATATATACTTAAGTTGTGTTAATCATATTCACTTTAAAGATTGTAGAAATATAAGCATACAAATAGTGTATTTCCATGCAATCAATAAAACATCAGGAAAATTCCGAGAAACCAAAGCGTGTACTCATAATTAACCACTTACCTAATTTGGATATTTCACAAGAAATAAGAATAGTCCAATCAATTAGGCAATCCAAGCAAGCAAGTCAACCACACAAAAGTACATATTTCTAAAAATCATATGCAACCTATTTAATACAAACTCATCAAGAACTTACTTTATCGATTTGGACTCACTTTCTAGGGTTTCTAATCCAAATTAGGGTTTCCTTAGGGTTCTTTAGATATATTTTACAACTTTCCTCTTTTATGTCCACAAAAATCTTAAAACAACAAATCTAGGTTCAAAACCCTAATGATTCACTTATTCACATTAAAACCTTCTTTTCATCAATTTGGCTTAGGATCAACTTAATATCACTTTTCTACAAAGAATCTCGAAATATAATTCAGTAAAACACATTAACACTTAGATTAGGGTTTCTAAGCCCATTATTGTGCATTAAACATATAAAACCCTAAATCACTCAGTCATCGGGTGGAAAGACTACCCAGCCCCTCCACACCTTCACTGGAGTTGGGGGTAGTAGAGTCTTTTCACCCTTTCTATCCTTCATCTTCCTACGCATGAATAGTGGTAGCACTATGACTAGTCCTCATCGAAGTGTGAGCAATCAAGCAAACTACAGAGACATAATGGACAAAATTGTGTCGTTTGCCTCTGCAAGGCTCGAACGAAGTCCAGGGGGGTACTATGTATAGGTTTAAAGGTCTAGGTTTGGCTCCCCAACCTCACCGCAAAACCCAGTCCCACTGGGATTGGGCATTTCTACCAGAGTCCTCAAAACCCCAGAAAACCTAGGTTTGCCTTACTTAAAATCTTCTCCTAACTCTATCCAAGTGATTTCATCATGTGCACATGCTCTGGTTTGTGTGAAAACTGAGATCTAAGATCTCGGTCTCTTGATCCTCTCTGAGTCCTAATGCGAGTAGGATGATGCACACTAGCCATCAGATCGCAAGATCGGTGATCCAGATCATGAGATTTGTGGTCCTGATCACCTGCATCATGGATAATTTGAATACTTATTCCTAAATGAAATGTGTCATTTAATGTATTCAAACAATTATCCTCTCACTTCAGGAATCTTATAAAATCCATAATTCTCTCCTGGTTTATCATTTTACTTCCAAATTTTAGGGGAAACTTTGTATTAACTTTATCTACACATTTGCAAAGTTTGATTCCCAAACTCAAAAGGATAAAGGATTTTTCTTCCTATGCAATTTATCTCTTAATAAGGCATATTTTATGCATATTTTGTCTCTCTCTCTTATTCTTTTATATTCCTTATTTGGATTCCTTTTTCCCATAGAAACCTTTTGGATTCAAAATATAATCCATGATGAGTCAATCACACATCTTTCCACATATTTCTCATATTTTCCTCATTATCTCAAATTTCCTTCTTAATAATGCATTATTCGATTTCTTCTTTTTCTTTTAATCATATTGGACTCATTAACATATTATGATCCATGAAATCACATTCACAAAGTAAATATTGTAAAGGGAATCCATTCAATACATATAATTCATACAATTCCCATAATCATACATTTATTGGGGAAATTGCATTTCCATCCATATGAACCCAAAAATTGGGGTTGTAACAATAGGCTAACTAAGTCTTCTCACTTTCTACCAGTTAATACAACATGGGATGTACTAAAGTTAGCCAAAGTCTATGTATGCAACATAGTCAGATTGCATGGGATACTAGTTGGTGTAATATTTGATAGAGATCCCAAGTTCACATCCAGATTCTAGAATCAGTTACAATGTTCATTGGGAACAAAGTTGAAGTTTAGCATAAAGTTTCACCCTCAAATAGATGGACAATCAGAGAGGACAATATAAACCCTACAGAACATGTTGAGAACATGTGTTTTGTAGTTTAGTGGTAATTGGGATGATCATCTCAGTCTTATGGAGTTTGCCGAAAACAACAGTCATCATTCCAGTTTAGGCATGGACCCTTATGAAGCTCTATATGGGAGGAAGTGTAGATCTCCAATTGTTGGTATGAAGTTGGTGAGGGAAAATTTTAGGTCTTGAGATAGAGGAGGAAACAACAAATAAGATATCTATGATCAGACAACAATTTAAGGTTGTACATGACAGACAGAAAATCTATGCAGAGAAAAGGTGTAGGCCACTTTTGTTTGAGGTTTGAGATGAAGTTTATTTGAAAGTCACACCATGGAAAGGTGTCCTGAGTTTTGGGAAGCGAGAAAAACTAACCCTTAAATACATGGGTCCATATCCAATCATTCAGAGTAATTGGACTAGTCACATATAAACTTGAGTTTCCTTAATAGTTAGCCAATTTACATGATGTGTTTCATGTATCTATGTTGAAGAAGTGTCATCCTGGACTAGTCACATATCTCCTATGTTGAAGGGTCAATGCAAATTCTAGATTACAGTATTCATAAGTATAAAAATAGGGAGATACCCCTAATGAAGGTTCTTTGGAGGAATCATGGTATAGAAGAAACTACTTGGGAAGTAGAGTTAGAGTTGTGTAATAAGTATCATTTCCTCTTCTAGGAGTTTCAAGATGAAATTTTCATTAGAGGGGGAGAATTGTTACATCCCCCTTCAAGCATTGTTGGTAATTCTAGGGGCTAAAGATAACCTTAATGTTTATTATGATTTTATCAATAATATATTTACCTGATGCGACCGACCCAAAATAAATATTTACCTGATGCTTTATCTTAATCTTGGTTATCTTATACTTGTTTGTATAATTCATAGTTATGACTTAATCACACCATGAGATTTGAGTTTTAATTGATATAGAATTAACCTACACATGTATGCGGCTTTAGGAAATAATTAATAGATAAATTATTTTTTAAGAATCTTATCAAACTAATACTTTAAGATTGTAGAGAATTCTATTATGAATCCAATGCAAAAAGAATGAACCAAATCAGAGTTGAAAGGAGAGAGTTATGGCCTGTAATGAACCCATTCCATGAAAACCCCCAATTAAGGAAGGCCAAGAAACTAAAGTCGTTATCCCAAAACAAGATCAAATGGTATTGCATGTAATCAAAAATAATTAATAAATTCTACTAAATAAGAACTGAGTTTGGTACAAGATAAAAAACATATTTTCACCATGTTTACAAAAACTATGGGTTCTAAGATTTTACCCAAGAAATAATCCATCTATCTATATCCTTCAAGCCTTACTTCGTATGTTTGCTTTCAATGTCTTCTTTCCTTGAATGTCCAATTTCCAGCAATAACAATTTATCCTAAAAATGTCGACAATCAAAATTTCGGTCAGTATAACATGTTATACCGATTTGTGGGGAAAACAAAATGTTTGTATGTACTGATAACAACATAATGAAACCAATTATTATTTAACAAATCAGATTTAGCATTTTGATTTGGTACCTTCTCATCACATGATGACACATTCTCATCACTGTTACCCTCACTAGGGTCTTATCCCGGTAGTGGGCGTACTTATCTTCCCATTCAGGCTTGATATTTTTCCTGGCCTTCCCATCCGAGCTTGACCTCTTATTTTGCCTTCCCATCCATGCTTGGCATTCATGTGGTAACCTTCCCATCTAGGCTTGGTTCATCTTCCATTGTGGGCATGAGCAATTTATCATACATATATTGTGATAATTATAGTCACTTTAAAGATTGCAAGAATTAAATAAACAACCAACATTTATTTTTCTAGAAATCCAGTAAATCTTAAGAAAACATCAGCAAACTACAGTGAGTAGCCATAAGCATAACCACATACCTGGTTCAGGAGTATTTTGATGTCCAAACAAGAATAACCAAGGATAACCACACAAGCAACCAATCAACCTAAAATCCAAGGCATAACATCCGTTTGTCACTACATGATTCCAAAATCTACAAAAAGGACTGACTTGGGTTCCAAGTTGGGTAATAGATTCACTTCCTTATTTCATTATTCATAATACTCCATTATTGGTCTTTTACACTTCCATGATCCACCAACCCTACTTTAGGTTTCATACACTTGATTGTACTCCAATAGGTATCTTTTATGCAAAACTCCCAATCTTTATCCTTTTTAGTCACATTATGGTCAGAGAGATTTAGGTATTTTGGCACTTTCATGTTCATTGGGTTCAAAACCCTAGTTTCCATCATTTAATGAACTTTCATACATATTGAGGTTCTTACTCATCATTTACACATCATAGATTCCATAGTGTCCTTGTGATAATAATAGTTCATCTTTGATTATCCATATCAGTTCCATATTATAGATTCACCATATTTTAGAAATTAGGGTTTTGATAGCACTTTACACATTAAAGATACCATTTTCAAATACTTTTCAAACTTAAGATATATTTGGGTTTTGGTTATAATTTTATTGAACTCCTCGCATTTTTTTGAGTAAAATACATATATTTCTTGTAATTTTTGGCCAAAGAATGGATTTTTAATCGATTTTACAAGTTTTACCAATTTCCTTGATTTTTCCTATTAGAGGGCTAGAAATTACCTTTTTTGAAAATATGTCTGTCGTTAGATCCGTAGGTCTTTGTTGACCAGAGCAGGGATCAGTCGGTTGTGGTTGGTCGTGCCCACTCAACTTGACTTAGATCACGGTGAAGCTCAGTCGTTGATTCTCTTTGTTGGTCAATGTTGGATCATGATCTAACGACCTCCCCCCCCCTTCTTTCTCTCAAGTTAATTGATGCAGCGGCGACACAGCAATGAGGTTGTTGGAGGAAGAACAATCGAGATAAGAAGAGGTAATTGGGGTGCGTGAGAGTGTCTACTATGCTATGTGGGTCAAGGCGAGTTGTTTAGGGGTCCTTTTATAGGCGGAGGGTGTGGGATCAACAGTTCCCAAACCCTATGGAGAGAAGAAGGTCGGTGAGGGTTCTATCCCCTTCTATAGTTCACAAATCGACTAGAAACTGACATATTTCTAGTTTGGTTTTTCATGACGAAGGAAATCATCCAATTATTTTGCATCGAGATGGATCAAAGAGGAAGATAGCACCTTCCAATCTCATGTGTGTACAGGTACCTTCCCGATCTGGCATGGAGAGGGATGAGATGCAAGACGTCAAATCAAGATCTGACGGTCCATGTTTCATGTGAGAAGAAAAAATTAATTTTTCATTATATATTTAATTTGTGACATAAATACTTTCCTCTTGTATTGTACACACTTTATGGATTTTTCTAAAATCTATAACATCATTACTCCTTTTGATCCCAAATTTTAAGGGAAAGTTCTTTATGACTTAATCTTCTTATGGACACAATTGGAGACTAAAACTCAAAAAGGATAACTCTTTTTCTTCATATGCAAGCTATACAAGGCGTATATTATGTATTTAGACTTATATTTTCTCTTCCTTTCTTTTCCATTCTCTTAATTTAAACTTTGCAAACAAACCAAAGTTTTACAAAAATGCTCACAATTTTCAAGCAAGCCCTTTCTCATTAAATAATTGCATAACAATACAATCAAAATCAAGGTTGTAACATCCTTCCCCTGATAAGAATTTTGTCCCCAAAATTTAGCCAATCATACAAATAATTTAGGGTAAGACTTTTCCATTTCCTTCTTCAGATCCCATGTGGCTTCATCCTCTCCATGGCGCTTTCAAAGAATTTTTACCATCTCTATTTGTTTGTTTCCAAGTTCTTTCACCTTGGTATCTAGTACTCTCACCGGTGACTCAGGATATGTCAGTCTCCCCTGGACCTCAATAGGTTCAATGCTCAGTACATGGTTCAGATCTTTCACGTATCGCTTCAGACTGGATACATGGAATGTGTCATGCATTATAATATATTGTATGGGTAGTGCTACACGATAATATGCCTCTCCAATCCATTCTAGAATCTCAAAAGGACCTATGTATTGGGGACTCAACTTCCCCCTATTCTTAGCTATTGCTTAGAGGGGTCAGATTTTCAGGAACACATATTCACCCATAGTGAAATGTAAATCACTCTGATTTGCATCTGCATATGACTTATGTTGATTTCGGGCTCTCTTCAGCCTTTGCCTGATCAAAGCAACTTTATCAACATATATCTGAAGTTCCTATGACCTCAACAAGGCCCTCTCACCAGCTTCATCACAGTAAAGTGGTGATCGACATGACCTCCCATATAACGCTTCGTACAGAGGCATACCGATATTGGATTGATAGATAATATTATAGGCAAACTTGACTAAAGCCAAGTATTGTTCCCATGATCCACCCCAATCAAGCACACATGCTCTCAATAGGTCTTTTAAAGTCTGGATTCTCCTCTCTAACTTCCCATCAGTCTTGGGGTGGTAGGCGATACTGAATTTCAACCTTGTCCCAAGTTCTTCATGTACCTGCTTCCATAGTTTCAAGCTAAACTTGGGATCATGATCAAAAATAATTGAACTCAGAATGCCATGTAATAGACTATCTCCTAGATATACAACTCAACTAAGTCTGACACATTGGTGGTAATCTTCAAGGTAAGAAAGTGGTCCAACTTAGTTAGGCGGTCCACCACAACCCATAAAACATCATGACCTTTCTTGGTCTTGGGATGACCAACCACAAAATCCATGGTGATCTGATCCCAT
Organism: Alisma plantago-aquatica; assembly: GCA_963693085.1. NCBI lineage: Eukaryota > Viridiplantae > Streptophyta > Magnoliopsida > Alismatales > Alismataceae > Alisma > Alisma plantago-aquatica. Next base: position 289,919,612 of record OY856414.1, read on the forward strand.
TTCCACTCAGTAATCTCAATTAGATGTAGCAACCCATTGGGGCATTGGTGTTCAGCCTTCACCGTTTGGCACATGATACCTTTGGCCACATATGTCGTTATGTCTCTCTTCATCTCAGGACACCAAAAATATCGTTATAAGTCCTTAAACATTTTTGTGGTACCAGGGTGTATCGTATACTTAGAACCATGAGCCTCTTGAAGAACATGGTTCTTCAAGGGTGACTCTTCAGGAACCCAAATACTACTCTTGTATCAAATCCTTCCATCTACACCTAGGGACAGGTGTGTCTGAGGCTTCTCAAGCAACACCTTCATCTTTTCAAGCTCTGGGCTAGTCATCTGGGCAGCCACTAACTCAGTCAATAGGTCAGGTTTTATTTGGATGTTAGCCAAATGGATTTGATCTTATAATGGTTGTAGACTCCATCTAACAAACTCCTCCAATTCTTTCCATTGGGTAGATAAGACAACAACACATCTAAGTTGCTTCCGACTAAGGTCATATGCCACTACATTGGCTTTTCCAGGGTGATAAGCAATGGTGAAATCAAAATATTTCATGTATTCCATCCATGTTCTCTATCTTAGGTTGAGGTCTTTCTAAGTCAGGAGATACTTCAAGCTTTTGTGATCAGTGAGGATTTCAAAGGTAGCACCATATAAATAGTGTGGCCACATTTGCAGCTAACTCTAGGTCATGCATCGAGTAGTCTAGAGTCAACACAAGTGTCGTGGTCAGTTTCTCCTTCAACTCTTGGAATCAGGCTTCTCATAGCTCAGACCATATGAACTTCTCATCTTTATGAGTGAACTTGGTGAGGGGTAAGGCAGTCTTTGAGAAGTCCTGGATTAACTGTCAGTATTATCTGACCAATCCCAGGAAGCGATGAATTTTAGAAGGGTTCTTCAGAGTTGGCCAACCACATATAGCAGACACCTTGACAGGATCTACTGAGATTGTCCCTCTTGAGATGATGTTTCTAAGAAACATAATGTGATCTATCCATAACTCACACTTCGAGAACTTCCTGTAAAACTTCTACTTTCTCAAGATTTCAAGGACTCTAACTAGGTGGTCTTTGTGTTGGTATAGATCATCTGATTAGACTAAGATGGAGTCTATGAACACTATAATGAAAGAGTCAATGAAGGGTTGGAACACAGTGTTCATGAGGTTCATAAAAACACTTGGGGCATTGGACAGCCTAAACGGCATGACTAGAAACTCATAGTGGCCATAACAGGTATGAAAAGTGATCTTGGTATGTCTTTGTTCTTAAATCATAACTAGTGGTACCCAGACCTTAGGTCAATCTTGGAAAAGACTCGAGTTGACTGAAGTTGTTCAAACAAGTCATCAATTTTGGGTAGAGTGATCCATCCTTCTTTTTATGAAAAGGACCGAAGCTCTCCACGGTGAGGTACTAGGCCTAATGAAGCCCTTGTCTAGAAATTCTAGTAGTTGCCTTTTCAACTCTAATAGCTAAACAGGGGCCATCCTATAAGGTGCCCTAGAGATAAGATTTGTTCCAGGAGCTAGATATAAGGTGAAATTCACCTCTCTCTGGAGGCAGGACAAGTAAATCATTTGGGAACACATCTGCATCATCCTGAGCTACCTCTATCTCTCATAAGGGTTTAACCTTTTTAGATTTTGTAAAAACTATTAGGAATGTTTGACAACCTTTCGCTATCATTTGTTCTACCTTTAAGGATGACACGTACAAACTAGTGGTTGCATCTTTTCTACCTATTATGGGTAAAGGCGGGTGACCAGGTCTCTTTATTACCTACTTTTTCTCCCCACAGTCTATCTGGGCTCTATAGGTATAAATTTGATCCATGCCAATTATCACATCAAACTCATTCATGTCCAACAAAATAAAATTGATAGGAAATTGATGACTCAGATATTTAACTAGGTAAAACTGGGGTTTCAAAATGTATGTGAAAATTAGACCACTTGGGGTAGTGACATCCAAAACATAACATAAATCCTTGAAATCCAGATGAAGCATAGTTGCGATGTTTCTAGAAATGAAAGTATTTTTAGATCCACAGTCAAAAAGAGCTTTCATAGTTTGTCCCATAATTTCAAGCATCTCTACATTATTTTTATGATAGTCAAACTACTATTACATTGCATAAATAAAGATGGGAAAACTACTCTAATGGTTGATACCCTCTATCAAATGATTGGAATTATCTTGGGCTTCTTCATTGTCGATGATGAACACCTGAGCTATCGATGTTCCCCTATAGGTGGGGCTACTCCTGATGGGGCTGGGGCTGGGGATGGGGTTGGGGCTGCAGCTGGTGGTGGTGGTGCTGCCACTGGTTGGGCTGCCACTGGGGCTTGTCTGGGTGGAGGAGGAAGGGGGCAGTTGGTTTCAAAATGGCCTTCCTAGTGGAAACGGTAACATTGGTGCTTCTCATAGTGATATTTTTTAAATGTCTCTTTCTACAAGTAGCACAGCCAGGGTAGCGGCCTTCTTTTTGGGCTTTCCCTTTCCATCCATTCTTTCCCTTACCTTGATGACGACCTTGGTTCTTCCTGTTATCGTTCCTTAGAGCAGAGCTGCCTAAATGAAGCCGAGATATCCCTTGGGTTGGTTTTGTTGAGGCATAACTGTCTTTTCCATGTCCAGTGCAAAGTTGAGAGTTTCATCCAGGGTAGTGGGTTTGCTCGCCATGACATGGGGTTTAATTGTGTGATGCAACCAATCCACAAAATGATCTACTCTCCTTGCTTCAGTCAGCATGTAGTTGAAATGCTCTAAGAGGTAAAACTTGTTTGCATAGTTCATCACTTTCATGTTCTTTTAGACCATAAATGTGAATTGTTTTTCCTTCTCCTTCTTGGTAGAGGGGGGTATGAACCTTGCTTTGAAAAGTGCATGGAAATTTGCCCAAGCCCTGGGCTCTGTGTTTAGGTCTTGGTCCATGATCTGGTTCTCCCACCATATCTTTGCTGCTCCTTCTAGGACATGGGTGGTGAAGATAACTTCTTGTCTGGCTGTACTTATAACATGTGGAACCCATTTTCTACTTCCAAAAGTCAAGCATTAGCTTTGTCTACTACCTCAGTCTTGACCTCCCCACAGAAATTTTCAATGTTCAACTTCACAAAATCTAAAATGGTGGTGCCAAGGCGAGGACGGATGGCTACAGGTTCACCATTCTCATCACAAGAATCATCTCTAAGGGTGAGGGCATTGATGGATTCAGTCAACTTCCTTTGTTTTTTTAATAAGAGCATCTTAAGAGTTTGTGTCGCTATTGGTTTGAGTCTTGGTCTGGAGTCAGCAGCATGGTTGGGATCATCCCTTTCTTCATCTTCAGACATAGGTTCATCTTCAGGTCTTGGGCTTCCTTCTAAGTTTGAGATGTGGAAGGGGATGGGCTTAGGCTCAGGGCCTTTCTCTCTAGAGGCTTCATCTTCTCTCTTCCTTTTCTTAGAGGATTCACCTTCCATGGACCTTCTCTTCTCTGAGGAGGGCCTCTTCTTGTGGGAGGGTCTTAGTCCAGGGTATTCATCACGGTTGGTGTTCTTACCACGGGCCATGCTTTAAGAAAACTTCATTAGCCACAATTTCATAACTTAGGATTATCAAAGCAAAAACTTATATCTATGACATCTTGTTTACATGCATTTTATTGTTTGGTGGATGATACCTTAACTCTTATCATACATAACCCCAGTACTTAGAGGAGGTGGAGAGAGAGGGAAAAAAATTAGGTTCTTAGGGTATGTTAAGTGAAAGGGGATGGAGAAGGGATGAAATTAGATGAGAAATCCTAGAGGTATCTTATTTTGAATGTAATCTTTAACTTCTTTCAGGATGAAAACATGGGTCTAGGAATAGGGTTGTAAATGGGTACGGGTAGACCCATAGACCCACGATTATGGACCCTTAAATAACATGTTACGGGTCTAATTTTTCATAACCACATACCCTTAGACCTGTATACCCTTGGACCCACATATAAGTGGGTCCAATAATGGGTATGCTTGGACCCAAACCCGCTAGACCCGTGTACCCACTATAGATAAGTAACTACTTAAATAATAAGTTATATATATCATACTTTACTAGTCTAACTAATATAATTCTTGAGATTATATCCTACTATAACAACAATAAGGTTGAGACTAATCATATAATTAAGAATTAAGTATTCTAGTTACAATAATGAACATTATATGCAAACTTAAAATCAAAATGTCTACTAATTTACATTACTTTCTACATAAGCTAAATGTTATGATCATGACTAGAAATATGTACACAATTACTCAATTAATATTAATGTATAAAATATATCATTGTCTAATATAACTACTACATTTTAATATACTATATAATAACAATATCTTATTCTATTAAAAATATATAACATATTCATTTTTCTTTCATAAATAATATGATATTTTATAGAACCGCTTACCTGCATACCCGCTATTATTGCGGGTACAAGTATGGTGTGGGTCCATGTTTTGTATTATGTGGGTCTAGAACCGGAACCGGACCCGCTAAATTAGATGGGTATGGGTATGGGTATGGGTATGGCCAGACCGGCACCGTACCCGCACCATTTACACCCCTATCCAGGAGTCCTCGTAGACTGACTAGTAGGGCAGAGGAAAATATTGCCAACCCCTAGACCATGGTCCATTCTAGACACCTCCGTCTTTGAAAAACACTCTAATAACTCCCTTTGGGATCTACTAAATTTGTAAATTTTAATAATTATTAGGGATTATATGGAAACCAGGCTCTAATACCAAATGCAACGACCCCATTCCCTAGCAACCCCCAATTAAGGAAGGACAAGAAACTAGAGTCATTATCCCAAAATAGGATCAAATGGTTTTACACATAATAAAAAATAATTAATAAATTTACTAAACAAGATCTGAGTTTGATACAAGATAAAAAAAAATATTTTCAACAATGTTTACAAAAAATGTGACTTCTAAGATTTCACCCTAGAAATAAACCATCTATCTATATCCTCCAGGCCTTACTTCGTATTTTTTCTTTCAATGTCTTCTTTTCTTGAATGTCCAGAAGATTATCCTAAAGTGCCTACAATCAAAATATCGGTCAGTATAACATGTTATATCGGTATGTGGGGAAAACAAAATGTTTGCATGTACTAATAACAACATAATGCAACCAATTATTGTTTAACAAATTAGATTTAGCATTTTGATTTGTTAACTTCTCATCCCATGACGATAAATTCTCATCACTGTTACCCTCACTAGGGTCTTGCCCCTGCAGTGGGCGTACTTATCTTCCCATTTGGGCTTGATATTTTTCCTAACTAACCTTCTCATCTGGTATTGACCTCTTATTTTTCCTTCCCATCTAGGCTTGACATTCATATGGTAACCTTCCCATCCGGGATTGGTTCATCTTCCATTGTGGGCATGAGCAAATTATCATCCATAAATAGTGATAAACATAGTCACTTTTAAATATTGCAAGAATTAAATAAACAATCAACATTTATGTTTCTAGAAATCCAGTAAACCTTAGGAAAACATCGACAAACAGCGGCGAGTAGCCATAAGAGTAACCAAATTCCTGGTTCAGGAGTATTTTGATGTCCAAGCAAGAATAACCAAGGATAACCACACAAGCAACCAATCAACCTGAAATCCAAGGCATAACATCCATGTGTCACTACATGGTTCCAAAATCTACCAAAAGGACTGACTTGGGTTCCAAGTTGGGCTACTCAGTTCACTTCCTTATTTCATTATTCATAATACTTCATTATTGTTCTTTTACACTTCCATGATCAACCAACCCTACTTTAGGCTTCATACACTTGATTGTAATCCAATAGGTGTCTTTTATGAAAAAGTCCCAATCTTTATCATATTTGAGTCACATTAGGGTTAGAAAGATAGAAAGATAGGTATTTTGTCACTTTCATGTTCATTGGGTTCACAAACCCCAGTTTCCATCAACTAATGAACTTTTCATACATATTGAGGTTCTTACTCATCATTTACACATTATCGAGTCTAGAGTGTCCTTGTGATCATAAAATTTCATCTTTGATTATCCATATCAGTTCCATATTATAGATTCTCCATATTTTAGAAATTAGGGTTTCGATACCACTTAACACATTAAAGATACCATTTTTCAAACTTGAGACAGATTTGGGTTCTGATTCTAATTTTATTGAACTCTTCACATTTTTTTGAGTAAAATACATACATTAATTTTTGGCCAAAGAATGAATTTTTAATTGATTTTACAAGTAATACCAATTTCCTTGATTTTTCCTATTAGATGGTGAGAAATTACCTTTTTTGAAAATATGTTTGTCATCATATTCATGGGTCTTCATTGACTAGAGTGGGGATCGGTTCAGTTGCAGTTGATTGTGCCCACTCAACTTGACTTAGATTGTGATGAAGCTCAGTCATTGATTCTCTTCACTGGTCAATGTTGGACTATGATCCAATGGCCTTCCTTCCCCCCCCCCTCCTTTCTCTCAATTTAATTGATGCAGAGGTGCCATAGTGGTGAGATTGTTGGAGGAAGAACAATCCAGAGAAGGAGAGGGAGTTGGGTGTGCGAGTGTGTCTTCTATGCTTTGGGGGTCAAGGTGAGTTGTTTAAGGTGTGGGATCTAGGGTTCCCGAACCCTATGGAGAAAAGAAGGCCAGTGAGGGTTCTAGCCCCTTCTATAGGTCATGAATTGATTAGAAACCAACATGTTTCTAGTTTGGTTTCCCAGGACAAAGGCAATCATCCAATTATTTTGTGCTGAGATGGATTAGAGAGGAAGATAGAACCTTCCAATCTCAGGTGTGTACAGGTCACCTTCCTGATTTGGAGTGGGGTGAGGTATGAGACGCGAGACCTCATATCACAATATGGCAGTCTCTGTTATACGCAAGAAGAAAAAATCAATTTTTCTTAATTTATCTAAATCATGACATAAATACTTTCCTCTTGTATTGTACACAATTTTATGGATTTTTATAAAATATATAACTCTCACATCATTACTCCTTTTGGTCCCAAATTTTAAGGGATAGTTCTTTATGACTTAATCTTCTAATGGACACAATTGGAGACTAAAACGCGAAAAGGAACATGCTTTTTCTTCATATGCAAGTTATACACTTAAAAGGCATATATTATGTATTTAGACTTATATTTTTTTTCAACTTTTCTAGATATTAGAAGCATGTGAAACTAAAAACCATCTCATTGTGGGCATCTATGCCACTTTCTAGATAATTCCATGTTTTTCTTAAATATAAACATATGTTATTCATTTTCCTTTTCCCTTTCCACTTATTATGGGTTTTTCTCTTGTCCTTTATTCTTTTAAACTTTCATTGGCTTATTAAGATAGGGAAAAGCACAAATTCATTATTCAAGACAAGTTTTGCAAAGAAACCCAAGTTGTACAACAATGCACACAATTGTTAAGCAAGTCCTTTCTCATTAAATAATTTCATAACAATACAATCAAAATCAAGGTTGTAATACGACCTTTTTAGTAATCATGTGAGGAACTAACTTTTGGTCTAATTTCTCATCGACTGATGAGCGGCCCATCGACTGATGAGCGGCCCATCGACTGACAGTGTTACACCCCGATCTCACAATTACCACTAATCATGAGATTAGGGAATAAATTGAGGATTTATCGTAATACAAAGATCACCCTTAACTTTTTCTTCTTTTTCAAACTCTTTGTTTACTCACATTGAATCACATAAACAAACTTTACAAGAGAATTAAACCATGATTACTCTAATATGATCTCAACATTAATGATACACATCCATACATTCATTTTGTTTCTCACACTTTAATGTATATACGACATGACAATCATTTGCATTCTCTCTTATTAAGGAAACAAACATACAAAACATCATTTACAACTCTCTCACATCTATACAAGGACTTAGAGTGATAGGAACCGACTGAACTTAACTATACTCAGACTTAACTCATGTGTTAGATCTACTATGATGCAATGACCTTCTTCAGGTCCATGTGATTTCCCTAAAAATTTTGAGTAGAGGGGTGAGCCTAGTCGCTCAGTGAATGAGTACTTCAAAGAAACAGTATAAAGAACTGATATAATTATAGATATACTTTTGAGCAATTGATATCAAATATAAAAGTAGAAAGCTCTAGAGAGTCTAATAATTGACAATCATAAATATGACAGGATACTCTAAATATCTATAAGAGTGATCAATATATGAAATGCTTGATTGATCATAAAGAGAACTAATAATTCAGAAACATACAAAGAATAATTGAATAACTATACACACTTGTTTGACCTCTCATTCATTTTATTATGCCATGATCATATGCAGTGTACTCTACATATGAAGACTCATAGTGCACTACAATCACATTGTAGAAGACTTAGCGGACACACCTAGGAAATGCTAAGTCTGACTAGTCTCCTGGTCTGAAACAAGGAAATGGCTCTCTGGCCTAAACTGGACTCCTCTAACATGAGCGCACAGGCGGAGAGTCAAGCCACATCTTGGAATTTTCTATACTCTAGTGCCACCAAGATCTCTGATTGATGTTGGACACTATATTCTAAAATTTAAGGAGACCCTCCTATACTGGTCGCACTACCAGGGTTAGGTCCCCCGTACCATCTCTTGGTATGTTCTGACCCCCGTATACTGGACGCACCACCAAGGTAGCTCGTTTCATCCCTAAGGAGCAGACCTCTCATGGGGATTATATGGTGTTTAGGGCTCTTAAGTCTATTATTTTATTATTCCTAGAAAACTCTTTCTACAATGTACCTTTCTCTTACTCATATTTGACTCTGGTATCTCTATGGTGTCGTGTCTACTTATTTGAAGTTATAATACAACATGTATATCATTCTAAACTTAGCAGAGCAGTATATTTAAAACAATGTAATATACTAAGTAATCAACATACTATACATGCAAGTAGACTAAAATTCTTAAATAAACATATTACATGTCCACTTGGCACATACACACTAGAATCGTGCAATTTATCATCTTATTACACTGATAAGAGTTGATTACTTGACATATGAGTAATCGTCAATATCACCTACAACTTATCTGTAATTTCTCAAAGAACGTGCATATCAACCCAAATCTTGAGTTTTGCATCTCATAACTTAATTAAGAGTTAATTACTTATCATGACAAGAATTATTAATAATAATTGAGAACATTGATATCACAATACTTGATTCATTGAACACCCTACCCTTAGGGTTTCATTTAATCACAACAAATGCTACAAAGAAAGGTGTAATACATCTATCATGCACTTTTCAAATCTTTACAACACATGATACTTGGGATCTCAATCCCTTATCACATTACTGGGAATTCTCATCCCTTCACATCGTTATCATAATTATTGGATCTGGGTATTCAAACCCTTAGATCATCACATAGCATTGTTACCTCTGTAACAGGTAACCATTACCTCTAGGTCCTTAGACCAAGGTATTCATTTCACTGGTTGTACAAGTATTCTCATGGCTCACAAGGCCATCACACATCTTGTCACCTCTCACTAGGCAACAACTTATTCCCATGGATCCCATAAAGATTTCATGCGACATAAATATTCACTGAATAAAAACTACTATCAACAAATCATATAAAATCAATATATGTATGAAACCTTGGAACTGAGTTAAATTTGGTTTTCCATGTCATTCACTGGGATATCATGCATCAATAATGACATTGAATAAATAAAGTCTATCATATCAAGAAAATCCCTTCAAATGGATTTTACAATATCTATTCGCAAATATCCAACTTTCCTCGCCTCTAGGGTTTCACCCTCTTCACTTAAATACCAAAGAAACACTACTCACTTTAAATGAAATCAAAGATAGTATCTGAAATATATATACTATGAATTTATATAAATAATCATTTAAAACCAAGGGGGTCTAGATAAGAAACTTTCTCTATTTACTTATACAATAAATTTTTATCATAGACAAATTCCCTATATTTCAGTTTACTCTTATAACCTCTGTGAATACTTAAGAAATTCTCATTATAATACATTGTTTACATTTTTAATATGATTTTATCATCTAAAATTCATTCAAACAAAGGAAAAATCTATTTCATATCATTTTGCAACAACTTAGAACAAATAGACAATTCAGGGTTTGTAGTCGCATACTAAGAAATTAAAGATTATGGTTGATTTAACTAATATTCATACAATATACTATTTAAAGGAAGTTACCACTCACCATAAAGTGTGAAAACAACTTTAAAACGAAGCTCATCCCTAAAAATCTCGATCGCATATCAAATCCCTAGCAATTCACCCAAGTCTTCTTCCTTTCAACTCAGAAACCATAAAAATGAGGGATTATGAAGAAAGAGTGAGAAAAGGGGAAGTTTTGATACCATTTTGGATCAAATCAGAGTAGGGACGAAATTTTGACATGTGAGAGAAGATTCACCATGAAACTATATCCAAAGAAGTTAAACTTACATGAGTTCATCATTCCTCAGACCGCAAAACCCAAGGTCAGCATCTCCATCATTTTCTCCTCTCAAACCCTAACTCTCCCTCTCTCTCTAGGATTTCATTTCTCTAGATTGAACCACGAATTATAAGAGCTACTTGTGTGTTTCGTTGATCATATAGAGCAATTGAGCTGCTTGGGTCAATTGCACTTTGACCCCTCACTAAACGTTTTCTTATTTCAGTAGATTTTTCTGTCATAAAAAGGTTTCTGTAATTTGTATATTTCAGAGACCAAACCTTCTCTAAAAATTATGATAATTTATCATGATGTGTATAATTAATTTTTAATCTTCAATTAAAATTTGAGATCATTCCACGTTGTCATTAAATAATTAAAAATCAAATAGTGTACTGCTATCTAGAATTCTACAGAAATGTCAGTTTCTGTAATTCATCTATTGATAAGGTCTACATACATCCAAAAATTATGAAAATTTTACATCTAATTTATGATTGAGTTTCAGATATTTAGTTAAAATTTCAAATCATTTGTAGTTACCAATAAATAAATAAAAATCAAACAATATATTGCTAAACAACATTTTGTCAGCATGGTCGGTTGAAGTATATCTTGACCGAGAATGACTTTTAAATAACATCCAAAAATTCTGAAATTTTTCAATGAAATGCAAAATTTAAATTAAATCCAAATTACATATAAAATATGATAAATTATTTACCGTCTACTATCTTGATCAAATTCCATACTCATGTACCATCAAAACCCTAATTTCAGCCAACTAGGGTTTATATTTCTCAAACCCCAATTTCTCAAACAATAGAACACTTAAAATTCTTATTAGGTTTAAAACATCATAATTGAATTATCATCATTAATTAGATTTAAGCAATGATCAATCCAATTAAGCATATAATCATCTAGGTAAACCTTAGTTTACCAATTAAGCTCAGATACAGTCATAACAATCCCCCCCCTAAAAAGGTTTTGTCCCCGAAACATAAATATGAAAGTAAAGCACATTCAAGGTTTATTTTAAGCTTCTGAAATCTTACATGTCATTATATTCTTATATTTCATACTTGAATGCAGTTTTCAACATTAAGTCCTTTATTCCTTTACTAAATCACAACATGTTTAAAATAGTTCTCAATGATAACAAACAAATTCTATATGCCACAATCAATCATAGGATAGAGAGAGAAACAACCATTTCAATATTTTCATACTCTTGAGGTGTTACCTCAACATCGATAATCTGATCCAACTATCTCAATTCATATTGCTAAATATGTACTATTTCTATGTATTACCTCTAAATCGTGAAAGAGAGTTCACCATGTTCTTTTGAATTTTGATATTGTGCTACTCAAATAGAAAAATAGTCTTGAGTTAAAATACTAGATTCAACAACAATTTTACATTACTACTCACGACATCCCCATTAGATCATGGATGCATAAGGTGAAACATTACCATCACATTCCATACTATTCTCAAATATAAACCCACACATAATTCAAGGTGTAACCATCAGGCTATAGCAAACTAAGGTTTCAACAATAGTAACAGAGTACTCCATGATTGCATTAGTTATTCAAGGACTATTCATACTCAATTACCATCACTTAATTATATTAAATCTAGGTATAACATGCTATACCTCATTACCGTTACATATCAATACAATATGGTTATCATCCCTTATATTCATATGAGTGAATAGGTAAGACTACCTTATTCAGGGTAACCCTCCATTTTTTTATCATCATTTGAACCATATCACCATACAACAATTGTACAATACTAAGATGGATTATTGGTATGAATGACTACAACTATCAGACACCTGAAATTAACATATTTCTTGTACATGTACACTGAAATCATACGTAGAACCAATTTACATCCCTTAATATACCTTCAACAAATTATACTTCTAAAAACAAATTCACATATTACTAAAAGCCATTATTTTCTCTTATCTCTCTTCACATTCATTACTACTTACTTTTTGCTACTTATCCTTCTCATTTTAATCATGTAGATTAAACATCCCTAAAATTGAAACATACAAGGTATGAATATATTATTCATTATTCTTGCTATCACTGCAAGAATTTATCTCATATCGCACTTCACTCATATTGTATTTCTCCTTTTGTTCAAAACACACTTGTTACATTTCATATTTATATCTTACTCTTTACTCTGAATCATTTCCATATTGTTTATCTACCTTTCATATTAGCTATCTTTAAACCCTGTATTACTATCAGTGCTAGTTTACTTCTCATAGTACAAATCTCATGATCTTGTTTTATAGAGATGCTAGTATTCAAGGTCAAATCTCTAGTGACAACCCTAGAACTACTACAACTCTAAACATTCCAGGGTTTGGCCTTTATCAGTATCATGATGTTATTATGGTGTGACTTTTCTCCCTTAATTTGAAATTCAAACTTTGGATCTCACAAGTTTTACTAAAGTCTTCCTTATCTTATTAGTTGAATTTCCTTTCTCTTACTTGGCCATTCATATAGATTACATTCTCAATTTTCCCTGCTAGGGTTTCATCGTCATATTGTATGTCAGTATTACATTCACTGGATGCCTCTACCATGGTGGTTATGCATCAAATATGATTCATTTTCTTATCACTTCATTCCCACATTGCTTTCATTAAGGAAGATATGAAAGAGAAGATGATTTTGAAACTTATAATTATTATCTTCAAACATTCATTAATACATTTCTCATATGTAGGTTTAATTAGATATCAACAAGGATACTTGACTAATTAGCACTTTCTTGAATCTCACAACCTCTTTCTTTTATAATCTATATTACTCCACCATGTTTCAAACCTTTTCATTACTTTCCATAATCCCCTTACCATATACTTCTATTCCACATATAATTTTTAACTTCTAGTTTTCTCTTATGATCATGTTACTTCGTTTAGGTGTATGATCATATATACCATGTTGCACATATTTCTTTTTATCCTTCTACTAATGTAAAGTTGAAATTATAAATCCATAATCTCTCTACTAGTTTCAACTCATGTTTAATACATTACATATCCTTCATTTTAAATCAAACGGCTCATGCATGGGTCAAACTTAGTATCTCTTTTAATCAAGTTTTGACCTCTTGAATATAGTCTACCTCTATATGACATATTCACCGGTTAAGCTACACTTTTGTTCTTCTTTTAGAAATTAGTTTGTTGTTCTATATAGACTTAGAATCCAAAGGCAATAGGATGAATGTATTAACTTCACAATAAAGTTATACATTCCATGCTCTCAATTATATCATAACCCTCATTCCTTAATCAAGTTCATCATTTCTAACATTTATCTTTGTTTTAACTTAGTTTCTTATCCTAGTCTTATGATTTACATATTTATCTAATTATCTTTACTTTAACTCTTCTGAAGACTCTTCACTTATTTTTACTTATCATATACTTAACTCTTTTATTCTATTTTTCCTTTTCTTTGGAGTACATAAAAACATTGTACTCGATTATATAATCCATTCCTCATGATTGATTCTTACTACCTTGGCCCTTACATACTTTTCTCATATCTTTTCCATATTTCATATTTAGAGTTCATATAATATTAATCATTAAACTTAATATGCACCTTACGTCGTGTTCCTTTATTGCCAATTAAGGGTTTCTCATATGAGGCGCCAAAGTAAGATCTCAGACATCAGTTTCAACTGATTCTTAGAGATTCTAATTTTTCCCATATGTTTCAACATCTTAGTGTATGTACATTCTCACTATGATGTGGGTCTAATTTATCTAGAGTCTACTCTTATTATATTTTTAATAGGAGTCATTATATCCTAGTAATGCACCCTGCCAGTCGGACCAGGCCAAACCTATAGTCATGAAGCCAAGAGATACTTAAGATTAACCAACTCCTATTAATCTCAAACATGTGAAAAGAATATCCACTTAGGAAAGTTTATTCAAAGATCATTTCTAGTCTACTTGATATAAAGAATATAATCAATAAATTCTACAACTGCATAGTGTACAACAAATCTTAAAGACTCATATATATTTCAAAATACTAAATATCTGAATTCAAACACATAAGAGCATTTCTATTCATCTCCAATAAAAGAACAATATGAAATGAAAGTTCTATCTCATTTTATATTTATGCTCTAAATTCATGTTACTTATCTTGTTTCTAACCCTAATATTTCTAGGGTTTCTCTCTAGCCCATCCTTCCACTGTATACTTGGCCAGAATATACATGAAAGAATAGACAGAGTAGCTGATACTGTTTGATCCATGTACTCAGATACTGGTCCAGGATATCCAAAAACTCAAATCCCCAGAGCTAACATCATAACATCTCCTATCTGCCACACTTATGACACTAACTTACTAACTTAATGGTTCCTAACAACTCAGCCTAAGCTCTGATACCAAAGTTGTTACACCCCAATCTCACAATTACCACTAATCATGATATTAGGTTATAAATTGAGGATTTGTCGTAATACAAAGATCACCCTTAACTTTTTCTTCTTTTTCAAACTCTTTGTTTTCTCGCATTGAATCACATAAACAAAACTTTACAAGAGAATTATACCTTGATTACTCTAATATGATCTCAACATTAATGATACACATCCATACATTCATTCTGTTTCTCAAACTTTCATGTACATACAACATGACAATCATTTGCATTCTCTCTTATTAAGGAAACAAACATACAAAACATCATTTACAACTCTCTCACATCTATACAAGGACCTAGAGTGATAGGGACCAACTGAACTTAACTATACTCAGACTTAACTCATGTGGTAGATCTACTATGATGCAATGACCTTCTTCAAGTCCATGTGATTTCCCTAAAATTTTTTAGTAGAGGGGTGAGCCTACTAGCTCAGTGAATGAGTACTTAAAAGAAACCATCTAAAGCATTGATATAATTATAAATATACTTTTGAGAAATTGATATCAATTATAACAGTAGAAAGCTTTAGAGAGTCTAATAATTGACAATCATAAATATGGCAAGATACTCTAAATATCTATAAGAGTGAATCAATATATGAAATGCTTGATTGATCATATAGAGAACTAATAATTAAGAAACATACAAAGAATAATGGAATAATTGTACACACTTGTTTGACCTCTCATTCATTTTATTATGCCCTGATCATACGCAGTGTACTCTACATATGAAGACTCATAGTGCACTACAATCACACCGAACAAGACTTAGCGGACACACCTAGGAAATGCTAAGTCTGACTACTCTCCTGGTCTGCAATAGGCAAATGGCTCTCTGGCCTAAACTGGACTCCTCCTCTAACCTGAGCACACATGTGGAGAGTCAAGCCACCTCTTGGTTTTTTCTGTACTCTAGTGCCACCAGGATCTTTGATTGATGTTGGACACTACATTCTAAAATTTAAGGAGACCCCCGTATATTGGTCGCACCGCCAGGGTTAGGTCCCCCGTACCATCTATTGGTATGTTCCGACCCCCGTATACTGGACGCACCGCCAGGGTAGGTCGTTTCATCCCTAAGGCACGGACCTCTCATAGGAATTCTACAGTGTTCAGGGCTCTTAAGTTTTTTATTTTATTATTCCTAGAAAACTCTTTCTACATTATACCTTTCTCTTACTCATACTTGACTCTGGTATCTCTATGGTGTCACGTCTACATATTTGAAGTTATAATACAACATGTATATCATTCTAAACTTGGCAGAGAAGTATATTCAAAACAGTGTAATATACTGAGTAATAAACATACTATACATGTAGGCAGACTAAAATTCTTAAATAAACATATTACATGTCCCCTTGGAACATACACACTAGAATCGTGCAATTTATCATCTTATTACACTGATAAGAGTTAATTACAAGACATATGAGTAATCGTCAATAGCACCTGCAACTTATCTATAATTTCTCAAAGAACATGCATATCAACCCAAATCTTGAGTTGTGCATCATATAACTCAATTAGAGTTAATTACTTATCATGACAAGAATTATTAATAATAACTGAGAACATTGATATCACAATACTTGATTCATTGAACACCCTACCCTTAGGGTTTCATTTAATCACAACAAATGCTACAAAAAAAGGTGTAATACATCTATCACGTACTTCTCAAATCTTTACAACACATGATACATGGGATCTCAATCCCTTAACACATTACTAGGAATTCTCATCCCTTCACATCATTATCATAATTACTGGATCTGGGTATTCAAACCCTTATATCATCACATAGCATTGTTACCTCGGTAACAGGTAACCATTACCTCTAGGTCCTTAGACCAAGGTATTCATTTCACTGGTTGTACAAGTATTCTCATGGATCACAAGGCCATCACACATCTTGTCACCTCTCACTAGGCAACAACTTATTCCCATGGCTCCCATAAAGATTTCATGCGACATAAACATTCACTGAATAAAGACTACTATCAACAAATCATATAAAATCAATATATGTATGAAACCTTGGAACTGAGCTGAATTTGGTTTTCCATGCCATTCACTGGGATATCATGCATCAATAATAACACTAAATAAATAAAGTCTATCATGTCAAGAAAATCCCTTCAAATGGATTTCACGATATCTATTCGCAAATATCCAACTTTCCTCGAATCTAGGGTTTCACCCTCTTCATTGAGATACCAAACAAACACTACTCACTTTAAAAGAAATCCAAGATAGTATCTGACATATATGTACTATGAATTTAGATAAACAATCATTCAAAACCAAGGGGATCTAGATAAGCAACTTTCTTTATTTACTTATACAACAAATTTCAGTCATAGACAAATTCCCTATATTTCAATTTACTCTTATAACCTCTGTGAAAACTTAAGGAATTCTCATTAGAATGCATTGTATATATTTCTAATATGATTTTATCATCTGAAATTCATTCAAATAAAGTAAGAATCCATTTCATATCATTTTGCAACAACTTAGAACAAATAGACAATTCAGGATTTGTAGTCGCATACTAAGCAATTAAAGATTATGGCTGATTTAACCAATTTTCATGCAATATACTATTTAAAGAAAGTTATCACTCACCATAAGGTGTGAAAGCACCTTAAAAATGTAGCTCATCCCTAAAAATCTCGATCTCATATCAAATCCCTAGCAATTCACCCAATTCTTCTTCCTTTCAACTCGGAAACCCTAAAAATGAGGGATTATGAAGAAAGAGTGAGAAAAGGGAAAGTTTCGATACCATTTTGGATCAAATCAGAGGAGGGATGGAATTTTTACATGTGAGAGAAAATTCACCATGAAACTATATCCAAAGAAGTTAAACTTATATGATTTCATCATTCCTCGAACCGCAAAACCTTAGGTCAGCATCTTCATCATTTTCTCCTCTCAAACCCTAACTCTCCTTCTCTCTCTAGGATTTCATTTATATGGATTGAACCATGAATTATGAGATCTCCTTGTGTGTTAGGTTTATCATATAGATCAATTGAGTTGCTTGGGTCAATTTCACTTTGACCCCTCACTAAACGTTTTCTTATTTCATCAAATTTTTCTATCATAAAAAGCTTTCTGTAATTCATATATTTCAGATATCAAACCTTCTCCAAAAATTCTGATAATTTATAATGTTGTGTATAATTGAGTTACTAATCTTAATTTAAAATTTTAGATCATTCTATTCACTCATTAAATAAATAAAAATCTAATAGGGCACTGCTATCCAGAATTCTACAGAAATGTCAGTTATTGTAATTCATCTACTTATAAGGTCTAAATGCATCAAAAAATTATTAAAAATTAAATTTTGTTTAAAATTGAGTTTAAGATATCCAGTTAAAATTTAAGATCATTTGGAGTTATCAATAAATAACTAAAAATCAAACAATATACTGCTGAATAACATTCTTTCAGCATGGTCGGTTGAAGTATATCTCGACCGAGAATGACTTTTAAAGAACATCCAAAAAATTTGAAATTTTTCACTAAAATGCACGATTGAGTTATACATATTATATCCAAATTTAAATTAAATCCAAATTATATAGAAAATATGATAAATTATTTACCGTACTACTATCTTGATCAAATTCCATACTCATGTACCATCAAAACCCTAATTTCAGCCAACTAGGGTTTATATTTCTCAAATCCTAATTTTTCAAACAATAGAACACTTAACTTTCTTATTAGGTTTGAAACATCATAATTGAATTATCATCATTAATTAGATTTAAGAAATTATTAATCCAATTAAGCATATAATCATCTAGGTAAACCCTAGTTTACCAATTAAGCTCAGATGCGGTCATAACAGACAGATCTTAACAGGCCCATTGACCTACAAGTTTCCATCGATCGATGGGTCCCAGTGGGCCGTCAAATGATGAGCAAGGCCCAATTGGACCATAGACCGATGTGAATGTGTTGTGCAGCTTCCCAAGATAGTCAATCGTAAAATGATCATAACTTTTTGCCATATATATCCATTTTCAACAAAATGAAGTGTGTTAGAATCCTAATCAATCCTCTACACTGTCAGACCCTTAGTCTAATGCAAATATGACCTAGAAGAATATTTCTACGGTGAATTTTAGGGAAAATGTGAAGAACAGATGGAGATCGACGATTTAGCCATGGATTCTTCCAGGTAAGTAGTTTTAGACACTACGTCCCTTCTCTTTTAACTCTTTGATCTGTCAAGAGATTCTATTTGACTCATTGAAGATTTTGTTCCTGCTTCTTTCTTCATGTTCTTCCTCCAACTGGCTTTTTTGAAGCTGAATGTCTAGTTTTGGGTGGTAAAAATATGTTTGGGGCTATATACTCGAAACCAAGCTTTATAGACCATGAATCTGGACTTATAATCTTAGATCCAAGGTCAGTGACCTAGGATTGAATCTAGGTGGGTGGAAAATCACCTCCTAACCTTGATTTATAGCAAATAAACTAGAAACAATGTTGTTTATGTGTTACTTTTTACTCAGATAGTGTTGTTGCAAAATTATCATATATGCTCAGTAAATTTCTATAGAAGAAATATATCATTCAGTAATATTTTCTTTGTGATGTTTTATTTTCATTTTATGCACAAGTTTCTATGCAATATGGTAGATGAAATGGTAATTTTCAAGGCATCGGATAAGTTGGGCTTGCCCTATTCTGAATTTAAAGGATCAAATTATAGGTTATGATAATTATGAAAGTTACTATTTAGTCACATGATTTTTGTGATAAATAATAAATGCTAAATTGTCAAAAGTAAGGTAATGATTAGTATGATGGTGAATTTATCAGATAAAATTTAATATCATTAGATGATAGATGCCTTGGACAATATAGAATCCTTCACAGGAAGGCTTGCACTGTGTGGAGGAAATAGCTTTCTGACTGGAGATAGTCCCAGTCGAGGTAATCCAGATCATACCAATAGGGTGTAGAGGTATTGACTGATAGGGAAGGCTCATTGTGATTGTGTGGTACCCAACACTAATCGGGAATGTTGGTATTACTTGTGTTATTGATCAGTGGACAACTTCAATAGGTCCACTTATGTAGAGTTGTGTTGACTAGTAGACATCTTTGGTAGGTCCTTGATGCACAACAAGCTAGAGTGATTTGACTCTTCACTTGAGTACCCTAGTTTAGAGGAGGATTCCTGATACCCAACCTCTCTCATTAGTCATTGATAGCTAGATGTGGTGATACCAGCTACAGACATGGTATTGAGATTAAAGACATAGGACCCCCAGCATGATTTTAAGTCTTGTACAGTGAGATTGTAGCTTGATGTAATACTTTCACATGTTTTGGTACACCTCATGTTGGTCCAGTGGCATATATTAATTTGTTAAAGTAAATCCAATAGCTAGTTAGTGATTTTCTCTAATCAATTAATTACTTATTTGTACTGTTTAAAGTTAAATTAAGACGATTTGATTGTCTTACTTAATTTCTTGAATTTACTAAAATGCAAATATCACTAACTACTTAAACTCGATTACTTGTTGATTTTATACGCACTGAGCTAGTAACTCATCAACCTACTGGAAAAAAAATCCAAGTAAAGGGGCAGCTCCACCAGAGGAGGCAGAAGCTAGTTTTTATCAAGAATAAATCATAGGTCTCGAGAAGAGTAGTTAGTTAGTTAGTTAAATGGTCTCTTATCCTTCCTCCGGATCCAGGAATGAGAAGAAAGTGAAATGAGAGAAGTTTATAAATAGTTTTACTTGATGTATATTAAATGTGAAGTTCTTTCTTTATGTAAAAGTCAAACTTTGTTGTGTCATTTAAAATCATGTTTAAATGAGATGTTATCGGCTAGTTAAGTAATGTTAGTATATATTTGAGAAAAGAAAAAAGTTCAGAGTGACTTTTTGTAAGTGATTAGAAGTTGATGGTTAGTCTAATCCTCTTGGAGGGCCCTAACCTTGGTTAGTGGGTTTGGATCGTGTCATTTGTGATCTTTTCAAACACCATGTCATGCTATTATTAATGGAATGAAAGATCAATTACCCAAGCCCACAATTGTAACTTTAGAGGCATTCCATTAGTAGGTGGAAGCCTACATGCCATTGCTATATGGTGAGCGAGAAACCGTAGATCACCCACACCCCCCATCAAGGAATGAAAATAATACCTTTCTCATGATAATTGGACTATGAAGTGATTCATGTTGACTTCATGTAGGTTGAATCCAATATTTGATGATCACTGTAATTCAATTTTTCAATCAAAGTAAAAAATCTATGGTCTCCCTAGCTTGTTGTACAATGCACATTTTTGGATGTCCTTATTAGTTGACCAAGACGGTGTCATCAGGGTCTAATGGTTCCATTGGGATATCCAGTAAGAACTTGTTTGGTAGCAATGAATCAACATACAAGTAATGTTTGCCTTGAATATTTTTTCCCTACCATGTGGTTTAGGGTTCATACTACTATGTTCTACATGTTCCTTCTGATTAGGGAGCCTTCATAACTTTAAGAATGTCATGTTTAATTTCTAATGGTATCGTAAGGCCCACACATGCTATGTGATCTCTCCTCACACATTGGGATTCCTCCCCATATACCTCCATAGGTCATTTTCATCCCTGCCTCTTATACATACAGGCTTGTTTCCCCACCACCCCAACCGATCATCCATCTAGTAGCTCCTGTAAGATGTCGATATTTGGTTCTCCTTACTCTCAAAATCCTGATTCCAAGATTAGGAGGTTAATATGAACTTTATATTTGGCCAAATAAGGTTAAGAATATAGTGTCATTCACATGTTTGTACTCCGATAAATATTTAATGCACTTCATATGAAATAATCAAATGTAAACCCTAACCATGGACACATGTGATCCTAACCATGCCATGGAGAAGTGAACATTAATATGATGGTGAGTAGTACGTATGGAACCTAACCCTAGATTTTATACTTACTAGTGAGAGGTATTTGATGAATGTAAT
The DNA here is from genome assembly GCA_963693085.1 of Alisma plantago-aquatica. NCBI lineage: Eukaryota > Viridiplantae > Streptophyta > Magnoliopsida > Alismatales > Alismataceae > Alisma > Alisma plantago-aquatica. The sequence goes on from OY856414.1 coordinate 289,941,659, forward strand.
CATATTGACCTAAACCCTAAGTTGCAATCATTGAACCCCAACCTATATATGTTTGGTACCACTTATGCTATATTAGTAACCTAGGGTTCTTAGTCACATAACATATCTTAATACACATGAAATGGACCTCATAAATTAACATGTCATAACATGTAGGTGAGCTCTTTGCATATATCATACATGTCAGAAACTTCATTAATACACACAATGACTTAAATGTACTTAGTTAGTAATTAAATGTGGATGAGTATGAATGAATGGTTAATGTGAAAAAAAATTCTTAATATATATAAAGGAATAATCATTGGATATTTGATGTAAGCCAAAATAATGATGTGCTTTATGTAAGTAAATGTTGAAATTATGAACCTAATGGGATAAACAATTAAACTATGGAGATTCTTGCAATACAATACACCATAACCATTTTGATTAATATGTGAGGATAATATGACTCTAAATAATGAATGGTGACAATAAACATTTTTGTATAACAATAATTAATGATATAATGAGCTAACCCTAATTTTATTCATATAAGATAATCTTAAAGACTAAATATAGCTCCAGTATCGAAATTCTTACATCCTAATTAGTCTAGATGCAAATTTTCAACTTAATTGTATAATGTTTGTTATCCTAATTGGTTTAGAGAAGAGAATTCCTAAATATACAATCTCAATATGGAATGAATATATGTTAATTAATTTGAATTGTGAATTCCATGACATAGTGGTTATGACTTTGTCTCTTTCTCGGGGTCTCTCAAAGTCGTTTGATCAATATCAAATGGTCTTTGACTCTTCTTCTTCGTAGAGTTTGCATCTTCCTAAACTCTATAGTTTTTTTTATTTTCCTCCTCCTCCTCCCTTGTTTCTCTCTATCTTCTCTCCTCCTATCCCCCATCTACCTTTCTTTGATATTCCTCGTGGGATACTAAAGTTGGTGATCCCCAAATTGACAGGGATTCATCACTGTAACATTCTAGTTGACAAAGGGGTTCTTCGTATCCCTTGTTTTCCATCTCCATTGGAAAACTGGGAGATTTTAGGGCTCCCCACATATATATGGACCACGAGACCTTTCTTGTATCCACTAGAACACATTGGAGATTGTTGGGTTACCTTCCTTTGCTTGTGGGAGTGGTTTTGAACTCTAAGTACTTGTTACAGCTTGCCAAACTTTGGCAGTGAGGTTGGGACCTCTAGGGGTGCCTTTTGGTTTCCCAAGTTCCATATCCCTAACTAGAATAATTGCTAGAGGAGTTAAATTTGGCAAATCATAGTAGGTCATGTGTTTCCCTCTTTTCCTTTCTCTTACTATTGACATGCATCTCTGGTATTGATTCTAATCATTTTTCGATTGTTTACTCCTCCCTTGGCTCTACATGGGCACAAGGAGTTCTCCTTAATGATTGTCTCATGCTCTATGTTCTTGGATGGTGGATTTTGATTTGTTGTTACCAATTGCACTAGTACAAAAAGGAGATATCTCATCAATTATTTTAGGCATATGTTGTCACTTTTAAATCTAGAACTAAGTGGGTGACATTAAAACTCAAGACATACGTCGTCGGTTATATACATACATATATATATATATATGTATGTATGTATGTATGTATGTATGTATGTATGTATCGGTTATATATATTGTTGGTTCCATGTTATAGTAAAACTGATGGCATAACCCATAGCGTGTGAAGAAATTGTGGTTTCCCTTGACCTTTCCTTGTCAGTTATTTAAAACAGAACTGATGATGTAATGCTAACTATGTAGCAAAAATTGTTTCCATTGATCGTTCCTCATCGGTTACTAAATGAAAATTGATGAGCTATTGGTAATTACATAGTCAGTTTCTCAAGAAATAATTGACGACTAATAGTATGTTGTCAGTTTTATCAATGAATAAATAGTGAAAATTAGGGGATATCCCATCAATTTTCTACAAGTAACCAACAAAATATGTATATGCAGTAGGTTATTTTGAAATAATTGATGAGAAATGTCTTCATTTTTTTTATATAGTATGTCCACAGACCTACTATCCAGATGTTGTCCTGTCTACTACCTACAGTTCATTAGAACTAAAACCAAGTTCATCAGAATTGTAGGCCTCTACAAGCATGCATCTTAACAATAAGCTAGCAAATCTACAAGAAAAAAAGATAAATATACAAATACACATGCATTGGATACAATATGCACAAATCGGCCAAAAAACCTCAACATTCTATCCATTTTTCACATCAAATGCTCACACATATGCATGAACTCAGATCTCAATTGATTCATTTCTTAGCCATCCATTCAATTTCATACAAATGCACAAATACACATCATTCTCCTCCTCGTGCACTTCACATACAATCCACACACACATACATGAATACATGTACACATTAGCTACCATAAAGTTTAAATCCACAATGTATAATAATATAAAAACAAAATTTTGACATCAAAGTTTGAACTACAAAATATCAATCAACCCTCCCAATTATTTGAAAAGTCCACATGTTTGATGATGCAGTCTCTCCACTATTCATGTAGCTCATTCAGCCAATCCAATGTATAGGCTTCAGCAGTGTCAAAAAAAGAGAATATTAGTATATATGCTTTATGCGTTAACCTATGTTGTGTGTTTTTTTATCGTGTGTTGTATGTTTTGTTATGTGCTTAATACTTGTCTTGTATATAGCTCTTATTTTATCCCATATTGGATGGTTCTAGTTCTTCCTAACCCTCTTCTGATATAAAAGAGAGTGTATGGCAACTTTTCAATATATCAAATAAAGGTTTTTCAATTCTATATGGTATCAAACATGTTTGATCTTACTAAACCACCCCATCGACCCCCCCTCCTACCATCAACCACCCCAATACCACCACCTTTTCCACTATCTCCACCATTCCCACCACCTAGTCACCCTCTCCCTCCATCAGCTTCATCACCACCACCTTCCTCCCATAGACCACCACCCCCATCGACCACCACCCATGGACCTCCACCCACTGATCAACCCTTCATCTTCCACCCATCGACCACCACTCATCGACCACCACCCATTGACCACCACCCACTGACCACCACCCACTGACCACCACCAATCGACCACCACCCACCAACTTCCACCCATCAACCACCACCCATTAACCACCACTCATCTACCACCACCCACTAACCACTACCCAACAACCTCCATCCATCAACCTCTACCCCCTATCGACCTCCACACCATCGACCTGTAACCCATCGATCTCTACCCCTATCGACCTACATTCCATCATTTACTTTTCTAATTAACCCAGAATAGCACGTTAAAAACTTGAAAGGTCTGACCTCTTTTCCTACCTACACCACATGGTGGAGTGAATCTCACACCGTGGTGGTGTAGGTCTTTTCCTACTTCTGTTGCCACTATGTGGGTTTCTCAAATCAGTTGATCTAGATGTGCTACTACTATTGTTATGACCCCACCTCCCGATAACCCCCCAATTAAGGGAGACCGAGAGGTTGAAGCCGCGCCCATAACTTTCGGATCAAAGGTTCGGCACTTAACCAAGAACAATTATTAAATTTAGACAATCTATATTGAAAAGTTGTAATAAAATTTTGCATACCTTCTGAAAATCTTGGATTTCTAAACTTCTATCCATGTATGTATTCTACTCTAACTAATCCTCCTTGCATTTTACTTCATGTATTTTGCAATATGATGATTTATTGTTTGTCCATTTGGCTTGCACCTAAAACGCCGACAAACAAAATGTCGGTCAGCCGAAGATGGTATGTGGGGGAAACAATAATTATGCAATTATTTGTAACAACGTAATCATTCAATTAATCATTTAACAACCAAGATTACGGTTTAAATATAACTCTGCGATCCATGAGTACCCTATCCTCTGTGCTATTGATAACACCAAATTTTGTGATGTTTTTGGCCCTTATTTCGTTATTAAATCTGCCCTTTTAAACTATTTTCCTCTCCTTTTTGTCTTGTTTTTGAATAAACAGGCCTCGCTATGCTCTTAACTCAATTTTATCATCTTTTGCAGAGTTTTCCTCATTTTTCAACTCTTTTATCAGAAAAAAGACCCGTCCCGGCCCACGAACGTGTTCTACCTACATCGGCCTTCTTACCAACCAGCCGACCGATACGCTCGCTGCCCGACACAGGGCAGCATGATACACTACCGCACGACACGAGGGTGTCACGCAAGAAGGAGCGGATGAGCGATATGCCATTTACCCGACAGGGAGACGGACTCACCACGACCGCTGAAGCATGTCGCGTGATACAAGCCACCCACCGGTAGGCGCCACTCATCACGATGACCAACACGCTCCCAGCCTGACATCCTTGCATCGGGCGATACGCATATCGGGCATCCCCAAATCTGAGATGATAGAGCTAATGAAGGACATGTGGCGTCTGGAGAACCACAATTTCTCCCAACCGCTACCTATAAATAGCAGCTATAGGACTCCAATGGGACGGGTCGGAAAAAGGTCAAAATCTCTCGAAAGCCAACTTAGGAAAGCATCTGGAGCTAGTGTGTCGTGCCTCAGAGGTGTATCGGGCGATACTAGGTGAGCACTTCCCCGACCCAAGAGTGAGGGAATGGTTCACTTAGGATTGGCCCCGGGCACCGCTGCAGACCGATATCGGCCAACAAGGACACCTGATATGAGTAACTGATACTAGAAGCAAAACTCTAGCCTGTCACGATACCAAGCTCAATACGCATCACCAGTCACGGCGTGTCGCCCGAGAGGGTGTCGCATGACACGATCGTATCGGGCATGAGCGCCCCGTACGATACGTCCTCCCATCATGAGTGTGTCACCTGAGAGGGTGTGCCGCCCGACACAGGCATATCGGGCAAGGCTCCTGCCTGGTATCGGGCTGGAGGATCTGTTGTTGCCTGTCGCTCTTCTAAATCAAGAAGGCGACATTTATCTTTACTTATTTCAATCATTTACTTTCTTTACTTATGCAATGTAACTAGAACCTTTTATGCTAATGGAAATTAGAAGAGTTTTGATTAACTGTTGATTTATGTTTGGTCCCTTTTTTTGGATGATTGTTTTGTTTAGCATTCGAACTCTAGCTTGTACGCTTAGATCACGTTTCGACTAGCTACCGAATCGTGTTTTCCCGTTGCAGCAGCCTCGAGAGAGGTGTTGTGGCTCTAGTGTTTGGTCTGATACGGCAGTACGAGAGTGCCCAAGATCGGAGTTGCTTTAGTAACCTTTCCACTCTAACTTATGACCAGCAACCTCGAGAGAGGTGTTGATGCTTAGTTAGAGGTACCCGCTTCGAGAGAAGGGGTACATGATGTTTCTACCGCTGCTTGTTTTACCGAAGCTTTCTCCTTCGTTCCTTACTAAAAGCAATAGTATTATCCTCTCTGTTTCCGTTGCGCGAAAACCCTAAAAACTGATAAACCTTTAAAACCTTAATTTTCCTCATAGCTCCAGTTGGAGATAGTTTTCTTTTATTTTATCGATCTTAGCCTGTTGTTCCCTTGGGGAACTTTATCATCTCCTTTCCCATACTGGAGTGTAACGTGTCGATTCTGCATTCCCAACACTACCACCCTTGTCCCTGTATTCGGCCCCGTATATCTACTTCGACCCCGTAATAAAGTTGTGGGGGCCTAGAAGGTTTTGGGTTATAAATTTAAAAGTCCTACTATTTCAAATCTGCTCCCTTTTCAGACGTGTGATTTAGGCCGGTCAACATTTTTCCAACACGGGCATATCGGGCAAGGCTCCTTCCTGGTATCGGGCTGGAGGATCTGCTGCTGCCTGTTGCTCTTCTAAATCAAGAAGGCGGCATTTATCTTTACTTATTTCAGTCATTTACTTTCTTTACTTATGCAATGTAACCAGACCCTTTTATGCTAATGGAAATTAGAAGAGTTTTGATTAACTACTGCTTTATGTTTGGTCCCTTTTGTTGGATGATTGTTTTTTTTAGCATCTGAACTCTAGCTTGTACGCTTGGATCACATTTCGACTAGCTACCAAATCATGTTTTCCCATTGTGGAAGCCTCGAGAGAGGTGTTGTGGCTCTAGTGTTTGGTCTGATATGGGAGTACGAGAGTGCCCAGGATCGGAGTTGCTTTAGTAACCTTTCCACTCTAACTTAAGACCAGCAACCTCGAGAGAGGTGTTGATGCTTAGTTAGAGGTACCCGCTTCGAGAGAAGGGGTACAGGATGTTTCTATTGCCGCTTGTTTTACCGAAGCTTTCTCCTTCGTTCCTTACTAAAAGCAATAGTATTATCCTCTTTGTTTCCGTTGAGCGAAAAACCCTAAAAACTGATAAACCTTTAAAACCTTAATTTTCCCCGTAGATCCAGTTGGAGATAGTTTTCTTTTATTTTATCGATCTTAGCCTGTTGTTCCCTTGGGGAACTTTATCATCTCCTTGCCCATACCGGAGTGTAACATGTCGATTCCACGTTCCCAACACTACCACCCTTGTCCCTGTGTTCGACCCCGTATATCTACTTCGACCCCGTAATAAAGTTGTGGGGGCCTAGAAGGTTTCAGGTTATAAATTTAAAAGTCTGACTACTTCAAATCCGCTCCCTTTTCGGATGCGCGATTTAGGTCGGTCAGCTATCCCTGCAGTGGACCCAGATACTACCCTCCTTATGGTAGATCCCCATTAAACCCCTCATGCTCCCACCTATAGGTGAACCAGTTTCTAGGGTTGATTTGCATGGCACTATTCGTAAGTAGCCCACTCCTTAACTCATGGTAGGCTAATGGGTCTCATGGAACTACACTTGGTAGCCCAATTTCTAACCCACGATAACCTAGACCTTACTCTAGGTTACCCCTTTTTAGCCTTTACAAGCCCCAGAAGTGGAACCGGATCTAGCCAGTTATACATGTATATTCATAGTGATAGTCATAGTCACTCTATAGTTGCATGAAATAAAAGCATCCAACAGTTATGACACACCCCGATTTCGCATTAACCACTAATCACGAGATTAGGGCGCGACGGAGGGATTATCACATAAACAAATCGCTGAAAACTTTTTCTTTTAAAAACCTCGTAATGATATCCGCATTATTGTTGTAAACTGAAACACAATAAACTATTGCGGAAGCATTTCAATTACACTGGCTAGAGATTATAAACAAAGTTTACAACATGTAACATTGTTTAACAGAAAGTAAACATAACAGTTAATTTACATCTTTATACACATTCCACAAACGTACTCTCTCTCACCCACACCATGTCCCAAAGATCGAGGGGAAAGGACTAAGAGACCTCTAACTAGACTAACTACGAACCTTCTATAGACTAGGCGTTAGGATGAAACGATCCTTCCGATTCCTGATGCTGATGCTGACCTGAAAATGTTTGAGTAGAGGCATGAGCCTACTCGCTCAGTGAATAACATTTCACTTAGCTATCACTAAATAACTCGTCAGGTTTATAACTGAAATAGATAAATATATAGTTTCAACAGGTCAGTTCTATTGACATGATAGATATACAGGTAATAATCACATTTCTATGCATCAACAAGCATTTCAGATAAATAAACAGATTTATAAATTTACTGTGATCCTAAATGATTTCTTATTCATTTTATTATTTTGCCCTAAATATATGCAGTGTACTCTGCATATAAAGATCCGCAGCAGGTTCATGCTATGGTCCCACCGTACAAGACTTAGCGACACACCCGGGAAATGCTAAGTCTGACGCCAGCCCTGCTCTGCCACAGGACCACAGTCTCTCCGGCCTACAGGCTCTCCGGCCTCAATGCACTACTCCGAGTGCTCTAGACTCCTCCTCTAACCTGAGTACACAGGAGGAGAGTCTCACGGGGTTACCACCGTGACTCCGCACGGATTAATGTTGAATAACCCCCATTTTCCTCCAGTGCCACCGTGACTCCGCACGCGTTGTTGTTGGACACTGCCTCTATTTCCTCATTTGTCCGTGACACAGGCACAGATGATGTTGCAACACGAGTTTCACCCCTAAGTTGCAGATACCTCTTAGGGGTTCTACGGTGTTAGGGCACCTAGGTCTATTAATTAATTCACAGATAAACAATTTAACAGAAATATCACATTACAACTGTAAAACACAGAATTTCCTCTTTCTCATCATTCTTATCACGCATTTCAAGTTCCCATGAACTTATCATACTAAAAATACATGCTACACTGTTTAAAGGTCATATCAACTGATACTGAAGCAAATAAACATTTAAAATGAGTTAAATAATGATTTCTAAATGAACTGCCACTCACCCACTTTGGTGTGTTCGTATACAACGAAAAACGTCCACAAACACACCTAATTCTGCCCTTTACAGTAGCGTGCACGCCGTGCACCTAGGTTGCACGCCGTGCACCTTCAGTGCACTTCTGATCTACTTTTCTGCACCTTTGCACGCCGTGCAAACTGACTTGCACGCCGTGCAAACTGACTTGCACGCCGTGCAAACTGACCTGCACGCCGTGCAAACTGATTTGCACGCCGTGCACCTGGGCTGAAACTCGTTCCACTATCTGTAACTTTGCACGCCGTGCAATCTGACTTTGCACGCCGTGCAACCTGCGCAGAAACGGAAATCCCCGATATAAGCTTTCTGTGATGTTGCACGCCGTGCAAAACGGATTTGCACGCCGTGCAACCTGCGCAGAGGCGGAAATTGCAGAAATAAAAGAGAAGATTGGGGTCGATTCGGGGGAAATCTTCGCACGAAATACCTTGGGAACTTCAAGACGACCTAGCAGCAACCCGTAGACGTTGCTTTTCACGTCTTTGGCCGCTCCTAGCACCTCCTTGGCCGGCGCCTACCTTGGCCGGGCAGCAAGAACAAAGAAGGAAGGGGAAAGAAGAAGGTGAAGAAGAAGAAGATGATGCAGCCGGTTGGTTTGGCTGGAGAAGATGAAGAAATTGAAGAAGAACGGAGAAGGAATGAACTTGGTTGCCTAGCTTCTCCTCTAGCTTGCTCTCTCTCCCTTTCTCCTTCTCTGTTTTTCCCAAGCGGCAACCGAAGGAAATGAACTATCGTTCATTCCAAAGTCGGTTAATAGAGTTAAAAAGGAAAAACTGAAGGAAAGGATAAGGAAGGGCGCCCAAGGGGCCGGATGCAAATTGCCCAAAAACTTTCCGAAATTGCACATAGGTCCCTGTACACTAAAAAGCTTATATCTTTTTACTCGTAGGTCGTTTTCACATGATTTCTTCGGCAACGGATTAAGCACAAACTTGCCCTCAATCTCAGGATAAGAGAACAAGATAATGATACATTAACACTAGATCAAAGCTCAAAACACTATTAACAAAAGCAAGTACTCATCTCAACATAACTAGTTCAATTATGCACTAACCAAGGTACTTACTTGTAAAACGAAATATGGGTCATAACAATCTCCCTCCCTTATAAGAATTTCGTCCCGAAATTCCTAAAAGAGAAAAGGAAACTTGTTACGCATTTCTGATTCAAGCTCCCACGTAGCTTCCTCTATATTATGGTTTCTCCATAAAACCTTCACTAAAGGTATCTCGCGATTCTTAAGCTTTTTGATCCGGTGATCAACTATCTGCACTGGTCCTTCAACATAGGACACATCTGTTCTAAGCTGCGCCGGTTCTGGATCTAGAATCTTTTCTGTACCAGGATGACACTTTTTCAGCATAGACACGTGGAAGACATCATGAAGATTTGCCAACTCAGACGGCAAATCCAACCTGTAAGCTACAGGTCCAATCCTCTCAACAATAGGATATGGACCCATATACCTAGGGGTCAACTTACCCCTCTTGCCAAACCTCAGCACTCCCTTCCACAGTGAAACTTTCAAGTAAACCTCGTCACCAACCTCAAACTCAAGAGGTCGACGTCATCTCTCTGCATAACTTTTCTGTCTATCCTGAGCAGCTTTTAACTGATCCCTGATCACAGATATATTCTCTGTAGTTATATCAACTAATTCAGGTCCAAGAATTTCCTTCTCACCCACCTCGTACCAACAAACTGGCGATCTACACTTCCTGCCATAAAGAGCTTCATATGGAGCCATTCCAAGACTAGAATGGTAACTATTATTATATGCAAACTCCATCAGGCTTAAGTGTTCTTCCTAGTTGCCTCTAAACTGTAGCACGCATGCTCTCAGCATGTCTTCAAGGGTCTGAATGGTCCTCTCAGATTGGCCATCTGTCTGCGGGTGAAACGTTGTACTGAACCTCAGCTTTGTGCCCAACGCACGATGTAACTGATTCCAGAATCTAGATGTAAACTTTGGATCTCTGTCAGAAATAATGGAAACTGGAATCCCATGTAATCTGATTACCTCGTCCACATAAACCTTAGCCAGCTTTGGAACGTAAAAGGTTGACTTGACAGGAAGAAAGTGAGCAGACTTAGTTAGTCTATCCACAATCACCCATATCGAGTCCGAACCCTTAGATGTCCTGGGTAATCCTACCACAAAGTCCATCGTGATGTGTTCCCATTTCCATTCTGGTATAGGAAGCGACTGCAAAGTACCAGCAGGTTTATGATGCTCATCCTTAACCTGCTGACACACCCCGCACCTAGCCACGTATTCAGCCACATCCTTTTTCATACCAGACCACCAGTACAGCTCTTTGAGGTTCCTGTACATCTTTGTGTTACCTGGATGCATAGCATACATAGAAGTATGCGCTTCCTCAAGAATCTGCTCTTTCAGCTCACTGTTTCCAGGTACACATAACCTATCATGAAGATACAACATGCCTTCATCAGAAAACCTGAACTCTGCTCTCTTACCTTCTGACATATCCTGCATGATTTGCCACAACTCATCATCACTCTGCTGTAATTCCTTAATCTGATTATAAAAAGTAGGTCTGACTTGCATCTGAGCAATCAACCCACTTTGTCCAGTCACATCCAAATCCAAGTTCAATTTTCGCATATCTACAAGCAAGTCTCTCTTGAAACATTCCATAGAAAATGCATTAGTTGTTGAACTTGACTTTCTACTCAAGGCATCAGCTACAACATTTGCCTTACCCGGATGGTAATCGATTGTCACATCATAGTCTTTGATCAGCTCAAGCCATCTGTGTTGTCTCAAATTCAAGTCTCTCTGAGTGAAGATATATTTCAGGCTCTTATGATCTGTAAACACCTGACATGTCTCACCATACAAGTAGTGACGCCATGTCTTAAGAGCATGAACTATAGCAGCTAATTCCAAATCATGAACAGGGTAATTCTCTTCATTCTTCTTAAGTTGTCTAGATGCGTAAGCCACAACTTTGCCTTCTTGCATCAGTACACAGCCCAAACCTCTCCTGGAAGCATCACAGAACACTGTATAGCCTTTATTTGCTTCAGGCAAAACCAACACTGGTGCTGAAGTCAACTTTCTCTTCAAGATCTGAAAACTCTTCTCACAGTTATCAGACCAAACAAACGGTGCATTCTTCCTCGTCAAACGTGTCAAGGGTGATGCTAGCACGCTGAAGTTCTGTATAAACCTTCTGTAATAGCCTGCTAAACCCAAGAAACTTCTGATCTCCGTAGGAGTCTTAGGTTGTTCCCACTGAAGCACGGAATCAACTTTCTTAGGGTCCGCGCTAACTCCATCTTTCGAGATAACATGTCCAAGAAATGCTACCTCGGCCAACCAGAATTCACACTTGCTAAACTTAGCATACAACTGGTGTTGCCTCAACAACTGCAACACTACTCTCAGGTGTTGCTCATGTTGCTCATCATCTCTGGAGTAGATCAGAATATCATCTATAAAAACTACAATAAACTGATCTAGGAACGGTTTGAAAATCCGATTCATCATATCCATAAAGGCTGCTGGGGCATTGGTCAGCCCAAATGACATGACCAAAAACTCATAATGCCCATACCTGGTTCTGAAAGTTGTTTTAGGAATATCAGAAGCCTTTATTCTGAGCTGATGATATCCAGATCTCAAATCTATTTTAGAGAAGATCGTCGCTCCACGCAACTGATCAAACAGATCATCTATTCTCAGCAATGGATACTTGTTCTTTATAGTGATCTTGTTCAGTTGCCTGTAATCTATACAGAGATGCATGGTACCATCCTTTTTCTTAACAAACAGGACTGGAGCACCCCACGGTGAAGAACTGGGTCTAATGAAACCCTTATCTAGCAACTCCTGTAACTGCACCTTAAGTTCTTTCAACTCAGCAGGTGCCATTCTATAGGCTGGCAGTGCTACTGGATGACTACCTGGATATATCTGAATCTCAAAATCAATGTCTCTGACAGGAGGTAAGCCTGGTAACTCTTCTGGAAAAACATCAGAGAACTCACGAACCACAGGCACATCATAAATACTGGCAGTGCTCTTCTCTGCTCTGGTGTCAACCACATGAGCAAGGAACGCTTCACATCCTTTCTGTAACATCTTATCAGCTGCAGCAGCTGATATTATGCACGTAGGCAGAACTTTCCTGTCTCCAGTAAAGACACAAGAAAATTCCCCTAGTTGAAAGGTAGCTTCCTTCTTCCAACAATCGAGTTGCACTCGATATGTTTCAAGACAATCCATACCCAAGATGACTTGAAAGGTATTTACATCCAAAGGTATGAGATTAGCAGCAAAGGTGAAACCTCCAAAAGATAACAAGCATCCGGGACAGAACTCGGATAAAACTGTTGGTCCACCTAGTGGAACCCTCAACACTAACTCATCTACCAACTCTCGAGTTAACAGATTAAGTTTACTGACTAAAGAGTGTTGTATAAAAGAGTGAGTAGCACCCGGATCTATCAAAACTGAGACTGGTATACTATTAAACAAAAGCATCTCTCCTGTAACAACTTGTGAAGAAATTATACCTTCCTGAGGTGTCAAAGAGAAGAAACGTGCTGAAGCTCTCCCTCTGCCACGCTGTCCTCTCTGACCACTTCTGCCACTGGCCACTCCACCACCTCTAGAACCAAAAGCCACAGAAGAACTCGGAACATCATGGTACTGGGGCTGGAAAGCTTGTGATGCTACTTGCTGAAGCTGAGGACATTCCCTTTTTAGGTGTCCTACTTGTCCACAGACAAAACAACTTGGACCCCAACACTGACCAGTGTGTAGTCTTCCACATTTTTCACATGGCGGTATCTCTTGTCTCTGGGGACCTGTCACTGACATTGACGACCCAGAAGACCGTCCACTAGACGCACTACCCCATCTCCCTGGGTTGTATCCCCCTCTGCCTCTAGAAGTAGTGACATCCTCAGATCTCTGCCTGCCGAAACAACCAAAACCACGCCCAAGTTTAGAAAAGAAACCTCTACCTCCACCTCTGTATCCACTACTGGATTGCCCTCTACTGAAATCTGCAGATCTCTTCTTAGACTCAGGCACCTTGTCAGCATTCACAGATTCTTCAACCTGTCTAGCAGCCTCAACAAACTCACCAAAGTTCTCTCTGTTCCTCCTACTAGTAGCAGAAACTATATGCCGAATCTCTGGCCTCAGCCCTTCTTGAAACCTTCTGCATCTCTCTATGTTATCGGGAACAAGCTGCGGACAGAAGTTCGCTAACCGGGTGAAAAGCGCTTCATACTCAGTAACTGTCATGTTCCCCTGCTTAATGTTCTGTAACTGCCTGATTTTCTCATTAAGAAAAGTAGGTGGATAAAACTTAAGATGAAACTCTTCAGAGAAATCCTGCCAAGAAAGCTCTGTACCTCTCCTCTTTTCCTCCACACTATGCCACCACAGCTCTGCATCGCCTGTCAAAAGGTAAACTGCATGATTAATCTTCTTCTCTTCTGGAAGATCCATCAAGCGAAAGACCTTCTCTATCTGTCTCCACCACTCATCTGCCTCCGCAGGATCCGTAGTACCACTGAATTCTGCACCGCCAAGCTTCTTTACAAGCTCATAAGATCGCATCAGATCCTTACTGCTGGTAGAAGTAGAAGCTCGCCTATCAGCCTTGTACTTTTCTTTGGTTTCCAGAAACATCCTGTACATCCGGGATGCTTCATCCACGTGGTCACCACCACCTGGACCCAAGTACAAAGGATCAGGGCCAACATGGCTCTCGGCCTGATCATCACGATCAAAACCTCTTCCTGCCATCTGCAATGATATAACAGAATATTTCCTGTTAGAAAACTATAGATAGAAGAAAGACACCTAAACCTTAATCCTATTGGTCTCTTATCGTCCCCTGACTTGGACTCTGAGTAACTATGTACTCAACCTCGCTCTGATACCAAGATGACACACCCCGATTTCGCATTAACCACTAATCACGAGATTAGGGCGCGACGGAGGGATTATCACATAAACGAATCGCTGAAAACTTTTTCTTTTAAAAACCTCGTAATGATATCCGGATTATTGCTGTAAACTGAAACACAATAAACTATTGCGGAAGCATTTCAATTACACTGGCTAGAGATTATAAACAAAGTTTACAACATGTAACATTGTTTAACAGAAAGTAAACATAACAGTTAATTTACATCTTTATACACATTCCACAAACGTACTCTCTCTCACCCACACCATGTCCCAAAGATTGAGGGGAAAGTACTAAGAGACCTCTAACTAGACTAACTACGAACCTTCTATAGACTAGGCGTTAGGATGAAACGATCCTTCCGATTCCTGATGCTGATGCTGACCTGAAAATGTTTGAGTAGAGGGATGAGCCTACTCGCTCAGTGAATAACATTTCACTTAGCTATCACTAAATAACTCATCAGGTTTATAACTGAAATAGATAAATATACAGTTTCAACAGGTCAGTTCTATTGACATGACAGATTTACAGGTAATAATCACATTTCTATGCATCAACAAGCATTTCAGATAAATAAACAGATTTATAAATTTACTGTGATCCTAAATGATTTCTTATTCATTTTATTATTTTGCCCTAAATATATGCAGTGTACTCTGCATATAAAGATCCACAGCAAGTTCATGCTACGGTCCCACCGTACAAGACTTAGCGACACACCCGGGAAATGCTAAGTCTGACGCCAGCCCTGCTCTGCCACAGGACCACAGGCTCTCCGGCCTACAGGCTCTCCGGCCTCAATGCACTACTCCGAGTGCTCTAGACTCCTCCTCTAACCTGAGTACACAGGCGGAGAGTCTCACGGGGTTACTACCGTGACTCCACACGGATTAATGTTGAATAACCCCCATTTTCCTCCAGTGCCACCGTGACTCCGCACGCGTTGTTGTTGGACACTGCCTCTATTTCCTCGTTTGTCCGTGACACAGGCACGGATGATGTTGCAACACGAGTTTCACCCCTAAGTTGCAGATACCTCTTAGGGGTTCTACGGTGTTAGGGCACCTAGGTCTATTAATTAATTCACAGATAAACAATTTAACAGAAATATCACATTACAACTGTAAAACACAGAATTTCCTCTTTCTCATCATTCTTATCACGCATTTCAAGTTCCCATGAACTTATCATACTAAAAATACATGCTACACTGTTTAAAGGTCATATCAACTGATACTGAAGCAAATAAACATTTAAAATGAGTTAAATAATGATTTCTAAATGAACTGCCACTCACCCACTTCGGTGTGTTCGTATACACCAAAAAACGTCCACAAACACGCCTAATTCTGCCCTTTACAGCAGCGTGCACGCCGTGCACCTAGGCTGCACGCCGTGCACCTTCAGTGCACTTCTGATCTACTTTTCTGCACCTTTGCACGCCGTGCAAACTGACTTGCACGCCGTGCAAACTGACCTGCACGCCGTGCAAACTGATTTGCACGCCGTGCACCTGGGCTGAAACTCGTTCTGCTATTTGTAACTTTGCACGCCGTGCAATCTGACTTTGCACGCCGTGCAACCTGTGCAGAAACGGAAATCCCCGATATAAGCTTTCTGTGATGTTGCACGCCGTGCAAAACGGATTTGCACGCCGTGCAACCTACGCAGAGGCGGAAATTGCAGAAATAAAAGAGAAGATTGGGGTCGATTCGGGGGAAATCTTCGCATGAAATACCTTGGGAACTTCAAGACGACCTAGCAGCAACCCGTAGACGTTGCTTTTCACGTCTTTGGCCGCTCCTAGCACCTCCTTGTCCGGCGCCTACCTTGGCCGGGCAGCAAGAACAAAGAAGGAAGGGGAAAGAAGAAGGTGAAGAAGAAGAAGATGATGCAGCCGGTTGGTTTGGCTGGAGAAGATGAAGAAATTGAAGAAGAACGGAGAAGGAATGAACTTGGTTGCCTAGCTTCTCCTCTAGCTTGCTCTCTCTCCCTTTCTCCTTCTCTGTTTTTCCCAAGCGGCAACCGAAGGAAATGAACTATCGTTCATTCCAAAGTCGGTTAATAGAGTTAAAAAGGAAAAACTGAAGGAAAGGATAAGGAAGGGCGCCCAGGGGGCCGGATGCAAATTGCCCAAAAACTTTCCAAATTTGCACATAGGTCCCTGTACACTAAAAAGCTTATATTTTTTTACTCGTAGGTCGTTTTCACATGATTTCTTCAGCAACGGATTAAGCACAAACTTGCCCTCGATCTCAGGACAAGAGAACTAGCTAATGATACATTAACACTAGCTCAAAGCTCAAAACACTATTAACAAAAGCAAGTACTCATCTCAACATAACTAGTTCAATTATGCACTAACCAAGGTACTTACTTGTAAAACGAAATATGGGTCATAACAAGTTATTTTCAGCCATAAGGGAAACGTCGATAAAATCCTCAGAAAACTAGTCAGGATAATCATAAGTGTAACCACATACCTGTTCTGCTTTCATCAAGATCCTTCTTTTTGAGATAGAGTCAACCATGTAGGGAAATCCAATCAAGAAAACAAGTATACACAAGGATCCTGAAATAAACATGCAATTTCCTTTTATCAAGATTTATCCAATCCAACTTACTTCTTAGGATTTCTATTTCTCTTTTTAGGACTTCATTTATAATTAGGGTTTTGACTTTACTTTTAATACCATAAACCCTAATTAGACAAAACTACATATAACCATCAGTTTCTCATCCTATTTCTCCTAATAGAATTAGGATCGGGTTATGACCCCACCTTCCGGTAACCCCCAATTAAGGGAGACTGAATGGTCGAAGCCACACCCATAATTTCGGGATCAAAGGTTTGGAAATTAACCAAGAACAATTATTAAATTTTAACAGACTAAACTGAAAAGTTGTAAGAAAATAAACTTTTGCATACCTTTTTTTTTAACTTGGATCTCTAAACTTCTATCCACTTAAGGATTGTACTCTAACTAATCCTCCTTGTATTTTATTTCATGTATTTCCCAATATGACGATTTACTGTTTGTTCTTTTGGCTTGTACCTAAAATGCCGATAAACAAAACGTCAGTCAGCTGAAGATGGTATGTGGGGGAAACAATAATCATGCAATTATTCTTAACAATGTAATCATTTAACAACCAAGATTACGTTTTAAGCCATACTACTCAATCCTTAACTATCCCCTAACTCTGTGCTATCCCTGCAGTGGACTTGTATGCTACCTCTCTTTAGGTAGATTCTTATCCCCATGGTCCTACCTTACAGGTAGCCAATACATAGGGTAATAGAGTCGCATGGCACTACCCGAAGGTAGCCCAATATCTAACTCAATGTGACTTGATAGACCTACCCTATTGGTAGCCATGTACTAAGTCATCCAATGACCTGATGGACCTACCCCATAGGTATCCATGTACTAGGTCAACTATTAAGCCACAGAGGGGACCAGGATCTGAGCTAGTAGGCACATATCTTATGTGATAGTCATATCCACATTATAGTTTGCATGAATTAAAATCATCCAACAATTAATTCATGACATCGATGAAAACTTCGGTAAACCTCGGAAAACTAACTCGAGATATTCATAAGCGTAACCACATACCTGATCTGATGATTTGAACAGAAATATCCATGCAAATAAGAATCCAATCAAGCAAGCATTTTCAACAAGATCCTGAAATAATCATGTAATTCCCTTTTTATTATTCATGTCATCAAGATCTATTAAACCTAGCTCGTTTCATAGGGTTTCTAATTCACTTTTAGGGTTTCCATTGCAATTAGGGTTTCCCTTCATCTTTTACTATTTCAAACCCTAATTTTTATACCATTACTCAAAAACCCTTGTTATCTCATCTATTCTTCAATATTAAGGTTATCTTAATAACATATAACCCTATTTTCATATTACAGGCACATTAATCATCAATTAAGCTTCTTTTTCATTAAAGCTACTATTTTATCCTTTTAATCCATGACAAGATCATTATACACATATATCATCAATTCAAAATTCATTATGGTCTAATTAACATATGAACTCAATTTGTCATTAATACTACCTTTTATTCATGAGAAAACCCTAATTACTACTTTTAGGGTTTTTGTCCAAAATTAGGAACTTTAATGCTCGAAATAGATTAAAACCATCATATAACCACATATTTTCACATCTTTCAAATTATATGTGACCTTATCTCTTTTACCCTAAATTAGGGTTTCTAAGTACTTAATCATTCTCATATGGGGTAAAAATCCTAAATCATGCAATTTTACATCTAGATCAGGTTCGAATCTAACATTATCATTCAACAGGTTATTAGTACTTCAATTAACCCATTAGGCATACTAGATTCAACCTTTAATCACAAATAGGGTTTTTAACTTAACTTTAATGCACTTTTCATCAACTTATTATACTTTTGCAATTAGACACGGAATCAATCTTGAAAATCATTTTTATTGGATTTCTCTCGTTCTCCTGGTCAAAATTCATATATTACTTGTCCTAATTGGAGTTACGAATATTAAGATATGAATTTTGTATGAATTACCTATTTGGGCCAATGGCATGTTGCCACGTCGTCAATTCCATGCAAAGCGGCCCGTTTGAGAATTATAATCAAAAGACGGTTGTACCCCCCCCCACTTAAATGGCCATCTTTATAATAGGGAGGGGCAGAATGGTCCAAAGGGACCTATGCCTTCTTCCACCTCGCGCAGGTGATACTGCTCTGCCCTAGCCGCGCGGGGCGCAACTTCTTCTCTTCTTCCCGAAGCCCGTTGGCCTCCGCTGACTCCCTTCTTAGCTTCAGCGCCCTCCTCCGCCCTTGGGACACCAAATAGACCACGACCAGCATGGCTAGCCTGGGCTGGGGAGAGCTACAACCCACGGCTGAGTTGCAGTCGTGCAGCTGCTATTGCAGAAGATCGTGCAAGGTCTGGGGTAGGGAAGGATGTTCGATCTCTCCTAGGTCGTCATGGGTGCCTCCTTCCTTCATCAAGATCATTTACAACTCCTCGTGGTCCCATGGCCATGCTACTCTCCCATACTAGGGTTTTGAACAAAGAAGAAGATGGGAGAGAGAGAGAAGGATGCTAGGGATTCTCTGAAACTCGATCCAGGGGGTCTACCCCTTTTATAGGGTATTGCATCCTCACCCTTAGATGCTCATCTAAGAGGAAACATGTCCTCTCCTATTAGGAATCATATTCCTTCAATGAGAAGCATGCTTTCTCTCTCCTTACTATCCCTTTGATACTTCTTATTTCTTAGATAATTAGGAATTCGAAATTCCTCTTAATCTCTTTTATAATTTCCTTCTAACCCATAGGCACGAAATTCTATTTCCTCTAATAGAACATACTTTCTTTTTAACAATACCTCATAATTCATTAATAATGTATCACTTTATCCTTTTATTTTGCAAATTTGATATTTTCTCTTTATTGGGACTCCTTGGATCCCAAGAAACTCTATTATTTCTAAATTCTTTTCCAAGGATATTTATTATCCTTCTAAATGCATATATATGCATTATTCTTCATTATTCCTCATTATCTTGTTTATTTCTTATCAAAATATTCCCTTTTAAGGATTTCTCTTTATTTCTCTTTTATTTTCCTCATTGGTATTCCATTTATCATTAGGAATCCTTGGGATACGAAATTCCACAAAGGATAACTCAATTATATCTCTTTTCACTTGTTTTCCACATTTTATCATTATTTTCAATTTCTTTCTTAATAAAGAAATACCTAATTAATATTTTCTTTTATTATTGCACTCTTTATGCAACTTTGGACTCCTTGGAACCCAAGGAACCCAAGAGGCACGAAATCCCTCTTTGGATTTGCCTTCTAGAGGTTTCCACATTTTTCCTTTTCTTAATTATTCAATTATTCATTCACTAATTGAATTTTCTTATTATATGGGCCCAATAGCCCATAAATCCCACAACAAAACCATCAAGGCTATTGTAAATGAAATTCATTTATTCAAAACAAATTATATCATTATTTGTTCAATTATCTTTGATATGAGAAATTACATTTCTCACCAATTGAACCCAAAAATTGGGGTTGTAACAGATCATCATTAAACATCATATTTCCATATTTTCGAATTAAATATGGTCATCTCTACATTTACCCTAAATAGCCAACATTTCATGTGAAATAGGTTAAAACTCCACTTTAATATTTAACAAGTTAATACCTCCCAAATTAACCCATTAATCCACAAAGATCCATCCTTTATACTCAATTGGGGTTTCTAAGGTTTCTTACAAAACCCTAACCATCTAAATTATCTTCATTATGAATTCTCTAATCCAAACTAAGTTCAAGAATCATTATATTATAGTTGTATTCTTGCAATATCATATTATGACCACTAAAACTCATATTCACTCAAATCAGGGTTTTTAGTCCATTAAACCATGTTCATGGTCATAAAACCCTAAAACCAACATACTAATCATCCTTTTATGATTTTACCATTCCTTTTATTCTTAACAAGTTAAGATTGATCAAAAACATATAAAAGATTCATCATGTTCATTTTTATATCATTCTAGGGTTTTTCTATCAATTAATGCAACAAAATATGTAAAACCCTATACTTTTTAGTTCCAAGTAGAAATGGGCTTCAAATATAATTTCTTTGTATTCTGCTCGTTCTGAGGATCAATTTTCATATAAGACTTGTTTTAATCCGAGTTTCCTAAAATTAATTACGATTTTAGCAAAAGTTACCTTTTTGGACCAATGGCATGTTGCCACGTCCTCCAGTTCATGTGACGTTTCTTGCCAAGGAAAACATAACCGAGTTATGTTTTTACCCTCACTTAAGCAATCCGCTCTGCACAGCACAGAGGGGTAGAACTGTCAAACTGGTTGGATCTTCTTCAACCTCCATCTTGCATGAACCAACTGCCCTAGCTTCCAAGGGTGCGGCTCCAGCTCCATCCCTGGACCCCGTCGGTGACCAGGAACTACGTCTTCCTCTCCGACAGCCCCTGACGCAACCCCACAGGCCCGACTCCACGGTCAGGACCCCAGGCCCGACTCCACGGCCAGGATGGCCGGGCGTGCGACTTTTAGCTCTCGACCTTGCATCCGTGTTGTGGTCTTCCTGTTGTCATTACGCGAAGGCATGAGCAAGGGGGTGATGGCCAATATCCCCAGAGTCGTCGTGGGTGCACTCTTCACTCATCAAGATCGGTTACATGATCCTTGTGGTGCCATGGCCACTCTGCTCCTCTATCTAGGGTTTAGAACAAAGAAGATGTAGAAGAAGAGAGAGATGAGAGAGGGAGGGATGTAGGGATCTCCTTGGGCTCGACCCAGAGGTCATAACCTTTTATAGAGGAGGGTACAAAGCCCTAGGTGGGTTATCCATGAGTTACCAAGCACTTTCCCAAAAGAAACTCTTTTCCTTCAATGTGAAGTAAGTTTCTCTCTCTCCTATTTATCTTTTTAGATATTCCTTCTTATTTATATATTAGGAATTCGAAAATCATCCTCCTTATTGCTTTTTAAACCATTGGCACAAAATTCTATTTTCGTTTAATAGAAAATACTTCCTTTTTAGCAATACCACATAATCCATTAATAATATATTCACATTATCTTCTTATTTGACATTATTGGTATTTTCTCTTTCCTCTTTCTTCATTGGGGCTCCTTGGACCCCAAGGAACTCCAAGATTTCGAAATTCCTTCATAAGGATACTTATTATCCTTCTAAATGCATCAATATGCATTATTTCACATTGTCTTGTTTATTTCTTATTAAAATAACTCCTTTTGAGGTTTTCTCATTATTTATCTTTTATTTTCCTCATTGGTATTCCTTTTATCATTAGGAATCCTTGGGATACGAAATTCCACCAAGGATAACCCAATTATACCTTTTTCCACTTATTTCCAATATTTTATCATTATTTTCAATTTCTTTCTTAATAAAGAAATACTTAATTGATCTTTTCTTTTCTTATTGCACTCTTTATGCAACTTTGGACTCCTTGGTACCCAAGGAACCTAAGAGGCACGAATCCCCTCTTTGGATTTGCCTTCTAGAGGGTTCCACCTCATTCTTTTCTCAAATATTTAATTATTCATTCACTAATTGAATTTTCTTGTTATTTGGGCCCAATAGCCAATAAAGCCCACAACACAAACATCAAGGCTATTGTAAACAAAATCCATGTATTCAAAACAAATCGTATCTTTATTTGTTCAAATATTATTAATATGAGAAATTACATTTCTCAGAAAATGAACCCAAAAATTGGGGTTGTAACATCCTTCCCCTCTTATAGGAATTTTGTCCTCAAAATTCTATCAAACAAACAAACAATTCAGGATAAGACTTTTCCATGTCCATCATTGGTCCCTATGTGGCTTTACCGTACTCATGGCACTTCCAAATAACCCTTATCATCACATATTCTTTTCTCTAAGTTCTCTCATCCTAGCGTCTATAAACTGCATAGGTGGACTCAGGCCATTTCAGCCTCCCTTGGGCTCACTAGGTTCTTTGCTTAGCACATGGTTGGGGTACCTCACATAGTGCTCTAAATTGGACACATGGAACTCATCACACATTACTTTATCCTGAGGGGTAAGATCAAACTTAACCTTCTCCACCAAGCCATATCAAAAGAACCCATGCATCGGGGACTCATCTCTCTTAGCTATAACTTAGAGGGGTCGGATTTTTATGTCACATATTCTCCCACAATGAACTACATGCCAGTCTACTTTACATCTGCTCATGACTTTCGTCATCTCTAGGCTCCTTTCATCCATTGCATGATCAAAGCGACTTCATCTACACACATTGTGGTCCTTTTCTAACCATCACATGGTCCTTTCACCAACATCACCTTACTGAAGTGGTGACCGACACAACATCCCTTACAGAGCTTCTTTAAATCCCAATACTGGCTATGGTGTTCATCATCACATCTTTCATAGGACAAGAACTTTTTCTAGCTATCACCCTGAATGAGCACATATGCTCTCATCAAACCCTTTAGTCTGGATCATACTAACCATTAGTTAGGGGTGATAAATTGTACTAACATCGATTTCTTCATGTACCTACTTCCACCTTTTAGAAGGGAACCCTTAGGTCAAACTTAAAAACCTTTGAACTTGCAACATGGTGTAGTTGAATCATCTCTCTCATGGGTAGTTCAACCAAATCTGTCCCTGGGCAGAACTCTTTCTTTCTCATGTCATCTGGGTAAGACGATTTGCCATACCCCATATTGCATCTCGACCTTCCTAGGTCCATGGGAGACTTACAACATCCATAGTGATGAACTCCCTTTCTCTTTTGGGGACCCTTTATCCTTTATCTCAATGCACTGGGTAACTGGTGCTCGTCCTTCTCCCTCGGCTTGTATGGCCATATACCACATGCAACTTTATCTTAGGCATATAAAGTACTACTGTCACTTATTATCTTGGTAGTACCACGGTGTATGGTGATCTTCAATCATGATTTTATGTATGTCATTATTCCTCAAGATCTATTCCTCAAAAACCCTAAACCACTCTAGTCGGGGTTTCATCACCTTCCTTTCCAAAGAAGTGCATTTGGGGTTCTACCACCATTCTTTCGTTGCATCAAGGTCTAAACTGGCTAACCAGACAACCATTAATTGATCTCGTTGCATTAGTGTTAGCCAAACATATCTTCTTTTCCAAACTCAGGGTTAGTTTAACAACCTCTTCTAGCCAAACTAGGCAGATATCTCGACCAGAGCATCCATTACCACTTCACCTTCTTATGTATTAGGTAACATTGAAATCATACACTTCCATGTATTTCACTTATCATCTCAAACTTGAATTCTAAGTCTATCTTCATCAAGAAAACTCTGAGCTCATTCTTTTAGTTTTCGAACTCAACCTTATATAACTCATAGCTCATGCTAAAACATCCTTATAAGGTGACTACCCCATTCCTCTTAGTGTTTGCAAACCATCCATGTTTCATTCACTTTACCAGGGTATGTTATCTTCTCTGTCCCCATATCTCGTGGCAATGTTCCAACCCACATTATCTTTATCCTTGGTGTAAGGCATGTGTATTGTCCTATCTCTCACTCCCATAACAAGAGGAAATAAGCATTTGGCGGCCGTCCAAACACAAAATTCTTCATGTTCCAAGATTAGAGATTGTACATCCCACCTTGCCAATACACCTTTAAATCTAAGTTGCAACATGCCACATATGTCTCCACATCACAAACATCATGACATCAAATATTACTTCTATGGAAAACTGGTTTTGAACCTACTTGGGTCCACACAATGCTTGGTCATTTCCTATAGGTCTGTAGGGTTTCGGCACTTTTGGGGTCATCCCTCTTCCCTTATGCATTCAGAGAGTGCCCTACTCATCTGCCCTTTGGGTCCCATGAGTTCATGAAGGTGATCAATCTCCTAACCCATGGCCCTCAGACAATGATAGTTGTTACCTCCCGACCCTATGGTCATGTGCAACTAGGGAATTAGGCAACTCCTACTTCCATCGGTCTTATCCCTACCTGACCCTAGGATAGACTTAAGATTTTCTTGTAGTACATGTTCAACTTAGAACCTTACCCAAGCCTTAATCATCTCTCTTTCTGCATTCAAGGGATGACTTCCATTCTTTCATAGGATTCATGGTAACCTGCCTACCTTGGTCAAGCCCCATACCGGTTACCTCCATGGTAACACCTCCACATGCACTTAGATATGGATATCTATGGGTCTACAGGTTCATTCTCATACCATGTACTTTTCACTTAGCTTCTCACGATCCTATGAGACCTCTTTAGGTTACCTTAAACCAACAAAACTGGTATACACCCTATAAAAGGGTCCCTCTCCCGGGATGGGAGGAAACTACCACTCTTGACCACAAGGTCACAAACATCCTTAGGTCTAGGGTTTACATCCATATGCTTAACCCTAGTAAGCTATTAAGGAACAAGATGACCACCTATTAAACCATGTTGGGTCATACTTGTTCTCATCCTCAACACTGGATCACAATCATACCTTCCCATGTCATCCACTTAGCCATGAGGGGTTCATCAAACATACCTTTAACTTAAGGGGTTTTCTTTTCCTCTCAATATAGGAGGCACCATGCTCGCATCTAGAGAAACTCAACTCTCATCACGTGCATTAGGTACATCACTTCCCCTCTTAGGAACCCTAGGTTCACTTTTAGGTTTCGAACTGCATGCTCTATCTCTTAACCATGAACCAACCATGTATCGGGTATGACATACACTTCCTATCTTCCTTTTTCCTCGATCAAAACTTTAAAGTTGAGTCCTCCTCAAGGACAATCAACAAGGTACAAGGCCTCATAACTTGTTACTATACCTCTCCAGGTCTAAGGAACTCCTCTTCCTATCTCAGAAGGTAAACACCTATACCACAGGCACATAGGTACCAAAAGAATCATCCTCTCTCTAGGGTTTGGTTCCTCTAAAGGAAACCAAGATATCAGCGACTTCCAGGGATCGGACATGAGGCAACCACTATCATCCATTGTTCCTCATATCTCAGGGTTTTAGGCTTCCAACCTTCTTGCTGGGTTTCCTGCTCTCTCTCTAGAGCTAACCCTACATCCAACCTCACCATTATAGGTCATCTCTTCATGAAGGATCAACCTCAAAAGCATGCCCCTACCTGGATGAAGCCTATGTTCAAATTATGTTCGCTCAAGGTTATCCATAGTTCCTTATGCTTATTTCATAAGCCATCCTTCATACTCTCCTGGTCAGGGTTTCAACCTATTGCTCACACTACTAACATACCCTGGGTGCATGCTATGCCCTACTCGCATAAGCCCATATGGTTTCTACAGGTCCTTCACTAACATCATCATCAAAGGAGCTATCCTTTACCCTAACATGCATGACCCTTCTCGGGGTTGGGTCGCCAGAGGTACTAGGTCATCCAACCTCTCATGGCTCATACGTCATCCAAAGTATGTCCATCCAAACACCTTGTCTAACTCATCATGCCATCTCTCTCTAACCTTCACTGAGGGTTAGGGTTAACATCATCCTCAGAGGATGTTCCAGGTCTCTACTTGTAATGGAGATCTCTATCTCCAAGACTAACTCTCTTTATTTATCCTCCTGACAAGAAGGTCTAGCCTCCGGTCTCTTCTCAGGGCATGAAAACTTATGTCATATGACCTACGCATGTATCTATACTTTAGTTTGCACTTAATCTATTAAGCTTATGTCCATGACATCTTATTTACATGTTTTTCATTAATTTGGTGGAGTATTCCTTATACCTTATTAACCTTACACATACCTCAAGAGGGTGAGGAGAAGAGAGAAAACCCTAATCCTTAAGGTCCTTAACAAAAATTATGATGAGGAGGGATGAATGAGATGAGAAAGTCCTAAAGGTATCTTATTTTGATTCATACCCTAAGACTTTGGCCAAGCAGTCACATAGATCTGGGAGTCCTCCTATTTCGACTAGCGGTGTGGAGGAAAATATTTCCAACACCCAGTCGTGATCCTTTTCTAGACACCTCTGTCTTTCGGATAATCCTCTAATAACTCCCTTGGGTTCTATGGAGTTTGTAAAATTTAATAATTATTAATGGTTAACTAAGGAACCTACGCTCTGATACCAAATGTTACGACCCCACCTCCCAATAACCCCCCAATTAAGGGAGACGGAGAGGTCAAAGTCACACCCATAACTTCTGTATCAAAGGTTCGGCACTTAACCAAGAACAATTATTAAATTTTGAAAATCTATATTGAAAAGCTGTAATAAAATTTTACATACCTTTTGAAAATCTTGGATTTCTAAACTTCTATCCATGTATGTATTCTACTCTAACTAATCCTCCTTGCATTTTACTTCATGTATTTCTCAATATGATGATTTACTGTTTGTCCATTTGGCTTGCACCTAAAACGTCGATAAACAAAACGTCGGTCAGCTGAAGCTGGTATGTGGGGGAAACAATAATCATGCAATTATTTGTAACAAAGTAATCATTCAATTAATCATTTAACAACCAAGATTATGGTTTAAATATAACTCCGCGATCCATGAGTACCCTATCCTCTGTGCTATCCCTACAGTGGACCCGGATACTACCCTTCTTATGGTAGATCCCCACTAAACCCCGCATGGTCCCACCTATAGGTGAACCAGTTTCTAGGGTTGAGTCACATGGCACTACTCATAAGTATCCCACTCCTTAACTCATTGAAGGCTAATGGGTCTCATGGAACTATACTTGGTAGCCCAATTTCTAACCCACGACAACCTAGACCTTACTCTAGGTTACCCCTTTTTAGCCTTTACAAGCCCTAGAGGTGCACCCGGATCTATCCAGTTATACATGTATATTCATAGTGATAGTCATAGTCACTCTATAGTTGCATGAAATAAAAGCATCCAACATTTATTTCAAGCCATAAGGGAAACGTCGATAAAATCCTCAAAAAACTAGTCGGGATAATCATAAGCGTAACCACATTCATGTTCTGCTTTCATCAAGATCCTACTTTTTGAGATAGAGTCAACCATGTAGGGAAATCCAATCAAGCAAACAAGTATACACAAGGATCATGAAATAAACATGCAATTTCCTTTTATCAAGATTTATCCAATCCAACTTACTTCTTAGGATTTCTATTTCTCTTTTTAGGGTTTCATTTGTAATTAGGGTTTTGACTTTACTTTTAATACCATAAACCCTAATTAGACAAAACTACATATAACCATCAATTTCTCATCCTATTTCTCCTAATAGAATTAGGATCGTCATTTAACATCATATTTCCATATTTTCAAATTAAATATGGTCATCTCTTACTTTACCCTAAATAACCAACATTTCATGTGAAATAGGTTAAAACTCCACTGTAATATTTAACAAGTTAATAACTCCCAAATTAACCCATTAATCCACAAAGATCCATCCTTTATACTCAATTGGGGTTTCTAAGGTTTCTTACAAAACCCTAACCATCTAAATTATCTTCATTAAGAATTCTCTAATCCAAACTAAGTTCAAGAATCATTATATTATAGTTGTATTCTTGCAATATCGGATTATGACCACTAAAACTCATATTCACTCAAATCAGGGTTTTTAGTCCATTAAACCATGTTCATGGTCATAAAACCCTAAAACCAACATACTAATCATCCTTTTATGATTTTACCATTCCTTTTATTCTTAACAGGTTAAGATTGATCAAAAACATATAAAAGATTCATCATGTTTGTTTTTATATCATTCTAGGGTTTTTCTATCAATTAATGCATCAAAAGATGTAAAACCCTATACTTTTAGAGTTCCAAGGATAAATAGGCTTCAAATATAATTTCTTTGTATTCCTCTCATTCTGAGGATCAATTTTCATATAAGACTTGTTTTAATCTGAGTTTCCTAGAATTAATTACGATTTTAGCAAAAGTTACCTTTTTGGACCAATGGCATGTTGCCACGTCCTCCAGTTCATACGACGTTGCTTGCCAAGAAAAACATAACTGAGTTACATTTTTACCCTCACTTAAGCAATCTGCTCTACACAGCGTGGAGGGGTAGAACCATAAAACTAGTTGGATCTTCTTCAACCTCCATCTTGCACGAACCAGCTGCCCTAGCTGCCAAGGGCGCGGCTCCAGCTCCATCCCTGGACCCCGTTGGTGACCAGGAACTACATCTTCCTCTCTGATAGCCCCTGACGCAACCCCCCCAGGCCCGTCTCCACAGTCAGGATGGTCGGGCATTCGGCTTTTAGCTCTCGACCTTGCAGCTGTGCTACAGTCTTCCTGCTGTCATTGTGCGAAGGTGCGAGCAAGGGGGTGATGGCCAATATCCCCAGAGTCATCGTGGGTGCACTCTTCACTCATCAAGATCGGTTGCATGATCCTTGTGGTGTCATGGCCACACTGCTCCTCTATCTAGGGTTTAGAGAAAAGAAGATGTAGAAGAAGAGAGAGATGAGAGAGGGAGGGATGCAGGGATCTCCTTGGGTTCGACCCAGAGGACATAACCTTTTATAGAGGAGGGTACAAAGCCCTAGGTGGGTTATCCATGAGTTACCAAGCACTTTCCCAAAAGATACTCTTTTCCTTCAATGTGAAGTAAGTTTCTCTCTCTCCTATTTATCTTTTTAGATATTCCTTCTTCTTTAGATATTAGGATTTCTAAAATCATCCTCCTTATTGCTTTTTAAACCATTGGCACGAAATTCTATTTTCATTTAATAGAAAATACTTCCTTTTTAGTAATACCACATTATCCATTAATAATATATTTGCATTATCTTCTTATTTGACATTATTGGTATTTTCTCTTTCCTCTTTCTTCATTGGGGCTCCTTGGATCCCAAGGAACTCCAAGATTTCAAAATTCCTTCATAAGGATACTTATTATCCTTCTAAATGCATCAATATGCATTATTTCACATTGTCTTGTTTATTTCTTATTAAAATAACTCCTTTTGAGGTTTTCTCATTATTTATCTTTTATTTTCCTCATTGGTATTCCTTTTATCATTAGGAATCCTTGGGATACGAAATTCCACCAAGGATAACCCAGTTATACCTTTTTCCACTTATTTCCAATATTTTATCATTATTTTCAATTTCTTTCTTAATCAAGAAATACTTAATTGGTCTTTTCTTTTCTTATTGCACTCTTTATGCAACTTTGGACTCCTTTGTACCCAAGGAACCCAAGAGGCACGAAATCCCTCTTTGGATTTGCCTTCTAGAGGTTTCCACCTTTTTCTTTTCTCAAATATTCAATTATTCATTCACTAATTGAATTTTCTTATTATTTGGGTCCAATAGCCAATAAAGCCCACAACACAAACATCAAGGCTATTGTAAACAAAATCCATTTATTCAAAACAAATCATATCTTTATTTGTTCAAATATTATTAATATGAGAAATTACATTTCTCAAAAAATGAACCCAAAAATTGGGGTTGTAACAAATATCTACTTCCCATATGCGTGTTCCTTGGATATGATGATCTAGATCTATTGTTACTTCTATATGTTGCCCCTATGCGAGTTTTTTTGCATCTGTTGATCCATCTCTTCTATTGCTGCTATTTACTGCCACTATGTGGGTTTCTCAGATCTATTGATCTGGATTTGCTGCTCCTATCTTCTACCCTTATGTGGGTTCCTTGGATATATTTGAATCTAGCTACTTCTCCCTTTACCCTTATGTGGGTTGTTTAGATTTTCTCTTTTGCTGATGTCTTTCTACTGCTCTAGTGCTTTTACTATGATGTTGTTGTTCTATTATGAGTTTCTCAGATCTCGTCATCCAAATCTACCCTTTTGTTCTACTTACTGCATCTTCATGAGTGCCATCTCTCTGGCTGCCATGGTGACTACGGATCCTTCAAGGAACTTGTGTGTTATAATCATGAAACTTGATGGATCAAATTACCATCTTTGAGCGACATCATTCAAAATCTTTGTAAAATCCCAAGGACGTTACTCTCATATCTCTTATGCTTCTAAGGATCATCTTGATGTCTCAACGTATGACAGAAAAATAGTCCTACAACCAATGGCCCATTAATGATTTCGGCATCATGACATGGATGGTCAATAATGTTGAACCAAAGATTAGCTAGACTCTTTTTCACCTACAAAATGCCAAAGCCATGTGGGATCAATTGACCCATGTGTACTCCCATCAACAAAACCCAAAGGAGGTCTTCGATGTCTTCAAAAACTTGACTAAAATGGAGTATTGCACTGACGTCTGTGTAAAATATTATTACAACTGGTGTTCGACACTTTAGACTGAATTTGAAGTATATCATCCACTCATTGTTGATATCAAAGAAGTTCAACAGAAGCATGAAAAACTTCATCTTGTCAAATTTATAGTTGGTTTTCCACATTCCTTTACAAGTGTGGTAGACCAGATCTTATCCATTGATCCCTTACCTACACTCAGGGATGTTCTCAAGCATGTTCAACACCTTTCTTCTATGGCCTCTTTTCCTGATATTTTTTTGATCACTCGATCCTTGCAGTTCGCTCCCCTAATTCTAGTTAAGGATGTGGGCATGTTCGTGGTTAAGGCCATGATGGATGTGCTGTTGGAAGAGGTCCTATTTCTAGACCTATATGAGGTCAACCTCAACCACATCCTTCCAACCACTTCTCCAACTTCTGTGGACGTACAAACCATGATTAGGACCACTACTGGAAAAAGCATGGTGAACCTGCCTGGGCGAATCAGGTCTCCTCTAATGTCTATGAAGACTCAACTACTACTGCATCAAGATCTACTCAACCTACGGTTGAGTGAATTCACTTGGAGTTTAAAAAACTCCTCCAAGCTCATCTATCCTCACCAACAACTACTAGAGAAGGAGGTTCCTCTCCCTTACTTGCATCTCCAGCTACTACTAATAAAAAGTAAATGGGTCATTGACTTTAGCATATCTACCCATACTTTTGGTTGTTTCAAAATTTTCACTACCTTATTTAAGACTATAAAAGTTCCTCCTGTAACTGTTGTGGATGGGACTTAGTCTGCTTTCCATGGAATTAGAACTATATCTCTGTCTAAAAATCTTCTCGTAACATATGTCTTATATGTTCCACGCTTTCCTCTTAATCTACTATCTGTCAGTAAAACTGTTAAGAGCTTTGAGTGCTCTATTACTTTTTTTTTTGGTGTAAAATCTCTCGACCTTCTTTTTATAATTTTTGTAAAAGAGAGTAAAAAATTAGTGTCTAAGATGTTACTGATTTCCATACAAGTAAGCTATGCAAGCTATTAACATTGCAAAACCTTTCAAAGAAAACATAGGATTCAGAGGGACACCACCTAACCAAGGAAAACACACTAGCTCAAAAGAATCAAATCAAGATGAAAAGCATCCCAAAGCTTCTCTGTAGGTTTGTAGAAAGCATTGTGCACCCAAGCATTCCTCTCCCTCCATAAGGCATGAATCACCATTAAAGCAACCAGATGAGAACTAATAATGTCCCAAATAGTCAAATCCGCAGGACAAGAAGGAATTGATGAAAAATTAATAAAAGAACAAGCTTTTCTCCAGACAGAAACAACATAAGGGCAGCATAACATAACATGAATAGTATCTTCCTAGGCAACCATACATAGAAAACAAACTGAAGCAGTAGATATACCCAGTCTCTGAACATAGTCAGATGTGGGTAGCTTGTTCAAACCAACCTTCCACGCACGAATTTGGAAGTTCCTAGGACTGTTATGTTTCCAAATCTAGTAGAAGAAAGGAACTTTTTGCTTCTTAAATCTAATATTCTCCCAGATCATCTAGAGATTAAAATCATGGTCCTCACCTACGCAGTGCATAACATCATTTCCTCCAGAAGGTTTATGGAGCTTCACAATTGTTGGCTAAATTGGACATTATTATAATCCATTTGTTTCGATGATGACAAACATTTCATTCTTGTGGATCTAACATGCTACTTGAGTGTTGCAGGAATTAGATGGATGACAAACAACTTGGAAGATCTATATGCCCTAATTGCTTTAATTCATGATTGTAATCAAATGTAAAAACTTGTACAAGTATAACATGTACAAGTACTTAGATATCATGTAAATCAAGTGTTTAGATCTTCCCTAGTCAATCACAACACTTAGATAGGTCATCCCCCACAATAGTTTCACAACTGCACACTCATACACACACTTAGTACTTAGGTTAAAACATTGAAACAGAGTCATTCTCAGTCGACAAACTTCTCGACCGAGACACTCTCGGTCGACAAACTCTTCGACCGAGAATGACCTAGGTAGTCGTTAGACACAGCAGACAAGGTATTTGGGAGTTGGATCAGAATGTTACATACACTTGCTCCAGACAGTCCCTCGGTCGACAAAGACCTCGACCGATGGGGATCTCGGTCGACATTTCCTCGACCGAGAATGTCTTTGTCTGCACTTTTCAGAATTAATTAACTGGCCGTTGTTAAAGCAACTAATGGATACCTAATGGCTAGAACCCCCTATAAAGTGTCTAGAACATACTTAAGTATTCATAGGCCATTCCTATAAATAGGACAAGCCTTAGGACACCCAAAACACACTTGTGCAACACTTGAGCATAATACTTGCAATTGGCTATTCATTCTAGTGAGCAATTGAGTAACTGCAACATTGGCTATACATTTCCATTGCTCCTAATTCGTGTCCTATAGGCTAGCATCTCCTACCCACTGCACTTACACTTCCATATACATTGGTTAAAAGATCAAAATGCTTGATATAGGAAATCAAGCCTTGTGCTACAACGGTATTGTAATTTCTATTTTTCCTTCTTGTTCCTTTATATTGTTTGTACTCTCCTTGCTACTCCTAGGGTTGGAGGTTGTGGATTGGAGAGGGTTTGACTATTCAGGTGGAGAAGGTGGACTTTGGACTACTTCAAGAAGGCTGTCTCAATGGGAAGCTACTTCAAGAGGAAGGCTACTTCAAGGGGGAGCTTGAGGTTACTTCAAGGAAGGCTGCTTCGAGGTTGGTGAGACTACTTCTAGGTGAAGGTTGTCCGAAGGGTTTGGTGAAAGTATTTGTAATTATATGTAACATCCTTGTGAGGTAATAAAATTTAAGTACTTTCAAAATCCTGATTGGGTAAGCAACCGGGTAGTGGATTGATTGCCTTAGTATTTGCTAAGGTTGGAACCACTCTAAATCCTTGTCCCCATATCCAATATTTTTGTGGTTGCTTGCTTTGGTTAAATTATTTTTAAAATATCATAAAACCCTATTCACCCCCCCTCTAGTGGTTTTTCATTTGGTATTAGAGCAGGGCTTCAAGGAACTCTAACAAAGTCTTAAAGAATGGGTGATGGGGTACTCAACAACCTCAACCTAGAAGGAACATTGATGGCATGACCTCCACCTTTTGATGGCACTAACTACACCTACTGGAAAAGGAGGATGCAATTCTACTTCCAAGGAATTAGCTGGGATCTATGGAGAATGGTATCAAATCCATATGATTTCCCTCAAATAGAGTATGCAACTTGGGATGCTAATACGGTAAGATCAGCCCAAATGAATGCAAAACCTGTAAGTATACTCTATTGTTCAATTTCTGTTAGTGAATTCAATAGAATATCAAATTGTGAAACGGCATATGACGTATGGCATAGACTCTCTATAACATATGAAGTAACTGTTCAAGCTAAGAATTCTAAAATCGGAATGCTCAAGCAAAAATTTGAACAGTTTCGTATGGATTAAAATGAGTCTATTAGTGAAATGTATGCAAAATTTTCTTCTATTGTGAATGGTTTAAATGCTTTAGGTAAAGTAATCAGTGAAGAAGATCAAGTATCAAAAATCCTTAGGTCTCTTCCTTCCAAATACAAGCCCAAGGTGACTGCTATTGAAGAAGAAAATGATCTCACCCGGTTAAGAATGGAACAACTCATTGGCAACTTAGAAGCACATGAGGCAACTTTAGAAGAGGAAGAAAGACGAGAACGTGAACTTCAAAAAGGGAGAAAGAAGGACATTACATTCAAAGAATCAACCAAGATTAGTCATGACACAAGTGAAGATGATAGTGAAGAAGAAACTCTCATTGTAAATGGAAAGCAGTATAAAAGTTTTAAAACTAACAAAACTTCTAGTGTTTCTTCTTCCAGGTGCTTTGATTGTGGCAAAAAGGGATACATGAAAGGTGATTGTCCAAAACTCAAGAAAGGGAAGAAATCATCTCACAAAAAGAAAGAAAGAGCATATAAAGCTGCATGGGATGATTCAAGTGATGATAGTGATGATGGAAAAGAAGAAGTAGAATGTCTTATTGCTACAAAAAATGAAGAAGAAGAAGAGGTAAGTCTTTTCAATCTGCCAAAAGAAGATCTAATTGCTAGTCTTCAAGATACACATGAGAAATATATTGAGTGCAAGAAGAAATTTAAGAAATCAAATAAAATAAATGATGAGCTACATGCTAAACTTCTTTCTCTCACATCTGAAAATGAAGATCTCAAAAAGGCTATTGAAGATCATGATATTAAGCTAAAATTTGTGAAGCAAATTGCAATCTTCTTTCCCTAGAAAAGATAAACTTGCAAACTCAAGTAAATGATCTTCAAAAACAACCTATTTTGTGCACACATCTAGATTATGATATTGTTGTGAAAGATAGAGATTCTTTATTATCTAATCTAGATCAAGCAAAGTTAGATATCAAGAAGAAAATGGATGAGATTATGAAGTTACAACAAAAAGTGAGTAGCTTGAGTAACAATAATATTCTTGATAATATCTTAAATGATTCTTACTATCAAATTGGAAGGAGAGGACTAGGTTATAAGACTAAGGGAAAATCTTATCAAAAACCTAGTTGGAGAAGGACACAAGTGCTAGAGAATCAATCCATGTATGTACCCAAGAACAACTCAACTCTTAGAAAGAGAAATGAGATTGACTCTATTAGTTGTCATTATTGCTTGTGTCTTGGACACTACTCTTTTTCATGCCCATACAAGAAAAGGAATGATGATCTAGCTTGGGTTCCTAAAACTTAGAGGTTTAAATTTGACTAGTTGATATTTGACCTAAACTGATTCTTGATATACAAATGTCATATCTCAACACAATCGAGCTTTAACTTTCATATTCTTGTTTTACTTGGAAACAATTACTGAAAATAGTTCTGAAACAGTACAGAAACATTCTCGGTCGAGAAACTATTCAACCGAGAACATTGTCGGTCGAGAAATATTTGACCGAGTAGGTTACTGTTCTCAAGTTTGTAACAAATCTGATAAAAACTATACAAACAACATCATTCTCGGTCAAGAAAAATGTCGACCAAGATAAATTTGGTCGACAAACAGTTTGACCGAATCAAGTTCTGTTGAACCTGTTTTCAATTAATCTAGTTTTCTATCAATTTGTTATTAATGATTGATTTAATATGCAAATCAAGAATATATCTTGGAGACCATCTTTGAAACAAGACATATTGATTTTTTTGCATCATGAATTAAGGTATAACATTATGAATATGAAATCCTTAAACATATTACAAAATTGTTATATGAAGACTGATTTTGAACAAACCTTATTCATTGATTGAAAAAGTTTATTAAGCATGTTCATTTACATGGTTTGTCTTAAAATTGAAAACTTATGAACCTGAATGAGATTATTTTGGTTTATTCTCTACATGGTTTGGCTTAAAACTGAAAATATGAACCATGATTAGTTTAATCAAGGAAATTATTGTTTTATCATAATCCACATGTTTTTTTTTCTAAGTATTCCTTAGTCTATCTATATAGGAACCATGTATATTGAATTCTAATTTACAATAATCATAATCATTGTATTTATATGCTTTTATCTTGATCATTGCATTGTGGATATGCTTCTACTGTTCCATCATAATTATTGTGCCATGATCATTGTGTTTCATTGGTTTGTCTAAAATAATCTTTGATCCATATATACAAACCATGAATGGATATTATTCTTGATCATTGTGATTCAGCTCATATGAAGATGCCATTTTGCATAAATAGTAAAATTTCATGGCACAAATGCATTTTAATTTGAAAATCTGCAGAAATTGCCTCTTGGTTGAAATCAAGTTTGACCAAGGGGCGCTATGGTCGAAGTAAAGGTCAACTTAAAATAAGCTTGACAAAATGCTTATTTTTACATCATTTTACTGCACTTAATCTTAGTATCTTGATTCAAAATGTGTTTATCATATTGAAAACATAATTTTAGTGAATAACTCTCATAAAAGGTCAACTTATTATGATCTAATATTGATTGTGACCTTAGAATCCTTAAATTATCTTGACTATAAGATTAAGGGGGAGCTCACACAAACTATCTTGACTATAAGATTATGAATCTTACAAAACTTTAAAAACATCATTTGAAGCTTGTTATGACCTTAGCATCCTTAAAAGTAATTTTGGTTATAAAAACAAAGAAATCTACAATATTCATGAATATGACATATATATTGTTCTTAATGGAATTCTCTAAACAAATTAGGGCTTAACATCCCGTGTATTTGATTAGAGATACATTCTACTATAAGCTTAAAAGAATCTCATATCATTTCATGGCTTAACATCCCTTGTAAATGGTTGAGAAACTATTAAATATATTCATGAGCTTAAAGGATGCTCATGTCATTTGTAGAGCTTAACATCCCTTGTAAAATGGATGAGAAATCAATAAGTGTATCCATCATGAGTTTAAAAGGATCTTATATCATTTCAAGGCTTAACATCCTTTGAAAATGATTGAGAAACAAATTGTGGCTAAATTCGACAATAAATGATTTACAATTATATTAATCCCTATTTTTAAAACTGAATATCTTAGCTAGGGGGAGCATAGCATAAAATTAACGGGGAGAAATAAAAGTCATACAAAATGATTTTCTTGGATATCTTTTTGAAATGACAAAGGGGGAGAAATAATATAAAACCAAAAACATAAAGTAAAATGAGTTTCATAAATCTCAGGCCAGCACACTTGCAAACAAGAGAATGACTACAAAAGGTAAACTTCGGGTATGAAACTCATATGATTTATATTTCCTTATTTTATATTTAGGAAATGTTTGTCATCTTCAAAAAGGGGGAGATTGTTGGCTAAATTGGACATTATTATAATCCCTTTGTTTCGATGATGACAAACATTTCATTCTTGTGGATCTAACGTGTTACTTGAGTGTTGCAGGAATTAAGTGGATGACAAACAACTTGGAAGATCTATATGCTCTAATTGCTTTAATTCATGATTGTAATCAAATGTAAAAACTTGTACAAGTATATAATGTACAAGTACTTAGATATCATGTAAATCAAGTATTTAGATCTTCCCTAGTCAATCACAACACTTAGATAGGTCATCCCCCATAATAGTGTCACAACTACACACTCATACACACACTTAGTACTTAGTTTAAAACATTGAAACAAAGTCATTCTCGGTCGACAAACTTCTCGACCAAGACACTCTCGGTCGACAAACTCTTCGACCGAGAATGACCCAAGTAGTCGTTAGACACAGTAGACAAGGTAGTTGGGAGTTGGATCAGAACATTACATACACTTGCTCAAAACAGTCCCTCGGTCGACAAAGACCTCGACCGACTGGGATCTCGTTCGACAATTCCTCGACCCAGAATGTCTCTGTCTGCACTTTTCAGAATTAATTAACTAGCTGTTGTTAAAGCAACTAATGGATACCTAACGGCTATAACCCCCTAGAAAGTGTCTAGAACAACCTTAAGCATTCATAGGCCATTCCTATAAATAGGACAAGCCTTAGGACACCCAAAACACACTTGTACAACACTTGAGCATAATAATTGCAATTGGCTATTCATTCTAGTGAGCAATTGAGCAACTCCAACATTGGCTATACATTTCCATTGCTCTAATTCGTGTCCTATAGGCTAGCATCTCCTACCCACTGCACTTACACTTCCATATACGTTGGTTAGGAGATCAAAACGCTTGATATAGGAAATCAAGCCTTGTGCTACAACGGTATTGTAATTTCTATTTTTCCTTCTTGTTCCTTTATATTGTTTGTACTCTCCTTGCTACTCCTAGGGTTGGAGGATGCGGATTGGAGAGGGTTTGACTTCTCAGGTGGAGAAGGTGGACTTTGGACTACTTCAAGAAGGATGTCTCAATAGGAAGCTACTTCAAGAGGAAGGCTACTTTAAGGGGAGCTTGAGGTTACTTCAAGGAAGGCTGCTTCGAAGTTGGTGAGACTACTTATAGGGGGAGGTTGTCTGAAGGGTTTGGTGAAAGTATTTTTAATTTTATGTAACATCCTTGCGAGGTAATAAAATTTAAGTACTTTTAAAATCCTAGTTGGGTAAGAAATCGGGTAGTGGATTGGCTGCCTTAGTATTTGCTAAGGTTGGAACCACTCTAAATCCTTGTCCCCTTGTCCAATATTTTTGTGGTTGCTTTCTTTGGTTAAATTATTTTTAAAATATCATAAAACCCTATTCACCCCCCCCCCCCTCTAGTGGTTTTTCAATAATACGGGATATAACATGTCTATTCCTTTGATTCACCAGGATACTCCATGAACCCTCAGTAACAATAGAGCTAACTTTGGCATCATGTGGCAATCCCAAGCTTAACATGGCCTTAGGGCTGACAACCTCACCAAAGAACTGATTTCCTAAAAACCAAGGATCATTCCACAACCACACAGAACACATGTTCCCTATTTTAAAAGTAACAAGTTCGAGTAGATTATCCTTCACACAAAGTAATTGATTTAGTAACTAAGAGAAATGAGTAGAATAAGCCAGCTGCCAAATAGACCCTCTATGTAAATACTTCTCATGAATCCATCTCACCCACATGATGTCTTTCTTACATGCAATATTCTAGAGGTTGAGGATCAAACCTAGTAACACAATCTCCTTGATAGATCGTATACCTAGACCTCCCTCATCTTTAGGCTATCTAACCTTCTCCCATTTTACCAGATGGAAAATTTTCTTTGAATCAATGTGTCCCCAAAGAAAGTCCCTACAAAGGCACTCAATTTCATTTGCAATAGATCTAGGGAGAGGAAAAATATTAGACCAGTAGAGATGCATGGCTGAAATCATGGATTGAATAAGCTCAAGTCTGCCAGCCATAGATTACATATTTGGTTTCCAACCATCAAGCTTGGTCTTGATTCTATCAATAAGTAGAGCACTGAAATCCCTTCTTAATTTCCCTTTAAGAAGAGGTATACCTAAATATCTTTGAGGCAAGTGCCCTTCATCAATATTCAAGATAGCAGAGCTCTTTATAGCCTCGCAACTATAAAACACCTCACTTTTAGAATGGTTAAGACTAAGACTAGTAAAACCCTTAAAATATTTAAAAATAGAAACTAGACTGTTAGCATTAGCAGAATCAACATCCATAAAGAGCATAAGATCATCTACGAAAACAAGATGAGACACTTCAAACTTTTGTGGGGCCCTTCAAGGAGAAATAGCTTCATCCTTAACTTTATCATTCATAATCTAGGTAAAACATTGCACAACCAAAACAAAATGATAAGGAGCAAGGGGATCTCCTTGCCTAATTCCATTACTAGGTTTCAAACTCCTTAAAGGTTCACCATTAAACAAAAGTTGGTAGGATGTTGTGTGAAAGATTTCTCTAATCCAAGAAATTCAACAGCCTGGGAAATTGATCTTCCTCAAAATGAGAAATAAGGTGTACAAACTAACATAATCGTAGGCTCTAGACCAATCAACCTTAATGCACATGCGAGGATAACCAGTTCCCTTATTGAAATCATGGATAATCTCGTTAGAAAGAATAATAGCATCCTTAATACTACTGTTCTTGACAAAAGCACATTGAGGACTCACCTAAGAAGGAAGAACTAGTTGAAGATGATTGGTAAGAATTTTTGAAATCACTTTATAGACAACATTACATAAAGTGATGGGACGCCAATTCTTAAGAAAGTAGGTTTCATTGCTCTTAGGTATAAGACAGATTAAGGTGTTGTAAGTTTCTTTTAGTAATGTTCCCTGCTTAAAGAAATCTAGGATAGCAACAACAACATCATCCTTAACAATAGTCCAACATTATTTAAAGAAACATCCATTAAAACCATTAGGGCCAGGACTCTTATCAACATTAAGACTAAGGAAAACGTCCTCAATTTCTTTAGGAGATACAAGCTTATCCAAAAGAAATATGTGTGCTTCATCAAGTCTAGAAAAGACTAGCTTATCTAGGCCTTCAAATTCAATAGACTAATTAAGATTAAAGATATCATAGTAATATGAATTAATATACCTTCCAATTTCCTTAATATCACTGCAAAGAACCCCATCAATGTCAATACAATTAAAGTGATTTCTTTGTCTCCTCATCCTCATTGAAGAATAGAAAAATTTTGAACATTTATTTACCTCTTTTAGCCATTGTAAATGAGATTTCTATCTCCACAAAGATTCCTCAAGAACCAGATCATGTTCAGTAGATTTTTTACTATCAATCACCTTTTGAATGAGAAGTTTGTCATGGGTATTAGCATCAACATCTCTTTGACGTTGTAAAGCCTTGCTTTCCAAAACCTTCACATTATCAGATAAATTACCAATAAACTTATTCTATACAATCAAACCAGATTTAACATTTCTCAACTTGGTATAGATGTTATACATAGAATGGCCTTACACCTCCAAATCCAACACTTTAGAAAAATAGTCCTTAAAACCACCTTTAGATGTCCAGGCATTAATAAAATGAGAGGGTGATCTAATAACAGATTCTTTCCCAACAAAAACCGTGACAATCTTGTGGTCACTCACAATATTAGCATGAGCAATCACTTTGAATTCAGGAAATTTAGCAAAGAACTCAAAATTATGGAGCACTCTATCAGTCTTAGAAATAACAAAATCCCCATCACCTTGATGATTATCCCTAGTGTAGAAAGAACCATCCATATTAAGTTCAAGAAAGACACTATCCAGCAAATACTCATTAAAATTCTACATACCTTTTTTAAGGAAAGATCTTTACCTATCCATACAACATCTTTCCTCACAATGTTGTAATTGCCAATAAGAATCCAAGGATCCTTAACCTTACCAAAAAAAGATAGAATGTCCTGCCACAAACTCATCTTGTCATGGTCATTGTTATGTCCATAAACTTCAGTGAAGGTGAAATATTGAGGATTAACTCCCAAAATCTCCACAGGAATGCACAAGTTGATCAAATTCAAAACTCTTAGAAATAGAACAAAAATCAGCTCTCCACAAAACAATCACCCTTCCCAAAACATGACAGTTGTGATTCAAGACCCAACAAAAACTAGGAAAATTTTATCTACAAGTTTTTGAACTTTGTTTAATCTAACTTTAGTTTTAGTAAGAACTATGATGTGTGGATGTAACCTATGAAGCTCGTCATGAACCTTTAGAGCCTTATTATTCAATCCCCTGACATTCCAAGAAGTAATAGTTATAAACAACTCATCCATTAGAACCATTGTCATCTGGTACTCGGTCAGGAATAGAATCATCATCCTTTGACCCACTGACTTCCTTGAACCTGTTGTTCAGAATAGCTTTGTGCTCAGCAATTTTCTTAACTACTTTTCCTTTCTTTTTGTTGTTAACAACTTTGAACTCCACCTCCTTTTCTTTGCTAGTATCGGCAGGCGTAGCAGCACGGGTAATAATAATAACTTGAACATCTTGGGCTGCCACATTATCTTAATGTTCATCACTTAACCTTTCCTTCTCTCTAGCCTCTTCAATTGCTTTCTCAAACCAGTTTGCCTCTTGTTAAGTGAGAAATGAACTTTTAATGGATCATACTACCTGCTGAGAACTATTAACCAATTCAGAACTAGCCTCCCCCACACCTTTACACTCAGACGACTGAACAGCAACATTAGTAGTACTCTGTTTAACAACCCAAATATTCTTACTAGCTACAGCAGGCTTCAGACATCCACCATGCCCAAATAGGCCACAAGAGCTGCACTTAATTGGATGACATTCATACTCAAACCTAATAGTTTGGATCTCCCCATCATCCGAACAAAGATCAGGCTACTCTGGATAAGTAAAATCAATAGGAATAAGCACCTGGAATATAGCAAATTCCATCCTCTTGCATTCACTAGTAAGCCTATCAGAGCATAATGGATAACCCAGAAAGGAGCCAATTTGATTGAACATATGTTTATCCCACAGCTCCAGCAGAATGTCAAACACCTTCACACACACCGAGATATCCAACAACTTCAGCCTTAAGGTAACATCACTTGGTTTTCGATGAAGCAGAATGATCGACTTACCCCTAACATTCCAAGTGTCATTCTCAAGAGCATGTTCAAGATCAAGAGGGTCCGAGAGTCTAATGATAAAAAGACCATTTCCCCTACCAATGATTTTTATAGACCCATTCACCTTCTAGATCTAAACAAAATAGAGTTCCAAAGCATGAAGATGTGGTTTAAAGCCAACAATGTATGTACCCTGTTAAGCAATTTCTCTTTTATTGGAGTTCTGAGTAGATTCACTCCTAGGGTAGATTAACTTCCCGTTTGACAAAATAACCTCAGTCTTCTCTAGTGATGTCTCCACCCCTCTTTTTGTTGGTTTGAAAAGTTCAGCCCAAGATATGTCATCCTAACCCAGTAGAATAAAGGACGAAGTTGATGCATTAACAGGAGAAGAAGACAACTGGATCTATGATGAGTTGCCTTGAGCGCCGCTACTAGTTTTCATCATCCTTCAACATTTGCTCGATTACTTTTGACCTTGAGAGGTGCATGTTTTAGGATCTTGTAACATACTAAAATCTAGGGTTTTTCCTACAATTTACCCACTTTTGAGCTTTTCTTTGCATTCTAGTCCATTTGGACCTTTTTCATAAATTTTCCATCCTTTTGAAGCATTTTTGGACTCAATGTGCAATTTGAGCACAATTCAAGGTTGAAATTACCTTTTTCTCTCATTTATGATAATAAAGGGGTGTTTGCACAAATAACCCACCTAAGGTAATAATTAAGGACTAATAATGCAAAATGGAGTTTTATGAGAGAAAATAAGTAGATAATGTTTATTTGGAGCTTTTTGGATAAATATATTAGTAATAATGTGTATTTGAATTAATTATGAGAGTATTTCCCCTTTTTGCTTCTTTCTCCTCAAAAATGATAATAATATATATAAATAGAATATTATGTTGAGTTTTTGCTTTTAAAGTTAATAATGGTTGTATATCTCGAAATTCGCTCATGTAATCCATGAAAAGAAGACTTTTCATATAACTCATTCATTTTAATATATTAATATACACTTTAATGAGAAATATATTTATTAAGAGCCATATTATGTATAAAATGAGAAAGTAATTGCATAGCATTGTTCTAGACTTGAATATGAGCATGTGGTTAAAATTTGGTGGCTTTTGGACTTCATTTGACCACTCAAAATGATTTTATACGCTTTTAAGATAGTGTGATAAAAGTCTTTGATTTATTTCATTTATATCGAAATGTAACGCTAATGTTCTACCTTTAATCCCTGTCATGCGCCCCCGACCCGATCCGACGACTCAGATCTAATTAGAGGCCGATCAGACAGACGAGCCATCATCTTCATCCTCCAGCCGTTAGGACAGACCCAGCAGCCAGGCTCCTCAACTCCTTACTCCCTCTCTCCTTCTCTGTTTAACGTGATTCCTTCACCGTTAGATCCACCTCACGTCGCCGGTTCGAATGAGCCCTAGCTCATCGCCCCTTTCTCCCTGGTGGCATTATGCCCAAATTGACCTCTCCCCTCCTCTCAAACCCTCGAGTAGCAGAGGCGACCTCGGTCCTTCTCCTACCTATTTAAGGGGTCGTCGAGCACCCTTAGGCCTCGAGACTTCGTCCTCCTCATCCAATTTCTCCTCAACCTTCCTGGAGCTCCCTGTCCTTCTCGCTTTTCTTCTTTGATGAACTCCATGCCAACACCAGCCCATAATACACCTTGGGTCAAATT
Organism: Alisma plantago-aquatica; assembly: GCA_963693085.1. Lineage (NCBI taxonomy): Eukaryota > Viridiplantae > Streptophyta > Magnoliopsida > Alismatales > Alismataceae > Alisma > Alisma plantago-aquatica. The sequence continues at coordinate 289,986,566 of OY856414.1, forward strand.
GATGCACCGGTAAGCACCCCTAGACCTCCTCTTTTCTGTTCCTTAACATCACTGGGCTCGCGATGCACTCTATTACCATGTCCTATAGCCGCCGTAGAGCTCCTCCACCACCATGTGTTTTTCCCATTCCAGTGGACCTCTGCCCGTCGCGATACTTATTTTTGACCCGCCTTGCATCCACGAACCTTTTGGGGACTTAAGCGGTGTCTTGTCCCCTTGTTCTCAGTGGTTTTGACCTCGGATTTGGTTTTTCTCCTATTCCCGACCAAGTTGAGGATGGTTCCATGGCTCCAGAGCACGCCATGAGCTTCTATGTACCTCATTGTCACAGTGGGAACCTAGGGAACTCGTTCCCAATGTTCGTTCTCAGTTGTGCGCCCTGACGGAGATTTGAAGCAAAGGAGTCGAGCACTTGTGAGCCTTCTCACACCATGACCTTGGCTGGAAGAAGCCAGGTCATGGAATGACTAAGAGGGTCATGCGCGGGCAATGGAACGATTTACTTTGCTTGGGCATTATCGTCTTTTCCCCCTCGTTCTGTCTTTCTGCCGCAAATAATTGATAGTTGTAAATGACTGGTCTGCCCTCGTAGCTTAATTATTTCATTTTTGTGACCAGGGGTATTTTGGTCATTTCACCTATTATTTATATCGATTTACATTTTCATTTAAATTACTGTCACGCTATAGTTTTTCTTGCATTCTGATTGGTTGATTTTACTTAATTCATATAAAATCGATCCATGGTCAGAAGAATACAAATAAATAGTCGTTGGAAAGAATTTTTCATGTAGAATATGATTTTATGGTTTTTGAGTCCCAATTATGATTCCTTTTTCGAAGTTTTCTTTGGATACCTATTTGATTATATTAAATGATCTAAAATGTGTAATTAATCTATTTTAACTCCAAATTGGGAAATAAAATATGTTTTATTAATCAGGAGAATATGACTAATCTGTTAGACTAGGTTTTGAACCTTAAATCGTGGTTTTGAAAATAAGTTCCAAAATTAGGGTTTTCCTATGCTTTAAGCCTTATAAATACTAATACATGTGTAATGTTTGCAACTAGGGAAATATGGAATTGGATACAATCAAATTGGTGAATGTGATGGTAATGAATTGAAACTAAGGTATGTGACACCTATTAATGTATGTGACCCCTATGTATGTGAAGCCTATTTTAGTATGTGGAACCTATTTGTGTGAACAGCTATGATGAATGTGAGATCTATATGGAATGTATATGTGCAAATTACCTATCCTTCAGTTAGGTCTTATCCAACCCTACAAACATCATGTGCTAGCCTTGATCTCCTCCTAGTGGTGAAGATATCGTGCAAAGTGTTGACTTGCTCAAGTCTTGTACCTTTTATAAGCTCATCTTAAACCTTGGGGATGTGAAGACTTGGAGCTTGGAAGTTGTTCTATAGGTGGGTTATATAACTTGAACCCAACTTTGTTATTATTCACCTTCAATATTGTTGAACTTGTTGATCTACTTTCAATTTTGAGTTCTTATGATTAATTGATGTTCCTTTGAGTTCCAAACATATGTTAGGAATTTTTTCCATGATTTAGGGCAGTAAGAATAATAGTCTAGAGGTTGATGATGGTGACATCATCATGGTACAACCCAATATAGGGTTGAAGTACCTTAAACCCGATATGGAACCCAAGACGATAGGTAATTTGATATAGTGATGAGTGATACCTCATGAATGATATGAGGGATACCTCACGAATGATATGGGTGATACCTACTTATACCTTATACACGATATGAGGTTAATTCCATACCTCATGCATGATATAGTGTTAATTGAACACTCTAACTGATATAGAGTTGAAACCCTAGATGATAGAATGAAACCCGACACACCCCTATCGTTTTGTGTAAAGGATTATTTATGAAAGATCTCAACTAGATATCCAGCCTAGTATTCATATATATATATATATATATATATATATATATATATATGATAGAACTGATCCTTTGAAGTTATTAAAAAAATTGAGCATAATGGTCTACCCAATATGCTAACCCAATATGTTAGCCAATATGGTAACCCGATATGCCAACCCAATATGGAAACCTGATATAGTATTGTGTATATACTACTAAAATGATACCATGATGAATCATATACCCTATTCTCGATGTGGTGCACACCTTGTATATGATATGGTATCAATCATACCCTTATATCCGATATGAGGTCAAGCTTTTAGCTCATACATGATATGAGGTTAAGTAACTCTAACTTGAGATGATAAATTCTAAGTGATAACCAACCTGATATGGGTACACGTTGTAGTATAGGGGATACACTCTAAAACACGATATGAGTATGAGGTTACACTACATGCCTGATATGGATACACGACAAGATGATAAGGTTGTATCTCAAACACATTATGATAGCATACACACACCTTGATATCTGATATAGTGGGAATACCTCAATCCAATGAACTTGATTGAGTGATACATGTTGTATGATGTGTCAAATGCAACATTAAGAAGTAACAAGTTTATTGCAATTTGATAATTGTGAGCTAATGTACCTTGAGAGGAGAATTGAGCTATTTTAATGAAAGAAAGGTGCAATCAACATCCTAGTAAGGATGAGAGAGAAACTGATACTTGAATGTTAACCATGTAATAATCATATGTTGAAACTCCTTGTATGAATGGAGTATGAATTAGGGTTTAATCCTTTATGGTGAGATCTTGAAACCCTAATTGGTTAATAAAGGTAAATATTAATAATGGGTGATGAGATGATTTGAAACCCTAATCGGTTAATGAAGGGAAATCCTAACCCTAATTAATGGGGAGGATGTATCTCTTTTGCATTGCATGGTTATGACATGTATTTGATATTTTCGGTAGCATGATGTACTAACCATGCAGGTATCATATGGTGATGATCATAGCTAAGTAAGAGATATGATATGTATATGATACAGATTTAATGGGCTTTGTGAACTATGTGAATTATTTGTGCAACAAGTATAATGAATACCTTGGTCTGATGACCTAGAGGTAATGGTTACCTGATAAGTGGTAACAGTACTCAGTGATGAACTAAGGGTTTGAATATCCAAGCATGACGATCATAAGAGAATGAGATCCTAAGTGTTATATGTGTTCAAAAAAAATCATGAAAGTACTTGATAAACATATTATACCTTTCTTTGTAGCATCTGATATAATTCTTGCTTGCAACTTGATTGATGCTAAAAGATATTGTAATACACTTAATTAATCAAGTGAAATGTTATAATGTAGTTTCCCAGACCATAGATCCATTCAATGTCAGGATTTGTTGAATGGTGAAACAAGTTTAACTCGGTATACATATTATTGAATATGTAAATTATACCGGGGTTGCTTAGTGGACTCCCAAACTACACCAGGTTGCTCAGTGGACTTCCTGATGAAACTAAACCAGGATCAGTTAGTGGTCTTCCTGATGAAAAATAATCTAGAAAAGCTCAGTGGTCTTCTCTAGAAGAGAGTACATGCTGTGGTTGTAACTCTATAGTGAAGATATTAGTATACCCTAGTAAGGTAATTGTAGTAGACACAATATGTCCTGCCAGTTATCTCGTACTAATTGAGATAGGTGAGGTCTTGACAGTCGGCTCTGCCACTGACCTTGTATGGTATCGATGCTTAATGTAGTCGTGGTCAGTTGGAGCATGAGAGGTATACCTCATCTCCTCTGGGCATAAGTGTGAATGTGAATATGTAATCAGTCGTGTAGCATATTTGCTTAAGGATTGAATACGAAAAACATTGGTTGATGCTTCATTACTTTTATACATCTTAGTTGATAGATGTTATACGTGTTCTTCATGTTCCTTATAAAGCAAATAGATGATTCATAAACCTACTATGAATAGTTGAGCTATCTTATCAATGTTATTGATTTGCACTATAAATAAACTTACTTACTTGTATAAAGTATCCTCTGCTCTATTTTATACTATTTCCTGTGATAATAATATTGTTGGCAGAGAGTTATATCTCTTGCTGGGACAATAGTCTCACCCTGTGGGATCCACAACTTTTAGGTGGACGCGGATGAGGAAGTACAAATTGGACTCCACAGGAAGGACCATATCAGTAGGGCCAGTAGTAATAGCTCAGGTTGAGTGTATTGTTTGTCGTGTCTTGTAGATATAAGTCATATGTGTCGTCTCAGTACTCTTAGGTCCTTGGGAGATAGTAATTAGTGGTTTTATGATCGACTTGAGATTTTGTCTTGTTTGCCTTGAGGTTTTATGTTGCTTATGTATATGTTAAAGTAAAGCAACCGGCATTTGTTATCTTTGAGCCGAGACAGTACACTGTATGTACAATATGAACTATGATGTATATAAAGTTTTGGCCCTTTTGTAAGAGTTTCCTAGAAGAGGATCTCTTTGCAAAATGGTTTTAGTTTTTAGTGATTTTTGTTAATTCTGCTGCTTATGGTTATTCCACGATTATTACTGGTGATGGCTTGATTTGTTATCGGGTCGTCACATGATAGATGTCAAAGAGTTTGTGGATGTGTTTCCTGTGGAGTTTCTAGGTGTCCCCCACCCCATGAGATTGATTTTGAGATCAATCTGGTCCCCATTATGCAACCAATAGCTCAGATACCGTATAGGATGGCACCAACAGAGATATCCATAAAAAATTATAATATTCTTAAATCATAATAACCGCAACAAGTGGTTATGGTGCACATGTTGTTCTTTTAAAAATATTTTAGTATGATACAATTATAACCTTTTAATAAAAATATTATAATTAAAACCACATCATAATATTCTTATTTCACTTTGTGTATACAAAAGTATTATAATAATATCTGTATTTTATGTTCTTGTAAATATAAGTTTTGATTCATCATTGTTTCACGCAATGTAGAATATTAATTTTTACATTAGTTTTAGGGAACTTTACTATATTATTCGTGCATGGTTACAGTTAATTATCATTTTTCACATCATATTGTTTAAACATGAAGAATGAAAATATATTACGTAAATCACATTGTTTTCACATGGTGCGGTGTGTTTTTTTTTCATGATGTTTGTATTTTTTATTTTGTAGATCGTACTGATAATAGTGGTTATAGTGTAAAATATTTCACATAGTGTGATTATAGTGTATGGTATTTTGTCATACTATATTGTGGTTTTAGGAATGTACTATATCCACACCGCTAATATTTCTAGTCATAAATATTTTAATTGTATCACTTATAATGAACGAAGAATATAATTGTATAAGAAATGTTATTAGTTATCTCGAAACTCATTTAAGAGGTTACTCAGGAACTGTGTTTTGTATATAAATCTAAAACTCACCGGAAGTCACGAAACTCAAGTTTCAACAATTACTTTAAACCAATCATTAAAAACTTATCAAGGAACTCCAGTTTATAAGTTTCCTGCATCAGTTACGACAAACCAATCGGAGCCTTAGTATGCTTAAAGGAAACAAAAGCGCAAGATAAAAGGAATGGAATTCGAAAATATATATTGGATAACTTAAATAAGAAATATCATATTCTTTTAATAGCTTTTTACATAAAAATAAAATAACATTATTCACTCTTCCTCTCTCCTCCAAGATGATCTCTTCATAAGGCCTAAAAGATTCAAATGTGGATAAATACTGATGATCTCAGTTTTGGACTCAACTAAATGACCAAAGAAAGTCATTTCACATTAATTCACCTTTTAATTGCATAACAATCAAGATCATAACAAATATAGAAATTATGAGCAAATGATATGTAAAATTCAAATTTTATTGACTAGGAAGGATCTAAACTGCATTATTAGCGTGTGGTCAAATTTTGAATCTGTTTTGACCATGTTTGACCTTCCAAATTAATTGGGAAAGTTTTCCCTATAGTTTGATTAAGAATCAATTACGAATTCAATTGATGTATCTAAACCAACCTTTCGGTTATATATCTCTACCACACGCTTCTTTTTTGCCCTTTCCTTTCTAGCATGTCAATCTGATTGTCGACATTTAAGTCGCTCGCAATCCAACGGCTCCGCGGTCATCCTCTTCCTCTGACTCTTCTGGGGAACTGTTTGCAACGCCTCCTTAATCAATTTCTCTCTCTCTCCCGTTTCTCCATGATTTTTAGAGATTCTTTCTCCAATAGGCTTGTCTCTATTTTTTGAATCAATCGAGCTGTTACTCGCCTTCCCTCATGGGTTGTGGATGAAAAGCCCATTTAGGGCTCTCATCCACTCACCACCATGAAGTTGCAGACAATACCCCAATATCCCCCGCCCCCATTTAAGGTCCCAAAAAGCATCTTTACCCCTCACACTTTCCTCCTCCTCTGTCAATCGAGCCTATAGTGCCCCCAAACTCCTGGACTTACCGAGTCATGTTCTCCGGCAATCGTCTTTTGACCCCGATTTCCTATGCCACCTTTAACACAATTAATTGCTCAGGGAGCATCACCAACGACCCCTTCACATTTTATGTTACAACCCTGATTTTGGGTTCATTTGGTGAGAAATGTAATTTCTCATATTAAAAATATTTGAACAACAAATGATATAATTTATTTGAATAAATGGATTTTGTTTACAATAGCCTTGATGTTTGTGTTGTGGGCTTTATTGGCTATTGGGCCCAAATAATAAGAAAATTCAATTAGTGAATGAATAATTGAATATTTGAGAAAAGAATGAGATGGAAACCTCTAGAAGGCAAATCCAAAGAGGGATTTCGTGCCTCTTGGGTTCCTTGGGTTTCAAGGAGTCCAAAGTTGCAAAAAGAAAGCAATAATAAAAGAAAAGATTAATTAAGTGTTTCTTTAGTAAGAAAGAAATGGAAAATAATGTTAAAATGTGGAAAATAAGTAAAAAGAGGTACAATTGAGTTATCCTTTGTGCAATTTCGTATCCCAAGGATTCCTAATGATGAAAGGAATACCAATGAGGAAAATAAAAGAGAAATAAAGGAAAATCCTCAAAAAGGAAATATTTTAATAAGAAATAACCATGATAATGAGAAATAATGCATTTAGATGCATCTAGGAGGATAATGAATATCCAATAAAAAGGATTTCAAAATAATGGAGTTTCTTGGGATCCAAGGAGTCCCAATAAAGAGGAAGGAAAGAGAAAATACTAAATTTCAATAATAAGAGGATAATGTGACACATCATTAATGGATTTTGTGATATGGATAGAAAGGAAGTATTTTCTAATAAAAGAGAATATAATTTCGTGCCAATAAATTAAAAGGCAAGTACAAAGAAGATAAAAGATATAATTTTTGAAATCCTAATATCAAAAGAAGGAGGGATATTAAAGAAATAAGAGAGAAAGAGATGAACTTGCTTCCTAATGAAGGAATTGAATTCCTTTTGAAAAAGGGATTGATTGCTTCGAGGGCAAGCATCCCATGGCTTTCCTACACCCCCCTATTTAAGGGGTAGAGCCCTTGGTCGAGTCTAGAGAGATTCCATGCAGTCCCCTCTCTTCTTCTTGTTCCTTTCCTTACAAACCCTAACCAAGAAAGTGTAGTGCTATCCCTAGAGCATGGAGGGTTGTAGTGTGGTCTTGTTAAAGGCAAGGAGCATCTGCGGCGGTCCCAGGGGGATCGGCTATCCAACCCCTACCCTGACCTTCGGGCAACCTCCGTCGTTCGTCTACAGAACTGCCACAAACTGTAGCAAGCTGCAGTAGTGATCGTGGGAGAACCAAGCCATTAATAGCCATCTTCGGCCAAGGTTCAGTGGTGCCCCGAGGGCGCCAGGGTATAGTGGAGTTGGGGTAGCCATGGCCGGCCACCCCGAGCCCAGAGGAGGGAAGAACAGACCTTCGTCGCGCTACAGGTCGCGTGAGGATAGGTCATCACGAGGTAGATGATGAGCAAGGGTCTGTTGGACCGTTCTACCCCTCTGGGGTATGAAGTAGTGACAGCTTAAGTGGGGGGGAGATTTGTAATTTGGTTATGTTTCCAAAAGGCCAAGCAACATTGCATGAGCTTGACGACGTGGCGCCATTCGATTGGCCAAGTAAGTAAAATCTTGCTAAATTCATAATTAAAGATTGGTAACTCGGATTAAAACAAGTCTTATATGAAAATTTATCCTCAGAATGAGAGGAATGCAAAGAAATTAGATTTGAAGATTAAATATTCTTAGAACTCAAAAAGTATAGGGTTTTACATATTTTAATGCATTAATTGACTGAAAGACCCTAGAATGATATAAAATCAATCATGATGAATCTTTTATATGCTTTTGGTCGATCTTAACCTGTTACGAGTGGTAAGATCATAAAAGGATAATTCATATGATTCTTTTAGGTTTTTATGATCATGAACATGTTTTAATGGACTAAAAACCCTATTTTGAGTAAATATGAGTTCTAGTGGTCATATCTGAAATTACAAGTATACAATTGTAATATAATGACCCTCAATGAAGATAATTGATATGATTAGGGTTTTGTGAACAAGAAACCTAAGAAACCCTAATATCACTATGAATATACATATATAACTGGCTAGATCCGGGGCCACCTATGTTGCTTTGAAAAGGATAAAAAAGGGGTAATCCTAGAGCAAGGTCTAGGTTACCGTGAGTTAGAAATTGGGCTACCTATGTGTAGTGCCATGAGACTCTTTAGCATACCCTGAGTTAAGGAGTGGTCTACCTATGAGTAGTTCCATGTGACTCAACCCTAGAAATTGGTTCACTTGATAGGTGGATCATGAGGGGTTTAATGGGGACAACACAGAGGATAGGGTACTCTTGGATCGCGGAGTTATATCAAAAATGTAATCTTGGTTGTTAAATGATTAATTGAATGATTACATTGTTAACATATTTACATGATTATTGTTTCCCTCACATACCAGCTTCGGCTGACTGACATTTTGTTTGTCAGCATTTTAGGTACAAGCCAAATGGACAAACAGTAAATCGTCATATTGTGAAATACATGAAGTAAAATACAAGGAGGATCAGTTAGAGTAGAATCCATAAGTGGATAGAAGTTTAGAGATCCAAGTTTTTTTTTAAAAAGGTATGCAAAAGTTTATTTTCTTACAGCTTCCCAGTTTAGTATGTTAAAATTTAATAATAATTCTTAGTTAATTGCCGAACCTTTGATTCAAAAATTATGGGTGCGGCTTCTACTTCTCGGTCTCCCTTAATTGGGGGTTACCGGAAGGTGGGGTCGTAACATTTGGTATCAAAGCATAAGTTCCTCACTTAACCATTAATAATTATTAAATTTTACAAACTCCGTAGAACCCAAGGGAGTTATTAGAGGATTATCCGAAAGATGGAGGTGTCTAGAAAAGGATCACGACTGGGGGCTGGCAATATTTTCCTCCGCACCACTGGTCAGAATACGAGGACTCCCAGATCTGTGTGACTGCCTGGCCAAAGTCTTAGGGTATGAATCGAAATAAGATACCTTTAGGACTTTCTCATCCTATTCATCCCTTCTCATCACAAATTCTGTTAAGGACCTTAAGGATTAGGGTTTTCTCTCTTCTCCTCACCCTCTTGAGGTATGGATAAGATTAATAAGGTCTAAGTAATCCTCCATCAAATTAATGAAAAGCATGTAAATAAGATTTCATGGACATAAGCTTAATAGATTAAGCGTAAACTAAAGGATAGATACATGCTTAGGTCGTATGACATAAGTTGTCATGACCTCAGAAGAGACCTGAGGCTAGACCTTCTTATAAGGAGGATAGATAAAGAGAGTTAGTCTTAGAGATAGAGATATCCATTACAAGTAGACACCTGGCACATCCTCTGAGGATGATGTTAACCCTAACCCTAAGAGAGGGTTAGAGAGAGATGGCATGATGAGTAAACCATGTGTTTGGATGGACGAGTACCTTTGGTGACTCAACCCTGGGAAGGGTCGAGCAGGTTAGAGTGAAGGATAGCTCCTTCATTGATGAGGTTAGAGAAGAACCTATAGAAACCCCATGAGCTTATATGGGCATAATAGGCACCCATTATGAATCAGTAGTGTGAGCAATAGGTTGAAACCCTGGCCAGGAGAGTTTGATGGTTAGCTTATGTGATAAGCATAAGGGGTTATGGATAACCTTGAGCGAACATAAGTGGAACATAGGCTTCATCTAGGTAGGGGCATGCTTTTGAGGTTGATCCTTCATGAAGAGAGGACCTCTTATGGTGAGGTTGGATGTAGGGTTAGCTCTAGAGAGAGAGTAGGAAACCCAGCAAGAAGGTTGGAAGCCTAAAACCCCGAGATATGAGCAAAAGTCAGGAGTTGAGTATGATGCGACCTAAGTAGATGATAGTGGTTGTCACATGCTTGATCCCTGGAGGTGGATGATGTCTTGGTTGCCATGGGAGGAACCAAACCCTAGAGAGAGGATGAGGCTTCTTGCACCTATATGCCTATGGTACAAGTGTTTACCTTCTGAGGAAGGAAGGAGAAGTTCTGTATACCCTAGAAAGGTTTAGTAATAGGTTGTGGGGCCTTATGCCATGTTGGTTGTCCTAAGGAGGACTCGAATCTGAAGTGTTGCTCGAGTAGAAGGATGACAGGAAGTGCGTTCCATACCTTTTGCATGCCTGATTTGTGGTTAAGAGATAGAGTGTACAGTTAGACACCTAAGAGTGAACATATGGTTCCTAGGCCCAAGAGGGGAAGTGGTATACCTAATGCTCATGATGATAATTAAGTTGATATAGTTTCGAGCATGGTACTCCTCAAGTATAGAGGAAAAAGGGAAACTCCTTAAGTCGAAGGCATGATGAACCCCTCACAGTTAAGTTGATGACAAGGGAAGGTATGACCTTGATCTAATGTTGAAGAATGAGAACCCAGATGACCTAGCCTAGTTTAGTGGTGTTCTTGTGCCTTAATAGCTTACTAGGGTTAAGCATATGGATGTAAACCCTAGACATAAGGACGTTTGTGACCTTTGTTCTCAAGGTGAAGTTTCCTCCCATCCTGGGAGAGGGACCCTTTTTTAAGGGGGTACATCGGTGTTTTTGATAACCTAAAGAGGTCTCATAGGATCTTGAGAAGCTACGTGAAAGGTACATAGGATGAGGATGAACCTATAGACCCATAGATAACCATCTCTATGTGCATGTGGATGTGTTACCATGGCGGTAACCGGTGTGGGGCCTGACCAAGGTAGGCAGGTCGCCATGACCCCTATGAAAGATTGAAAGTCAACCCATGTAAACAAAGAGAGATGATGAAGGCTTGGGTAAGGTTCTAAGTTGGACCTATACTATAAATGGAATCCTAAGTCTATCCTAGGGTCAGGTAGGGATAAGACTGATGAAAGTAGGAGTTGCCTAATTCCCTAGTTGCACATGACCATAGGGTCGGGAGGTAACAGCTATCATTGTCTGAGGGCCATGGGTTAGGAGATTTATCACCTTCATGAACTCATGAGACCCAAAGGGCAGATGAGTAGGGCACTCTCTAGATGCATAAGGGAAGGGGGGACCCCAAAAGTTTTGGCACCCTATAGACCTAGAGGAGATGAACAAGGGATGTGTGTAAACTTCAGTAGGTTCAAGACTAGCTTTCCATGGAAGTAACTTTGATATCAAGATGATTGTGATGTAAAGACATAAGTTGCACGTTCCAACTTAGATTTGAAGGTTTACTGGCAATGTGGGATGTACCATCTCTACTCGTGGAATAGGTAGAACTTTGTATTTGGATGGCCGCCAAATGATTATTTCCTCTTGTTATGGGAGTGAGAGATAGGACAGTACGCATGCCATACACCAAGGATAAAAGATGAGGTGAGTTGGAATGTTTCTATGAGGTATTAGGATAGAGATGATAACATACCCTGGTAAAGTGAATGATACATGGATGGTTTAAAAAAAAGGGATGAAGGTAGTCACCTTATGAGGATGTTTTTATCATGAGCTATGTGGAACTTACAAGTTATACCAGGTTGAGTTTAAATCACCATGATGATGAAATCAGAGAGTGTTCTTAATGAAGATAGACATAGAGTTTGAGGTAAGACGATAAGTGAAATACATGGAAGTGTAAGTCTTCAATGTTACCTAATACCTAAAGATGTGAAGTGGTGATGGATGCTCTGGTTGAGATATATCTGCCTCATCTGGCTAGAAGAAGTAGTTAGAAAAACCCTAAGTTTGGAAAAGAAGATATGTTCAGCTAACACTCAGATATTGCAAGATCTCTTGAACAAGTTAGTGGTTGTTTGGTTAAGTCAGCCTAATCCTTAATATAATGAATGGATGGTGATAGAGCCTCAGATACACCTCTTTGGATAGGAAGGTAATAAAACCCTGATAAGAGTGGTTTAGGGTTTCTAAGGAATCGATCTTGAGGAATCATGACACACAGGAAATCATGATTGAAGATCACCATACACCATGGTACTACCAAGATAATAAGTGACAGCAGTACTTTAGAGGCATAAGATAAAGTTGCATGTGGTATATGGCCATGCAAGCTGAGGTGAAGGATGAACACCAGTAACCCAGTGCATTGTTATGAAGGATAAAGAGAGTCCCCGAGAGGGAATGGGAGATCACCACTATGGATGTTGTGGAAAGTCTCCTCTAGACCAAGGAAGGTTAAGATGCAATATGGGTTATGGTAGATCGCCTTACCTAGATGACATGAGAAAGAAAGAGTATTGTCAAGGGTCAGATCCTGTTGAACTACATATGAGAGAGATGGTTCAACTACATCATGATGTGAGTTCAAAAGTTCTTGAGTATAACCTAAAGGTTCACTTCCATAAGGTGGGAGCAGGTATATAAAGAACTCGATGTTAGTATAGTTCATCACCTCTAACTAATGGTTAGTATGATCCAGACTAAAAGGTCTGATGAGAGCATGTGTGCTCGTTCAAGGTGATATCTAGAGACAGTTCTTGTCCTATGAAAGATGTGATAATAACCACCATAGCCAGTGTCGGGGTGTAAAGGAGCTCTGTAAGGGAGGTTGTGTCGGTCACCACTTCATTAAGATGATGTTGGTGAAGGGATCTCACGAAGGTCAAGAAAGGACCACAGTGTATGCAGATGAAGTCACTTTGATCATGCAATGGCTGAAAGGAGCCCAGAGATGACATGAGTTGTAAGCTGATGCAGAGTAGACTGACATGCAGTTCACTGTGGGGGAATATGTGACATGAAAATCCGACCCCTCTACATTATAGTTAAAGAGAGATGAATCCCCAATGCATGGGTTATTTTGACATGGTTAGGTGGAGAAGGTTAAGTTTGAACTTACCCCTCAGGATAAAGTGATGTGTGATGAGTTCCATGTGTCCAATTTAGAGCACTATGTGAAGTACTCCGACCATGTACTGAGCAATGAACCTAGTAAGCCCCAAGGGAGGCTGAAATGGCCTGAGTCACCTGTGTAGCTCATAGACGCCAGGATGAAAGAACTCAAAGAAAAGAATATGTGATGATAAAGGTTCTTTGGAAGCGCCATGAGTACTGTAAAGCCACATAGGGGCCAATGATGGATATGGAAAAGTCTTATCCTGAATTGTTTGTTTGCTTGATAGAAATTTGAGGACAAAATTTCTATAAGAGGGGAAGATGTTACAACCCTGATTTTGGGTTCATTTGGTGAGAAATGTAATTTCTCATATTAAAAATAATTGAACAAAAAATGATATAATTTGTTTGAATAAATGGATTTTGTTTACAATAGCCTTGATGTTTGTGTTGTGGGCTTTATTGGCTATTGGGCCCAAATAATAAGAAAATTCAATTAGTGAATGAATAATTGAATATTTGAGAAAATAATGAGATGGAAACCTCTAGAAGGCAAATCCAAAGAGGGATTTCGTGCCTCTTGGGTTCCTTGGGTTCCAAGGAGTCCAAAGTTGCAAAAAGAAAGCAATAAGAAAAGAAAAGATTAATTAAGTGTTTCTTTAGTAAGAAAGAAATGGAAAATAATGTTAAAATGTGGAAAATAAGTAAAAAGAGGTACAATTGAGTTATCCTTTGTGGAATTTCGTATCCCAAGGATTCCTAATGATTAAAGGAATACCAATGAGGAAAATAAAAGAGAAATAAAGGGAAATCCTCAAAAAGGAAATATTTTAATAAGAAATAACCATGATAATGAGAAATAATGCATTTAGATGCATCTATAAAGATAATGAATATCCCATAAAAAGGATTTCGAAATAATGGAGTTTCTTGGGATCCAAGGAGTCCCAATAAAGAGGAAGTAAAGAGAAAATACTAAAATTTCAATAATAAGAGGATAGCATGACACATCATTAATGGATTTTGTGATATGGATTGACGGGAAGTATTTTCTAATAAAAGAGAATATAATTTCGTGCTAATAAATTAAAAGGTGAGTAAAAAGAAGATGAAATATATAATTTTCAAAATCCTAATATCAAAAGAAGGAGGGATATTAAAGAAATAAGAGAGAGAGAGGAACTTGCTTCCTAATGAAGGAATTGAATTCCTTTTAAAAAAAGGGATTGATTGCTTCAAGGGCAAGCATCCCAGGGCTTTCCTACACTCCCCTATTTAAGGGTAGAGCCCTTGGTCGAGTCCAGAGAGATTCCATGTAGTCCCCTCTCTTCTTCTTGTTCCTTTCCTTACAAACCCTAACCAAGAAAGTGTAGTGATATCCCTAGAGCACGGAGGGTTGTAGTGTGGTCTTGTTAAAGGCAAGGAGCATCCACGGTGGTCCCAGGGGGATCGGCTATCCAACCCCTACCCTGACCTTCGGGCAACCTCCGTCGTTTGTCTGCAGAACTACCGCAAACTGCAGCAAGCCGCAGTAGTGATTGCGGGAGAACCAAGCCATTAATATACATCTTCAGTCAAGGTTCAGTGGTGCCCCGAGGGCACCAGGGTATAGCAGAGTTGGGGTAGCCATGGCCGGCCACCCCGAGCCCAGAGGAGGGAAGAACAGACCTCCGTCGCGCTACAGGTCGTGTGAGGATAGGTCATCGTGAGGTAGTGACCGGCCTAAATCGTGCGTCCTAAAATTGGAGGCGGATTTGAGGTAGTCGAGCTTTTACATTTATAAACCCTAATCCTTCTAGGCCCCCGCAACTTTGTTTATGGGGTCAAAGTAGAAATACGGGGTCAAACATAGGGGCAAGCGGGTAGTGTTGAGAACACGGAATCGACACGCTACACTCCGGTAGGTATAAAGAGAGATAAATTCCCAAAAAGGGAAGCAGTAAGATTTCACAAATAAAACAAAGAAAACTATCTCCAAGTGGATTTACAAGAGAGATTTAAGATTTTAGTCATTTAGCAGTTTTTAGGGGTTTTCATGCAACAGAAACAGAAAGATACTGCTCGAGCTAAAGCGAGGTATGAAGGATAAAACTACAGTAAAACAAGCGACAGTAGAACCAGTCATGTACCCCTCCTCTCGAAGCGGGTACCTCTAACAAGGCATCAGCGCCCCTCTCGAGGTCACTGGACTAAAATTAGAGTGGAAAGGTCACTAAGGCAACTCCGTTCCAGGCACTCTTGTACTCCAGAATCGGACCAAACACTAGAGCCACAACACAACTCTCGAAGTTGTTGCGACGAGAAAACACGATTCGTTAGCTAAGCGAAACGCGATCCAAACATGTAAGCTAGAGTTCAGATATCATACATAGCAATCATCCAACAGATTGTACCAAGCATAGAGCAACAAGTAATTAAGCATCTTCTATTTCCATAAACAAATAAAGGGTCTTAATTACAATGTGTAAGTAAGGAATTAAATGACAGAAAGTAAAGATAGGTATCGCCTCCTTGATGTAGAAGGACGACAGGATGTAGTAGCTCTCCTGCCTGATATCGGTCAGAGGCCTAGCCCGATACAAAGGTGTCAGGCGGCACACCCTCTCGGGCGGCACGCACCGGCTGTCGACTGTATCGTTCAAGGACCATGCCGATATGCTCATGTCGGGTGGCACACCCTCTCGGGCGGCACGCTCGACAAGCTAAGCGTATCGGGTTGATATCGTATCGAGCTAAGAGCTATGCATTGTTGTTGTCGGGCACTTGCGTCGCTCATCTACATCGGCCGATATCGGCCCGCAGTGTCGCCCGGGACGGTCCTAAGTGAACTGTCCTCTCCCTCTCGGGATGAGGAGAAGCTCACCTAGTGTTGCCCGAGACAAGCATAAAAGGGCAGTTTTGATAACAGAATAACAGTCTAAAATATCACAATATTTGGTGTTATCAACTCCCCCAAACATAGCGTTTTGATTGTCCTCAATCAATATTTAAACTATATTTTGTGATGTTTCTTCTTGCTTGGTATAACTTCTTGTTCAAAAAGTGAAACAAAGATCATAATGCCTTAAAGATAATGTTGTCTCAATACGAACAAAAGACTTAGTTTTCCCTACCTTATTGTTAAGTAAGATTTTTCTCTACAGCTTCGGCGAGACTTAGTTGTATGATTCCGAAGTTAGCTTACACACCAAATAGCTTTATTTTTGGGGCAGAAAGTTGTGTATAGGGTAGGCTAAGGATTTTTGGGTTTTTTTCATTCTTGTCTCCCATCAGTCCATCCAGGTACGGGTCCGTTAACGGGAAAGTGGTCCCTGCAGTCCAAGCTAGTTGGCTTTAGAGAAGTGATTTCACATCCTACGTACCACTACCCCGGATCTACCATGCCTAAAGATGGGTACTTTTGGAAAAACAAGTGGTGTATATATATATATTTTTCTTTTTCTTTTATTGGCCACAACTCTCATGCTTTTATTCACGCTCATAAGGCTTTTCTCTCTTTTTGGGATTTTTGTTGGGTAAGGGGGAACAAAGAGATTCCTGTTGTTTGGGTAGCTTTTTCCTTCTCCATACTTGTCTCTTAGCTGTTTGCGAGATTATTATATTTTTTTGAAAATTTTTTACATGGCAAAACATATTCTTTTGTTCGTTTGAAGCAGCATTATCAAAAAGATATAACAGGACTTGTGTCACATTCAGTACAAAGAAAATAAACTTGGCAAGAAGTTGCATCAGGTTTTTACTAATATAAACATATATTTGGTATAAACATATATGTACACATGATATAGGAAAGAACAGAAGGATAGAGAACAAAAGAATAAGGATTTTAAGTCAGAGAGGTCAGAAGATTTTTGTACCTCCCTCACTGGTACATGGTACCCCCCCCAAACTTACTCCACACTCTATCCCCAGAGTTGTGAAGTAAATAAGGTGAGGTAATGTTTAATCGAGTGAGGTTGCGCCTGCATTAGATAGGAGTTCCCACACTTATTCTCCTCGTTTTCTGTGATATCCTGTGTGGTGGAGCTGGTCAGGCGTTGCTTCACTTGCCATCCATTCCAGGATGAAGATGTTACAGTCGTTGGATAAAGGAATTTGTTGCGGACTGCGGTGGCAGAACTGGAGGTCGTGCCATTTGCCTCCCTGTATATCCAGGAATGGTTCAATCATCTTTGACACTTCGTCATAATATTTTCGAACTAGGCGTTTGACGGGTGTCAAAGGTTCTGATGTACACGGCACGGGATGGTTCTTGTTGATGTCCGAGTTGTTGTAGAAAATGCCTGCTCATTGCCGAGTATACATCGCTAGGAGTGTCTAATGATTGTAATGCACAATAGGCAGGAAGATAGTGCTTGCGACGCCGCCCTTCAATTCTTGCAGGAACATCTTCTTCGCTCCTGTTTCGTCGGCGAGGCAGATATTGTTGAAAAGCAAAGGATGGGTTATATATGCATGTTCTAGCTTTGGTTGTATAAATTGGATGTAAGTGGCTACAACTTTTACAGTCAAGCACCCTCCTTCCTTCACCATGTCCCTTAGCTCATCTACCAGGACTATGATATCTCCTGTCTGAAAAGCAACATCTAATGGGGTTGAGTCGGCAAGCTTCTTCTGGATGATGTTGACCTGCTCCTGTGTGAGAGTTGAACACGAAAAGCGGTCGAAATTTTTGATATGCCCTTCAGAAGCTTCGGGCAAAGCAGTGTCTTCCTTCTCATGCACTTTCTTCAGAATTGCTAGCTGCTTGCCCGCCCCATGAATTTCGGTTGCTATCTCTTCTTCTTTTTCTTCTGGGCTGCTGGATCGAGAAGAATCTTCCTCTATATCATTGTCCAGCAGCTTCTCCAGCACACCTACGTCCCGGAAATAGTGCTTGTCCTTGATTAGGAGCATGGTGCAGATGCCCCTGCACTGATAGAAGGACATGCCTCTGAGGAATCCTAAGTTTCCGAATGAGTTGAGTGCTTCAATGGCACCCAAGATGGCGATAGCGCTGTTTCCGCTCCCCTCTTCTGCCTGTTCGGGGAGGTCTCTGATAGCGAAGTAGTTCTAAGGTCCTTGAAGACGTTGGATTCCTTGCTTTAAAGCTCGTAGTATGCGTATTGGCAGGTGTTTCAACTGTCCGTCCTCCGGGCAGCAGAAAATACCCCCAGAGTGTGGTACTTCATTCTTGCTGCAACACAGCAGTTGGACGTCGCGGTTTTTGATGTCCGCCACACAGAGAAACCACACGTTGTGATGCTTGTACGGGGCCAACACCAGATTTGGTCTATGCTCTTCAACGTATTGCATCATGTCGACCACCGCATGGGAGTTTAGATCTCCCTTCATCAGCCTTCTTGCCAAGGTCGGTGTGGCTGTGTATATTTGTCTCCGACCTGTCCTGTTGTCGATCTTCTCTATTATAGCGTTCTCCAGGACCCTGAACACTCATTTGCCGATGACAGTCGGCGTGTGGAACATCTTCCGAAGATCTCCCCGTCGTAGGGAGAGGTAGTAGTCGCTCCAGACGACGTCTTCTTCATTGGCATGTGACCTCAAGACCTTATTCAGCAGCTTCTGGTCTCTGATCGTCAGGTTTCCGATGGCTCTTCTATCGAAGTCGGCCATCTCGAAGGAGGGTATCTCGGACGGCTCGCGGAATTTGTCTGCAAATGAGTGCTTTCCTCGGGGTGGATGTCTGTTATTCACTGTGTAGACATCCCCCAGCTCTCCCTTGGACTCATCAGACGAGTCTTCCCTGATGCTGATGTCTACGCCATCATCTTCAACTTCATTCAGGGGGATGGAGACGTTAGCATCTCCCAAACCCAAAGAGCTCTCCTGTCTGCTGGGAGACCCTTCGGCAGATCCTTGTTGTGTCCCGTCCTCGGGCGTTGATGATCGCCCGCTAGAGGAGGAGGATGGGGATGCTTTTCCTGAGGGGGAGCCTGAAGAAGAGGGACTAGGGCTCCAGCTGGGAGGTGACGGCGACCGTCTCGGCTGCCTTCGGCACGGATGGTCGTCACTTCTGTCCATCCTCTCCTCGAGCCTGTCAAGCCGTTGGAGAACTTGCTGCATTGTTGCATTTAAGGCCTCTAGTCCGCCGGGTATGCTTGTTAGAGCCAGCAGCTTGCTCTCTTGGTTGTTCAGCCTGACCTCGTGGTTGTCCTGCTTGTCTTGAAAAAGATGTAAGTTTGTGGGTCAGGGAAGTACAAGTAGCAGAGTTGATGGTTGTTACCTCTCACAGATCGTCGAGTTCGTTTCCGAGCATCTTTCCGAGTGACGGAGGGGGTCCGGTGGATCTCCCTTCCATCCTCGCGACATCTAGCCCGCGTGAAGGTCCACCCGGAGAGATAGAATCTATGAAAATCGTTCGCAAACCAGATGTCGCCAGGCGAGGAGTCGGCACTTTTTCAAGTGTTTCCGCCTTGCCTTCTCTTCTGATTGGGGATGGCCGCGGTGAGGGCGGACTTTGCCCCACCTCTGCACTGTCGGCAATCTCCTTGACTGCTGCAGGCGGGGACTTTTGCGGCAGGGATGGTGCTCTTTTGAGTTCCCTCATGATCTCGTTGAACATCACGTTGTCGTTGCCCCGATGAAGCTCCTCTCCCGCCTCTGCAGTTTTAGAAACACTGATGGGAACTGCGGCTGTCTCTTCTGCGGCAGATCCCGAAGTTTCCGTCCTGGTGACCTCAACAATCACCGGCTCTTTCTCAGCCACCACTATCGCTGTTGGTGCGGTGGCTGGTATGGTCGGAGCGACGACAACTTGATCAGTAGTTGTCGCCGGCAGTTCTGGGGCTGGCCTCTCTGTGGCCTTGATCGTGGTGGCGGTAGTCGTATTATTAGCTATAGCTTCGATCTCGGCGGTGGTGAAGACCAACTTCTCCTTGTCGTAGTTGGTGCAGCGAGGAAGGGGAAGGAGTATGTCCATCCTTGAAAACTTGTAGAAGAAACTTCCCGTCTCCTTCCTGATGATGTTGGTCCTCATCAGATATTTGGTGTCAAACACCTCATCGCCTTGCGTTCTAGTATGGCTACGCGGCTCGAACGGGTACCCGAGTCCTGCTGCGATGAGGTTGATAATGCCGCCCATGCAGTACTTCTTAGTGGCCTCCTTCATTGGATGCAACCTGTTCAGCAAGAACTGACCGAGTTTGATCACTCGGCCCTCCATAATATGCCACATGACGTGGATCTCCTCCGTGTAGATGTTGTTGGATTTGTTCTTGCTGAACAGCAAGCATGCCACTATCTTGTGCACGATCCTCCAGAAGCAGGAGTGCACTGCCACGACCTTTGCTCCCGGATTAAACGAAGATTCGCCGATAAGCCTGCCCCAAAACTCCACGGGATTGAACCCGTCTTCCTCGGTGATCCTTTCACCATTGTCCATTTGATTCTTCTCTTCCTCGCTGGAGGAGAAGATCTCGTTTAAGAGCTTTTCGGAGATGGTGTGCTCTGAATTGTATAGTCAGGCCTGTAGTCTGTCTGGCCCGCCGAATTTTTCTTTCTCCGCTGCCGAATTCCTCACCCGGTGGAGAGAGGACATGAACTCCATGGTCAGCTTGGTGTACGAAGAAGTCCGGCTAAAGCAGATCTTCTTTAGTCCTGCCGCCGCAAGGACGCTCTTCAGCCTCTTCATGATCCCAAGCTCATCAAACGAGGCTCTATGGAAGAACCTGCTTGGCTTGTACATCTTGGGTACCAGCTCAGCATAGCGGCGAGCATGCTCATCGTCTCTTGGCTCGAAACTCCCTGAAAAGGATTCTGGGAGTTCTGCTGCTGGTGTTGGCGCTGCTACAAGTGGTGTTGGTTTTGTCACTAGAGTCGCGGCTTCTCCAACCCTTGCCTTCTTCCTAGTCCCCGATGTCCCAGCCTGTCCTTGGTTTGGTCGCTTGGGTCTGGCAGTCTGCCCTTCAGCAGCAGTTTCAAGGTAGACCCTTCTGCCTTGTTCGTCGACTGGGACAGCGGTCGTCTTAATGTGGGCCATCTTTGTAAGTCAATAAGAGAAATATCTTGATTAAATATGTTGGCCTTTAGAAGAAATATAATAAAGAATAGATGTGTGACCCTGTATTATCCTGTACAAAAACTACCCGACACTCCTGTATCGGGCGACACACTAGTTTCAGCAGCGAAGCCCTGTGCCCGATACAAGAGATTGGTATCGCCTGATACGTCAAAAGATTCAATCGCGCGATAAAGATAGGCGTGACGGCCAATACAAGGGTGATAAGACGAGGTGCCCGATACGTTCTTTTTAAAGAAAAGCAGTGTGTCGTCCGATAACAAAAATAGGCGATGCGATGCAACATCGGGTGACACGACTATCGCCCGACATTGGGCGATGCGAATCAAAGATACCCCGCACGACACCCATATCGGGCGACACCACTGCTCAACGAAGGAAACTTGAGACCGATAACTACTTATAACAAGAAAAGAAGCGTGTCGGCCGACACGATCTGTCGGGCTATACCTCGTTGTGATCTGGGCTATCGGGCGACACAAGAGAAGTGTAGTCTTGCACGACACGGGAGCAGAAGCATAAGTTCTCTCGCTCGACACGGGAGCGTAAAAATAGCAAGGTAAGGAACCCGACACGGTAAATCTTGCTTTCCTTATATAGCAATTTAAACAGTAAAACACGGGCGCCCGTCGACCGTCAGTCCAACGCGTAAGCCGGTAAGCCCAACCGTCGGCACGACTGTTGCACTCCATGAAGCCCCACCACCTGATAAGGGTGTACTCAAGCGCTGGTTGGAGTGCCCCCCCCCCCCCGTGAATCGTGAAAACAAAATGGGTTAAGCTGCGGCTGATGAGTAAAACATCATTGGCCTAGGACTAAGGTCCCGGCCTCAGATGGCACTACCCAACCCGGTTAATAAAACTAAGGCGGTGGCCCACAAAACATAAGAGTCGGTGCATGTGGCGCATTCACCACCTCGGGCCTTATTACATACCAAATGTTCGTAATGTTTGTTCTGCAGGAAAATAAATTGCGATCCTATTCTAAGGAATAAAATAAAGCTCGGGTTGCCTCCCGAGAAGCGTTGTAGTTATCATCTCCAGCTTGATGGCTCCAGCTCTTTATCTGCCAGCCTCGTGCTTTCCTGGCAACTCGATCTCAGCCCTCTATCTATCACAGTCCCGGTCTCTTCGCAGGTTCGGTGTTTGACGGTATCTTTCCTGAGGGGTTCTTCATTAGTTCGGCCATTTGAGCTAATTGCTGGTCAATCTGGCGTTGATGCGTCTGCATATCCGCCAGCTGGACCTGCAATGAGTTCAACACCCCCGAATTTGATAGCGTACTCTGCGCCAATTGGTTGTTGATGGTGTCCTGCTTTTTCGCAAAATCAAACAACTGTCCCACCATATCTGCTTGGTTCGAAGCCTGGTTCTGTCCTTGTTCTTTAGCTGATCCCTGGTACTTGCCTTGACTTTGGAAACTACCCTTGTTCTGCTGGAAGGGGGCATTTCTAGCATACTGACCGGTTCCTCCCCTCTTTTCGAAAGCTTGGGGTGGCTTAGTGGAGTTTTGCAGCTTATGAGAATTTTCAGTTGCATCCTTGTTCCCATAGTTGAAGCCAGGGTGGTCCAGTCTTCTGAAGTTTATGAAAGAGACATTTTCAGTCTCTTCTGCCTCGGACTTGGTATCACTTGATGCTTCTGGCCGGGTGTAGATGCAGTTATCTACCCCATGGCCGCCTTCTCCGCATGTTACACATTTCATTACTTTTTCTACCTGCTTCTTCCCCTTACCACCAGCTTCCCACAACTATTTTATATCTGTAGCAATCCTCTGGATCTGCGAGGTGATTGCCTCCAGCACCTTAGATTCAAGGGTGGACCCTTCTCCTACCTTCCTTATATGTCCTCTATCGGACCGGTCGAACTCAGCACCTGCCATCAACTCGGCCATATTCTTGATAATCTTTTCGGACTTCTTCGCCTTCTTCCCCAGGAAGTCACTTCCCGCGGCCGCGTTCGGCGACACCCTATCTTCGGGAGTCAAGCCATTATAGAAGGTGGTGATGAGGAAGCCCTTCTTGTAATTGTGATGGGGGCAATCCCTCAGATACTCCTGGAACTGCTCCCAGGCGTCATGGAGGATTTCATTCGGCTTTTGCATGAAGGATGTTATCTTCTGCCGATTCCTGACTGTTCTTTCGGTGGGGTAGAACTTGTTTACGAACGCATCGGCCAAAGCTCCCCATTCGTTCAAAGACTGGTGGGGTAACCCAAGATACCAGGACAGGGCCTTGTCTTCTAGGGAGAAGATGAAGCCCTTACAGTATATCATTTCCTGGGGAACACCTCTCATCTTAATTGTGTCACAGATATTCTTAAAAGCATCCAGGTGATGATAGGGATTGTCATTCTTGGAGCTCCCTCTAAAACTCTTATTTTGGATCATAGAAATGACAGAAGGCTTAAGCTCGAAGTTGGCCGCATTGAACCGCAGAGTGACGACAGGACACCTGGAGTTATTGGCTTTTGAGGATGCCAACTCCCTAAGCATCTTTTCCTCCTCTTCCGAGTTGTCACTGTCACTCTCTCCCCGGCGTTGTTCCTGATCGTTCTGATTTCTTCTTTGCCTCTGACGGTGATGGCGTCTGTGTCGGTGGTGGCCCTCTTCGTACTCCCCTGAGTCTGGATCTTCTTGTTGATGGTCACCGTTATACCTGTCATTTTCTTCAGGCGGGGGCGAATCAGGCCTCCTCCCTTGGCGTTCGCCTTCAGAATGAGGTGGCTCAATGCGAGGTGGCATGACGGTTGGAGTTGGTGCTCAGTGGAACAGATCACCGTTCTTCCGAGTACCTATTAGTGGCACGAGGAATCAAGTTTAGAAGAAAGATTTATTAATTTCAAACAGAGAATAATAGTAAAGAAAAAAGACAAAGAAAAAGAGTGTTGTCAAACTCATTGCTAAGCTTGAGGCACAAGAGTGTAGTTAGTGGATTTGGGTTCGTCTACAGTACCGCTTTTGCCTTGTCCCCGGCAACGGTGCCAAAAAGTTGACCGGCCTAAATCGCGCGTCCTAAAATTGGAGGCAGATTTGAGGTAGTCGAGCTTTTACATTTATAAACCTGAATCCTTCTAGGCCCCCACAACTTTGTTTATGGGGTCGAAGTAGAAATACGGGGTCGAACACAGGGACAAGGGGGTAGTGTTGAGAACACGGAATCGACACGCTACACTCCGGCAGGTATAAAGAGAGATAAATTCCCAAAAAGGGAAGTAGTAAGATGTCACAAATAAAACAAAGAAAACTATCTCCAAGTGGAGTTACAAGAGAGATTTAAGATTTTAGTCATTTAGCAGTTTTAGGGGTTTTCATGCAATAGAAACAGAAAGATACTGCTCGAGCTAAAGCGAGGTACGAAGGATAAAACTGCGGTAAAACAAGGGGCAGTAGAACCAGTCCTGTACCCCTCCTCTCGAAGCGGGTACCTCTAACAAGGCATCAGCACCCCTCTCGAGGTCACTGGACTAAAATTAGAGTGGAAAGGTCACTAAGGCAACTCCGTTCCAGGCACTCTCGTACTCCAGAATCGGACCAAACACTAGAGCCACAACACAACTCTCGAAGTTGTTGCGACGGGAAAACACGATTCGTTAGCTAAGCGAAACGCGATCCAAACATGCAAGCTAGAGTTCGGATATCATACATAGCAATCATCCAACATATTGTACCAAGCATAGAGCAACAAGTAATTAAGCATCTTCTATTTCCATAAACAAATAAAGGGTCTTAATTACAATGCGTAAGTAAGGAATTAAATGACAGAAAGTAAAGATAGGTATCGCCTCCTTGATGTAGAAGGACGACAGGATGCAGCAGCTCTCATGCCCGATATCGGTCAGAGGCCTAGCCCGATACAGAGGTGTCGGGCGGCACACCCTCTCGGGTGGCACGCACCGGTTGTCGACCGTATCGTTCAAGGACCCTGCCGATATGCTCATGTCGGGCGGCACACCCTCTCAGGAGGCACGCTCGACAAGCTAAGCGTAAAAGGGTTGATATCGTGTCGGGCTAAGAGCTATGCATTGTTGTTGTCGGGCACTTGCGTCGCTCATCTACGTCGACCGATATCGGCCCGCAGTGTCACCCAGGACGGTCCTAAGTGAATTGTCCTCTCCCTCTCGGGATAAGGAGAAGCTCACCTAGTGTCGCCCGAGACAAGCATTGGGGCACGACACGTATGCTCTCACAGTCTCCTCAGAAGATGGCCCAACTCCCAACTGTCTGAATTCTAGAACTCCGAATTCCGAACTGTGGACTCTCTTTTCGCCTCCCTGTAGCTGCTATTTATAGTCAGTTGGTTGGGGAGAAGACATGGTGCTCGAAGCACCACGTGGCTCCCTTTTGCGCCAGTCGTTGGACGGGCCGATACAGAGGTGTCGCTCGACGTAAATGGTGTCGGCTATCGGTCGTGTCGGTGGGTGGTTGTGTCGCCCGACAAGCTGGGTTGTCGGGGCGAGCCGGGCTCCCTATCGGGTAGAAGGTGTGTCGTCCATCAGCTTCTTCTTGTGCGGCCCCTCTCTTTGTCGAGCGTCTTTATGTCGCCCAGCCCTGTCGGGCAGGGGTTGTATCAGTCGTCAGGGAGGCCGAGACAGACTTGGACTTATTAATGGGCCGGAGCGGCCTTATTGCCCAAAAATGAGGAAAACTCTGCAAAAGATAGGAAAATTGGATTAAGAGCATTGCTTGGCCAATTATTGCAAAAGTGCATATAAAAGAGAGGAAAATAGCAGAAAAGGGTAGTTTTGATAACAGAAAAATAGTCTAAAATATCACAAATTTGGTGTTATCAGGTAGATGATGAGCAAAGGTCCATTGGACCGTTCTACCCCTCAGGGGTATGAAGCAGTGACATCTTAAGTGGGGGGTAGATTCTTAATTTCGTTATGTTTCCAAAAGGCCAAGCAATGTTGCATGAGCTTGACGACGTGGCGCCATCCGATTGGCCAAGTAAGTAAAATCTTGCTAAATTCATAATTAAAGATTGGTAACTCGGATTAAAACAAGTCTTATATGAAAATTTATCCTCATAACGAGAGGAATGCAAAGAAATTAGATTTGAAGCTTAAATATGCTTGGAAATCAAAAATGATAGGGTTTTACATATTTTAATGCATTAATTGACTGAAAGACCCTAGAATGGTATAAAATCAATCATGATGAATCTTTTATATGCTTTTGATCGATCTTAACCTATTACGAGTGGTAAGATCATAAAAGGATAATTCATATGATTCTTTTAGGGTTTTATGATCATGAACATGGTTTAATGGACCAAAAACCCTATTTTGAGTAAATATGAGTTCTAGTGGTCATATCTGAAATTACAAGTATACAACTGTAATATAATGACCCTCAATGAAGATAATTGATATTGTAACACCCTCCCTAATCACACACATGCACATAGAGGAAGAAACATTGAGTTATCCATAATGCATGCACTCAAGGGGGCATTACATAAAACTGGCATTCATAACAACAATATAATCAATCACACAAAGTGAAAATATGAAACATTCTCATAATCATTCTTACAAAAGGAACATAATGGATATCACATGAAAAACTAACTCAACATCTCGAGACATAGTCTCTACTCTAAATTTCTAAACATTAAAACATATTGCTAAGTCTATAAACCTGAGGATCATCTTATAGTTGGCACCCCACTAAAACTTATCCTTGTGCTTGAGTCTTTGGGATCCTTTTCGCTCCTGCTTCTCACCTGCGGACATCTCGTCCCCAGCCATGCATTGGGAAAAATAGTCGTTAGAGTAAGTGGCATGAGTATTATGAAATATATATTGTTGAAGGACTAAATGGGATATTACAAACATGAAACTAACATTAAGCTCTGAGTAAAATCTGAAACATAAAATCTCTTATTTCTTAATCAAAATTCTTATCTTATTCTGGAGTCATGTACTCTAGTACATGAATCTCATGACCTACACCAAAGTGCCTAGGTCATACTTATCTTATCTAGTTCCCTCTCATCATACTCATGGATGAGGTTATGGGCATCTCAAATCTAAGGTATCATTTACTTATGATTTTTATCTGACTGTGGCCACCATTATACAATAAGTCCTCCTTAATTGGCATATCTACCCCCTGAATTGGTACCGAAGTACCCTGAAATGGTACTACATGCCCTGAATGACACCGTGGTGTCTCTGAATTGGCGTGGCTATGCCCTAAATTGGTGTTGCAACACCTCTGAATTGGAGTAAACACTCCTCTGAATTGGCAACATATGCCTCTGAATCATACCGGGACTACTAAATGAGGACTTATCATATAATGTCTTATGTGAAGGTTTCGACTTTTTTATCTTAAGTCCAAACTCACTTAATTCTTAATCTGAACTGAAGTTGAATACTGATAGCTTTACTGAATACTGAATCTGAACTTATCTTATATTAAAACTGAACACTGATAACTGACTTATCTGAAACTGATTACTGAGTACTGAGCAGGTACTAAATTCTAAATCTGAATCTTTTATTCTTAAGTGATAAACTGAATCTATAACTGAATGTGGATATGAATCTTAATTACTTCATAATTAAGATTTGGTCTAAAACCCTTATCATGTATCTTTATTCAACATCTGGCTACTCAGACAGTGAGTAGTCTAAGTCTGAATCTAAATCTCTTATTCTTGAGTTCTAAACTGAGTCCATTATTGGATTTAATCATGTATCTCATTATCTAGGTAAACTTTATTCTAAAACTCTGATTTGGTAAGATTATTTCATTATACAAATTATATCATACATGAGTCTAATGTCTTATGAGACAAGATCTGAAATGAGTATAGAAATACTAAATATACAAAAGTAACTTAAGTAATGTGTATAGCTAAAGTATGATATATGATTCCTGGCAAGATAACTCATTCTCTGTTAAAACCTCAACAAAATCTGATCTTAATGGACTTTAAGTCTTAAATCATGAACCATAGAATAGAAGTCTTAGAAAATTTTAACTTCCATCTTACACATACTCAATTTAGATAAAATCTCATTAAGTCTGATATCAATACATTTGTATGAACTTAAATCTTAAACCTTAAGATAGAAATCATATAGATTCTCATCGTGCAACTCAATCATGACTTAATATCTCGTAATTTGATAATATCATCACAAACTCATGTTATAATATCTTTAATGCCACTAGTGCATTTATCCTAGAAATTGGGCCATGGTCTACCATGTGCAACACCCATATTCTCACATAATACTTAACTTTTAAACATCAACCTTATTAAGGAATCTATTTCACTGCTTAATTTCTTAGATCGCTACATATATAAGAAATATTGATGACATGTTCCTATTTGAAATCTCAATACATGGTTACATCTATATTTAAGAGATATGATAGAACTATATTTTCTTATCCTTCTTATGAACTTAACTTCATGATCTAGAATCATTCCATGACATATCACTACTTAAGGTATTGAGCATATGAATTTCTACAATCATAAGCACATAAAATATTTCTTACATATTTAACTCAAAATGTAGGACATGAAGGTCTTATCTAAGAAGCATGAAAATGTACTTGGTTTGATAAACATAAATACTCATGGGCATGAACCACTTACCTCTTATGAAGAAAATCTAGTTGCTGAGAAATCCCTAATCATGTTCGCAAGTTGAAGAAACCTAATTACCCTATTCAGTCAATGATCATTCATTAATAATTATAGCCACCTTGGATTCTAGGGTTTCAGGGTTCTTATCTAAAACAATAATCTTAGGAGTCAAACCAGACTCTAAAACTTAGACCATGAGCTAGGTCTTGAAAAATAGATCAAGATACATATATAACTTGACCCTATTGGATATACCACCTAATTTCTATGATTTATGCAATATAGAGGCAATCATGATTACTTGATGTGGAGCTAAACGGATCACAGGCAGGATCCACCTGGGGAGGAATCTGCTTGACCCGCGCGCCCCCTTCTTCCTCAGCGGCTCACGGACGGGGGGGTTTCCTCCTCTGTTTCCTCTATTTTACAGAGTACCGGGAGCATGTTCTCGTGGCTGCTTTGTCCGTGAAGCTTCGGGCATGGTAAAAAAAATAGTTGCTCTCAATCACACTCGTCACCTAGACCACCACAAACTGGTCGATCCTTCTTCAACCAGTAAAGGTCAGCGGCGGTCTCCTTGGCATCAAGATGTTGGAGCATGACCTGGAGTTCTTTGACGGGCGCAGGTTCCTTGGGAAAGCCAACCACCAAAACGCACGGCTAAGTCTGACCTGGGGGATATTTGCGGACTCCTCATGATGGTCCTTGTTGAACTAGATATGATTTGATGGCCCTCGTGCCATGGACGACTCTAACGAGTAGAATGGAGAAGATGACGGGATTTCTAGAAATTAGGCAAGAAAGAGGAAACTGCTTGTGTAGGAAGCTTGATTAGAAAAGGCTGGTGCCTTATACATCGCAAGGCAGAGGGTGACAGACCTTGTATGGCCTCACACAAAGATCACATAAGAAGAGGTGAAGAAAGATGATGACTGCGAGAGAGGCGTCTTCCAATTAAGGCAAAATAGGGTTGTGTCTGGGCTTTATTTGTTCATATGGGAGTTGTATATCCTAGGAAGATCGGCTATATCGCGAGAAGAGCGGAGTAGATCAGATTAATCCACTGATATTCATGCTCTCCTTGGACTCAAATCCTAGTGATGAAAGAGGTGAGATTTGGTCTCTCAGATCTCCATCCAATGGCTGGGGAGTGGGTCTGAGTCTACTTATACAACGCTACATCCATGTGATAGCCTAATTTATGAATATCAAGGTTGCACTTTAGGCCAACTATTTAATCTGTTGTATGGTTTGCATGTCTAAATCAAGCTTTGTTGATTGGATCCCTTCCTCCCTAAAATTAAATAAAAATATGTATGATCATTAAAACTCAACCAAAATTAAACCATAGGCTCGATATCATGTCCAAATAATCTTCTTGTCATTGGATTCTTGTTATGAGCACTCAAAAATATTATATGAATTAATATAATTTAAGTCCTAATTATTCTTATATCATCGTGAATAAATCATTTGCTTAACAAGTTTGGTAACTCAATCTAAATCCTTACAATGTATAATTCTGTCAAATTATAAATCTATCAAACTTCCATATCTCAAGATATAATTAAAACTTGATTGAATTTAATATCCCCATTATTACAAGTTATCCCTCTTTAAAAATAAAGAGTAGTGATATTCAAATGCCTTAGGGATCGAGGCAATGACATGTCATATGGTAACAAGACCAATTAATCTCTTAGATATACACTTACATTTTGTTTTGTGCACAAAATTTCATAAAAGGGACCTCATGTTTAGAAAAAATTGCATTTGAGTACATACTTTAACCTTATTCTAATTTTGAGTCATTTTCTTAAAAATTTTGGGATGTTACAGATATGATTAGGGTTTTGTGAACAAGAAACCTAAGAAACCCTAATTGAGTATAAAGGATGAAACTTTGTGGTTTAATGGGTTAATTTGAGAAGTACTAACTTGTTAAAAATTAAAGTTGAGTTTCAATCTTTTTCACATGAAAAGTTGACTAATTTAGGGAAAAAGAAGGGATGATCCTATTTAATTCAAAAATGTGAAAATATGATGTTATATGATGGTTCTAAGTTATTTGAATATGAAAGTTCCAAATTAGGGTTTTCTAATGAATAAAGAGTGGATTTAATTATATATAGAGTTCGTTTGAGAATTATACCATAAATTTATAATAAATGAGTATAATGATCTTTTTATGGATTAAAAGGATAAAAATAGTAGCTTTAATGTAAAAGAGGCTTAATGAACTTGATTAATGGTTAAATGGTGCCTTTAATCCAAAATAGGGTTATATGTTGTTAAAATAACCTTAATATTGAAGAATGGATGAGATAATTAGGATTTATGAGTGATGGCATAAAATTAGGATTTAATATGGTAAAAGATGAAGGGAACCCCTAATTGCAAAATGAAACCCTAAAATGGATACAAAACCCTAGAAAGTGAATCCAAGTCAATAAAGTAGATTCTTGATAAAGTGTGTAATAAATAGAGTACATATTCTTTTCAAGAATTATGTGATTTTTTAATTGCTTTCTTGGATTGCTTTCTTGGTTGGAATATCTGAATGCTTGTGAAAACATCAAATCAGGTATGTGGTTACGCTTATGATTATCCCGACTAGTTTTTTGAGGATTTTATCAACATTTCCCTCGTAGCTTGAAATAACTTTTGGATGCTTTTATTTCATGCAACTATAGAGTGACTATGACTATCACTATGAATATACATATATAACTGGCTAGATCTGGGGCCACCTATGTTGCTTTGAAAAGGCTAAAAAAGGGGTAATCCTAGAACAAGTTCTAGGTTACCATGAGTTAGAAACTGGGCTACCTATGTGTAGCTCCATGAGACTCTTTAGTATACCCTGAGTTAATGAGTGGTCTACCTATGAGTAGTTCCATGTGACTCAACCCTAGAAACTGGTTCACTTGATAGGTGGATCATGAGGGGTTTAATGGGGACAACACAGAGGATAGGGTACTCTTGGATCGCGGAGTTATATCAAAAATGTAATCTTTGTTGTTAAATGATTAATTGAATGATTACATTGTTAACATATTTACATGGTTATTGTTTCCCCTGCATACCAGCTTCGGTTGACTGACGTTTTGTTTGTCGGCATTTTAGGTACAAGCCAAATGGACAAATAGTAAATCGTCATATTGTGAAATACATGAAGTAAAATACAAGGAGGATCAGTTAGAGTAGAATCCATAAGTGGATACAAGTTTAGAGATCCAAGTTTTAAAAAAAAAGGTATTAAAAAGTTTATTTTCTTACAGCTTCCTAGTTTAGTATGTTAAAATTTAATAATTGTTCTTGGTTAATTGTCGAACCTTTGATCCGGAAATTATGGGTGCGGCTTCTACTTCTTGGTCTCCCTTAATTGGGGGTTACCGGAAGGTGGGGTCGTAACATTTTCCCATCACCACTTTGCCTCGCGGTTCACCCAGTGGTCCGATCTTCTCAAGGCCGCACACTAGCCAACTAAAGGTGACAAATGCAACCCTAAGGGAAAATACACAGATCTCTCAAAATTTGTATGTGGACCTAGTCCAACGCACAGGCTCAACTAATCACACCTACCCACAAGCACACGGGGTTGTGCTATAGTATAGGCTAGTTGTAAGATTAGGGTCAATCCTCAGGGATAGAGGAGGCAATAGAGCTAGGTTAATGATAGTTATGTTCCTAAAGTGGAGTCTATGGTTTGAGGCTTTAAAGTTGGTTTTGTTTGATTATGCTACGATTGCAAGCAAGAAACAAATAGAAAGAAAGTAGGTTAACAAAGACCCTAGATTACTCTAAGCAAGTAAGGACTAGGAAACTAGGCAAGACAAGCAATCAAACTAGAGCAATGAGTTACACTACACTAGCAAGGAAATTATCAACTAGGAAGCAAGTTGGCCACTAAAGAAAGCAAGAGCCTAAGTTATCACTAATTAGCTAAATCAACACAAGAAAGCTCAAAAGATCCCTAACTACTTAAGAAAGAGCTAACTATCTAGAACTAAGCAAGAAACCAAGGCAATTAATTAAACTAGCATTAACAAGCTAAGAAGGCAAGAGTGCATTTTAAGTAGTGTGATCAATAGGTGGGTCGTTTGGGAATGAAACTTGATATTAGTTGGGGGAAGGTCAACATAACATGCAATTCACATATTTCAAACTAGATTACCAAACCAAACAACAAGGCAAGTGCTATTGTAATATACCCTATGCTACTAGTTGGAGAACTAGGGCTAGGTGTAATTCTAATAGGACTTGGCAAGTCTAGGTTTCTAGGGTAAGTGGTATTAGGAAAATTGAGAGCCAAGGGTAGGAATGGGAGTAGAGATGAGGGTGTTTCACCTCATGTTACTTGCCATCTAGCCTTTAGGGAACTCTAGGCACTTGCACTAATCACACTTACACTAGCTACTTAGATCTCACACCTACGTGTAGAAGAAGGGAGATGTATGTAGGAACAAAGGGGGCTATATAGGGATCCAAAAATTGGACCTAGGATCCATTCTTAAGATCACCACATACATTCTATTTTCCCCTAGAAGCTAAGTGTCATCAAGCATCACAAAACAAGCAATTTATATTTAAAAGCACAAAACCACATGCAAGATAGTTGGAAATCAGATAGAAGCAAGAGGCAATCATAATAGAATGAATTATGTTCAATACAAGTTATTTTCCCCCAACATGGTATCAAAGTCACATTTTAACCCCAAATAGCCCACCACTGGGGGCTTAACTAAACATGCTCAAACAAAAGAGAAAATAAATGAGAAGAATGGGGTATGAATCCATAAAGCTCGGAGTAGCTTCTTCTTCTTTACATCCTAGCTGTTGTATGGCATGGATCCTCCTCCAAGGGGGTGAAAAGCAGGGAGATATGGGGGATTATGGTAGGGAACCTAGAAAAGTAGGTTTGTATGGTGGAAATGGAGTGGAATATGGAGTGGGAGGTAGGTGAATGGAGTAAATGCAAGGAAGGGGATGAAGGAGCTCTAGAGTAGCTAGGAAGAGGCTAAGGGAAGCTAAACTTCGTGATGTGGGTGCCACCTATGTATATATAGGTGGTGGGGAGGCACTGGGGTAAGGGGGGAAATGGGAAAATTAGTGGAGAAAATGGGTAGGTTTAGGTGGTCACCACGGCCGTGGTGAGGTGCCACGGTCATGGTGGGGGTTGTATGGCACGATCGTTGGTAGTGGAATGGTCGAGGTGGAAAGTGGAGTTGAAGTGTAAGTGTGTGTGTGGCCACGGCCATGGTGGGGTCCCACGGTCATGTTGGGTAGAGGGTACCAAGACTGTGTGGGATACCACAGCCATGTTCGAGGAGGTAGCCACGAGTGAGGTCACTCTAAGGTTTTTTGTCTTCAGCTTGCCACGTGTGTGGTGAGCATCATGAGCGAGGTGGCCTTCAAGGGCCACGGTCATGCTGATGGCCACGACCGTGGTCATTCATGTGTAAATTGAGCCAAGTCCATATTGATTTTTTGGGTCTTCATGCATAAATTGCCACGGTCCTTTTGCTGACCACGAGTGAGTTGGGTAGTGTTGGCCATGGTCATTCTGAGGACCATGGTTGTGGGGCCTTCAGTGACCACAGCCATTTTGTTGACCATGGTCGTGGTCATTCATGTATAAATTTGGAGACTTCCCTGTGACTTTTGGAACTTGATTCCCCATGACCGTGGTGATATGCCACTGCCATTTTAGGGCTTCTTGATGTTGATCTCCACTTCAACTTTTACATCTAGCCTCCTTTTGCTTTGAATTGCTCTTGTGCATCCAAGGGAAGATCAGGGAAGAGATAGGTCCACTCTTGGGGTATAAGAACCTAAATACGTTCTTCATCTCTCTCCCATGTATCAATGCATGCATAAGTACCCAGAAATGCACACAAAAGGAGGTATAAGTGAATTTACCATAAAAGATCATATTGGAGGAAATAGCTTGTAGTCTATGATGTTTAGATGTGATTATGATGCAAAATACACAACATGAAGCCCTAAAATAGGGTTGCATCATCTAATCATCCCACCCTATAGTTGAGTTTGAGGGTCCTTGTCGGTGCTAGTTTCCATGGCATCCTAGTGGCCTTGGCCACAGAAAGAAAACCCAAGGCTTCCAGGGATATCAAGGAATGTTTTCCTGATCTTGGTTTCATCTTCCTTTCCCTACTCCACCATTTCCAAATTTGAGCTACCTTTCCCCCATTTTTCTTTCTTCTCTGGCCAACTAATGATCTGTTGGTCTACATTCTTCATGCAAGGACTCCCTGGTCTTTAGTTTATCTTTGCGAACCTTCTCTTCTAGTTTCATGCCTCATTCATGTAGTTCATTTGAACTTCCTATCTTCCTAATGGTGCTTCATCCATGACCAAAATAAGCTAGATCTCCAATGCATGACAGATCCTTCTTGATGGTTCGTTGGCCTCAGCGCAATACAAGGGAACCCTTAGGGATACAAACTACCTATGATTGGATGCCTTCCTCTTGCACTGGATGTATACTAAATCCACTGATTGTCTTGTCAAGTGCCATGGTGCAAGGAGAAGATGCCAGGGAATGAAATCCCAATTCTACCCATCCTGGCCCAATAGAGTGATTGATATCACAAGGACATTTTTGGGTTTTTACATGTGCGCTATGTTTACTAGTTGTGTTATGTTTTAAATTTTGAATGACTCTTTTTCCCCACTATATAATCACATGTAGCATGCACGTAATATTATTTAGTACTTTCGTGTTTGTTTTACATCGAATTTGTATTTGTTTTAAATCTTTGTCACAATATAGTTCTTTGCTTCCTGATTGACCAATATGTTAATATATATAGAGAGATTACCTACGACTTTAGAAAAATGAGCAAATATATTCTTTGGAAAGCTATTTTGATTCTCTATCATTCTTTACTATTTTCAAACTCTATTTCAACATACAAACACTTCAATTTTTCAATGAATAAAGATTAGGGTTTACTGACTATGAACTAATGTACACATCATGTTATTAATCGAGTGATTAAAGGCTCATTCAAGTCAAAGGACTTCACCTGAGGTGTTTTCTCTAGGTAAGTGGGGCATGCATATTTGCCACAATTATTTTTTTTGTTGAATGTTTATTTTATGGTTATGCATATTATTATGTTTCATGGATGTTTTCAAAGATAACATCATGATATCATTATGTGACTGATTGCTTATGTTATATTACCTCAATTATGACTATGATCTATGATTATTGAATTAGGTTCAAAAAGGGAGAAATCCCATTAAGATATTATATAGGAGAAATCCCATTAAGAAATAATGACGGAGAAATCCCATTATGGCATTAAGAGGGAGCAATCTCATTATGGTCAAGATTAAGAATAAGGACATTTAATTATTTAACTTAAAATTTAAGATAATGAATAAATCTAAGGACTTAACTAAGTGTTTATATGCACCTAGATCATGGACCTTTTGGTCATTATGAGATTTCCTAGCATTATGGGTTTCCTAACAATCATGGGCTCCTATGGGGCATTAAGAAGGTAGCATGTATTCACTCATTCAATTCGTCATGTTTAAATTATTCAAAGAATTTTTATAGATAATCCATGGTCAAGTTTATGTTAATTTTATTTTATGTCGAGTTATAGTTACTTTCTATCTTATAGAGTTTCAAGTATTGCTTACTTATGTTGTTGTAGGTTTGGATGGCTGGGGATGCAATGTCGAGAATATTTAGAGCAGTTAAAGATTTTAAAAAATAAGCAAAGACTAGCAAGATTTAAAGTCTAGCCTGGTGAAGTGCCATCTACCAATCCGATCCAATGCCTTTAGATATACATTATATCATGTCTAAGTTATCTTACCCAAGTCTAGCTCAATGCATTGAAATTTGATGATGCACAAGTTTTAGTTTCCATGTCCAAGAAATATGTATGAATCTTCTTCCAATTAATGCATGATGTTTCATTTATTCAAATTGCAACAATTAGCATCTTGTAACATCCCCCTTGAGTAAAAAGCTTCCGCTTAGCGATATATAATGTTTTGAAAAGTGGGATGTCACATTATGGTATCAAAGCAATTTGGTAGATGGACACTAGGCAAATATGTTGTGTGGAATATGGATGATGAAGAAGGCAACAGAAATCAAAATTTTGTCCCTATTCCATTACCAGCTGATCGTGTCAACAACGATGTATCTAGGAAAGAGGGTAGAAAGAGGCATACCTAGCCCTGGAGCAAGTCTAATGATTACTCTTGCTTGGTTATGTGCACTCTTTGCAAGGAACACACAAACAACTAGAAATGACGGCTCCCTGA
Source organism: Alisma plantago-aquatica (assembly GCA_963693085.1). Classification (NCBI taxonomy): domain Eukaryota; kingdom Viridiplantae; phylum Streptophyta; class Magnoliopsida; order Alismatales; family Alismataceae; genus Alisma; species Alisma plantago-aquatica. Next base: position 290,023,798 of record OY856414.1, read on the forward strand.
TGCAACAATACGAGTGACAATGGTTGTTGTCCTCCTCCTAGTGTAGCGACAATGACCTCCACACCTGTATGTAGTCCACCAGAACTACTGATAACTCCATGTTGCATTACTAGAGCCAAAGAAGGAGTTGTCCCTTTGAATGACAACCTTCTAGGGTTGATTCACTCTCCCATGTTGTCTCTCCCTTGCTGTACCTCCCTTTTATGAGTAGGACTTGCTTGGGCTCTCACGTTACCACAACTATGAGAGGACAACAATTGTCAAAGTTTATTGGTGTGTCTTTGGTAAGCCATGACTACCCATCTATTTATAGGAGGATCAGGGTTTCTAAATCAATTGGGAGTCGAAGAGACGGAATTTCATGATTTTTCTAGGAAGTTGTGAATGTTGAACCAGTCGGTTCACATGTGAAATGATCGGTTAAACCCTTAAACATGTTGGTTCACTATGTTTCCTATTTTGCAAACATATTGGCTTTAACGTGATGGTTAATGCACAACATGACGAAAATGAATCAATTGGTTCAAGTTCCAATTCAATCACTAATGTTCAAATTGACCTAACACTTGAATCGATCGGTTCAACATTTGAACCGGTCAGTTCATAGTCAAGTCAGTTATTTTTCAACCATTGTTGTTTAAATCGAATACCTAAACACTTTAGTAATCAAGTTAAGCATCATTTATGAATAAACACCTTTTCTAAGTGCATCCAATGTGTGTCACCCTATTGGTCCCAAGTTACGTTGGCAGTGAATGTTCATAACCAATTTATGATATCACAAGCAATGAGAGGTATCTAGAAACACATTATTTCTAGACAAGTAGTTGGAAAGTTAGAGAACAACTTTAACCTACAATCTGTGATCAATGTTATAGTGATTGTATAGTTCCTTGCCCTGATATCTAGATCAAACTTGAGGCATGGAATCATCATCCTCCCAATGTCCAATCTATGTTTTTTGAACTAGAGCAGGCTGTAGAGACAAATGTGAGATCAATATCACATATTGACTCACATGAGAATGGTCATGAATTTCTCATTCTCACTTATCAAGTAGCTAGGATATCAATCTCCAATAGGAGGGATAAATCTAATCTACATCACTCATAGTTGATCCCCATGTGTCACAATGTACCTGAGCACTACCTTTATAGCAACCCTTATTCAAGATCACATGGGATGGTGTCAAAATACATTGAACGACATGAGATGAGTGTAGTGACTTTATGTCCAAGAACCACAATCACTACTTATCACGATGAGAGTTTTTCTGACTACCATTACATGGTCTCCATGTATCATTCTCAAGGTGAGTCTGTCTGGTACACTATTCTCCAACAAGTACATACGTTTTTGGTTTGATATCACATATCATGACTAATGAAATTATGTCATCAACCAACACACACTCTAGTATTGTGTATTATTGTTGTCTATTTTGCTTCCACAGTAATATCCGACTAGTGGCATAACAAGAATGTATGTACTATTACTATATATATGATCTCATTGTTCAGGTCGTCAACCTATAGACATATGTCATCGAGTATAATGATTCCTTAGACATTTATTATATTACACCATTATCTCATAACTGAATAAAATAGAATAAATAAAATTACCCTTTATTATTATTATTATTATTATTATTATTATTATTATTGTTGTTGTTGTTGTTGTTGTTGTTGTTGTTGTTGTTATCAAATCATTTACATTATGCCTCATTACAATCATCACATGATTGGCTCTCTGGGCATACATACCAACAAACTCCCACTTGTACTTAGAGCCAATCACTCATGAATCTTATTTCAAGTGATCTAACATGTCCATCATGCTTCTATTGTGAAATTGCTTTCATGAGTGGGTCAACAACATTGTGTTTAGTTAGTATTCTACAAATCATCACATCTCTTGTTGTACAATCTCTCGTATGAGATGGAATTTTCATAGTATGTGCTTGGAACATTGATGTGATCTGGGTTCCTTATCTTATACAATAGCTCCATTGTTGTCACAATACAACTCTACTGTTTCGCTAATGCTTAGAACCACCCCAAGTTCACTTATGAACTTCTTGATCTAGATAGCTTCCTTTGTTTCATTGGATGCAACAATATACTTGGCCTCTGTTATACAATCAACAACTATCTCTTGCTTAGAACTCTTCCAACTCATTACTCCATTGTTGAGACAAAACACAAATCCTGATTGTGATCTATAATCATATTTGTCAGTTTGGCAGCTTGCATCAGTGTAACCCTTACACCCAACTCTTTCTCACCATAATAAATAAGAAATTGATCCTTAGTCCTTCTAAAGTACTTAGGGATGTTCTTTGTGGCAGTCCAATGACTATCACTGGGATCTTATTGATATGTACTTGTCACGCTCAAGGCATACAATACATCTAGATGAGTCCATAAAATTGCATACATGATAGATTTAATTACAGACACATATGAATCTTACTCATTTTTTCCTATTCTTCACAGGAACTAGGACATTAGGCTTTAGAGAGGCTAAGTCCATGTAACATAGGAAAATTCCCTCTCTTTGAGTCCTACATGCTAAACATCTTCAACCCTTTGTCAATGTATTTACTCTGTCTTAGGCCAAGAAGCCTTCTAGATCTATCTCTATAGATCTTGATTCCTAAGATATAGGATGCTTTTCCTAAATCCTTCTTAGGGAAGGTACTCCCAAGCAATTATTTACCATCTATGAAGTAGGAATGTCATTCCCCATCAATAGTATGTCACATGCATACATCATGAGGTAACTTTTTATGGTCAACCTTCTTAACACCAAGGTTCATCTTCATTTTCACTAAAGCCAAAATCTCTTATTGTCTCATCAAAATGAAGATTCCAACTCCAAGATGCTTGCTTCAATCCATAGATTAACCTTTGTAGCACATACTTTATTGGCTTCCTTTGGATTTATAAAACCCTCAATCTATGTCATGCACACATCCTCAAGTATATTCTCATTAAGGAAAGAAATTTTAACATCCATGTGTCAAATCTCATAGTCATAGTAAGTTGCAATGCAAAGCATGATCTTGAAAAACTTAACCATGGAAACTAGTGAAAAAGTTTCATCATAGTCAACACCTTCAACTTGTTTGAAACCTTTTTCAACCGATCTACCTTTATAGATCTGTGCATTACCATCCATGTCAGTCTTCTTCTTGAAGATTCATTTGCACCCTATGGGTTTTAAACCTTCAGGTGGATCCACCAAGGTCTATACCTTGTTTCTATACATGGATTCCATCTCAAATCTCATGGTCTCAAGCCCTTTCTTAGACTCTGGTCCCTTAATGGCATCTAGGTAGGTTGTTGGCTCATCATCTATGACCAATTCACTACCTTCTTGAGTCACAAGATAACCAAATCTTTCTGGCTCAAGGTGTTTCCTATTAGGTCTATGATGTTCTTGTGTTACATGAGGAACTTGAGATTCCAGAACAAATTTTGAGTCTCTTTGTTCCTCCTATACCTCTACAAGTTCAATGTTTTCTTATTGATCTCAAACATCTTCAAGTTCCATTTTTCTCCCACTGATTTCTTTGGAAAAAAAATCCTTTTCTAGGAATGCAACATTCCTAGAAACAAAAACTTCATTGTCAGATGGATTATACAAGTAGTACCCCTTGGTTTCTTTGGGATATCCAACAAAATAACATTTATCCAATCTAGGGCCAAGATTTTCAGGAAACATTATCTTGACATAAGATTCGCATCCCTAAATCCTCATAAAAGATATTTTAGGACGATTCCCAGTCCATATCTCATATGGTGTCTTTTGAAGCCATTTAGATGGTACATGGTTAAGTGTAAACACTGTAGTTTCAAGAGAATATCCCTAGAAGGAGGTCAGAAGATCAAGAAAACTCATCATTTGCACCATATCTAGTAATGTGGAATTCCTTTGATGTCAAGTCAGCTTGCCCCTTATGCCCTGGGTTACACATGTGCTACAATGGATGGGACAAAGGGTCATGATCCCGCGAGGGTGAGCTCACTTCAAAAACCCATCCTCAGTTCTTATTTTTTGAACATCATATATTTATTGGATCAGTTCCCTGCATCCTTGAATCGATAAACATTTTTCAGCTAACCTAGCCTCCTCCGTCCCTCAGGACCAACAAGCGGTAGTACATGAATATTCACATGTTGTCCATCGACTATGCCTTTTGGCCTGATCTTAGGCCCTGACTCACACTCTGTGGATGAACCTTGCGTAGGAACCCTTAGGTTTTTGAATTATAAAAAATGATATATATAGGATAGCGATCTAGTGAGAAACATCCTATAGTGAGAGCATGAGAGGCATTTTAATAGCTACAAATTAGTAACTATTTTTTAAAATCCAAACATATAGATGGAAAAAGCATCATTTCATTCACCTTCTTGCAAAAAACCATTCAATCAGACATTGTTTACATGTCCATATGTACAATATACACTTTTTACATCCAACGGTCAGCCTGAAATTCAATATAGAGCGTCAAAAAATATTTGGTTGTTGTGAATGGTCTACAAATTGGATGGTGATAAAATTTTATACCAAGGTAGATATTAAGGTATACTTGTAACCTATATAGCTGGATTATGAAAAATTGATCTATGTGGAGAGTTATTCAAATGCCTCTCATGCTCTCACCAGATATGTTTCTCATTGGATCGTTGCCCTGTATGTATGTATGTATGTATGTATGTATGTATGTATGTATGTATGTATGTATGTATGTATGTATGTATGTATGTATGTATGTATGTATGTATGTATGTATGTATGTATGTATGTATGTAGTTCTCTAGGTCCAAAAGGGGTTAGCAAGGTGTGCGGTCCACATAGATTTTTCTATGACAATAAATCCATTTGTCCCCATCCTCATATATAGGTAGGTTATTCATGGTATGATAGGTCTGTTTTCCATACGTGATTGGAAAGGAACACAAGGTAAGGATTTCACAATGTATTCCTCCTCTTTTCCCTTATAAGGAAATCTTGTAGCTTTTACTATATAAAACTCGAGGTCATGTAGGAAAGCACCACTTTCCCACTAAAACTCGGGTTTGGAAAACCTTGGTAAAAAAGGAAAATCAATCAACACTTTTCCCAACTTATATCTAAATTTTGGGATTCGTTGGGATAACTTGAATAGACTAAACTTTCCTTCTAAGTATTTCTTTAATCAATTACCATTATCACATAGAAATTCCTTTTATCCCAAATTCTAGAATTATCTTAGTTTTTTCATTATCTTCAAGTATACTAAAAGTCAAACTGATATATTCTTGCTCGATGCCTCAAAAATTGTGTTGTCATTCATGGTTAGATAATTACTCCCTTAATTATCTAAAATACACAATATCTTAGAATATTTTGGAAACTTATTTATTATTCCATATTTCCATTCTCTAACCAACTATAAATCCATTATTCTTTATTTATGCACAAATTCCTTTTATTTATTTAAATTGTTCCACAAGGACCTATTTGCAAAGAAAATAGTCTCATGGGCATCACTTGGGCCATGTGTTGCACCTATGCCACAAAGTGCATGACTTTATTATTCTATCAACTATAATTAGGGAAAATTACTTATTAGTTCAAGTCTTATATTTATATTTTCAAAATCCTCAAATTTGAGGATATTACATTCACCCTTCAATTAAAAAAAAATTGTCCCCAAAATTCAAGCCTAGTAAGGTTAAGGTGAATGATTACTCAACTTCACTTCAAGGGTTAGCAACCCTTCTTGGATATCTTTATTGACTTTTATTGATATGCAATAGCTTCAAGGGTTAGCAAACCTTCTTGGATATCTTTATTGACTTTTATTGATATACAAAAATTCTCATTTGACTAAGGTTGGTACATGAATTCAATCCAGGGTATAACAACATCCTTATTCTTTGCATGATCTTATCATTTAATGATTACACTTTCACTTAAGATTTCATTTTCATGTGATGACTATCTTTTTACCTAGATTTCCAAGCTATTATTCAATTCTTTTCATATAATGGTGAGGTAACACCTCAAACCCCTAAATTATGCCATTATACTCAACTTAGGGTATTCACCCTCATTTGTCCATTTTTAAGCACTACATGTGTCTACCCAATCTCTCCAACTCATAATGAAATGAAATGAAATACGCATTTGGTTGCAGCCTAGATACAAATCTCATCCCATTCCAAGAGCAGAGATGGTTTATCCACATATTATCTTAGAATTCTAAACTTTAGGTTGAATCACTTGGACAGTGACTCCAAACCATAATTACTTTTACCCTACAATATCTTATATTTCATGAAGTCAAGTGCCTTTCTCACTCTTGAGTTTGTGCATGACTCCCTTTAAGATTTATCAACATCATTACATGATCTCTTGTATTTTTTACATCCAAATCTCATGTATCATTAGACTTAGTCACTTCTTTAAGGTCTCTAGGGGTGCAGGTACCTTTGGAGTGATCCCCTCTTGATCCTATGGGACTTATAAACTTATGGAGTGCCTCTCACATTTACCCGTTGGGCCTCATGAACTCATGAAGGTGGCCAATCCCTTAACCCATGGGCCTCGAGAAACATGGATGGTTATCTCTTGACCCCATGGTCTTATGTACTAGGGGAGATGATCATCTCCTAACCATAAGGTATTATTTACCTTTAATCATACCTACTTGACCTTAGGATTGACTTAGGGCTCTACCCTACCTAGGGTATAATTGGAATATCACAACCTTAACAATGTTTGAGCATATTATTTTCTTATGTAGTTCACTAACCTGAATTTCCTTCATCTCTTAGGGTACACAGTATTCAATTTATGTCCCTGCATTGGGCTCAGACCATCTTCCCTATTGGGGGTGTGGTGTCATGTCAGACATTGCTATCTGGGGCTAGCTTCCATGTCGACCTTCCCTATTTGGGGCTTGGTCATCGTGTCCCTTAGAGATGGAATACTTGAGTTCAAGAATTATACTCAATATATGTGCTTTCATGCTTTGTATACTTAATTTTTTGAGGTTAGGTGATATTCAAGGTTACCTCAATTCTTAAACTGATTCATGAACTCTCCCTTCTAGGGGAGATCCTAACCTAGGGTGTCATCTTGACTCACGGGAGGAGGTTAGGCTCTCCAGTTACAAACTTACCCCACAGATTTAGGGTTTTGCCTCCCCGATAGGTGCCTTTCCCATTCTTGGGTTGACCCACCCCACGTTGGGACACCCACCGTAAAAGTTGAATTAAGGGTTCATATTTTTCAGTTTATGTAACCAAAATAAGGGGTGCAAGCAAAATAGGTGCATGTAGGTGTAACAACATAAACAACCATAGTAAGAAATTATTATTAAATAACCAAACATGCATTTTCTTGTTATAACTCCTCATCCCTTGTTGCTCATTCTCAAAGTTACTCTCTAGGGGTAATCATCATGACGTACCCACTCACTAGGGGTACATTCTATAACATACCCACTCGTTGGGGGTAGTTTCAATAGCATACCCACTCAATGGGTGTAGCATGCTCACTCGTTGGGGGTGACTTCAATAGCATACCCACTCACTAGGGGTAGTGCACCCACTCACTGGGGATGACTTTAATAGCATACCCACTCGTTGAGGGTAGCGCACCCATTTGTTGGGGTGACTTCAATAGCATACCTACTCACTAGGGGTAGCGTTCCCACTCACTGGGGTTGACTCCATTGCCCACTTGATGTGGTTATTCTTTATTCATCCATTCCTCTAGAGATAGCATAAGGGTGATAAGTAAGTTATATTTATATCATGCTTTACTCATAGATTGCTTATGTTTCTTAAAACCCTTCACATGAAACATTACTGCCTTGATTCACAGTCATGCATGCATGGGAGACTGGGTCACCTAAACTCATTTGGAATTTTTTTTATTCCTTTTTACTGTAATTAGGATTCATATGGGTAGGTTACTATATCACCCACACTAACCCTATTTCCCAATATTAGGGTTTGTGGTTCGGGTTAGGGACTACCCCTGCACCTTAGGGTTTTAATTATTCCCTTGACCCACTAAAAGTATTTCCTAAACCTACCTAGCTCCATCTAGGGTTAACCCTTGCAAAAAAATCATAAAACATTTTTATATCATTATTTCCACATTACATGTACATTAATTGGTGGAGAATGCCTTAATCCTACTTCTTATCAAAAACCCTAACTTGAGATGAGGATGGAAGTAACTTTTAGGGTTTATTAAGAAAGAGGGTGAGAAGTGGATGAAATTAGAGATGAGAAGACTTAGAGGAAACATTACTTCAGGCAAACCCTAGGTTCTAGCCAGGCAAGTAACACTGTGGCTAAGGGAGTCCTTGTATACCAACTTAATATTGCGGAGGAAAATATTGCCAGTCCCTGAAACCATGATCCTTTCTAGACATCATCACCATCAGGTCATGCCTTAATAATTTTCCTTATATTTATATAGATTACTTGAAATTATAAACTATTAAATATTATGTGAAAATTTTAGGGCTCTGATACCAAATGTAATGACCTCACTTTTTAGCGTCCCCCAATTAAAGAATGACATTAAGTTGAGATCCATTACTTGTAATTTCCAAGATCCAGATTTTAACAAATAACAAGTAATAGAAAATAATTTCCATTGTTTCACAAATATTGTTTACAAGTTATACAAGGACACTCCTCTAAGGAGTTACATGAATTTTCAACATGGAATTAATACATTTGAGAATAAGTATCTAATTAGCCCTCCTTTACTTAGATATCATGTCTTCACTCGATTTCATATGATTCATCAAGTCTTGATATATTCCTACTTTCATTTACCTAAAATCACGAGAAATAAAATGTTGATCAATATATATCACTATACCATGTACGTGGAGTGCATGCAAAAGTTTGCAAATAACATAAAAATATATAATCAATCAATTACTTGCAAATAAGAACTGCATTTTCATTGCATATTCTAACCCTTACCTGATATGTATCTTGGGTGTAAATAATGTCCCTTCCATGGCCTATGTGCATCACCCCTTGATACATGTCAGTCTAGGGTTCAAAATATGATATATAACTTATGTGATACTCATAGTGGCATTATAATTGAGGAGAATGTAAATAAAAATCCAATCTTTTAATTCAATAGTCTTTGAGAAATTATTAACAAACATTGGGCATCAATAATGTGAGTAGTCATAATTGTAACAATGTACCTAAATGTAGAACCATGTAGACCATGCAATCATACCTCAAGTACTTTAAGCATATCATCCAATCAAGCAAACAAGGATGGATCTAAGCAATCAACATTTTATCTACATGTATATGTATCCTAAAACATCAACATCATATTATTCATATTAAACCCTACTCGGGGCCTAATCTACGATTTAGGGTTGTCTCAGGTTTGGATGAGGAATAAGGGTAAAAACTATAGTTTCAATGGACCATGTTTTTTCAAAGTTATTAACCCATATTGTTAGATCTATCATAACATTGTGCTATGAACACTTATATTAGATTAAGTTCATTTATATTATCACAAGTTATGATCTTTGGTTTGAAAATCCTAATTATACATATGCATGATCATTTATTATCTTATATTCTAATCATATTCAAGAATATCATATTATATGGAAAAGAAAATATTTTTAATATACTCAACATGATACCAATCAATTCTAGGGTTCCATGTATATAATCATCCCTTAATCATGTATTATCCCTACTATTGAAATAGGAAGCATAATTAGAGTCTAAACATACTTTATTTGTGATCTACACCCTATTCTGATCAAAATGACCTATAATTTTGATATATTCAAACCTACATGTCATTTCTAGATTTATTTCAAGTTACGCATATACATGCCAATCCAAAAAAAGTGACACATCATCATATTTAACCTTTCTCTAATTACCTTTGTTTTCCCGAAATTTGGATCCTAGCTTGGGCATACATGCATCTCGACCTAGCTCATAGGGTAGTGGGTGCAGTAGCTGGGGACCCCGTCCTTTCCTCCTTCCTTGTGTGCGTCCGAGCTTCTTATGTTTCTCTACTTTGGGACGTGTGCAGTGTCATCACTAGGCCATGTGCCTCCTCTTCCTGCAACGCCACCAATTTCTGCCACCACCTTTAGATGCAAGCACTGCCACCTTGTTCCTCCTCCTGACATTGCCAATGTTTGAACTCCTTGGATATGCAGGTAGTGCAGCACTGCTACAGCAACTGCATTGGCTGTTGTGGATGCTCTTCCAGCCACTGCCTTCACACCAAGGACCCCTAGTGGTGCTCAGCCAAGGTCCCATCCACTCAAAGATGACAGTCTCAAGAAGAAGGGGGCAGAGGGTATGAGGTTGTTGGGTTGGTGTTGTTGGTAGTAGGTTTCGTATGATGCTTGACAACACTCTCGTCTGCCTCTTCCAACCCAACAACTAGGTCTTGGAAGAGTCTTCCTTTCCCCCGTCGTGAAGCCAAGGGAGTACGTAGAACTAGGTAATGAGGTCGGTGTAGTCGTTAAGCCTCATTGATAGGTTTTGTTCATGGGAAAGCCTGGGATACATGGGGAAACAAATATTGAGTCCAATAGCGAAGAACTCTACCATATATATATATATATTGCTCAAGATCCAAAAAGGGTTAGCAAGGTGTGTGGTCCCCATATATTTTGCTACGATAATAAATCATATTGTCCCCATCCTCATATATAGGTAGGTGATACGTGATTGGTAAGGAACACAAGGAAGGATGTAACAATATATTCCTCCCTCTTTACCCATATAAGTAAATCTCATATCTTTTACTATATAAAACTGGTGCACATAGGAAAACACCATGTTCCCACTAAAACTCAGATTTGGCAAACCTTGATGAAAAAGGAAAATTTAATCGATACATTTCCCAACTTATATCTAAATTTTTAGATTATTGGGATGACTTTAATAGACTAAACTTGCCTTTCAAATTTTCTTTAAATCAATTATCATTATCACATGAAAGTCATTTTTATCCCAAATTCTAGAACTATCTTAATTTTTTCATTATCTTCAAGTATACCAAAATTTAGACCGAAATATTCTTGTCATTATCTTCAAGTATACCAAAATTCAGACCGATATATTCTTACTTGATGCCTCAAAACTTGTGTTTCCATTCATGGTTAGATAATTACTCCCTATTTTAGACAATTCAGACTGATATATTCTTACTTGATGCCTCAAAACTTGTGTTTCCATTCATGGTTAGATAATTACTCCCTGAATTGTATAAAATATACATTATCTTAGAATCTTTTGGGAACTTGTTTATTATTCCATATTTCCATTATCTAACAAATTACAAATCCATTATTCTTTATTTATGTACAAATTCCTTTTATTTCTTTAACTTTTGCCACAAGAACCTATTTGTAAAATAAATAGTCTCATGGGCCTCACTTGGGCCATGGACTGCACTCATGCCACAAAGTGGATGATTTTATTATTCTATCAATTATAATTAGGGAAAATTATTTATCAATTGAAGGTTTATATTTATATTTTCAAATTCACAAAATTTGAGGATATTACAATATTCCACCTAAAAACCTAGTGGGTACTACTCTTTGTGAGTTTGATTAACTGAGTTTACTGATGATTTATATAGCAATGTCATTTCTCGTTCATGGTTCTACAATTGTGATAATCAGATGCTTGTGTTTTCTTATTAGGGATTCTTAGGATAATTTGTGTATGGTCTCTACAGGTCCCATGTACATTCCTTATTATTAGAACATAAAAGAGTTTGGAAGTGGAGCTTCTAGGCCATGGAATTGGGATGTTATTGCCTTGAATCTATGAGTCATTCAATCGATGGCGTGGAGTGGGATTTCTCCTTAAGGTGTTATTCCATGAATCACTTTCCTTTCTTCCACAAGACCAGTTGTGTGACATTTGCATTTAGTGGTTTGATTTTCCAATTTCTCAAATGGATCGATGTTCTTGATTATTTCTTCTTGGGTAGTAGTCATTTGATGAAGAGTATTTTTTAAAAGATAATTGGATGGATGTATAGTTGTTGGTTGTGGATAGGCGTCATGATATAGTCTGTTTCCCAGAGGGATTGACATGGATGTGTTATTGACGTTCTTTCTTGATGAATGTAGATTGGTCCTCAGTGTTAGCATGTGGCATCCAACTCACAAAAACATGATTTACTTAAGCAGAAGCGATCAATTGCAGTGGATTACTGAAAATCACTAAAAATTAAAACTGTTTACAAAGAGATCTATGTATTGGAAAACTCTTTCAAAAAGAACCAAAGTAATTCTATTACATTTTGGTTCACAAGTACATGTCTTGTACCATTCCTTCTCGAGGATCACATACATCAACTACCTTGTTAAAATTGTGCATAGGCAGCATAAAAACATTGAGGCATCAAGACAAAATCTCAGATCGATTCATTAAACTAAGTACTAACTCCGAGGACCTGAGAGTACAGAGACAACACATAGGACTCTATATACAAAGCATGACAGCTAGTATCTCCACCTGGATGTCACTGTTGTCCCTGCTGCTGCTGCTGTTCTTCACCCATTGTAGGGTTTCTGCTTCTTCTTCTGCGTCTACCTGAAAAGTTGGATCACACGGGGTGAGACAATTGAAATTGTCCCAGTGAGAGATATAACTCTCTGCCAGAAATATTATTATTGCAATTAATGGATATAAACTGAGCAGAAGAATCATAAGTATTTAATAGTAGATAAATAAATTATCTAAGCATATTCGAGCAATGCTCTTCTTCAAAGTATTTCAGCTTGTATCTTGATAAAGCAGTATGTCATTCATCCAATAAGGAATATGAAGAACATGTATAACATTTATCCATCTAAGATATACTAAGCAAGATAACATCAACTATTGATTCTTGTATTTTAATCTTAAGAAAATACGCTACACGGATGATTACATTTTACAATCATACTTAAGCCCTGAGGACATGAGGTATACCGCTCATACTCTGACCGACCATTGCGAAATTGAAATCAGTACCATACATAGGTCAATAGAAGAGTCGGATTTCCATGACCTCATCTTCCTCAGTCAGTGTGAGGACCAAATGCAGGACATCTAGTGTCTCTGCTAAATAGATTTCCAGGGTATACTGGAAACTTCGCTATAGAGTTACAATGGCATGTTGTACTCTCTTCGCAATCGAGAGATTTCATATTTATCTCACATCGATCCGGCATTAACATCATTAGGAGATTAGTGATACATCCATCCCAGCATTCGGGAGATTAGTGATACATCCATCCTGGCATATATAATGAAGGATTGAGAGATTTAATGTTTACCTCATATCAATTCATCCATTAGGGTGTAAGGATATTTGTTCCCATAACCCCCACATACTCAATAGTATGCCCTCCAGGAGTTCTCGTAGGAAAACATGTTTCACCATCACCAGTTACTGATGATGATGGATCTATGGTCAGGGCTCTACATGATAAGATTTCACTTTATTAATTAAGAACATTACTATATTCTTTTAGCATCAGTCACGTTTTCAAACATAATTCATTATAACAAATGCTACAAAGAATGAGCACTACTTCTATCAAGTCCTTTTCAAAGCTCTATAAAACATTGGGATTTCAATATCCCTTGTCACATCAGGGGCATTCTCATCCCTTAACATCTCATCATCATGATTATGGAATATAGGTATTCAAACCCTCAATTCATCAAGAACACTTGTTACCACTTATTAGGTAACTAACACCTTCAGGTCATCTGACCAAGATAAACATGATACTTTGCAGTACAGGTATTTCACATGGCTCTTAAAGCCCATTGATCTCTTGTTACCTCTTAATAGGCAACAAATCATATTATGGCTCACAAGGCCCATAAAACAATTCCAATAATAAAACATCATAGCTCATACCTAGCTATGTCCAACATCTCATGATACCTACATGATTAGTGCACATGATAACAGTTATATCAATTACATTTCAGCACTATGCAATGTAAGAGTAACATCACTATTTTTTTTTCATTAGAGCTAAGATTTCCCAATTCATGTCAATTAGGAATACTCATCCCATTACCCAAATTAGGATTATGGTCTATCATCATATTGCCCAAGATTAGGCTTTCATACATTATAACCCAAAATTAGGGCTTCACATACCTTTACCCTTTATCAGGGTTAGGATTTCATATCAAGGTTTCACACATCATTACATATCTTCATCTTAGTTTACAGTTTCACATCACATCTCTGTATTAGAGTATCATTTGACATCACACTTGATTAGGGTTTTACTTAACATCACCCTTATGTAGGGTTTCACATGTCATCACCCTTAATTAGGGTTTCACATGACATTACCCTTAATTAGGGTTTCACATGTCATCATCCTTAATTAGGGTTTCACATGTCATCACCCTTAATTAGGGTTCCACATGTCATTATCCTTAATTAGGGTTTCACATGACATTATCCTTAATTAGGGTTACACCTATCAATGCCCTCAACTCGGGTTAGGGTTCATCAACCTTCTCAATTAGGGTTTCATGATCTTTTTATCAAGAATCATACCCTAGTTGCATATTTTATTCATATTGAAAGTATTGAGGATTAATCACTACATGTTTATCACTCATGTTTGGATTCCTCTCTCTCTCTCATCCTCTTTCGGATGTTGATCACTTCAAACTTAGTTAGATTAGGTCAACTCCTCATTTAGGTATACACATTTAGAGTTAGTTTACTATGTTGGTATGTTGCTTCCATAAGCATGAAAGATTGACTATTCAAAAGGTACTAATCACTTAAGTACCTTGAAGGTGCAACCATTGTAATTAATTACCTTTGATAAACATCATCAACAATTATGGGGTTGATTAATCTTTCATAGCTTTGAAACTATTAGATCTCCAAAAGGTTTTGTTACTTTTGAACCTTCAAACGGTTTTGACCTCCTTGACCTTCAAATGGTCTTGGAGTCACATGACCTTCAAACGGTCTTGAAGTCACATGACCTTCAAATGGTCTTGAAGTACCTTGACCTCCATTCGGTCTTGAGGTGCTTGACCTTCATTCGGTCTTGCCTTACTTCTTCAATCGGTTTTGAAACTGTTTGATCAATTTATTATTGAAACCGAATGAACCCTAAACGGTTTGTGAACAATTGCCCTTCAAATGGTCTGAGGACCGTTTAGTCCCAAACAGTCTCAAACTGTCTCAAGAACGTTTGGGACTAAACTATCATGAAACCGATTGGATCAACTAGGGTCTCCTCCATCTAATTGATTGGCTTTAGGATTTGCTCTATTGAATCGATCATCAATTAATCCATTGAAGTACATCTAATTACAGCCCTTGGATTTCCAATCACCCATCACAACCCTTAACCTCCAAACGGTCTTGAGATCCATTACCCATTCAGTTTTGGACTCAATTTACCATTCGATCTTGAAGTCAATAACCCATTTGGTTTTGAAGTAATTTACCTATTCGGTCTTGGGTACAACTACCCATTCGGTCTTGAGTAAATTACCCATTCGATCTTGGGTTCAATTTCCCATTCAGTCTTGGGTTCTATTGCCCATTCGATGTAGAAACCAATTCAACTTATTCGGTTTTGAAACTGAATTAACTCAATCGGTTTTGAAAACCAATTGCCCCTTCCTTTGTTGAGGTGTGTGCTTAATATGACATCATCATCTTCAAGCTCCAAACCTTCGAAATCAGTTGCAATTCTTATGGGGATTTCAATAACTAATTAAAAGGAAATCGAGAGAGAAGAAAGGTTCAACACAAATTGAATAAATTGCAAGCAATAATGACATTTAAGGGTTCAAGTTATATAACCCGCCTTTGAAATTGAATCCAAGCCTCAAGCTCCACGTCTCCTATGGTGAATGAAGCTTTCACAAGCTCCCAAGGCTCGTCCTCAAGCTTTTGAGTGAAAAGGAATGGCTAGGGTTGAAGATTGAATGGAGAAAAGAAGAAATCAAGCATTGATTTTCGATTTCCACCATGAAATCAAGGTTGAAGATGATTAAGGAGCTTACCTACAGGTTGGAGTTAGTCCTCCTGTTGCTCCTAAGCTCCTTTGTGCTCGGCCAAAGCAAGGAGAGAAAGAAAATCCGAAAAAGAGTCCTTATGTGGGTGGAAAATGAGATATATAAGGGAATTTTCAAGAGAGAGAAAGTCTTATAATAATCCTTCAACTCCCCAAACAGTGCTACTTAACCATCCTCACTTCCTTGCATACGAGGCTATCAACTCCACCTTTGAATTCCACTTCATTATCCATGAATTAAAGGAAAACAAATTAAGCACCTTAATTCATATAATAATAATATCCAAAATTGAGTGGATATTACTTTTCC
Source organism: Alisma plantago-aquatica (assembly GCA_963693085.1). NCBI lineage: Eukaryota > Viridiplantae > Streptophyta > Magnoliopsida > Alismatales > Alismataceae > Alisma > Alisma plantago-aquatica. The sequence goes on from OY856414.1 coordinate 290,040,225, forward strand.
TTTTATTAATGTGAGTGGGCTCTCAACTCACTTTAGATATTTCATGGCCTTTGTAAGGCAAAAGGACGTCCATTTTTATAGAATTTCAACCATCATATTTTTGGTTGAAGGGTACTTCAATTAATATTTTTTTTGCATTAAATTGAATTAGGGTTTCAATTATGCTTAAATATTGATTATTTTAATATCAAGATTCTCTCTCCTCCAAAGTGATTCAAATGAGACGTCCCTCTCATTTTATTTTCTCTACATGATGCCAAGAAACATGAGGGACTCTCTAGAGGTGGTATTTTGCATATTGAACCCTAGGTTTTGGGTAATTTGCACATTACACCAAAACTGGGTTTTAACGCACAACATTGCTTTATAAGCTCTTTCTTGGTGCTCAGGCTGTCACAAGCCATATCTCTGCATCATTCTCATTCTTATGATGCTTCAACACTTGAGGAACATTTTACCATGTAACATTTGCAATTTAACCCCTCAACTTGAGTAATTTGCACTTTAGTCCAAAACAAGCAAAACATTGTTTCAACATTATTCAAAAAGGACTAAAATTGAAACATAAGTTCCTCTTGAGCCTTAATTACTTTTCAAGAAATAAGAGCAAGCATATAATCAACTTTATTAAGCAAAACATCTACGGTTAAAGCATAACCCAGGTCAGGGATGTTACAAATTATCCACCCCTAACAGGGATTTCGTCCCTGAAATCATCAAGAGAAAAGAGAAGGGTACTTCCTCCTCATCTCTTCCTATAGCTCTCACATAGCTTCTCCAATGCCACGATGATTCCAGAGAACTTTCACAAGACATATGTCTTTCTTTTTCAGCTTTTTAATTCTTTTATCAAGGATCATCACAGGTCCTTCAACATATGATATGTCATCATTTAATTCTACCTCCACGGGTTGCAAAACTAACTCTGTGTCAGGATGACACTTTCTCAGCATGGAGATATGGAACACTGGATGCAACTTATGCAGCTCAGGTGGCAACTCCAGCTTATAGGCTACCTTTCCAATCCATTCAACGATTGGATAAGGCCCCATAAATCTAGGAGCTAACTTTCCCTTCCTTCCAAATCTAAAGACACCTTTCCAAGGTGAGATTTTGAGATATACTCTGTCTGCAACTTGGAATTCTAAAGGTCTTCGTCGTTTTTCGGCGTACGACTTCTGTCTATCTTGTGCAGTCTTTAACTATTGTTGTATTACTTTAATCTTTTCAGTTGTCTACTGTACAAGCTCAGGACCCAAAAGTTGATATTCTCCTATTTTATACCAACACAAAGGAGATCTACAACGTCTACCATATAATGCTTCATATGGTGTCATATCAATATTGTGTTGATAGCTATTATTGAAAGAAAATTCTATCAAGCTCAAGTGTAGATCCCAACTTCCTACAAACTGAAGGACACATGCCCTAAGCAAATCCTCCAAGGTTTGTATGGTCCTCTCAGATTGTCCATCTGTCTGTGGGTGAAAGGTTGTACTAAACCATAATTGTGTACCCAAATCTTTATGTAGTTGTTCCCAAAAATGACTTGTGAACGGGGGACCTCTATCAGAAATGATAGTAGCTGGGACCTCGTGCAACCGCACTATCTCATCTACATATATCTGTGCCAGCTTCTCAGCAGTGTAGGTTGTCTTGACATGAAGGAAATGTGTTGTCTTAGTCAACCTATCAACTATCACCCAAATAGAATCATGACCAATGGTTGTTCTAGGCAAACCAACCACAAAATCTATGGTCACATGATCCCATTTCCACTGTGGTATAGGCAAAGGTTGCATTGTTCCTGCGGGCTTTTGATGTTTAGCTTTAAGTTGTTGACACACCAGACACCGCATAACAAACTCAGCTACATCTTTCTTCAATCATGGCCACCAATACATATCTTTCAAGTTATGATACATTTTGGTGCTCCCTAGATGCATTACATACATTGAAGAATGAGCTTCTTCCAAGACTAACTTCCTTAAGTCATTGACATCAGGTACTACCATCCTACCATGGTAACAGACTACTTGATCCTCTGAATCATGAAATCCATCCCGTTTCTCACTACCATACTCTGACCTAATCTGTTGAACCATAGTATCAGCTTGTTGTGCATCTTTAATCTACTGTCTCAGAGTAGGTCTTATGTGCATCTCAGCTAACAGCCCGGCTAACAAAGATACCTTAAGCTTTATATTGTTTTTCCTCAAGGAGATAAGCATATCTCTTTTAAAGCACACTAGGGAGTTCAATTGTGCTTTATCTAAGGCTAGTGATGATGATTTCCTACTTAGTGCATCAGCCACTACATTAGCCTTCCCTGGATGATAATCAATTATACAATCGTAGTCCTTGATTAACTCCATCCAGCGGCATTGCCTCATGTTCAACTCATGTTGTGAGAAGATATATTTTAGATTCTTATGGTCTGTGAAAATCTGGAATGTCTCTCCATAGAGATAATGTCTCCATATCTTCAAAGCATGGACCACAGCAGCTAGTTCTAAATCATGTGTTGGATAATTCTCCCCGTGTTTCTTAAGCTATCAAGAGGCAAAAGAAATCACTTGATTATCCTGCATCAACACACATCCTAGACCGTTCTTAGATGCATCACAGAAAACTATGTACCCCTTCCCTTGCTCAGGTAACACCAGCACATGTGCACTTGTTAACCTTTCTTTTAATATCTGGAAAGAATGTTGACACTTGTCATTCCAAACAAAAGGAACCTCCTTCCTGGTCAACTTGGTTAGGGGTAAAACTATAGAACTGAAGTTCTTAATGAACCTCATGTAATAGCATGCCAGTCCTAGGAAACTACGTATCTCTGTTGGTCTCTTCGATTGTTCCCATTGCAGGACAGATTCCACTTTCTTAGGATCCACACGGATACCTGAGGCAGATATTACGTGTCCTAGAAAAGAAATTTTTGGCAACCAGAACTCGCATTTGCTAAATTTAGCATACAGCTTATGCTCTCTTAGCAAAGTTAAAGCTTGACGGAGGTGTTTCTCATGATGTTGAGCATCTCTACTGTATACCCAGATATCATCTATGAAGACTACTATGAACTGATCAAGAAAAGGTTGAAAGATTCTATTCATGAGTTCCATGAATGCAGTTGGTGCATCAGTTAGTCCAAACGACATAACTATGAACTCATAGTGACCATACCTTGTCCTAAAAGCAGACTTAGGTATGTCACCCTCCTTAATACGCAACTGATGATATCCCGACCTCAGATCTATCTTAGAGAAGATAGTTGCACCACGCAACTGATCAAACAAGTCATTGATCCTTGGCAGAGGATACTTGTTCTTTATGGTTACTTTATTCAACTACATGTAATCAATGCATAACCGCATTGATCCGTCCTTCTTCTTGACAAAGAGAACCGGATCACCCCATGGTGAAGTACTCAGTCAGATAAAACCTTTCTCAAGCAACTCCTATAGTTGTTTCTTGACTCTGCCATCTCAGCAGGTGTCATTGTATACGGTGTTTATGCTATGGGTTGCGTGCCCAGGACTAGATTAATCTCAAAATCAATCTCTGGGGCGAAGGTATACCTAGAAGTTCCTCAGGGAATACATCTTCAAACTCCCTAACTATTAGAACTTTAGAAAGATTAGAGCTCTCCATTGTGGTGTCTACCACATGTGCCAAGAATGCAAAGCATCCTTGTCTCATCAACTTCTCGGCTACCATAGTTGACACAAGACAGGTTGAAAGGATTTTTCTATCTCCCTAAAAGATCCATGTGTCACTATCATTTGTGAACATAGCTTGCTTGGACTCACAATCCAAGACAACCTTGTACTTTTCTAGGGTGTCCATCCCAAGAATTATATCGAACCCATGCATTTCAAGTGGTATAAGATCCACATGAATGCGATGTTTAGAAAAGGAAAGAATGCAGGGAGAACACACCTCCCGCAGGACTGCAGATCCCAACAAAGGAGTTTCTAAAAACAAACTATCTGCTCTATGACTGGTAGTCATGTTGCAGTCATGGATCACTCTTCGAGTGATAAAGGAATGTGTAGCACCCGGATCAATTAAAATAGATATGAAGCAGGATGTAGACATATCAGAATAAAATAGTTCCATCTGACATGTCACAACCCGTGGGTTGACTACTGCTTCGGGTCGATTCATCGCATAGAATCTCACCATCGCTTTTTGTTGACCCTGTGTTCGATTGTTGGGTGCCGACGATTTATCTTGTGATGCTTGTCCACATCCTCTACTGCCACTCAGAAACTGTCGCCTATGGGAGCCTTGTTGACTCTGCCTCTGAGGTTGAGTCACACTTGCTTCTCTAGCTTGACAATCTTTCATCAAATGTATCATCTTTCCACATATAAAACAGCCTTTGTTCCATGTCTATGGTCTGGGTGGTCCTATTACTGACACTGATGCTGGGCTATGGGCTCCTTCTGGTGGTAAACTATGGCCTCTACCCCTATTTGACGTCCATTGTGTCTGGGTATTGAACCTTGGTGGTGCTATTAGTGCAGAAAATCTCAGTTTCTTAAAACTTTTGGACCCTTATCCTTGAAACTGAGTGTATACCTTCTTAACACTAGTCTATCGCTTCTCGATCAAAGACCTTTCTATCCATCTCACGGACTCCACAAAGGTGGCAAACCTCTCCCTGTTCTCTAAGGCAGACACAAGAGTGGTCAAATCAGCGTTTAGCCCCTTCTCAAAATGTCAAATTCTTTCTTCATCAGTAGCTATCATATGCGGACAGAACTGCAAAAGTTCCATGAACTTAGCCTCATACTCGCTAATGTTCATTGGTCCTTGCCTTAACCTCTCAAACTGAGAGATTTTCTCATCTAGAAATGTCTTGGGAAAGTATCTATTGACGAATTCTCATCTGAATACTTCCTATTCGATCTCAACACCTGGCCTCTTGCCCTCTTCTATTGTCCACCAATAGCCAGCACTCTCCTTAAGAAGGTACATTGCATATCTAACCTTCTCAGATTTTGGGATATTAAGGATTCTGAAGGCCTTCTCCAGCTCAATCAGCCACATATATGCATCTCCTGGGTCAGCTGTACCAGCATAATCTGTGGCTCCAACCCGGCGAAGTCATTCAAAAGTCTTACCGGTGCCCTATCCTTCATGGTGAGTTGGTGCCCTAGGTGTCGATGGTGGCATCCTATCCACCATGTGCGTTATAATTGCCATGAACTACCCAAACAGATCATGGAAGGTTGGGTTCCCTATCATAGTTGGGTCAAACTGGGGTTGTTCAGGTATAGGTTCCTCCCTAGCATGGTCCCTTGCACCTCCTCCTGGTGCAGCAACGCTGCTCTCAGCAGCATGTTCCTCGTGTGATCCAGACATCTTCAAGTTCTTCTTCTCCTATATGAGCAGAAGACACTATCAGATAAACTGGAAGACACTAGAATAGACTCAACAACCTTAATCATATGTCTCTGTAAACTCAGCGAACCTAGCGCTCTAATACCAACTAAACTTGTAGCATCCAACTCACAAAAACATGATTTACTTAAGAGGAAGCAATCAATTGCAGCAGATTACTGAAAATCACTAAAAATTAAAACTTTTTACAAAGAGATCTATGTATTGGAAAACTCTTTCAAAAAGAACCAAAGTAATTCTATTACATTCTGGTTCACAAGTACATGTCTTGTACCATTCCTTCTCGAGGATCACATACATCAACTGCCTTGTTAAAACTATGCATAGGCAGCATAAAAACATTGAGGCATCAAGACAAAATCTCAGATCGGTTCATTAAACTAACTACTGACTTTGAGGACCTGAGAGTACATAGATGACACATAGGACTCTATATACAAAGCATGACAGCCAGTGTCTCCACCTGGATGTCATTGTTGTCCCTGCTGCTACTGTTGTTGTTCTTCACCCGTTGTAGGGTTTCTTCTTCTTCTTCTGCGTCTACCTAAAAAGTTGGATCCCACGGGGGTGAGACAATTGAAATTATCCTAGCGAGAGATATAACTCTCCGCCAGAAATATTATTATTGCAATTAATGGATATAAACTGAGCAGAAGAATCATAAGTATTTAACAGCAGATAAATAAATTATCTAAGGATATTAGAGCAATGCTCTTCTTCAAAGTATTTCAGCTTGTATCTTGATAAAGCAGTATGTCATTCATCTAATAAGGAATATGAAGAACATGTATAACATTTATCCATCTAAGATATACTAAGAAAGATAACATCAACCAGTGATTCTCGTATTTTAATCTTAAGCAAATATGCTACACGGATGATTACATTTTACAATCATACTTAAGCCCTGAGGAGATGAGGTATACCGCTCATACTCCAACCGACCATTGCAAAATCGAAATCGGTACCATACATAGGTCAATAGAAGAGACAGATTTCCATGACCTCGTCTTCCTTAGTCAGTGTGAGGACCAAATGCAGGACATCTAGTGTCTCTGCTAAATAGCTTTCCATGGTATACTGGCAACTTCTCTATAGAGTTACAGTGGCATGTTGTACTCTCTTCGCAATCGAGAGATTTCATATTTATCTCACATCGATTCGGCATTAACATCATCGGGAGATTAGTGATACATCCATCCCGACATTCGGGAGATTAGTGATACATCCATCCCAGCATATATAATGAAGGGTTGAGAGATTTAATGTTTACCTCACATCAATTCCTCCATTAGGGCGTAAGGATATTCGCACCCATAACCCTCACATACTCAATAGTATGCCCTCTAGGAGTTCCCGTAGGAAAACCTATTTTACCATCACCAGTTACTGACGATGATGGATCTATGGTCAGGGCTCTGCATGATAAGAGTTCACTTGATTAATTAAGTACATTACCATATTCTTTTAGCATCAGTCAGGTTTTCAAACATAATTCATTATAACAAATGCTACAAAGAATGAGCACTACTTCTATCAAGTCCTTTTCAAAGCTCTATAAAACATTGGGATTTCAATATCCCTTGTCACATCAAGGGCATTCTCATCCCTTAACATCTCATCATCATGATTATGGAAATAGGTATTCAAACCCTCAATTCATCAAGAACACTTGTTACCACTTATTAGGTAACTAACACCTTCAGGTCATCTGACCAAGATAAACATGATACTTTGCAGTATAGGTATTTCACATGGCTCTTAAATCCCATTGATCTCTTGTTACCTCTTAATAGGCAACAAAGCATATTATGGCTCACAAGGCCCATAAAACAATTCCAATAATAAAACATCATAGTTCATACCTGGCTATGTCCAACATCTCATGATACATGCATGATTAGTGCACATGATAACAGTTATATCAATTACATTTCAGCACTATGCAATGTAAGAGTAACATCACTATTTTTTTCATTAGAGCTAGGATTTCCCAATTCATGTCAATTAGGAATACTCATCCCATTACCCAAATTAGGCTTATGGTCTATCATCATATTGCCCAAGATTAGGGTTTCATACACTATAACCCAAAATTAGGGCTTCACATAACTTTACCCTTTATTAGGGTTAGGATTTCATATCAAGGTTTCACACATCATTACATAACTTCATCTTAGTTTAGAGTTTCACATCACATCTCTGTATTAGAGTATCATTTGACATCACTCTTGATTAGGGTTTTACTTAACATCACTCTTAATTAGGGTTTCACATGTCATCCCCCTTAATTAGGGTTTCACATGACATTACCCTTAATTAGGGTTTCACATGTCATCATCTTGAATTAGGGTTTCACATGTCATCACCCTTAATTAGGGTTCCACATGTCATTATCCTTAATTAGGGTTTCACATGACATTACCCTTAATTAGGGTTACACCTATCAATGCCCTCAATTAGGGTTAGGGTTCATCAACCTTCTCAATTAGGGTTTCATGATCTCTTTATCAAGAATCATACCCTAATTGCATATTTTATTCATATTGAAAGTATTGAGGATTAATCACTACATGTTTATCACTCATGTTTGTATTCCTCTCTCACATCCTCTTTAGGATGTTGATCACTTCAAACTTAATTAGATTAGGTCAACTCCTCATTTAGGTATACACATTTAGAGTTAGTTTAGTATGTTGGGATGTTGCTTCCATAAGCATAAAAGATTGACCATTCAAAAGGTACGAATCACTTAAGTACCTTGAAGGTACAACCATTGTAATTAATTACCTTTGATAAACATCATCAACAATTATGGGGTTGATTAATCTTTCATAGCTTTGAAAGTATTAGATCTGCAAAAGGTTTTGTTACTTTTGAACCTTCAAACGGTTTTGACCTCGTTGACCTTCAAACGGTCTTGGAGTCACATGACCTTCAAACGGTCTTGAAGTCACATGACCTTCAAACGGTCTTGAAGTACCTTGACCTCCATTCGGTCTTGAGGTGCTTGACCTTCATTCGGTCTTGCCTTACTTCTTCAATCGGTTTTGAAATTATTTGATCAATTTATTATTGAAACTGAATGAACCCTAAACGGTTTGTGAACAATTGCCCTTCAAACGGCCTGAGGACCGTTTAGTCCCAAACGATCTCAAGACCGTTTGGACTCAAACGGTCTCAAGACCGTTTGGACTCAAACGGTCTCAAGACCGTTTGGACTCAAACGTTCTCAAGACCGTTTGGTCCAAACTATCATGAAACTGGTTGGATCAACTAGGGTCTCCTCCATCTAATTGATTGGCTTTAGGATTTTCTCTATTGAATCGATCATCAATTGATCCGTTGAAGTACATCCAATTACAGCCCTTGGATTTCCAATCACCCATCACATCCCTTAACCTCCAAACGGTCTTGAGATCAATTACCCATTCAGTTTTGGACTCAATTAACCGTTCGATCTTGAAGTCAATAACCCATTCGGTTTTGAAGTAATTTACCCATTCGGTCTTGGGTACAATTACCCATTCGGTCTTGAGTAAATTACCCATTCTATCTTGGGTTCAATTTCCCATTCGGTCTTGGTTTCTATTGCCCATTCAATCTAGAAACCAATTCAACTTATTCGGTTTTGAAACCGAATTAACTTAATCGGTTTTGAAAACCGATTGCCCCTTCCTTTGTTGAGGTTTGTGCTTAAGATGACATCATCATCTTCAATCTCTAAACCTTCGAAATCACTTGCAATTCTTATGGGGATTTCAATAACGAATTAAAAGGAAATTGAGAGAGAAGAAAGGTTCAACACAAATTGAATAAATTGTAAGCAATAATGACATTTAAGGGTTCAAGTTATATAACCCGCCTTTGAAATTGAATCCAAGCATCAAGCTCCACATCTCCAAAGGTGAATGAAGCTTTCACAACCTCCCAAGGCTCGTCCTCAAGCTTTTGAGTGAAAAGGAATGGCTAGGGTTGAAGATTGAATGGAGAAAAGAAGAAATCAAGCATTGGTTTTCGATTTCCACCATGAAATCAAGGTTGAAGTTGATTAAGGAGCTTACCTACATGTTGAAGTTCATCCTCCTATTTCTCCTAAGCTCCCTTGTGCTCGGCCAAAGCAAGGAGAGAAAGAAAATCCGAAAAAGAGTCATTATGTGGATGGAAATGGGATATATATAAGGGAATTTTCAAGAGAGAGGAAGTCTTATAATAATCCTTCAACTCCCCAAACGGTGCTACTTAACCCTCCTCACTTCCTTGCATACGAGACTATCAACTCCACCTTTGAATTCCTATTCATTATCCATGAATTAAAGGAAAACAAATTAAGCACATTAATTCATATAATAATAATATCCTAAATTGAGTGGATATTATTTTTCCCTTTATTAATGTGAGTGGGCTCTCCACTCACTTTAGATATTTCGTGGCCTTTGCAAGGCACAAGGACGTCCATTTTTATAAAATTTCAACCATCATATTTTTTGTTGAAGGGTACTTCAATTAATATATTTATTTTTGCATTAAATTGAATTAGGGTTTCAATTATGCTTAAATCTTGATTATTTTAATATCAAGATTCTCTCTCCTCCAAAGTGATTCAAATTAGATGCCCCTCTCATTTTCTTTTCTCTACATGATGCCAAGAAACATGAGAGACTTTCTAGAGGTGGTATTTTGCATATTGAACCCTAGGCTTTGGGTAATTTGCACATTACACCAAAACTAGGTTTTAATGCACAACATTACTTTATAAGCTCTTTCTTGGTGCTCAGGGTGTCACAGGCCATATCTCTGCATCATTCTCATTCTTATGATGCTTTAACACTTGAGGAACATTTTACCATGTAACATTTGCAATTTAATCCCTCAACTTGAGTAATTTGCACTTTAGTCCAAAATAAGCAAAACATTATTTCAACATTATTCAAAAAGGATTAAATTGAAACATAAGTTCCTCTTGAGCCTTAATTGCTTTTCAAGAAATAAGATCAAGCATATAATCAACTTTATTAAGCAAAACATCTAGGGTTAAAGCATAACCTAGGTCAGGGATGTTACATAGCTGGTGGTGTTTGATGTGATCCACGCCTTGCACTGTTGTTGTCTAGGTTTTGGATGGGTTTTTTGTTTGGAGTATTGGTTATGTTTGGCATTACTAGCCTTTATGGACGATTGGCGACGTGGTTGAATGGATTGAGCAACATTGGAGTCAATCCTTTGTAAGGCATCATCTATCAAGGTTTGGGTTGTCTTCCTCGTGGTCCATAGTATCAGTGAGGAGTGCATCAAATTTGTTATGGGTGTTCACATCTAGTGCTTGTTGATGTTTTGTTGGGTTTCTTGGCCGACAGGCTGCCGGCTTGGCATGTGGTGATTTAGAGAATGGTTCTCATTGATTTTGTTATTCCATGTTGCCTTTATCATCAGAAAGATATCTTGTTCTTGGTACGAATCTTTGTTTTCATGACAGCAATCTTTTTGGTGCCCTACTTTGTCGCAAGGCATACAAATGAAAGGTAGGTTTTGATACTCAAGCACATATTGTTGTTCGTTGGTAAATAATGTCAGAAATAGTACATAGATGTCAATTCTCGCAAATTTGCCTATCTTCTTCAATGTGTTGTCATTGAAATTCCATGTTTTTCTTGTAGAGTCCCCAACTTGTTCAAGGCAGGCTTCTTGGTACATTTAAAAGTGGCAGGTAGGGATTTCGACCCCAAAAAATCACTTAGTCAAGGGTTGTTGATCGGAGATGAAGAAGGGTTCCCAGTTGTTCACCACAAGGTGTGACCCAATCATGTGCCAAGCCATCGGTGAGGGCGTTTATGAAGCCATCACATTAATGTGAGTTGGACTAGGGAAATGATCATTTTCCATGGGAATTAGTTACCGGTGCCCCGTAAGTTTCCAAAGGAGGCGGGTTTTTGGGCAGAGTAGTTGGTAGCCAATTTTTCAATGAAAGCGATTTCACTACTACGGTGAATTGTCCAGGTTTGAGAAGTTCTTCCAGTGAACTGTCCTTGACCGCAAAGTGTGGAATGCATCCATTTTTTTACAGTCTTCACGTCAATCTTACTATAGGTGGAAGCAAGGCTTTCGAGTGGAACCTAGTTGGTTGTGGACGGATTCACAACTTTTCTCTAAGATGGAAATCCATTGGTGTTGGGGTTGGCATAAGGATTGTCTGCAAATCAGGGAAATCCACGGGGGTGGCATTGTAGAAGGTATCGGTTTCCATGGCTTCGCCTTGTTGTTGTGGGGTTTTATGGTGAGTTCTAGGGTGTTTATCTGAATGTATGGCAGGTTGGAAATTGAGACCAAACGAACTCAGAGGATCCTGCAACGACAGAGGGATGGGTGGTTCCCCATCCGCATGCTGGTAGTACGTGGTGGTGGCTGAGAAAATCCTAGCGAAGTGTCTCCTTGTGACAAGCTGCCTGCTACTGTGTTCACACATCTAGAAGTGACTGATAATCATATCGCAATTGGCAAAAAAAATTGATCAACAACTGTGTCAATCATAATTGAACCAAATTCCTACTTATTTGTTGGTGAACTCAAGAGAGACAACCTTAGATATCTACTATAAGAATGTACATCATTTTTTCATTATTGTTTACTAGGTTCTTCTACTAACTTCACTCAGTATCTAGATACTGAGTTCATAGGACACATTTTTCGCACCTCAATATAGCACTTACGACAATTATATGCCCCCAAAGGTTCTTTACTGATTACATGTTTGGCAAAATATCTTTACTTGCATTTACTTTCTGGTAGATTTTGTACATCAGTACTCTTAAGCCGAACTACGAGGTTTGAGATTATATAATACGCGGTATATAGCACGTGTTGCCTTGATCTTATGTCCCAGAGGTTATATTTGGAAGACAAAATCGTGATACAAGATTTTTTTCATAATTATTATCCCCTCCCATGTACGTTTGAAATTATTTCAAAAATAACAATCAAGCCAGCAAATGCATAAGATCACGTAATTATCATCGTAATTCAAGCTTAGTGAATCCGCCACATGCATTTTCTTTATATTCACAACGTAGCACCTTAAAAATATCATCTCAATTATCCATTTTCGTAAGCTTTGTTTTTTTATTCTCTGAAATCGCAGAAGTCACAGTTTATCCGATTCAAGACTTCTATTTGCGTAATGGAGTGGTGAAGCGAGACGGGTTCCCATCTGAGCTTCGGCTTTGATTCATGTCATTTCGATTCTGTCGATCACAAACAAGCTTACAGCAACCTTCTAGTTCTTTTATTGTTGGACTTCCTATACCAGTCGTCCATATTATAAAATCCAACATTGGAATGAAAACACTGAACAACAGGTTAGACAAACTGGATGCTACATTGGAACCAGATTCAAACAGAAGATGAATAATCATGTAACCTCCCGCCACAGGGAAATTAGGAATGAAAATTGATGCAGTGTTCGCCAAGGCAATCAAAGCTGCCTCTTTCCACTGCAAGAAAACAGCCCAGTAGCGATTGCTGGATTTTGAACATCGCTGCTCGCCGGAATAGTATAGGAAGTGGCATTTCTGCAGCGGTAGGTCCAACTGATGTTAGGTGCGGCATAGTTTGGGCTGATCATACTCTCACCAGAGCAGCCCGTAATTTTCAAACCCTACACGCTTTGCCAAGCTTAGACTAACAGTAAAGAAATTTTTCGTTCTTGCAGAACCAACTAGCCTGGAAACAAATTTCTTATCAAAATATCTATATTCCAACAACTCCAGTAGATTGTTATTGATATCGATCTGTCAAATATAGAAGAAAAAAATAGCTTCCATCTTCTATTATATGAAGTTATCGCTAGCATTTGATAAAATTTGAGCATATATCTAGTTATATGCAGGTTATTCATGACAATAGTCACTTTCCACTGATCGCCAACAGATCTACAGATACAAAATAACATCCGCATCGAAGAAGGGCAGGGTTCAATAAGGAACCCACAAGCCCATGAGCGACCAAAGAACATTCTTTATTGCTAGCTTGTAAGCTAGAGGTTGTTTATCTCAGTGCTAAATATGATCAGTGAACATCAGAACTAATCAAAATCCCACCATGAAAAATCTCAGGATATACCATTTAGTGGTGTGTTCCAGATATCTATGGAAGTTTTCTTTTTTTTTATCCAACTTGCTTGACCTAACAGTGATATCAATATTTATGCAGTTTACCTTAAGATCACATTTTAAAAATGTCATCTACACTGATCATCAGAGCAACGAAAAAAATTTGAGCTAATGTGAGGCCAAGTTTTTTCAAGTGGCAAAATGAGTGAACGCTTCAAAATAGTCAATGACTTTAAGCACGTTAATCTGAAAATGGCATCTGATACACAAGCCTTCAAAAACGCTGTAGATTACGTTCAGACGTGGGATATGAAAAATAACGTTATGTACAGGTTTGAGGTTAGAATAAACAAAAAAATGGCACAAAATATCACACCCCAAAGATAACATTTCGCAAAACTTCAGAAGTAGACATTTCGTAAAATTTCCGAAGTAGACAGATAGTTGAGAACTTCTCTGCTATACATGAGCTCCGTAGCCATAGATAAAGTCAGCATTGAATTATAACTAAAGCAAGTCTTGTTCTGATTATTGAAGTAAAAAGTAATTTCTGGGAAAACCTCGTCACTAAATTATGTTCAATACAGTAGCTCAAATATATGAATGATCCGAAGTTCACGACAACTGAAGAACATCTACCAAAATCACAGCATGCCTAGATTGTCAATGACACAGAATTAGTTCGGCTTTTCACTCATTCAATATTGGAAGACATTTAACTCATGTCCAAAAACATTTAACTCATGTCCAAATTGTTTTAGAAGACTGAAGACAAGTCAGTAATAAATAATTTCTGGAAAAACAACCTCATGCCACCAAATTACGTTCAATTCAGTAGCTCAAGTTTATGAACATTCAGAAGTTCACGATATTTGAAGAACATCAACCAAAACCTCAGCATGCCTAGATCGGCAATGATATGGAACCAGTTTGGCTTTTCCATCAGTGCTGGAAGAGATTTAACTCATGTCCACATTTTATTAGAAGTCTTAAGTCAATTATGTGGGTGGCTATAGCAGATGCCTATAGCATGACGGGGTATACCATCTTGAACAAAATTAGGATATGAAAATCTAGCACATGGAATGCAGGCATGCAGCTAACATATATACACCGGGTCTATGCTATAGAAGCGCAAAGGGAGAACTCCTTTGATGCTACAATCACGTAGGATCCGATATAAAGTAGGTAGGTAAATGAAGGGCTAGTGCAATGCATGGAGGCCCAAACTGCAGAAGTAATGAAAAAATCCTACTGAAATTTGACACACAAGATCAAACAGCATGTGTGGCATGTGCAAGTGTACACTATGGACTCGGTGATGAGTTATTGTCATGGTCCTTCTTAGTCTTAGCCTTAGCTTTTTTAGCCTTAGCCTTAGTCCTGGGCATCGTCTTCTCCATCCCAATGTTGGTGGGTGACTGCAAGCATGCATTATGGATATATGTGGAAGCCTCGCACCCCCGCCCTCAAAGCTCCTCATAAGTCCATAACCACATCAGGGACAAGGGGGTAGATAACCCAAAAGGTTATGCAATGAAATGGTGGTGTAACAACTCACACACAAATATTTCTTTACAATATGTTACAGCCGAAGAGCTCCCAGTTCCCTAATAAAATGAATAATCTATGTTTTTATAACGTTTTGTTAATATTTGTTAGTTTTTTTCACAAATTATCGTAGTCAGTGCTTTTTCCCCTCTATCATTATCTCTCAGTCAACACCTACAGTAACATAGCAATAACTCGCATCCGTGGGACTTGACTGATCGTATGTAATGGTAGTTTCAGTTATGACGCTGCATTCTCATTTTTATGTTTTTATGCATATTACATACATTCTCGTTTCAAGAGTCTTATACAGTTATACTTAATTCAATTCATTAACAATATCATTTTATTACTGTTGTCTTGGTGGGTGATAGTTAAACATTCATATAAAAAATATGCAAAGTCCTTCTATGTGAATCTTTCATGAATCTTCGACGCTTCTCAAATTCAGGCCCTATCAGCTCAACCAAATGAATTCTAAATTCCTTATTTGTGATTGTGCCACTAAGGAAAAAATATCAATTATAATTGAAAACCCAGTATGAACTAAACCTAGGACCTCTAGCTAACATCTTTACAACCACCTTGAGGGCATCTATGTATTTGTGCACTATTTGAATAGCAAGTTACCTTTATTTGAACTTGAAAGCAATAATAAAGATTACTCCCAGGCAGGCAAAAGCTCATTGAAACCAAGGTGGATGACTACCCAAGGAGCATTTGGGCTTCTTTCCTTCACAACTAGGCATCACCGCAGAAGACACTTGAGCCTCCATTCCTACTACCTAAATGCCACGTACGGCCTGAGAAAATTTTAAGCTCACAACCACAAACTTCCTAAGGAACACAAGCCCAACAATTTGAGCCGTGATGGCAGCAGCAACCTATGTAGAGGCACCAAAGGATAGAAACATGCATGTCCTACCAATTTCCCAGGAATAGTGCCCTAATCTAATTAGGGCTCGTAGCCAAACAATAGTTTGGGTGTCATAACCCCAAACATGTCATGTGTAGGATGTACACATGCAGAATATCAACCTGACGGGAAAAACCCCCCACCAGAAGGCCATATAACCCCACAGAGCCTGACATGTAGGGTGTAACGTATATCTACTGAACTAATAATAAACGGAGTTGAAATAACTAAAGGGAATAAGTCGCATTCATCAAGTGTCCAAACAATGACACAATAGAACCTTTATATAGGCTTCTAAAAGAAAGACTAAACAGGCGCGGTAGCCAATATGGGACTAAACCACTTGATTGTACAAAAGTCCAAAATAAAGAAAAGACGTAAAATAAGGCAGTAAAGCCTAACTAACGGTGTGGTGACATTTGTTCTTGTAAGTGTGTAGAGTCGGAGCCTATCCTACATTTGGGGGCGAGAGCACCTGTGGAAAAAAAAAATCCAGGCGGTTGCTTACTAGCACTGGAGGCTTCTGGTTGCGGCAATTGCAGAGGTTGTGGCTGCTTCGGGAGGTAACAGTGGTGGATGCAGATACGGGCAGCAACTGCGGACGGAGGTTGTTGCTACCTCAGGACCCGGCGGTAGTAGAGGTTGTTGCTGTGGTCAGCAAAAGATGTTGTTGCTATAAGCGGAAGTTGTTGCTGCTATAGGCGGAGGTTGTTGCTGCTATATGCGGCAGCTGGTAGCAGTTGCAATGATGGCTAGAGCATGTGGTGGTTGGAAAAAGGTAGCGGCTAGGTAGGGCACGGGAGGATGGCGGCTAGCTTTTGTAGGGGAGAGGGCTGGAGCAAAACCCTAAGCAAGGTTAGGGTTAGGCTTTGATGTAAATCTACTAAACTAATAATAAACGCAGCTGAAATAACTAAAGGGAATAAGTCTCATTTATTAAGTGTGGCTAAACAATGACACAATAGAACCTTTATATAGGCTTCTAAAAGAAACACTGAATGGGCGGTAGCCAATGTGGGACTAAACCACTTGACTGTACAAAAGCCCAAAACAAGGAAAAGACATAATAATTAACATAAGCCAGTAAAGCCTAACTAACGGCGCAGCGACGTCTGCGCTTGTAAGTGTGTAGAGTTTGAGCTTGTCCTACATCAAGGTGTTAGAAGCCAAGTGCTAGCACAATGCACCAGGAGCAAACTCCACTACTAACCAGGATAAAGCATAGTGACCCGACCCCAACATGAATCAAACTTGAGACTTCTGAACTAGCATTGTAGTATGATCATCACTATAACATGGACGTGGGAGTTGTATACGTCAAAAAAAGGTAAAATAATTACATTCTGCATTCAAAAGTACAAGAAAGACGCTCTCTACTTAGTCAGCTGACTTTCCAAAACCTACTATGCCTTATGACCAGAGGCCCCAATACAACTGAATGCCCAAGGGTATAAAGCCCCTATCTGGACTCCAAGCCTGCACTAAGTTCCAACAGCGAGCATGAGAACTCATATAAAGTTTAGGGAATAGAGAAAATTAGAAATAGAGTCACTTAGGCATCCAATCAATTTCTCAACATCTAAGTGGAGCAAAATATGCCCAAAAACTTACTGGCACACAAGAATTTAACTAGAGAGATGTCAAGCCCTTACCTTTAAGCACAGACGTCTACAAGTCACACAATACGAGCAACATAAACAAAGTGGAAGTCACATGAGCAAACAATTTTATGAATGTCCCTAATCCATGCACCAGCTAGCAGCACAGATATTCATGGGTGGCAATGCGCCATGAGTCCATAGTCGGTTACAGTGTATGGCCAACTACCCAACTTAATAGCTCCTTTACATATATAGAACACACCTACACGTATAGACCATACGGGCTAGGCTTGACTCCCCACCTTGAATAAGAAACCCCCAAATATCTTTCCCCTAGCTACAAGGTTATATTTCCACAAGTGAACTAGGGTCTCCAAATATTACACCATTTTTTAGGGGTTACCAGAGTGTGCCGTCCTTGTAAAGGGCTCTTGTTGTGTGCTTCATCGTGTTAAGGTCAGGAACTATCCATGTCGTGGGACACAAAACAGTTGCTAAAAACCATCAATTTCAGACGAGAAGGGAGGAGGGGATATCGAGCTGTCAGCCTATCAAGAGAGAATACTATGCATAGCAACTCAGCTCTTGATCCAAGAGGTACACGCAAGAACATGCTTGCCAAAAATTTGCTCATCTACATAGGTTATCTCTAATGTTAGGCAAACTTTCGAGCCCCACATCAAAACTTTGTTTATCTATGTGTACGTGTCAAGCAACCACTATGAAGTGCAGCTAGTAGTCTAAGCACCAACCACTGGCACTTCAAGCCACAACATTATTTGAGGGATCCCGACTAATAATTCAACCCCAAATGGTATTGAAATTAAGGATCCCCAACTAGCACCGCAGCATGATCAGTAGTCATAGCATTGTATATTAACAAAAAGCAGAAAGTTTAGTAATCCAACTTAAGTAAGCACACTCCCACGTAGAAGTGCAGTCTTCTTTCTTCAGTGTATCACTGTCGACCAGCCTTTGAGTTTCTACCTTTGCACATGAACCCAATTATAAGGGCACATAGACCTTAGTTCAAAAGAAGACCCTCGTGCCCAACCATAAACAAGGAAAACCGTGCATGTGTGATCAACTATTAAACACGAGGATTAGGAGAACAAACAGTCCTACTTATGGTCTGTCTCGTATATAAATAACACTATTCTACATGAACAAAAAAAGGATTACATCATTACATGTTCTACATCATTTTACTACATTGTCTTTAATACTGTCCATGTCATGTTCATATGCTATATTTAAGAAGAATTTTCATGTCCATGTTAGTAGATATGTCCATGTCCAGAAAATTGTTGGTGTTCCATAGAGACTACTTCACATTACAAAACATTAGGGAATTAAAACGAAGAGGAAAATATGAGAGTATATAAGGTCGCAACGCACCCAATACAATGCCTTGACACACCTGGACGTCCTATTTTTTGTTTGCAGACTACTTTTTCCTTCATATACATATGTTTTATAGTTATCACGAGTATTTACCCCAATTGTATGCATATATTCTATCGTTAGATACATGCATATGTTGCATGGTTAATCTTCCAAAGAAAGGCCTAAACCATGTATAAAACCAACTCCAGTGTACATTTCTATTAATTTCCAACTGTCGTTAAATTCTAAAGAAAATGAAATAAAGAACTAATCATTCAATTGAAGTAATTGACATTCTGCATGTCTTCAACAATCTTATGAGTGATGACATTCTTTTCATACACAGCCCCCAAATTAGCCCAGGAGACTGAAATCTCTTGTTATTTAGGTTTGAGTGTTAAATGCAAGCATCAATGGTAAATATAGGTGCATGGGGCTCCTAAGATACATAAGAGTACTCCTAATATAACTATTATAACTCTTTGCATCCCTAATATATTTATATTAATCTAAAAAGATCCCTAAATATAAATAAATTAAAGTTGTTGAAGAAGGCAAACCAAAGAATATGAATTTAGATAATGATCCCTACCTGTAATAGTTGTAATGCACATAATGACCATGCACACCCAGCTCCCATTCACGGCAATCTGTGCAAGGTTGACTTCGTCTCGCCTCAGCGCATAGCCATTTCCTCATGCATGGACCCACGGCTCAAGATTGCAGTGCCACATGTCCAAGTGGGTAGAAGGAAAACTAGCTCTGATGCCATTTGCAATGTCCAAGCCCACTGCTAAGGCTATAGGAGGGTTTCAAGAATGGCGGGTGACCCCAAAAACCAACACTAACCTCAATTGTGCACTTTGTCCCTCACACACAGCTCGGGTTCAACTTCCTGACAAGTCACCCATCTTAATACTGCTCTAAGCCGAGCACACTTAACTATAGAGTACCTAGTGATGGGCTACCTGAAAGGGAGGTGCACATTGTTGGTATGGATAGTCCAATCATTCTCTTTAAGAGTATCTTATCAGAGGCATCAAATCTTAGGATGTTTCAATGGTATTAGGCCCCTAACATAGAAAAAATACTTTATTATAAACACTAGAAAACCAAAAATGAAAGTTTATACCCATTAATAGGTATGTGCACACAAAATGATCCAAGGCAACAAATTAATCAAGACACATACCAAGGTGCAGCTTGGGGCTCCTTGACACCTAGGTCTACCTATGTGTATGCCCGAGCACGTATGTTAGGGCATTGGTACAAGGGCAATGCTCTTGCCTTCTTCTATTGTGTCTTAACCATGGTGTCCTTGTCATCATCTCTTAAGGTTCCATAGAAAATATCTGTACTACATGTCATTATATGTACTTATCTATAGATCCAACCACATTAAAGACATTAATTGATATCAGATCTAGATAAGTCAGGACATCAACTCAATTTTGAAGCAGATCATGCATGTTGAATGAAATTTTACCATATTCTAGTTGTTTGCTTCTCTGGATTGATGATAGAACCACCTTGGCCACTACATTGAGTGGTATGTTTGTTCGTATTCCCATTGCATCATGGGTGGTAGCAAAGGTTGTACGTGCTAATTCTCATTGCTGCCATTTATAATTTGGTTGTTGCCCGTGTAACATTTTGTTCGGTCAACCTCGATCAAAGCAATGCTAGATATTAACACATAATGAATCCTACAAATTGGGGTGTGGGGAGAGTATTGCTGTTACGTAGCAGAAGAAAATTTACGAACACGAGACATGGTTTACATCACAAAAAACTAGAAAATATCATAAGAAACTATACAGCCTTAGTTGTACACAGAATAAATCACATCAAAGGCAAAAATGTTTGGGTAAGAAAGTATTAATGTAGAAATGAGTTTGAATGTTGAACTTGAGGGGTGGATAGTTATTCCGCTTATTCCATTCCCCACCCTAGGGGATCAAAACAGGGTGACCCCCATCACAGAGGAATAACCCCCACCATCATTCAATCACTTGATTCATGCTATATATTTGTTTTTCATGTTGCATAACGATATGCACAGCTTCTGTATCAGCATCAAGAATATAGCTAACTTCACAAATTATTTGTGATGTGTTTGCATCATTACTGGTTCACGACATATGGCACCAGCGTCCATCTTTTTATACTGAACTCCTTGATTCCGCTCTAACTTCCACGTGAGAGAATCAAAGACAAAAGGCATTTCTTTATTATACCTACATCAAAGTAGGATGCCAGGCTCTAGGTTGAATAAAACTTTCGAAGCTTATTCCAAAATAGAAGCAGAATAATGGCATTCAAAAAGGATGTAAGAGTTTATTGCTATTCTGGGTTGGCACAGGTAATATATATACCTATTGGTTGCAAAACATTACAGTAGTGTCTGAAGGAAACAGTTTCAGTCATTAAGCACAAGATGACTTGCCAGATCATTAATATATTGCATCATAACCTGCCCACCTGATAAAAGGGACTTTCTAATAGTAAAAACCCCAAGAAGATCTCAAGGATACGTTTTCCTCGCTATCACATAAGACCTTTTCCTCTCCATCACACAACTTCTGGTCCTCACCAGATTGTGTAGCTCCAACCAGTTGCATAACATCAACCAAAGGTGCAGATAGCTCTAAGGACCTGTACAACATTGGCCCTTAATAATAATAGCAGAGATCAGGCATTTCTTGTCTTTCCAATGTTTGTCTCCTAATGAGTCAGCAGCCTACTGTAGAGGGAGACGATCATCTAGCTAAGAGTAGCTGCCTCCTCAACCTATATTATACTGCATATGTGGCTGAATGGTATTAAAACATCTGAAAATAAGATGCAGCTATGAGGAATGCGCACTAGGTTGCTTCAGTCATAGATTCTACAAAAACATTTTGCATGGGTCCACTTGATGATAAACCTTCCTCTGGGTGGTGGCTATGTTCCAAAAAAATTTAGGGATGGCTCATTATATGGATACCCGGGCCCACTTCATTTTTTGTAAACAGACATTTGTCCAGAAAAACAATTGCTTTTTATTACCCAGGGAATATAAAATATCGAAAGAGAGACTCCAGATTTCAATAATAGAGGTCAGGAGGGAAAATGTTGTAGCAAGAACAAATGATAACAAGAAAGAGTGGAAATTATCCGCTCCAGCCCACCCAAATGGAAAGGAGCCTGGCTTGCCACACCCCCAACCTGAAGTTACTTTTAGTTTTATTAACAAGCAAAGCGAATGGCTCTTCCAAAAATCTGCCTACAAAGAAAGGTATGCCAAGGTACATGGCATGTAGCTAAAATGCACAGAAGCTCTTTGCAGATGATAAATTTATTAAAAACTATCTGGCTTCAATTTGCATTTAGTTATTGAGAAATACCAAGTGAAATGGAGAGCTTAGGGTTACACAATGTGTGTACCCTTATATTTATATTAGTAGAACATATACAATGAGGTCCATATATAAATGTAAAATAGCAGAACAATAAATAAAGACATATATATTAACACTCCCCCTCAAGTTGGAGCATAGATGTCAATCATGCCCAACTTGTCCACCAGAGAACAGAAGTGCTTTTTCACCAACAGCTTGGTAAATATGTCAGCAACCTGATCTTCAGAGCGGGTGAAAGGAGTGCAAATTTTGCCAGATAGAATAGTTTCCCTGATGAAGTGACAGTCAACCTCAATATGTTTTGTGCGCTCATGATATACAGGATTGTTGACAATAAAAATAGCAGCTTTATTATCACAGTGCATCGGGATAGCAAAAGAAGACTCAACACCGAAGTCTTTCAGAAGGGATTGCACCCACAGAAGTTCACAGGCAGTATGGGCCATGGCCCTCTATTCGGCTTCAGCACTAGATCTAGCAACAACATTTTATTTCTTGCTTCTCCAGGTGACTAGATTACCTCCTACATATGTGCAGTAGCCAGAAGTGAATTTCTTGTCAATCTTGCTTCCTGCATAGTCAGAATCAGAATAGCCTTCTAGAGAACAGTGCCCATTTTTCTTGTAATGGAGGCCCTTGCCAAGTGACTTCTTTAGATATCGCAGAATATTGCACAGAGCATCCCAGTGACACTGTCTGGGTTTATCCAAGTACCTGCTAAGAAGTCCCACAGCAGTAGATATGTCAGCTCTAGTCATCGTCAGATAGATCATCTTACCAATCAATCTCCTGTATTTTTTGTTATCAGCAAACAGCGGAGAAGAATCATCATCCCAATTAACATTGAGATCTAGAGGAGTATCAACTGGCCTTGCCCCAAGCATTCCAGTTTCCTGTAAAAGATCCAGTACATATTTCCTTTGAGATAAAACAAGTGCAGTAGAAGTTCTAGATACCTCTATGCCCAGGAAATATTGTAGTTTTCCCAGATCTTTAGTAGCAAAGTGCTTGCAAAGATGGGCTTTAGTAGCCTGAATAGCAAAAGAATCGTTGCCAGATAGGATGATATCATCAACATATACAATAAATATCACAGTGCCAGAAGAAGTCTTTTTTGTAAAGACAGAATGATCAACCTGCGAACTCAGAAAACCAAAGGCAGTCAAAATTTTGCTTAATTTATCAAACCAAGCACGAGGACTCTGTTTGAGCCCATAGATAGATTTCTTCAGCCTGCGGACTTTATGTGACTCCCCCTGAGCAACAAACCTAGGAGGTTGCTCCATATAGACTTCCTCTTGCAGATCACCATACAAGAAAGCATTTTTAACATCCAGTTGTAATAGAGGCCAGACAAGGTTAATAGCAACAGATAGTAGAACTCTGACAGAATTAAGACGGGCAACAAGTGAAAAAGTCTCAAAGTAATCAATACCATAAGTCTGTGTATACCCTTTTGCAACAAGGCGTGCCTTCAAACGTTCTACAGTACCATCAGGTTGATATTTGACAGCATAAACCCATCTGCAGCCTACATGCTTACACTGAGGAGGTGGATCCACCAACTCCCAAGTGTGTCTATCAACAAGAGCAAGCATCTCCTCCTTCATGGCAGTAGTCCAAGTTGTACTTTGCAAGGCATCATGTACAGTCTTCGAAATGCAATAGCAGATAAAGCAGTGACAAAGTTGCTAACATGAACACTTAAATGTGCAGTAGATACATGGTTAGCAATATTGTGAGTAGTACAGGAACGAGTACCCTTCCTAAGAGCAATAGGTACATCTAGATCAGAAATTACCTCAGGTGATGCAGAACCTTCGGGAGGAGAAGACTGGTTTGGAGTGGGGGGTTCTTGTGCCGGTTGAGATATGTTCCTGCACTGATAAACAATAAGAGGAGGTGTCGTATGTTCCGGAGTAAAGGCATCAGAAACACAATCACTAGTAATAGGAAGTGGAGAAGTAATAAGATCTCCTTTAGTATAGTAGGGCGTATCCTCAAAAAAGACAACATCACTGCTCGTGAACCATCTTTTTGTAGGACTCTAGCATCTATATCCTTTCTGTGTACGAGAATACCCCAAGAAAATACATTTTTCAGCATGTGGAGATAGTTTATCATGAGCAGGGCCAAGCAACTTCACAAAGCATGTAGAGCCAAATATGCGAGGAGGTACAGAAAACAAGGGTTTATCAGGATGCAGAACTTGTACGGGTATCTTATTTCCAATCACAGAAGAAGGCATTCTATTTATTAAGAAATAGGCAGTCAAAATAGCTTCAGGCCAGATCTGAGGTACATTAGAATGCAGCATAATGGTTCTAGCAACCTCTAGTAAGTGTCTATTCTTCCTTTCTGCAATGCCAATCTGCTGAGGTGTGTATGCACAAGAAGTTTGATGTATAGTGCCAACAGATTTACAAAACAGTTCAACATCTTTCTGAACAAATTCAAGTGCATTATCAGTTCTAAAAACTTTAACAGGCGTAGAGTACTGTGTTTTCACCTCAACAAAAAAGAATTTAGTTGTGGACAAAACTTCAGATCGACTTTTCATAAGAAATAACCAAGTGGCCTGAGAAAAATCATCAATAAACAATATAAAATATTTTTTTCCAGACAGACTAGGGACATGACATGGACCCCATATATCAGCATGAACAAGATCAAAAATATTTTTACTACTAATCTGAGAACGTTTAGATAAACAGCCCTAGTCTGTTTCCCTAACTGACATGACTCGCACTGAAATACATGTGTCCCTACATCAGATACAATATGTCGCAGTTTCTCAGAAGATGGGTGCCCAAGTCTGTAGTGCCACTGTAGTGCCGAAACTGAAGAAGATAACGCAGAAGCCAAAGCCACATTGTCCACTTTTTTCAGATTGTCCAGGTAGTACAAGCCATCAGAACCTTCATGCCCCCCATCAATCTTCATCTTCGTGTGAAGGTCCTGAAAAACACATGAACCAGGTACAAAAGTCAGGCTACAGTTCAGGCTACGCAAAATCTTGCTAACCGATAATAAATTCAGCGGAAAGCGAGGCACATATAGCATAGATCTCAACATGATCTCAGAAAAAATATCTTTAATCCCCGAAACAGCGGACTTGGAGCCATCAACAAGCATAACAGACGAGTGAGTAATCGGTCTAGATAAATTTCTTAACAAAGACCAATTCCCAGATATATGAGAAGATGCGCCCGAATCAATAACTCATTTAGTATTACCAGTACTAGACGATGGTGCAGTGAGGAAGGCAGTATCACAACCAGAGTAAGTCGCAGCATGTGCTCCAGTGGTGGTGGCAGTCGAAGATGAGCCAGTACGCTCAAGCAGAAGACGCTCGACCTCAGCACGAATGAAGTCAGTAGTAGAAATACTCGAGGCATCAGGCTAGGTAGCTATCTCATAAGAGGTAGTAGCATCAGTGGTCGCACTGGCCCAAGCCGGTTTGCCATATTTCTCCCAGTATTTTTCTTCAATATGATTAGACCGGCCGCAGAAGCTGCGGAACCGTTGGCCAGTCTGAGGCATGCAGCAACAGGAGGTCCAGAAGATGATGCACGACCAGAAGGGTTCCTCCCCCTTCCAGCACCCGGGGGGGCGAGTGTCGTGAGACCGACCGCGTCCACGGCCAAACATCGCAGCAAGTGCAGTAGAATCACCAGTATCAGTAGATGTCTCAGATGAGGATGCAGGCAGGCGCTGTAGACGCTGAAAAGCACTCTGTAGTGTAGGTAGTGGATCACTAGCTAGAATTTGATCCACAACCCCAGCATAAGAGTTAGGTAAGCCACATAAGAACTGAACTACTTGCAACTCCTGGCGTTGACGTTGCATAGTAGCCAAATCAGTAGACAAAGGATGGTAGGCCTCCAATTCCCCCCAAAGTCCCTTGAAGGCAGAGAAATAATCAATAAGGTCAGATCCCGAGAAACGCAGACGACTGAGCTGTTTGTTGATATCAAACACTTTCTTTAGATTCTGGCTGTGTGAGTAGGTGCTAGCATGTTGATCCCACATCTGCTTGGCTGTCTGTAGGTATAATAATGTGACACTAATTTTTGTCTCACTACTATTCAGAATCCATGTCATAACAGTAGAGTCATCTTTCACCCAGTCATCATAGGCTTTAACATCTTTGGTGTCGGTAGGCACAGCAGGTGGATCACGCGTCAAGTGAGACATCTTGCCTTGAGATTTAACATAGATTTGCATGGAGCACACTCAGTGTCGGTAGTTGCGCCCATCAAGTTTGACCGTAGTGACTTGACGGCGCAGATCTTCACCGGAGGACGCCATGAGACAGAAGTAGACCAACTCCCGGAGTGACAGTAGGTAGCAGAAGGCACATACAGGTAGTAGAAGGCTGCCTACGTCTTCAGGTAGGCAGCAGTAGGCACAGATCAACAAATCAGATGGACCTCTCACATACGGGCTATGTCGGAGCGCAGCAAGAAACCCGGTGGCTCAAACGGCCAACACGGGCAGGCAGAAAATAGGGTTGAAGGTGGTCTTCAGTAGGGATTCAAGCCATCGAACAACCGTGGGCAGATCGGAGCCCAGCAACAGACGGGCTTACCCAGAGGCGGGTGCCCCGGAGGGATGGTGGCCCCGGCGGCTCAGCGGCCCCGGCGGCGTGCTGCCCCGGCGCACCAGCAGCGGCCGACGGAGGCTGGGTGCAGCCGGCGCGAGCGCTGGGGGGAGGGGGGAGAGAAAAGAGAGAGAGGGAGAAAGGGGGGAGGGAGAAAAGCGGCGGCTCCCGGATCTAGGCCTGCTCTGGTACCATGAGAAATACCAATTGAAATGGAGAGCTTAGGGTTACACAATGTGTGTACCCTTATATTTATATTAGTAGAACATTTACAATGAGGTCCATATATAAATGTAAAATAGCAAAACAGTAAATAAAGACATGTATTAATAGTTATGAACCCAGAAACTTCAGATAACTCTCCCAAAATGTGTGTAATGCGCCAAGCACTATCTACATCAGCTTTGGAGAATATCAATTCATCGTTGACAAAATTAAGTCAGATACCCCCATGTTAGCCTAGGCAGAAATTTGAAGCTAACTCCTCTTTTTCCATGCATTGCAAGTTGCAACATGCCAGTGATGCATGCATTCTAATAACAAAGAGATAAGGCGCAACGGGTTTCCATGCCTTATGCCATTTGCAGCCTAAAATCTCCATGCAAGTTCAGCAGTAATTATGAACTGGAAGGACAGTCTCAGACACAAATCTACCTCAACACGGCCAAATATGAGGAACCTCATTCTCTTCATGACAATAGAACATAGGACCCATTAATAGAAACTTAAATTTTGTGAAGTCTGCTTTGAGACAGACTCATAGACATCCACCATTCCCTTCAAAATCATGCATCACCATTTGTCAAAAGATTGCAGCAGTGATAACACTCCCTTTAACAAAAGCAACTAGGTTCACACGTTGCACTTATAAAAGAGACCATATTGTTCGGCGAGCAATTTGCTAGAATCTCGATGACGGCCTTGTAGATTATGTTGCACAAGGATATAGGGCATAGGTGTTTAGTTCATTGCCTTTAGAACTCAAGAGCAATAACTGAGGAATTGATAGTTGACAATCATATCACTAGTAAAAGATTTCCTTGTAGCACAGGTCAGAATTTGCTAATGATAAGCCAAGAGGATTTGGTGGTTACTAATTGTTTGGCACATGGCATACTATCAATTTAAATGTGCCAAACAAGGAAAAAATAGAAGTAGACAAGTCAATGTAGCGAAATGACACAGATCTACTCAATGTGGCACTGGTCTCGGCTAGTACAAAGGCTCTGTAAGGATATAGTGAACACAAAGTAGAAGCTCACTGATAACTAACAAATCAACATAAGAAATTCGCTGCAAAACTTTCCATTTTCTTCTCACTTGCTCTCACTTCAAATCTGTGGAAAAATGATATGATGGGGAAATTCCCTGTGTAGAGCTTTCTTATTGATAGGAGGCAGCCCCCTTTCCTATAAATAGGATAAGGGGAAGCATACAGACACATGACTAAACCCTAATGGGCCAATACACACTTGGGCCCATATTACAAATGAATATAACAACTTCAGTGAATGGACTAACAACTTAAGTAAATAGACTATTTAACACTCCCCCTCAAGCTAGAGCTTTGGAGAATCCCAAGTTAGCTTACAGACAGACTAAACAAAGTAAAAAGATAACCAAGCCCATACAAGAATCCCCCCTCAACGTTACAATAAATCACTCAAGCACTCAAATACTC
Organism: Alisma plantago-aquatica; assembly: GCA_963693085.1. Taxonomy (NCBI): domain Eukaryota; kingdom Viridiplantae; phylum Streptophyta; class Magnoliopsida; order Alismatales; family Alismataceae; genus Alisma; species Alisma plantago-aquatica. Next base: position 290,068,881 of record OY856414.1, read on the forward strand.
CCCCTCAATCAGATAATCCAAAAGCAGGTACAAAGGTAGGTATCAAGTGCTTCTTGATCAATATGAAGTAGCATCTAGAGCAGATAAAACATCAATAGGTAAATTTCATGGTCTTCATCACAGTCACATCATCATCATCAAGTAGACTAGAGAGTGTTGGAACACAAGTAGCAGTAGATAGCGTGCACATAGACCTGTCAAACTGGGTCCAAATCCGCGGACACCCACGGGTCGACGTGTTTAAGTTGGGTTTGGGTCATAAAATTTCTCACCCGCTACAAATCACTCAAACCCATATCCATTCATTGAATTAGCAGGTTTCGCGGGTGATCTGCGGCCACCTACGGGTGACCCAGTTAACTAAGGTAAATATATTATAATAAATATAATGCATGTATAATTCTCAAGACATGCCACACGCAACAATTATAGAACTAAATGAATGATGTGTAATGTATGTAGTGTAAAAAGACAGCCTAAAAGCCATATTTGATATGTTCTGTAAATTTTTATGTTGGTAGAAATAAACTAGTTAAGTAGTTATGCTCTACATTGTTGTTTATGTTCATGAACAAATAATGCTTATGTCGCATGTTTTATATATAGTCGCAACAATTATATTTTTTTATGTTCATTTCAAGCAGTAGATAACCATAAGAACATGTTATATTAGTAATTTCTAATGTTAGACGAAAAAATAGTGTTGTTATAGTGATATATTATGGTATTTGCAGCATGTATATCATTTTTTTTATTATCGAGAGAACCGCCCCCGTAGAAGCGCCACTTTTGTGACCCCCCCCCCAGACAGCGTAAAACTCTCGGACCCCGAGCGCCCCGCACACTCGAGAACCGGTTAAAGCGCACAGTTGGCCGGCCTGCACGACGGGTACCATTTCGGAGGCGGCCGCTGGGTTTCGAACACGGGTCCCTTCATGAGGGGACACCGTGCCGAACCACCTGAACCACTCCTCCCCGACTATATCATTTATTTTTTCAGCTTTACATTACAATAGTTGGTTGTTTTCTTTTTTCTTACAATTTTATGTTTAAACAAAACAATGGGTATTACATTGTGTTTGACATCAAACATAGTGGACGGTTTCTCTCGTTATCATGTGTTTTTGCTAAAATTCACCAATGAGACATTCTACTTCTTGTTGTAGAAAGACAAGTCAGCAACACATTTTTCATTGTACACACATTACATGGGCACCACAGGTGGACCCGCAACCCGCTGGGTCGGGTTTGGGTGTGCTATTACTCCACCCGTTTAATATTGCACCTTTTTCACCCGCGCCTGCGAGATCCAAACCCGCAATGACCCAACCCACCTATCTATTTGACAGGTCTACATGCACACAAGGCACGAACAAGCCAGAGAATGTCGGAACACAATAGCAGAAAATCAACATGCATACAAGACATGGACAAGAAAGGAGCCAACATGCACAAGGCACAAACAAGCTAGAGAGTGTTGAAACACAGTAGCATAAAATAGATGACGTAGCCAGATAAAAGATCATTGTGCCTGAAGTAGAAAGCAGCAAAAAGACTCCAAGATGAAAAGCAGTAGTAGAAAAGCATGAAGCTCCATCATAAGCATGTAAGCCACCAAAGGTACCATCATCATCTCATCATATAATTTTTATCCTAGTAGCAAACATCATAGTCCAGGAAGTGTTGGGTCACAGTCCCTAGAGAGTGTTGAGTCACAACAACAACAGTCATAGACATGTGCAAGGTACATACAAAGGGTCAACGTACAAACAGAGCACAGCAGTAGTGCAAGCTCACTAAGCAGCAAGTAAACTGTGCTAATCATAGCACAAGTAGCAAGAATAACGTCGCCAAATAGAAAACTAGCAATAGATAAAACAAGTAAAGTAGATAGATTTGTAGCAGCAGTCGATGATGATGAATAAGCATTTCAAGTAGCAAATATATCCATATAGCAACAAAATAATACTCCAGAGCAGTAGTAAAAGTAGCATTAAGATCCATATACCAGCAATAAAGGTGGCATGAAAATCCATATAGCAGTAAAACTAAAGTCTTCTTCATTTTTCTTCATCTCTCCTCCATCTCATCTCTTATCTCTACTCATCATCCCCTATTCTCCCCCTCACGCCAACCACGAAAAGAGTCAAGAGAGTGGTTGGGGTGGAAAGTCAAAAACAATGGTAGAAGAAAGGAATATGTAGGCAAGTATGTGGAGGGAGTAACTGACAACTCGAGTCAAGTTACAACATTACCAATTACATAGATCCGGATAGAAAATTAAATACATCTTTTTACGACCCGAAAAGAGATTTCTCCCGCCCTTAGGCCGACAAATCTGGGGGTGCCGGCAGAATTCACGCAAATAAATTTAGACAAGGTAAAAAAGATTGTAGGATCTTATTATCAATAAGTTCAATATATGTACGGGGGTAGAAAAAGCATCGAGGAGGTAGGCAAAAGGTATATAGGGTAGGAAGGGTAGGGGAGTAAAGAACAAAAGACAAATATAAGTGCTGAAAAAGAAAGATAAATGTTGCTTGCTAGGATAAAGAAGGGACTCGCCATGTATAGATACCTCCGTCGTGTAACAGAATCATTGTAGATGGTGAAACAAGCCAAGTAATAGTAGCAGTAGCAATTGACACGCCTTGGTGAAGAGACACGTCATGTTGCACATCAGTAGATGCACCACTAGAAGTCAGTGTCGGCAAGAAGCAGGCGACACGACGTGTCATACAGTGACACACAATGTCAATTGACAGAAGTCGAGACAATAATAAACAGTAGCAGGTGACACGTTGTGTCGATGAAGAGACACACCGTGTCTGATACCATAGCAGCAGAAGTCAGACGGCAGGAAGTAGGCGACACGCCTTGTTGTACAGTGACACATCGTGTTAGTTGACAGAATCTCGGGACACAACGCCAAGTGGCATGGCGTGTCTTTAGGTGACACGTCGTGTCATAGTGCAGGCATTACGTCGTGTCGTCGCGGCCAGATTTTGCGAACAAAGTCGTGAATGAAGCAAATCTCCACCAACACGCGGTGTCAAGCAGCGAGACGTCGTGTTAGCGACGAACAACAGTAGAAAAACCCTGGAGACAGCGGCAAAAGAGGGGGGAATCCTTCCAGATATCCACCATAGCAATATAGGGATGATGTGTTTCCAATATCAGTAGAAAAGGGATATCTTTATCTAAGATTTTGGATTACATCTCAATTGTGGTGGCATGGAGTAGATCGGTGGTGGAGTAGATTATGGAGGTGTAGATCTGTGATGATGGCGGAAAATAGGATAGCAACGGCTACATTAGCAAGCAAGATTGAAGGAGTCATTGCGACCCTTGTACATCTGATTCAGCAAGTACAAAGGATGATTTTTGTAAAAGATGGAGAAGGCTCGAAGGAGATAAATCCAAGAAGAAGCATGGATGGGAGATCCCTGCGGGCAGCCATCGGCAGGGCCTAGCGGCGGCGGCCGCCCGCAAGGGCAGGCAACTCTTCTTTGCGCGCTCTCTCTCTCTCTCTCAAGGTTTGGGGTGGCACAGGAAAGCCTACTCTAATACCATGTGGAAAACTGATATGATAGGGAAGTCCCTTACGTGTATAGAGTTTTCTTATTGATAGGAGGCAGCCCTCCTTTCCTATAAATAGAATAAGGGGGAAGCATACAGACACAAAACTAAACCCTAATGGGCCAAGACACACTTAGGTCCATATTACAGATAGACTAAAACATCTTAAGTAAATAGACTAACAACTTAACTAAATAAATTCTCTAACAAAATCTCCCCCTCACGGCAACTAGTACCAGATGTTGATAAACAAGGAACTCCCCCTTGCCAAGATAATGAACATGGCTTGAAATAGGAGTTGTCGAGTTGATTGTTGCCAACAAAATATTTGATCTCGATTTAAAGGAGGATATAACAGGGTTTGGACCAGAAGAAAGATGAACAATGGAGAACAAGAATGATTTGCAAGAAAAATATCATGTTTTTGTTTCCTATAGGTGGCTGATGAAAGATGGTTTCCCTGCAGACATAACTATAGTGATAAAAGAATATGATAGGAGTAGGTAGGTGTAGTAGAAGAGAACACACGTGAGGGAGAGAGGCATCGGTATTGTTGCACAAGCTATTTAATGGGCTGAGTAGATGTTAGATGACGTATCACAAAGGAAAGGCAGTATTCTGAATTGAAATCAAGATTTGTCATCATATTTAGATGTGGCATGAAGTGTATATGAGTGTACCATTGAACTTGAATGATCTAGATTAAAAGAAGGTAAAGTGGGGTCGTGGACTGATAAAAGAGAAAAAATGAAGATGAAGGATAGAGGTAAATTCATTTGGTGAAGCTCACACTAGGAATTAGGATTAGATCTCAGAGAATGTTTGCATAGATGCTACAATGAACAGCAAGAATGGGAATAGAATAGAATTCATAATGTTTCCGACAAGGCTCTGCACCCTCTATATAAGAAGGTGAGTATCATTACTAAACATTATCGTTGAGAAATGACCATCAACTATTGACCATGAGTCCATGACCCTTTACTACAACCAAGCACCATATTCAAAATGGGAGAAGATGAATATCATCTTTAACACAAGGTTTATAGACTAAGAAGACCATTTCAAGAAGTTATTAATCATAAGTGGTCCATTTCATTGGTAACCTGCTAAGTTTTGCGACAAATGACATCAACATCTAAGCTCGGCAACTTGAAACCTAATTGACATCTTATTGGTTGTATGCCCTAAAAGTCATCATGTGATGATTGTCATAGGGATACTTTGTACATGATTTGATTATTAATAAAGACAGTTCGACTTAGTATGTTTATTTTAATATTAAGATAATGATTAGATATAATAATGCCATAAGAATGTTTTACTCAAAAGCATGGCTTTGACTAAAAGACATGGTGAAAGATGATTTGTCTGTAAGGGTTAGGGTGCACAATGTGTGTACCCCGTATATTTATAAAGAGAACAATTACATAGAGGTCCAAATAGAATAGGAAAATAACAAGTGAATATAAAGAACTTAAATAAAATATTATTTAACACTCCCCCTCAGGTTGGAGCATAGATAGCAATCATGCCCAACTTGTCCACAAGAGAGTTGATGTTTCTTGACCAGCAGCTTTGTGAAGATATCAGCAACTTGGTCTTCTGAGCGAGTGAAAGGAGTGCAGATACGACCAGCCAGAATAGATTCTCTGATAAAGTGGCAGTCAACTTCAATGTACTTGGTCCGCTCATGAAAGATAGGACTATTTGCAATAAAAATAGTTTTTTTTTATCTGCATGGGCCGAAGCCCACCCCCTCTCCAAACTGGTGCCAGAGCCCGGATGACCCAAGAGGTTGGTAAATACAGCTGACCCGAGCAGATTCGAACCAGCGACCCTTCATGAGGGGCGCACTGGCTTGACCGCCCGGGCTACGCTTGCAATAAAAATAGTTGCTTTATTATCACAGTGCATAGGAATAGGAGCAGAAGATCCCACATCAAGTTCTTTTAGAAGAGACTGTACCCACAGAAGTTCACATGCAGCATGAGCCATAGCACGATAATCGGCCTCAGCACTAGATCTAGCAACAACATTTTGTTTTTTGCTCCGCCAGGTAACCAAATTTCCACCAACAAAAGTACAGTAACCAAAGGTAGATTTTCTGTCTATCTTACTTCCAGCATAGTCAGAATCAGAATAGCCTTCAAGAGAGCAATGACCATGTGTTCTATAAAAAAGGCCTTCACCAGGAGCTTTCTTCAGATTTCTCAAGATATGACACAGTGCTTCCCAGTGACACTATCTAGGCTTGTCAAGATACCTGCTAACAAGACCAACAACAGTAGAAATATCAACTCTAGTGACAGTCAAATAGATTAGTTTGTCAACCAGTCTTCTATATCTTTTACTGTCAGGATACAGGGGAGATTCATCATCATCCCAATTCACATTAGGATCTAGGGGTGTATCAGTAGGCCGAGCTCCAAGCATTCCAGTTTCCTGTAGAAGATCAAGAACATACTTTGGTTGTGATTGAACAAGAGCATTAGCAATCCTAGAAACTTCAATCCCCAGAAAGTATCTCAGTTTGCCCAGATCTTTAGTGACAAAATGCTTGCATAAGTAGGCATTAGTAGCATTAATTTTAGAGAGATCATTGCCAGATAAAATAATATCATCAACATACACAATAAGAACCACAATACCAGAGGACGTATGTTTAATAAAAACAGAGTGATCAACATGAGATTTAAGAAAGCCATAGGTAGACAGAATCTTACTCAGTTTATCAAACTAGGCATGCGGACTGTGCTTGAGACCATAAATAGACTTTTTGAGGTGGCAGATTTTATGCGACTCCCCCTGACCAACAAACACAGGTGGTTGCTCCATATAGACTTCCTCTTGGAGATCACCATAAAGGAAGGCATTCTTGACGTCCAGCTGGATAAGGGGCTAATCCAGATTGATTGCCACAGAGAGCAGAACTCGCACAGAATTAAGCCTGGCAACAGGAGAAAAAGTTTCAAAGTAATCAATACCATAAGTCTGAGTGTACCCTTTCGCCACGAGGCGAGCCTTCAGGCATTCAATTGTTCCATCAAGATGATACTTGACAGTGTAAACCCAACGGCATCCAACATGTTTGCAATCAGAAGGAGGATCAACCAGATCCCAGGTACCTCGGTCAGTGAGAGCAGCCATCTCCTCAGTCATGGTACGTGTCCAGGCCGTACTATGTAATGCGTCATGAACATTTTTGGGTACAGAGACAGCAGCAACAAAATTACTAACATGAACACTCAAGTGTGCAATAGAGACATAGTTAGCAATATTGTGAGATGTACATGATCTAGTACCTTTCCTGAGGGCAATAGGTAAACCTAGATCATAAGTTACCTCGGCAGGGGTAGGACCTTCTGAAGGAGAAGATTGGTGGTCAGTTTGGGGGGGGGGGGTCTTGAGTAGGAGTAGACTACGGCGGCCGATTCCTACGTTGGTAAACAATGAGAGGAGGAGACGTAGTCTCATCAGGTTGCAAAACAGATGTAGAATCACTAATAATGGGTAGAGGCACTGCAATGAGATGCGAACTCAACATGTTCCCCTTAGTAGAGTAGTATGGAGTGTCTTGAAAGAAAACTGCATCACTGCTCGTGAACCACTTTTTAGTAACAAGACTATAGCAAAAGTATCCTTTCTAAGTCTGTGAGTATCCCAGAAAAATACATTTTTCAACTCGAGGAGAACTTGTCTTGATTCGATCCAAGCAAACGAGCAAAACAAGTCGACCCAAAAATTCTCAGAGGTACAGAAAACAGAAGAAGATGGGGTTGTAGAACTTGTACAGGAATTTTATTCCCAATAACAGAGGAAGGCATACGATTTATCAGAAAACAAGCTGTAAGAACCGCTTCTGGCCAAAAATGTTTTGGAACATTAGAATGCAGCATGAGAGTTCTAGTAACTTTGAGTAAATGCCTATTTTTCCTTTCAGCAACACCATTCTGTGGGGGTGTGTAAGCACAAGAATTCAACATTTTTTTGAACAAATTCAACATTTTTTTGAACAAATTCCAAAGCATTATTAGTACGCATGATTTTAATAGGCATAGAATACTGAGTTTTAATTTCAGTAAAGAAGAACTTAATAGTAGGCAGAACTTGGGATCTATCTTTCAACAGAAATAACCAGGTAGCACGGGAGTAATCATCAATGAACAAAATAAAATATTAATTGCCTGACAAACTTGGAACATGACAAGGACCCCATACATCAGCATAAACCAAATCAAAAATATTTTTGCTACCAATATGAGATTTTTTGGGAAATACATTTTTAACTATTTGCCTAATTGACATGCCTCGCACTGAAAAGTGTGCGTGCCTACACCAGAAATAACATGTTTTAATTTATCAGCTGACGGATGCCCAAGTCTAAAATGTTGTTGTAATGCAGAACCAGAAGACGATAATGTTGAAGCTAGAGTTGTAGTGCCAATCCGTTTCAACTCATCCAGGTAGTAGAGTCCATCAGGTCCTTCATGCCCCCCACCAATCTTCATCCTCGTGCGAAGGTCCTGAAAAACACAAGTACCCGGTACAAATGTTAGATTGCAATTCAGATTGCGTACAATTTTACTGACAGACAACAAGTTTAGTGAAAAATTTGGCACATATAAAGCAGATCGCAGGACTTGAGCACGGATATCACCAATTCCAGATACAGCAGATTTTGAACCGTCAGCAAGCATAACAGCAGATTTAGAACAAGGCTTAGACAGCCTATAAAAAGAGAACAATTGCCAGAGATATGAGAAGAGGCTCCAGAGTCAATCAGCCATTTGGTATTACCAGCACTCAAGAAGGCAGAATCACAACCAGTGTAAGTAGCAGCGTGAGCTCCGGATTCAGCAGCAGATGAGGAGGAAGCACCAGTCCTCTCGAGCAAGAGACGTTCCACCTCGGAGCGGATGAACTCAGCAGTGGAGGAGCTCGAGGGAGCAGCAGAAGGTGTCTGAGAAGCGCCCTCAGACGCAGCATTGGCCCATGCAGGTGTGACATGTTTCTTCCAACATCCGTCTTTAGTATGGTTGTTGCGCCACAGAAGTCACAGTACCGCTTAGTCAGCGGCACCTCCAGAAGCATCAGTAGATGAGTCACGACCAAGGGAGCCACGGCCAAGCGACCCAAGTCCCCGTCCAGGAGCAGAAGAACGGTTATCTGGAGGTCGATCGCGACCCCTACCACGACCACGGCCAGACATAGCAGCAAGAGCAGTAGTGTCACCAATGTCAGAAGGCAGATCCGACGAGGAATCTGACAGTCGTTATAGACGATGAAAAGCACTCTCCAACGTGGGTAAAGGATCACTGGCAAGAATATGGTCAACCACACCAGCATATGAGTCAAGAAGCCCAGAGAGGAACTGGACAACGTGGAGTTCCTGTTGTTGTCGCTGCATCGTGGCTAAGTCAGTAGATAAGGGATGAAGATTCTCAAGGTCAACCCAGACACCTTTGAAGGTCGAAAAATAGTCAACAATATCAGGCCCAGTGAAATGCAGGCGGGACAGCTGTTTGTTCAGGTCAAACACCTTTTTCATATTCTTACTATGCGAGTAGGTGTTGGCCAGTCGATCCCACATCTCCTTGACAGTCGGAAGACGAAGTAGAGTAACACTGATGCGAGTTTCACGGCTGTTTAGAATCCACATCATCACAGTCGAGTCATCCTTGATCCAATCATCGTAGATCTTTTTCTCCTTGGACTCGGCAGTACTGGGCGAAGCAGGGGCCGGAGCCTCAGTTAGATGGGAATGCTTGCCTTGGGACTTCGTAAAGATCTCCATAGAGCAAACCCAATGTTGATAGTTGTGCCCATCTAGCTTCACAGTAGTCACTTGACGACGAAAGTCCTCATGGGAGGAGGCCATGAGTGAGACCGAGTCCAAAAACGGCAGAGAACAACATCAGGAGTCAGAACTGCCTAGATCCTCCGGCTAGGCGGCAGCAGGCAGATAGAGCAACTGGAAAGACCAGTTTACATGATGACTACGTCGAGGCGAAGCAGAGAACTCGGCGGCTCAAGGGTCGACGCGGGAAGAGAGAAGGTGTAGGGCTCTAAAGACCCTCAAGACAAGCATCTGAAGGCGACAAGGGATGGTGCGGGCAGCACTAGTAAGCCACGTCCACACGAGGAGGGCTGCCAGTGGGCAGCGACGGGCGAGTGTCGCGATAGCAACAGTCGGCGGCTACAGGTAGGGCGCCGGCGCAGGGGGGGAAGAGAGAGAGGGTGGCGGCTAGAGCGCCTGCTCTGGTACCATCTTGATTTGTCTGTAAGGGTTAGGGTGCACAATGTGTGTACCCCGTATATTTATAAAGAGAACAATTACATAGAGGTCCACATAGAATAGGAAAATAACAAGTGAATATAAAGAACTTAAATAAAACACTATTTAACAATCTTCAACATAAGGTTTATACTTTATAGACTAAGAAGACCATTTCACGAAGTTATTAATCATAAGTGGTCCATTTCACTGGCAACCTTCTAAGTTTTGCGACAAATGACATCAACATCTAAGCTCAGCAACTTGAAACCTAATTGATATCTTGTTGGTTGTATGACTTGAAGCCATTATGTGATGATTGCCATAGGGATACTTTGTAGATTATTTCATTATTAATAAAGACAGATCGACTTCGTATTTTTATTTTAATATTAAGATAATGATTAGATATAATAATGTCTTAAGAATGTTTGGATCAAAGACATGGTTTGGATTGAAGACCTAAACATGAGATCATATGTATATTTAATGTAATCATTCTTGATGTGTCTCTAGTCAAATATTATTGTGGATTCTACAGGACAACAATAATACATAAGACTAGTATGTGCAGTGACAAATGACTAGTCATGATATTGGATATCAAGTCAGACACATAGGTACTTGTTAGATAATGGGTTGTATTGGACAGACACACCATGAGGATGACACGCAGAAGTCATCTAATAGCAGTCAGACTCATGTCTCAAAGTGACGGTGGTGATTGTGATCCTTAGACCTAAAGTTACTACGATGATCACATGTTGTTCTATATACTTTAATACTACCCAACTTGATTTTGAATAAAGTTGTATACGTGTAGCGATTGGATGCACTATGAACTTTGGATTATTGTGGATAATGTAGATGGAATTCATCCCTCCTATTGGAGTGATATCCTAGCCACTTGATAGATTATGAAATATATGGCCCTGCTCAAGTGAGTTAATATATAATATTGAGCTCAGACAATCCCAACAATCTGCTCTAGTTCAAAAAACATAGATTTATTTTTAAGAGGATGCCTACTCCATGCCTTGGGATCAATCTAAAAATCGGTGACAGAGATTATACGGTCATGGTAACATTGGTCACTTATAGGTTAAGGTTATTCTTCAACATATTCCTATTACTTGAGTAGCATTGATGTGTTGTTAGATACCGCTCATTGCTTGTGCCGCCTTTGACATCACTGCCAACGTAATGTGGAACCTACAAGGTCACATGCAAAAGAATGCTCAAGGGAAAAGAGGTTTGCAGTCACCAACATAATTAGAATGGTTTCGGAATTATGAATAGCCTATATTGTGATCCGACAGATCGACTGATAAGTCAGTCAATCGATTCATGGTTGAGCAAATTCCAGAATCGATTGAGTGCCAATCTAGGTTGTCAATGCGGCTAGGCGGTGGGTTTCACCCTTTGGGTGCCTAGGCTTTTCTGGGCGTTTTTGTTTTTTATTTATTTTCAGTTACGTATTTATTTATTTATACACATGATACTACATGCAATTTTGCAACTATTTGTTCTTTAAATGTTGTCATATGCCTATCTCTATTGATAACTGTTGGGAGGATCAGAGGAAGGAGAAGTAAAAGGACAAATAACGATAGGAGGAAGATTAAGTACGAACTGAAGGAGAAATAAAACAGAAAAAAAAATGCAAGTGAGTTGCAGGAAGAAGTCAGAAAAAGAAACGCACAACAACAGTAGAGGAGACATGAAGAAGGAAGAAGTTAGATAAACAAAAAAAAACTATGAAGGAGTTGTAGCAGGAGACCTAGGGGGACGAAGAAGAGATCAAGATATTGTAATGCATACCATGCAAACAGCAGTAATTGTTGGAGATGTAGGAGCAGGAATTAGTCAGAAAAAATAGAAGAAAACATGTAAATAGAAGTAGTACTAGTAGTCTAGTAGATGTGGGAGCATGAGATGTTGTACGAGTGTGAATTTCTGAAATAAGTAACATGGAAGTAGCAGTAAGAGGGGGGGACATAGGAGGAAGTCAGAAAAATTAAGAAGAAGCAGTAGCAGGAACAGCAAATACAGGAGCAATTGTCACAAAAAGAAAAGAAAAGAAGTTAGAATAGGAGAAACAAGAGAAAGTATAAAAAAATCAAATAAACAGTAGTATAAGGACTAACCTGTTTGCAGCAGTTGCAGTAGAAGTGCCTAGGCTGTCTGCCTTGACTGCCTAGACGGTCGCCTAGCCCGCCTGGTTTGCCCAGCTGACATATGACCCCTATGCGGCTAGGTTTGAAGGACATGTGGAGCGCCTAGGACGCCTAGGCGGTGCCTAGGTGCCCGCCTTGATAACTATATTGCCAATCGCTCCATTCTTTGGCAACCTAGAGATATGCCAAAAGATCGACTAAAGATTAGTTGCTCGATTGAAAGAATGCAGAAGTGTAAATCGATCGATTGATCAATTTAACACATCAAACAATCGACGGAGTGGCCAGCCAATCTATTTTATATGAATCAAGGTAATTGAGTCGGTCGACTGGAATCCTGATCGATCCAATGGAAAGCAGTTTGAATTTTGTCTGTTTTGTGTTTAATTGAAAATTGCAAACAGGAAAGGGATTTGAGTTTTAGGAAATCCTAACCCATGCCTCCCCTATATAAAGGGGGTGATGTCCAGCGGATGAGACACACAAGTTACCCATGAGTTTCTCCCTTTGAGAGAAAGAAAACAATCCTAAGGACAACACCTTACAATAGGAGAGGAGAGAGCAATGTCAGCACGTCGACAAGTCTGTTCCACTTCATGGATGTCAAGGTGGTGCCGGAAGAGTTCCGCTCATCCGTGTGGACGACATAGAGGCGGAGGCATGTGTGTGGAGGCTTGGAGAACGATTTGCTTCATCAAGAAGAACAAGTTCTCTTTCTACTATTGTTCTAAGGACAACGGTGTCGCTTCACTACACTGACTTCAGACCCAAATACGAAAGTACGAGATCAACATCGAGTTTGACGTGTCTTGTTGTTGGACAGCAAGAACACACTATGGTATAATCCATATTCCTTTGATGCTTCATTACACTGGCATTTTACGATTGTGATGGATCAGTTGGCTTAGGGTTTTTGTCAAGAAATTTTGTTGTTTCTTGCGACCCTTCCATCAAATTATACATATTTAACAATATACAATCTCATACATGTTTTCATATCATACAAATTAAGTCCTCAACAAGACAACTATATAGTAGCCTGAATAAAATTTAATAAATACTAACATCGCAAATTGTGTATGAACTCCAACTAGAACTAGAAACTATAAAGCAACTCCAACTAGAACTAGAAACCATAAAGCAAAATTTCACATAGGAATTTTGATCATTATAATTTCATCGGCAAGGGAATGGCTTAATAGCTCGCTTAATGTGTCGTTATATGAAAGATCTAGGTTCAAGATTATACCTTCCCTCTCATGGTATGATCATCGTAGTGGCACCACCAACCAGCATAGGAAATGAATACACATCTAAATCACAACCCAAAATGCTCCTACCAAATAGCATTTACATGTTGCATACCTTCCATCAACCAAGGTTGCATCCTGCCATTGTATATGATCCAAGCTCAACTGAGTATCAAAATTTGGAAAGACTGGTAGTAATAATAATAATAATAATAATAATAATAATACAGAGAAACAAACACCCTTAAAACAGCTAGGGGCATATGCAATGTCTGCATATGCCCCACATGAGATAGCATATGTGGCTTGGTACCCTCTCTAAACCGGATATGTCTATGCAATCCATTATGCGGTCATGGCCGCATATGTGTTGCATGTGTCTGCTTTATATATGGAGACTACATGTGTGTATCTTGTTATCTATTATCTTTTCTATTATTCATTAAACTATCATACACAAACACACACCCACATATATAGCATAGTATATGTTAATATATCTCTTTATATTCTCTTATTTGTAATTTTTATATATTGTTGGACCTCTATGTAATTTTTCCAGTTCTATTAATAAAAGGGTGAGTGGTCTTGAACCCTCACACACGCTGCATTGCAAGCAGCTTTGTGGCATACGTTCACATGGTACCAAAGCAAGGTTGCTCTTAGGGTTTCATCTAGGGCGCCGCTTCCCCCCCCCTCTCTCCCTCTCCTTTCCTTCGCGCCGCCGCCGGGCAGCACCGAGCGGCTCCGCTGGCAGCAGCCGCCGCCAATCTTGCGGCCACAACAGCCACCGGTCAGGGCAGCACCGTAGCCGCCAGCTCCGGGCAAGCCCACCGCCCGTCAACAGCCCCGTGGTTCCTCCAGTTGACTCCCAAGGCAGCGTCTACGTAAGACGGCTTGTTAAAATTCATATCGGAGGCTCCGTCCATACGTAGGAAACTCCTAATCACATCTCCTACATGTGTGATTAGGGAATTTTTCGATTGGGAGTTGTGGATGCGTCAGAATCGCATCTAATCATTTGACGTGACGTATATCTCTCTGTCACTATGTTCTTCTGTGACGTGTATCTCTCTGTCACTCTATCTCTCCGTTGAATCATAGAGGACACCAAGGCATCTACTATCTACAACGAGATGTCGTCTATCCCCTCCATCAAGCTTAACGGGAAAAATTATCTCTTGTGGATGAATGTTGTCCATACAGTGTTAGAATCCTGAGATAAAGCAAGGCATGTTGACTCGAATCCTCCTGCTTCTACTAACAAAGGCTATGTTGAATGGAAGCGTCATAATAGTCTGGTGAAGACATGGCTATGGGGGAGTATGGAACCTTCTATTGTTGCTAGGTTCATGTTCTATACTACTGTCAAAGACATATGGGATGATGTGAAGAAGCATTACTCTCAAGAAAAGAATGCTCTTCGTCAGTTTATGATATATGATCGCCTCTTCGCCGAATGACATGGAGACAAGCCTTTAGAAGAATATTTCAGAGTGATCCAAGGTATTGCTCACGAGCTGAGCTTTATCATCCAGTGACTGTCCAAGAACAAGTCAAAGACAAAGATGACTTAATTACTGCAAAGTTTCTATCGGGTCTGAACTCGTCTTGCAGTTCAGCCCGCAGTGTCATCCTCGCTTCTGACAAACTTCCCAGTCTGGAAGAAGCCTACTCGAGAATTCTACAATCAAATTTTGAATCAGTTGATTCTACAAGCTTCTCACCTTCTGGAGATTCTCATGCATCTGTAGCCGCTGCAGTTCGAGGAGATCGTACAGGTATGGGACGAGGACGTGGAACACGTCCCAAGTGCACCTTCTGTGATAAACCTGGACACAGTGTTGAGAAATGTTGGAAGAAGCATGGAAAACCTGCTGCACCACCTGTAGGGGCAGCAAACTATGCAAGTACTGCTGAGTCTTCTGAGCCGTCTGCATCAAGTTCTGGTTCTTCTGGCATCACACTCACAAAGGAAGAATATGATAGATTTATTCTGGCTACACAGCATGAGTGTGGGATCTTCTTCTTCTGCAACAAATATGGCTTCTACCACTGGTAATCAGGCTACCTCCCTACTGGCTTCTGGTTCAACTTCTTCATGGGTGGTTGATTCTGGATCATCACAGCATATGACCAATACGAGGAGACTACTTTACTCCATTGACTCACATATTCCTCACAAATCTGTGACCATAGCAGATGGTTCAGTGAGGAGAGTGTTAGCAAGTGGATTTGTTTCTCTGACTCCTAAAATTAATCTTAAATTTGTTCACTATGTGCCCGCATTTCGTTTTAATCTTCTCTCTGTTGCAAAATTAGTTGATACTGTGACCTGTACGGTGACGTTTGGGCCTTCTTATTTTGTATTGCAGGATCGCAAGAGTATGAGGACGATTGGTGGGGGGCATAGGAAAGGTGATCTCTACCTCTTCCACGGTGACAGTCTACCTCGCCAAGTATTTGCTCCTGCTCCGGCTATCCTTTTGAGTGGTTCTCCCTTACTGTGGTACTAAAGATATGGACATCCGTCGTTGGAAAGCTTGAGAAAGTTAGAACTTGAGTTATATCAAGTGTCTTCATTAGAGTGTCAGTCCTGTCAATTGGGAAAACATCATAGACTATCTTATCCCAGTCGTGTCAATAAACGGGCATCTTGTCCCTTTGAGTTAGTCCACAGTGATGTTTAGGGTCCTATAAAGACCAATAGTTATAATGGTTTCCTCTATTTTATTTCCTTTGTGGATGATTTTTCTCGCATGACATGGATTTTTTATTAAAGAGTCGAGAGTCTGTGTTATCTATTGTCAAGCATTTTCATCAAGAAATAAAAGTTCAATTTGATTGCAATATTAAAATTTTTCAATCTGATAATGTCTTGGAATATGTTCAAACTGCTATGGCTGGTTTTTGTAGCTCTGTTGGGATGATTCATCGTACGTCTTGTCCTCACACTCCTCAACAAAATGGAGTAGTTGAGCGTAAAAATCATCATCTTCTTGATATTACCAGGACTATTATGTTTCGATCTAATGTCCCTAAGAGATTCTGGTCTGATGCTTTACTTACTGCCTGTTTCCTGATCAACAGGCAACCCTCTTTGGTGCTTCAAGGACGTACTCCCTTTACTGTCTTATGTCCAAAAGATCAACCTTTCCTTGTTCCTCTCAGAGTGTTTGGGTGTACCTTTTTTGTCCACAATTTTGATCCTAAGGCTGATAAATTATCTCCTAGGTCTATTAGGACTCTCTTTCTTGGGTACTCCAACACTAGCAAAGGATACAAGTGTTATTGTCCCAGTCTCCGCCGTATGTTTGTGTCTCAGGATGTAACTTTCCATGAATCCACACCATATTTCTCGAGTGTCCCAGTAAGGGGGAGCAATTGTGTGAAAGTGAGAGAGTGCCACCATCAGACATCGGTGAGAGTGTCACCTATCATTCCTGACTATACTGTCATTCAAGAAGAGCAGCTAGCAGGTGATCCATTAATTCAACAATATCAACATGGTTTTAGCAGACGAGGCAGGCAGGATCTAGAGGAGGTAGCGAGTCCAGTCTCTGAGCCTTCCCCATCTTCCTCTACTCAAGAGATCTCTACAGAACCATTTGACCTTGATGTTCCCATTGTTGTTCGCAAAGGTACTCGTTCATGTACTATTCGACATCCTATTGCAAATGTGTGTTGTTTGTCAAAATTATCCAAGCAGGCCCGGTCATTTGCTCTTGGGATTGATTATGTGGTCATTCCACGAATTCATCTTGATGCTAAGAAAGATATTGGCTGGAAACAGGCAATGCATATGGAAATGCTTGCTCTTCTATAAAACAACACATGGGATCTTATTGACTTACCTCTAAGGAAAAATGTTGTGGGTTGCAGATGGGTATTCACAGTAAAACATAATCCAGATGGTTCAGTTGAGAGGCTGAAGGCTAGACTGGTGGCAAAGGGTTATACTCAGACATATGGAGTTGATTTCTTTGAGACCTTTTCACCAGTGGCTCGTCTGAATTCAGTACGGATTCTTATCTCTGGCTACTACCTTTGACTGGCCTCTATTTCATCTTGATGTCAAGAATGCATTTCTCCATGGTGATCTACAAGAAGAGGTGTACATGGAGCAACCTCCTGGTTTTGTTGCTCAGGGGGAGTGTCAGAAGGTGTGTAGATTGAAGAAAGTCATCTACGAGTTGAAACAATCTCCTAGAGCTTGGTTTGACAAGTTCAGTGATGTTGTACTAAAGATGGGCTTCTCTCGTTCTGTGACTGATCACTCCTTATTTTATTCTAGCTCTTCTGTAGGATCCATCATTATTGATGTATATGTTGATGACATAGAATTAAATGTCCGATTTCGATGTCGTGTCTAATGGCCCAGAAACAGAAATTTTTCGAAATTTTTCGAAATTTCGCACTAAATTTCGATATTTACGGCCCTAACGATTTCGACGACCAAATAAGCAAATTAAATCATGAAAATTTACCAGGATGATCTAAACGCCAAGATCTACTCAAATATGCAATAATATTTCATATTGGATATGTGGGGGGGTCTCCCACATTTGTAAGTGAAGGAAGTTGAACAATTTTGACAGAATTTCGATGGCAATTTCAATGGCAAAATGAAGGAATTAAGCTTTGAAATTCTGCAAACACAAAGTCTAGACATAAACACACTAGATTATATAATAAATTTATATGTTTAGAGGTTAGGGTGGGATCCATGTCTTGATGAGTGAGTGCACAAATGAACAGAAATGTCAAGTCTGCTAGACAGTTAGAGACTAAGTCTATTACAAACTTACAAATTTCAAGTTTAAACAACTACTACTAGACTTTAAAACTTACAGTTACTTACAACTTACAACTTACAAGTACAACTTGCAAGCTTACAAATTACAACTTATAATATATAATTATAAAATAAAACAAATTAACAACTAACAAACGTACACATTATGGTGTTCCATAAGTCTTGTGTAGTAGTAAACTAGGAGTCCAACAATCCTAGTTGAAGCTTGAGTGTCGTGGTGGTTCATGTCCTTGTGGTGGTTGACCATACATATCCTCATTGTCAAGTCCGTTAGACTGTAAACAGCTTACAAACCCATAATTTACCACTTAGACCTTAAAACTTACACATGCAAGTTACAAACTTACATGTTACAACTTATATAAGTCTAGTGTTAAAATGTTAGGTTACATGGGTCATGTATACATAGATCAAAGAAAATGCATTATTTTTAAGTCATTTTATGTATAAATATGTGTAATAATAACAAATTTATTGTAGAATTGCAGACTTAATACTATTATTTCATAGATCCACAAGTTTGTTTGTAGTTCATGTGATTTTCCAAAGAGAATCGCCAAAATACCTAACATATAGTAGAAGCACTTAGAACTTTGTTATTTTTCATAGTATCTCTTCACATCTTTTAGAAGAGTGTAAACATAGAAAGAGGTATACATGGGCTAGGGATAGGGGAAACGTACCTTAGAATCAAAGAAAATAGCCTCTATAAGCAAAAGATACAAAGAGAATTGCCAAAATACCTAACACGTAGTGAAAGCAGTCCTAGGAACAAATATCTTGAAATTTCTATCAAAATTTTGTGCCATTTCGCGAAATTATGGCCCAAACTGGGCGAAATTTGCACTGTTTTGCGAAATTTCGCACCTAAGTGCGAAATTTTAGCGAAATTCCTACGAAATGACGTCCCATTCTCTACGTACATGCGTTTCGATGTCTGATTGGAAAAAAATCAAAATTTCGCAATTTCGATCGAAATTTTGTTCCATGGTTGATGATATAGTTATCACTGGCAGCGATTCTACAGGCATATCACATGTGAAGGAAGGATTGCAGGGACACTTTCATACAAAGGATCTTTGAGAAACTATCTTAGTTATGAATTGAACCTCGTCGAAGATCCATTGTCAGAGTGGCAGCGCGAAGAGGGAGAGTAGACGCGAGGACAACTAGTGTTGACTCAATCTGACATGGACCAATATGATTCCTCTACGTCGGTCAACTATACCAGATTTTTGAACCCCTATGTCTGATCCTAATCGTTGGATAAGGGATACCAGACCCTAGATCTAAGCTAGGTCCACCTAGACATTTTTTTAAACTACAAATATAATCAGACCAGAATAATCCTATCAAATGATAGGGAACTCAGAAAAATGCAAAACCAACACATCAATTTGATTAGCAACATTAGAGGAATCTGTCAAAAATACTAGATAGGCCTATATCAGATTCCTATTCAGATATCCAAATTGAGATCATATTAAATGGCTTTCCATGCTAAAATAATTATAGAAAGTGGAGTTCAGAAAAAGTTGCAATTTTCTCAATACTTTGGAACATTAGAAATAAATCAGATCAAACTCTTAGCCCTGTTTATACCTTGGAGACATTTTAAGTATTAAAACCCTAGATTTGCTAATATTGTACAAATCTATTATTGGCTCAAAATAAAGGAAACTTTAGAAAACTTAGTAACTTTGTGAATACATCAAAACATAAAATATTGAACCAGAATCATGACCATAGATAGACTCATATCTAGACCTAGGTCCAAGTTGTACAAGAATTTGATACATATGCATTGTATCTGAATCAGGAAATGTAGACTTGAGAAGATTTTGACTCTTACTTGGGAACCAAATTACTATTTCAAAGGTACGATAGTACTACTACTATTGATTGATTTAAAATTTGAGATATAGATATGAGATATAAATTGTGTGGCCAAGTACACAGTTTCATCTTTAAATTGTTTTGGAAAATTAATGATTATGTAATATGTACCCTTCAAAAACATATATGTAGTATGAGGTGCACTTTATATTAAGAGAACAAGGATACATTATATGGGTAGGAAGAGGGACATTTATATACTTGAGGCTAGAACTAGCGTCACCTCTTTGTGCGCTACGTGTGCATGAGGAAGGAGGTCTCCCTCATATTGTAGGTCAAATCGATGCTAGCCTATGAACATCTAGGTTGTATGTTTGTTCTAGAATATTTTGCGGTTGTTGATTGCTTCAGTATTAGATGTGGAATGTTTGGCGGTGGCCAAGAATGGGTACCATGCCAAGTTTTTCATGGTTGTCGATTGCTTCACTACTAGATGCAGAATGCTTGGCGGTGTCCAAGTGTGATGCATATCGTGCCAAGTGCTTTTTATCTACACTATATGACGCCCTTGTCAAAGGCTCAAAGCAATGGAAGAGGCGGCTAGTGGCCATGGATATAAATCTTGACAAAGTGGTTGAAATTGTTACAAAATTTTCAATATGTATGGGCAAAAATAGGAATTGACTAGTGTGCAGTAAGTTCACAATTCAATGGAAATTTTACCGATTTCAATATGACATCTAGACAGGTTTGACAAAAACATACACTAATTTGAAGGCTTTCGACCAACAGACCAAAAGTTCGGCTGGAACCTTGACAAGTGAATTTCAAAGCTAATAGTTGTTGCTACCTTATTATGTATACTTGAACTTTTTTCTTTCAAAACTAAAATTTATATATTTACCCTCTTTGGCGCCTTCTCAAAAGAAAGATTAACTAGGTAAAATTAGACATACGATGGACCAATCCAAGATTTTGACATATTGAAAAAATCAATTTCTTAAAGTGTCCATGAAAGCAAATATGTTTCTAGTACAATAGCATGCAATTTAACCTACATCAACATCTACGTACCACGAAGTAATGTCCAAAATTAGTTTTTTTTTTTCAAATGCTTGTACTGTTTTAACAAATGATGATTAGTTGAAATTAAGGATATTTCACCTACAACAAAAACCTGTTCTACCTAAATCAATCTTCATGTAGTGTTGTCAAAACTGGAACTTCACCAATTTTCCTCAATTTTAGAATTCTCGTCATTGTGGGGTTAAATACATATGGTTTGGCGTTATATTTACCATATATTCACTACAGACTTTTGGCTGATGACTGAGTTGTTCTATATCTGTTTTAAGTGGTTGTTTCACAAATGCTGTTGGTTGTATGTACTAGTTCTGGAAATTATACATGTCAAGGAGCCTCAAGAAGATGCATCTTGGCTTACAAATTGTTTGATCGCCACTTGATCATTTTATGAGCGTTCGTGCCTAGTAGCAGGCTCTGTTCTTTTAGTATATTTAGTGTTTGAATTAAGTATTGTTTAAATTTTACGTGCCTAATAAGTTAATAGGAACTGATACCTTGATGCACATTTTCTAGTTTGTCTTTGTTTGGGCCTGAACTTGATCTTTATTATAAGGACTTTTTTGGCAATGTGAAAAATCAGAGTATTTTTAAACTATCCACATACCATAGGAGCCCCAAACACCTATATTCAACATTTTTATGAATATTAGTAAACACTTTGTATATAAGAGAACCTGAATAATAAAAGGCTTCAGCCACCAAGTCTATTTTAGATCGTCAATGAATGGATGCACGTAAAGGAGCCTCAATGTTGTGGAGTTAATAGTTAACGAGTTCAATATCATCAGTGCAAGTCAAGAACAATCTAGCTTCGACATTTCATCATCCCTTTATCTTGTTCGATCATCAAATTGGTTATTCTTGTTGCTGTAGTAGGGTCACTAACTTTCCACACTTTTTAGCATACATGTTAAGGTGGCAAGGAAATAAGGCACCCATGCAGGTCTCTTGACACCTTGCCGTACTCAGGCGGCCTACTTCCGTATTTTTGCCATTATACACATAATTTATTGTTATTCATATCTATTTCCCCCTTAAATTAATATGTTTTATGGTAAGTTACATAGATGCATAGTTGTCAAGGCGACCAATCAGTAACCTACTCAGCTTGGGCGACTAGGGCGGCCAGGACGCCCAGGTTGAGTAGTCGGGCGCCCAGTCGGAGGGATAATATTTATGTAATATTAATTATGTACATATGGTTATATACAATACATTACATAAATCCACTAATGGAAGCATGTATCCAATAATCCAAATTTGCTAAATAATGTCATAAAACACCATTAATAATTTTCCATGAAGATTATTCAATGTATTCAATTTCAACTAGTATAATTAGAAAGAGAAGAGTGATATACCATTACTAAATTCAAACTTTTAGTACTTGCTGAAATGCCACAACTAAAATAAATCTATATGATAAACTAGTGTGGTGTGAATGAAATTGATATTAGATTTGCAAAAAAGAAAGTAAAAAAACTTATAGGCCCTAAGCCCCTAAGCCCATGTCTAACTAAGCGGCCGCCCAGCCATGGCTTGGGCCGACTAGTTGGCCTAGGCGGGCGCCAAGCCGAAGCCCATTTGTTGGAGGCAAGGAATAAGGTTTCGCCGAAACCGGCGAAATTTCGCCCCCAAATACCGATTTCGATGTGACCTGATACGAAACCATGCGACTGTGTCGATACCGTCGCATTTCGCGAAATAAAAATGCAATTTCGCCAAAGTTTCGATGGTTTCGCTAATTTCGCCAAATTTCGAGGGGTCCAGTGCAGTTTTTCCAACTTATCTATCGGTAAGCAGTCGAAACCGGCGAAACCTGCCGGTTTTTGTAGCTGCTTTGTTGCTGCTGCTCTTCTTTGTGGAGAAAAGGGTGATTTTGAGGGGGATTTGCCATTTGGAGCCAAAGATCGACTACATTAAGGTAAATAAATATATTTTCTTCCATTTTCATTCATTTCCAACCTCTATTTCTCCTAATATCATCTATTTTGAACACATATTTCTCTATTTCACATAATTTCGTATTTTACACTAAAATATTAGATCTACTCCACTATTCATCAAATTTGTGTGTTCTAAACATAGATCCACACATCTAAGCCATGGATCTATATATATCTTCAATAAATTTACACAAATAACTAATTTTTATATCTTTTTTAGATTATAAATACTAATAATAGTATATATAATATATATTCATCATAACTAGTTATTTCACTTAGGTTTAGTAGAAGAAGTTGTTACAAACACTAATATGAACACAAGGAAAATAATTTTTGTAAAAAATAAGATATTTTTTATATATACACTATTTTAAAATCCGAAAATTTAAAAAAAATCATAAAATATTCTTTTTTTTTTAGAAATAAGATATTTTTGTATTGTTTTAAATATCCTATTACAGTAGTACTCCTAATCACTTACATATACGTATAAATTATTTGTTAAATATGCATTTATCAATTTAAAAATATATTTTCAGACCTAAAAATACAAATAAAAAATAATTCTAAACCTTTTTTCGTATTGATTAATATCCTATTACAGTAGTGTACCTAATCCATTACATATATGTACAAATTATTGATAAGTATGTGCATTTATCAATTAAAAAAATATTTTCAGACCTAAAAATACAAATAAAAAATAATTCAGACCTAAAAATACAAAAAAAATAATTGTAAACCTTTTTTCTTCCTTGTTAATTTTCTATTTTAGTAGTGTACCTAATCAGTTACATATCTGTATGAATTTTTGCTTATGTCGTTTATTGTTTTGATTGCTAATGGCCTAATGCATTGCATATTCTATGTTGTTTTTGATTTATTTCAGTGTTGACAATGTCTTCTGATGGAAATTCGTCTGGGAATGAGGGTGCTAGGCAGAATGCACCCAAACCCAAGGAAGTAGATTTTGCTTGGAATTATTGTGCTCCTGTTCCCGGGGTCAAGGGAAAGGTGGTTTGTAACTTCTGCAAAAAGACAATTGGTGGAGGGGGCATCACCAGGTTTAAGCGTCATATTACCGGGGAAGACAAGAATGTTGCCTTATGCCAGAAGTGTCCGCAATCTGTTAGGGATGATTTCAGAAAGATCATAGCATCCAAAAGGGAGAAGAAAGACAAATGTATTGAGGCCAACAAATCTTACACTGATACTCTCTTCAATGTACAAGCCACAGCTTCATCTGTCGAGTCTGATGATGACATGGTGTATCCTCCAGGTTGTGGTGATACTGCTTACGGTCGGCATATGTATAGGCGGGCATATAGAGAATCAAGAAGAAGTGAGTGGGAAAGGGAGGAAGCTGCAAGAATACTACGGAGGTATGGGCCATCAGGAACTGGAGGAGGCAGTGGGACTGGACTAGGACTAGGTCGCAGTCAACATGTTCCTCCTGTTGTTGATCTGGATGATGAAGATGATGTGTTTGCTCAAACAAAAAGGAAGAAAGGCACAGTTGATGTTCTGTTACGTTCTGCTAGTGCTAGATTGAAAAATATTGATGAACCAGGGGTTAGGAAGGTTGAACCTAGGCAAAAAACCCTTAAAGGCATGTTCAGTGGGGCAAAGGAGAAAGTGGGAAAGGCTGTAGGTAAATTCTTTTTTGCTCACGGAATCCCGGCACATGTTGCAACTGAACCCTATCTACAACATATGGTTGATGTGATAGGGGAGTCTGGTAGGGGAACTAAGGCCCCCACAGCTTATGAACTTATGCATAAATATCTTCCCGAGCAGAAAAAAGAGCTAGAACAGTGGGTTAAGGAGCAAAAGATATTGTGGGCTGAGTATGGGGTCACACTCATGTGTGATGGGTGGACCAGTGGCAACAGGAAACAAATTATAAACTTCCTTGCTCATTGTCGTGGATCTACTATCTTCCTTGATTCCGTTGATGCTTCTGGTGAGGTTAAAGAGTACTCATATTTATACAAGCTGATGAAGAAATACATGAAAGTTGTTGGGCCTGAGAATATTGTGCAAATTGTTACTGATAATGGATCAAATTTTAAGAAGGCTGGGGGAAAGATAATGAAGAAATCTCCCGTGTACTGGACGTCGTGTGCTGCCCATTGTATAGATCTCATATTAAAAGATATGGGAAAACTTGAGTACATCAAATCTGTGACCATTGATGCAAAATTGATTACAGGTTTCATATATAATCATTCTTTTCTGTTGAATGCAATGAGACGCCCAAAATATTGTGGAGGCGATCTAGTTAGAGTGGGGGTTTAAGATTTGCTACCAACTACTTGACTCTAGATTCACTGAAGTACAAAAGAGATGGACTGAGGAGGTTATTTAAGGGAGTAGAGTGGACCTCCATGAAGGAGCACAATACCCCACTTGGTCGACGAATTGAAGAACTAATTGCTAATAGGGCTTTCTGGGACAGTTACCAAGGTACTTAAGGTAATGGCTCCTATAGTAAAAGTGTTGAGGTTAGTAGATGGTGACAAGGCTGCAACCATGCCTTGGTTATATGACGCAATGGAAACAATGGTGGAGAATGTGAAAAAAGCCGCTCCAACATCCAATGCACAATACATGAGCATCATAAAAAAGAGATGGACTGATATGCTTTTGCATCCACTACACAAAGTCAGTGAGCATCATTATAATTGTATCATGTATATAATTATTTAACTGGTCTATGTTAAGAAATTAACAGGTTCTATATTATTTATTTACAGCATACTATTTGAACCCAAGATACCATTACTCGCGGCAATTGGGTATGAAACCAGACTTGATGAATGTGGTTAGGGATGTGCTCAATAAGTTGCTTACATCCACAGAAGAACGGATGCAGGTTTTGGATCAGGTATACAAATAGTTGTATAATTGTATTTCATGTTTATCTAATATATATAACCTAACAACTATTAATGTGGTCTTTCATGTTTGTTGGCTTTTTTGTAGCTACGACAATTCCGTGAAGGCCTTGGATGCTTTGGCCACCCCAATGCAGTAGCCGACCGTGCAGATGGGTGATCCTTGTAAATGGTGGGTGTGGAATGGGAACGGTGCCCCTCAACTTAGAAAAATAGCCATACGCATTCTTTCACAGACAACTTCTGCAGGGGGGTGTGAAAGGAATTGGAGCACTTTTAATTTGATTCATTCAAAAAGAAGGAACAGATTGGGGGCTCTCAGGTTAAGGGATCTCGTGTATGTCCACTACAACATGCGTTTGAGAGCTAGAGCCATAAGAGAGGCCAACTACAAAGAAGTCCAATTTGCTGAAATGCATGATCCCATTGACACAGCATACACGTTCCATGAAGATAGATTTCGGGGCCTTTATGATAGTGATGATGAGGGTACCGGTACAATAGAAGATCCCTTGGAAGAATGGATGAATGAAATAGGTCGTCCAGTTCTAGACAATATTTCTTTTGGCCGTCCAGATCCATATGTGAAGGAGCAATTTGAAGATGCTTCGGGTGTTGTACTTGAGGAAGAACGAAGAAACAGAAGCCCACCTGAAAGACTTGAGCCAGAGCCAGAGCCTGAGCATGTAGATCTTGATATGGAAATTGACAGAGCAGTGCAAGATGAATTGGGTGGAGCATCTAGTGCTTCAAAATCTATAACTACTACATCATCTGGGTCCAAGTCTAAGAGTGATGACGACGATGATGATGGTGGTAATGCAGGTGGTGGTCAACGTTCTCCAGAGTATCCTCCACCAGTTGATCCTCAGAATGATGATCGTCCATATATCACTAGGGATATTACACAAGAAAGAAATATCACAATGGCTGAAAAAACCTTTCCGAGGAAGAAAACTCGAGGTGGAAAAGACTACAGTGGTGCACCACCACGGCCACATGAGGATACATGCTATAGGCCTCCTACAACTACAGCTACACCTATAGGATTGCAATCCTATCATACTTCACAATACTATATTGATTCCACTTCTGATATTGCTGAATCCATGGGAAACATGAGCCTTTCTGATTCTCTATATCCTCAACAATCATTTGGTGATACGTTGTTTGGGCACCCACAAGCGTACTATGGGTATTCTGGATATCAAACTCATCCACCACCACAACCAGAAGCAGAATTAGAGCATCATATTGGATATACATATAGTGCAAATGTCTCGGGCCCGCAAGGAACATATCAGTACAACAGTAGTGTATTTTCTGATGATGGGGGGCAATCATGGAGCGGTGGTAGCTCAGTTATTCCTGTTGCTCAAGCCCCAATGCATGCTACTTTTCCTCAAGCTCGTCAACCTCCATCTGAAAGCAGGAGTCGATATCTTAGAGATCTGGAAGATCACTTTCCAAGGTTTGGGATGATGCAGTTCGTTTCTGGTGATGTGCACGAGGAACATGTGATTTCATACAACACACTTTACAAAATGTACATGACCTGGGAGCAATATGTCAACCATATCAACACAATACAGTATGTTGAACAACCAACTCAACCAGCACGACACTCAACATACAACTGATTTGAGTTGGTAAAGTTATTATATTATTGATATGTTGTAAGTTTGATATTATTGGAGAAGTGTGTGCACTTATGTTTATGGATTGTGCTAGTAAAATTGCATAACTTAATTCCTATATTTTGTCATTGAAATCCTTCATCGAAATCCTCAAGAAACAAGACAGTTCCCTTACATCCCACATGAAGGACCCACCCCCCAACCTACCCCCACATAAAATTTTATTGCATAAAACGATGCATTTAGGTGTAGAGATCACGCCTGTAAAATTTCATAAATTAATTCGTTCATTTTGGCGTCAAAACGGGCATAGTTGCATTTATCAAAATTTTTGTCAAAATTTCCATAAATTTTGGTTTCCATGCTGTCGAAACGGTATCGAAATCGGATACCTTATTCCTTGGTTGGAGGTTGGCTAGTCGCCCCCCCCCCACCGGGCGGTGACCAGTCGACCGCCTCCACAAGTATGCATAGATATATGCATCGGCTTTATAAATGACCCTCAGACTTAACCCCGAGATAGAACCCCATAAATGAAATATGTGCAAGGGCAAACCAGCACAAATCTAAAAATTGGATATTAATGGTATCAAACCCTTAAAATAAAGAAACCAGGCTTCAATATAGATAACAACCCTCATTGGAATACTTTGGCCTCGAAAAGGACTATAATGTCCATATAGGGGGTTGAGAATTCAGAGAAATGACTCAAGGTGCACATAAGTCAAGGCATTGACCAAGGCACACCCCCCTTGAGGCACCTTAACGCCTAGGCCTGCGCCTTCGAAAATATACTATGTAGCTATTTCACAATCATCCTAGGAGCACGGTAAACGATCTATTTAACATACAAGCTATCAAATTATTTCTGAACCTGAACCCAATCCAGACCTAACTCAAAAACCAGACCCGTAAAAAATACGTTGATCTCAATATGTTATAATTGAAAAGTTATATCAAATTGAATACCCAAATTTGACCCAAACCTGACCTGGTTCTATATTTTTTTTTTTGACTTGATCCCGACCCGGATTAGATAAATTTGAGATGTTTTATATACAAAAGAGGAAACTATACATGTTTTAGAGTTTAACTAGATTCTTAATATTTTTCTCTATCTAATAATGTACTTTTCATTAAAAAAATAAGTCACATGTTTAAAATAAGAACTTTTATTCTGACCCAAATTGTAACCCGGATTTCAACCTAAACCGAACCCAACCTGATTTTTGACAGCCCTATACAACTACATTTTGCTAATTGAGCTTCAAGGTTATTGTTTTTTATGCCTATATCACCATTCAGCATCAACTTTCTCATTGTTGGCGTGAAAATCCTCTTTTGTTGCCATGATTGCACAAATGTGGCAAAATATCACACAAATCCAAGTGACATTGCGTTGTTTCTCTGGTGATATTTTGGGCCTCTACAATTTTAGATTAAGGTTTCAAGCCTCTACATACTTTTTAGATTTTGAGACTAGATTCCCCACGTTTTTATGAGATAATATGGATGTAAGACTTGATGAAAATGTAAATGTATTTGTCAATATCAACCACAAGTTGGGGTGTTCCTTTTGGCTCTATTACCTCGCTAGAGTTGGATTCAAATTGTGGCTACTATTTTTCTATCTCAGCCAATGAATCAACATTGAAGAACGTAAGATGTGAAGAGGATCCTTTTTTTTTCATCTTCATGACTTAAGGATAGGAAGAGCTGGATTTTGATATCTCCCATGTCTCAAGCCATAGGGACAAATTCAAATTCGGCAAATTTTTTGACTCACCTTAAAAGTCGTAATTTGAGAAAATTTGAGTAAAACTCGTTAAAAGTTCGGTCAACTATTTGAGATAAAGTCAAAAACAAGTCTGATTTAAGAATTGTGTGTTTATGTACCTGCGTAAGTTTATACACATATCTATGCATGTATGTATATGATATATATGTATGCACTTACACACTCATATATTGTATAGATGCATGCACATATATATCTAGCTGCAAATGTATGTGTCTGTGCATAACATGGAAGATCCCAAAAATATGGAATGGAAGAGACAATTGCTTTGCAATATGGAGAGAGGAAGCCTTCACAATTTTAGCATAGGAGAGGGAGAGGGTATGTGTGATGTTGGATCCAATTAGGAAGCATCATAAGAGGGCCACTAAAATTATTAAAAAAGATTAACACGGAATTTAACTTTAAAAAATGTATATATGAAACATCGTGACGAATCATGAAAGTTCGCTAAAATTGTGAAAAACTGTGAGAAGACAAAAAATGGATAAGTGACTGACCTACCTTTTATTTGGCGAGATATTCGATTGACCAAAAATTTGTGAGAATCGCATTTTTTCCAATAAGTCGGAAATTTTTGTTACGGTCTCAGTCAAGGTTGGTGATGGTTGGTCAATAACATGCTAAACGAATGGATTTGTGGAGCATGGGCGGTGACTAGCTAAATAGGTGGTTGCAAGAGATAGGTGAGCAACTAGAGGTGGTTGCATGGTTTTTTGCACGATGGTGGATGAAAAATGAGAAGGGTAGCTTAAGGCGGTGGTGCATTGTTGGCACTACTGCGATGTGGCAACTAGGAATAAAGCAAGGTTGTAGTCACTTTGATGGTGGTTGATCTTGTAGCCCTCCAGAGCTTAGAGGTTGAAGGGTAGTTTCTCGAAGGAGTGGTCGTCCTTGCCATCGATGCCTTGGGATTCCAAATATTTCTAGTGTATGGGAAGAAAAGATGAACGTAAAGAGTATGGGTAAGGGAGGAAGATGGAACAAGGCAGAGGAAGTCTAAAACCGTGATGGAATATGTATCAAAAAAGATGACAAATTTCTTAAGGACTGCTCACCATTGCCATCGATTGCTTGGGATTCCAAATATTTGCAATGTGTGGAAAGCAAAGATTAACATAAAGAGTATCGGTAAGGGAGGAAGATAGAGCAAGGCAGAGGAAGTCTAAAAACGTGACAGGATATGAATTATATCGGATGAAAAAAAAGTAGGAAGACTGGTAAATTAAAGAAGATGATAAACGAGAACTTTTGTTCATCGGTTTACTTTTTTTTTTTGTGTGTGTGTTGGGGGGGAGGGGGGGATACGAACTAAGATAAGAAGAAATCGGGCAGAAATAAATTGGACAATGGATGTTTCATCTCTAATACCAGATGGTGTAGAATCAAAGAGAGGGGGAGGATACAGGACTCACAAAGCAATCCATTGAATCTATATCAGTTAATATGCCAGGCCGATGTCCCTAATTGGTTATTTATTGAGATTTGTGTCATTAAGCCTTACATGAATGTAAACAAGAAAACAGGAGCTAGCTCGCTAAAACCATGAAAAAGCAAAATCAACTTTCCAGAAATGAAATGAATCTCACAGTTTGAGTAAACTGACATAGTAAATACTAAAAAAGGACGTCAGGTTAGTAACTCAGGCTTGTAAGGCAAGCAGATATATCAAAGTGATGTAGAATGGGTTATCACAATCGTCCAATAAGGCATGTTTCCACTCCATCAAAGAGTAACTGCAATTCTAAAATAAATGATAACTAAACGAAACGGCTAAAGGACTTATTTGGCCCAAACCATACCACACAATGACCGAGTTCTGCATATGCCACTGTCAGACGTCTAAACGTAAAATACTCTTGTTTCATCTAGTACACAAATTCATTAGGAAATAGTTATACTTTATTGGTATATAGACTTTCCTGTGTTTTTTACTTAGTCTATGTTTTCTCTTTACTGTGTTATTCTTGTGTTTAGTTTTATCCCACATGAGTTATCTCTAAATCCTGTGGTCTTCTCTTGTCTTATAAAAGAGAACCATGTACTCCTTTTTTTATCATCTCAATAAGAGGATTATTAGCCACAACTTCTAGATGGTATCAGAGCCTCCCGATCCTCCCTAACCCTGATCCTTTCCCATCAACCCCAGCCGTCACCCCCTTTCCTTTCT
Organism: Alisma plantago-aquatica; assembly: GCA_963693085.1. Classification (NCBI taxonomy): domain Eukaryota; kingdom Viridiplantae; phylum Streptophyta; class Magnoliopsida; order Alismatales; family Alismataceae; genus Alisma; species Alisma plantago-aquatica. The sequence goes on from OY856414.1 coordinate 290,100,353, forward strand.
CCCAAGCCGCCGCCCAACCTGCCCCCCCTCCTGCTGCCGTCGACCAGCCCCTCCAGCCACCGTCACCCCCTCCCCTACCTTTCTCCCTTGCCACCCACCTCCTTCCCTCCCTTCTTCTCCACCGCAGCCCCCCCCTTTCTTCCTCCGTCTCCACCGCCGCCCCCCCTGCTGCCCGCCGCCACCCCGCACCCACCACTACCACCTCCCGCAGCCACAACCACCCTCCCCATCCTCTCTTCTCTCTTGTTTATCTTCTCTAGTTCTTCGCTCACCATCTAGTTCGGCTACAGGCTTCCGTTCGTCTCCGTACGCTCTTCCGAAAAGCTTACGTACAGCCCGTGTCTTTTCCAGTTTTGGCACGTTGAAGGCGTAAACCAGCTTTTCGCTTCTGCCTGCCTACGCCTCATGGTGGAATGATCTTTTCTCCATGGTGGCGTAGGTTTCTTACTTCTTTATCTGCCCCGTGAGGGTCTTCTGAGGTCCATGTGGATCTCCTACTTGCTACGACTACTAGTCCATGTGGTGGACTCCTGCTACTGACTACTGCTACTGTTGATCCTTGATGTGCCCGTGCTTCTATTCTGCTCTGGTCTGATGGCGACTCCAGATCTCCCGCACACTCTCTGTGTTACTACGGTGAAGTTGGACAGTTCCAACTATCACCTATGGGTTGCCTCCTTTGAGTTGTATGTCAAATCCCAAGGTCGCCACTCTCATCTGACTACAAAAGGCATGTCTCTTCCTGCCCCTGATGCTGACGAGAAGACGAAACAAGCCTATGATCTCTGGTCCAAAGAGGACTATGTGGTCATGACATGGATGGTCAACAGCGCTGAAGCCAAGATCAGCCAGTCCCTGCTCCGTCTTCAGACTGCCAAAGAAATGTAGGAGCAACTCTCCCATGTTTACTCGCACCAACAGAATCCTAAGAAGGTCTTTGAGATCTTCAAGCAACTTGCCAAACAGGAGTATTTTGCTACTGACTCTGTCGAGGATAACTACAACTCCTGTTGTGCCTTCTGGGATGAGTTCCAGGTGTATCATCCTCTTTCTACTGACATCGATGAAGTTCATAAACAGTGGAACGAACTTATGTTAGTTTAGTTCCTCGCGGGCCTACCTGCTTCCTTTGCTGGTGTTGTGGACCAAATTCTCTCCAGCGACCCTTTACCCACTCTCCGCGATGTGCTCAAAAGGGTCTAATGCTTACCTTCTGTGTCCCAGTCTGTGCCTGAATCTTCTGATGGAGCAGCTCGTGTTGTCCGCTCTGGTGATTCCTTTCGTGGTCGCAGTCGTGGCAGAGGTCGTAGTCGCGGAGGACGTTCTTCTGCTCCTGGCCGTGGCTCTGGAGGTGATCCTGTGGAGTCCCGCTACTGCACTCACTGCAAGCGCACCAACCATACTGAAGATCGTTGCTGGATCAAATACGGCAAACCTAACTTGGCCAATAAAGTGACTTCTGACCAGACTGAACTTGCTCCACCAACAGCTGACTGGATCCGCTCGGAATTTGAAAAACTGCTTCAAGCTCGCCTGGCTTCCTCTACTGATGCTTCTAATGATGGTAGCACCGCCCTTCTGACCAAGACTGGTAAACCTTCATGGGTGATTGACTCTGGTGCGACCTCTCATATTTCTGGCAATCCTACTTTATTCTCTAAATTGCACAAGACATCTTTTATATCGCCTGTTACTTTAGTTGATGGCTCTAAATCACCGGTTACTGGAATTGGTGATATAAGTTCTACTGGTAGTTTGCCATTGCAGTCCACTCTTTATGTCCCTAAGTTTCCCCTTAATTTACTATCTGTCAATAAAGTTGTGAAGAGCCTTCGTTGCTCAATTACGTTTGATCCGGATGGTGTTCTGTTTCAGGATCTGCGCACGAGGATGACGATTGGTTCAGGCCATGAGGGACCGGATGGGCTCTACTACTTGGACGATCTGAAGCCAGCTGCATATTTGACATCATTTGTGGCCGACATTCAGTGGCATTATAGATTGGGACATCCCTCTGCTGCAAAATTAAAAGCTTTATTACCTGATGTAGTTAGTTCTATTTTTCATTGTGAGACATGCCAGCTTGGCAAGCAAGCTCGTGCTACTTTTTCACCAAAATTTTGCATTAGTTCTAAAGCTATCTTCGATATTATACATGTTGATGTTTGGAGTCCATGTGTTGTGACAAGTACTTCTGGTTTTAAATATTTTCTGAGCTTCATTGATGATTTCTCTAGAACAACCTGGCTGTTTTTACTGAAAGATAGATCTACCATTCTTGAGAAAATTACTGACTTCTTTGCTGAAATTCGTACCCAGTTTGCTAAGCCCACTAAAATTTTGCGCACTGACAATGGTTTGGAGTTTATGCAAGCCTCTGTTAGTAGTTTTTATCGTCGCCAGGGCACCATCCACTAAACTTCCTGTGCCTATACCCCACAACAAAACGGTGTCGTTGAACGCAAAAACCGTCATCTCCTTGAAGTTGCGCGTACCCTTCTTTTTCACTACCATGTTCCTCAGTCTTTTTGGCCCGAGGCGATATCTACTGCTTGCTACCTCATTAATCGTATGCCATCCTCTGTGCTCGGCAATAAGATTCCATATTAGGTCTTGTTTCCTGATGCACCTCTTTTCTATGTGCCTCCTCGTATCTTTGGGAGCACGTGCTTTGTTATAAATCTCCGGCCTGGCCTTACCAAATTGGATCCTAGAGCAACTAAGTGTGTTTTCTTGGGATACTCTCGCACTCAAAAAGGGTATCGATGCTACGATCATGTTTCTAAAAAGTGGTGTCTCTGCGGATGTCGTATTCTTTGAGCACATGCCTTTCTATTCTCCGGCTGGTTACTGGTTGATACACCTTTACCTGTTGTGGATGATTTGACTGATAATTTTGATGTTGCCTCCCCACCTGAAATGCCACCTCTTAAAGTGTATCACAGAAGACAAAAGCCGACAGCTCCCTTTATGGCCTCTCCATCGTCTTCATCCTTTGTGCCAGATCAACCACCTCCGCAGGTATTTTCTGACCTTGATCTCCCTATTAGCCTGAGAAAAGGGACACGGACTTGTACTAAGCATCCCATTGGGAATTTTTATTCTACTGATAATCTGGGTGCTAATTTTGCTAATTTTACTACGGCCCTTTCTGCTATATCTGTTCCTAAAACTGTTGCTCAGGCCATTAAAAATCTTGCATGGCACCAGGCTATGGAAACTGAAATGCAGGCGCTTACTGAGCGCAATACATGGCAACTTGTTGATCCACCTGTTGATTGCTCTCCTGTTGGTTGTCGTTGGGTCTTCATGGTCAAGTATCAACCGGATGGAACTGTTGAACGCCTTAAGGCGAGACTAGTGGCTAAAGGCTATACACAGACCTATGGGGTCGACTACTTTGAGACTTTCTCTCCGGTGGCACGGTTGAACTCTGTGAGAATTCTTATTTCTGTTGTTATTAATTATGACTGGCCTCTGTATCAGTTTGATGTCAAGAATGCTTTCCTGTATGGTGACCTTCATGAAGAAGTCTACATGTCACAACCCCCTGGTTTTGTTGCTCAGGGGGAGTCCTCTAAAGTATGCAGACTGAAAAAGGCGATCTATGGTTTGAAACAGAGTCCCAGAGCTTGGTTCGATAAATTAAGCACTATTCTTCAGAATTTTTCCTTCAAGCGCTCCCAGTTCGATCACTCAGTCTTTGTCAAGAATACTCCTGCTGGCATTATTATTCTCATTGTTTATGTTGATGATATTATCCTCTCAGGAAGTGATCTTGCTGGTATTCAGTCCACCAAGCACTACCTGGAAAAACATTTCGTCACTAAAGATCTTGGGTCTCTCAGGTATTTTCTTGGGATAGAGGTGTCCCGGTCTTCTTCTGGCCTCTGCTTATCTCAACGCAAGTATGTTCTGGATCTACTATCTGAAACTGGTCTTCTAGGTGCTAAGCCTGCTAGCACACCTCTGGATCCGAACACTGACTGGGATGATGTGAATTGTCCTGCCTATCCTGACAATCATCAATATCGAAGAATGGTCGGTAAACTCATCTATCTTACTGTTACACGGGCCGATATTACTGCTGTTGTTGGATTGGTTAGTCGTTACCTAGATAAGCCTTGACAGTGTCATTGGGACGTTGTCTGTCATATTCTGAAATATCTGAAAAGTTCTCCTGGAAAAGGCCTGCTTTACAAGAAACATGGACACTGCAAACTTCTTGGCTATTCTGATTTCGATTACGCTGGCAACAAGGTTTATCGTCGTTCTACTTCTGGCTACTGCACGTTTGTGGGAGGCAACCTTGTCACTTGGCGAAGCAAAAAGCAGTATGTAGTTGCTCGCTCAAGTGCTGAAGCTGAATATCGTGCCATGGCACACACTACCTGTGAACTATTCTGGATTAGGAGCTTACTGAAGGACTTTGGTATCTCTGACTCGTCTCCTATTCCAATGTATTGTGACAACAAAGCAGCTACATTCATTGCCAGTAACCCTACTTTCCATGAGCGGACCAAGCACATTGAGGTGGATTGTCATTTTGTCCGCGAAGCTGTTCTCTCTGGCCAGGTCTCTACTCCCTACATTCATACGACTGATCAGGTGGTTGACATCTTCACAAAGATTCTACCAAAGACAAGGTTCACTGCTATGACATCCAAGCTGGGCATGATAGACATCTACGCTCCAGCTTGAGGGGGAGTATTAGTATATAGACTTTCCTGTGTTTTTTACTTAGTCTATTTTTTCTCTTTACTGTGTTATTCTTGTGTTTAGTTTTATCCCACATGGGTTATCTCTAAATCATGTGGTCTTCTCTTGTCTTATAAAAGAGAACCCTGTACTCCTTTTTTTATCATCTCAATAAGAGGATTATTAGCCACAACTTCTAGATACTTAAAGATAATCATCTTGAACAGGTTCTAGCTCATCGATAACTTAAGGCTATGGTGATTGGCCCTGGAGCAAGCCCATTGTCTTTTTTTACTAACACTATTGAAAGGACTTCATGGACAGACTGGGAGAACCTTGCAGAACTCTTATAATTATATTTCTAAAACTTAATAATAACCTGGTGAAGACTTCTTTTGATTGTAGTGTGCTTCGCCATTAATCTCTTTACTGAGGAAGGTGTGAAGAGTGTAGAATCAAAAAATATTCAGATGCTCTAAGTCATAGACTCATAATGGAAAGAAAAATCATGGTTTTGTTCCTCGTAGAACTCCACTAAGTATCTTTCCACCATCCAGATAAATGATGCTCAACTAGACAAGGAAATTAAGAATATAGCAAGAAAATGTTGGACATTTTTACAAGAAAAGGGAAACCCTATAAGTGTTTATGATAAATGTCAAACAACATTACCACTGTCTAAACGAAAAAGATATAAAACATTTCTTTTACATGATCTATGAAAAAATGGGTAGATTTTGATTGAATTTTTTTTAAGCTGGCCGGAAAAACTTAGGAACTCGAGTTCATTTTTAGGTTTTCTTGATTGGATTCATGTTTGTAAGTCATGAACTCCAATTCCACTGACTTCCTTGGAGTTATGTAATTATATATAAAACCCGATTCCGAAGTGCCCTACTAAAAGAAGAGGGAAACAAGTTCCAGGCTTACTAACCACATACCCGTGATATTATAATCTATTTTTTTGCATCAGTAGCAAATCTAAAGCCATTATTAGTATATTTTATAATAATGTTCATTTAAACAATGTTATGAAGGAAGTTAGTCCGGCCAGAGTAGCCCGGATGGTTACGGATCGGTAAGTCTAGATGAAGGACCCGGGTTCGAATCACGCCGAAGGTGCTCTGCGAAAAGTAACACGAATTTGATTGGGCGTGGGAGGGGGGTGACCGGACCACACCCTCTCATGCCCTAAGAGTTTACGTTGTCTGGGGGGGTCACGATTGTGGCGCTTCTACGGGGGTAGTTCTCTCGTAAATCAAAAACAATGTTATGAAGGAAGTTGTTTACAATCACACCTAGAATGTACCAATCACTTGGAAACCAACTGATCTCAAGTTCCAGGAATTGAACATGAGTTCCCGGAAAATGACTTTAGCATAGCTCACTGCTTACAACAAACCGATCGGAGTAACACAAACCAAGTTCCAGGCAATAGTTTTACAACGACAACAAAATCATATAGGCACATTGTCTTATCAAGTCAGTGTAAAGGCGACAAGCAAGCATTGTTGAGTAAATGCCAAAAATGAATAATGAGATACATCTCTTGAGGCCTTGTCGATTCAGATCAAATGGTTAACCAAATGCATCAAACACAGTTCATGCTATTTCAGCAGTAATGATCATTATTCCATGCGATCACATAACAAAATACATGATTGCTACTTTCACATTGTGGTTTTGCATGTAAAAACTACTAACCAAATGATACATCTAGATCTCAAACAGTATCCAAACAGTTGAAAAGCAGTAAAGGCCGTATCATACCATATGGAATATTTTTTTTTTCACTTCTTCTCAAGGATGATACACCAATTGGATTTGTCATAGAACTGGTCGGTAACAACCGCATTATCTATGCTAGATACCAGACTGCAAAAACAAAACAGGAGAAATATCAGTGTGATATATACAGTGAAGATATCAGTGCACGTCTAGTCAAACATTTTCATTTTTAAATACTTCCAAATTTGGTTAATCTGGGAATTGATATCACCTGAACTTCACTGGTTATACTTATACCTTTGAAGTTCACCTTCCGCAAAGACATGATAATAGCGACTATAAACAACTGCTCCCTTTTTATCGTCTCTCCGAGCTAAGCCAGCTTCAACGGCCGAGGCAGAAGCCCCTGCAATCTCAGCTCGGTGATAAGGTAAATGCCATGGAACAAAATATTCCTGATAGTTTCCTGATGTAGGGTCAATGGATGCTTTCTCCTGTCTAGGATTTGCAGTAAACGCCTGCTGCTGGTTAGCTTTGTCTTCGAGCTTTGATTTTAATCCATTCTCCAAATTGACTTCCTTTCGATCTCGGTTTCCATTGTCATCAGTTTCAGGAATGCTGTTTAGCGTGAGAGTTGAATGAGTGCGAACACGAGGACTGCTTGGGCTGACCCACTCTTCTTCGTACTTGACGCTGAGAGGAGTCCACTTATTCAGCAATGTTTTGTCCTCCTGTTCCACAGCCCAAACCGTTATGAGAACGTAACCACCAGGACGAACCACTCGAATCAACTCCTCTATAGCTTTTCTCCTCCTCGCCTCCGTGCTCAGGTGATGCAAGACAGCAATGGAAATAGCAGCATCTCCGAAGCCAGATCTATAAGGAAGGTTAACGGCATCTGCAACGAGAACCTCGTGGTCCCTGCTGGAGCATATACCAATTAGAGAAGCGCTTATGTCACAGCCAATGAAGAAGCACTCGGTATTGAACCCTAGATATTTCCCGTTCCCGCATCCAGCATCGAGCACAACTGAGCCCGGCGACAGGGAATTGAGGAAGGCAGCAACTTTTGGCCACTTCGCGAACCGGGTCGAACTGAAATGGGGAGCGATTGCGTCGTATACATGGTGCACGTACTTTTTCTCGATCTCCGGGGTCGACTGGACATTCGCGGAGCATTCAGCCGGTTCCTTGGTGTAAGACTCACCTTTTATAGAAGCCCCATTGGCGTCGGCACTGGGATCGGATCTTCGCAGGCGATGAAGCGGGACTGCTGCCATTTTGAATAATCTGCAGGTGACACGATTGCTAAACCCAGGCCTAAGATGGCGAGAATAGCGGCAGGTTAATGTAGCCAGGGGCGATAATGTAAAGGCAGGGTGCGTCAACAACTCTCTTTTTTTTCTGAAAAATTACGGATATCCAGCCCCTCCCGCCCTACAAGGCTTCCTAGACGAGACGGCACCAGTAGTGGAAGCTGCCCCCTCTGCAAACAACAGCGCCCGAATATTAGCGACGGAGGTGGATCTCAGGCCCTAACCCCGCCGCCATAACCAGGAAAGGCGGTCGAGTCAGTACACCACACAGTGCAAATCAATGTTGTTGCTGTCAGCATAAGCAGCCGAAGGAGTTGGCAGCGGCATGCACTTAAAAAACAGAGCAGCTAGATATCGTGCAATCCGGGACTTCTCGCCGGAGCAGTTCTGCCGGCTACAAAATACAGGATATAAGCATCTTACGGGCCCCGGCTGATGCACACTCCCAAGAATATATCTTTTCCCCATAGGCTATTGGTTTGTTGCAAGTCATTTTCGGTAATTGGAAACGTTCCATTCACTTTTGATTGGTTTGTTGTGAGGGCTGGTTTGGTTATGTGAGTTCGTAATGTAAAAATGTACATTAACATATACTTTGTCATCCCGCTACACCTTATCAAACAAACAGCCCAACGTAAATATAGAAATCATTAAAAATATTGTCATTTTTATTATATAATACAAATAAATGAGGATGGGAAAGGAATAAAAAATGAATCATATTCATAAAAAATTATAATATTCTTAAATTATAATAACACAACAAGTGGTTATGGTACATATGTTGTTCATTTAAAAATATTTTATTATGATACAAATATAATCTGAATAAAAATATTATGATTAAAATTACATCACGGTATTTTCATTTCACTTTGACTATACAAAGTATTGTAATAATATTTGCATTTTATGTGCTTGTAAATATAAGTTTTGGTTCATCATTGTTTAACACAATGTAGAATGTTAATTTTTACATTATTTTTTGTAGGAAATGTTTGCTATATTATTCGTGCATGGTTATAGTTAATCATGATTTTTTACATCATATTGTTTAAACATGAAGAATAAATATATATTATGTAAATTACATTATTTTCACATGTTGCAGTGTGTTTTTTTCATGATGTTTGTATTTTTTTATTTTGTAGATCGTACTGATAATGGTAGTTTTAATGTAAAATATTTACATATTGCAAGTGTATGATATTTTGTCACATTATGTTGTAGTTTTAGCAATGAACTAATCCACACTGCTAATATATATATATTTGTGCAAATGAGAGCTTAATTACACACCACTAATATTTCTAGTCATTAATATTTTACATGTGTCACTTATAACGAATGAAGAATATAATCGTATAAGAAATGTTGTTGGTTATCCAGGAACTTGTTTTCCGCTCTTTTTAAGAGGGAGTTAAGGAACTATGTTTTGTATGTAAGTCTAACTTACGACTAACTTATCGATACGTTGAAAGTATCAAGATGCAGCTATATAAGATAACGACTTTTGAATCAAGCGTAATGTCACTTCTAGAAAAGGAAGAATGCTCGGCTACTGCTAAAGGAGAAAGCACCAACCAAGCACCAACCACGTAATGAGCATAGAATTTTGCATCAGTCAAAGCTAGTATGAAAGGCAGAACATAGTTTAGGAGAGTCACAGTTCATTCGCTAGAAAAAAGCAAGCAATTCTTCTGCTATCGGTGATGTCTTTCTTTTTCCCTTAGAAATATAGATCGAATAATAGAATCGTCCATGCCTTAGGAATTTGTCTATATTGTATGCTTGATCTTTGATAGCAATGGAATGAGAGAGAGGTGAAAGAAGAAAGAGCAATATTTGTTTATCAATTCTCTCGGCGGATCAGTATCACCTGGAATTAGTATTTACGATGCTATGCAATGGTTAAACCCAGATTTCAATACAATAGTCTGGGATTGGCCGCTTCAATGGGATCTGATATCCTCGTCTACGGTTATGTAATAAATAGAACCTCACGATTGGCGCCAATGAGGTTTTGATTTGAGAGAAAAAAAGAGGACTATGCCTTCGCCATATGAAATATGAGCACTAAGTAATAATAGCATGGTTTCATTCGATATGAGAAAGATTTTTCTTGTTTTTGAAAACATTTGATTATGTATCGAAAGAGTAGTATGAGATAAAAGCAAGTTCTGATTTCATTAGAGAAATCCCTAATCTCTTCTTCGGGTTGTCTCGAGTTCGCAAAATGTTTCATGACGGATGGGGCGGAAATAGAATGTTCGCCCGTCTCACTCCACATGTCCCACAAATATGTGGGCTCAGAGGTTGCCTTACTCCTTACTGGTTACTGGTATATCATTATAGGTATCCTACCATTTGATGGGTGTAGGTTACCCCGAACGTACACATGACTGAGACCACCACGGTCTAAACGATGGTTACAACACTATTTTCTTATGTGTGTGCCTATAGGATTGACCCCTCTCCCCTTTGATTTGTGGCTACATTGGCCTGATGAAGGTTGTGTAGACCCTTATCATATTGGGGTAGTTAGGAATTATATCTCCCGAGTTCGCAAGCCTGGCGATTGGCCAGAAGACCAGTCTGTTCGTCTCGCCTACCCGGATGTTGAGGAGATATTTGAGCTTTAGCTCAGAGATTGGGTCTGTCTCGGGTATCTTCATTGGTACAGTAAGGTGTCAACCAAGTATTCCACCTCTTGTTGGGATCTTTGGAAGGTTCCTCTGGTTTGTTATTCTTTCTCTAGGTTTCACTCCCTGAAAGAGCAGATCGAAGAGCGCTCCCAGTGGTTTACCTATGGTTCCGCATTCAAATGTTGGGAACTGTATAGGAAGTGTAGAGTGCCTAGAGCACTTGTCTCTCTTGAGGATGAGGGGAGGCGAGCACAAGGACGATGGTCGTTTTGCAAACGGTCAGTAAACCTGTCGATATATAAGACTTTAGGCGTAGGCAAAGAATGCTTATTTGAGTGTGGGTTGGAAGATGCCTATACTCATTCGGCATGTTCAAAAGTGAATGAGTCAAGAACTAATATTGGGCAGGGTAGAAAGGGGAAAGATTGATTGTAGAAACTATGGCACGAAAGGGAAATCCTATTTCAGTAAGAATTGTTATGAATCGTAGTCCATATTCAAGTTGGTTTAGTGATTATTATGGTTAATTAGTGTATCAAGATGTCAATCTGAGATCTTATTTCGGTTCAATGTGCCCACCTACGATCTCCACCTTTGGCTTTCATCTAGGTAGGTGTCTCCTTCTACATTTCCCCAAAAGGACATTCATTCATTTCTTTCTGCCTCTGCCTCGTGGACAGAAACCACGCGACTTTTCAAGACCCGGAAATGAGAAGGGAATGTGGTGGGCATTTGGAAAATTCGGGCCTATCGGGTGTCTTCGCAAGGGTATGGAGGAAGAACGAACCGACGTGAGAGGTCGGGAGGCTTGGGGGGGGGGGCAGAATGGGGGGGTACCAAAGGGAGAAGCAAAATGAAATTCAGATTTGGCCAAAAAAAATGCAACACTATGGATGCCATGGATCGGGCCGATCACCATCAAGAAAGAATCATCCTTCAGATTCTAAAGAACTTTGGGTCAGCGGGGCATCTGCGCATTCGAAATACACCGGGCTTGTAAATTACAGGGACTTCCTGATAGAAAATGACGACTCCCTCAGAAAAACAAAGTTATTCAATTTTGTTTTACCAAAGAAGTCCCGCTCTGATGGCCTAAAGACTCATACACAAAAAGGACCCTCCCCAAAGTGCGCCCCTCCTTGAATTATTCGGTCATGCAATAATGGAGGAATACAAAGAACAAAATGAATTTTGACCTCGTCATAGTTTTCAATCATTTCGTGGCACCGGGCTTGTCTGAACCATCGGGGATTCAGAGAGCGAAGCGGGGGCACCGAATATGCTCTCGCATCGCTTTTTTTTTGTAGAAAGCTCGACCAGCAAGAAAAAGTGTTTGACCCAAGCCAAAAAGAGGCCAAAAATAGTGGGAACAACAAAAACCACCATCTTGCTCTTTCCTTTCTTCGTATCTACCTTTTTCTTTCCCAGGGATGGGGTTGGGTCTACCCTACAGGGCTAGAAACAACTATGGAGTCAATTAAGTCAAAAATGTTGGAACCTCTTGGGTAAGGATAAGGTTATAGGATTGATAGAGAAATGCAGGGAACTCAGTAGTACCAGAGAATTGATAAAGGGAATAGAGATGATGATAGAGATCATACTTAGAAATAGAATAATTTCGTACGGGTACAACTCTTAATTGAACGAAGTGAAAAAATGTGATCCTTTTTGTCGAAGAGAACAAAGATGGAGACCTCCATTGAGTCGGTAAAGATAAAATATGTTTATCAAAGTGCTTCTTTGATTGCTCAAGACATCTCTTTTCAACTGAGGAACAAAAGAAGATCATTTCATTCCATTTTGAGTCACATAGTCAAGGATAGTTCCTCTAGGAGGACAAAAGGGGTGGAGGCCGGGGATATGTATTTATTATTCAAGTCGATCAAAAGGTGCAGAAATATCCCGAACTGAATGCAGAAAGTATGGAAAAATATCTCATAATGTATTGGAACAGAAAATCGATTATGCTTCTGCGGAAGTATCTACTCATTACGGAATCTCACGTGTCAAGGTGTAGATCTCATATAGATAAAAAAGAGGGGGTTACGGATGTGTTGTGATGGAGTGGTGTAATGACCCCGCCTCTCGGTAACCCCCAATTAAGGGAGACCCGAAGGTCGGAATCGTTAATCAATTTACAGGATCAAAGGTTCAGCATATAATCAACAATAATTATAAAATTCTACTAACTAAACTGGAATTGGGTACAAAAATTAAAACTTTTACTTACCTTTATAAAACTGGGAAATCTAACTATCCACAGCTTGAAGTACTCTATCTAATCCTCCGTGCACTTTATTTCTTTTTTTCACGATGTGCCACTTTTCTGTTTGTAATTTTCAGGATGTTACCTAAAACACCGACAAACAAAACATCGATAAGCAATTGCTGGTATGTGGAGGCAACCAAAAATTTCACAATTAGGTCTAACAATTTAAGTATTGCAATCAAGGTAATTAACAAGTCAATTTACATTTTCCATGTGACAATCCCCACCGCTTTTGCCCTAACCCTGGATTTGACTTAAGGCCACCTTCTCAATCCCGAGCTTGGTTCCTGGGAGTCACCTCTCATGGTGCTCCTTAGTCTTGCCTCATCAATCACCTTCTCATTCCTGAGCTTGGTGTTTAGGGTCACCTCTCATGGTGCCCATTGATCTACCCTCATGGGCCTGACCTTTATGGCATCTTCCATCAGGGTGGCATGTAGGTGCAGGATTTACACATTTATATTAAATGGTGATAGTCATAGTCACTTTATAATTGCAATATGAACATCCCAACAGTTTAGTTGCATTCAATGCGATTAAACATCCGGGAATCTCTCGGGAAACTAAAGCGGTTATTCATAATTAACCACATACCTGTACATGCAGATTTGAGACAGAGTAGTCCAATCAATCAAGACATCCAATCAATCAAGTACAAGAATCCTAAAATTACATCCAATTCCTTTTTATCAAAAACTATCCAAACCATCTTGCTACTTATGGTTTTTATTCCTTTTTAGGGTTTCTTCCTCTTTTTAGGGTTTTCTTTGTAATTCGGGTTTCCTTTCATCTTTTACTATTTTAAACCCCAACTTAATGCAATTGATCACAAACCCTAATTATCTCAACATCTAATCCTCAATTTCAGATTAGAGGCATAATTAACCATTAATTAAGCTCAGTAATCCTCTTTTACATTAGAGCTACTATTTTTATCCTTTTAATCCATGGCAAGATCATTATATGCATTTATCATCAATTTATAGTTCATTATGGTCCAAATCACATATGAACTCGATTTGCCATTATTTCCACCTTTTGTTCATGAGAAAACCCTAATTACTACATTTAGGGTATTTATCCACAAATTAGGAACTTTAATTCTCTAAATAGATTAGATTCAACATATTTCAACTTTAATCATGAAATTAGTCAATTAAAGTCATTAATAGTCGAATTAATCAACATTAGGGTTTCAAGGCCCATTAAAACATATTTATGCACAAGAAACTCTAAATTAACTTAATTATGTGCAGAGTTCATCCTTTTTGTTCCTAATGTTCCTTTTTATCCTTAACAGGCTAATATCAACTTTAATCATTCATTAAACCCTATTAAATAAATTAATCAACTCGAAATAGGGTTCTTTAAGCATTAATACATTAAAGTTGGTAAATTATACTATTTTTCGAATTGCAATAAGAATTATACTTCAAATATATTTTTATTGCATTCTACGCATTCTCCTGATCAATTTTCATATTTTGTACATTTCCATCGGAGCTACCAATCTTAAGATATGAATTTAGCAAATATTTACCTGATGGACCAATGGTTGCACGCCACGTCACTCTTCTCATGCAAGGCGATTGCTTTAGGAAACATTTCGAAATGACGCTCCTACCCCCACTTAAGTAGACCATCTCTTTAGCCCGCGAAGGGCAATTTTGTCCAACAGCCCTAAGGTGTCTTCTTCCTCGCGATTGATGGCTGCTTCCGCGGCAGCAACCCTACGTTCGGCTTGTGCAGCCCGTTCTCCCCACTTCTGGACCCCAAAAGACATCGGAGCAGGTTGCTTTAACTCTGCCACCTCCTCCCGAGCTTGGAGCTCCTCCTAGAGGACGGCCAGCTCGGCCAGGTCGGGCTGGGTACCTCTGCGGGCTGCGGCTGCTATAGCTCTCTGCCTAGGGCAGGGATAAGATGTTACGGCCGCCCACCGGTGCTATAGGACCACATACTTCCCTCGAAACTCCTGCCTGCAGCTTCATGGCTTCGTGATCCCATAACCTTTCCTTAGTTAGGGTTTTGAACGTAAGGAAACAAGAAGAAGAGGAAGAGATACGTGCAAGATCTCTTTTGGGACTCAAACCAGAAGGCCAACCCCTTATATAGGGGAGAGTCTTCGCACTCCAAGACGTGCATCCACAAAGGTGCAAGGTCTTTTCCTAATAGGAATCAAATCCCTTCATTAGGAAGCAAACTTCTCTCTCTCTCTTATTTCTTTGATATTCCCTTTTCTTGTGATAATAGGATTTCGAAAATCCTTTCCTTTATCTTCTTATTACTTGACTCTTAATTATTTATCACGAAATCATGTATTTCTTTTAATAGCAAAAATACTCCCTTTTATCCATATTACAAAATTCATCAATAATATACCACATTGTGCTATTATTTGCAATCTTGGTATTTTCTCTTTCTTTCCTCTTTATTGAGACTCCTTGGACCCCAAGGAACTCTATTATTTTGAAATTACATTTTAAGAAATACTCATTATCCTTAAATGCATCAATATGCATTAATTCCCATTATCAAGTTGAGTTCTTATTAAAATATTTCTTTTTGAGGATTTCTTTTGTTTCTCCTTTATTTTTTTTCTCATTAGTATTCCTTTTATCATTAGGGATCATTGGGATACGAAATCCTACTAAGGATAACTCAATTGCACTTCTTTTCACTTATTTTCCACATATTACCATTATTTTCAATTTATTTCTCGATAAGGAAATATTTAATTGGTCTTTTCTTTTATTATTGTATTCACTATGCCACCTTGGACTCCTTGGAACCCAAGAGGCACGAAATCCTTCCTTGGATTTGCCTTCTAGAGGTTTCTACCTCTTTCTTTTCTCAATTATTCATTAATTAATTGAATTTCCTTGTTATTGGGCCCAATAGCCAATAAAACCCACAAATCAAACAACAAGGCTATTTTAAACGAAATCCATTTATTCACAACAAATTATATCATTATTTGTCCAAATATCTTTAATATGAGAAATTACCTTTCTTGCCAAAGGAACCCGAAATTTGGGGTTGTAACAAGTGGACTTTTGGAATCCTTAAATGTATAAGAACATAAGTGATTTCATGTATGTTGAGTTATCTGGAGAGTTCCAAGTGCTTGTGGTAAAGTTGAGTGTTAATTGATGTTGATATTATGATTAAGATCCTTAACTTTATGCCTTTTTGAGGTATTTAATAGGATGATCAGATAGTTGAGTTTTGGCACCAAAATCAAATAGATTGTTCCTTGAGGTATGATAAGGCTATGGTTAAAATTTTGTGTCAATTGGATGTTCCTAGAGGAAGTTATGAAGGGTTACAGTTTGTGAAATAATGTGCATTATTGGTGTTTATTAGCCTAAGTTGTTGATTATAATAGGTGTCATGTGCCCCTTAGTTAAGTCGGGTCTGCGTGGCTAGATCCTAGCCCTAGATACCCAATCTAGTGGCAGGGATGGCTGCTTTGAAATAGCATCGGATCCAGCCTTGAGAGAACAAACCCCAACCCTTAGATGGTGATTAGATGGTGTATGGATCTCCCCCTACCTCTGACCGATCAGGAGATCGTGGAGCAGTCAGTGATGCCGAGTTCCAAGCATCCCCACATCGTGGTCGTGTCCTAAGGAAGGGAACCGAGTGGGTAGTCATTCTGGACTCGAGTAGAGGAGCGAGGAGACCCCTTAAACAGGTCGAGAGACTGCTCCATTAGAGAGAACGAAAGCTCGACTTCCAGGTCCTCTCCACGACGACCTGTAGGCGATGGTCAGAGGTGGAGAAGGGGAGCTAGAGCATCAATCAGAGGGGGGGTAAGGAGCAGAAAAGGAAGTTGAAGGCCTGAGGAGATGGATGTGGGTATTTTCGTGGCCTGGGATGGTGGTTTTGCGAGTCGAGGAGGTGGACATCGCCAGAGGAGAAGGTGAAGCTCGGAGGCCTGTGCGCGGCACTCCTCCCCAATGATGATGGAGGAGGACAAGTCTACCCAGATCTTATAAAGCTTTTGGAAGCTTCATATCTCTGTGGGGAAGAGCATAGGTGGTCCTTCCTCCTTCCCTCCACTGCAACCGGACCTGAGCAGTGGTGACCTACTCGATCCGGTTGATCGGGTTGCACGGGAGACACCCGAGGAGACGTGGAGGTGCGGAGGAGGTTGTTGAAGATCCTGGTGGTGACATGTCGTGGTGAGGAGCTCCCCTGCGGCTCTGATCACTCGCCGGATCTAGGCATCGCGGCGGTGCACCCGACGAACAGGGGAAGCTCACGTGAAGGGAAGGGGCCATCAGACGGTTCAGTAAGACCGGGTCCAAGACCAAGACAGACCAGTTTCAGACCCTAGAACCAGCAAGCCCACCCTTGCAAGATAGGAAAGGATGCGTCCAACCTCAGATGCCACATGTCAGTAGGGCATTGGCCTAAAAAAAGTAAATTGCCCAGTAATTCCAGTAAATACCTACATCTTGTATCATTCATAGAAATTAGTACGTTTATCAGAAAAATACGTATAATATACCAAAATTCTCAAAAAAATGTGTAGAACAACATGAAAGCATAATATAAAGATTTTGATACACTAAACACTATGATATAATGTAAGATGCTTTATAAGTTGAGTTAGCTCAGAGAGACTAAGCATATAACTACCCTCATGATATGGGTCAGGGGAACCTCAGTTGAACTAGATGAAGTTTTGATATATATTTAACAAGCCACTTACATAAGTTTGTTTAGCACAACCATGATATGATATAATTAAGAATGTGACGTTATCTTGAAATGTGATATAAGTAGATATGGCATGATGGAAACCTCGAGATGGTTTAATAAATATCAATGCATAGATGGTTAACCATATACATGAATAATGATGATAATGTGATATTGTTGGTTAATATTGTGATGAAATCACTAGTAAATCTTGCAATTTATTATGAGCAATGAAATAAGATCATATAAATGAAACATGTTACACGAGGTGTTAGTCTTAGTGCTTAATAAAGATGGAAAATGTAGCTTGACAATTAGCACAACATAATGATTATAACATCTTGATCAGATCTAGATGGATAATGTGGGTTAATTATTGTTAACTTCCTCTTAAAAGGCATATAGTAATGTTGAACATGTTCTAACAACTAGCTCAATAAAATATTGATGACACCTTGATATAATGGGTTAACTTTAACTAAATCCTTTGGAACATGGTAATATGATGTGAAAACCCTAATGCATGGGTTAAGATAAGGATGCAACCCTAACATATGAGATATGTCATGACATAACCAAAATGTCTAAGTCGTTATTTCAATCTTTAATGAAGAGGTGTTTCACCCTAGATGTTTTAAAACCTCCTAATAGTGGTTTGGATATGGTTCAGGAGCTTAGTTTTTGGATATGTTGCATATAGAGAGGTGTCATGTATGTGGATTTGAGATCTTTGGTTTTCCTCGGAGTAGGAGGATGGCTAGATTTCGAGGATGAAATTTTCTTTAAGATGTATATGATATGAAAGAATGGATTTTGGTTTAATTTCGAGGATGAAATTTGTTTTAAGGTGTGTAGGATGTGATGGAGTGGACTTTTAGAATCCTTAAATGTACAAGGACATAAGTGATTTCATGTATGTTGAGTTATCTGGAGAGTTCCAAGTGCTTGTGGTAAAGTTGAGTGTAAATTGATGTTGATATTATGATTAAGATCCTTAACTTTATGCCTTTTTGAGGTATTTAATTGGATGATCAAATAGTTGAGTTTTGGCATTAAAATCAAATAGATTGTTCCTTAAGGTATGATAAGTCTATGGTTAAATTTTGGTGGCGATTGGATGTTCCTAGAGGGAGTTATGAAGGGTTGCAGTTTGTGAAATAATGTGCATTATTGGTGTTGATTAGCCTAAGTTGTTGATTATAATAGGTGTCACACACCCCTTAGTTAAGTCGGGTCTGTGTGGCTAGATCCTAGCCCTAGATACCCAATCTAGTGGTAGGAATGGCTGCTTTGAAATAGCCCCAGATCCAGTCTTGAGAGAACAAACCTCGACCCTTAGATGGTGATTAGATGGTGTATGGACCTCCCCCTACCTCTGACCGATCAGGAGATCGTAGAGCAGTCAACGATGCCGAGTTCCAAGCATCCCCACATTGTGGTCATGGCCTAAGGAAGGGAACCGAGTGGGTAGTCATTCTGGACTCGAGTAGAGGAGCGAGGAGACCCCTTAAATAGGTCGAGAGACTGCTCTAGTAGAGAGAACGGAAGATCAACTTCCAGGTCCTCTCCACTACGACCTGTAGGCAGTAGTCAGAGGTGGAGAAGGGGAGCTAGAGCATCAATCAAAGGGGGGTAAGGAGTAGAAAAGGAAGTCGAAGGCCTGAGGAGATGGATACATGTATTTCTGTGGCCTGGGATGGTGGTTTTGCGAGTCGAGGAGGTGGACATCATCGGAGGAGAAGGTGAAGCTCGGAGGCCTATGTGCGGCACTCCTCCCCAATGATGATGGAGGAGGACAAGTCTGCACAGGTCTTATAAAGCTTTTGGAAGCTTCATATATCTGTGGGGAGGAGCATAGGTGGTCCTTCCTCCTTCCCTCCACCGCAACCGGACCTGAGCAGTGGCGACCTACTTGATCTGGTTGATCGGGCCGCACAGGAGACATCTGAGGAGACGTGGAGGCATGGAGGAGGTCATTGAAACTACTGGTGGTGATAGGTCATGGTGAGGAGATCCTCTGTGGCTCCGGTCACTTGTCGGAGCTAGGCGTCACGGTGGCGCACGCGACGAATAGAGGAAGCTCGTATGAAGGGAAGGGGCCAACGGACGGTTCAATCAGACCGGGTCTAAGACCAAGACAGACCAGTTTCAGACCCTAGAACCAGTCGGCCCACCCTTGCAAGATAGGAAAGGATGTGCCCAACCTCAGATGCCACATGTCGACAGGGCATTGGCCTAAAAAAGGTAAATTGCCCAGTAATTCCAGTAAATACCTAGATCTTGTATAATTCATAGAAATTAGTATGTTTATCAAAAAAATACGTATAATGTACCAAAATTCTCAGAAAAATGTGCAGAACAACATGAAAGCATAATATCAGGATTTTGATACACTAAACACTATGATATCATGTAAGATGCTTTATACTTGTTTCATGAATAATAAATATCAAATGATGACCTAAAATTATGAAAATGCATCAGTTGGTATGAAATATGATATAGAATTCAATAGATGTCAGATATGATCATGTTATGACTTTTAATCTTGTAATTTACTCAATATGGCTATTTAGGGTTAATAACCCTAAATAAAATGTAATAAATGCATACATGCTCAATAAATGATGACATTTACAAAAAACCCTCATATCATTAATTGGAAGATAATATGTAAATCTAAGATCAGTTTTATACATGAAATTCATGCTATATGAGGATGACCCTTAATACATATGAAGTAACCCTAATATAGTTAATGAATGTGACATAATGTTAAATATGTTCACATAATAATGTGACACATGAGTATATCCAGTTAATGAACTATAATCTGGAATATGACATCACTAATATAAATCTAAGACAAGAATCAAGTAATCATGAGAATATCATAATGAGATAAAGTCAACCCTAAAATGGACATAACTAGGGTTAAGATGATGAGAACCTGATGCTGACATGGTCTTGTCTTTATCAGGGTTGATCAATAATGTAGTTGACTCTTGGATATATGGTGTTTAGGTTTGCCTCTTGATCAAGGTATGTCATTACCTCTTACTTGGCTTATTATACAATATGCTTGTGTTATATGTGTAGTAAAATACTTGGCATATGATATTGGATGAAATGACTATTCTTGTATGACATGTTGCTTGATTTTATGTATTTATGGCTATGAACACATGAAACATAAAATATCTGATCCATTATATGATAGCACTAAATCTCTTTGGTAGAATAGTGCATTGATGAAAGTACTAAATCTCTTTGGCAGAATAGTACATGTGAGCACTAAATCTCTTTGGCAGAATAGTGCATGTATGAAAGTACTAAATCTCTTTGGCAGAATAGTACATGTGAGCACTAAATCTCTTTGGTAGAATAGTGCATGTGGTTGATCAACATTACATATAATGGAAAGTCATGCTAAAACACGTGTTCTCTTTTGTTAATGAATATCTTTGTGCAAGTATACACTTTTTCTTATATTTGTTTAATGTTGCCAAGTATTAGTTTTATCTTATTACCAAGATACGATGAGAGGTATATAAAAGACACGTAGGCGTACTCAGTACAATATTCTTGAATATTGTGCTGATGTGTACCACATGTAATCTTTTGTTTAGGTTGTGGACATATGCTCTTAAAGAACCAAGATAGTGTGAGTTGTATAGCGAGCTGATGTACATGTGGACCTATTGTCTTAAGATCCTGTAGTTTAGTGGTAGTACATGTATATGTTAAAGTTTGTTTTTTCAATATGTAATATCAAATGTTGCAACAATTCATGTTGTAATTATATGTTGAATGGTGAACATATGTTGTATGGCTTTATTATTGTTCATGTGCATGTGCTACTGATTGTTTCCTTTTGACTTCCTCTAATTTTCTTCTTCTTAGCCTAGTATGGGGTGTTTAAATTGGGATTCTCGCTGAGGCAAGGGTTTCAATTTGGACATCACTCATTAGATTAAGTTTCAGAAAATTTGGGGACGTCACATGTGCCCTCTCTGAAACGTACTTTTTTTAGTCAATATCGTCAAGGCAGATGTAGTAGGGGTCGTGAACCGGATGGTACACAATGTTGGGAAGGTATGACACTAAAAGTCTGTCGAGCTGGTGGATACCGGAGAACCACAAAAGTCCTTCCCCAAGAATTTCAAAGAGGGTCAGAGTTCTCGCGGATCTTCCTCTCCTGGGGAAACCCATAGAAGTGAGAATGGGAAGAGGAAAAGGAAATCCTACAGGTTCTCTTGCTCGTCTGTCTACGGGACAAATCCCATTTGAAATGGGGTGTGGTTGTCCCCACGGTGGGGGCCGTCAGGGCCTCGGTTCAATCTTGCCAATTCCACCGGCCAAAGGGTAAGGTCAAGTGTTCTTAACTCTTAGTTTGGAGCGTGTCTTTTTTTCGGTCCTTTACAGACGACGAACTTGTCCCTCCTCTACCCTTTGGAGGTTCTTTCCTTTTGGCTCGACGCAGCGGGTCAAAGAGACATAAGGGAAATGAAGGGGAAGTCCATACAACAAACTAAGGTCCCGCGTGTGTCGTACCACCTACAAATAATAGGTACACCCACCCCAGGCAGATTCCATGAGCCGTGTAATAGGAAACCATTTCACGCAGTTCGGGGGGCACGTCAAGTAAGCCATCGGTGCCTGGCTGTGTCTTGACCCCTATCCATTTTTTGGGCCAATTCCCCCTCTGTACTATCAAAAAATGAGATTCTTGTCAAATCAGAGTTTGCTACTCCGACCATTACAAAACGCATACCTATTCTATTTAGTACTTCAAGTGCTTCTGTAGCGTATAATGTCAATCCCGTAGTGGATAAATTCCAACGAGCCTTTCAATCCCGTACTTTTTGTAATCGACTCTATTGCTTCTTCAATAAACATTGGTTCTTTGATCAAGTTTTGAATGGCTTTCTAGTCAGATTGTTCATGTGTTTTGGATATTCAGTCTCATTCAAAGCTTTAAACAAGGGTGCTATTGAGATATTGGGCCCTTATGGTATCTCGTACACATTTTGACGATTGGTTGAGCAAATAAGTCAACTTAAAAGTGGATCTGTTGTACAAAGAGTGTGTTATGAACCGTGGCCACCTGCCTAGTTAGGTTGGTGGGGGCGGCTCCTCCATTGTGGGTAAATAGGAAACCCGACTCTACAAACCTGAGGAAAGTCCACACAGTTGTAGTAGGGGCGTTAAGACCAGAGCTTTTAGTAGTTCTAACAGAAATGCAAGTCAATGAATCCCATCCCCGAGGTAAGAGAGGGCGGGAGAATTCATTGGGTCCTGATGTCACATGACCCCCTCCTTCTCCAGTTCTACAGAGGAACTGACAGGTAGTGGGGGCTTGTTGTCTACTTCACGAGCCTTCACTATGGGAATTCCCTTCTTTTCAAACGTCCGTCCATGAGACAATCAAAAGAAAGAGAGAAAGGGCGGCTACGAAGCTGGAGTCATTGTGGTTGTATGCCACGAGGTCCCTACGGATAAGGGGATAAGTGAATTATCATTTTTGGGCACATGCAATCCTCTACCATCCATCCTATTGCATTCCATTGTCTCGTATTGTACTCACGACTTGAATAATGTGGTAGTTCGAGGAGAGAGCTTCATTTTGTTATTGATAGGGATCCCCATTCATTCATGAACTGTCTGTCTCCCTGGATTTCTTGTCCCGGGTCTAGGGAGCGCAATTGCTAGAGAACGAGAGAATGAAGAGTAATGATTTCAGTAAGAGCACCCGGATGGACTCCCCAGGGAGTCGGGGGACTACCCTCTGTCTTATACTTCTCGATTCAAATCGAGGTATGGGGGTCTGAGCGAGACTCTAGGATCTCTTATAAACCCCTATGATGTGGTAAAGGGAGGATATTAGGGGAAGCAGTGAGTAGAGATTCTCATGTGGAAAGCCAGATAAGAGGAGACCCTCACGTCCAGTTCAGAGGGCGGGGATTTCTGACCCTACTATCATTATGCCTTTGCAATGTTACTTGGTTCAACTCTATTTGTGACCTTTTCTCGTATGTGGGACTCTCAATATTCTTGGGTAGATAATCGATCGTCTTTCATTTTGATGGTGAGTAGTTTTTTTAAGGAGAAGTCTTTTCAAGAATAATCGAGCGAAATGGACGACCAGGATGACTTGGTAAGCAAGCAACCATAGGCGACAACTCCCAGTTCTTTCTCTTCTTTTCTCTTTTTTAATTTTTTTCTAATGGGAGAAAGCAATTGCGTCATCGAGCATGCTACGTGCATTTTCTACCATTCATGAGCATGTCCCCTTCCCCCTGTGAGCTGGAAGAGTTCCAAGCAAGAAACAGTTGCCGATTCTACTACAGAGGCCGAGTATATTGCTGCTTCGCATGCAGTAAAGGAGGCTGTGTGGATTAGGAAGTTCATTTCTGAACTTGGTGTAGTTCCCAGTAGCTGTGATGCAATTGAGCTTTATTGTGACAATAATGGAGCTATTGCACAAGCTAAGGAGCCCAGATCACATCAGCGGTCCAAGCACATACTGCGGCGCTTCCATCTCATACGAGAGATCGTACACCGAGGATATGTGAAGATTTGCAAAGTACCAACTGAAGACAACATAGCTGATCCACTGACTAAGGCCCTTTCTTAGCAGAAGCATGATGGTTATGCTAGGTCACAAGGACTACGTTTCCTTGGTGACTGGCTCTAAGTGCAAGTGGGAGTCTGTTGGTATGTATGCCCATAGAGCAAGTCATATGATGATTGTAATGGGATACTTTGTAATTGATTTGAATAATAATAAAGGCAATTTCCAATCTATATGTTTAAACTGTTTCTGAGATGATGGTGTAACATGATAGATGTCTAAAGATTGTTTTACTCAATGACATATGCTTTTGGGTTGAGGACCTAAACGATGAGATCATACGGATGCTAAGAGTATTGTTTCTTGTTTAGTCCCTAGTCGATTGTTATTGTGGAAATAACCATAGACATCAATAACACTAAAGACTAGATTGTGTGTTGGTTGATGACAGAATCTCATTAGTCATGATATAGTGATATCAAACCAAGCACATAGGTACTTGTTAGAGAACAAGGTACCGGACAGACCCACCGTGAGAGTGACACATGGAACCATGACATGGTAGTCACAGTCAGCTCTCACAGTGATGGTGGTGAGTGTGATTCTTAGACCTGAAATCACTGCACTCAACACATGTCGTTGGGTACACTTTGACATCATCAAACGCAGTCCTGAAACATGGGTTGTTATAAAGGTGATGATTGGGTGGCTTTGACACATGGGGCTTTTGAGGGATGAGTGATAGATATGGGATTTGTCCCTCCTGAGGGAGTTTGATATCCTTGGCCACTTGATGAGTAGGATTGAGAAAGGCATGCGCATGCACGTGTGAATCAATATGTGATATTGATGTCATACACATCTCACTCGGTCTACTTTGAGATCAAGGAAATGAATGAACATTGACAGGATGACTGTTCCATGCCTCGAGTTCATTCTGGATATCAGTGACAAAGGAATTATACATTCACTGTAACACCATTCACGGATTGTAGGATGAAAGTTGTTCTCCAACTTTCTACTTTCACTTGGGTAGCAATGATGTGTGACTAGGCACCACTCTTTGCTTGTGAAGTCATAAGTGTTATGGACTTTCACTGCCAACGTGAAATGGACCTGCAGGGTCACACACATAGGATTCAACCTAGAAGAGGAGTTTTGTCCACAAAGCAATGTTTAGATTGATTACTAAAGGAGTTTAGTAGTTCAATTAAACACTCAATCAGTCGATGACTCAATATCGTATGGTTCAAGGTGTTGGACGCATTGATTGGAGTATCAGATTGATTGAAATCGCAATTGACTGATTTTGCCCAACCTGTGCTCCCAACCGATCGGTTCATGTGATGAACCGGTCGGCTGAGGTTGCTGAACCGGTCAGCTGGAGTGTCCAGGCCGATCGGCTCATGCCCAGGTTGAAACGACCGGTTCAAGGGTTGAACCGATCGGCTCAACTGGTGCAACCGACCAGTTGGGAAAAGTCATGTCGGCAAGAATTTTCCTTTGGTTTCAAATTGCCCAATTCGATTGGGAATAACATTGGTATTTGATACCAATTGGGAACGAAACAAGGAAAGTCTTTTTGAGCCGGATTAGGACTATGAACCGATCGGTTCAGGGCACCAACCGATCGGTTGGAGTGCCCCAAACGATCGGCTCAGGTCCAACCGATCGGCTCAATGGCCGAACCGATCGGTTCAGTTGTGAACCGATCATTTCAAGTTGCGAACCGGTTGCTTTTTGTGGAAAATTCTCGAACCCTTCTACTCCTGCATTAGTCCCGTATTGCCGGGCACAGAGAACCCTGTCCCATGACCCGCCTATATATATAGGGGTATTGGGGGCTTCTCAAGATACAACTCAGTGCATGTTGATTGCTCTGCAAAGTTGTCGTTCTCTCTGGTTTTGGTAACCGAGAGAGAGCCCGAGCAAGTGCTTCCCGCAAAGGGAGGTGCAGCAAGGGAAGGACAACTGCAGTTGCAGTCGACAGCAGGAGAGTGTGTTGGCGACTAGTACGTCAACAGGAGGGTGCGACTCCTTCCACTTCCTTGTGGGACAAGGAGAGTGGAGTTCCGGGTGGTCCGTGTGGACTACTTCAGAGGCGGGAGGTCACTGCCGCTCAGGAGGACAACTGTCATCCGACAGTCCGGTAGGAGGAGGAGTCTTCAGTCCCGGTGCGACCAGGAGCTGCACAGACACCGTCCAAGACCGGAGGTGAAGACCGCGCAAGGCGCGTGGTATTGTCGTCGAGCAAGCCTCGGGACAAGGTATGATTCACAAACCTTATTTCCTATCATATAGATGTCGACGCGATTCCTTTTGTTCCGGGTTTGGGGAGAAAATTTTTGTTTCCGCTGCTTCTCTGCCTCCTCCAATTCCCAACAGTGGTATCAGAGCCACGTCGACCTCTCTATATTTTAGGATTATCGATATGATCGATTTTGGTTTGTCGCCTTTATTTATTGCATGCGATGTGAATAATATCGGCCTTATACATGTCCAATCCACAAATCCCTAATATACATATATGATATGTAATATTAATGCACTCGATACGCGTCGCCCTTAAACGAGTTTTGTGGTGGATGTGTAGCATGATTATGGCCTATAAACCCCTATATGTGTGTATGGTTGTTTGCGTGGTTGCTTGCATCTCGGTCTTCGCACCGATTCCCTTTCTCATATTCCTGATGTAACTCGAAATAATTCGAGAATTCTTTTCCTACCTTTGCTCCCCCCGAATGTAACTCGGGGTTTCATAATTCAATTGTAAAATATGATAGATTTTATTTCTTGTTATGTCAAAGAACGGCGGACAACATGAAGACGACCGGTTCAAGGAGTGAACCGATCGGTTGGTGATCCAGACGGCCGGTTCGAGGAACGAGATGAGCGGGTGGTGACCTGAGGAGATGCACGATGACCGGTGAACCGATCGGTTGGAGGCGCCAGTCGATCGGCTGGTGGCACTCGAGCAACCAACCTGATGGCGAGCCGATCAGTCATGGAGATGAGCTGATCAAACCCATAAAGGCAGGCACAGATTTCATCTTGTACAGGTTGCATGTGATGTAGACCTAGATGACCGTGATTCCTCTTGGCTCGAGGAATCACAAATAGGATGGCCATAATCATTGCTTTTTATCGTTTATGCATGTTTTCTGTGGGATATAGCATGTATATGTTACGTGCTATATTGTGGTGATTGGATATGTATATGTATATATAAAACCCAAATCCCTCATTAAATATTAAGTTTTAGATGCCTTCCAAATGCGACACACGTGAAAAGCTTGATCGACCAAGTGTGGGCACGCCCTAGCGTGGTGCACCGTCTATCTCGTGGAAGCGTGAAGGATGAATGTGTGGGTCTGCCCTAGCAGGGTGCATGTTCATCGTGTTGGCTTTGGGTCGGACTTAACAAGGTGACCTAGATAGGATCTAGCGCCTTGAGGCATGGAGATGATCATTGCAAGGAGTTGCATATGACATCTTTCAAGAGTTGCATATGATGCAATTGGCAAGAGTTGCCTACCTGAGAGATCTGAGTTGTGGGTGACAGCCCTAGCTGGTCCATGGCTCAGAGGATTTCAGGATCTTGACCCACTAGAAGATTGTACGCTGCAATCTTCCGAATTGATGGTGAGGGCTGTCAATTTGAGTCAAAATAGTGGGAGCAGTAATTAATTAAAGGCCTAATTAACTATCGTCAAATTTTATTCAAATCAAATCAAAAGGTTTTGACAAATGCAAATTTTCTCTTGTAGAATGGCAAAAGAATCATCTTTTAAAATGGGCAAATTAATTGAGAATAAATTCCATAACTGGTTGAGGACTGTGAGAAGTGTTCTGCACAATCCAGATATACCAGGAGCCTTAGAATCCACTCTATGTACGCTTAATGCGTTGGTGAAGAAGAAGGTAGGTAAGGGAGAGAAGTGTTCTCTCGCCAAACCAATTTCTTCTACATGGAGAGGATGGAAGGAACAATGGAAGAAGAAGTTAGAGATAGAGATCTCTACTTCTGGTGTATACGTGATAGAGATTAACTTTACTACTTCTTCGTCATGGGTACTTGATACCGGATGCGGATCTCACATTTGTTCAAATGTGAAGGATCTTAAGAGAAGTAGGCCTTTAGGGAAAGGCGAGGTTGAACTACGTGTTGCTAATGGGGCAAGAGTTGCCGCCAGCGCCGTAGGAACCTATGAGTTAACTCTACCTAGTGGGCTAATAATAGAGTTGAAGAACTGCTATTACGTACCTGCCATAAATAGGAATATCATTTCCGTCTCTTGTTTGGACAAAGATGGATTTGAATTTCTTATTAAGAATGGAAAGTGTTCCATTTCTAAAGATGGGATCTTTTATGGAAATGCCCCTATGTCTTATGGTCTATACTTGATAGACTTGGAGACAAATGTATACAACGTAAACACCAAAAAGCAAAAACTCAACAACTCAAACAAAACATATCTCTGGCATTGTCGTCTAGGGCACATAAATGAGAAGCGCATTTCTAGACTCCATAAAGATGATTATCTAGACTCTTTTGATTGTGAATCAATAGAGACATGTGAATCTTGTTTGTTGGGCAAGATGACCAAGACTCCCTTTTCAGGTAAAGGTGAGAGAGCTAGTGATCTATTAGGACTCATACATACTGATGTATGTGGGCCTTTTAGAACTAATGCCAGAGGTGGGTATCAGTACTTCATTACCTTTACTGATGACTTCAGTAGGTATGGCTATGTGTACCTGATGAAACATAAGTCAGAAACCCTTGAAAGGTTCAAGGATTTCATGAATGAAGTACAGAACCAACTTGGTAAAAGTATTAAGGCACTTCGTTCCGATCGAGGTGGAGAATACTTGAGCCAGGAGTTTGAGGACCTTCTGCGAGCCCGTGGTATTGTATCACAATGGACTCCGCCTGGAACACCACAGCATAATGGTGTGTCTGAAAGAAGGAATCGCACATTGTTAGATATGGTACGATCAATGATGAGTTTTGCTGATCTTCCAATTTCTTTCTGGAGTTATGCTCTTGAAACCGCCGCGTTTACACTTAACCGTGTGCCATCTAAATTGGTTCAAAAGACACCATATGAGATATGGTACGGGAAGCGTCCCGATTTGTCTTTTCTGAAGATTTGGGGTTGTGAAGCTTACGTTAAGAAAATGTTTCCTGATAAGCTTGGACCCAAATCCGATAAATGTTATTTTGTTGGATACCCCAAGGAAACGAGGGGATATTACTTATACCACCCTACTGACAACAAAGTGTTTGTTGCCAGGACAGCTGTGTTCCTTGAGAAGGAATTCATTTCCAAAGGAAGCAGTGGGAGGAATATAGAGCTTGAAGAGGTTCAAGCCCAACAAGAAAACATTGAACCAGTAGATGTGCGAGAGGAAAATGGAGATTCACAAGGTGTTGTGGAATCTCATTCTCCTCAAGTAACACAAGGACCTCGTAGATCTAGTAGGACTCACCTTGAACCTGAGAGGTTTGGATACCTTGTGACTCAGGAAGGTGGAGAGTTGATCATAGATGATGATCCAACTACCTACATAGAGGCTATGGATGGACCAGATTATGAGAAATGGCTTGAAGCCATGAGATCCGAGATGGAATCCATGTACTCCAACAAAGTATGGACTTTGGTGGAACCACCCGAAGGGATAAAACCCATAGGGTGCAAGTGGGTCTTCAAGAAGAAGACAGACATGGATGGCAATGTGCAAACTTATAAAGGCAGATTGGTTGCAAAGGGTTTTTGACAAATTCAAGGTGTTGACTATGACGAAACCTTTTCTCCAGTTGCCATGATTAAGTCCATCAGGATCATGTTTGCTATTGCAGCTTACTATGACTATGAGATTTGGCAGATGGATGTTAAAACCGCATTCCTTAACGGGAATATACATGAGGATGTGTACATGACACAGCCTGAAGGTTTTGTAGATCCAAAGAATGCCAATAAAGTCTGTAAACTGCAAAGGTCAATCTATGGATTGAAGCAAGCATCTCGGAGTTGGAATCTTCGATTTGATGAAGAAGTCAAAGTGTTTGGCTTTATTCAAAATGAAGATGAACCTTGTGTGTACAAGAAGGTTAGTGGGAGCTCGACCACATTCCTCATATTGTATGTGGATGACATACTCTTGATGGGGAATGATGTCTTAGCCTTAGAGAAGGTAAAGACTTGGCTTGGGAAAACTTTCTCAATGAAGGACTTAGGAGAAGCATCCTACATTCTAGGAATTAAGATCTATAGAGATAGATCTAGAAGGCTTCTCGGACTAAGTCAGAGCACGTACATTGACAAGGTGCTGAAGCGGTTCAGCATGGAGAACTCAAAGAGAGGCAACGTCCCTGTGCTACATGGAGTTACCGTCTCTAGAGCTCAATGTCCCCAATCTTGTGAAGAGAGGGAGCGTATGAATGGGATCCCATATGCATCAGCCATCGGATCCATCATGTACGCTATGTTGTGCACACGCCCAGATGTCTCGTATGCTCTCAGCATGACGAGCAGGTACCAGTCAGATCCCGGGGATGCTCACTGGACAGCCGTGAAGAACATCCTCAAGTACTTGCGAAGGACTAAGGATCAGTTTCTTGTGTACGGCGGCGAGGAAGAGCTGGTTGTAAAGGGTTACACCGATGCAAGCTTCCAAACCGATAAAGATGATTATAGATCGCAGTCAGGATTTGTCTTTTGCCTTAATAATGGAGCTGTGAGCTGGAAGAGTTCCAAGCAAGAAACAGTTGCCGATTCTACTACAGAGGCCGAGTATATTGCTGCTTCGCATGCAGCAAAGGAGGCTGTGTGGATCAGGAAGTTCATTTCTGAACTTGGTGTAGTTCCCAGTAGCTGTGATGCAATTGAGCTTTATTGTGACAATAATGGAGCTATTGCACAAGCTAAGGAGCCCAGATCACATCAGCGGTCCAAGCACATACTGCGGCGCTTCCATCTCATACGAGAGATCGTACACCGAGGAGATGTGAAGATTTGCAAAGTACCAACTGAAGACAACATAGCTGATCCACTGACTAAGGCCCTTTCTCAGCAGAAGCATGATGGTTATGCTAGGTCACAAGGACTACGTTTCCTTGGTGACTGGCTCTAAGTGCAAGTGGGAGTCTGTTGGTATGTATGCCCATAGAGCAAGTCATATGATGATTGTAATGGGATACTTTGTAATTGATTTGAATAATAATAAAGGCAATTTCCAATCTATATGTTTAAACTGTTTCCGAGATGATGGTGTAACATGATAGATGTCTAAAGATTGTTTTACTCAATGACGTATGCTTTTGGGTTGAGGACCTAAACGATGAGATCATACGGATGCTAAGAGTATTCTTTCTTGTTTAGTCCCTAGTCGATTGTTATTGTGGAAATAACCATAGACATCAATAACACTAAAGACTAGATTGTGTGTTGGTTGATGACAGAATCTCATTAGTCATGATATAGTGATATCAAACCAAGCACATAGGTACTTGTTAGAGAACAAGGTACCGGACAGACCCACCGTGAGAGTGACACATGGAACCATGACATGGTAGTCACAGTCAGCTCTCACAGTGATGGTGGTGAGTGTGATTCTTAGACCTGAAATCACTGCACTCAACACATGTCGTTGGGTACACTTTGACATCATCAAACGCAGTCCTGAAACATGGGTTGTTATAAAGGTGATGATTGGGTGGCTTTGACACATGGGGCTTTTGAGGGGTGAGTGATAGATATGGGATTTGTCCCTCCTGAGGGAGTTTGATATCCTTGGCCACTTGATGAGTAGGATTGAGAAAGGCATGCGCATGCACGTGTGAATCAATATGTGATATTGATGTCATACACATCTCACTCGGTCTACTCTGAGATCAAGGAAATGAATGAACATTGACAGGATGACTGTTCCATGCCTCGAGTTCATTCTGGATATCAGTGACAAAGGAATTATACATTCACTGTAACACCATTCACGGATTGTAGGATGAAAGTTGTTCTCCAACTTTCTACTTTCACTTGGGTAGCAATGATGTGTGACTAGGCACCGCTCTTTGCTTGTGAAGTCATAAGTGTTATGGACTTTCACTGCCAACGTGAAATGGACCTGCAGGGTCACACACATAGGATTCAACCTAGAAGAGGAGTTTTGTCCACAAAGCAATGTTTAGATTGATTACTAAAGGAGTTTAGTAGTTCAATTAAACACTCAATCAGTCGATGACTCAATATCGTATGGTTCAAGGTGTTGGACGCATTGATTGGAGTATCGGATTGATTGAAATCGCAATTGACTGATTTTGCCCAACCTGTGCTCCCAACCGATCGGTTCATGTGATGAACCGGTCGGCTGAGGTTGCTGAACCGGTCAGCTAGAGTGTCCAGGCCGATCGGCTCATGCCCAGGTTGAAACGACCGGTTCAAGGGTTGAACCGATCGGCTCAACTGGTGCAACCGACCAGTTGGGAAAAGTCATGTCAGCAAGAATTTTCCTTTGGTTTCAAATTGCCCAATTCGATTGGGAATAACATTGGTATTCGATACCAATTGGGAACGAAACAAGGAAAGTCTTTTTGAGCCGGATTAGGACTATGAACCGATCGGTTCAGGGCACCAACCGATCGGTTGGAGTGCCCCAAACAATCGGCTCAGGTCCAACCGATCGACTCAATGGCCGAACCGATCGGTTCAGTTGTGAACCGATCATTTCAAGTTGCGAACCGGTTGCTTTTTGTGGAAAATTCTCGAACCCTTCTACTCCTGCATTAGTCCCGTATTGCCGGGCACAGAGAACCCTGTCCCATGACCCGCCTATATATATAGGGGTATTGGGGGCTTCTCAAGATACAACTCAGTGCATATTGATTGCTCTGCAAAGTTGTCGTTCTCTCTGGTTTTGGTAACCGAGAGAGAGCCCGAGCAAGTGCTTCCCGCAAAGGGAGGTGCAGCAAGGGAAGGACAACTGCAGTTGCAGTCGACAGCAGGAGAGTGTGTTGGCGACTAGTACGTCAATAGGAGGGTGCAACTCCTTCCACTTCCTTGTGGGACAAGGAGAGTGGAGTTCCGGGTGGTCTGTTTGGACTACTTCAGAGGCGGGAGGTCACTGCCGCTCAGGAGGACAACTGTCATCCGACAGTCCGGTAGGAGGAGGAGTCTTCAGTCCCGGTGCGACCAGGAGCTGCACAGACACCGTCCAAGACCGGAGGTGAAGACCGCGCAAGGCGCGTGGTATTGTCGCCGAGCAAGCCTCGGGACAAGGTATGATTCACAAACCTTATTTCCTATCATATAGATGTCGACGCGATCCTTTTGTTCCAGGTTTGGGGAGAAAATTTTTGTTTCCGCTGCTTCTCTGCCTCCTCCAATTCCCAACAGAACAGTGCTATTTCATTCCTCAACAGCATGGCTAGCAAGTTTGTTGGCAAGACTATGGAGTGCAAGAAACCTACTGGGGATGAAGTGGCCCTCCAGAGGGATGAAGTGACTTAACTGTATGGGAGAGGGATGGAGATGGCTCGAGCATTAGCGAGAGGGACAAAGTTGCTCGACCATAAGGGAGAGGGACAGAAATGGCTCGAGCGTTAGTGAGAGGGACAAAGTAGCTCGACCGTCAGGGAGAGGTATTGGAAATGACTCGACTGAAAGGAGAGGGACGATTGCTACTACACAGACACAAACTCTGTTGTGCTTGGTAAGCCATTACCTGATGATCTGATTTCTTCAAATGTCTTAGGTAAGTTTAAGCTTGAGGACATTCTCACCCAAGGAAGATTTTTTGCATTTTCCTGGGATTTTTGGTAGCAAGTCCATTGGGTTGATGGAAAATCAGACAAGTTCGTGTTTTCATTTAGATTCTCATATAAGAGAGAGAAGAGAATTTACATGGAAAACCACTTTCTTTTAGGGAAACTTAACTAAATTGATAACAAAAAAGGGGTTGATGTTTTGGGGTGAGTGAAAAATCATGTCTTCTTTTGCTTTTTTCCTTGCGGAGATCGGGCGCGTTATCTCAGTTGGAGATGGGATTGTGCGTGTTTATGGATTAAAGGAAATTCAATCTGGTGAAATGGTAGAATTTTCCAGCGGGGTCAAAGGTGTAGCTTTGGATTTAGAAAATGAGAATGTAGGTATTGTTGTCTTTGGTAGTGATACTGCTATTAAAGAAGGAGATCCTATAAAGCGCATTGGGTCTATTGTGGATGTCCCTACGGGAAAATGCTTATTAGGTCATGTGGTCGATGCTTTGGGGGTACCCATTGATGGAAAAGGTTCTCTAAGCGATCATGAACAGAGACGCATCAAAGTGAAAGCCCCTGGTATTATTGAGCGTCGATCTGTGCATGAACCAACGCAAACTGGCTTAAAATCAGTGGATAGCCTGGTTCCTATAGGTTGTGGTCAACGAGAATTAATAATAGGAGACAGGCAAATAGGAAAAACCACTATAGCGGTAGATACCATATTAAATCAAAAAGAAATGAATCAAAAGGCAAAAGAAAATGACAAATTGTATTGTGTCTATGTGACGATTGGACAAAAATGCTCGATTGTGGCACACTTAGTACAAATTTTGTCATCAACCAATGCATTGGAATATTCCATTCTTATAGCGGCCACCGCTTCGGGTCCTGCTCCTCTCCAATTTTTAGCACCATATTCTGGCTGCGCTATGGGGAATATTTCCGCGATAATGGAATGCATGCATTAATCATATATGATGATTTAAGTAAACAGGCAGTGGCATATCGCCAAATGTCATTATCGTTACGCCAACCACTAGGCCAGGAGGTTTTCCCTGGAGATGTCTTCTACTTGCATTCCCATCTCTTAGAGAGAGCTGTAAAATGATCTGAAGAAACATGAGCATGTAGCTTAACTTCTATAGCAATTATATTTAAGCTATTATTAGCTTGCAGAATGTTCCTCTTCTGGATCATGGTGGGTCTCCATTGCGGTCTCTTATTCCCTCAGGAAGCCACATGTGACCCTAACCCCAGAGTCCCCGGGGATCCCACCATTCATGCGGCGCCAGCGGCAGTGCCAGTGCCAGAGGAGATCGAGAACCCTCCAATCCCCAATTGGATTCTAATCCCTCACTTGGGGGCATCATGGGATCCCAGATGGGGCTTTCGCAGCTCTAGGCCCCGTGGATGAGTCGCCAATCGCCTCAATATCGATCCAGGGAAGCTCATGGATTGCCTAAACTTATGATACGTCTAACGACGTAGAAGCACCATCTTCAACCCCACAGCAGGAGCAACAACCGGCTGCCAACCCGGTTGCGCCAGAGGGTGGTATCTTGTCTTTAACCCTCCAATCCCCCTTTGATCTCGGATTCGATGCGGCTAGCGGACATTTTCTAGACCTATACACGTCTGACATCTCATATGTGAGATTTCATGCTTGAGACAATGATACCGTCCATTAGGGTCCAACTCGAGATTTAGAAAAAATTGGAAGTGGCTTTAATTTGGAATGGAGTCTCCCCAGAGAGTATACTGAGGGAGCTGCATAACTTCCACAGCTTTGTCCTCTATCCATGGGGGGAACCACAAGATCTTTCCATCTATTGTACCTACCTGTCTGATATGGAGCAGAATGGGACCTGGGTGAATCCTCCATACCAACGGGTCCCGTGTGTGGAGCGAAATCTTAACATCATCTTTTGTAGGAGGAGGAGGTTCTGATTCTGACATGAGTGAGTAGCTGATCTTATTCGACCACACGAAAATCCACACCCGCGTTCCTAGGGAGTTGTGTGCTTCCATTTGCTAGGACTGTCACATACGTCGTCACTAGTGGATGGGTGGGTGTGTGGTGTTGTCTTCACTGTCCCTATTTCAATGTGAAAAAGGATAGTCTGATTTGATACTTTTAAAGACTCAATCTTATGTATCTACTTATTGTATTTTTACCTCTGCTCGGTAGTTTCATAGCAGGTTTTTTCAGACATTTTCTAGGATCAGAAGGAAGTGCCCTCGTAACCACCATGTGTGTTTCATTTTCTTCGATCTTATCTTTGATTGCTTTTTAAGGTTGGGGGTTGTGTCGCCCTACTTTTCGCTCGATACACAATTGATGAGTCTGATCACAAACGCTACATGTGTGGGAGCGATCATGGTTAGTCAGGGAAGGCTAAGACGATGCCTTGCATATGGGTAGTAAGAGGGCGCTTATGCCCTAACGGTGAGGCCTTATGGGGAAGGGCCCAGCCCAATAGGGGCATCACATCCCCCACTCCAAGTGCACCTCTGTATCGACTGAATCACTCTATGTTCGATTGGTAGAACCGGTGAACCATGTGAGCAGTTATGATGCATGGGGCAAAGGGCTTGTAGTTCCCCCGCTTCGCTCCCCCTGCCCCACGCTTCGCTTTGGTATTCCATAACTTGCACCGAAAAGAGTTGGGGGTCTGGGATGCACGCCATACTCATACAGGCAAGCGGTGGACTATTTTCTCTATGAAGGGAAGAAGGAGCCTAAGCACGACATCCATCGTAGACTTGAGTGGGAAATTCTTCCTGTAGTTTTTCTTTTCAATTTGGTGAGCCGTGTGATGGGAAACCTTCCCGCACAATTTAGAGAGCACTGAAAATGAATGAGAGGTTTACCACCACATCATTGCAAGGGGAACTCGCTCGATTCGCAGATTGATTCGACTTGTAATTCACTTCTGACTCCGTGTTCGATAGTCTGACTGTAGTGATGCTAATTTTGGTTACATTCATAAGTAGCTTGGTCCATCTTTATTCCATTTCATATATGTCTGAGGATCCATATAGCCCTCGATTTATGTGTTATTTATCGATTTTTACCTTTTTATGCTAATTTTGGTGACTGGAGATAACTTTCTTCAATTATTCTTGGGATGGGAGGGAGTAGGTCTTGCTTCATATTTGTTACTTCATTTCTGGTTCACACAACTTCAGGTAGATAAAGCAGCTATAAAAGTTGTGCTTGTCAATCGAGGTGATTTTGGATTAGCTCTTGGGATTTTTTGTTGTTTTACTCTCTTTCAAATAGTAGATTTTTCAACCATTTTTGCTTGTGCGAGGGACCCCAAAAATTCTTGATTTTTTTTGCAATATTAATGCCATCAGTCTTATCTGTATTTTACTTTTTATTGGTGCTGTTGGGAAATCTGCACATATAGGATTGCATACTTGGTCACCCGATGCCATGGAGGGTCCCACTCCAGTATCTGCATTGATTCATGTAGAAACTATGGTAACAACTTGTGTTTTCATGATAGCAATGGGCTCCCCTTTATTTGAATACTCACCTACATATTTGATTGTTATTACTTTTGCAGGATCCCTAACCTCATTCCTTGCGGCAACCACTGGAATATTATAGAAGGATCTAAAGAGGGTCATAGCTTATTCAACTTGCAGTCAATTAGGCTATATGATCTTTGCTTGTGGCATCTCAGAATATTTGGTGGGAGTCTTTCACTTAATGAATCATGCATTTTTCAAAGCTTCCCTATTCATGAGTGCATGTTCGGTGATTCATGCCATGTCGGATGAGCAAGATATGCGGAAGATGGGGGGCTTGCCTCCTTTTTTCCTTTTACCTATGCTATAATGCTCATAGGTAGCTTATCTCTAATTGGATCTCCTTTTCTAACTGGATTTTATTCAAAAGATGTGATCTTAGAGCTCGCTTACACTAAGTATACCATCAGTGGGAACTTTGCTTTCTGGTTGTGAAGTGTATCTGTCCTTTTCACTTCTTATTACTCTTTTCATTTACTTTTTTGGACATTTCTAGTACCAACTAATTCATTCAGGCGATACATCTTACGATGTCATGATGCGCCCATTCCTATGGCCATTCCTTCAATACTTTTGGCTCTCAGGAGTCTCTTTGTAGGATACTTGGCCAAAGTGTGACCCGTTAGCCCATAAGTCAGTACTGTGATGAAGCGGTTGTTGTTCACCCAAAACGGTTGTATGAGGTCACAATTCACCCAACACGATCATCTAGGGTGAACAACAATTGGGGATCGGATGCGGGCGAAATTTCCGCCAATGGTTGAGATGTTCAGTTGACTCCCTCCCCTTAACCCCCCTAACCCCTATGAGTGAGTAGAAAAGGGAGGAGGAAAGAGGCCATGGTGAACCTAAAGTGAACAAGTGTAAGCTTCGCTGCCCGAAACTGTAGAGTACTGACCACACCAAGGGACATGCCCTAAAGCAATGGATGGGAATGAGCGGAATCAATGTCTTCTAATTTCTGGCCTTGCACCGACCTCCAATGGACCATGGACTAAATAGCCACTGCCTGAAAGGACTATGTCCAGGGGACCACCGCCCCCCCTACAAGGTACATCTCGTGCCTATGGGCCTCCCTAACTATCCAAGCAGACACTCGAAAGTGGACAACAAATCTACCCGGTGGACTGCCGAGCTATAAGTCTGACGACACATGATCGAGATTCTCCAAAAAGCTGACGGTCGTGGGTTGGCCAAGAGGGCCCACTTGAAGACTTGGGATCTCAGCAGGAAATGTGAAGGTTGCAGGAAGCTAGTCAATTTCCAAAAGCAATGGCTTGGGGACTGATCTGAGTAGGCTCAACATAGGGAACACCCTAACCCTGGAAACCAGAGCCTGGCCATCCCGACTGCCGGGCTAGTGCAATCTACCAGTGGAATCTAACTGGGAGCTTGTGGACATAGGGTGAACGCGATCCCCCCGCCGTCGATGTCTGACCTAATTCTCATTCCCTGTGTTCCGGCTGACTACAGTTGCCTCTCCTCTAGGCTCTGACAACCGTTGGCTTCTTGGGTGGATTGGTTTACTCAAATCTGTGTGGCTAACTCCTTGAGTCTATGAGATGATGCCTTTAGGGCCTCTCTCAGTCTACTTATGTTTTGTATTAATTCACAAGGTGGTGGCTTCCATAGGTTGGTTGCCTCATCCTATCGATTGAGTGAGTTGGAGAAAAAAAGTATGACAAGGCTAGGACTCTATCTAACAAAGCCAATATGCCATCTGTAACATGTCAGTCTTCATTCCATCAAACCTTGTTTTTAAACTACATATCGGTTGAGAAACTGCCCACCTAGAACGATGGGGCGAGCTTCCTCACTCTACCTATCTAAAGAGCCGTATGATGGACATCAAACCTTAACTTATCTGGGCGGGCCCTTTGTGCATTCACTCGAGTCACATGCAACCTTCCTCTCCCCTATGAAAGTCAGCTACTTCCTACCTCTCGTCCCCGTATGACTCTCTTTTCTAAAAAAAAAGGGGAGAGATTCTCCGATTGGCTAATCCAAAATTGAAGGGAGGCGGATAAGGCTTGCTCGACTGATGAGGCTGGGGCGGTCTAGGTTTATCCTACCTCTAAAGATAAAGATTTTCTAAATGAAATCAAACCCCGATTTGGAACTTTCTTGAGATGGATAGGTCAGTTCTCCTTCATTTCAATTCCTTGTGAGGACGTGAACTGGCAGTACTTAGGGTTCAATCACTTACTGGTGCTTACTAGATAACCCATTGAGAGGGGAAAAAGCAAAGAGATGATTAGAACTTCCTTAGCCAATAGGAAAAGTGAAGAAATCCCATCTACTAGATGATGCCCTTTTTTCTTCTTCCGTGGGCAAACTCAATTAATAGTCATCTTGCAGAGTTTGGTTATTATACGCTGGAGGCGGTACTATCATCGTATATGTAGGGTTTGTTTAATAGTGTTCAAGTCTCATCGGTGGTTAGGCTATCTACTTTCATTGATCACCTTGATCAAGCAGTTCGAACACTATATCATCAATAAGAGAAAGTAGCCAAAGGTTCAGTCAAAGTAAGTTTAATGAAATATGAAATATGTAGTAAATTGGTGGACCAACTCAGCCAGAAAGAGGTTTGATTTTAATTACAACCTCTCTTTACTTGACCTAATGAGAATGCAGAAAAAGATAGGAGAGGGACATAAGCTATTGAATTCGGGATATGTCATTTTGACTAAAGAGTGAAATTACTTATTTGCCCACATCCTCAAGGCATCTTTCTTTTAGTTTGAACTGCCTGCCGAAGGGGGTCACGTGACACTGGGCTCACCATAGACTCCTGCCTATTACCTATTGATTGACTCTCCAGGTCTAGACCTAAGGACATCTAATTCCATGTCAGTTCCTTTCTTTTTACCTTCACCTTTGAGTCACTCGCTGCCTCAAGCAAGTAGCCCGGGAAAGAAGAAGGTCAAGTCCTATTCATACTGACTTTCTTAGTAGTTTCCCCCTTTCTCAACTCTAGAGAAAGCCTGGCAATGTAGCAGATTCTCGACATCAAATATAGATGTTTATATATGAAAAAATTGCATCGGATTATGTAACAGTTGGCAAGTCTCATCATATCCCATGTCATGAGATGATGTCCAACTAAAATCAACCCTCCCTCTTTCATTTGTGTCTCTTTACTCCCGATCAGATAGGTTCTTCTTGGGAAAGCTATCAAGCATAGCCTAACTAAATAAATGTTTGATCGTGGAATGACCTATGCTTGGTTTCCTATCCTCCTTTACCACCCACACATCAACATACTCAGTTGTTCATCCAGAAACATCCATCCAGTCAAGACCCTAAACTAATTCCCATATATCTATGCTTCAGACATCTCTTCCTGCCCCTGATCTTCCACATCAGAACGACTAGCTAGCCACCAAGCATTTCATTGCATTTTTAGTGTCCGTCCAACCAGTCTGCTTTCATTCTCCAGGCAAAGTCAGTGCCCACCTCCATGCCTGATCCGATAGAAGGGTCTTGTTCTTGATAGGGAAGGGATCACTAAGTACAACAGTCAAATGTCAGAGAAATCCTTGATTAGAAAGATGAGGGAAGGAGACCCAGTAAGCACAGCTGCTGCAGTAAGGACTTTCCATGTTCGTTGGTTTGCTCTGATATGGGGATTCATCAAGATCTTGGTTCCGCATATCACACAGTTGTATTAAAGGATTGTAGATGTCACCATCCCTGATGACTAGATTGCACTCCCTGATGGGAGAAGGAAGCCCTGAACTCCACCTCTTGTCTGTCTACATACTCCAATCCAAATGGGAAGTGCACCACATATGTTTCGGGTATAGAGGTGACGAGGGGTGTGGAAATGGCCACCCAACCCAACACCAGCACGGTGGGGGCGGGCAGACTGGCAAGGGGTTTGAATCCTACCACCTTTCTTGTGGATCATCCTGTACAGATGATGGGAAAAAAATAATAATTTGGAAATGACATTTTTGGAATTGTCTCATTATTCGTTATTTTTGGGTCTTTTTGTTGCATTCACTTACAACAAGAAAGAACCAACATTTGGTGCAACACCTG
Source organism: Alisma plantago-aquatica (assembly GCA_963693085.1). NCBI lineage: Eukaryota > Viridiplantae > Streptophyta > Magnoliopsida > Alismatales > Alismataceae > Alisma > Alisma plantago-aquatica. The sequence goes on from OY856414.1 coordinate 290,141,637, forward strand.
CATTTTGGTGTATTCTTCTTCCTTTCCTTGGTCTTTCGTTCCATCATATTCCAGAGAACTTACCCCCTCCCAACATCCACCGCGGAGGCACCTTTCTTTTATCAAATCTCAGGGACATGGCCTAATCATGAGGGTAGTATTTTATCATGGTGTCGGATCCCAAGTTTTTTATGGATTCCTTCTTTGGGGTCGACCCCAAAGCCATAATATCTCAAAACGAAGAGGCCATAGAGAAAAATTTCTTCTTCCTTTGTCTCAAACTTCATGACCATTCAGTATCTCCAACTACTTTGTGGGGCTGCGCCCCAGTTGTACACTCCCTTCATTCATAGAACTCTTGTTGATTCTGAACTGAGTTTGCGAAGGAAGCATACTTTTCACGTTTTTTTAATGCGCCGCTTGATCTTTTTTTGAGAAGGAAAATGAGTTTTGCTCCTTTGGGTGTTGGACACTCCAGTGGTCCACGAGAAGGAAAAAGAACTCATCCACAATGATTGCTCCCAATCATCCTCCCTGGCCCCTCTGATGTCAGAACTTTGTCAATTAATGAACAGTGGATTGATAGAGCTCTTGGCATTGCTTTGTTTTTCTCTCTTTTCCTATCAGTGAGTTTCGATCCTTTTGTTCGAAATTTCTTTGTTCATACCAAACCACTTGCGGAATCAAATCATGTGCTACAAGATCCCATATTATCCATACATCCTCCTTGCATTTATGCCGGAGAGGTAGCAAATGCTATGGGCTTTGGCTTATGTATATCAAAAATGATGAATGGGATTGTGGCACTCCACTCGCCGCCAATGTGGAAGGATGCCGCCAAAAAGAATGGAAGGTTGCTTCACTCTGTTGGATGCGTCAGATCCCAAAGGAGAAGCTCGCTCTTTACCCGATCATTCCAAGATGTGGGCGAAAAATGTCAGTGGTTGCCTTTCCACCGAAGCCTGCTCATGCTGCTTCAGCTTAACTTTTTCGCCTTCTCTTCCCAAGGAGCACAACCCTTGATCCTGCGGGTGAAGCTTTTCATTCTCCATGGTACGAACGGAACGTGTACTTTGCCTCTTTGTTGGACCATCGACACAAACATAGTGGTCTCTGACCAGGACCAAGAAGAAATTCAAATTTGGATCTTGACATGTCAGTTGTTTTTAACCGTAGGCATCTCACCAAGAAGTTGGTGGGCTTATCATGAATTAGGTTGGGGTGGCTGGTGGTTTCGGGATCCCATAGAAAATGCTTCTTTTATGCCTCAGGTCTCTGCCACAGCTCGTATTCATTCCGTAATTCTACCCCTTCTTCATTCTTGGACCTCGCTTCTCCATATTGTAACTCTTCCATGTTGTGTCTTAGGAACCTCTTCAATACGGTATGGATTACTAGATCCCGTTCATAGTTCTGCTACAGATGATACACGAGGCAGATTTTCCTTGTGGTTTTTCCTTCTAATTACTGACATCTCTATGATTCTTTTCCCCCAGATGAAGCAACAGACACCGGTCCGTAGAATCCATAAAAAAGAGATGGTTGTGGTGCAAAGTACTCTTGTGCACCTATGTCACTCGTTCCCCTCCCTACTCTTATAGATGTCTTATTCAGAGTCAGCAATTTTAGATTTCATCTCATGTAGCACGTCTCGCTCCACACAAGCATTGGACACAATGCATATATGGAGGAAAAACCTCCTGCTTATATCTATGTCTTTTGTCGGCACTCGTCACTAGCCAATTCACTAAGAAATCCAACGGAAAGAGGTCCTATTGATTTTCTAGATAGAATAGACTGAATTTCGTATAGAAAGGATTTGTGCGGGGTAAAATCAAACGTAGGTTTTTTTTGAATTTTTTACTTTCTTATGCCTTATAACAGACTCGAACCAGCACTGCCAGATTCTAAATGAGTCAGAACCTGGGCCTCAGGTTGATCGTGAATTTGGTTTACCTAGGGAACCTGGTGGGTACGGCTAGGGCTAACATGTCGTCGACCGGCAAAATCAAGTCAAGTGAAAACTTATACATGAGTTTTGAAAAGGGGCCCTCTTCTTTCTTTTCCCGGAGGTCGGTGATGTCCGGACCAACATAGGCTAGTTCTGTCGTTCAAGCCGGGTTTCATACATTTTTGGTGAGGGGTCGCCTCTATGGTCGGTCTATACTCCTCTTGGCCACTCTTCGCTTTGTCCCACCACTTTGTGGTCTAGACTGCGGCAGAATGGGTTTCTCCTGGGAGTCAGATTATGCATGGGTGATGATATCGTCATCACAAACCACATTCATACTCATGCAATTTGTCTTGCATTGTTTTTTTTAGTTTGCTAAGAGATTTCATGTCCTTCGAAGGGAGTCTATCATAGGTGGGGAAGGTCGATCCATAAAGGTGTTCCCCGTCTTCTGTCAGTTAAAGTGTCGATCCTTCTCAAACATCTAGTGGCTAAAATGGGAGCTAAATCAGAGAAATCATGCATAAGTACTTCAACCAACTGTCTATTCTACCATTACATCAGTCAGACTTTTTCTCTAGGTCAGCGCTTATTCGTCCCCTTGTAGGGCAGTGAGCTATTTTCATTCTTGCATGAGACCTTCAACAATCCATGTTTGCCAATGAGAGCTAAAGGTCAGCAAATCCATTCCATCTCTAAGATAATCCACCTACTTTTACTGCTAAAAAAGCAAATCACCCCTAAATCCAACAACTCATGATCATCCAAAACTGGAGAACCCATCCAGATGCAAATATTAGGTACTTGATGGATGTCACTAAAGAGCATTGATAGTTACCCTACCCAGATCTACAGTCAAAGGTGCAGACCTAGTTCTCACCAAATCCCACATCTCCAATGCCAAATCATCATACATTCATTCTTTCCTTCTCCGATGACATCTGTATGGCAAGGTGGGTGAAGACAAAATAAACAGGAGTCTGAGGAAATAGATAGACTATGGCATACCATTTCAGATATCAGAAATGCATCCCCCTCCATTCCTGGGGAGGGCGCTCACCATCATTTGGGACTACCCACTATCTCTCATTCATCGAAATCCTTGGGGCACACTCTTTCTAGAATATAGTGCCTCCCCCTATAGATCGATTCATTCCTCAACTGAAGGTGCCACGCTATGGCCCTCCATGCGAAGGGTCAAGTAGTTGAGAGGTGAGAAGGACTGATGGATGTTCAAATATGATTACAAGAAAGAAATTGTGGGAATCAATCTTGCGCCTCCACCAGAGTCTCACCTGGCAGTGGTTCTTAGAAGATGCACAGATGATGAGGGTTGGAGAGGTTTCATCATCTCTCCACCATTTGCTGTTACGACCAACGCTCACAAAAATTCCCCTTTCTCTAGGTTCTGACCAAGAAATCATTGCCCAACACGTATACAACGGAGGAACACTTCGATGAACTACTTCAACCCAGTTTGGATTTCTGTAGAAAGTCTTGAGTTTGACTTCTCAATGTCGCGTGGTAGAATCCATGTTCCATTGTGGCGGCTTACTCGTTCTTATTGCGGTTCATCCACACCTGCGGTAAATAGTGGTCATCGGGTGTCCTATGGCCCAAGCGTGTGCGTTATGCTCTTTGTTGTTGCGGGAATCAAGCACTAGCGGGATCTAGATGAGTTTTAGAGGACTATAGGTTCGATCCACTCCAGAAGAGTTGGGTGCGCAACCCTCTCTTATCCGTCTTAGTCAAGTGGTTGAAGGGTGTGCCAAAGTATATTCACCACAACTATTAGACTTCTTTTAAGTGTATCGAGATAAAGAAAAGAACCTTTATAGGTGAGAGGTGACACCTCAAAATGCAAAGCCCTTAATCAATACTTGAGAAGTTTCATCCATCACAATCATGTCTATTTTTTTTAGTCAGAGGGGCTCTAGGTTTTTTTGGAATAAACGATCCATTTATAGATGTGGATACTATAGTAGAGGTCAAATACCCATGGATTTTTTGTTTGTTTACTGGCAGAAATGAAGGATTTTTCACGGAGTGTCTAGTCTCATATTGGATCTTCCTCTAAAAGAGCCGCATCAGTAAGAGGGATGATATATTAACAGATAGATCCCTGGACCATTTGCTGCCTACTTTACTGGCCCTACCCCCTACTTGAATGAAAGCACTACACCAATTGATCAAATTTTTCTTATTCCTTACTCTATTGGCTGGCTCACAAGACTACTTGACCAGGGGAACCACTTTATTCCCTTACTATTTATTCACGAAGCCCGTCTGTATACCCCTTTCATTTAGCCCAGGAGGGTCGAATCAAATTGGACAAGAACTAAAGATGCTAGGCCTCACTCCTCATGACAAAGTGGTCACTAAAGAAACCTTTCAAGGCAAGGGTTTTTCAATATGAATTTAGACGGAGAGGAAGAATCCCAGAGTCACCAATATGGGGCCCTCTACACTTTTCTTCTCTCCTCGGGCGGGCAAGGTCAACTGAGAGGAAGGCACTGACATCTCTCTTTGGAGATGAAACCTGACATTGATTGTGCCTCCATTGTTGGAAAGGATAACGCTGGATCTTTAGCGGGATCATAGACAGAGGAAAGGTATAGTCTCAAGGACAAATAAGGAAAAGAAGGGGATCTTGCTTACTGAAAAAAGAATGGGAAGAGTGGGAAAGAAGCATCGACTAGACAGTTCGGGACATGAAAAAAAAGGAAAAAGAAGGAAGAAAGAAAAGAAGGCATTTAAGAAAGGTCAAGGAAGGAGGGCATTCAGGGATGGATCGATCAGGGTGAGACGGGGGAAAGCAAAAAGCAAGAAATGGGAAAATGTTTCAGTGATCTCTCACTTTAGGGTTTCGGGTATCAAAAGAAAAGTGAGCCTATCATCCTCAGGCCATTCAAACTAAATTGATGGGTAGTCCGTCTAGCAAAAAACACTTGATGAATGGAGTCAAAGAACTTGGTTGATCTCTTCCTTAAAGATTGTTTTCCTATTGGCTCATTTGAGATACTACCAACCTCCTTATTCATCGACACAAGTCAGGAGCCAATTTTTTTCATAAGGAGAGTGTCGGCCCGGGGGCAAAAGATTTGGGAATAGACAGGATTGACTTAGCCTGTCTCAGTACTCTTCTACAATGACAAGCAGCCAGCTGATCCTCGATTTCATGATTCTCTACTACATGGAGTGTAGTTCTTTAGCAAGGGAGGCCTTATGCTTTCAAATCCCGGGAAAAGGGAGAGACCAGTCTCGTTGATACGGAGCCAAATGCTTAGAGATTTTTTTCATTGAGTCTCGTATCTCATGTAGCATTAAGACATCAAAATGAGGATGATCAATTTTCCTTTTTATTTTGTTCCAAATCCAATCAAGTAGATGAGTGACTGCAAACTCGCTATAGCAATAGATCTGGCTATAGTGGCAAAATCCCTAGTAAGCGTTTAGCGAACTTTGCATTTTTTTGATAGTCAGGGAAAGTGGGGAAGTAGATCAAAGATAAAAAGGGGGGTTGGTCGACCTATAGAGAGAGGTACAAAGTGACTCAATGGAAAGGAGAGGAACAAAGTAGCTCAACTGGAAGGAGAGGAATGAAGTATCTTGAGCGAGGTGAGAGGAATGAAGTAGCTCGAGCGAGGTGAGAGGAACGAATACTAGACTCAGTCACTTCCTTCTTTCTTTCCTACCTTAAACTTTGAGTGAAATTCCACTCCTACTGACCGACTTCTTAGCTTCCTGAAGTTCATGCTTAATCTTATCTTGCCTTGTTGAATTTGTCTTTGATGCGGTAATCGAGATCATCCTGTCAAAAATCCAATAAGATGCAAGTATATCTAAACTCGATTCCGCGAACATCGGATCTGGAACAACGAATCTTGCAAATGAGAAGTGGATCCATATTGCTATTTTGTAGGGGGACTAATTTCATTTCATTCTTGTCTGCTGAGAGAATTCTTCTTCCTCACAGGTTACATTCAATGATTACTGCTTTAATGAATACCTTTTCTTGGGAAAGTTAGGAAGCAACAAACTCTTTCCTTGGTCTCATTCTGCCATATGGGCTTTCTCCAAGGTGGGATAAGTCTGATCTATCGCGATCCTAAGATCTTGATCCACGACTTAGTAATCTGTAAACGCTTCATACAAAGCTGAATATGTCAAATCAGGAGAATCCACTGATCCAGATAGGTGAGTTGGTATATAACCAAAGAAAGAATGTCACTCGATCATTATCAAAATGACTGCAATCTTTATAAAGTCTGATTTTCTTGCACTAGCATTCCGATGCAACAACAAAGGAAAAGGATTGATATTTGAGATGGCATGAGCTTGTTTGAAAGCTAATGTCGGTGAATCATGGATAACCGTCTTAAGACTGGGAATTGACAATAACAATAATAGGTCCTTTAGTCACAACCCCAACTCTCTTATCTGGTGCAGAACCTACTCTAGAGCTATTGCCAGATTTCATCTCAAATTGAGTTGTAGTTCTTCTTTAAAATGGAATTGGATTTCTCTCTATCAATTTCGTCACTCTTATCTACGAGAGCAGCAAACTCCACTTCTGAAAAAAAGAGAAAAGATCATATCGCCAACAACAAGTTTAGTCTGAAATGCCTCAGAAGCAGGTCTCGACTTAGCTGCATTATCTTCCTACCGATGTCATACTAGACTCTATTATGACCTGAGGGTGAATGAACTACCTTAAGCCCCCAAGTCAATTATATTTTCTTCCCTCTCAACGGTTAGCTAGAGGAATTGGAAATAGCTCGAGCAAAGCGAGAGGTACAATGTGACTCGGCCGTCAGAGAGAGGTATTGGAAATGACTCGACTGAAAATGAGAGGAATTCATTTTCTTGTACTTGAACTGCTGTAGACAAGAAGTCAAGCCCTAGGGAAAAAGTGTAGCGCTTATTGTTTAATATGTACGTAGCCTCTTTTGAGAGGTGAAGAATAGCTATCTTTCAGAAAAAAGAAGAGCAACAAAACTTTTTAGTACTACCAGACACAAGGCAAAAAATGGATTTACTAGAAAGATTGAATAGGAGGGTGAAATTTGTCCTTAGCCCAGAATTCATTCCTAACATAGACTGAACTTCTTCTTTCTTAGCACCTCATTTTTAGTGGAAGATGACTGAACTCGCTCCGCTTTGTAGGCAAGGAGCAAAGCCAACCACAACCATCACCTTTTCAGAAGAGGACATGCTCTTAGCAGATTGGAAGCATAACCGCCCTAGCTTAGCTCCTTCTTTATAAAGTGTAAAACCTAAAGCACTACATAGAGTTTCTTATATTTGATATTATAGGGTGAGGCTTCTTAAATCCCATTTGAAAGGGCTAGTATCACGTTGTATACAATTGTCAGCTAAGTAAATGGATGATGGGGCAGATGAAGAAAGAAAACACTTTTCAAAAGTCATACACGAAATCTCACCTTAGTTACTAAGACCTCTGGAAATGAATTTCATTTTTCCATATCTGAATTTGTCCTTTAGACTTTGATGAGCCTCATTTTCCCTGCCAAGTTCTATCCGCAACTCGAGCAGGTCATCAAAATGGGGGTTGAGAGATGGCTTTTTTCCAGTGAGCGTCACAGGGGGTCTCCTTTGTGAGCATTTTGATACCTCCCTATGGTTCTTCTCCCAGGGCTCATGATCACAAGATTCCCTCCATATCCGTAGATGAAGGGCGGGCCCGACCTGATCGATATCCACACTTCTAGAAGTCTGAGATGGAGAAGCTAGTTCGTGATGCTATGCAACAGGGGATTAATAGCAAGTCTGGAGATTGGAAGGCCTCAATGATTCACTTCGACCCGGTCCCAGCAGAAAGCATATTGTGAACTCCCTCCCATTGACTGTCAATGTGATCATGTTATTTGGCAAGCTGCGAGGAAGGGGTGCTTCTCAAGAAAATCAACATATCATCACATTGCCCACTCACTTCACTCACCTTGTCATCCCCTTCAGTGGAACACAACAGAGTGATGTGGTGACATTTGGAACATCAAGTCCTTATGGCCGAGGGTTAGTCATTTCATATGAATATGTCTATATAATGCACTCCCAACCCTTGCAAGGAGAGCAAGGGTGCATAGAGGAGTGAATGATCATTGTCTGATGTATGATGATGCTCCAGAAAGGGTAGACCACCTACTGCTATCATGCACGTTTGCACGAGTGTCTTCGGGTCCAGTCTTGGCTTGTGTCTCCCCAAGTCCACATCATTTCATAGTATCATCAATTCCTTGGCTCTCTGTTCAAGTACCTCTTCTTCTACTCGAGCCTCAGTAGAGATGATCTCATTTGTATTTGGATGAATTATAAACTTTCATATTGCACCGAAAAAGATTTGACTATTCCCTACCGAGACAACATAAACTCTTCAACAGATCCTCCTTTTTTCAACTAGTAGATCGCCTGGAGGTTTCGTACTACTACTCAAGTTATACGTGAATTTCTCAAGAGAAGTTTTTCTAAACGGATTGAAATTGTGAGATAGTTCAATTCTCTAGATCCATCTGTTGCCCTAGAGAAGGGGCGCGGTGTTAAAATTGTTGAACCGGAAAATGAGTTGGAAAGTAATGGAACGAAACAAGTGAAAACCAAAAGAGACAGGCATCCTGACTAAACACTACCCAGAACGATGCCCCACTTTGTACAAATTGAATCGATCAGTCAAACAAACAAAGACTATAGTTCATGATCAAGTTGTTTGCTTCCATAGCTATAAAATGAGCGGTTCATAATTCCATTTGATATGTAAAGTTGAGTTGTTAAATTGATCCATCAAGGATAGAAGGGAGAAGGGGTATAAGTAGTCGTCGAATGGGATGGCTTTTCTGGATGTCCCAGAAAGAAGGCCTCCAACTCTATGTGAGGTTTTGCAGAGCCTAATCTGACGGTCCTCATTCTCCCACTTAGCAAGTTGCTACTGTGGACAACAAAGTCAAGGATGCTACCAGAAACTATACCTGGTTCTTTCGAAAGATTCCTTCTTTCTGTCCTATCCTATTGAGAGGATGATCCCTGGCCATCGCATGTGGTGTTAGAATAGAAAGGTGACCACATCTAGTTACGAGGTTGGCCTAACTTAATGACACGCTTATAGAGTTTTCTGACCTGTGTCAAGCTCTTACTCGATGATCATTCAATAAAGTCATTCTGGATCCCTGACTCGTCTCATTCTGAGCCTTTGGCCTGTTTGACATTGGGTCAAATCTGTCATCTGGGCATCATCCCTTCTCTTGATCTACTTTGATTACAACTCGATAGTGAGTTTTGAGGGTCAAGGGATTGGGTTGAGAGGAGGGTCACAGTCCTGCTATACACAAAATACTTAATAGCTAACGATCGTATGACATCTATCCATCCATGCTAAAGTTTTTGAAACTGAGGGCTTAGATCGAGGGAGGAATCGACCTACAGAGAGAGGGACGAATTGACCAATAGGGAGAGAGAGGATGGGGATATCTTACCTTACTCATATATAGCCTCAATGAATAGAATATCCTGAGCCCAGTTAAGCACTTTGCATGCTATTCATTAAAATCAGGCACGAACACTGAGTTCCTTGCTTAAGCCATTGAATATCATGAGAGAGACCAAAGAACAAATTCATGATAGGAAGACTTTCCATAGTATTATGCCATGTAAGTTTCCTAATGGCTGGCATGGAATGACTGAATCAACTTGGCATTATCTTTCTCTAGTGCACCTCTTGCCTAGTCTAGGAGGGATGGTGTAAGCCCCATCCTAACATTATATGTTTGGGGAGGAATTCAACCAACCCCAAAACAAAACCAGTTTGGAAGGTCACCAGACAAAACTGATGACCCCAGGGAACTTCGTCTGGTCCCTTTCCAAGTTTAACCAGAGGTTCAAGTGTCAAACCAAAGACACTCACACCTCGCCCTCATGACCCATATCACGGTGAGTCATAGGATGGCACCAATGGTGATCAAACATTGGTTCTCCAACATGCCACTGTGTTGTTCACACACTCTGTAAATCAATCAACTCTATCTTGGTAAACCCAATACCTTGTTTTTCTTGAATCCAACAACAACCTTATAACATCATCGTGATACTGACCAACATTAGAACCCAAAGTGAAAGACTTAGCCCGACATATGACTGTAGAAATAGTTCCAAAATAGCTAAATAGTACGAGACTTATTGGAATCAGCTCTAGTCCTACGTGAAATGGATCAAATTTGTCTTGTTCTATTGGTTCTCCATTGATCAACACCTGGAATGAGGCCGAACACATGCATTCATCGATCCATTGTATCCAACAAGGAGAAAAATTCATCATTTGCATCATATGTATAATGTATCTTCTATTTATTCAGTCATACACTTTACTAAGATCTGCCTTTAAACAAAACTTTGGGTGAGCGTTCTTCTTAAAGTCACTCATGAGTTGGTTTGCAAGCAAGATTGCATATGTGATTCACCTCCCCTTAACAAAATGGGATTCAAACTGATCAGGCTGGGGAGAATAGCTTGGAGGCGATTAGCAAGGATTCGAGGGAGAATTTGATACAAACAATTACAGAGAGAGATGGGTCACTAATCTTTGATATTACAAGCATCTTGACTCTTTGGGATAAGAGCAATGAATGCTTTATTGACTTCACGCAGTAGTCTACCACTTTGGAAGAAATTAGGAATGGTCTTGGTGACTTCATCCCCAATGATGGACCAAGTCACTTTGAAGAAGTGCACATGAAATCCATCAGGTCTAGGTGCTCTGTCCCCATTTGCTTCCCTGATCATGACTTCTATTTCCTCCCTGGTAATAGCACAATTCTTGGATTTGCTCGTGGTTAAGGGCCGACATATCCCAATCTCTACACCATTCAGAAGTGCAAGTCTGGCCACTATTGAAGAACTTAAAATATATGCTTCTTGATAATTTGATCAGTTACCTATTCTCCTTCAATATCAAGATGCTGGATTTGGGGCATGTGTCTTCTGATCTTTATAGGGTTATTTAAGGAGTTATAAAAGAACTTTGTGTTGCGGTCACCCATTTTCAACCACTGTACTCGAGATTTCTATCTGATAATGGACTCTTCATCCTTCATGACAGTAAATGCTTCCTTCCTCTTAGTGTTAGCTGCTTCTCTCAATGGCAGATTTGTTGGGTCCAGATCCACTGTTGGTGAGAGCCTCATTTTGCTTGTTCTTGGGACTGGCAGTGAGATCTCCCATTTTCCCTATTCCACTTAATAAGACTTTATGAGTTTGAATTGATGTATGGTCATGTACATGGGACAACCTTTGACTTCTGCATTCCATGCTTGTTTCACGACCTCCTGAAATCCTTCTTTTGTAGTCCATGCATTGAGAAATCAAAAGGTTAACTCTTCTTTGAGGCATATCATAGTGGATCACCTGTATTCGATGGTCACTAACTATAGTAGATTGTATCTTGACCCAAAGGTCTGGAAAAACATCATGGAGATTCATACTTCCTAATGTCCTATCCAGTTTAGATAGAGTATGCCTATTACCTTCTTGGTGGTTGTCCCAGGTAAACCATGGCCCTTTAGTTGTCAATTCAAACAAGTCAGTGTCCAGAATTGTGAAAATCCTCCATGGAGCATCGATCGACCTTGCCTATCACCTACTATCCACACAGCATTCAAGTCCCCATCTACCACCCACAGAGCATCGTTATGCTTACACAACTGCCTAAGGGAGTCCCATAGCTTTGTTCTTTAGTTATCATCGTTGGAGCCATATATCGATGTAACTAGCAGTCGCGGCCTGCCGTTATCAATCATTTCAAGATGAATGAATTGCTCTCCCTCTGCTAGCTTGTTAATCTATAAAAAATTAGACTCCTAGGCTATCGTTATTCCACCGTATGGGTGACTCTCATGATTTGTAAGCCAATTAGCCATTGGCCAAATTCATCAAGTCACTTTCTTGACATTGTTCTATTTCACCTTTGTCTCGACAAGGATAGCGACACTTCACTCGTCAAATTTCTTCCCAGGCCATGTCATGGTACTCAACATCATTGAGCTCCCGAACATTCTAGGCCATAATGGAGAGGTTTCCAGTCATTAGAATCACCTGCTCAGATGCTACCAGCGTCAGTGAGATTCTCTGGGTCTTCATCATCTGCTAGGCGCTGAAATCTATTTGTGTTAGGCGAGGAAGTAGATCCTGCTGAGATAAGAGGGGGGGTACCTTACTTTTTTCCCATTTAGGAGAGTTTCTTTCCATGATCTTCTATTCCTTTCCTATAATTAAATATCCCCTTTCCCTCTACTCTCTTACGTACTTGCTCGGGACTCATCTGCACCCACTAAAATAAGGGGGAGTAAATAGGACTTGCTTTGGAGAATTCCTTGAGAATGATAAATAACGCCCATCTGTAGCTTGGTTTCTGACTTGAGGAGTGAAAGGATGGTAGTAGTATATGTTGGGTTTTAGGGGAGACAGAGAAGGCAGCGGAAACAAAAATTTTCTTCTCCCCGAACCCAAAACAAAGGAAACACATCAACGTCTATATAATATGAAGGATGGTTTGTAGAGGCATACCTTGTCCTGGGGCTTGCTCGGAGACTTTACCTCACAGCTAGTGCAGTCTTCACCTCTGGTCTTGGATGGTGTCTGTGCAACTCTTGGTCACACTGGGACCGACACCTCCTGGTCTCACCGGGACTGTCGGGATTGACAACTATCCTCCAAGTAGCAGAAGTCTCCTGCCTCTGAAGTTGTCACGCCCAAATCTCACATTAAACACAGACCATGAGATTAAGGCACGGCAGGTGGGATTAACGCATAACCAACCATTCTTCACTTGTTAAAACAATCCAAGGCATTTAATTGATAATCAAGTTTAAGCTGTAAACAAGAACTAAACAAACTGCAGAAACTTCTCTATTAAACTGATAGAAGATACAAGCAAGATCTACAACATAATACATTGATTAATATAAAGAAAGCATAACATTAATTTACATCTGATATACACATTCTCTCTCTCACTCACACCTTGTCCCGAGGATCGAGGGGAATTGACTAAGAGACCTCTAACTAGACTAACTACAAACCTTCTAACAACTAGGCGTTAGGATGAAACGATCCTTCCGACTCCTGATGCTGATGCTGACCTGAAAATGTTTTGAGTAGAGGTATGAGCCTACTCGCTCAGTGAATAACATTTCACATAGCTATCAATAATTAACTCGTCAGATTTATTAACTGAAAATAAATAGATATACAGTTTAAGCAGAGCAGTTCTATTGACATAGCCGATGAACGGACAAATCATCACATTTCTAAGCATCATCAGATAATAGACAGATTTGTAAATTTACTGTGAATCCTAAGTGGATACTCAATCATTTTATTATATGCCCTAAATATATGCAGTGTACTCTGCATATAAAGATCCGCAGCAAGTTCATGCTACGGCCCCACCGTACAAGACTTAGCGACACACCCGGGAAATGCTAAGTCTGACTGCCAGCCCTGTTCTGCTACAGGACCCCTGGCTCTCCGGCCAGAAACACAGGCTCTACGGCCTCAAGGCACTACTCTGAGTGCTCTAGACCCCTCTAGTTTGAGTACGCAAACATAGAGAGTCCACAGGGTTACCACCAGAATTACTCAACCGGTTGGTGTTGGATAACCCTCCTTTCCCAGTGCCACCGAAATTACTCAATCGGTTGGTGTTGGACACTGTACCTCAAACCTCGTGCCACCAGAATTACTCAACCGGTTGATGTTGGACACGAGTTTCACCCCTAAGTTGCAGATACCTCTTAGGGGTTCTACGGTGTTAGGGCATCTATTCTATTAATTAGTTAACAAACAAACAGCTTAACAGTAATATTATACTACAACTATAAACATAGAAATTCCTCCTTTCCATCGTTCATATCACACATTCCAAGTTCCCTTGGATTTATTATACTTGATGTACATGTTACACTGTTCAATATTCATATCAACTAATACTGTAGCAATAAGCATATAAAATGAGTTTAATAATGATCTCTAAATGAACTGCCACTCACCCACTTCGGTGTGTTCGTATACACCGAAAAACGTCCACAAACACGCCTAATTCTGCCCTTTACAGCAACGTGCACGCCGTGCACTTAGGCTGCACGCCGTGCAGCTTCAGTGCACTTCTGATCTGCTTTTCTGCACCTTTGCACGCCGTGCAAACTGACTTGCACGCCGTGCAAACTGATCTGCACGCCGTGCAAACTGATTTGCACGTCGTGCACCTGGGCTGAAACTCGTTCCGCTATCTGCAACTTTGCACGCCGTGCAAACTGACTTTGCACGCCGTGCACCTGCGCAGAAACGGATTTTTCCCCTATATTAGTTATCTGAAATGTTGCACGCCGTGCAAACCAGGTTTGCACGCCGTGCAACCTGGGCAGAACGGAAATTGCAGAACTAAAAACGAAGATCGGGGTCGATTCGGCGGACGATTCTTACCCAAATCGCTCCTATAGCTCCGGGACGACCTAGCAATCACTTGGCAAGAAGAAAGAACCGAGAAGGAGGCGCCGTTCGCTCCCTAGACCACCTCCTAGGTCGTCTTCTTCACGGCTGCAGGAGGAAGAAGAACACGAGGAAGAAGGAGAAGGGTGCAGCGGTTACTTTGGCTGGGGAAGATGGGGAATCGAAGGAAAACGGCGGAGAACGGCTAGATCGCCCGGCTTTCCCTCTCTTGCTCGCTCCCTTTCTCCCTCTCTGTTTCTCGTCCAGCGGCTAACGGAGGAAATGAACCCTTCGTTCATTCCTTAGGCGGCTAACGAAGAGATAAAGGAAAACCAAGGGAAAGGATAAGGCTGGGCGCCCAGGGGGCCGAAAATAAATTACCCAGAAACTTTCCGATATTGCACATAGGTCCCTGAACACCAAAAAGTCCATATCTTTTTACTCGTAAGTCAGATTCGCGTGATTTCTCTGGCAACGGATCAAGAATAAAATTGTCCTCAACCTCAGGACAAGAAAACAAACTAATGATACATTAACACTAGCTCAAAACTCAAAACACTATTAACAAGAGTGAGTACTCATCTCAACATAACTAGCTCAATTATGCACTAACCAAGGTACTTACTTACAAAACGAAACGCGGGTCGTAACAATCTCCCTCCCTTATAAGAATTTCGTCCCGAAATTCCTAAAAGAGAAAAGGAAACTTGTTATGCATTTCTGATTCAAGCTCCCACGTAGCTTCCTCTATATTGTGATTCCTCCACAAAACCTTCACTAAGGATAACTCACGGTTCTTAAGCTTTTTGATCCGGTGATAAACTATTTGCACTGGTCCTTCTACATAGGACACATCTGTTCTAAGCTGCACTGGTTCCGAATCTAGAATCTTATCTGTACCGGGGTGACACTTTTTCAGCATAGATACGTGGAAGACATCATGAAGATTTGCCAACTCAGACGGCAAATCCAACCTGTAAGCTACCTGTCCAATCCTCTCTACAATAGGATATGGACCCATATATCTAGGGGTCAACTTACCCCTTTTGCCAAACCTCAGAACTCCCTTCCATGGTGAAACTTTCAAGTAAACCTCGTCGCCAACCTCATACTCAAGAGGTCGACGTCGTCTATCAGCATAACTCTTCTGTCTATCCTGTGCGGCTTTCAACTGATCCCTGATCACTGATATCTTTTCAGTAGTCACATCAACAAGCTCAGGTCCAAGAATTTCCTTCTCACCCACCTCGTACCAGCAAACTGGCGATCTACACTTCCTGCCATATAGAGCTTCAAATGGAGCCATTCCAAGACTAGAATGGTAACTGTTATTATAAGCAAACTCTATTAAGCTTAAGTGTTCTTCCCAGTTGCCTCTAAACTGTAGTACGCAGGCTCTCAGCATGTCCTCAAGGGTCTGTATGGTCCTCTCAGATTGACCATCTGTCTGTGGGTGAAACGCTGTACTGAACTTCAGCCTTGTGCCCAACGCACGATGTAATTGATTCCAGAATCTAGATGTAAACTTTGGATCTCTGTCAGAAATAATAGAAACTGGAATCCCATGCAACCTGATTACCTCATCCACATAAACTTTAGCCAACTTTGGAACGTCAAAGGTTGACTTGACAGGAAGAAAGTGAGCAGACTTAGTTAGTCTATCCACAATCACCCATATCGAGTCCGAACCCTTAGGCGTTCTGGGTAATCCTACTACAAAGTCCATCGTGATGTGTTCCCATTTCCATTCTGGTATAGGAAGCGACTGAAGAATACCCGCAGGTTTTTGATGTTCAGCCTTAACCTGTTGACACACTCCGCACCTAGCCACATATTCAGCCACATCCTTTTTCATACCTGGCCACCAGTACAGCTCTTTGAGGTTCCTATACATCTTTGTGTTACCTGGATGCATGGCATACATAGAAGTATGCGCCTCCTCAAGAATTTGCTCTTTCAATTCACTGTTTCCAGGTACACACAATCTGTCATGAAGATACAACATGCCTTCATCAGAAAACCTGAACTCTGTTCTCTTACCCTCTGACATCTCCTGCATGATTTGCCACAACTCATCATCACTCTGCTGTAACTCTTTAATCTGATTATAAAAAGTAGGTCTGACTTGCATCTGTGCAATCAGCCCACTCTGTCTTGTTACCTCCAAATCCAAGTTCAACCTTCGCATATCTACAAGCAAGTCTCTCTTGAAACATGCCATAGAAAATGCATTGGCTGAAGAACTTGACTTTCTACTCAAGGCATCAGCTACAACATTCGCCTTACCAGGATGGTAATCGATTGTCACGTCATAGTCTTTAATCAACTCCAGCCATCTTCGCTGTCTCAAATTCAAGTCTTTCTGAGTGAAGATATATTTCAGGCTTTTATGATCGGTGAACACTTGACATGTCTCACCGTACAAGTAGTGACGCCATGTCTTAAGAGCATGAACTATAGCAGCGAGTTCCAGATCATGAACAGGGTAATTCTCTTCATTTTTCTTAAGCTGTCTAGATGCGTAAGCAACAACTTTACCTTCTTGCATCAGTACACAGCCTAAACCTCTTCTAGAAGCATCACAGAACACTGTATAGCCTTTTTCTGCTTCTGGCAGAATCAACACTGGTGCTGAAGTCAACCTTTTCTTCAAAATCTGAAAACTTTTCTCACAATTTTCAGACCACACAAACGGTACATCTTTCCTCGTCAGGCGAGTCAAGGGTGATGCTAACACACTGAAATTCTTTATGAACCTTCTGTAATAACCTGCCAAACCCAAGAAACTTCTGATCTCAGTAGGAGTCGTAGGCTGCTCCCACTGAAGCACAGACTCAACTTTCTTAGGATCCACGCTGATTCCATCTCTTGAGATAACATGTCCAAGAAATGCTACTTCAGCCAACCAGAACTCGCACTTGCTAAATTTAGCAAACAACTGGTGTTGTCTCAACAACTGCAACACTACTCTCAAGTGTTGCTCATGCAGTTCTTTGTCTCTGGAATAGATCAGAATATCATCTATAAAGACTAAAATAAACTGATCTAGAAAAGGTTTGAAAATCCGATTCATCATATCCATAAAGGCTGCTGGGGCATTGGTCAGCCCAAACGACATGACCAAGAACTCATAATGCCCATACCTGGTTCTGAAAGCTGTTTTGGGAATATCAGAAGCCTTTATCCTGAGCTGATGATATCCGGATCTCAAATCAATTTTAGAAAAGATCGTTGCTCCACGCAACTGATCAAACAGATCATCTATTCTTGGCAATGGGTACTTGTTCTTTATAGTGATCTTGTTCAGTTGCCTGTAATCTATACAGAGATGCATGGTACCATCCTTTTTCTTAACAAACAGGACTGGAGCACCCCACGGTGAAGAACTGGGTCTAATGAAACCCTTATCTAGCAATTCCTGCAACTGCACCTTGAGTTCTTTCAACTCTGCAGGTGCCATTCTATAGGCTGGCAATGCTACTGGATGACTACCTGGATATATTTGTATTTCGAAATCAATGTCTCTGACAGGAGGTAAGCCTGGTAACTCTTCTGGGAAAACGTCAGAGAACTCACGAACTACAGGTAAATCAAAAACACTGGCGGTGCTCTTCTCTGCTCTGGTGTCAACCACATGAGCAAGGAACGCTTCACATCCTTTCTGTAACATCTTATCAGCTACTGCATCTGATATTATGCACGTAGGCAGAACTTTCCTGTCTCCAGTAAAGGTACAAGAAAATTCTCCTAATTGAAAGGTAGCTTCCTTCTTCCAACAATCGAGTTGCACTCGATATGTCTCAAGACAATCCATACCCAAGATGACTTGAAAAGTATTTACATCCAAGGGTATGAGATTAGCAGCAAAGGTAAAACCTCCAAAAGATAACAAGCATCCGGGACAGGACTCAGACAAAACTGTTGGTCCACCTAGTGGAACCCTCAACACTAACTCATCTGTCAACTCTTGAGTTAACAGATTAAGTTCAACAACCAAATAACGTTGTATAAAAGAATGAGTAGCTCCCGGATCTATCAAAACTGAAACTGGTATACTATTAAACAAAAGCATCTCTCCTGTAACAACTTGTGAAGAGATTATACCTTCCTGAGGTGTCAAAGAAAAGAAACGTGCTGAAGCTCTCCCTCTGCCACGTTGTCCTCTCTGACCACTCCTGCCACTAGATACTCCACCACCTCTGGAACCAGAAGCCATGGAAGAACTTGGAACATCATGATATTGAGGCTGGAAAGCTTGCGATGCTGCTTGTCGGAACTGGGGACATTCCTTCTTGAAATGTCCTACTTGTCCACAGATAAAACAACCTTGAGAATTTGCACCCCAACACTGACCAGTATGTGGCCTTCCACAATTGCTACACGGTGGTGTCTCTTGTCTCTGGGGACCTGTCACTGACATTGACGATCCTGAAGACTGTCCACTAGTGGCACTGTTCCATCTTCCTGGGTTATATCCTCCTCTACCTCTAGAAGTAGTGACATTCTCAGATCTCTGTCTGCCAAAACAACCAAAGCCACGCCCAAGTTTAGAAAAGAAACCTCTACCTCCACCTCTGAATCCACCACTGGACGGTCCTCCACTGAACTCTGCAGATCTCTTCTTAGACTCGGGCACCCTGTCAGCATTCACAGATTCTTCAACTTGTCTAGCAGCCTCAACAAACTCACCAAAATTCTCTCTGTTCCTCCTACTAGTAGCAGAAACTGTATGCCGGATCTCTGGCCTTAGTCCTTCCTGAAACCTTCTGCATCTCTCTATGTTGTCAGGAACAAGCTGTGGACAGAAATTAGCTAACCGTGTGAAAAGCGCTTCATACTCTGTAACTGTCATGTTCCCCTGCTTGATATTCTGCAACTGCCTGATTTTCTCATTAAGGAAAGTGGGTGGATAGAATTTGAGATGAAACTCCTCAGAGAAATCCTGCCAGGAAAGCTCTGTACCCCTCCTCTTTTCTTCTACACCACGCCACCACAACTCTGCATCGCCTGTCAAAAGATAGACTGCATGATTGATCTTCTTATCTTCTGGAAGCCCCATCAGACGAAAGACCTTCTCTATCTGTCTAAACCATTCATCAGCTTCTGCGGGATCTGTGGTGCCACTGAACTCTGTGCCACCAAGCTTCTTTACAAGCTCATAAGATCGCATCACATCTTTACTGCTGGTGGAAGAAGATTCTCGCCTATCAGCCTTGTACTTTTCTTTGGTTTCCAGAAACATCCTGTACATCCGGGATGCTTCATCCACGTGGTCACCACCACCTGGACCCAAGTACAAAGGATCAGGGCCAACATGGCTCTCGGCCTGATCATCGCGATCAAAGCCTCTTCCTGCCATCTGCAATGATATAACAGAATATTTCCTGTTAGAAAACTACAGATAGAAGAAAGACACCTAAACCTTAATCCTATTGGTCTCTTATCATCCCCTGACTTGGACTCTGAGTAACTATGTACTCAACCTACGCTCTGATACCAAGAGTTGTCACGCCCAAATCTCACATTAAACACAAACCATGAGATTAAGGCACGGCAGGTGGGATTAACGCATAACCAACCATTCTTCACTTGTTAAAACAATCCAAGGCATTTAATTGATAATCAAGTTTAAGCTGTAAACAAGAACTAAACAAACTGCAAAAACTTCTCTATTAAACTGATAGAAGATACAAGCAAGATCTACAACATAATACATTGATTAATATAAAGAAAGCATAACATTAATTTACATCTGATATACACATTCTCTCCCTCACTCACACCTTGTCCCGAGGATCGAGGGGAATGGACTAAGAGACCTCTAACTAGACTAACTACAAACCTTCTAACAACTAGGCGTTAGGATGAAACGATCCTTCCGACTCCTGATGCTGATGCTGACCTGAAAATGTTTTGAGTAGAGGTATGAGCCTACTCGCTCAGTGAATAACATTTCACATAGCTATCAATAATTAACTCGTCAGATTTATTAACTGAAAATAAATAGATATACAGTTTAAGCAGAGCAGTTCTATTGACATAGCCGATGAACGGACAAATCATCACATTTCTAAGCATCATCAGATAATAGACAGATTTGTAAATTTACTGTGAATCCTAAGTGGATACTCAATCATTTTATTATATGCCCTAAATATATGCAGTGTACTCTGCATATAAAGATCCGCAGCAAGTTCATGCTACGGCCCCACCGTACAAGACTTAGCGACACACCCGGGAAATGCTAAGTCTGACTGCCAGCCCTGTTCTGCTACAGGACCCCTGGCTCTCCGGCCAGAAACACAGGCTCTACGGCCTCAAGGCACTACTCTGAGTGCTCTAGACCCCTCTAGTTTGAGTACGCAAACATAGAGAGTCCACAGGGTTACCACCAGAATTACTCAACCGGTTGGTGTTGGATAACCCTCCTTTCCCAGTGCCACCGAAATTACTCAATCGGTTGGTGTTGGACACTGTACCTCAAACCTCGTGCCACCAGAATTACTCAACCGGTTGATGTTGGACACGAGTTTCACCCCTAAGTTGCAGATACCTCTTAGGGGTTCTACGGTGTTAGGGCATCTATTCTATTAATTAGTTAACAAACAAACAGCTTAACAGTAATATTATACTACAACTATAAACATAGAAATTTCTCCTTTCCATCGTTCATATCACACATTCCAAGTTCCCTTGGATTTATTATACTTGATGTACATGTTACACTGTTCAATATTCATATCAACTGATACTGTAGCAATAAGCATATAAAATGAGTTTAATAATGATCTCTAAATGAACTGCCACTCACCCACTTCGGTGTGTTCGTATACACCGAAAAACGTCCACAAACACGCCTAATTCTGCCCTTTACAGCAACGTGCACGCCGTGCACTTAGGCTGCACGCCGTGCACCTTCAGTGCACTTCTGATCTGCTTTTCTGCACCTTTGCACGCCGTGCAAACTGACTTGCACGCCGTGCAAACTGATCTGCACGCCGTGCAAACTGATTTGCACGTCGTGCACCTGGGCTGAAACTCGTTCCGCTATCTGCAACTTTGCACGCCGTGCAAACTGACTTTGCACGTCGTGCACCTGCGCAGAAACGGATTTTTCCCCTATATTAGTTATCTGAAATGTTGCACGCCGTGCAAACCAGGTTTGCACGCCGTGCAACCTGGGCAGAACGGAAATTGCAGAACTAAAAATGAAGATCGGGGTCGATTCGGCGGACGATTCTTACCCAAATCGCTCCTATAGCTCCGGGACGACCTAGCAATCACTTGGCAAGAAGAAAGAATCGAGAAGGAGGCGCCGTTCGCTCCCTAGACCACCTCCTAGGTCGTCTTCTTCACGGCTGCAGGAGGAAGAAGAACACGAGGAAGAAGGAGAAGGGTGCAGCGGTTGCTTTGGCTGGGGAAGATGGGGAATCGAAGGAAAACGGCGGAGAACGGCTAGATCGCCCGGCTTTCCCTCTCTTGCTCGCTCCCTTTCTCCCTCTCTGTTTCTCGTCCAGCGGCTAACGGAGGAAATGAACCCTTCGTTCATTCCTTAGGCGGCTAACGAAGAGATAAAGGAAAACCAAGGGAAAGGATAAGGCTGGGCGCCCAGGGGGCCGAAAATAAATTACCCAGAAACTTTCCGATATTGCACATAGGTCCCTGAACACCAAAAAGTCCATATCTTTTTACTCGTAAGTCAGATTCGCGTGATTTCTCTGGAAACGGATCAAGAATAAAATTGTCCTCAACCTCAGGACAAGAAAACAAACTAATGATACATTAACACTAGCTCAAAACTCAAAACACTATTAACAAAAGTGAGTACTCATCTCAACATAACTAGCTCAATTATGCACTAACCAAGGTACTTACTTACAAAACGAAACGCGGGTCGTAACAGAAGTAGTCCACACAGACCACCTGGAACTCTGATCTCCTTATCCCACAAGGAATCGAAAGGAGTCACACCCTCCTGTTGGCGTATTAGTCACCGACACACTCTCCTTCCACTAGTCGCTTTCTGTAGTTGTCTTTCCCTTGCCATGCCTCCCTTATCGGGTAGCACTTGCTCGGGCTCTCTCGATTACTAAAACTAGAGAGAATGACAACTTTACAGAGCAACGGGTGTACTGAGTTGTTGTTCTGAGAAGCCCCCACTACTCCTATATATATAGGAGGGTCATGGGACATGGTTCTCTATCCTGGGAAATGCGGGATTAAAGCAGGAGTAGAAGGGTTCGAGATTTTCCACAAAACAACCAACTTGCGACAGCTGAACCGATCATTTCAACCCTGAAACAATTGTTTGGTGACCTCAATCAATCATTTCAACCTGAACCGATCGTTTGGGACACCTGAGCCGATCAGTTCATCACATGAGCTGATCCGTTCGTGGTCCTGGTCCAACTCAAATTGACTTTCAAATTTGTCTCCGATTAATCAAATATTAATCCTTGTCCAAATCGAATTTGTACAAGTGAAACAAATTGTATTTGCAAAATAGTCTTCTCACTTTCCCAACGATCTCAGTTAGACCAGTTGAGCCGATCGGTTCAACTCTTGAATCGGTCATCTCAGCCTATCTTGAGCCGATTAGTTCATCACATGAGCCGATCAGTTCAACAACCTAAGCCGATTGGTTCATCCCATGAGCTGATCAGTTGGGGCAGCAGACTTGTGCAAAGCAGTCAAATGTAGTTTCAATCAATCTGATACTCTAATCAATCGGTCCAACACCTTGAACACTATGATATTGAGCTATCAATCGATTGAGTGTTTAATTGAACTATTAAACTCCTTTAGTAATCAATCTAAACATCATTTGTGGATAAACTCCTCTTCCAGGTTAAATCCTATGTGTGTGACCCTGCAGGTCCATTTCACGTTGGCAGTGAAAGTCCATAACACTTCTGACTTCACAAGCAAAGAGCGGTGCCTAGTCACACATCAGTGCTACCCAAGTGAAATAGAAAGCTGGAGAACAACTTTCAATCCTACAATCTATGAATGGTGTTACAATGAATGTATAATTCCTTTGTCACTGATATCCTGAATGAACTCAAGGCATGGAACAACCATCCTGTCAATGTTCATTCACTTTCTTGATCTCAGAGTAGATTGGAGGAGATATGTATGACATCAATATCGCATACTGATTCACACATGAGTGTGCATGCCTCTCTCAATCCTACTCATCAAGTGGCCATGGATATCAAACTCCCTCAGGAGGGACAAATCCCATATCTATCACTCACCCCTCAAAAGCCCCATGTGTCAAAGCCACCCAATCATCACCTTTATAACAACCCATGTTTTAGGACTGCGTTTGATGATGTCAAAGTGTACCCAATCACATGTGTTGAGTGTAGTGATTTCAGGTCAAAGAATCACACTCAACGCCATCACTGTAAGAACTGACTGTGACTACCATGTCATGGTTCCATGTGTCAAACTCACGGTGGGTCTGTCTGGTACACTTGTTCTCTAACAAGTACCTATGTGTTTGGTTTGATATCTCCATATCATGACTAATGAGATTCTGTCATCAACCAACACTACAATCTAGTCTTGTGTGTCATTGCTGTCTATCTACCTTCCACAATGACATCCGACTAGGGACATAATAAGAATGTACAAACTCTTAGCATCCGTATGATCTCATCGTTCAGGTCCTAAACCTGAAGGCATATGTCATTGAGTACTGTCATTCTCTAGACATTCAATATGTTCTATCACTATCTCATATGATTGAACCAGAAAGAATTGGAAGCTTGCCTTTGATCTTTATCAAATCAATCTTAATGTATCCCATCAATCATCCCATGATTGGCTCTTAGGGCATACATACCAACAAATTCCCACTTGCACTGTGAGCCAATCACCCTTGAATCATATTCATAGTGATCTTCAAACATGTCCCACATGTTACTGTGCTCTAGTGCTAACATAGTAAGTTATGGAAACACCTTGCCAAAGTTGGTATTAATTGCATGTCTCTCATCTCTTCATTGTACCTCACATGTATGAGATGGAGTTGCCATAATATGCGATCTAGTATTCCTTTGCTAACCTTTAGCCACATTGCATGACCAAGTATTCCTAACTTGTCACCAATGATCGGAATAACTATAAGTTCATCTCTATGAACTCCTAGATCCATACAGTATCCACTATTGTTCTCTAACACACGGATACTCGACATTTTCCTTTTAAACGACTTTATTGGAATGTTTCCAATTATCAACAAACATTCACTTTTATATATTCCATAAATATATATGTTGCGACTAATTTTCTGTCCTTTTCGGAAGTTCGCATCAGTGTAACTCTTTACAGTGAACCCTTCCTTATTTCCATAGAACTTGTACTTCTCAAGTACTTATCAAGTTCTTATGGTATTCTAGTAACCCTTAGTGGATCTAGACAGACATCCACTCGTCATGTCCCACATATGAGTTATCAGGATGAGCACATCATATTGTCATGTCCTACATACAAGATGATAAATGCGTTTTGTTTTTGCCATGTCCATACATGCAAGATAATGGGATGATTGCATACATGATAGATCCATATCTATTCTTAGTGTTCCCATTCTTCATAAGAATTGGACACTTGGCCTTGGGATATCAACTCCATGTAACATGGATAAGTTTTCTCCCACTGAATCTATGCACACTGAACCCTTCAGTATAGATTGCCAATGTATGCTTTCTCTTTTTAGGTCAAGAGGTTTTCGAGAACTATCTTTATAGATCTCTATTCCTATCACATAGGAAATGTCTCTATCTTCCTTAAAGATAATTTCCACTTTGGATTTCCATTCTAGAACATCTCATTTCACATCAACATGTGGAATGTGAATATGCTCCCACTAAATCATAGATCCCTTCTTTATCTTTGACATATCAGTCAAACCCTTTGACTATATTATCAAAGTAAAGATCACAGTTCTGAGTTGCTTGTACTCAATCAATCACATTGATTAGTCCATTGTAACTTATAGACTTCATTTGCATTAATGGATTCATAAACCTTATAGGCTGTGTCACATACACATCCTTGTTTTATTCCTTATAGGAATGCAATTTTAGTATCCTTATGCCAAATCTCTTAGTCATTAAGTTGCAATCAACAAGCTCCATCCTTCTCAAAATGTCATCCATGTGTCTTAACACTTAAGACTCACTCGCACTTATGGATTTCATCCAATGGGTGATACCATCAAGGTCATACGTTATGGTTCACATGGAAGTCATTTAGGATGTAATGGTCATAAACCATAACTCAAAATCCGGTTCCTCATATTCATCTAGATAGTTGATTCATTACATGACCAACTTATCACATAGATAATTGAGGTGTATTTGTCAAGGATATAAGAACTCACAACCCTTTGTGATTCTTAATGTCCTTTATTAGTGTAGGGTATTCTAAGAAGAATTTAGTTATTTGATAATCATCCTCTAACTCCTTAGAGTATGACTCCTTCTTGATTTAGACATCACCATGCCTTAATCATGAGCTTACTATGATACACTATCATAATCACTCATAAGGATCTCAAACATTTGGTTCAAGTATTTCATTCATTGATCTCATCAAGAATTAACACTTTACCAAATTCGTACTTCATATACGATATTCTTTTTTTTTAGAAGTCAGGAGGTTCTTTTATTCATCCCGCCCTCCTCTTGCAGGCATAAAACTAGAATTTAGTACATTATCAGCTACAAAATAAAATTTGGTAGGACTCCTACCATTACAAAGAGGAAAGGGAATAGGTTGACCCACAGGGTCGACAGGAGGGTTCGTATAGGTACGACCCTCCTTGTGGTTTTTTAGGTGGTGTTTGGACAGAGCATCCACCAACATGTTATGTTCTCTCGAATAATTCACAATATGTAACTCTGGATTGTCATTGAGCATCTTGTGGATGGACTGAATCCACTTCGTGAAGGCCGGGAAGTTCTCTATAGACCCATCAATAGCTTTGATGGCCTTAGAGCTATCAGTAACAATAGAGACAGGACCCACTAAATTCGCAGTATAGATTCTAAGGGCAAATTTAATAGCTCATATCTCAGCTTCTGTCACAGAATCTGCATGGATATAAGTAGCTGATCCTCCTAGCCATAGTCTATTCTCATTCAGCACCGTCATCGCTATAGCCGCCTCCTTGTCTTTGACCGCCGCATCAACAAACACGATCTTGTGTTCCTTCGACACTTCAGTATCTCCATTATTAGCTTCCTGAACCATATATTTAACCTGATCCTTCTTACGGTTCCCTATAGCGATATTAGTACAGAGGTTGTCAATTTGAGTAATCTGTTTAGCTGTGCTAACATGAACATTTTCAAAAACCATGGTGTTCCTTGTCTACCAGATGATCCAGCAAGTAACAGCAAATTGGACAATGTCTGCCACTTTGCCATGCAGATGACTCGTCAGCCACTGTTGAATCGAGGAATGACTCGGCGCATTCCTGTTATCTCGGTTGAGCTTGATCCATATTTCTCTCACATAAGGACAACCCCTAAGGGCGTGAAGGATGTCTTCTTCTTGTGCCTCACACCTAGGACATATGGCACTATCCGTGAAGGACCGTTGCTTGCGTCTCCCATTCGTCATAATAGCTTCATGGGCAACTAGCCAAAGAAAAACCTTTATTTTGCTCGGTATCTGTAGATTCCAAATCGTAAGCCAAATGTAATTACTTGGTACTGGTTATCCGCATGAATGAGATCATATGCAGAAGACGTGGTGTAATAACCACTCTTGTCATGCAACCAACACCACTTGTCCTCACCATTGCTTCCAGATGGGACCTGTAGATTGTTAATATCTTTCACACAGTAATCAAGAAGATAAATACGGAGGAAATCATTGTCCCAATTTCCCTCAAGATTTCGCAAGCATCCAGCAGTAAGATCAGTAATTTGGTTGTTAATGGGTGTGATGCAGTAATCTCGCAGTTGTTTATAACCTCGAACCCAGTGGTCCGTCCACACTGCCGTAGTTTCCCCATTCTCCACCATTTTAATGCAGTTGTCTTTGATAAATTTTAGGCCTGCATAAATACTTCTCCAGAAGGGGGTCACTCGGATGCGCGAGTTATCTTTGAAGTTCTTATATTTTAAAAGCAGTCCCTTAGCCCAGAGAGAGTTCTTGTTAATAAGAATCTTCCACGAATTCTTCCAAAGAAGAGCTTTGTTCCAATCCGCCATGGATTTTATACCCAGACCACCATTATTGGTGCTCATACTAACTTTCTTCCATGCAACCAAAGACACTGGGTTTGTTTTATGACATCCACCCCAAATGAACTTGCGGGTAATTCTATCCAGTTTGATGCAGACAGATTTCGGGATAATAGCTATTTGCGGGTAATTCATATACGATATTCTTAAACACTTCAAGATACTCATATTGGTATTTCTTTAAACACCGCTTGAAGTATTAGCATTTTCTCCAATAGGTATGTAAATACATCACATGTATTATAC
The DNA here is from genome assembly GCA_963693085.1 of Alisma plantago-aquatica. Lineage (NCBI taxonomy): Eukaryota > Viridiplantae > Streptophyta > Magnoliopsida > Alismatales > Alismataceae > Alisma > Alisma plantago-aquatica. The sequence goes on from OY856414.1 coordinate 290,169,570, forward strand.
CTAATAGGATAATCATTCTCCCACTACCACTAGTGAAGATTGATTAATCATGTCCAAGAGATTCATGTCTCTTACTGGTTCTCTAACCAAAAGAGTCTATATTTATCCATCATATGGAAACTAGAAATGAATTTCTAATGATTTATGCTAATTTGATTGTTTGAGTTATCAATAACTTTTAGGTATCATTTTATCTTATGCATACCAAGTACCACAAGATAAACAAGGCATTGCCACAAAGATCATATCTTTGAAATATCAACTATATTGATAGTCATCCTTGTCTCAACAAGATGCAACAATAAAGTGTTTCTATTGGAAAATTGAAATAGCAGTTCTCAACTCTATTTCGTGCCCTTTAGGCTGAAATAAACTGAAAGGTACTCCTATCTATGGCAGCAACACTTGCTCCAATGACGAGTACTTCTTTCTTGGTCCTTTCACAAAGGCCATCACTTCTTTATAGATCTTACATATCATATATGTCAGATCTTCATCTTGGTATCATATACCTAAGAAGCGGTTCATTTCATGATACCTTAGGTGGAGATCTCCATCCCCTCCTCCTCCTTATTTTGTTCTTCCAAATAGAGGGCAATTCCCTCATTCACCCTCCCACGTGCCTTGAGGCTGAAGACGACTTGGATTGCTGGCTAGCATCAGAACACTTCTTTGCTTTTCCCTTGTCCTTGCCTTTAAGACTTACCCTTCATTGATCACATCAAAGATTAGGGTTTGTCTTTCTTCATCTTTGCCTCTACTATCCTTAACATGTACAACAACTATGTCAACGCTTGTCAAAGTTGTTCATGTTGTAGCTCATCATGAACTGTATGATTCTCGCAACATTTGCAGTATCATACCAATAGCCAACTCTTGGCTCAGAGGGAATCCTTCTTAGTCAGGTTTTTCAACATACCCAGTCACATTGAGTGTGTGAATACCTTACTGGATCTCCTTCTGTTATGACATACTAGGACAATGTCTTGGAGACATCATATGTCTCATGTTGTCTCTGCTACTCTTAGTTCAGAGAGCACAACATTAAGCACTCCACATCAATGGGATCCTCGATATGCTTCCATAAGCATACTTTCAGCCTTTGGTGTGGTGGGATCGAGTTCATCTGGTTCTGGTATAACTAGGACTTAGAGCTTTTGCTCTTTGATTGAGAACACTTCTCAACATCCTAACCAGTCATGGAATTATTCCCATTTAAGCTTGTCCTTTTCAAGGACCGATCGCAATGAAAAGTGATTGTTGTTTGTTGTCATTTGTACTATAAAAGGAAATATATGCAATTTAGTCCAAAACTCAATTTTGACTTATTTGATTAATTTGAAAGATTGATGATATAATTAGGACTTTAATTAATTATCGCTCCCACTATTTTTGTTCAAATTGATAGCCCTCACCATCAATTCGGAAGATTGTAGCGTACAATCTTCTAGTGGGTCAAGATCTTGAAATCCTCTGAGTGATGGACCAGCTAGGGCTGTCACCCACAACTTAGATCTTCCAGGTAGGCAACTTTTGCCAATTGCATCATATGCAACTCTTAAAAGATGTCATGTGTAACTCTTTGCAATGATCACCTCCATGCCTCCAGGTGCTAGATCCTATCTAGGTCACCTTGTTAAGTCTGACCCAAAGCCAACACGATGAATATGCTCCCTGCTAGGGCAAACCCACATATCCATCCTTCATGCTTCCATGAGATAGATGGTGCACCATGCTAGGGTGTACCCACACTTGGCCGATCAATCTTTTCACGTGTGTCACATTTGGAAGGCATCCAAAACTTTAATATTTAATGAGGGATTTGGTTTTTATAGGTATATATACATATCCAATCATCACAATACATAGTATGTATCATATACATGCTATATCCCATAGAAAACATGCGAAAAAATAAAAAGCGATGATTATGGCCATCCTAATGTGATTCCTCGAGCCAAGAGGAATCACGGTCATCTAGGTTTACATCATATGCAACCTATACAAGATGAACTCTGTGCTTTGCCTTTACTGGGTTTGATCAACTCATCTCCATGATTGATCGACTCGCCATCAGGCCGGTCGGTTGGGTGCCACCAGCCGATTGGTTGGCTCCTCCAACCGATCGGTTCGCCTGGTCGTCGTGCATCTCCTCATGGCCACCACCCGATCGTCTCGCTCCTCGAACCGGTCGTCTAGATCACCAACCGATCGGTTCATGCCTTGAACCGATCGTCTCATTCGTCATCAGATTGTACACCATTCTTTGACATAATAGGAAATAAAAGATCTATCCTATTTTACATTTTAATTGGGAAACCCCAAGTTATATTCGGGGGGGGGGGGAGCAAAGGTAGGAGAGAAATCTCGACTTATCTCGAGTTACATCAGGAATAAGGAGGTAGGGAATCGGTGCACAAACCGAGATGCAAGCAACCACATACAACCAAGCACAGACATAGGGTTTATTGTCCATAACCATGCTATACATCCACCACCAAACTCGTTTAAGGGTGACACGTATCGAGTGCATTCATATTACATATCATATATGTATATTGGGATTTGTGGATTTAGGATTGGACATACATAAAGACAATTTTATTCGCATCGTATGTAATAAATAAAGGCGACAAACAAAAATCGATCATATCGATAATCCTAAAGTATAGAGCAGTTGACGTGGCTCTATTACCACTGTTGGGTTTTAGGGGAGACAGAGAAGGCAGCGGAAACAAAAATTTTCTTCTCCCCGAACCCAAAACAAAGGAAACGCGTCAACGTCTATATAATAGGAAGGATGGTTTGTAGAGGCATACCTTATCCCGAGGCTTATTCGATGACTTTACCTCACAGCTAGTGTGGTCTTCACCTCCGATCTTGGACGGTGTCTGTGCAGCTCCTGGTCACACCGGGACTGGCACCTCCTGGTCTCACTGGGACTGTCGGGATTAACAGCTATCCTCCGAGCGGCAGAAGTCTCCCGCCTCTGAATTAGTCCACACAGACCACCTGGAACTCCGATCTCCTTGTCCCACAAGGAATCGGAAGGAGTCGCACCCTCATGTCGGCATACTAGTCACTGACACACTCGCCTGCCACCAGTCGCTTTTTGTAGTTGTCTTTCCCTTACTGTGCCTCCCTTATCGGGTAGCACTTTCTCGGGCTCTCTCGATTACCAAAACTAGATAGAACAACAACTTTACAGAGCAACTGGTGCACTCAGTTGTTCTTCTGAGAATCCCCCACTACCCCTATAAATATAGGAGGGTCATGGGACAGGGTTCTCTATCCCGGGCAATGCAGGATTAAAGCAGGAGTAGAAGGGTTCGAGATTTTCCACAAAACAACCAACTTGCGCCAGCTGAACTGATCGTTTCAACCCTGAAACGATCGTTTGGTGACCTCAACCAATCGTTTCAACCTGAACCGATCGTTTGGGACACCTGAGTCGATCAGTTCATCACATGAGCCGATCGGTTCATGGTCCTGGTCCAACTCAAATTGACTTTCAAATTTGTCTCTGATTAATCAAATATTAATTCTTATCCAAATCGAATTTTTACAAGTGAAACAAATTGTATTTGCAAAATAGTCTTCTTACTTTCCCAACGATCTCAGTTAGACCAGTTGAGCCGATCGGTTCAACTCTTGAACTACTCATCTTAGCCTATCTTGAGCCGATCAGTTCATCACATGAGCCGATCGGTTCAACAACCTGAGCTGATCGGTTCATCCCATGAGCCGATCGGTTGGGGCAGCAAACTTGTGCAAACCAGTCAATTGCAGTTTCAATCAATCTGATACTCTAATCAATTGGTCTAACACCTTGAATACTATGATATTGAGCTATCAATCGATTGAGTGTTTAATTGAACTACTAAACTCCTTTAGTAATCAATCTAAACATCATTTGTGGATAAACTCCTCTTCCAGGTTAAATCCTATGTGTGTGACCCTGCAGGTCCATTTCACGTTGGCAGTGAAAGTCCATAACACTTATGACTTCACAAGCAAAGAGTGGTGCCTAGTCACACATCAGTGCTACCCAAGTGAAATAGAAAGTTGGAGAACACCTTTCAATCCTACAATCCGTGAATGGTGTTATAGTGAATGTATAATTCCTTTGTCACTGATATCCCGAATGAACTCAAGGCATGGAATAGTCATCCTGTCAACGTTCATTCACTTTCTTGATCTCAGAGTAGATTGGAGGAGATATGTATGACATCAATATCGCATACTAATTCACACATGCATGCACACGCCTATATCAATCCTACTCATCAAGTGGCCATGGATATCAAACTCCCTCGGGAGGGACAAATCCCATATCTATCACTCACCCCTCAAAAGCTCAACGTGTCAAAGCCACCCAATCATCACCTTTATAACAACCCATGTTTCAGGACTGCATTTGATGATGTGAAAGTGTACCCAATCACATGTGTTGAGTGTAGGGATTTTAGGTCACAGAATCACACTCACCACCATCACTGTGAGAACTGACTGTGACTACCATGTCATGGTTCCATGTGTCAAACTCACAGTGGGTCTGTCCGATACACTTGTTCTCTAACAAGTACCTATGTGTTTGGTTTGATATCTCCATATCATGACTAATGAGATTCTGTCATCAACCAACACCACAATCTAGTCTTATGTGTCATTGTTGTCTATCTACCTTCCACAATGACATCTGACTAGGGACATAATAAGAATGTACAAACTCTTAGCATCCATATGATCTCATCGTTCAGGTCCTGAACCTGAAGGCATACATCATTGAGTATTGTCATTCTCTAGACATTCAATATGTTCTATCATTATCTCATATGACTGAACCAGAAAGAATTAGAAGCTTGCCTTTGATCTTTATCAAATCAATCTTAATGTATCCCATCAATCATCCCACGATTGGCTCTCAGGGCATACATACCAACAATATACATACATAGGGCTATGCCCCTCGGTAAGCATTCCTTTAGCAGGGATAACTTGCTTGTTCTTGTGCTTCCGTTCAATATCTTTCCTCTCCCTTCTTTGAGTTCGCATTAATACATTTCCCATTACCTTGTCTTGTAGGGCTTATCGCGCATTTCTATGTAGCCAGAAGCTCTATTCAATCAATCTCACAGGGAACTGAAGCAAGAAGAACTATCAATAATAACACCTTTCTTTTAGGCATAGAAGTCAAACTGGAATGAGATCCTTTGGGTTAAGCGATTGATCATGACTTCCCTCTCTCTTGTAGTAGATCTCCCTTCTACTAGTACTTATTAATCAAAAAATCCCTTCAAGCTCAGTTAGTCAAGGAATCTGGAGATAGCCTGTTAGTAGTTTCGATCTATGGGCTTTCTTTATTTAGTAACGAGCTTTGGGGAAGAGATTAGAGATGGGCTGTAACAATGAAAGAGAAAAGGTTTTCTTTCCAAGCTATGGAGTGAATTTAGAATGAAAGAGGAAAGGATTAGTTGTTGCTTTTATAGATATAGAAGCGGAGGCAAGAAGTCAATCGCTTTCAGTATCTCTTGCTTCTTTGGGGGGTTCAGTACGATGCAAACTGGCACATGATATATATATATATATATATATATATATATATATATATATATAATATATAAGGATAAAGGGGTAAAGGAAGTCAAAGTAATAAAGTCAAGCTCAAGCTTTTGACAGAGGATGAGTCTTTCTCCTCCGCTGCAAATGCTATTATCTCAGAATCTCAGGCTGTTGCACGCCTGACATCTCAGATTGTGGGTTGTTGGGACTATCCTGACGTTGGGACTATCTTGTTGGGACTATCCCGACGTTGTGGGTTGTGCTCATTAAAAGAGTTGTCCTAAATACCCCTGGGGGGCTGTCGTAGGAAGTGAGGTCTCCATCAGCGAAGTGGACCATTTTCAAGCAGTGAAGGCGATGGTCGCAGTGGGATCCAATAGTCCTCTCTCAGTGGGATACTTTTGTTCTTCTACTCAATCCGGTCTGTTCTTTGGTACAAGTTCCTCTTCTCTTTCATATTTCCTCATTTGCTTATACTTCTAGCCAAATCCTAACTCTTTTATTTCTTATTGAAGTGGGAAACATCAAGGCAGATGGTTTACGTGAGTCTGCAAGATAGATTTGAAATTTGATATCTGAATAGAACGAGAAATGGGTTCTGCTGGTTGTTTTATGGGAGGACGTCAGAAGCAATTTGTCACTATACTGATTTTCGGGTGGTCAAAGGGTCCAAAGGAGCACTTTTGACAATGCTTGGGCCCTAGGGAATGGGGAGTCTGCCCTGGCAGACAAGCTCTCCACACTCAATTTAAGACTGAATGAGCTCATCTTACGATCTGAGCCCCTCCTTTCCTACCCACGGGAATGCTTTCTCTTTCTCCTTGACTCATTCCCTGAGGAGGAGTCAGATGAGTGAGGGAAAGAGTCTCATAGGCCCTTGGGGAAATATATATAGTAGAGAGAGAGAAGAGAACCACTACTTTGACTTTTGATTTTTTCAACTACTGTGACAAAAGAAAGCAAAGAAACTCAGCTTCTTATAGGTACCAATAAGTGGGGTAAGGAGGTCTACTCATCAAGTAAAAGCCTCACTTTTCAGCGAAGACCAAAAACAATTCAATCAATGTGACTTTGTCCCACCAATCGAAAAGGAAGGAATATTCTGAGGTGGGCAAGGAAGAGGCAGAACATGTCGGGAGTGTAGAAAGAGAATCTTCTCATTTTAAAACTCTTATGCGCTATCCAATCTCGATGAAGCCAATGTATCCACCATGATCCTATCAATTGACTAGTGGAGTTTTGGGACTTCTCCTGAGAATGACCTATGGGACCTATAGCCAAGGTCAGATTCTATAACTGATTCAGATGCCGATAGATAATCATCTTTAAAATCTCAAGCAAAGAGCAAAGCCCAAAATAGGTAATTGTTAAGGGATTCTTTTACACAGCCACATGGGAAAAGGAGAAAGACATGCTGGAAAGATGAGAAAGATTGACATGGATTATCCCTTCAGGCCCTTTCTTTCCCTACTCTTGTATTCGTTGGTGTGTTAATGCCCTAGTTGGAGGCCTACTCCAGGCTATCAAAAGCATTCAATAGCAAGATCCTATCGTAAGCGATTGGCAGGAAGCTGGGGCTCAATTTTGGAAGGCCTCTCCTTTCAGTTGAGTCACTTCGTACCTCTCCCTCCACTACTCGCACGCTATCACAGTAATATGGTCCGTTTGAATCGTGTGATGACTCAACATACTGCTATCCTTTATCGACTTGCTTGCTCCCAGAATAGGTGATGGAAAGCCAGAACCTGGAACTTGATCCAACTGGCATATGCTCTACAACTCTTCTCTTAAATACAAAGATGTCGGCCTTCACATGTGGGCCATAGATAGCCACCTCAGATCAGGACATGCAATGACATACCTTCTTGATTAGAAATCTTGTGCATTCCTACCCTTCTCCAAAATGCTTCCGGTGGACGTGCACTGCTCTAGGCCTTGAGACTTTCTCGAACTATTGGTTCTGGCACCCCCACGTCTCATTCTGAAAGGGGCTCCCCAGGGAGGGATCACATTACCTCACTCTTCTTCTTTTGACAATTCTTCGAAAAGAAAAGAGAGAGAGACCGCTATCCTTCCCTGAGTGAGGGAACTAGGGCAGGCCATGGTTGAAGACATCAAGTCTTTTTTGACTTTTTTCGTAATACAACATGCTCTTTTGACCACCTAACATTGCACCACACCTTATCTTATGGAAGGGGCTTCTTGGCTTCCTTCCTGGATCGGAAGGATGGAACACAAATTGAGGTTTGATCGATTAAAACATTTGACCTTAGGTTTGCTCGTTCACACCTCTAAGGATTTAAAAAAAAGAAGGAAAAGATGGACACACGGAAAATACAATACATCTTGATTCTAAATGTAGTCATCAGGGATCAAACTTCATGAATGCCGCTGGGAAAGTTTGAATAGGGGTGGGGGAATTTGCATTGAAATGTGTAGGGATCAACTCACTATCACTACTCTCTCCCTTGCGATTGTTGGCACCAACGTGGTTGTTGCTTGCATAAAGATAGTCTTACTTGTACAGTTGTTGCTGGCGGAGCGGGCAGAGAGAGAACCGCTGGGAGAGAGAGGCATCTCACTTGTTGCTTCCAGAGAGAAGAGAGCATCGTGGTTGTTGCGTAGAGAACATCACGGAGGATGGGGGGGGGGAGAAAAGGGTAGAAAGAAAGATCATATGAGGAGAAATGAGTAAAAAAGAATATCCAAAAAGCATCGCCCAATAGAGCTTTGCCATGAGTAGATCCAAAAGAGGTCTCGCAAAGCCGGTCACTGTACACTTACGATCCTATCTGACTTGATCTTTATTTTTCTCTTGACCCGAACACGATAGGTTTGATCCTTATTGAACGAACATAGTTTCACACAAATTTCCTTCCAACGTTTAGGGCAACCAGAAAGAAAGCATAGTTGGTTCCATAGTCCTACAGAAGCCATAATCAATCCTATGGATCCAAAACTGTAACCTAGGAGATTGATGCACTCTAATACCCCCTATCCTCTGCATATCCTCACTAGGGAATATCCGTAGAAAACACTTTTTTACTTTCTCACTGGATTGCGAACTGACTTATCCTTTTGATGAGAATGCCACTACTCTAACTTACTATCTTCAAACTTCAAACCCACCTATCTAAGTATCCAGATTAGGTGAACTGCTTGGCTAGATATCTCCTCCAGCGAGATCTCGTGGACTCTTCTGAAAAGGATAAGAAGGGAGAGAAAAACCCCCAATTTCTGTTGATCCTTAGCTCCAACTCGCCTCAGATCCTTTTGCCCCTGACTATGCTAGATTGAAAGCGGATGCACAATGGCTGCAAGTAGAACTGTCATGAAACTATATGGATAGCAACTCCCACCGGATGGAGTCCACTTTGATTGCAAGCCTATGTCTTTCACTGCCAGTTGGTCCAGTCCCGGAAAGGAGACAGCTACTAGACACTACGGGCCAGCGATCTAACAGAACTGGCTTGTTGAACTCCACTCAGACTAGACAAATGACCTAGAGGATTGGACTATAGGAAAGTCAAATAACTTTCAAACTCACTTTCTTACTTCATTGCCTAAGGTAGTTGACTTTCTTACTTGTTAGAGTAATGAAAGAAAAAGCAAAAGTCAGAAACTTAAAGTAAACAAAAAAAATACTCCCCTCTTCTCTTAAAACCCTTGTGCCAGCGTGGAGCAAAGCAAGCAAGGCAAGATGCTACAATGAATGAAGAATCACACTTTACATTGACCGGTAGAACAAAAAGCAAATGAAAAGCTGCTCGACGAGCGGTTAAGCATCATCAGATAAAGCAAAAACTCTAGATTATTATATAATTGCTTTCCAAAATCCCATTTTTCACTTCGTTCAAAACCTTTCTTTTCAGTCAAGTGGCTATCACACCTCTCTCCTTGCTTGAGTCACTTTGTACCTTTTGAGGCATACTCTTTTTCATTTGAACCCTTTTCAAAAGGTATTAAGGCACGGGAGCATCCAGAGGCAGGGATCAATTTATCTCCTTGGGCTCGGGAAAAGCACCACATCTAGTAAGTGACATCCAATTTCATTGATTCACCGGATCTTCCATCTACGAAAATGGAAGAGATGTCTGTTAAGGTCGACTTCATGAAAGAAAGAAAGTTTAGAGAAAATAGAGATGGATTTTTCCCAGCCATTGTCAGATCAATTCTCATTCATTCTTTAATGGAATGGGGAACGGGCAGAGCTGCGAATATCAGGAATGGGCGATAGCCTATGACTAAAAGTGTCGACTATCTATGAATGCCCAATTTGGACACTCGGGTTGATCGATAAGTATTTAAGAAAGACCACTTTGGTTTAGAAGCGAGTCTTGAAAGTCTAGGTCTTCTACTACATCACTGGTGAGAGAGGTTCCATGTGATATGAGGGAATCTGTTATATGGTAGCTTTACGTCGCGACCCCAATCTTCTTTTTTCTTATGGGTGGGTCCCATTATTGAGACATCCTGGAAGGTAGTACCATCTCTTTAACCAAAGAAAGACTGACCATTGCTTTATCCATGCCCATGACTCTACCTTTCCATGCCTTTTGATCTTCCCAAGTAGAGGCAAAAGATGCTTTCATACTTCCTTCCGTGGAGGGAAAAGAATGAACCTTGACTTTGGTATTGACCATATCTATTAGTCTTTCTTATCGATAGTTCCTTCGCTCAGAGATTAGGAGTGACTATACAAGGTTGTCCAGAAGAAAGGTGTTATCAACAGTAGGAATATTCCAATGCTTAGCAACAAGAAACAATAATAGCATAGGTTTAGCTATTCGGAGTGAGGAGTGGTTATAAGAAAGAGGCCAATCAAGGCATACCCTGACAACTCCCCTCTATTTATATTTCCTATTATCTATTGATCGCTTCAAAGCATGGTCTGTGGCCAACAAGAAGGAATCAATGACTTTGAAACGTTTAGTCTGCTTGTCCAACCTGCTACTATCCGTCTTCTTCTCACGCATGTTGTTCACCATAACTAGATGATTCACCAATTGGATATACATAATTTCTTCATGGTGTGTTAGATGAGGAAGTGTATATGGTACAACCTCAAGGGTTTCCTGAAGTACCCTACATGTGTTTGTCATCTTCGTAAGTCTCTGTATGGGCTTAAATAGGTTCCTCATGCCTGCACGGCTTAGCTCCTTTCTCATTGATCATTAGGGCTCGAAGACAGACACGTCAATGTTCATATACAAAAAAGGATTGACCTTGATTTCTTTCCTGATCTATGTTGATGATATATTGGCCATGAGCAATGATCCCTCTGCTCTATATCTTCTACTCAATGATATGCATTTGACTGGTGGTTGGATCTCGACTTCCCTACTGACTTTCTTAGAGTAGAGGCACACTAGAACTTGTCTATCCCAACCACTGATTTACTGATTTCTACTTGATGGTGCCAAGCCAATTTCTACTCCAATGCAGATCTCACTTTGGCGAAGGACCATGTCACTTCCAGATCCTTCTCAGTATAGATGAGTTGTTGGCAGCTTACAGTATCTAGCTCTTACCAGACCAGACGTGAACTTTGCTGTCCCTAAGCTTGCGTAGATGATGCATTGCCCTACGGATGTCCATTGGGAAGCAGTAAAACATCTTCTTTGATATCTCAAACTGGAATCTGGCTCTTCATATCGACAGATCTAATTCTCTTCTATTATCTGCTTTCTCTAATGGCGATTGGTCTTGTCAGAGCCTGATGATCGACGGTCCAGAATCGGGTTTATCATCTTCTATGGATCTACTCCTATATCATGGGCTTGTAAAAAGCAAATTTCGGTTGCAAGGTCGAGCACGGAAGCTGAATACCGTTCCCTGGCTTCTGCTGCATCGGACTGGATCCAATCTCTCCTTTCTAAATCCCACTTGTTTCTTCCTTCTCCTCTAGTTCTTTTGTGTGACAATGTTGGTTATATGACGGCAAATCCATTTTTTCACTCCGCTGAGGTGGATTTTCATTTTGTTTGGGGAAAAGGAAATTGATAGTCGCATTCCATTTCTTGCAACATGATCCTCATCATCACCTCTGCTTTCCCCTTGTTGCTGACATCCTACTTCAATTAAAGCTCGCTCAGGGTCCAGAATCGTGACCTGGGTGGACCATGGCGGCAAGTCACTTAATCCAGCCTTGCCTCCCATACTCACCTCAACTTGCTTTCTCTCTCTTTTTGACTTGGATCTAGGGGCCCAACCCCATATCCCTGCTCAAAGAGATGGTCATCTGTGATCCACAGCTACTGGTGTCATCACCCTGCAAAGAGGGGGAACCAACCGACGATGTATGTCATCCAACCCAACCTCAGACTCTTTCCTATCCCTATCTCAGTCACGGGGCTTGTTGTGCAATTGCTTCTTCTTCCTCTAGACCGGGGGATTTCTCTCTCTTCGTTGCCACTCTCCTTCGGGTGAGTCTTTCTTAAAGATGAAGAAGTAGATAAGACGAGATGTTGTTCGTAGTGTTAGCTTCAGCGGAAGTCACCAGACTCGAGTTCCAACACTTGCTTTAAACCAATCATGAAAAACTACTCAAGGAACTCTAGTTCATAAGTTTTCCGGACCAGTTACGACAAACCAATCCCACTACTACAGAAACAGCCTTTGGCGTCGGTTGTTTAACCCCCTTTGGCGTCAGTTTCTGAGCGACGCCTATGTGGGCGCCGCTAAAGGTCGAACACTTCGGTGTCGGTTTTTTAACCGATGCCTATTTAACATATAGGCGTCGGTTTTTTAGTAGATAACCGACGCCAAAAGGGTTTGCGCCACAGAAAACGGCGTCATCTAGGACACATTATGCGTCGGTTATCTACTAAAACACCGACGCCTATACTTCAAGACGACACAGCCGTGCTTCCCTACACGGCCGTGTTTAGTACTATAGGCATCAGTTTTATATGAATAGCCGACGCCTTTTCCACCACGGCCGTGCTACCCTGCACGGTCGGGTTGTTTGTACTATTAGGCGTCGTTTTTTATCAAATAACCGACGCTGTAGGTCTTTGCTGACGGTTTTCTGTAAATAACCGACGCCTATATCTATTTTTTTTTATATCAGTTTGCAGGCCTGCTGTGGCTGGTCAGCAGGATGAGAACATGCAGTTCAGTTTTCTGAACTGCAGGTTTACGACATCCATTGATATCAGCCTACAAACAGGCCACAAACCTGCAAAATTCACAAAAAATAATTCACACAAGTAGATACATTCGGACATCAATTCAATTCTCACATTCACACATATAGAAACATTCAAATACATGTATTAACATTCAGAAATATTCATTTACAAAGTATCGTTCATTATCGCTATCAACATCCCAATTATATCTTACAGTTGCCACTGCTTGTATGGCTTTTGCCCATTCTTCTCTTATTTCATTTAATGCTTCCATCGTATATGGAGCATGTATATTTTTTAAGCATTTACCTGTTGTGTTGTCAGTTTTAAACACCTGTAAAGAGAATGATGTATATATATAAGTAATAATATAAAAATAAGATTGATATATTTCATACTAACTAATGAGACTATATATAATACCTCATGTATGGTATCGATGTCCAATGCGGCATGTCGGATAATCATCTGCATAAATCACATCACATAGTATGCGCATGCCCAACTATTGTCTTGTGTAGCGCACTATAAATTGAAATATACAAAATAATACAACTAAGCACAATTCACATCAATAATATATACATTGGAGTCGGGAACTTACTTGTACGTTCTGCCAATTTATTGGCTGGTTCTTTTTCCTTGGGACCGTTCCTCCAGCCTTTTTGAATGCATCTAAACCCCTACATATTAATATAACACAGTAAATTGCATAAGTAAATAGTAATGTAATAACAGATGTTAACAGATACAAAAATGAAATATTTCTCACCAGAATAATGGCATTCTCATTACGTGTCCAATTTTAGTGTTTAATGTACTTCCCGCGGGATCTAGATAATAAACAGTGAACGTCCCGGGGACAATAACCAGTAATTCCCAATGTCTACCGCTAGAGGTAAAAAGTTAACAATTAATAACTCAAGATGCACAATAAAAATGGAATTTTCTTAAGTCCAAATTATAAATAAAGTAAACTTACTTGACATTGAATGGAGCTATTATTATCGTCTTCTTTTGCTGACCAAAAATTGTAAAAGCATCTATACAGTATTGTTGAACATTATCAGGGTCTTTAGCTACCAAACTAATCAATGAAGGAATCAAAAATCCCACATGATCAAATGCAAATTGTTTGCAATGATCTTCGACTAAGTAGCTGCAAAACATGTATTACGTATGCATTAATATATAAGAAACCAGCTCACCGGATCTTACACAAGGTATATGGATGTATAAATAAGATCTCACCTTATCCATGTCTCTATCATTGATGTATTCAACCACTCATACATAAACAGCTCAATAATATCTTGTATAAATAAAGAGCTATCGTATGATTGTCCTGCATAATCTGCATCTAAAGAAACAATTATAGGGCAATGTATATTATGTGCCCGTAACCAACATGCCATTCCCCTACAAGCAGGACCTAACAGGTATGTTAGGTCAGTTGGAACCCAACTTGGTAATGCGGGAAGTGGAGGTGGAGGCCTATGTGCTCCGGTTGTCTTCTTTTTAACATGTATATATAATTTCAGATCAGTTGACCTCATATATACACATTAACAATTTAAAGTAATGTAAATTTATCTTACAATTTCAGTAGTGTAGACGACATCTGCTTTGGGCCACAATATCACCCCGCCTTCTGCATCAGCAAGTGTATCAATATCCGGGTGGGGATATGGCAATGTAGCTTCTCTCCAATCGGGTAACACACGTATCGGGCTCACACGAACGTAGCCCTGTGGCATTGGAGTCCCGTGAAACATTGCCCCAAGCCTGCGCCTCTGCAACAACGTAGTCTTGCATTCTTAAGCGGCATGGCTTCAATGCCTACAAATTTACGTAAAGAATATTATACATATATACATATCATCTTGAAAACATAACAACTTGAAAAGACTAACTATAATGTCATAAACAATACTTACAGCAGACATGTTAGGCGGTGGGTCTACAGGATTACTTGTAGTCTGTACATCAGGAGAAGAGTGGGTTGCCATAGGCTGATTGGAAGCCTGAGATGCCTGCCACCGCATCAATTCTTCCTTGACCTTCTCAGCAACTACATCGTTGACCTTCTTAGCAACTATATCCTCGACTCTCTTATTCTCCTATACATGGATAAAAGAAACATTAGCTTCTTATTATTGAATTTCCTTTTGCAGCAACATTCTAAAAAAAGTATAGGTTACCTCTTCTTGTGAAAGTCCCGCTCTGGGTTTGCGCTGGGATGGCCCAAAGAATGCTTTGATGCCCACACCAGCGCCTGTACCCCTAACACGTCCAGGATGCTCTAGGTTACCCAGAGCAACTGTCAATTCATCCTGTGTGCCCTGAGGGATGAACGTGCCTTGTTTCCTCTGCTCGTGCAGCTCCCGCTAATCACCATCAATAGAAATTGGTAAGTTAACAAATAATCAATATTCAAACGATTGCTCTAAGAGTTGTATTTTACCATTTTCGCAGCCGCCTCAGCAGTTACGGGCTTCTTTATTTCACCCTTCTTGTTTTGCCTCCCAGCTATCCAGATATCATGGCGAGGCATGGGTGTGGCAGACTCCTCAGTAGCAGCAGACTCCTGAGTAGCCGCAGACTCCGCCTGTAGTCTTTGGCGAACGCTTGCATAGCCTTTTGGACCCATAGTGTGGTCATGCACATTCAGTGCACGCCTTGCTTTTTGTGCGTCACTGAGGGCCTAGTTAGTATGCACATTAATGATTTGGTTAGTAGCACTAAATGTTAATCTTGAATAGGTGAATACAATGTATATTAATTAAATTGGGAGTGACACCTAATACCTTGAATTCTTCAGATTTTCTTGAAGCAACAAAATTGTCCCAATCTTCTTTGTCCAAGAAGTTCCATTGTTCAAGGGCTGACTTCTTCTTCTTATCACCCTCTTTTATGTATTCTCTGTTCAGATTTGTCCTATAATTCCTAAGCATCTTTTCAGCGCGTTGCATCACACTTTTACGATGCAACTTCTCATCCAATGCAAACAGATTCTGTAAAATAGAAATGTTATTAACTAGTATCCAAAATAGAATTGCAAATAATAGAATTTGTAATCTACAAAATAGAATTGCAAATAATAATAACTCACACATAAATCCTTCCATATCAAGTCTTTTTTCCCCTAAGGAACTTTATGCCAATTATCATAGTTAACACCACAATGGCTCCGAGTGGTACACCCAAGATAGTTTACAAAATTATTGCGGTTCACTCCAATTGCATTTCCTCCATTATCAAACTCCACAACCAATTTGGATCCACTGCCACTTAGCGCTATTAACTTCTTCAACAGAGTGATGCCCCTTTTCTTGTTAAGTGTTTGGTGCTGCGCATCAAGTTGCTCCAGTGCTTCAGTGGGTACATGTGCATCATCAACCTAAATTTTGACAAAAATAAACACACTGAATTAGCCCAATATAGAAATATAGGATATATGACATAACTAGAAGATAATGAATTTTATAGAAATATAGGATATGTTTTTAGAACTTACATTGGTATCCTCGCCATGCTCGTCATGGACAGCATGCTCATCATGGACTTCATGCTCATCATGGACATCATGCTCATCATGGTCAACCATCTGAAAATGTCATTAAAAAGGCAAACATTTAGCATTTGTATTAACTAGAAAAAGGCAAACATTTAGCATTTGTATTAACTAGAAAAAGGCAAACATTTAGCATTTGTATAAACATACATGTCTCTAAAATTGTAATCTTTTATCAATTAACAATCCTTCATTGTGATCTCCGCGCACATATAAGTCATCATTAGCTTCAATATTTTGTGGAGTTGGCAACCCAACTGAGAATGGACTGGAGTCATCATACTTATCATAGTACTCTTCTTCATCTATAGGATCTTCAATGAATTGTCTTTTACCATGAAGAACAACCGACCATTTATCATTCGCAGGATCATCGATATAGAATATTTGTTTCGCCTGTGATGCCAATATGAATGGTTCACCCTTTTCGCCTGTGTAATATGTGAATCCATTAATGTCAAACCCTTCATAAGACATAACATTCGGTTTTGGTTTAAAGGTGAGGCATTTGATAGTTTCTGTAATATCATTTGGTGTTTGAGATAGTTGATGTAAGACTTTATCTTCAAACGACTTAGTAAAAGTCTTATTATGCTCTCTAGCAAGCCACATTGAACTTGCTCGAGGATGTTGTCTCTTTATGAAATTGGTATGTTCCTCGATATAAACACTCACTTCGTCCATATTGTGTAAAATATACAAGTGAGCTTGTTCCAACTGCTCACGAATGATTACTTTCACCCGTGATCCCAAAATTCCTTTGCCCTCCTCAAAATTCTTGTCATTATCAGGAGTGTCATTACCACTGAGAAAGTCATTGCAAAAATCCATAACCTCTCTCGCCACATAACCTTCAATAATACTCCCTTCAGGCCGATAACGGTTTCGAACATCACCTTTAAAAACGCTCATGTATCGTTCAAAGGGATACATCCAATGCAAGAAAACTGGTCCCAACATTTTCACTTCCCTAGTCAAGTGGACAACAAGATGTACCATGATATCAAAGAATGAAGGAGGGAAATACATCTCAAGCTGACATAGGATAACAACCACTTCTCTTTGCAAATTATTGAGAGTATCAGGGTCAATAACTTTACTGCATAGACTGTTGAAAAAGAAACAAAGTCTGGTAATTGCAAACCTTACATGCTTTGGCAATATAGATCGAATTGCCACGGGTAATATTTGTTGCATTAGAGTGTGACAATTATGAGATTTAAGACCTATCAACTTCAGATATTTCATTGATACCAATCTACGGATGTTGGATGAGTAACCATGTGGCACCTTAACATTTACCAAGCATTCACAAAAAGTTTTTTTTCTCCTTTCTAGACAACGTGTAACAAGCGGGAGGTAAGTATGTTCTTTTACTACCCATTTCACGTAATTCTGTTAATTCTGACCTTATTCCCATTTCACGTAGGTCCAGTCTGGATTTTATCCCATCTTTAGTCTTACCTGGTATATTTAACAGAGTACCAATGATGCTATCACAGACATTTTTCTCAACGTGCATTACATCGATACAATGCCTGACTGTCAAAGAACTCCAATAAGGAAGATCCCAAAATATTGACTTCTTCTTGAATGAGGAATTGTCACTCCGTGTGGCCATACTACATTGTGATTTCTTACCAAATTCATTGACAATGTCTTTTACTCTTTCATAAACAACATCCCCTGGTATAGGTTTAGGTGCACTCCATTCATCATTCCATCCATTGAATGCTTTGCGCTTCCTACGATACGGATGGAATTTTGAAAGAAACCTTCGATGACCAAGATATACAGTCTTGCCGCCATGTTTTAGTCTTATTGAATCAGTGTTTTCTTCACATATAGGACACGCTTTAGCTCCTTTGACACTATATCCAGACAAATTCCCATATGCTGGAAAGTCATTAATAGTGCAAAACAACATAGCGTGCAAACGAAATGTCTCTCTTGCTGAAGCATCATAGGTCATCACACCTTCAGCCCAAAGTTTCTTTAAGTCATCAATCAAAGGTTCAAGATAAACATCGATATCATTTCCGGGTTGTTTAGGGCCCGATATCAACAATGACAACATAACGCACTTATTTTTCATACACATCTAGGGAGGAAGATTGTATATAACAAGCATGACTGGCCAAGTGCTATGTTGGCTGCTCAATGTCCCGTACGGATTCATCCCATCTGTACAAAGCCCAAGTCTTAGATTCCTATCTTCTTCACCAAATTTGGGGTACAATAGATCAATCTTCTTCCACTGTGGGGAATCAGACGCATGTCGTAGGATCCCATCATTATTTTTCTTAACATCTGCATGCCACCTCAAATTCTTCGCATCTTTCGGATTTGCAAACAAACGTTGAAACCGTGATATTATAGGTAGATACCACAACACCTTGGCAGGAGAACCAGTTTTGGACTCCCCCGAAGTCGTCAATTTATACCGTGACGCACCACATTTTGGACAATCTTTCAAATCTACATAGTCCTTTTGAAATAATACACAATCATTCGGGCATGCGTGTATCTTCTTGGCCTCCATTCCCATTGGGCACAACATTTTCTTTACCTGGTATGTTGAGATTGGCAGCTCGTTTCCTTCAGGAAGCATTTCTTTCAACAAAGTCAACAATGAAGTGAAGCTTTTGTCGCTCCATCTATTGTTAGCTTTCAACTTATACAATCTCAACACAGCGCTAAGCTTCGTAAACTTAGCACAGCCTGTGTATAACGGTATCTCAGCATCATGCACAATGTTTCTAAAGATAGGAGGTGGATCAGTGTGCTCTACCCTACAACTATCCAACATCACATCAACGATGTCTGCTGGAACTGGTTCGTTCACATTTACGTCATCGGAGGCAATTTCTTCTTCCACCCAAGCACTGCTATCGACATCTACTGGTTTCGATTCTGAAATCTCTCCATGCCAGTGCCATTCTGTATAGCATTGTACAATCCCGTTGCACATGACATGACTTTTGATTTCCTCACCAGTGTTGACTTTCAAGTTGTTACCGCAATGCCTACATGGACAATAGAACCTATCTGTAGGTTTTTTCCTATGTTCCTCGGCAAATATAATAAACTGATCAAGACCAGATATAAACTCTGGGGTGCAACGATTACGAATGGACATCCATGATCTATCCATTCTATGATCATAGAAAACAAGTATATATTAGGAAACAAGTATATATTAGGAAAAGATTAGGGTATACACTTACATCCTAAGTGTATAATGTGATGTCATTCTTATATATAATAAATGTGTACCACCTATCCCATCCTTGAACACCTAATCTCACTAGTAAGTGTATAATGTGTATTGGGTTTTCAAGAAAATTTCGGTAGCATTTCCCTGCTGTTCTCTAAGTACATATGTACTTAGAGAACAAACGGGGAAATGCTACCGAAATTTCCTCGAAAACCCAATACACATTATACACTTACATCCTAAGTGAGATTAGGTGTTCAAGAACAGTCCCAAACCGGGGACTATCCAAGATTTACTCCTAATGAGTCAATCTTGGACGGCTTTCTAGGCCAATAAACACATTTGATGTCATTCTTATATATAATAAATGTGTACCACCTATCCCATCCTTGAACACCTAATCTCACTAGTAAGTGTATAATGTGTATTGGGTTTTCAAGAAAATTTCGGCAGCATTTCCCCGCTGTTCTCTAAGTACATATGTACTTAGAGAACAAACGGGGAAATGCTACCGAAATTTTCTCGAAAACCCAATACACATTATACACTTACATCCTAAGTGAGATTAGGTGTTCAAGAACAGTTCCAAATCGGGGACTATCCAAGATTTACTCCTAATGAGTAAATCTTGGACGAGTTTCTAGGCCAACAAATACATGTGTTGTCATTCTTATATATAATAAATGTCTATAAACTACAGGCAACATGGTTAATCCTAATCAACAGAGCATTATTAAATAATAAATCAAGAAATCAATAGTTTCAAACAAAAGGTCTAGGAATCTTTACTAGACATTATATGTATCCCTAATCATCATATTTAACATACTACATTATTATGAACATCCAGATTAGATTAAGATCATACTATGTTATAACCATTGGTTTAATAACCCTATTTCCGCATGTACATGTTTATCAACTTTAAAACCCTATAATTCATGAAATCATTCTAATTCAATTTAATATGTTGGGATCACATAATTATATAATGACATCAGAATATATAGAAGAATCATAATTAACATGATTAACAACATGCTCATCAAACTAGGGTTTTCTTGAATATCATCTAATATTAGTGTACTAGACATTATATGTATCCCTAATCATCATATTTAACATACTACATTATTATGAACATCCAGATTAGATTAACTCTAATCAAATACATTACATGCATTTTTATCACAACAATTTAATCGATGCAAAAAAAAAAGTAGAGCAGCTAGCAGCGGGAAGACCAACCTTGTCAGAGGGAAGAAGGTAGAGGCTCTGGTGGCTCTGGCTGGAGGAGTAGCTAGCAGCGACGGCGGTGGAGGAGCAGCTAGCAGCGAGGCTGGAGATGATGGTTGCGGCGGCGCGACGGCGGTGGAGGAGCACCAGGGGCGTGGCGGCGCCTAATCTCAGGCGTGGCGGTGCCTAATCTCAGGCGCTGGAGCAGCAGGGGCGGCGGAGAAGGGAAGAAGGTGCAGGAGTGGCGGCGGAGAAGGGGGCGCCGGAGAAGAAATTGCCGGAGAAGGGGGCGCTGGAGAAGAAATCGCCGGAGAAGAAATCGGCGGCAGTAGAGAAGAAAAGGTAATCGGCTCGCAATGAAACAGAAGAAAGGGGAAGAGTCAGGCGATCGCGGGTAATAAAGCTCCCAAATAGCGTCGGTTGTTTCAAACAACCGACGCCTAAACCTCTTTAGCGTCGGTTGTTTGAAACAACCGACGTCCAATTGGACGATATTTTCACGAAATTGTTTGGCGGGAACCACCTTCAGCGTCGGTTATAAAAGGATACCCGACGCTGAAAGTGACACTTTTCGCGCAAATTTTCATCGCACATAGGCGTCGGTTTCTATCTACATAACCGACGCTGAAAGTGACACTATTTTTTTTGATCAAAATTTGGATTTCGCGGGCGACTTTAAGCGTCGGTTTGGTATAAACAACCGACGCTGAATACAAAGTGGTACCCGTGTCTGGCTGGTTTTCGAATATAGACGTCGGTTTGCATAAATAACCGACGTCTAATAGTATAGGTGTCGGTTGTCCTAAAGAACCGACGCCCATAAAAGCGACACTGAATGCTGTTTCTGTAGTAGTGTCCGAACCATAATGATTTCCTTTTTTAGTTATTACTAGCAAAAAACACGTGAGTTATATTTAAAAATATTAAATTTAAAATCATGTAAAAATACGACTGCCATTTATCATCACTTTTGTGAAAAAAATCAATAAATTTGGTTCTCAAATAGTAGTTGCTTTTATAAAAATAAAATAGAAGTAAGTTGTTCGAATAATAAATGTACTCTCTAACACACGACGATTTCCACCACATGTCTAGTTCTGAAATTACCCAGTCGGGCTACAACGTAACAATCTATGGTGGTGAAGACTTTCCCAAGCTAAATATATCACGGTGTATTTCGACAAATACATAAGTAACATTTTAGTATAAAAATATCCTCATTTTTTTACTAAGAAAATATGAAAAAAATCAATAAATTCGGTTCTCAAATTGCTAGTTGCTTTTATAAAAATAAAACAGAAGTAAGTTAGTCGAATAATAAATGTATTCTCTAACACATGACGATTTCCACCACATGTTTAGTTCTGAAATTACCCAGTTGGGCTGTAACGTAACAATCTATGGTGAAGACTTTTTCAAGCTAAAAAAATCACGGTGTATATCGACAATCTCGTTTCTTCCAATACATATGTAAACATTTCCGTATAAAAATATCCTCATTTTTGTACTAAAAAATCAATACACTTAAGTGGTTCGTTTTTTTAAATTATGTACCACAAAAAGCAATTTGCTTAAGTAGCACTTAAAGCAATCTTTTCATATAGCATCCAACATCTTCCTTTATTTCTATTTTCAGGAAATAGATTAGAAAATTACTAAAAGTGCTCGAATAATATATGTCAATGCTTTTTTAAAGAAATTAAACGTATTGAAGCTGCTCAAATAGTGTAGACAATTTTCTCCAAGAAATAGCAGAAGAACCACAAAAATGGGCACTTGAAGAGAAAACTAAAAAAAACTAAAGGAAACTAAAAAAATAACTAAATAAAAATGTACAAATAACATCTATCTTTGCTTTTGTGAAAAATCAAATTAGTTAAAATTGTTTAAATAGACGACAAAAAAAGTTATATACCAATTGAAGCAAATTGTTCAAATAGCACCCAACACCAGTTTAGTGACACAAAAAAAGTTAATAGAAGAAATCACTCAAATAATGTTGTTACCTCTTTTATAAAATAAAATCAATGAATTGAAGTTGTACTCAAATATTAATCACGAAAAATTTTAAAACTAGTGAAAGAACCACACAAACAGGTTGGTGATAAAAAGGTTACCCCACAAATATCTAGATGAAGTGACACTAAGATAAAAAAAAAGGCAACACATTTATGCAGTTAAAATAAGACAACAACTGGAGCAGCAGATAATTAGACAATTAAAACTTCATTAAAAATATTTTTTTCATCAGACTATGTACACAATAATTTATGTAGGTCCCAATACGTGATAAAGAAACTCAATTAGTAGACTCCGTCCAACTCTCTAAGAATATATTGTCAGACTTATTAACACGTCGAGATGTGGAATACAAAGACCGACTTATTCGATGAACAAACATCCATATTACAGGAATACACACACCACAATTAACAAAGTCTAAAGTTAAAAGTGTTCTTATACCATGATTAGTATTGGATCGCCATATGATAATTTATATACAATCAAGAAAAAGAACAACTCGGCTGAGAACTAATAAACTCTTCCTAATATATAAACATTTAGATATATTGGACCAATTAGTATAAAAATATATGTCGGAAAATAAAACTAATGACCACACACACATGTACAACCAATAAAAAGGGGCAATAACTACTTCCAACATGTAAAGACATAGATATAGTTAGCACAAAGACATCAGACTAATTGAATTCAATGACCACACAATCAAGCTATTGAAACACACTGGTAAAAAAAACATGACGTTTTGGTAGCACCTCCATCTATCTTCTTTGATACAACACTAAAAAAGAAGAAGATGAAACATTATATACTACTAGTTGAGTAGAATATAGACTGATTGGCTTGGATCGTCAAAACTTATCAATTGTGCTCAAAGCAATATAGTTAAATAAAATAATAAAACAAAACCCACGCCACTCGTTAGTTCAGAAAGAGCAGAAGAAATTTTGGAACTTATCCATTCACGGTGAAGTAACTAATTAGAAAAATAAAAGAATAAACTAAGAAATCTATTATATTATAAAAAGAGCGAGTTTGATGCCGCACTCTTCTTGATTCACTCTCTTCTCTCCTTTTTTTAAAGAAATTTTGCTCCTACAAATATTTATTCTCACACTCTCCTATTAACTTTTATTATATTTAATTTTATATTTCTCTCTCCATCCCACAGAAATAGTTCATTGATTCTCTTCTTTCAAACAACCAACACAAATATCTTTTACCGTAGGGACTCTTTCACGGCCGAGTCCTCTCCCCGCATATTTCCAACAAATTTTATATGTCACGTGCATATGCACGTGTGCGTTCACTAGTATGGTATCGAGAGAACAGATTAAGAAAGAGAGAAGCATTTTTCCGTAGTGGCTGACTTTGCATACTTCCAAGAGAACAGATTAAGAGAACGGAAACAAGTTGCCAGACAACTGAAATAGTAGGTATTCCGCTTTTTATATGGTAATTGGCTAGCATAAAACATGAGCTAAGTATGTAAATTATTTTTAATTGTT
This sequence comes from Alisma plantago-aquatica, assembly GCA_963693085.1. Taxonomy (NCBI): domain Eukaryota; kingdom Viridiplantae; phylum Streptophyta; class Magnoliopsida; order Alismatales; family Alismataceae; genus Alisma; species Alisma plantago-aquatica. The sequence goes on from OY856414.1 coordinate 290,193,825, forward strand.
ATAAAATCGAACAAATAGTTAAAAAATAGTTACTCATCGGTTAAAAATCAAAAGTAAGTTCTTTGATGATTTGTTATTAGTTAAAAATCAAAAGTAAGTTCTTTGATGATTTGTTATTACATGTCTAGTCCTAGAATCACTATGTCGGATGGATTAATATTATAGAGGGTCTTCGATCTACAAAGGACATATGTTGGAACAAATAATAGCATAAATGTCACCCTGCAAATATAATTTATATCATATAGTGTATGCTTAAAAATAGCAGAAGCAAGATGAATAGCAGCCGACAAATAAGACTTATTTAAGTTATTCAAATAGTCATTGTAAGGAGCGAGACCTGATAGAGGAGTTACTTGCTTACAGAGGAAAAATTAGATTTTTTTTTATAATATCAAGTACTATTGGACCCCAATCAGCCAAGGGCAAATCCCAGAACCAGCCGCGTACATGGGGGCACCACGACACACTCAATAACATGGGGTCTTGTTGCACCCCCAAGGGTTACACAACCAGAGTCGAACATGAGTCCCTTCATCGGGGATTGCCGAGCCGCACCGCTGGGCTACTCCCTCACCCCAAAATTAGAATATTTTCAATGTCACATGACAATCCTTTTTCAAAGGATGGTAGACTAAAATCAAGTACACAATCTAACATATACCCAAAGTGTAGCAACGGAAGATAAAAGTCCGACTATTACGATTCTCAAAGTTTTTCAGTAACATTTTATTTTTCATAAGAGGTCCCGCAAATATCTATTTGGTTTTATGTGAACGTTAGTGATTAATTCAAGTTAGGGGTGGCATGATTTGGTCAAGTCTAGCTCTAAAATTAGAGAGACAAAACGTTCTCAAATCAAACTTGACTACTAGGAGATTCCTAACTAAACTTAACTTGACTGCTAAAATAAAATTTTGTTAAATTTAGTCTAAAATCACTATGGTCAAATATTTACTAGTATGATAATCGACTATTTTTGTTCTAATATCACACATGTAAGGAGTGAGACTTGATAGGGGAGTCACTCGCTTACTGAAGAGAAAATCAGAATATATCCAATGCCAAACGTCACAATGATTTTGTTTGTAGAGGATGGTAGACTATAAATCAAGTATGCAATGTAGCATATACTAGAAGTGTAGCAGTGGAAGATAAAAGTCTAACTATTACAATTATCATATAGTTCATAGTTTTATCACCAAGAAGGGTGAGTATAAAAACTAAAGGCAACTAGATCATAGCTAATAGGAAACAGAGGCAACCAATCTACTCCAATCTATCTCAAGAAAAGGACTATCTTGTGTAGGTTGCAGCTTGGCAACTAGATCATAGCTAATAGGAAATAGAGGCAACAAATCTACTCCAATCTATCTCAAGAAAAGGATTATCTTGTGTAGGTTGCAGCTTGGGGTCACCTATGGCAAGATCTTGTCCACCTTTGGGGTTGGGAACATCCCCCACAATAGAATATAAGGTGGGAATTTATCAACAAAGTTGGTATGCGCTAAAAATAGGGATTGGAAAATATATAAGACTAAAGTACATCAAAAGGAAAGTTAATATTGTTCCCAATGAAGAGGGAGGCAAAACATCCAGGTGAATAGAAAAAGAATTCTTCAAATGCTAAACCACAAAGATTATATGAACAAATAAGAATGCAATTATGAAATTGTGCCATCAAATCTCAAATTAGAGAACAACAATACATAATAAGAACTGTGTGTGCAGATTATCATGATAACAACAAGTACAAGAGAATACAAGGTATATGTCATCACCACCATGTAGGGAAATATGGGATCAAAATAGGCAGCAGAAATAAAAATTAACTTCTATATTCCCCTTTAATAGACAATTGCATCAATAATTATATAATGGGAAGGATGGTTTACGAAATTATACCTGGCCCTGAAACAATTCCAGTGACAATACTCTCACAGTAGTGTGCGTCTTTCTTCAAGTCACATCCGAACAGTGTCAACAACAACTCTAAATTAAACACCACAGATAGTACATTACTTGTCCTCCTAGCGACAGGCAACAACCTCCTCGCCACTATAGTAGTCCACACAGACCACCAAAAACTCATGTCGTTCTAGAAGAATAGATAAGAAGGAGTTGTCCCTTCTAGTTTGTGTACTAACACCAACTTGATCTCCTACAATTGTTCTCACTTGCTATCCCTCCCTTTATCAGGTAGGAATTGCTCAGGTTCTCTCAGTTACCACAACTATAGAGGACAACAATTTCTAGAGCTAATTGATATGTCTGAGAAGCCCCCAATACCCTCCATTTATAGGAGGCTCAAGGTCAGGGTTCCCAGTCTATGTGGGAGTTGAAGGGAACGAGAATTCATGAATTTTTGCATCCTGTGATTAGCAAAACTGTTGGTTCACTGGTAAACCGATTGGTTGGTGTGTGAGGAGATTGGTTCAATTCTTGAACCAACTGTTTCATCATGTTTCCCAATCACAATTATATTGACAATAAATATCCAATTAATTCATGACATGACGTCAATACTAATCCTTGATCCAATCGAAATTGATCAATGAACCGGGCAGTTCATCACATGAACCGATCGTTTGAGACCTTGAGTCGATCGATTCACTAAGTGAACCGATCGGTTCATGCCTCATCTCAACCAATATTCATCCAATGGGGTTTCAATTAACATGACACTCCAACTGGTCGGTTCAACACTTTAACCAGTCTGTTCAGAGTCTAGTTAGTCAATTATTCAACCCTTGTTGTTTAAATTGAATACCTAACTCTTTATTAATCAAGTTTTAAACTATATCCATGAATGAACTCCTATTCCAAGTGTATCTTATGTGTGTGATCCTGTAGGTTCCAAGTTATGTTGGCAATGAATGTCCATTACTAATTAATGACATCACAAGCAATGAGCGATACCTAGTAACACATCATTGCTATCCAAGTAATTCAGAAAGTTGGAGAACAACTCAACCACAATTTGTGATTGGTGTTACAGTGATTGTATAATTCCTTTGTGATTGATTTCCAGATTCAACTCGAGGCATGGAATTGTCATCATATGTGTGACCTCATCATATAATTATTCACATGTGCATGCACATGTTTTTTAATTTCTCTTATCAAGTGGGTTGGATATCAAACTCTTGTAGGAGAGATAAATCCCATCTACATCACTCACATTCATCCTCGTCTGTCACAGTGCACCCAAACACCACCTTTATGGCAACCCTTATTCAAGGTCACAGTAGATGATGTCAAAGTACACTAAACAACATGTAATGAGCGTACTGACTTTAGGTCTAAGAACCATAATCACTACCATCACTATGAGTGATGATTCTGACTATCAAATATGGTTCCATGTATCACTCTAAATGTGGGTATGTCTGATACATTGTTCTCCAACAAGTATCTATGTGTTTGGTCTAATATCATATATCATGATTCATGACTGATGATATTATGTCATCAACCAACACACACTCTAGTCGTATGTGTCATTGTTGTCTATCAGCCTTCCATAATAACATCCGACTTGGGACATGACAAGAATGTACATACTTTTGACATCCGTATGATCTCATTATTCATGTCATCAACCTAAGACATATGTCATTGATTAATGCCATTCTTTAGACATTCATTATGTTTCTTCATTATCTCATAACTGAAAGAAACAAAATAAATCAGAAGATTGCCTTTATTATTAATCAAATATTTTACAATATATGCCATCACAATCATCATATGATTGGTCCTCTAGGAATACATACCAATAAACTCCCACTTGCACTTAGAGCCAATCACCCATAAATCTTATTCTAAGTGATCTTTAAACATGTCCATCATGTTTCTGCTACGCAAGTGCTAATCCAGCGGGTTAGAAACAATTGCCTTTAGTCAGTGTATTGCATGATTCCCATCTCTTTGATGTATGACATTTCGTATGAGATGGAATTACCCTAGTATGTTATCTGATATTCCTCATCTAACTAATATCTCCCATGTTGTCATAGTATTTCTACTATGTCATCAATGGTTGGAACATCCCATAAGTTCATCTATATGAACTTCTAGATCCATACAATATCCTTTGATGTGTTCATAACACCATGATTCTCAGTTTTTATTGTAGAACAAAATAACTGTATGTAGTTGGAATTTTTCCATCTTACAATTTTAGTTTTACAAATTTTAGACTGCGTGCATTTATTTTCTTTGTCATTTTAGAAGCTTGCATTAGTGTAACCCTTTACACCCAACTCTTCCTAATTACTGTAGTCTATGAACCGATCCTTAGTGCTTCTCAAGCACTAGTGGATTTTCTTCATGGCATTCCAATGACCTTCACTTGAATCTGACTAATATCAACCTTGTCATGTCCAATACATACAAGATAATGGGATGAGTACATTATATTACATACAAGATAGATCCAATTGTGAATGAATATGGCATCTCACTCATGCTTTCCATTCTTCAAGAATTGGAATACAAGGTTCTTTGAGAGACTACTCCCATGGAACATGGACAAATTCTCTCTCATTGAATCCTTTATGTTGATCCCTTTCAGTATCTTGCTAATATATGTTCTCTTGCTTAGGTCAAGAAGCTTTTAAGAAATATTTCTATAGATCTCAATTTCTATCACATAGGATGCTTAACCCTAATCCTTCTTAGATAAGGTGCTTTCCATGCTAGGTTTCAATACTCATAGTATTGGGATGTTATTCCCATCAATGTGTGGAATATAAATGTGACAACCCATCACACAAAGCGAGATTACTCAAAACCTAAACATGATTATCTGCTAATAAAATACATCACTAAAAAGAGGGTTAATTAAAACCGATTAAATTTTCACATTTTTTCTTAACAATATTAGCTTAAAAGCCCAACATCTCAGATTAATTCACAAACCATACCAAAAATATCTTACATTGACTCTGTGACCTCAACCACCTCATATACACAAGAGATAACATCCACATGTACAACATTAGAACACTAGGAAAGCTCGAGTCGACAAAAACATTATATTCAAAACATTCCTGCCCGAACCTGAGAGTACATGGACAACTCTAGGACATGCTAGACATCTAAACAACTATCTGTCTATTCTATGATCCATCATAGCTCCTCCTTGCTACCGCGGGTCCGCTACTACTATTGACGATCACCTAAAAAGATTGTGGTGACCCATGAGTGAGACCCATGTCCCAACAAGAGATATAACTCACAACAACGCTTATTGGTTATGAGATGTTATGTTATTAAACAAGTTCAGTAGATTAATCATATTAATCATATAGACAAATCAGGCAACAAAATGGAACTATCAATCATAAGAGCTTTATTAAGAGAAATTCTAATCAGAGTCTTAGAAACTAGCATTATTATCAATTACTAGAGGTAGATATTACCATGAGTAACCATCATCATGAACCTAATTAACATTATAAATATCGATAACAATGTGAGAATATTTGAATAGTAGGAACATGTCTAACAATATAGCATGTCTACAGTAATAAACAAAACTAACAATATGAGCATGTCTAAGCGTATACCATATCTAACAACATAGGCACCTCTAACAACATAACATATCTTTACAATCTAATATGTCCAATAGGATAAGCATATTTACATCTTGAGTAGAGCTAACAACTGAAGCATAATTATCAACATGAGCATGATTAGCAGTATGAGCATATCCAACTACATAAGAATGATTAACATCATAAGAAATTCTAATATCATAAGCATATCCAACTACATAAGCATGATTAACATCATAAGCATAGCTAGTAGTATAAGCATGTCTAATAGTGTAAGGCATGTCTAATGGCATAACACTACATACAACATACATATCTCTAATGATATAAGCATATCTAACAATATAAGCATATTTAACGATATAACATCTAAGCATACCTAATTCATAAATTGATCTGACAACATAAACATATCCACATTATTTTAGAGCATTTTACATCATATATTATATGAAGGAACAAACATGGGTTATTATATAATGTGAAGCATTGTATATAATCCTAATATGATATGCTACATAGATGATTATATATTTTATTATGCCCTGAGGAATTGATTCGTACCACCCGAATCCAACCAACCACTACTAAGTCAAAACCGGTGCCATACAAGGTCAATGAAAGAGCCGAAATCCACGACCTCACCAAATCTTGTAGTCAGTATATGAGTATACCACAAAGACATACCAGTCAACTGCAACTAACAACATATAGTCAAGCTGTGAAAGTCCTAGCCCACCTTGGTACACGTCACAATGCTAGTGAAACTGAGCTACGGCCCCCAGCCACACTCATGCCAAGGTATGGCCCGCAACCAATCCTGTGAAACCTCATAAGTATATACTAAATCACATCACTGAGCTACAGCCCGTAGCCGCACTCCTACTAGGGTATGTCTCACAACCAATCCTATGAATGTGTATGCTCAATAGTATATGACTCCAAGCTTCCACTAAGGGAGAACCCATTTCACCATCCAACAAGTACTGGTGTTGAAGATGGATCTATGGCACAGGGCAACTACATGATTGAGGTTTCACTTTGATTAGTTAAGTGGATTGAGTGAATTAAGGATGAATAAAAAAAGTGAACATACAAATCCTAATTCATTTCTATCATGCATCTAATATGTAACAACTCTAGTAAATATAAAACATATAGGACATATTCCTTATTACAACACTACATGATACTATTTCATTGCCATTCATGATTTTACTCATCATCACACAAACACAGGAGATAAAAATCCTTATCACATTATCCCAGGGTACCAGACCTTATCGCATCATGAAGAGAATCACACCTTCATTAGGATTCAATCATGTCCAAATATCATTAAGACCATCACATTAACTCCTACAAGAATACCATTATCTTTCCATGCCTCATCAAATCTCAACTACCATCACATACATGTAACATATAATGTTTGGATTAACATTGTACATAACAACAAATTAGAGTTACAACAGTATGGAGAGAGAAATTACTCCATCATCAAATTAAATGCACAAGGAAACTAAGCAACATCTTTGTGTTCTTGGATTAGTATTAAGGTTCAACAACTTTACCAATTTAGGATTTCCAAAACAACGTTTGTATGTAATCCCTAGTTCTTATTATCTCCAAAAAATCTAAAAAATAACGACATTACTTTATTATAACAATATGTAAGGGAACTAGATATAATTATCCACCATCATTTAATTGTACTAGGATTAGAAATAACAATGCAAGTTAGCTTAACACTGTGAATCAACACTTTACAACAAATCTTAGGTTTATATTCATTTGAGGGAAAAGGTAAGACTAAAAACTCATGGGGCTCAAAGCCATTAATCATAACTCATCAAATCCCCAACATCAGGTGCAATAAACACAACCTGTCAAGTTATAGACCAAACATCAGACCATAGGATTTAAGGCAATTAAAACCATTACATTGTATATATGAATCACCACCATCGAATCACAGTTGCATAAAACATAACCATCAGATGCAAAACATGTAAAACCATAAGACATTCATCTAGGAAAACCATAGAGATATGACTTAGAAAAATCATGTATTACCATTGGGTGTAAGCCCTAAACTCACCATCAGTTTCATGAGCAAGGAAACCTCAAATTCGATATTAGTGAAACCATCATTTATCTTAGCCAAGCAGACTGTTGATTGAGCAAGTAAGTGAAACCATCGATCTAATACTTAAGATAAAATGTCCATGACCTCTTAGGATGACAATCACTTGTGAAACTCAAGAGTACCATCGATCTAACACTTGGAGAAATTGGCAAATCAACAATTAGAAAAGTCATCAATTGTGAATCTAGTGAGACCATCAAATTAGCCACTGCGAGAGCTTAAAAACCATCGGTTGCAAAAGGAAAAAAAAACCATATTTTTTAAGAACATAACAAGATCCGAAATAGAAACTAAGTAACCTTCATCATTTGGTGTAAGAAGCCCAACCATCGAGTCATGGAAACAAGAGAAAATCAGCTCAAAGCATTTAGAGAAAAACCATCGTTTAAGAGAGAAACAAAACCATTGAGTTAAACCACCTGGGATAGCATCATGAGATTCATTTCTCAAACATATGAGAGTCCAAAGCAGAACATAAATCCAAACCATTAATTGGCACAAAATGGTCGAGCCATACAACATCAAAACCAACTATCAAATTGAAACACAAGGAGGAAAAATCTGCTCAAAACTCTAGGAAAACCAATGTTCATGGGGCTTGAGATAATCATCGATCATTTAGTGATGAAGACCATATAACCATCATTTCTTGAGTTCACTAAAGTCATCAAAATAGTAACTAAAGTACCAAAATCGATCCTTCCTATAGGCCAACCCATCGGGTATACCCAACAAGTAGAAAAACATTTTCAAGGCACCAACTAAATCATAGCTAGTTTCAACCATTCAAACTCCATAAATTATTATGATTAAGGAAGCCATCAACTAACCAGAGCTAAGAATATTATGACCATGGTTCTTAGGAATCTAGTAAGATCATAAAAATAGTAGCAACTCACCACCATAGTTCTACACAAAAGACTAGTCACCGAATTATGAAGCAAGGTAGAAATCAGCTCAATTAAGTCAAGGAAAACCATCAATTTCCACCATAACAACTCCATAAATTCATGGACAAGAAAGGTATAAATCTCATATCCCAACATAGAGAACGTGCACAAGATTAAGTAGAGAAATTAGAGAGTTATCTACTAAAGAATAATCATATATATACACAACTTAGCTAAGGATTCAAATTTGCTACTCATTACTAGGTTTTAGAGTAAGATTTAGCATGGCAAGTTGAATGGTAAGCAATAAACATGGAGAAAGTTATATAACTTGCCTCTATGATGAAGTTGCATATCCAAACAGTAAGAAAATTGAGGTAGAAGGAATAAAATCCTAAATTTGAGCTTCTCCATTCGTCCAAACTAGTTCTATATCTGATAATGAGAAACCTTAGATCAAAGGAGAAAGAAGAAGAGTGTCTTTTATGTTTCTAGCACAAACTCAACCATGGGGACCATGGATCCGGTCAAGAAGAAGAGTGTCTTTCATGTTTCTAGCACAAACTCAACCATGGGGACCAAGGATCCAACCAAGAAGAAGAGAAAGGAGTGTGGGATCAGCAAGGGAATGAAGCTAAGAGAGAACAACTTACTTGCTTGAGTCAAGAACAACTAAGGAAGCTTTTAAATCTTGAAAGATGACTAAATTCTAATCCCATGATCATATGCAAGTAGATTGCCCCAAGATCCTCCTATCTTGAGCTTATTTTCCTTCCTTAAGAGAGATGGACGATATCTATAAGTAGGGGAATAAGAGAGGGCATTCTAAGAGTGTAATAAATCATTTTTCAAGCAAGGAGGAAAGTATAAAAGCTAAAGGGGGAGAGAAGGAAGAGGTAAGGTGTAAAACCAATATTGCCAACTGTCCATGGTCAAGACCATCACTTACATGCAGCCCAACAACCCATAGATAGTGGGAATTAATAGGTCCACCAAAACTTGGCTCCCAAAACTGTTATTGGCCCCACTCACAAAAAATCCAATCCAAATATATCATACAAGGTAGCCCATCTATGAGAGGAAAATCCTAAATAGATGTGATGCACAAAAACTAGGTGTAACTAGGAGCCCCATATCACAACTAACTCTAGAATGATATATAAATTGTAAGGCATAAAAAGCACGTGAAAAATTGTAAGAAAAACATCAGATGTGGGTAAATTGCATAAAAGTCCAAAACGTGCACAAAATTGCATAACTTGCTCAAACAGTGCAAGCTAGACCAAACTTGAAACATAGTTTAATTAACTGATATCAAAGCATAAAATAATGTTTATTTAATCATCTTAAGCATCAAATTAGGTAAATTAAGCATCATTAGGGCTTAAGCTAGGTTAGGGACCTTACAACAAATATGCTCCCACTAAATCTTTTGTAATCATATATTTCACCTTATTTTTTACTAAAGTCGAACTTTTTGACTATCATGTCAAATCAAAGATTCCGGCTCTGAGATGCTTGCTTCAATCTATAGATTGATCTTTGTAGCTTATAGACTTTATTTGCATTACTGGAGTTATAAAACCTTTAGGCTATGTCACATACACATCCTCTCAAATATTCACTTTTAAGGAATGTGGCTTTAATCTCCATATGCCAAATCTCATAGTCTTGATGAGTTGTACTGGCAAGCATGATCCTATGGACATAACCATGACAAATGGTAAAGGGATTTCATCATGTTCAACACCTTGAACTTGTTTGAAAACTTTTGCAACCAATATGCTCTTTTAGGTCATCCATTCATTCCTCCTCTTGAAGTTCCAATTGCACCCTATGATTTTTACCCCATTAGGTGGTACCACCAAGGTCATACCTTGTTGGTTTACATGGAACTCCATTTTGGATATGATGATTTTAAGCCATTTATTAGACAATGGTCCCTCAATAACTTCTAGATTGGTTTTTGGCTCATCATCTTATGACCAACTAACTGCCTTTACGAGTTTATAAGATATCATAATCTTTTAAGCTCATGGCGTGTTCTACTACAACTATGAGTCTTGTGTTACATATGGAACTTGATATTCCACAACAATTTGTGATTCTCCTTGATCCCATTGTACCTTCTTAGGTTCAATGTTTCTCTTGTTCATCTCAAACTTTTCAAGTTCTACTTTACTCCCACTGATTTTGGACTCTATATTTCCTTTAAGGAATTCAGCCATCCTCCTAACAAACATTTTGTTGTTGGATTCAGATGAAAATAGTATTTCAACAAACTAACATTTATGTAATTTGTGAATAAATCTTTTCAATAAAGTATTTTCTTGTATAAGTTTTAATCCTAATCCTATTAAAAGACATATTAGGACACCTCCCATACCATATCTTATATGGTATCTTTCAAGCTAATTTAGAAGATAAATTGTTTTAGTGTAAAGCATGTGCCCAAAAGGAAATTAGAAGATTGGCTAGATTCATTGATATTTTCACCAAGTCTCTTCAAGGTGTGATTCCTTCTTTAGGATACATCATTATGTTTCAGGTTGAGTTCATTTTGTGATACACTATCGTGGTCTTTCTAAAACAATGTATCGTCTAAATTGGCTTTAAAGATGCCATGACTCATTAGGGTGTGATTCCTTCTTTCAGATACATTATTATATTTCAAGTGGAGTTCATTGTGATACACTAGCGATCTTTCTAGAAGGTCCTCAAACTCTTGATGTGAAGTATTTTAACATTGATAATATCAAAGTGTCGTAATACTTTTATCAAGGTTGTTACGTACTTCATTTTTAATCTTCTTGAACACTTCAAGGATTCATACTTGTATCTCACTAAATACAAAACTACCATGTCTACTAAGATCATTAGTAGATATAATGAGGTACTAATAACTACCTTTAGTTTTTATTCAAAAAGGTCCATATACATCAATATGTATGAGCCTTAATAGAATACTCGCTATCCCACTACATCTAGTGAAAGGTGCTTTTGTCATTTTGCCAAATTGATAAGATTTGCATCTCTATTGGCTCAATAACCAAAAGAGTCTAGACAAACAAAATCATGGATTCTATAAATGCATTTCTTATTTATGTGATCTAGATGACAATGCTATATGCACTCATTGTTTGTGTTATCAAATTCTAATTGTTTGGTATTTACATATAAATGTTTATCTTTGGATCCAAAAAATAAAGACCATAATATATTTCAGAACTACCATAAAAGATCTCATATTTTGAAATAAAATGTTGATTATACTTTATATGATTTCCATATTCGTCCTTGTCCATACAAGATGCAAAAAGTAAAATGTTTCTATTATTGTTAGATATGAAATAACAATTCATAAACTCTATTACATGCCCTGTGGGATGAGATAAATAATAATCTTTGACTATAGTGGTAGTAATTATTTCTCCATTTGTGATGAACATTTTGACCTCACCCTTCCATGAAGGCTTACTTCTTTTCAGATCATGCATATTTGAACATATGTGAGATATACATACAATATCATATACCCAAGATGAAGAGGTAATTCAATTTATCTCATAATGTATATACTTGAGGTGGATATCTCTATCCCCCCTCTTATTCTTTATTTCCTCTAGGTAGAGAGGGAAATTTCTCTTTCAAAGTATACACTGGTGATAGTGGCAACAATTGCCTCCCTTATTCACCCCTTCCTTTTTGAGTGTTGAAAATTTGGGCTTTTGGCCAGCTTTAGAACTCTTCTTAGCTTTGCCTTTGCCTTTAGACTTCCCCTTTGATCTATTGATCATCATAACATACTTGGACTTGTGTTTCTTCATTTGTGTCTTAGTTGTTCTCAACATGCCAAGTAACTCTGTCAATGTCTTGTCAAAGTCTTTCATGTTGAAATTCATGACAAATTGACTGTATGACTCTCGAAATGATTGTAGAATCACGTCAGTGGCCAACTCTTGACCCAAGGAAATCCCAATCCAAAAAGTTTCTCCACATACCAAATAAGCTTGAGCACATGAGGACCTACTGGATTGCCGTTCGCCATGTTACATTTGAAAAATGCCTTGGAGACATCATATCTCTCCTCTCTTGCCTAATTTTGGAACATGTTCTTAAGATGTATCACCATATAAATAACATCCATGTTCTCATGTTGTCTTTGCAAATCATAGTTTAGGGAGCGCAACTTTAGGAATTTGGCATCAATGTCATCTTCAATATGCTTCTTATAAGCATCCATGTCAGCGTTAGGTGCAGTGATAGTAGGTTAATCTGGCTCTGGTGTTTCTAGGACATAGAGCTTGTGCTCTTGTGTGAGAACAATTCCTAACGTCCTGAACCAATCATGGAAATTATTCCCATTTAACTTATCCTTCTTAAGGATTGATCGCAGATAAATAGTGTTGTTTGTTGCCATTTGACTCGTACAATTTGTCAAAACATTTTTTATTTTATTTAATTGAAAAAAATTGACGATGTCTAATTAGGCCTTTTATTATTATCACTCCCAATATTTTGTTCAAATTGATAACCCTTACATATGAATTTGTAAGATTACATCACACAAACTTGTAGTGAGCCTATATCCAAAAAAAAAGTTATTGCACGACCAATTCCAGCGTCCATAATCAATCATTAGTTATGCAACTTTTGGCAATTGCAACTTATGAAATTCTTGGATAGATGGTATGTGCAACTCTTTTCCATAGCCATTTGCATGCCTCTAAGTGCTTAATCTCATTAAGGTCACTTAGTTAAGTCTGGCCCAAGAGCCAACATGATAGAAATGCATCATGTTTGGCAGGCCCACATAACTACCATCACATTTCCACGAGACAGATTGCACACCGTGCTTGGCTTGCCCACACATAATTGATCAAGATTTTCATTTATGTTTCTAATGGAAAGCATAGACATAATATGTTTTATTGAGGGATATATATATATATATATATATATATATATATATATATATATATATATATATATATATACACACACACACACACACACACACACACACATTCAACCAACACATACTTATAGTACATATCATATACACGTTATATCCTACAAATGAAAACATGCAATTAAAACATAAGTGATAGATGTGGTATACTATTGTAATTCCTTGGAGCCACAAGGAATTACTATCACCTAAGGTCTACATCACATGCAACAACATGTTGTTGATGGAGATCTGTTCTTGAACCATTTTGGGTTGAATGGATCAACCCTTGAACTGACCAATTTGCCTCCTGGTCAGTCGATTGGTTAGTCAGATCGATCGTCTGACCTCCTATCCGAATGATGTTTGGACATCTCCAAATGCTCAGTTGGGCCACCAGTCGATCGATATGGCTCCTTCTATTAGCTATCCTCCTCAGTCCTCCAGCCAATCAACTCGTCTTTTGAAACAGACGATCCGTCTGGTGTTGAACGTCTTCTTCGTAGTAACTTGAATTAAAACTACCCTATTGATATATAACTGATTACATGGTAATAGAGAAACCTCAAGTTACATTCGAGGGGAGCATAGGAAGGAAAGAATAATGTTTTTACATGTTGGAAGAAGAAGGCAGAGGCTTGGTATGCAAACTGAGGTATAAACATGCATAAATAACCACAACCAACCAAACATAGAAAACTAGGGTTATTGATCATAACCATGCTACACATCCAACATCAAAACCAATTTTAGGGAGATGCATATAGATTGCATATATATATATATATATATATATATATATATATATATATATATATATATATATATATATATATAGTTAGGCTAGAATACACTTGAGTGTACAGATCGCACGGATACACTCAAGTGTGTTTGCATATCTAGACTATTTTTTGTAAGATGTAAACATTGATCTTCATTACCATACTATAATTAAGCTACATACAAATTTTGAGCCCATTTGGATGAGTGTAATCCACTCATCCAAGGGCAACAAAATCGATGCAAAAAACTAATTTGAAATGCATAATTTTTGCGGTCTTTATAACATGACCTATAAATATCCAAATGTGCTCACATTTTTCATATGAGTTATTTACAAGATCATTAATAAGATCAATGGATTATATTTTTGAAAAAAAACTGCATCATAAAAAACTACTTGAGTGTATTCTGCTCTGAATACACTCGAGTGTATTCTAGCCTGACTCTCTCTCTCTATACACATATAGATTGCATATATATATATATATATTGGGATTGTATGTGGTATTTAATCAGCTATACACATTAATCATTTTAAGTATTCACATCATATGCAATAAGTAATAAAAAAACCCATTCATATCAATTAAATTCTCAAAATATAGTAGATTGGTGTGGCTCTGATACCATTCTATGGAAATATGGCATCAGAATAGGCAGAGAAAACAAAAATTAACTACCATATCCCCCTTTAATAGAATATCACATCAATAAATATGTAATGGGAAGGATGGTTTGCAAAATTATACATGGTCCTGGAGTAAGTCCATCGACAACACTCTCAGATCAATGTGTGTGTTTCTTCAAATCACACCCAGACATCGTCAACAACAGCTCCTGGTTGATCACCACAGACAACAAATGACTTGTCCTCCTAGCGGCAAGCAACAACCTCCTTGCCTCTATAGTAGTATACATAGACGACTAGGAACTCCTGTCATTCTAAAAGAACATACAAGAAGGAGTTGTCTCTTCTAGTTGCTATACTAGCACCAACTCACTCTTCCACAATTGTTCTCCCTTGATATCCCTCCCTTTGTCAGGAAGAACTTGCTCGGGTTCTCTCAGTTACAATAACCAAAGAAGACAACAATTGTCAGAGCTATTGATGTGTTTGAGAAGGCCCAGTACCCCTCTATTTATAAGAGGATCAGGTTCAGGGTTCCCAATCTATTTAGGAGTCAAAGGGGACGGGATTTCACAAAGTTTTACATCCCGTGAGTGGAAAAATGATCGGTTCATTGGTAAACCAATCGGTTGGCATGTGAGCCAATCAGTTTAACCCTTGAATTGATCATTTCATTATGTTTACCAATCACAGTTGTATTGGCAACTAATATCCAATTAATGCACAACATGACGTCAACACTAATCCTTGATCCAATCGAATTAATCAATGAAACGAGTAGTTCCTCACATTAACTGGTCGTTTGAGACCTTGAGCCGATCGGTTCACAAAGTGAATCGGTCGGTTCATACCCCAACTCAGCCAATATTTAGCCAATGTGGTTTCAATTCACCTACACACCAACCGGTCAGTTCAACACTTGAACTGGTCAGATTAGAGTCTAGTTAGTCAACTATTCATCTGTTGTTGTTTAAATTGAATACCTAACTCTTTAGTAATCAAGTTTAAACTATATCCATGAATGAACTCCTATTCTAAGTGTATCCTATGCATGTGACCCTATAGGTTCCAAGTTATGTTGGCAGTGAATGTCCATAACTAATTTATGACATCACAAGCAATGAGCGATATCTAGCAACACATCATTGCTATCCAAGTAATTTGGAAAGTTGGAGAACAACTTTAACCTACAATCTAATTGGTGTTATAATGATTGTACAATTCCTTTATCACTGATATCCAGATTGAACTCGAGGCATGGGATCGTCATCCTCTCCATGTTCAATCCATATTCCTTGAACCAGAACAAACTATCTGAGATATGTGTGATCTCACTATCAAATATTGATTCACATGTACACAGGTGGCCTAGATATAAAACTCATATAGGAGGGACAAATCCCATCTACATCACTCACAGTCATCCCCATATGTCATAGTGCACCATATCACCACCTTTATGGCAACCCTTATTCAAGGTCATGATGGATGATGTCAAAGTACACTGAACAACATGTGATGAGTGTAGTGACTTCAGATCTAAGAACTACAATCACCACCATCACTATGTGAGATGATCTTGACTACCAAATATGGTTTCCATGTGTCATTCTCAAGGTGGGTCTGTCTGATACACTGTTCTCCAACAAGTATGTATGTGTTTGGTTTGATATCATATATCATGACTGATGGGATTTTGTCATCAACCTTCACACACTCTAGTCTTATGCGTCATTGTTGTCTATCAACCATCAACAATAACATCCAACTAGGGACATGCCAATAATGTACATACTCTTGACATTTGTATGATCTCATTATTCTGGTCATCAACTTGAAGACATACCTCACTGAGTAATGTCATTATTTATACATTCATTATGTTTCATCATTATCTCATAATTGAATGACACATAATAAATTGGAAGATTGTCTTTATTATTAATCAATTTTTTAATATGATATGCCATCACAATCATCACATAATTGGCTCTTTGGGCATACATACCAACACACCATAACCACATAATATGGGAACACCACATAATCTTCAGGGAGTAATGGCATTAGAACACTATTAACCAAGGATAGGAATCACAATCTTATCACTCTGTCAATTATACATTAAATAGGGATACACTACCTAATTTGAAAATGTGTACATAATACTAGTGAACAAGTTCAACCATGTATTTTAATAGAGAGGCAGACGTTAGTTTATGCGGATCACAATATAGTATCCAAATGAGAAAGACATCATCATGATGTATAAATATGATCAATGATAAAATCATGGCCAACACATGGAAAATAAAGTTTCCATTGAGTATAGATCAATAAATTCATCATGATGCCAATTGAATGAAACAACAACGAGATACTAGGATAATTCAATTTGCAACTAGAATAGTTCATATGATTATTTCCAAGAGTTTGGATCCAATCAGGTCAAATAGACATAAACATCTGACATTCAAATTAATACGTCACAATCATGTCAAAGAGAAAGAGCATATAGAATTATTGTCCAATGTGACTCATAAAAAGAAGCAACATACCTCAAAGATGTGTGTCAACAATCAATGTCTAAACCCAGATCCAATCATGTAAGTTCAACTATTTTTGCATTCACATATAAGTATCATCAATTAATTTGTGTATATATAAACCCTAAACATCTCCTATCAAGTTTAGTATAATTAGGTTATGAAGCCTATACACTGATAGAGTTTATTTTTTTGATTCCTACAAGAATCTATTTGTATTTTTTTGACATTCTTACAATAAGATATGAATTACTTGAGATTATACCATTTAGTGATATTCTTAAATAATACATAATACCCTATCATCACGCTTCATAAGATTGATGCGTGACATGCAAATTAATACTTCTACCATGCTTAAACTTCACGAGAACATGCATAAAATAAAAGCTAAATTGATGATATTACCCATGAAAGTGTGACACATATACAAATAAAATAAGGGCAAACATGTAAAACACCAGGAAATCATCTTCTCTTCTCAGGAGATGAGAAGTGAAACGGAAAGCAGAGAGCTTCATAAACTCAAAGATCTAATAAATTGCATTTTAGAAATGATAGTCAACTTTGATGAAGACCACCTTCATCTTCATCATGCTGGATGGCCTCAACGAGCCCAACCATGAGTCACGATGAGACATGAATAAAAAAAAAGCTAACCACCATGGACACAATAATCAAGATATTAGTAGTAGCATATCGAAATCTACCATCTAAGAAAATAGAGCATGAGACAGTCATTGAGGAGAAAGTGTTGTGCCCATGCGGATCCAAGGGAGAAGAAATCAAAGAAAATGGCATCGAATGACTAAAATCGATATCGAAGATGCATGTTAACAATAAGAGAAAGGAAAAGGGGAAACTCATGACCTACTATGTTTTTCCAAATTGAACTTCTCTAATGATTCTTCTAGTCTAGGATATGGAATCTAGGCAATCAAAGGCACCCCTAGAGGTCCCAACCTCACCACCAAATCCGACAAGCTGCAACATGTACTGGGAGTTCAAAATCACTCCCACAATCAAAGGAAATTCAACATTCTCCAATGTTGTCTAGTGGATCCAACGAAGGTTTTGTCACCTATATATATAGGTGGGGAGCCCTGGCACCGCCAAGAATCCCAGTGGAGATGGGAAACAAAGGATATGAAGAATCCCTTTGTCAACTAGAATGTTATAACGACGAATCCTTATTAATTTAGCAATCACTGGCTTCTATATCCCATGAGGAATATGAAGGCAAGGAGAGATGGGGGAGAGGAGGAGATAAGAGAGATAGAGATAAATAAGGGAGGAAGAGGTTATAAGGACTATAGAGTCTAGGAAGACATAGACTCTGTGAAGAAGAAAAGTCCCAAACGTCTGATATCAATCAAATGGATTGAAATAGCATGAGAAAGAAACAAAGTCAGATTTCATCATGTCATAGAACTTGCAATTTAAACTAATTAACCTCTAGTTTGATCCATTTTAAGACTGTACATTTAGGGATTATCTTCTTCAAACCGGTTGGAATATCAAACATAATCCGATTGAGTTGAAACATTGCATTTAGACTACTTAGGACCTATGAGACTCGATTTTTTGAGTCATATTTAGTCTTTAAGATTATCTTATTTGAGTTCTAATACAATTAGGTTTAACTCATTATATCATTATTTATTACTATATAGAAATAGTTATCATCACCATTCATTATTTAAAATATTATCCTCATATGTATATCAAAAGGGTTATCATGTATTGTATTGCATGCATTTCCACAACTTCACTTATTTATCGTACTAAGTTCATTAATGTCACCATTTACTTACATATAACTCATTAATTATTTCCACTTACAATAAATGTCCAATTATTATTCCATTATATCTATTACACATTTTATTTCCCACATTAACTACGCATTCATATTCATACACATTTGGTTACAAACATGGAACATTAAAGTCTTTATGTGTCTATTGGTGAAGATTGTGACATGTATGATATATTTAATGAGTTCACATACATATTAAGCCATGTTAAGTTAATAGGTCTATTTTGTGTGAATTAAGACATGTTATGTGAGTAAACACCTAAAGTTACTAATGTATCATATGTGGTACCAAACATACATAAGTTAGGGTTAGATGATTACAACTTAGGGTTTAAGTCAATATGATTATTATGCATAACGTAACTCATAAGCAAGTATGAAATATAGGTTTAGGTTCCATACAGACTACTCACCATCATATTAGTGTTCACTTATCCAAAGCATGGACACAATTAGGTTTACCTTTGAGTTATTCATGTGAAGTGAATTAAATGTTAATTAGGGTACAATCATGTGAACAAGGATATATTCTTAGCCTTGTTTAGCCAAATCTAAAGATCAAGCATACTAACCTTCTAATCTTGGGATTAGGATTTCTAGAGTTAGGACAACCAAATCTTGGTATGCTACATGACTTCACTCCTCATAAAGGATTTTGTTCCCAAAATAAACATATAAAAAAAACATCTACTACTTCGACTTCTTAAAAGTTTTTTCCTCAACCAACAAAATAAATAGGTGTAAAGGGTACATCAACTAGATTATAACATACTCCACTTTCCCATAAACTTCACCACCAACCATATCCTATGCTTTAAGGTTAGTCTTACCAATCATTCAGTTGTCATCGAAGGGTTTTATTTATACTTCGTACTTCTTCAATTGTGACTTAGCTCAAGAAATCAACAATAAATCCAAAAATCTTTTTTTACATATAATAATATAAGGAAAGTAATTTTCTATGAAAAAAAATTTGTGTGCAAAGAGGAATATGGAGCCCAAAAATTAAAGCAAAGACAAGTCACAATATGCAACAACATCATATTCTACCACTTTTTCATCCTCATCACACTAGTTTACTCTTAAGTCATGTCTCATAACAACATAAGGCTGCAATGGTACCTCACTCCTATTCTAGGGAGAGCACATGGTGTCTAAAACCGAAAGGGCTAACTTACTAAGGATCATCCTAATACCTCATCAAGTTCCATATGTTTCTATCATCATGGCATATGTACTATGGTAGGTCTCTCATCTACTGAGTTTTTGACTAAGCTAAGGCTCCTATAAGTAACATATATGAGAGGTAAAAACCTATGGGAGATAAGATTGAAATAGTCAGGCAACCGACTGCCTTGGTTCTGATACTATACTTTTAATGAGTGGCACCTGATAGGGTAGCCATTCTCTTATTGAAAGGAAAATTAGAATACATCCAATGTGAAACATCAAAATGTTTTTTTTGCAAAGGACGGTAGACTAAAATTCAAGTATGCAATATATCATATGCCAAAAGTGTAGCAGTAGAAGATAAAAGTGTAACTATTACCATTATCATATAGTTCATAGTTTCATCACCAAGCAGGGTGAACATAAAAACTAATGGCAGCTAAACTATAGCTAAAAGGATGTATACAGAAGCCCGTATACTCCAATCTATCTCCAAGCAAAAGACTACTTCAGTGTAGGTTGTATCTTGGGCTCATGATACACGTCGTTCAACACACTGATTCAATAGGGGTTTATCCTATAGTTTAACCTTTTTAACCGCAAAAATACCAATGAAGGTTGTTTATTAGTATAGAAGGGTCGATCCCGCAAGACAATATTTTTAAGATTGGGAAGAACCAAATCACTTTGAACAAATATTAAACAAGAAAACAAAGATCCATTGTTTGAAGGGTTGATTATGCTAAAACAAGAAGTAAAATTGCAATGAAGTAAAGTTACACTAAGAACAAGTAAAGAAAGAATTCTGCTAAGAACAAATAATGAAGAGGTTATGCTAAGAAAAATTAAAGACAAATTAACTATGAGCAGAATGAAATTGTGAGTAAGAAAGAAGATTGTGAAACTAGCAGTTGAAAAGAAAGAACAAATCAATAATAAAGGATATTACGGTTATGGATTTTACCCCCATAGCTTGTGTGAAACTAGATCGACGAATTCATAACAGAAAATAAGTTAGAAGAGGGCATGTGAAACTGTAACAAATTGAATCTCAATGTAATTGTAATCCCACCCCATTCTTAAAGTATCCTAATTTTCTTACCAATTTGTCCTTAATGCTGAATTTGTGGGAATTGAGTGGTTTGGAGTAAATATGCATGCAAACATAAGGGTTAGTGCACAATTACCTCAATTAATATTTTATCAAGAGTTGTGTTGCAAATGTCCAAAAAAACAAGATGATTATTAAATAAAGTTAGAAATAAGACATAATGTAAATAAAAGCAGTTAATGAGGATCATAATCACCCTACATTACCTCTCTCCTC
Organism: Alisma plantago-aquatica; assembly: GCA_963693085.1. Classification (NCBI taxonomy): domain Eukaryota; kingdom Viridiplantae; phylum Streptophyta; class Magnoliopsida; order Alismatales; family Alismataceae; genus Alisma; species Alisma plantago-aquatica. The sequence goes on from OY856414.1 coordinate 290,215,652, forward strand.
ATAAAAGGAAAATAAAGCATTAAAAGGACAATATTAAGTTAATTGATGACCATTGAACTTATGAGGGAGGACTACCTCCAATTTTCATTCAAGAATTATATAGAAATTCTTTTTCTTATTAACTCAATTTTCTTATACATTAATAAACATATTAATGACCAATATAGTGATTAAGAGACTAAACATGAATAAAAACGAGGTTTAAGTGTTTAGGAATATTCTAGACACTAAAATAGGCCTATGGTTCAAATTTAAGATTAATTAGTCAATGTTTGACCCCTCAAATCGATTTTAAATGATTTGATTAAGGTTTGATTTAGATTTTAATTCGATATCATTAATGACTCAAATTAAATTATAGTCCCATCATTTAATTGATTTCATACATAAATCCCATTTAACCAAATGGCGTGTGTGATTCCCAGCCATTAGATGCATGATTTGATGGCCCAAAGGTCGTCTTCTACCTCAGCTATTTTGTGAGTCAAGGACATTTTACAATGATTATTCCTCGATCAGTTTCATGATCAATTCTCCACCGTTTCACTTGATTTCTTTGTCTTCGAATCCGCCACTCTCTACCATTTCATTCGAGCCATTACTTGTGTGTTGAGGCACACCGTATGCAAAATGCCCAATCAGTCGTTCGAGGCTCTCTCACCACCACTTTTGAATTACCTCAGACCATCACCTCACCTATAAATACGAGCACCATTGCCTTCATCGACACCAAAGCGATCATTTCCTTGCCCCAATTTGCTAGTAGCTCCCTTGCATAGCCACCATCAACTCGATCTCTGTCCAAAACCTACGTCACTCCTCCTAGACCGCTGAATGCACTAGCCTACGAATTGAGACCCCAGGTGAGTTTGATTTTTCCTCCTGTTCATTTCTCGATTTTCTTTTATTTTTTTCATAACAAATAAAAAAAAATCCAACTTGAGCCAAGCTGCTTTGTAGACATAGTGGGGTGAAGGTAGGGGAAGAATCCCATGATGGTTTTACAGTCCTACCCCCTTCCGTGCATGTTATCATGTATTTTTCAAGCAAGGACATTTTAGTCATTTTGCCCATTTGGTTAGCCGTGTTTGACCGGGGCCACGCGAGTGTGGACTACAACCTGGCCTCCCATGATTGGGCCAGGTCACGTAGGCCCAGCCTCTGCGTTGCCTTCTTTTTTTGTGAAATCGTTTTCCTAAGTGGCATTTTCAAATATTCCGATTTGTCGATTTTAGAAAATTCACAACTATTTACTCGTTTCTCAAAAAATTACAAATAAATATGCTATGGAATCATAATAATAAACCCTATTCAATAAAAATATTTTCCGAACCTAATTTCCAAGTTTTCAAGGAAGATTTTTCAAGAAACTAAATTGTTTAATTAAAACTCCCTACAATGTGTAATTAATTTATTTTAACTCCAAATTAACTCATAAAATATGTTTTCCTAATTAGAAAATAATAACAAATCGATTGGTCTAGCTTTCAAGTCCAAAATCAATAGATTATTTAGAAGGTCCAAAAATTAGGGTTTCTACACTTGAATTATTACAAAACCCTAATATATGTGATGGAAACTTGTATCTAGGATAAAAATGACATTGGACACATTTAATTGGTGAAAAGTCTTCTCTAGGAATCTCAAGTGAGGTATGTGCATTCTAAACCCTAAGTTGGGCATTTTTATCCAAACCTAATTTCCCAATGAGGCATGATCCTATACACTAGTTTCACAATTTCTTGTTTAGTATGTTTACTTCAATAATTCTAGGGTCTTGGACCCCACTTACAAAGTTTTCAATTACTTGAATCTGCCATATAAATTCTTCTGGCATGATGAAATAAATGACTAATTAACTAATGTAGTGTACATGAGTACAACCACCCATAGTTTGGGCATGAGCCCTGGGGAATGTGACCACTCTCCCCACTTTTATATATATTTGTAGGTGTTTGGGAATGTGACCACTCTCCCTCACCTATTTGTCTTGGTTGAGGTTAGGTAGGTGCCTCAGCTGTATATTAGTTTAATGTAGTCATATAAATCATGCATGCAACTTTATTACTATTTGACTTGGCAGAATTCTTAATTATTTACTTGCCTCATACTTTTGCAATCTCTTAGCTTAGTAAATCTTTACTTTGCCATATTTCTAAACTATTAAATGTCCTTAATCCTTAAAATTTACACATACCTATTCTCTCCTCCTGTTGGGTGATCCCAACCACCTAGATCCAGGACAAGGGGTAGGATCAAAGCAAGGAGTACCTGATCCAGGACAAAGGATAGGACCAGAGCAAGGAGTATCTGATCCAGAGTAGCACTGCCAAAATGACTATGTTACTATTGCTAGATCTTGTAGTTTATTTTCTAGTTTATATTTCAAACATTTGAAATAAAGCTATGTAATAGAATAGGTTTTCCCTTCCTCTGCTAATATTAATAATTTTGTATTTGATTCATGCTTATTTAAATGGAATTATTATGCCTGCATCCTTCATCATCAAAAGTTTATATAAAAGATGGATGTTGTGTATTGTCCATTAAAGTTTAGTAAGGAGGTGATCTCGCCTCTTTACAACATTGTATCAGAGCATGTAGGGTATCTACTAGGGCACAAGTTGAAAGTGATGGTGTCTAGAGAGGGTTAGAACCTGGGGGTTGGCAATATTTTCCTCCGCGCTACTAGCTTGGTTTATGGGGACTCCTAGGTTCATATGACATCGGCCTAGCCTGATCTGATACTAAATGTCTGAAATAGCATGCCAATAGGCAATAGTATCCTTATCTATCTCTGTCAAATACTCCTAGAAATCTTACACTATGACCTTGTCTTTTAGGAGGGGTAACTTGTTCGGAGACAACTCTGATAACTCCAACAACTCAGACACTCCTAAGACTCCCATCACTCTGACTCCACCAGTCTTGACACTTGAACAAGAGTTGACTATGCTGCGTCAACTTTATTCTACAACCTTGGTGAGACAACTCTCTACTGCTGTAGCTTCTGTAGCAAACCTAAGGAGTTTGCCTTAACCGATTTTATCAAAATGCAGCCACCATACTTCAAAGGGGAGAATGAGTCTAATATAGTAGACAAGGTAGATGACTAGGTGTTAGCCATGGAGCATAATTTTGAGGGATGGCATGTCCTCCACACCAAAATGTTCGCTCTGTAACCTATGTTCTATATGGGCCAACCTGAATCTGGTGGAATGGATTTTTCCATACAAGGGACACCACAACTATGACCTGGGAATAGTTCCTCAAACTATTCAAAGAGAAGTATATCTACCTGGCTTATTAGAAAAAGAACGAAGTTGAGTTTTACAGTCTGCAACAAGGAATTATGAGTGTTTCTGAATATGTTTAGCATTTCATATTGCTTGAATGTTATGCTATTGACCTTGGAATTGAACGGAGATCAACCATCTTCCTGGAAGGACTCAACTATAATGTGGGACGTAAACTTGTTCCCCAACTACCACTCACATTTCAGCAAATGGTGGATAAGGCCATGGGTATTGAATCCTATCCTAGCTTTCAATCTTCTGTTCATAATAACAACAAACGAAAGAGCCCTGGTGGCAATCAAGGGTGCGATAAGTGTAGCAGGTGTTCCAGATCTCATCCACCTAGGAAATGCCCTGTAGGCAATGCATCGCCCTGAAGGGATGATCAACCTACATCTATCTGTCATGAGTGTGGCCAAGTCAGACATATTCAATCAAATTGTCACAGGCTTCAGCGAGGACAAGTCCCAGTGCAACAGTCGCCTCAACATCAGAATCCACCTCTGTAGAACAACAACAACAATAACTAGCAAGGGTGCCGACTGCCTATGGGGAGGCAGAACAGAAGGGTATTTGATCTAGATGCTAAAGAATCTGGTGAAGGCAATGAAGTCATCAAAGGTACTTTATACCTTAATATGCATCCTACTAAGGCACTTTTTGATTCTGGATCATCACATACCTTCATATCTATACAATTTGCCTCTATGCTGGAAATAGAATCTGAATATATGGACCATGTGTTAGATGTTAAAACCCCTAGTGGTAGATTTTTCTCCTCATCTCAAACTTCCGACCATGGATCTATGCATCTTAAGGAAGATGTTTCCTTCAGACTTTATCTTGCTTTATATGATGGCCTTTGACATTATCCTGGGGATGGATTGGCTGAAGAAATATAAGGCAGACCTATTCTGTAAAGAGTCGAAGGTTAGCTTGTTACACCCTAAAGAAGGAAGGATGTGTATAAAAGGTTGGAAGAGAGAAGAACGACAATTTATCATCTCTGCCATTAAAGCCAAAAAACTCATCTCACAAGGGTGTAGGTCATTTTTAGCATCTATAGTTGTCAATGCCACACCCCCTGCTCTCAATCATATAGATGTGGTGAAGGAATTCTTTGATGTCTTTCCTAAAGAACTACCTGGGTTACCTCCAACTCACGATGTGGAATTCTCCATCGAGCTTGTACCCAAAACTTTGCCTATTTCATATCCACCTTACTGCTTGGTGCTAGCTGAACTCACTGAGCTTAAGAATCAACTTTAAGAACTTCTCGACATGGGTTTTATTCGCCCAAGTGTTTCACCTTGGGGATCCCCCGTGTTGTTCGTAAAGAAGAAGGATGGATCAATGTGGGTGTTTATGGACCACCGCATGCTTAATCAAGTTACAATGAAGAATCGTTATCCACTATCACACATCAACGATATTTTTGACCAACTCAAGTTATCCACCATATTTTCAAAGATGGACTTGCGAAGTGGTTATTATCAGATGTGGGTAAAAGATGAAGACATATCGAAGACAACCTTCAGAACTAGATATGGGCATTATGGATTTTTGGTCATGCCTTTCGGGCTAACTAATGCCCCTAATACCTTTATAGACTTGATGAATCGAGTATTCCATCCTTACCTTGATCAATTCATCATGGTTTTCATCGATAATGTCTTGATATATTCTAAGTTAGAATAACAACATCACGATCATTTGAGGATAACACTCAATACACTGTGAGAAAACCAGCTCTATGCAAAATTCTCAAAGTATGAGTTCTGGATCAAAGAAGTAATGTTCTTGGGTCATGCGATTTCTGCTGCAGACATTGTTGTTGACCCCGCAGAAGTAGAAACTATGACCAAATGGAAGGCTCCAAAGAATCCATCTGAAATATGTAGTTTTTTCGGTCTAGCAGGTTACTATTGAAAGTTTATCAAGAATTTCTCAGAACTAGCCATCCCTACAACAAAGTTGACACAAAAAGAAGTGAAATTTGTATGGACTCCCGAATGCAAGGATAGCTTCTAAAAGTTGAAGAAGTGCTTAACATCTGCTCCTGTGCTTGCATTACCTATTGAAGGCAAAACCTATGTTATTTTCACTAATGCCTCTAAGCAAGGATTAGGATGTGTTCCAATACAAGAAGGTAAAGTGATTTCCTATGCCTCTTGCCAGTTGAATCCTAATGAAGAAAATTGGTCTACACACGATTTAGAGCTAGTAGATATTGTACATGCTCTAAAAATCTGGCAACACTATATCTATGGAGTCAAATTCGAGGTCTTTTTTTATCATAAAAGTTTAAAGCACTTCTTGACACAAAAGGACCTAAATCAAAGAAAACATAGGTGGATGGAGTACCTTAAGGACTATGATTTTACCATCACCTATCATCATGGTAAAGCTAACGTAGTTGCCAATGCTTTGACTTGAAAGAAAATTGGAACTTGTGCTGCTATAACTTGTTCTATATGGAAGAATCTGGAGTGTGTTTCTTGTTGGCAACCACAACCGATGGAGATTCCAAATAAAGAGGCTACTGATAAGTTATGCGTTCATATGGATAGCTTATCAATCAACCCAACCAAGATTTTGAATATTGTTGTTGTCCAGTTAGAAAGTCTTGAGTTAGAAGAGATGAAGATTTTAACCATGAAACCACAATCAAACTTCTCCATTGGAGTATATGGTGCTCTCCACTTTCGACAAAGATTGTGGATTCCTGAGGTTAGCAATATGTGAGAAAAAGTTCTGAGTGAAGCTCATGGGTCTAAGTACATAATTCACCATGGCACGACCAAGATGTACAAGGACCTACAATGCAGTTTCTGGTAGAAGAATATGAAGAAGGATATAGCTATGTATGTGTCAAGATGCTTGACTTGTCAAAAAGTTAAGATAGAACATCAATGACCTGGTGGTCTTCTCCATCCGCTTGAGATTCCATAATGGAAATCAAAGAAGATAACTATGTATTTTTTCGTTGGTTTTCCCAAGACCAGGAAAGGCTGTGATGTTGTGGGGGTAGTAATCGATCGACTTACTAAGTTTGCCCACTTTCTACCATTCAAGTACAATTACAAGGTTGAGGGCATGGCACAATTATATATGGAGTAGATAGTTTGTCTGCATGGTGTACCCAAAGTGATAGTATCTGATCGTGATCTAAAGTTCACCTCTCATTTGTGGAGCCAAATTGAGGAAGAGATGGGAACCGAACTACGTTTCAGTACTTCTTACCACCCACAAACTGATGGTCATTCAGAAAGAACTATACAGATTATGGAGGATCAGCTTCATGCTTGTGTTATGGACTGGGGAGGTGCATGGGATAGATATCTACCCTTGGCTGAGTTCGTGTACAATAATAGCTACCAAGCCAGCATTGGGATGCCTCTATATGAAGCCTTATATGGAAGACCTTGTCGTTCCCCATTGCACTGGGATGACGTGGGAGGACACATACTAGTGAAGACTGATAACATGCAAATAATGATAGAGAAGGTTCAGTTGATTAAGAAGTGTATGAAATCTGCACAAGACCGACAGATGATGTATGCTGACAAGCATAGGTCTGATGTCAGCTTCTTAGTAGGTGACCATGTGTTCCTAAAAGTCAAGCCTATACGCTCTATTGCATAATCTAAAGTCAAAGGCAAGCTTAGTCCTCATTATGTGGAGCCTTTTGAGATCTTGGCTAAGATAGAAGAGTGTGCATACCGTCTAGCTCTGCCTCCTATGTACAAAAAGATCCATAATGTCTTTCATGTCTCAGTGGTGAGGAAGTATATAAAAGTTCCTTCTCATGTACTCACGATAGAACCTTTGGAGATTCGCGAGAATCTAACCTATGAGGAGTTACCCATATGAAGATTCTTGACACTCGGGTTAAACAGTTGAAGAATAAAGAGATTGAACTAGTGAAGGTCTTATGGAAGTACCATGGTTTAGAGGAGTCTACTTAGGAACTTAAAGACAAAATGCTACATACTCACCCTTTTTTGTTTGAGATTTTGGGGATGAAATCCTTTTAACGGGTGGAGTGTTGTAATGAACTAAATCTCAATGTAATTGTAATCCCCCCAATTCTTAAAGTATCCTATTTTTCTTACCAATTTGTCCTTAATGTTGGATTTGTGGGAATTGAGTGGTTTGGAGTAAATATGCATGCAAACATAAGGGTTAGTGCACAATTACCTCAATTAATATTTTATCAAGAGTTATGTTGCAAATGTCCATAAAAATGTTATGATTATTAAATAAAGTTAGAAATAAGACATAATGTAAATAAAAGCAGTTAATCAGGATCATAATCACCCTACATAAAAGGGAAATAAAGCATGAAAAGGAGAATATTAAGTTAATTGATGACCTTTGAACTTATAAGGGAGGACTACATCTAGTTTTTGTTCAAGAATTAAATATAAATTCTTTTTCTTATTAACTCAATTTTCTTATACATTAATAAACACATTAGTGACCAATATAGTGATTAAGATCCTAAAAATGAATAAAAATGAGGTTTAAGTGTATAGGAATATTATAGACACTAAAATAGGCCTATGGTTCAAATTTGGGATTTATTGGTTAATTTTAGACCCCTCAAATCAATTTTAAATGAATTGATTAAGGTTTGATTAAGATTTTAATTTGATTTCATCAATGCCTCACATTAAACTATAGTCCCGTAATTCAATTGCCGTCATGCGTTACTCCCATTTAACCAAATGGTGCATGTGATTCCCAATCATTATATGCACGATCAAATGGCCCAGAGGTCATCATCTACCTCAGCTATTTCGTAACTCAGGGGCATTTTTACAATGATTATTCCTCAATCGGTTTCTCAATCAATTCTTCACCATTTTACTTGATTTCTTTGTCTTTGAATCTGCCACTCTCCACCACTTCATTTGAGCCATTACTCATGTGTTGAGGCACACCATATGAAAAATGCCCAATCAGTTGTTTAAAGCTCTCTCACCCCCACTTTCGTTTCACCTAGACCATCACCTCACCTATAAATACGAAAGCCATCACCTTCATCGACACCAAAGCGATCATTTCCTTGCCCTGATTTTCTAGCATCTCCCTTGCATATCCACCGCCAGCTCAATCTCTATCCAAACCCTACAACACTCCTCCTCGACCGTCGACGACACCAACCTACAAATTGAGACCCCGAGTGAGTTCGACCTTTCCTCCTCTTCATTTATCGGCTTTCTTTCCCTTATTTCATCGTGAATCGTAGAGATGCCCAACTCGAGCCAAGCTACTTCACTGCCATGGTGGGCCAGAGGTAGTGGAAGAATCATGTGATGATTTTACGATCCTACCTCCTTCCTTGCCTGTTATCGTGTGTTTTTCAAGCAAGGGCATTTTAGTCATTTCGCCCATTTAGTTAGCCATGTTTGACTGGGACCACACAAGCATAGACCGCAACCTGACCTCCCATGATTGGGCTAGGTCACGCGAGCACGACCTCCATGTTAGCTTCTTTTTTTGCAAAATCTTTTGCCTACGTGGCATTTTTGAATATTCTGATTTATCAATTTTAGAAAATTCATAACTATTTACTCGTTTCTCAAAAAATTACAAATCAATATGCTATGGAATAAAAAAATCCTATTCAATAAAAATATTTCCTGAACCTGACTTCCAAGTTTTCAAGGAAGGTTTTTCAAGAAACTAAAATGTTTAATTAAAAAGACCTAAAATGTGTAATTAATTTATTTTAACTCCAAATTAACCCATTAAATATGTTTTCCTATTTAGAAAAATATAACAAATCAACTAGTCTAGTTTTCAAGTCTAAAATTGATAGATTATTTAGAAGGTCCAAAAATTAGAGTTTCTACACTTAAATTATTACAAAACCCTAATGTATGTGATGGAAACTTGTATCTAGGGTAAAAGTGACACCAGACACATTAAATTGGTGAAAAGTCTTCTCTACAAATCTCAAGTGAGGTATGTGCATTCTAAACCCTAAGTTGGCCATTTTTTTCCAAACCTATTTTCCTAATGAGGCATGAGCCTATACACTAGTTTCACCATTTCTTGTTTAGTATGTTTACTTCAATAATTCTAGTGTCTTGGAGCCCACTTGCAAAGTTTTCAATCACTTGGATCTGCCATATAAATTCTTCTAGCATGATGATGTAAATGACTAATTAACTAATGTAGTGTACATGAGTACACCCACCCATAGTTTGGGCATGAGCCCTGGGGAATGCGTCCACTCTCCCCACTTTTATATATAGTTGTAGGTGTTTGGGAATGTGACCACTCTCCCTCACCTATTTGTCTTGGTTGAGGTTAGGTAGGTTCCTCAGCCCTATATTAGTTTAATGTAGTCATATTAAATCATGCATGCAACTTTATTACTATTTGACTTGACAAAATTCTTAATTATTTACTTGCCTCATACTTTTGCAATCTCTTATCTTAGTAAATATTTACTTTGCTATATTTCTAAACTATTAAATGCCCTTAATCCTTAAAATTTACACATACCTTTTCTCTCCTCTTGTTGGGTGATCCCAACCACCCAGATCGAGGACAAGGGATAGGACCAGAGCAAGGAGTACCTGATCCAGAGTAGTACTGCCAAGATGACTAGGTTAATATTGCTAGATCTTGTAGTTTACTTTCTAGTTTATATTTCAAACATTTGAAATAAAGCTTTGTAATAGCATAGGTTTTTCCTTACACTGCTACCATTAACAATTTTGTATTTGATTCATGCTTATTTGAATGGAATTATTATGCCTGCATCCTTCCTCATCAAAATTTTATATAAAAGGTGGATGGTGTGTATTGTCCATTAAATTTTATTGAGGAGGTGGTCTTGGATCTTTACAAAAACATTCACAAATGAATCCACAAATACAAACTCCCTACAAACCCATTAGTCCTGGTGTCTACATATCCTATCTCGATCATTCCAATGAATATCCTTTCGAGGTCTCATCCGGATCGTTATGCATTTGTTTGGTCGTTTTGATCTTTTGGGTTCTGTAGTCATATTCCCAAGACTAACCTTCGACAAAAATGAGAGATCAAGTCATTTAAGTTGGTAAAAATTCAAACAAGGTGCCACCTACAAATATTACCATATAGAATTGGATCTTGTTTAACCTTGGCTATGGGGATATTCCCCACACCTTGATATAATAACTACTCACGATCGATGGAGATTAAAGGGAGAACAATGGAAGGAAGAAAGGAGGCCATAGACTAGAGGAAAATAATCCAAACAGATCTTGGCTAGTGACAATGAAACAACATTCCCTCTTAGTTCCTTGCTTCTAGTGAGAAAACCAAGAATAAGATGGAAAAGAACTAATTTTATTGCAGAAACAAGATACAAGATGCACGAATAAAAGTAAAAACTCCTAAAAAGTAAAGTGCTAGTACAAAAAGTTCGATCCCCTTTCTTGTGGAGTCCCCCCTCTTTTTATAGGGGAAGGAGGGATGGAAAACCTGAAAGGGGAGAGAGAAAAAGATGGGTGGCGGGTGATGAAGACTCCAGATCACAACCTGTGAATCGATCGATTTGTGACCTAAATCGATCAGTTCAGGTATGAAGGGGTGCGGAAGCAAATTAAAATCCTAAAGGGGTTGGCAGCGTCGAATTGATCAAATCTTTGTTAGGAAGCTATCTTGAATCGACCGTCTAAGTAAGTGAAGCGCCCGATTGGCATCTGAATGTGTGCGGGCCAGGGGAGAAACCCTAAGGTGAGTTGGTGGCGCACCTCTAAGGAGACTTGGCTATGAAGCAACCTGAGATGACCATTTAAGAACTTGAGACACTTGAGTGGTGTGTCAAGCCGAGTGGTTCAGAGGTTGTGAATGTTCATCTTGGATGGTGAATAGACAGGGTGAAAGGTGGAGCCGAGGGCCAAAATGACCGTCTGAGCTATGAGTTGTGACATCTTTCATAGATGACTGATGCATGGGTTTTGAGTTACTTTTATAGGCTAGTTTTACACTCGTTTTATGCACTTATTGGTCATATTTGTGGTTAATATTGCATGATTCATTTCCTTTAGCTTATTACCCTTGCTTGCATCAAATTGAGCATATTTCATTATATATTATTTACGAAATTCCATTTCTAACTTAGGCTTTTTCTTCTTGTTTCAGGTTTGTCATATTCCTAGACCCGTCGATGCCATTGATGTGGCAACAACAAAAGAGCTGGAGAAGAGACAGACAAGTCGATACCATCGACTCCTCATCAATGGTATCAAGATTTCATCAGCGTTCCAAAGTATCAGCCCGTTGATACCATCGATGAGGCTAGTCGATGGTATCGAGATTCCATCAGAATGAACCCTAGAAGTTGAAGGAGTGCCGCTACCCTAAGGGGTCAATACCATCGATGGCCCATCGATGGTATCGACATCGTCAGGTCAGAAAAATGCCTAGAAGGATCACGATCGAACAGCTGTGATATTTTGACGGCCGTAAGTGATACCTATAACTCGGGAAAGGCGACACAAAGGGGGGGATCAGGTTCTATTGCATTGCACAAGTCCCGAAGGAGGAGAGAGTGAAGAACGGAGCTGAGAGCTACGCCCTGGACGTTTCCAGAGCCACAAACGGAGTTTTCCACCACCGGAAGGCTATAGAATGCTCATCCCGTGCTGAGGATCACCCGATTCTCCTCCGTCTAGGGTTTACACCATCTCCATTCACATTCTCCCCATGTCTTCTTCTTCCTTCATGACGTTCTGCATTGAGATGAACATACATGGCTAATCCCCTTTGTCTCTAGGACCGGGAGTAACCTGGGCAATCGTTGTATTACTCTTTTTACATAGTTTATCATAATTTGTCTCTTGAATCCGTGGTATGATATCATTTTCTCCATTGCTATCATTTTGCTTGATCACCATAATGGTAATCTAATACTTTTAATTGCTTTTGATGAAGAATTAACGGTTGAAAAGAGGCAACAATCACATTAACTAATAAATCCTTTGGAAAAGGTAATGTACGGTTAATGGTGGGAACCCAAAGACATGTTTTTCATGCACCTATTCTAGGGCATAGGTTACTACTGGCGTGGAACCAACCTATATTAAGGTAGTGAATTGTATCATAGAAGCGCGTAATTCTAACTACAAGCCACTATCCGTAAATGGAGACAAGTTGTGATAACTGTGTAGGAATTAGTATAACGAGAACCCACGTTGAAACCGCAATCCCAGAGATTCCATTTTAATTGATTAAACCAACCATTTAATCGATTTCTTTATTTTATTTTGTTTTTATTTTCTTTTTCAAAACAATTCTCAACTTTTATATTTGGTCTAGCTGATTGCGAATAGTTATTAGTAGTCTACTGAAAATTATGTTTCCCTATGTTCGACTCGGGCCTCACAAGTCCTATATTACATTGACGCGTATACTTGTGTTTTACGCACGGTAAAGTCGTGTCAATTGAAAAACACTAGAGGGGGGGTGAATAGAGTTTTTAAAATAATTTTAACAATTATTTAACTCAAACACTCAACCACAAGAATATTGGACAAGGGGACAAGGATTTAGAGTGGTTCTAACTTTAGCAAATACTAAAGTTGTCAGTCCACTACCCGGTTGCTTACCCAACCGGGATTTGGAAAGAATTTAATTTTATTACCTCACAAGGAATTTACATAAAATTACAATTCTCTCCCTAAACCCTTTAAGCAGCCTTCACCTAGAAGTAATCGCACCAACCTTGAAGCAACCTTCACCTAGAAGTAATTTCACCAACCTTGAAGCAGCCTTCCTCCTGAAGTAGCTTCCCGTTGCAATAGCCTTCTTGAAGTAGCTTCCCGTTGCGATAGCCTTCTTGAAGTAGCTTGAAGTCCACCTTCTCCTCCGAGAAGAACCTTCTCCAATCTGCAGCCTCCAACCCTAGGAGTAGCAAGGAGAATACAAAGAATAAAAGGAACAAGAAGGAAAACAGAAATTACAACTTATCCTTTTAAGCACAAGGCTTGATTTGCCTATATCAAGCGTATTGATCTCCTAACCAATGAGTGTAGAAGTGTAAGTGCTGTGGAAAGGAGATTCTAGCCTATAGGACACGAAATTAGAGCAATGGGAATGAATAGCCAATGTTGGAATTGCTCTATTGCTCAAAACAGATTGCCAATGAGTATTCAAGCTCAAGTATAGCACAATTGTAGCTTAGGTGTATTTAGGTGTCCTAAGGCATGTCCTATTTATAGAAATGACCTACAAGTGCTTAAGGATGTTCTAGACACTTTCTAGGGGGTTCTTAGTGCTCAACTAGCCGTTATGTGTCCACTAATTGCATTTGCAATGGCTAGTTAATTGACCCTAAAAAGTGCAGACAGAACTCTTCTCGGTCGAAGATTTGTCGACCGAGAGTCCTTCTCGGTCAAAGATTTGTCGACCGAGGGACTTCCTGGAGCAAGTGTTTACAACGTTCATTTCCAACTCCCAACCACCTTGTCTGCTGGGTCTAACGGCTAGTAGGGTCTATTCTCGATCGAAGATTTTGTCGACCGAGAGTTTCTCGGTCGAAGTTTTTGTCGACCGATATTTTCTCGATCGACGATTTATCGACCGAGAATATTACTGACTCAATGTATTCATTTACTAAGTGTGTGTATCAATGTGCAATTGTGATACTATCTTGGGGAAAGACCTATCTAAGTGTTGTGAATGGATAGGGAAGATCTAAACGCTTGATTTACATGATATCTAATTACTTGTACATTATATACTTTTACAAGCATTTACATTTGATTACAATCATGAAAATAAAGCGATTTTATCAAATTGTTCTTCCAAGTCTTTGTTATCCACCACCTTATATGCTTGTTCCTGAAATACTCAAATAGCACGTTAAAACCACAAGAATGAAATGTTTGTCATTATCAAAACAAAGGGATTAACATAATGTCCAATTTAGCCAACATCAATGACATGATCGTTTTAGTATTGAGTCAGTCGACCCACTTTTTGAAATGGCCTGATACCGTGCTTTGAAGGAAAAATCTGCAATATCGATGAAGAAGATAAGAATTTGTAGTATTGCTCAAAAATGACTTTGTGCAACTATTTCTAGAAATTATAAAAAATGGGAGTAAATTTCTATGAAAAACTATTAAAATTATATTTGAAATGAGATGAATATACATTCATCAAAATACCCCATACTTGAATCTTTGCTTGTCCTCAAGCAAATAAAATCACAAATAATTCCAATTTGTACTAGCAACATGTCTATCCTCACACTCAATCATCACTTTGTTCCTTACCTCTTTATATGGCCAAGCAACCCAATCTCCTAGAACCATGTAACACAAAATTCTATATTTGCTACTAAAACACGTATCATAGCTTGTTTCTAAATCGGGACTTTATAAGAAACAATCTTCATCTCACTTCTGCTTTGACACTCCCATGTTTTATTTTTATGAGTTTTTGCATAGGAACAAGGTGAAAGAGGTGCAGAAAAAGACGATCCCTCTATTCCACTCAGGATCTTTTTATTCATGGATTGTGGTTACATTGACTACATGTGCACTTTGGCATCTTTTGGTGGTAGGGGAAGAATTAAGGTGGGGGAGGCATGCCACTTCGGACCTGGAGTTTGTCATGAGGTGGTTTTTACTTTTCTTTGAGAGATGAAGGAGGAAGAAGGTTGTTCCTGTGCTTATAAACTTTCCCTTTTTTTAGGGAGAGTCATTGTGGTTGATTCTTCCTATCAACACATTATACAAGAGATATGACAAGTTAATTTATAGTTTAAAACAAAGAAAATTCATGTTTGGTTCTTATCAATGCAATACAACTTGCCAACATTTCCAATCACTGATGCTAGTTTTGGGCTCCTAAGTGACATGGTGTTTTCTAACCATGGTGATTTGTAAAAAAATTTACAAGGAAGATTCAGTGTATTCAAGGGGGTACAATGATGGAAATATATTCATGTTGGCTGACTAGATAAAGGCCAATTTTCAATTTGAGGAACAAAAACAACTATATTTTTTAACTATATTTTGAAAACAAACTAAATGCAGAATAAAATGATGAAAAGATAATGTTGAAAGGGAAGATAGGGGGTGGAATTGTAACCACCCACCTCCACCTTGACTTAGAAATTTTCTCATCTCAAGCAAATCCCAAACCCAAGATGGAGGGAAGAATATCACTATGGTGGTGGATAATAAGGTGATGGAGGAGCGGAGGAGGAGGCAAAGTAATTTCCCTAATATGGGGAGTTGGGGCAAGATTGGCTTGATGGGCTCGATACTCCTCAGAAGATGGTTGACTGGGGGCATAGTGGCTGCAATTCACATGCCAAGACTCTTGGGAGTGTCGAATGAGGTACATGTGGTTGAGTTAGTGGCCCTAGCACTATTTCTCATGTTGGATCTCATCCAACTGACCCCGAATCTTATAGAAGCCATAAGGCTCATCGGGGCTCTCCTCATCTCCTCTGCGCCTCCTGGTGTGAAGTTGATATGGTGGTAGAGGAGGGTCATTCACATCATCATGTGCCTCCAATGAGACACTCCTCCTATGCGTAGTAGGCTCGGGGATGCCTTCTAGGTCAGGGTGCTCCAGAAAGAATCATTGGATGTGCAATGACATGTTAGTCAGATCAAAGATCATGTTTGTTTCTACAAACCTGGAGTGTTGGGGAAGCTCAGGGATGACATGAGTATCTTTGAACGTTAAGTAATAGACATCGTCTGCATCAAAGAGGATGAATTTTTTGCCCTTAAAGTAGAATAGGGCAATCAAATAGTGCTTGAGATCTAGTGATTTGAAGGGAATGTGAGTGTATCCCAAGAAGGTGGCTACAAAGGTCACTATGTGGCCAATGCAAAAAGAAGAAGAAGTAGTGTGACTATCCCGAGTGTCGAGATGCTCAAGCATAACATTCCCTAGTTGAAAGGTATGCTGTTTAGAAGACACCACAGAGTGTAAAAATCGAGATGAGTGACAATGCCTTGAGTACGTTCCCTACCAAAGATAGCGCAGGCCAAGATATAGTGAAGATATCTGACAATTGGGTTGTTGATGCTGTAGGATTTGGATCAACTGGCCATCTTGAGCGGAAGTCCAATAACGTCTGCCCATAATTTCTCCTTATTGTATCTGTCAGGTAAGGTGCCATGGGGCACTCCATGCAGTGGGAAAGCTAGTAGACAACTCCTCCATCTAGGATGATGGACGCGAGCTGTCTGGAAGAGGTATCAAAGCCTCCCCAAAAATCCAAACTTTGTATGTAGAATTTCCCTATGAGAAGTGGAAGTAGAGGAAGGTGGTCATGAACTCATGAGTGAGATCACTAAACACCGAAGTGACACGATAGGGGAAGAGAAGGATGTGGTTCTACTGTAAGATGTTTTCAATGTCATACCTAATGCAGAGAGCATTTAGGGTGGTTCCACAGGCCCATCGGGGGAGTGAGATGCCAATTGGTGTCATGGTATCAAATCTCTCACAGTGTTGGTCAGAGACGAACTAGGTATAGCTTCACAAAATTGGGGCTATGCAAGGTGGGCGAGGCATGATAGAGTCAGGGTCATGCCAAGATGACTAGCCTACCTTGGTCTCACAGATGAGAAGTTATGCCTCTTTTATGTCATGGATCATCTCCTCGAGCATCTTTGGTGAAGACTCACTGGTGGGTTCTTAGATATGGATGCCATGGCCCGAGGTGTAATGGTGAGGGGGTTCATGGGAAATAATCTTCTTAGCTGGGAACTTCCCCTTGCATAAAAAATTGAAGAACCCCACCTTGTGAGCTATATCGATACATTCTAGAGCTGCTAGAGGGATGAGATGCTCAACTCATAGAGTAAAATAGATATTTCAACGTTTAAGATGATTTTTTTAGTGGCTTGAGATGGTGAGGAATGCTCTCTGGATATCTCAAATTGTTCGACTGGATCAATAATATGATTGGTTGGAGGATGCATTCTAATATGTAAATAAAAGAGGATAGATGGATGAAGTGGCTAGGATTTTCGGTGGTTGGGAAAAATGGAAAATAAGACAACCAACTCAGCTGAACAAATGACCGACTGGTGACGGTGAAGAGGATGACCATATCTACTGCAAGACATATGACACCTAGAGGAAGACATTGTGGAATGACTGTGTGAAGTGCTAAATGGCTGGCTTACAATTCAGAGTAGGTGACTGAAGGCATAGAGGATAAAAAAAATGGAGCAAAAGGGGAGGGTAAAGATGGATGTTGGCTCAGGAAAACTAGTTTGCTGGTGAGAAGGCCAACTGGAGGTGCCAAGTGAGTGGCCGAAGGTGCTTTATGGATGGCTCTTTGGGGAAGATGAAGAAAGAGGCTCCTGGTATGCGAAGTGTGGCGGCTAGGAATGGGGGGAGGGGAGGGCTCAAAGGTTTTTTTGTGTGGGATTTACCGTCCACTAGTTGTCCTCATTTATAGGACATCTTACATATATGAGCCGAGCATTTACAGAAATCAAAAAATCATTTGCTAGTCATGTGAGGGAGTTGACGCAGACTGCCTCTCATTGTAGCAACTCATTTGAATCATACATCATGGCCCCAAGCTGACCATTTTGATTGTGAAATGATCAGTTCAGTCATTGTGGGTGGCGTTGGAGCATTTGAAATTTGAATAAGTTTGTTGTTTTGAACGTTTGTCATGAAGGGTGAGCCGATCATTTCACTAGGTGAAATGACTGATTTGTCTATCTTAAAATCCATATCTTTGCCAAGTGAGATGGCAGGTTGGTAACAAGTTGAGTGGTTTGCCCTTTTTTTGGAAAAGAACTAGAGAGGAAAGGGAGTTGAATTAGAAAACAAGCAATAGTTATCTAAGACAATTAAAATAAAATAAAGTGAAAAATGAAAGACATGTTGGGTTGCCTCCCAACAAGTGCCAGTTTTATGTTGAAGACCTGACATGGGTAGTTCATGGAGTCGATTCTGGCTCAGGATTGGGAGGGGGTGGAGGATCTTTTAAGTCTAGGTCTTATAGAAGCTAGAGGTGATGTGCTTCAGATGCCACAAAATCCTCAATGGTAATATATCATTTTTAACATATTCCCATTAATTTCAAATTCATCAAGCACTTTATCCCAGAGTAGAAAAGTGCCATATGGATAGACACACTTGACAAGGCAAGGTTCATACAATCTAGATTTGAGTTTTTCAAGAAAAAGTCTTAACTTTGAATTATAGACTAGGACTTGATCACCCTCTTAAATATCCTTCCGCCTAATATGGACATCATGCCATAATTTGGTTCTATCCTTGTAGATTCAAGTGTTCTCATAAGCTGTCATTATGAGCTCTTCTAACTCCTGCATTTTAAGAAAATGATTTTTTCCTACTGCAAATAAGTCAAAATTTAAAGTTTGATGGCCCAGCTAGCCTTGTGCTCCAACTCTATGGGTAGATGGTAGGACTAGGCATAGATCAATCTGAAGGGAGTGGCACCTATAAGTGTTTAGTAGGAAGTTTTGCATGCCTACAAGGCATCATTGATTTTCAAACCCCAATCTTTCCTAGTGCGATTGACTATTTTTTATAGGATGAACTTAATTTGTTGTTTTGAAACCTCAACTTGACCACTAGTCTAAGGGTGGTAAGGAGAGGAGACCTTGTAATGGACTCCATATCTTTTCAACAATGATTTGAAACTTTTATCTAAGAAATGAGAGCTCCCATAAGAAATTATAGTGCGAGGCACCCCAAATTTAGGAAAAATGCTATCTTTGAAAAGCTTCTTAACAGATGGCTTCGAACCATTTTGAAATGTAATCCACAACCACTAGGATATATTGGTACCCATGGGAAGAAGGAAAGGGTCCCATATAATTTATACCTCAGACATCAAAGATATCTATCTCTTATCAGGAAGTCATGGGCATTTGATCTCTCTTAGAAATGTTCCCAGACTTTTGGAATTAATCACATGTTAAAACAAATTCCTATGAGTCTCAAAATATAGTGGGCCAAAATAAACCAGATTGAAGAACTTTTCTGGTAGTTTTTCGAGAACTCATGTACCCCCCAGTGGGTTCAAAATGACATTGCTCAAGTATGTGATGAGTTTATTCCTTAGTAACACACTTGTGATAGATACCATCAACACATAATTTAAAGAGATAAGGGTCATATACCAATAATAGTGCTTGAGGTCATGTTCGTATGTCCTTTGTAATAGGGGTGTAG
The DNA here is from genome assembly GCA_963693085.1 of Alisma plantago-aquatica. Classification (NCBI taxonomy): domain Eukaryota; kingdom Viridiplantae; phylum Streptophyta; class Magnoliopsida; order Alismatales; family Alismataceae; genus Alisma; species Alisma plantago-aquatica. The sequence goes on from OY856414.1 coordinate 290,235,154, forward strand.
GATGCCTACAACAAGATAATTCACATAATCTTCTAACCATGGGTGTTTAGATTCAACCTTAAGTAATTTATCATATGCTAAAGAATCATTAATGGAGACTTCATTATCCTCACACAAGCTTAGGCGGTTAATATGGTCAACAACAACATTTTCACATCCCTTCTTGTCAAGGATTTGTAGATCAAATTCCTCCAGTAAAAGGATGCAACAAATGAGACAAGGTTTGGCATCCTTTTTGGTCATTAATATATCTAATGGCCACATGGTCCGTGTAAACAATCACCTTGGAACCCACTAAGTAAGAGTGGAACTTATCGAAGGCATAGACTATGGATAACATTTCCTTCTCGATAGTGGTGTAGTTCCATTGGGCATAATCTAGAGTTTTGGATGCATAGTAAATCATGTGGCGCTTCTTGTCAACTCGCTGGCTAAGAATGACACCAAAAAAAAATCACTAGCTTCACACATAATTTCAAAAGGCAAAGACCAATCATGTGTTGTAATGATGGGGGTAGTGGTAAGAGCATCCTTAAGGCAAAGAAAACTAGTCATGCAAGCCTTGACAAAGGTGAAGGGGACATCATTCTGGAGGAGGTTGGTGAGAGGCTTGCAATTTTTGAAAAAGCACAGATGAATTGTCGATAGAATCCAATGTGTCCAATGAAGGCATGGATGTCCTTAATAGAATTGGGAGGGGGAAGTTTGATGATCACTTCAATATTGGCTCTATCTACCTCTATACCTTGGTTGCTAACTCACTGTCCCAAAATTACTCCTTCTGTCACCATAAAGTGAAATTATTCCCAATTTGAAACCAAGTGTGCTTCTTTACACTTTTATATAACAAGGGATAGGTGTCTCAAGCAAGAGTCAAAACAAAATCTGTAAATGGAGAAATCATCCATTAACACCTCCATAACAGTTTCACTCAACCCAGTGAAAATAGATGACATGCACCACTGGAAGGTGGCTGGGGCATTGCACAACCCAAAGGGCATCCTCTTGAATGCATAGGTGCCAAATAGGCAAATGAATGTCATGTTCTCTTAGTCTTTAGGATGAATGGGAATCTGATATAAATTTGAATAGACATCTAGATAACAAAAATATTATGGATGGACAAGTGCTCTAGTACTTCATCCAGAAAGGGAATATGGAAATCATATTTCCTAGTGGCCTTCTTTAGTTTCCTATAATCAATACACATCCTCCATCTTGTAATAGTATGGGAGGGGATGAGCTCATTCTGGTCATTTTTCACAACAATACTACCCCCTTTTTTGGGAACCACTTGGATAGGGTTGTCCCAATGGGAGTCAAAGATGGGGTAGATAATTCATGTAGTCAAGAGTTTGATAACCTCCAATCAGACAACCTCTTTCATGTTTGGATTTAGTTTCCATTGAGGTTTCAGGAAGTTGGGTATTCTTCTACCATAGGGATTTTATGCATGCAAATGGCTTGATTGATCCTTGTCAAATCAATCATATATACCCTAGGACAACTATCCTTTTCCTAAGCTTAGTTATAAGATTGGTTTCCTATTCATGAGTAAGGGCAAAATTAATGATGACATGGCATATTTGTTTTTTTGGTCAGGACATGACATATTTGTTTCTCATCAAGAAAACCATATTTAAGTCCTTCTGAGAGAGGTTTCATTTTTGGGGCCTTAAGGGGTTTGGGTTTCTCTTCTACAAGAGATACCATCTTAATGTCTTCAAACTCTCCATCTACAATCTCTTCAAAAATATCTAGATGAGCTCTGAATTGGTCCAACTGTTCATCCTTAAAACCATAATCAACCAGATCCATAAGGGCAGTGTGGATGGGATCCTCGAGTAAATCCCACTCTTGTCTCAACTGGGAAATCTTATCAACATAATCAAGGAGATAGACCTCTTCTTTAAGGCTTGAAAGCATATCTAGAAATACCAATCTCCTACAAAGACTATAAGGCATGAAAGAAATAATGGTGCCTAAGTCAACAACATATTTTCTACAAGCATTGTCACCTAAATAACACCCAATCCCAAAGGAACTAGGATCTTACTATTTTTAGGAATTTTTATCTGAATGATATCCTAGGTGGTCCTGGCAAGTTTTACCATCACATACCCTTCTGTGGCATGCTTCCTAGTCAAAAGGGTTTTCATGTACTTGGACCAGGAAGGCATGCCAACAAGAGCATCCAAGAAAGGAATGTCCACATGTAACTTTTTCATGGATTCCTTAAACTTCACGAAATGAGTATCAAGTCTAGTTTACCTTGGATGGTCCTATTATGGTAGACGAGGCTTGTATATAGGGATTTTGGGTTCATCAACTTCCATTTGTGGGACTTCAATGGGTTCTGGTGAAGGTTGGGATTAAATGACTACTGTGTCACACCCTCAAACTCTAAGCACACAATGAGAGGCTTCTCTAGAGGAGAGGGAGGAGCATGTTCCTTTCCTGAATGGGTGGAGGCAACTTTAAGTTTCTCGGGCTGTTTGGGGTTGTTTTTAGGTTGCCCCCATAAAAGTACCGATGAGAGGTTTTTGTTCGGCAAAGAGTTGGGCTAACTAAGAACCAATTGCCTTTTAGTGGGCCTACTGGGAAAAGAGAATCTGATTATGAGAAAGGATGTATTGTTCTAGAGAAGCTATCCTCTCACTATTGAAAGAAGAAGTGGGGGCATTTTGTTGCATTTGTGGTGGTGGTTGGTTCAGATTTGATATTATTGCCCTTGGTAGGCCCACAATTTTGGAAATTGCCCCTACAATTTCCATGATTCCCAAAGTTTTACTGATTATTATTGTTGGGAAAGCCTAGTGGTGGACGATTTTTGGCTTGAGGATGATGGGGTCTTTGTTGGGGAGGAAGTTGAGGAGCATTTTCAGCACCCGATGGGTTTCCATATTAGAATTCAGGGTGGTTTCTGGCTTGATTTGGGTTATATAGACTTGGTCTGGTATGCTATGAATGTAGTTGAGGTCCTCCATTTACTGTCTAACTGCCTTTGCATGGGGACATTACAAAGATATTGACATTGTAAGATAGTGTGATCATACCTATGCCAAATTCTATAGAGATAACTTGCAACCTTTACTTATTGAGGATGCTCTATCCTCTCATAGGCACTAAAATAAAACTCGAAGCGATCATATTTTAAAACAAGAAGCTCAAGAGTTCTGGCAATATACTTAATGTGGAGATTCTCCTCAACCTTGTCTACCTTGAGGACCCTGTCGATCCCTCACCGTGCTTGGGTTTTGGAACTATGTTTAACAACCTCCCAAGCACTGTCCAGGATTAGAAACACAAAATTTCCTTCAGATGAGATATTAGGAAAACTTTGGTGTCACTATCAAAACCACAGTAGAATATTTTGATCATTTGGGATTGGGGGATATAATGATGGGGGAAACAATGAGTAGGTCTTTAAACCTCACCCAAGCTTCTCCTAGGGTCTCACCTAGGACCATGCTGAATTGGGTAATTTGTCCCTTAATTTCATAGGCATGGTAAGGGGGTAATATCTCTCCAAATATTTGGACAGGAGTGCATCCAAAGTAGTGATATGATCTTCCCCTTCCAGGGCATTATACATCTGCCAACTTGGATAGAAAGAGAATATTTGAATAGTCTGAGTCAAATGGCATCCTCAGGAATGTTTGAGATCATATGTAATGAACAACAATTAGAAAACTATTGGAAATGGTATTCACAACTGTCACCTTTGTTTCCAGGAAAAGGGATAGCTTGCAACATAGTGATCCAATTTGTTCGGATCTCAAACTGTGGGGCAGTGATGTCGAGTATGCATAGGCAGTTTTAGAGAGTGAGAAGTCCTTCAATGATTTCTATTGTTCAACATCTTGTAGAAAGACATCTCTGGCTACCTGTTTAGCCACAAAGGCCTCTCTCTGAGTAGCAGGGGCCTGATCGATCCTACAGGTTACTTCCTCTTTGTCCATCCTAAGTCGATCTCCTCAGTTTAAACAATGGAATTTTCTCAATTTAAACAATGGACTATTTCTATTTCTGAGTAAAAAACTGGCAGCACATAATCAACATTCATCGACTGTCGCATGCACAATTATAATGACTACATAATAGCAGTTGCATAGAAAATAGACTGCCAATTTGGAAACTCGATAGAAGGAGGAGTAGCACTTTCGGAATGGCACTCAAAAGGTAGAAAAAAAGTTTTGTTCAAAAGTTTTCAGGGTTTAGAAAAATGATCCATTGTCCTCGACAACGATGCCAAAATTGATACACGTCGTTCGACACACCAATTCACTAGGGGCTTATCTTAGACTCTAACCTTTTTCATGAGAAAACTACCGATTAAGGTATTTATTAGTATAGAAGGGTCGATCCCACATGATAATGTTTTTAACATTGCGATTAAGAACCAGATCACTTTGAACAAAGATTAAACAAGAAAATAAAGATCTGCTATTTAAAGGATTGATTATGCTAAAATAAGGAAGTAAAATTACAATGAAGTAAAGTTATGCTAAGAACAAATAAAGAAGAGGTTATGCTAATAAAAATTAAAGAGAGATTAACTATGATCAGAATTAAATTGCAAGTAAGAAAGAATGATTGAGAAACTAGCGATTGAAAAGTAAGAATGAATCGACAATAAAGGATATTTGGGTTATGGGTTTTACCAACATAGCCTGTGTGAAGCTAGATCGATGAATCTATAAGATGAAATAAGTCAGAAGAGGGCATGTGAAACATTCGCAAATGCATCCAAAAAGAAAAACTCCCCACAAAGCCATTGGTCCTAGAGTCTACATATCCAAGCTTGATCATCCTAATGAAGATCCTTCCGAGGTCTCATCCAGATTTCTATGCATTTGTTTGGTCATTCTGAGCCTTGGGTTCTGCGGTCACATTCCCCAAGGCTAACATTTAGAGAAAATGAGAGATCAAGACATCTAAGTCGACATAAATCCAAACAAGGATCCATCTAGCAAATATCAACATATAGAATTAGATATAGTTTAACTATGGCTATGGGGCTATTCCCCATGCCCCGATATAAGAACTACTCATGATCCATGGAGATTAAAGGGAGAACAATGGAAGGAAAAGAGGAGGCCATATACTAGAGGACAAGAATCCAAACGGATCTTAGATAGTTACAATGAAATGACCTTCCCTCTAAGTTTCTTACTACCAACAAGAAAACTAAGAATAAGATGGAAAAGAACTAGTTTTATTACGAAAACGAGAGTATAAGATGCAAGAATGAAAGTAATAGGCACTGAAAAGTAAAGTGAAAGTACAAAAAGTTTGATCCCCTTTCTTATGGAGTCCCCCCTCCTTTTATAGGGTAAGGAGGGGTGGAAACCATGAAAGGGGAGAGAGGAAAAGATGGGTGGCAGCTGCGGGAGACTCTAGATCGTGTGCCACAAACTGACTGGTTTGTAGCTTGAATTGATCGGTTCTAGCCTTAAGGGGCACATAAGCAAATTAAAACCCTAAAGCGGCTGGCGAAACTGACTTGATCAAATCTTTGTCATGAAGCAATCTCAAACTGATCGTATGAGAAAGTGAAATGCCCAGTTGGCATCTAAATGCATGCGGGTTAGGGGATAAACCCTAAGGTGAGGTGTCAGCACACTTCTAAGGAGACTTGGTTATTGAGCAACATGAGATGACCATTTAAGAACTTGAGATGCTCAGGTGGTGCGTCGAGCCAAGTGGTTTGGAGGTTGTGAATGCTTGTCTTGGCTACTGAATAGCCAAGGTGAAAGGTGGAGCCGAAGGCCTAAATGACCGTCTGAGCTATGTGTTGTGATATCTTTCATGGATGAAACAATCATTTCAGTACATGAGCTGGTCAACTCACTTACTGAAATGGTCTGATGTCGTGCTTTGAAGGAAAAATCTGCAATATAAATAAAGAAGATAAGGATTTTGCAGTATTGGTCAAAAAGTGACTTTTTGCAATTATTTTTAGAAAATTATCAAAAAAGTGAGTAAATTCCTATGAAAAGACTATGAAAATTATATTTTGAATGAGATGCATATACATTCATTAGCTCACCTATGGCAAGATCCTCTCCACCTACATGGTCGGGAACACACCCATAAGAGAAGACAAGGTGGATATTTATTAGCAAAAGTTGATATACGCTTAAAATAGGGATTGGACAACATATAAGATTAAAGTACATCAAAATCAAAGTTAACATGTTCCCAATAAATAGGGAGGTGGAACATTTGAGAAGATATCAAAAGAATTCATCATATAGTAAACCACAAAGATTAGATGAAGAAACATGGATACAAATATCAAATCTTGTCTTTAAATCTCAAATTAGATACCAACATTAAACAATAAGAATTATGCATGATTTTTGTCATCATCATAACAAGTTCAATAAAATACAAGTTATATGGCATCACCACCATATCCACATGTTATGGGATCACCACCATAATTCATTGGGGATTAATGACATCACAATGCTATTAACTAGGGACACGAATCTCCATATAATCCTTCTATCAATTGTACACATAATAGGGATATAGACCTAATGTACACATGTTTACATTATATTAGTTATCAAATTCAAACATGTATCTTAATAAAGAGGCATGTACTAGTTTAGTTTGATCACAATATGGTATACAAATGAGAAAGATATCATCAAGATGTATAAATATGATTAATAATACATTCATGGCCAACATATGGAAAATAGATTTACCATTGAGTATGGATCAATAAATTTATCATGATACATATTGAATGAAACAACAATAAGATACAATACTAGGTTTCAATTTTTAATTAGAACAATCCATAAGATTAATTTCAAGAGTTTGGACCCAATCAGGTCAAATAGACATAAACATGTGGCACTCAAAACAATATGTCACAATCAAGTCAAAGAGAGAGAGAATATAGAATTATTGTCCAACATGACTCTTAAAGAGAAGTAACGTACCTCAAAAATGTGTGTCAACAATTAATATCTGAACCTAGATCCAATCAGGTACTTTCACATGTTATTGCATTCACATACAAGTATCATCAATTCATGTATATATATAAACCCTAAACATCTCCTATTAAGTTTAGTATAATTAGGTTATGAAACCTATACCAATTGATAGAGTTTATTAAATTGATTCCCAAGAGTATTTATTTGTATCATTCTGATGTTCTTACGATAAGATATTAGTTACCTAAGATTATACCATTTTCTGAAACTATAAAAAATAAATAAAATCAAAAGGACATAATACCGTCACATCACGAGATTGACATGTGACTATGTAAATCGGTACTTATATTGCGGTTAAACCTCACACAAATATGCATCAAAATAAAAGTTGAACGAATGATATTGCCCATGAAAATGTGACAAGAATCAGAATAAAACAATTTCAAACATGTAAAACACTAGGAACCATCTTCTATTCTCAGACGATAAGAAGTGCGAGGGAAAACATAGAGATTCAGAACCTCAAATATATGATAAATTGCATATTAGAAATGATAGTCAATGTCAATGAAGACCACCTTCATCTTCCTCAGTCATGGATGGTCTCATTGAGTCCAACCACGAGTCATGAGGAGATTGGAATAGCTAAAAATCTAACTACCATGGACACAATATTCATGCCACTACTAAAGAAACCACCTACGTCGTCAGATTTTTTCCCAAGGGAAATTGATAGATAAATTATATACTGAATTTATATATAATCTGAAGCTAATATGAAAATACATGAATGCACACCACAATAGCTAAGAAGCCTCCTAGGGTTCCAAAGAGTCTGCCCCCACATTTTATTCCACTGGATTTGTTCAATTCCTTAGGCCCTAACTGCAAGGTGTTGATAGTATGATTGGACAATATACAACAATAAGATACCATGGTGATCAACCTTTGGGAGGAGACCATAGTTATATATTGCGACACTATTATAGTGTTGGCATATGTTTTTGAGCTATTTTAGTATCAATGGCTGAATACATTAATGATAGAACTTTGGATAGGGTGAGTCTTGTAGGGAAGTATGGCATCAGAGAAGACATCATAAACAAAAATTTAACTACCAAATTCTCCTTTATAATAGTAGATCACATCAAAAACTATATAATGGGAAGGATGGTTTCGAGGATATACCTAGTTCTGGAGCAAATCCAACGACAATCTTCTCATTATAGTGTGCATCTTTCTTCATGTCGCACTCAAACACGTCTATAGCAGCTCCCAGTTGATTACAAGAATGAAAATTTGATGATGTTCTCCTAGCGGGAAAAGCTCCTCATCTCTAGAGTAGTCCACATGGACCATTGGGAACTCTTGCCATTCTACAAGATTGGATAGGAATGAGTTGTCCCTTCACGTTGGTGTACTAGCACCAACTTGCTCTCTCACAATAGTTTTGATGTGGTTTTTACTGCACTAACAAATTCACCCAGGGATGAAATCCCTGAGTTTTTACCAAAACCTTGTGCAATAATACCACCCACAAGCGGACGGGTCTTATTGCAATATAGTTAAGGATCAAATCCCAAAGGATAACATTTTTAAGAATCTTACTAGTCAGATCCAGTCCAATTAAGACTAATATTTAGAACAAAAAGTTGACTGGGTTTAGTTAAACGAAATGCAAGGAAAGTAAAGAGCAGGATTAAAACAGAGTCTAGATTAATGATGGGAATCACTGGGGCGGAATTGGGTTTCACCACCACTACAAATGCTAATACATCTAGGCAAGATAAAACCATCCAAATGGAGTTGCAAACCCTCCGTACGAAAGTTAGGTTTGTGTAAGCATCACCTAAAGGCATCATATGTCTCGTCACCTGCAGATAACACACTTACTACTTCGAAGATATCTTTTAGAAGTTCTCATGAAGGCATCAACCATGTTAAATGATATTAATAAACCTAATTATTGAAGTTCTCACAACAAAGGGTTATAATAGATCATGCAAGGCAGGTTGTCAATCTACAAGCACACATCAAATGATTAACACGAGATGAAAAGTTATATACAATCCATGAGTGTTTTTAGATAAACATGTAAGCATGGGAAACGGGGCTAGACCCCGTACCCCAGCGAAAAGGACTACTCGCTCCTCATGAAAGAAATAAGAAAAAAGAGAGAGGAAAGATTCCACCATGGTCATGGTGAAGAAGGTGGACATAGCTCAGTGGAGAAACAGTCTTCTACACGATGTCGGGGTAGATCTGGAATGAGGAGGGAGTGAACACCAAGGTAGGCTAGGCATATCTTCTCTCTCCTTCTTCCTTCTCTTCTTATGCACTCACTTGTAGGAGAAGGAGCAGTAGATGGCCGACGGCAGAGTAGATATGTAGATCTAAAGTCCAACCACTTTCATGGCTAGATAGATCTGGATGGAGTGGAGGTGGGTGAGAGGTAAGAACTCCACAGAGGTAGTCCTTGGTGGAAGAGATCGTCTTCCTAAGTGCTGGGCACAGGGCGGAAGCCTCTCGATGTCGCGGAAGAGATGCTTTGACAAGACATGTGGGTGGCCTATTTATAGGTGCAGGCCACTGACTTAACTCCACAGTCGAGGTGCTGACCGCAGTCGAGGTACTGGCCATGGTCGAGGTGAACACTGACTTAGTCCCGCGATTGAGGTTATATACTATGGTCGCGGTCCTTCTTTGCTTGGCCACGGTCACGGTGGTGTTCTGCAGTTGCATTGGTGTACTACTGTCGTGGTGTGGTACCAGTCACGGTCGAAGTCAGGTTGTGGAGGGGTAAGATCATGGTCATGATCTAGCAACGATCGCGGTCGCGGTCAGCATTGATCGCGGTCATGGTCCTCTTCAGGTCACGATGTAGGTGTCTTCTAGCATCGCGGTCGCAGTTTAGTAGGTGTGGACCTCGATCACAGTGCACTTTAACTCATGGTCAGTCACGATCTCCATGCAGGTCGAGGTCCCTCTGTTATCACAGTCCATGTAGGTCGCGATCCTCCTTTGAGATCGCTGTCACGATCCTTCTTTGCTTGGCCGCGGTCGTGATCATCATGAATCAAAGCCACCCCCGTAGGGGGTGGGGGTGGGGGGGCTATTGTTGAGGGTTGAATGGCCTGCGTTGATGAATCCTATGACTGGTGAGGATGCATTCTGATGAAGGATCTGGCCATCAAAAAAGGGTACAAATTATTGAAAGTTTCTTGGGCTCGCTAGTCGGTTAGCGGGACCCCCATCCCCTACACCTCCTATACTGGCACACATAGCGTGATGTTAAATCCTACAATAAAGATGAATAGATTTGATCAAAACTCTAAATAATGATATGGAACTGAGGAAAATTGTATAATAACATATTCAAGGGGTGAATATTAGTATTCAGTGCAAAACTGGGCCAAAAGTGGTGACTAAAACTAAGATGAATATGCATTCATCAAGTTCTCCCTTGCTATCCCTCCCTTTATCAGGCATGACTAGCTCGGGTTCTCTTGGTTACCACAACCAGAGAAGACAACAATTGTCAGAAGCAATTGTGTTGTGTCTCTAGGAAGCCCCTAGTGCCCCTCTATTTATAGGAGGGTTGTAATCAGGGTTCCCAGTCTGTGTGGGAGTGGAAGGGACCATGATTTCATGAATTTCACAACCTACAAGTGGCAAAACAGTCGGTTCACAGGTGAACCGATCGGTTGGCATCTGAGCCAATCGGTTCAACCCTTGAACTAGCCGTTTCATCATGTTTCCCAATTGCAATTGTATTGGAAATTATAATCCAATTAATGCACAACATTATGTCAGCACTAATCATTGATGCAATCGAATTGATCTATGAACTGGGAGTCTCGTCACATGAATTGGTTGTTTATGACCTTGAGCCGATTAGTTCATGCCCTGGTTCATCAAAAATTCAGTGAATGCAATTTCCAATCAACTTGACACTCCAATTGGTCAGTTCACATTCTAGTTAGTCAATTGTTGTGTAAATTGAATGACTAAACACTTTAGTAATCAATTTAATTATCATTCATGATTAAACTCCTATTCCAAGTGTATCCTATGTGTGTGACCCTATAGGTTCCAAGTTACATTGGCAGTGAATATCCATAACTAGTTTATGACATCACAAGCAAAGAGCGGTATGTAGCAACACATCATTGCTATCCAGGTAAATGGAAAGTTGGAGAAAAAATTCAACCTATGGTCTGTTATTGGTGTTATGATGTTTGTATAGTTCCTTTGTCAGTGACATCCAGATTGAACTCAAGGCATGAAACATTCATCCTCTTCGACATTCAATCTTTGTTCCTTTACAGACTGTCTATGATATATGTAAGCTCAATATTACAAATTGACTCACATGTGTAAGGATATGCATTTCTCAGTCTCGCTTATCAAGTGACCATGAAATCATACTCCTGTAGGTCCATCTACATCACTTACAATCATCCCTGGGTGTCACACTAGATCTGATCACCACCTTTATGGCAAACCTTATTCAAGGTCACCATGGATGATGTCAAAATACACTAAAAGACATGCAATAAGTGTAGTGATTTTAGGTCTAAGAACCAGAATCACCACCAACACTATGAGAGATGATTATGACTACCAATCATGGTCTCCATGTATCACTCTCAAGGCCAATCTGTCTGATACACTATTCTCTAACAAGTCTCTATGTGTTTGGTTTGATGTCACATATCACCACTGATGAGGTTTTGTCATAAACCAACACACACTCTAGTCTTACGTGTTATTGATGTCCATCAACCTTCCACAATAACATCTGACCAGGGAAAATAACAAGAATGTATATACTCTTGGCATCTGTATGATCTCATTATTCAGATCATCAACCTGAAGACATATGTCATTGAGTAATATCATTCTTTAGACATTTATTATGTTACAACATTATCTCAAAACTAAAAAGATCAAAATAAATTGGAACAATGCCTTTATTATTAATCAAATTATTTACAAATTATACCATTACAATCATCATATGGTTGACTCTCTGGGCATACATACCAACAGACTCCCACTTGCACTTAGAGCGAATCACCCATGAACTTAATCCCAAGTGAACTAACATGACCATCATACTTCTATTGTGAAAGTGCTTTTGTCAAGGGGTCAACCACATTGCTTTTGGTTGGTATTATGCAAATCTTCACATCTCCTCACTATAGGATTCTCATATGAGATGGAACCACCTTTTTATATGCTAGGAACACTACTATGATATGGGTTCATTAGCTTGTGCAATAGCTCCATTGTTGTCACAATATAGCTCAATTGCATTAGCGATTCTTGGAACCACCCCAAGTTATGAGACAAACTTCTTGTTCCAAACATCTTCCTTGCTACATTCAATGCATCAATATACTTGGCCTCTGTAGTAGAATGTGCAACTGTCTCTTTCTTAGAAATCTTCTAGCTCACAACTTTGTTGTTGAGGCAAAACACAAATCTTTATTGCAATCAATAATCATCTTTGTTAGTTTGGAAGCTTGCATCAGTGTAACCCTTTACCACCAACTTTTCCTCTCTACCATAGACAAAGAACTATCCTTAGTTCTTCTCAAGTACTTAAGGATGTTCTTCATGGCTATCTAGTGAGCATCACTTGGGTCTAACTGATATCTACTTGTCATGCTCATGGCATATGAGACATAGGGTCAAGTACATAACATTGCGTACATGATGGATCCAATTATAGATGCATATGAAGTCCTACTCATGCGTTCCCTTTCTTCACAAGAACTGGGGCATTGAGCTCTAGAGATGGAAACTCCATGAGACATGGGTAGGTTTCCTCTCTTTGAGTCCTCCATGTTGAACCTCTTCAACACTTTGTCAATGTATGTGCTCTAATTTAGTCCAAGATGACTTCTAGATCTATCTATATAGATCTTGATTCTAAGATGTAGGATGGTTCGCCTAAGTCCTTCATTGAGAATGTATTTCCAAGACATGTCTTTACCATCTATGAAGTTGGGATGTCATTCCCCATCAATAATTTGTCATCTACATACAATATGAGGAATACAATCATGCTCCCACTAACCTTTTTGTACACAAAAGGTTCATCTTCATTTTGACTAAAGCCAAACTCTTTGACTATTTTGTCAAATCAAAGATTCCAACTCTGAGATGCTTGATTCAATCCATAGATTGATCTTTGTAGATTACAAACTTTATTTGCATCTTTTGGATCTATAATACCAACAGTTTGTGTCATGTACACATCCTCAAGAAAATTCCCATTAAGGAATGAGGTTTTAACATCCATCTGCCAAATCTTTAGTCATGATAAGCTGCAATAGCAAGAATGATCCTGATGGACTTAAGCATGGCAACTGGAGAAAAAGTTTCATCACAGTCAACACCTTGAACTTATTTGAAACCCTTTGCAACCAATTTGCCCTTATAGGTTTGTACTTTAGTATACATGTCAATCTTCTTCTTGAAGACCCATTTTCACCCTATGGGTTTTTATCCCTTCAGGTGGATCCACCAAGGTCCATACCTTGTTGGTGTACATGGACTCCATCTCAGATCTCATGGCCTCAAGCCATTTCTTAAACTCTAGTCCCTTAGTATCTTCTAGATAGGTTGTTGGCTCATCGTCTATGACCAACTAACCGCCTTATTGAGTCACAAGATAACAAAAAATTTTAGGTTCAAGGTGGGGCCTATTATATCTATGAGGTTCTTGTGTTACTTGAGGAATTTGAGATTCCACAACGACATGTGATTCTCCTGGTTCCTCTTGTACATATACCAGTTCAATGTTTTCTTGTTGGTCTCAAACCTCTTCGAGTTCTACTTTCCTCCCACTGATTACTTTGGAAATAAATTCCTTTTCTAAGAATGCAACATCTCTGGTAACAAACACTTTGTTGTTAGATTGGGAATAAAAGTAATATCCTTTGGTTTCCTTAGGATATCTAACAAAATAACATTTATCAGATTTGGGTCCAAACTTTGTTGGAAATTGCTTTCTCACATAAGCTTCACAACTCCAAATCTTTATAAAAGACACATTGGGATGCTTCCCATACCATATCTCATATTGTGTCTTTTGAACCGATTTAGATGGTACATGGTTTAATGTAAACACAATAGTTTCAAGAGAAAAACCCCAGAAGGTAGTTGGAAGTTTAGCTAAATTCATCCTTGATCTCACCATATCTAGTAATGTGCAATTTCTTCTTCCTGATATACCATTGTGCTTAGGTGTTCTAGGTGGAGTCTATTGTGATACAATACCACGGGCTCACAAAAGGTCCTCAAACTCTTGGCTTAAGTATTCTCCATCTAGATCAGAACTAAGTGCCTTAATGCTTTTGCCAAGTTGGTTTTTTACTTTATTCATGAAATCCTTGAACTTTTTAAGAGTTTCTAACTCATGTTTCATTAGGTAAACATAACTGTATCTATTGAAGTCATCAATGATGGTAATGAAGTATTGATGCCCACCACTAGAAGTTGTTCTGAAAGGTCTGCATACATTAGTATGTATGAGTCCTAATAGATCACTAGTCCTCTCATTGTTACCAGTGAAATGAGTCTTGGTCATCTTGCCCAACAAATAAGATTTACATGGCTCTATTAATTCAAAATCAAAAGAGTCCAGATAACCATCTTTATGGAGTCTAGATATGCGATTCTCATTTATGTGCCCTAGATGACAATGCCAAAGATATGTTTTGGTTGAGTTGTTGAGTTTTTAGCCTTTTGGTATTTACATTATAAACATATGTCTTTAGATCCAACAAATAAAGACCATAAGACATTTGGTTCACTGCCATACAAGATCCCATCTTTTGAAATAGAACATCATCCATTCTTAATATGAAAATCATATTCATCCTTGTCTATACAAGATACAAAAATGATGTTTCTATTTATGGCATGTACATAATACTGATCATTAACTCTATTACAAGTCCTATGGGTAGATATAAATTATAGGCTCCAACTGTAGTGGTAGAAACTCTTGATCCATTTGCAACTCGCAGTTTGACCTCACCCTTTCTTAAATGCCTACTTCTTTTCAGATCATGCATATTCGAGCATATGTGAGAACCACATCCAGTATCTAGTACCCATGATGAAGAAGTTGATAAGTTTATCTCAATAATGTATATACCTAAAGTGCAGATCTCTATCCCTGTCTTCTTCTTCCTAAATTCCTTCAAGTACAAAGGACATATTCCTCTTGTACTTTTCTTCCTCCTTATCTTGAGTATTGAGATCTGAATCTATGCTTAGCCTCAGAATTATTCATGGACTTGCTTTCATCCTTGGACTCCATCTCATTGATCTCTATCACAGATTTGTCCTTCTTCATTATTTCTTTGGCATTAATCAGCATGCCAAGGAGACTTGATAATGGTCTGGCCATGTTATTCAAGTGGTAACACTCAATGAAATGGCTATATAATTTAGACAACAATGGCCAAATCATACACGTGGACAACTCTTGGCTCAAAGAGAATCCCAATTCTTCTAGATGTTCCACATGTCCAATCATATTGAGCACATGGATCTCTACTGAGTCTCCCTCTCTCATCTTACACTTAAAAAGCACCTTTGAGTCATTGTACCTTTCTTGCTTTGTATGACTATGATTCATGTCATTAAGATGAGTTACCACCTCAAGGATCCCCATATACTCACACTGGTCATGCAACTCATAGTTCATGGAGCTTAGTATAAGGTGCTTTATGTCCAAGGCATCATTGGCATGCTTCCAGTAAGCATCCACCCCATCCCCGGGCTCATCAGGAGAAGGTATTTGTGGCACTGGTGTTTCTAGGACATAGAGCTTATGCTCATCATTGAGAACCCTTCTCAAAGTCCAAAACCAGTCATGAAAATTTGTCTTGTTAAGTTTGTCATTCCTAAGGATTGATTGCAACAATGGTTTGATTGTCATTTGACTCTACAAGAGAAAGTTGCATTTAGTCAAAATGCTTTTTATTTGATTTGATTTAAAAAAATTGACAATATTTAATTAGGCCTCTAATTAATTATCGCTCCCACTATTTTATTCAAATTGATATCCCTCACATATCAATTTGGAAGTTTTGCACTGTACAATCTTCTAGTGAGTGAAGATCCAAAACAATTCAATTATTACCCGACCAACACAATGTCCATAATCAATCATTAAGGCAGGCAACTTTTGCCAATTATATCTTATGCAATTCTTGGATAGATGACATGTGTAACTCTTTTCCATAGTCATCTGCATGCTTCTACATGGTTAATCTCATTAAGGACACTCAGTCAAGCCTGACCCAAAAGCCAACACGATAGTAATGCACCCCGCTTGGCAGCCCACATAACTACCACCACACTTCCACAAGATAGACAACACACCATGCTTGGCGTGCCCATGCATAGTCAATCAAGCTTTTCATGTGTGTTGCTAATGGAAAGCATCTTAGACTTAATATGTTATTGAGGGAGTTTGTATATATATATATATATATCCAATCACCACATACTATAGTGTGTATCATATACATGATATATCCCACAAATGAAAACATGCAATAAATATAAGCAATGGGTATGTCCATACTAATGTAATTACTTGGAGCCACAAGGAATTACCACCACCTAGGGTCTACATCTAATGAAGAAACCTATTAATGATGAATATCTATGCTTTCCAATATGGGTTGATTGGTTCAACCCTTGAACCGACCGACTCACCTCCTGGACGGTCAGTTGGTGTCACCCTAGTCGTCTAGTCTTCAGTCCACCATCTTCTAGATCCTACAATCGATCGGTTGGGCCACCGGCCGATCAATTCGGCTCCACCTGTCATTTGTCCTCCTTGGTCCTCCCGTCGATCGTCGCGTTGAGCGACTTGTTTACTTCAACTAATAAGAATTAAACTATCTTATATATTACATGATAAGAGAGAAACCTCAAGTGACATTCGAGGGGATCATAAGTAGGATAGAATAATATTTCACAATTGGAAGAGAAGGTAGAGGCTCAGTATGCAAACCGAGATAAAACATGAATAAACATCCACACAACTACCATATGCAGATATCTGGGTTACTGGCCATAACCATGCTTCACATCCAACATCAAATCAAACTTTTAGGAAAAAGCATGTAAATTGCATATATATATATATTGGTTGGGATCATATGTAATGTTTTAATCGGATATGCACATGAATCAGTTTAAGTATTCACATAGCATGCAATAAATAAATGATGAAAATAAAAAATCCAATCATATCGATTATCCCAAAACATAGTAATCTAACCTAGCTTTGATACAATTGTAGGGAAATATGGCATCAAAGCAGGTAGCGAAAACAAAAATTTAACTACCATTTCCCCTTTATAATAGTAGATCGTGTCAACAACTATTTAATGGGAAGGATGGTTTCGAGGATATACCTGGTCCTGGAGCAAGTCTAGTGACAATCTCCTCATTTTAGTGTGTGCCTTTCTTCAAGTCACATTGAACACCATAAAAAACAGCTCATGGTTGATCACCATAGATGATATCTTGATGTTGTTCTCCTAGTGAGAAAAGCTCCTTGCCTCTAGAGTAGTTCACACGGACCACTGGAAACTCTTGTGGTTCTAAAAGAATGGACAAGAAGGAGTTGGACCTACATGTTGGTGTACTAACACCAACTTGCTCTCCCACAACTGTTCTCCCTAACTATCCATCCCTTTAACAGGTAGGACTTTTGTGACACCCTTTTCCACACTAAGTGAGATTACTCAAAACTTAAATCACGAACCATTAATAGTGGATTACCGAAAATCACAAGAAATTAAAACTGATTTGCAACAAGCACCAGGAGCTGAGATTTATTACACAAGAGCCAGTACTTGCATTTCATAACATATATTCAAGGTGTTACATCATCATATTCCAATCAACATGTTACATAAGATAACCGTTCCACATGTATATACATATCACCAGAGGCACACAAGCCAGAAACCACATGTCGATCATCAAGCCTACAAAACACATCAAGCATACCCCCAAGGACTTGAGTGTATAAGGATGACACATATGACTCTATTACTAGACACTATCCATATACCATGTTTCACTAGGTGTAGTTTCTCCTCTTATTATGTCCTCATCAACATGATCTTTAACTCAACATGCTCATACACCTAAAAAGATATTTACCCAACGGGGTGAGACAACAGTACCAACAATAACTCTCCACCAACTCTATTATTATCATAGATAAATAAGCAGATAGACTATTATACTGACCAGGTTGAATAGAACTAACTAAATGACATATATTATATGGATGAAGTAAATAGAGTAGTAAGATGCGCTTGCCAATGAGTAATAGAACAACTAATAATTTAAAAAGGAATATGAAGAACATGTATAACTATTATAAACTAAACAATATAAAAGCAAGGTAAGGCTTCATCCCATGTTTCTGTGTTTGATCCTATACATGCACACTACACGACTAATTACATATTTATTATACCCCGAGGATTTGAGTCCTACAACTCAAATCCAATCGACCACTGCTAAGTCGAAATCAGTGCCATACAAGGTCTAGTAGAAGAGCCGAAATCCATGACCTCACCCCCTCGGTCAGTATGAGTGAACATGTAGTGACATTACAAGTCAATATCTTCCAACGACATATAGTCTAGCTATGCAAACCTAGCCCACCTTGGTATAGGTCACGGTGCTAGTGAAACTAAGCTATGGCCCACATCCACACTCTTCTAGGGTATGGCCTGCAACCAATCCTATGTTACATATCACTACGCTTTGGCCTGAAGCCACACTCTTTCTAGGGTATGGCCTGCAGCCAATCCAGTGTCACATATCATTGAGCTATGACCTAAAGGCACACTCTATTGCTTGATATTAGGGTAGCAAGATGTCCCCGCATACTCAACAATATGTGCTTTGAGTTTCCCATAGGAGTTACTCATTTCACCATCCAGCAAATGTTGACACTGAATGGATCTATGGCATAGGTCAAACTACATGATTATATTCCACTTTATTAGACCAATTAAAGTGTCTTTTAGAAGCCATCAAATTACAATGTATAAACAACAAACAAATCATTCCAAAAGAAGGGCATAGTATTACAATAATAGATATCATTGTTTAAACTACAAACTGATTTTCATCATCTCATACCACTGTATCACTTCTAGATACAAGGCTTTCATCATCAACATACTATCATGGGATATCAATCCCTCATTCCAATACTAGGGGATATCACCTCAACTAGGCACTAAGCCTTTCCAGGTCCTAAGACCCATCACATCATACTTGTGATTCATGGTTATCTCATCATGCCTCATAGAGAATATAAGTATTAGTCATGCCACATCACATGTACCTGCCATAGCAACCATTAACCATTATGTTTAAAGAGAGAATATGTTAAAACATATTAAACACCTTTAACTAAAGCAATCAATGCATCACAAAATTTCTAATTTAGGGTTATGCTTCATTATGATTTCACATAAGGTTCTCAAGCATCATTTTATCTTGAATGTCTGATTTTCACTATATCCCATCAGTTGGGGTGTATAAGGCTAAGAATTAGTCAATGTAACCATGTATGCAAATTCACATATTTATACTTCCCGTGTTCCCTTATCAAGGTTCATAGCCAAAGCTTAACATTATTTAACCATCTTCATAGTATTCATTAATTATAACACCCCATTAATTCACAAGGTTATAGTTATGTAATTAAGAGAGAGAGAGAGAGAGTACAATATCATGCTTTCTACTCATAGACACCCAATAATATGACCTACCCTTAGAATCAGGGTCAATGCTTTTCACATATAGTTGATTAGGGTTTTACCTCATGGTCACATCACCAAACCCCAATCACACCAATTCCCACTTTCTTGAAACTGATACAGGTTTAAAAAACATTATTTAGATATGAGGGAATCATCGTACCATCAGTACCAGGTATCACCTTTTCATAAATGCATGTGTATCATCTTCATTAAGTTGTGTGTGGGGTACAATAGTGCATTATATAAACATGTTGACTATTGCACCAACACGATGTTTCATCATTAGGTGTCCCATACATTATTACTTCCTACAAATCATTAACCACATATCATACTAAGGAGATTCGACCTTAGGCTACATAAATAGAGGGTTTCACTTCAAGCTATCCACAAGGCACCTATAAGGTCATTAGACTTGTTTATAAGATTTCTACACAAATGTTGTCACCTTTTATTCCAACAAGGCTTATCACCACCTCATGTATATTAACATAGTTGTGTCATTGACCTTACTCTACAAGCTAAGATTATATGAATAGGAAATATAGTTGACACTTTCCATGGATTATAATCTTTCATTAAGATGAGAACATGTGCCACATAATTCCATGATTATGGTTATAATATGGAAACTCAACCATGAAATCCTTCATCCGTTACTTCCCTATTGCTAGAGAGTTTAGGGATAAACTATTTAGTTAATGAAGGACCACTCATAGTAGCATCATTCCATGGTTCACTAGGTTTAGGAGAAGTAATTAGGATTAATCATTCATTATCCACAACAACACTCTCAATATCATGCATTGCTCATATGTGTACATCATTGAGTATCCAAGCATACCCTTCAATCCTCATCATGTGATATCAGTTTCACCTCATCAACATGTGTTGGCTTGACCACATCATGGTGTGTCAGGTTAGCTCATCCAAGGTATCGATTCATACCCTCTTGTGGTGTATCAGTTTATCTCTCAAGGGGTGTATCAATTTGCAACCTCTTGGGTCATCTTTGGTGTATCAGTCTCTCATGGCTAGGAGGATCTCGGTCTCATCATCCTCCTATATCATCCTGACCATATCAAGGTGTGTCTGGCAAGCTTACCTTAGGTGTATCGATTTAGCACCCATGGTATTGGGTTAGCTACCTACAAGGTGTATTGGGCACCCTACTTAAGGTATGGAGGGTAACACTAGGTGTGACAGGAAACACTTAGTGTGACATGTTGTTTAGGGTTAGGGTTAGGTCATGCCGACCTCTTGCACCATCAAGGGCGTCACAGTTAGCCCTCAAAACATACCAGCTCACACAAAACCACCCTGGTCATGACGATCTAGCAAGACACACTAGTCTAACCCTTTTTGATCATGCTAAAGTAGCACCATTATCAGTTTAACAACATATCGATTTAAACCACTCTAGGGCATGACGAGTTAGCTCCTCAAAGCATATTGGTTTAAGCACCTTCTAGGGCATAACGAGTTAAAGTCATCAAGACATGTGGTCCTAACCACTCATATCAGTTTAGGGATATCTAAGGTGTGACGGTTTAGCATTCATCCAAACACATTGGCCTAGTTACTCCCAAGTCATGACGACTTATTACATGTTGTGTCAGTTTAAGCATCATCAATCATAACAACCATTCACCACCTAAGTTTTGACTTTGTCATCGTCAACCTTAGGAACCCGGTCACTAGACCATCTACTAATAATGCAAGAAGGAGCAAGGCATGGGCAACAACTTAAACAAAGTTCCCTCATCAAAACAATCCTCAAAACAATCACTAACTATTAACATGTAAGAGGTACACAATCTAGAGATGAAGAACAACTTAAGCATATAAAGAGTGATAATAACAAAGGAGGTTAAGAGTTATATAACCCACCTCAAGAAGGTCTCTGTTACAACCCCAATTTTGCATGTGTTTTATAATTGAAATATAATGATTTTGTGAACCTAGACTTATTTGAAAAAGGTTGTATGCTTTGCTTCAAAGGATGGATTTCTTTGCAAATCTCCCTTTTGATAGGAATTTCGTGGTTCCTATTAATATATTAATCCAATAATGGATATAAAAGAGAAAAAAAGAAGAAAATTCCAAATAATGGAAAAAGATAAAAGATAATGGATATTAAGCAAAGTATTTTTGAGAAATACTTGGAAATATCTAGGAAGTGGCAATAATAGCCACAAAAGAGTAAAAAACTCGTGTACATGTAATTTCTAATAAAAGAAATATGAAAAGAGGAAAAATGAGATGAAAGATAATGATAATTTCTTACCAAAGAATATCTTAATTAAATATTAAGAGAGAGAAAAAATGTGCTTAAAATATGCCTTATTAAGGGATAACTTACATATAAATAAAAGCATCACATACATTCGAGTTTGATCCCATATTTAGTACACATGTGGATTAAGTCATCATGAACTTTCCCTCAAAATTTGGTTGCAAAAGGATGTATGGTTTATGAGATATGGATTTTTGAAGTTTTTCTAAAGTGAGAAGGATTTCAAGGTAATGTATTAAGTGTAACGATTAATATGATTTTGGAAAATAAATGGTGAACCATCTTCTACTGTGATAAAAAAAGGAAAACATGGCAATAGTAATGCTAGTCCTCTCTGTTCCTGATTTTGTCTCTCTCGAATATGATCAGAACCGAGATATTTCCCATTGGGATCGGGAGGCAAAATAGAACTAAACGCCCCTCAATCCTTTTCGTAACTGTGTGAATTGGGACTTTCCTTGACCTGAGTTTTAGAAGGTTTCTAGTAGAAGTCAGAAGTCCTTTGGGGATCAATCTGTGTGCTCACATCACTAGAATATATAAAAGGGTGTGAGGAAACACCATGAAACTGGACCAAAACACCCAAAGTGCTCCATCCTTCTCCGCCAAACCAGTTTCTTTCCCGTCTTCAGGTTTCCCTTCTTGACGCCCTGTTCAGCACCATGGAACCCTACGGAGGGTCTTCCTATCCCTTTAACCTTGGGACATTGGAGGCATCTCACAAGGGAGTGGGGAGGGCAGTGTGCCTAGGGCTCCGTTGGGCTGTGCGAGGAGCTTAGTCAGTCGGAGCGGGTTGTGGCCTCATGGCGACACCTTGCTCTGCCTGTCCGCAGAAACAGGGGAACAAAGTCCTGTCCACGTGGTTCCTGTGCAAGGAGGGAGGCCGAGGTAGTTCCCTGTTGCTGTAGGAGGAGATGGAGAAGCAGCCGGAGGCTGAGCCCGTAACATCTGAGGAGATGCCCAGGGACCCGACCCGAGTTGCTGAAGAGGCCACCGCACAAGCAACCTGTTTCGGCGGGATGGGATGGGCGAGGTGCGCAGAGAGGGAGAGACACCCACAGGTTAGCCGGGTCATAAGAGAGCCAGATCTAGGAGGAGGATCCACGATCCAGAGAAGAAAAGAAAGGAAAAGGAAATTAAAAAAAAAGACGCGCGACATTCTGTGATTGGCCATAGAGGTAAAATCTTACAAATTCGTAAGTAAATATTGGTAACTCGGTTTGAGGCTTGTTATATATGAAAATGGATTAGGAGAACACGTAGAATTCAATAAAAATACTTTTAGAATATGATTTTGTTCCTAATTGCAAAAGTATGCTAAATTAATGAAAAGTGCTTTGAAATCACGTTAGGAACCCTAATTGAAGTTAATGGTTAAATTCATGATACTTAATTGATGAAATTAAGTAATAGCAACCTGTTGAAATGTTAATGATGAACTGTAACCTGATGTAGATGAATTATTGCATGGTTTAGGGTAAAAGAGGAGAAGATCATATTTTATTTTGAACAGTGATAAAATATGTGGTTAAATGATGGTTCTAAGTTCTTTCAAGCATAAAAGCTCCTAACTATGGATGAAAATCCTTAATTTGGTAATTAGGGTTTTCTAGTGGATTAATGTGAAAATAATGACAAATAGAGTTCATATGTGACTTAGACCATAATGAACTATGAATTGATGATAAATGAGCATAATGATCTTGTCATGGATTAAAAGGATAAAAATGGTAGCTTTAATGTAAAAGAGGCTTAATGGACTTAATTGATGGTTAATTATGCTTTTCTAAAATTAGGGTTATATGTTGTTAAAAGATAACCTTAATATTGATGAATAGATGAGATAACCAGGGTTTATGAGTAATGGTATAAAATTAGGGTTTAAAATAGTAAAAGATGAAGGGAAACCCTAATTGCAATGGAAACCTTAAAAGTGAACTAGAAACCCTAGGAAGCAAGCTAGGCTTAATAGATCTTGATGACATGAGTAATAAAAGGAAACTGCATGATTATTTTAGGATCTTTTTATGTGTGCTTGCTTGGATTTCTTACTTGCATGGATTATTTTGTCTCAAATTAGCCTGATAGGTATGTGGTTATGCTTATGAATATCTCGAGTTAGTTTTCTGAGGTTTTCCAAAGTTTTCATCGATGACTTGAAATAAACTGTTGGATGAATTTAGTTCATGCAAACTATGATGTGGCTATGACTATCACATAAGATATGTGCCTACCAGCTCAGATCCTGGTCCCCTCTATGGCTTAATAGTTGACCTAGTACATGGATACCTATGGGGTAGGTCCATCAGGTCATCAGATGACTTAGTACATGGCTACCAATGGGGTAGGTCCATCAAGTCACATTGAGTTAGATATTGGGCTACCTTCGGGTAGTGCCATGTGACTCTATTACCCTATTTATTGGCTACCTATAAGGTAGGACCATGGGGGTAAGAATCTACCTAAAAGAGAGGTAACATACAAGTCCACTGTAGGGATAGCACAGAGTTAGGGGATAGGTAAGGATTGAGTAGTATGGCTTAAAATATAATCTTGGTTGTTAAATGATCAATTGCATGATTATGTTGTTAGCATAGTTGCACATTATTTGTTTCCCCCACATACCAGCTTCTGCTGATTGACATTTTGTTTGTCGGCGTTTTAGGTACAAGTGAAAAGAACAAACAATAAAGTGGCATATGTGGAATTAAATGAGAGTTAAATTGCAAAGGAGGATTAGTTAGATTAGTATCTGTGTGTATAGAAGTTTAGAAATCCCAGCTTTCAAAAGGTATGTAAAGTTTTTATTTTTTACCATATTTCAGTATAGTTGGTAGAATTTAATAATTCTTATTGATTATTTATCGAACCTTTGATCCTGTTAATTGGAATAATGGCTCTGACCTTCTAGTCTCCCTTAATTGGGGGTTACCGGGAGGTGGGGTCGTTACATTTGGTATCAGAGCTTAGGTTCCTCATTTAATATTTAATAATTATTAAATTTTACAAACTTCATAGAACCCAAGAGAGTTATTAGAGGATTTTCCGAAAGACGGAGGTGTCTAGAAAAGGATCACGCCCAGGGGCTGACAAGATTTTCCTCTGCACCGCTAGTCGGAATACGAGGACTCCTGGATCCGTGTGACTGCCTCGCTGAAGTCTCAAGATTTGACTCGAAATAAGATACCTTTAGGACTCTCTCATCTTGTTCGTCCCTTCTCAACCCTAATTCTGTTAAAATTATGAGGTTTAGGGTTTTCCTTTCTTTTCCCTCACCCTCTTGAGGTATGGGTAAGGTTGATAAGGTTTTAGAAATCCTCCACCAAATTAAATGAAAAAACATGTAAATAAGATGTCATGGACATAAGCTTAATAGATTAAGCGCAAACTGAAGAATAGATACATGCTTAGGTCGTATGACATAAGTTGTCATGCCCTCAGGAGAGACCTGAGTCTAGACCTTCTTATCAGGAGGATAAGTAAAGAGAGTTAGTCATGGAGGTAGAGACCTCCATTAAAAGTGGAGACCTAGCACATCCTCTGAGGATGATGTTAACCCTAACCCTAAGTGAAGGTTAGAGAGAGAGATGACACGAAGAGTTAGGTATCATGGTAGATCAGGTGTTTGGATGGGCATGCCTTGGATGCCATATGAGCCATGAGAGGTTGAAGGATCGAGTACCTTTGGCGACCCAACCCTGGGAAGGGTCATGTAGGCTAGAATGAAGGATAGATCCTTCCTTGATGAGGATAGAGAAGAACCCATGGAAACCCCCTGAGCTTATATGAGCATGGCATAGTAGGCAACCATAATATGTTAGTAGTATGAGCAGTAGGTTGAAACCCTGGCCAGGATAGCTTATGAGATAAGCATAAAGGGCTAGGGAGCCAACATAAGTTTGAACATAAATATCACCCATGTAGGGGTATGTTTGTGAGCTTGATCCACCTTCATGGAGAGAGGACCTCTGGTAGTGAGGCTTTTGTAGGGTTAGCTCTAGAGAGAGAGAGAAGGAATCGTGCAAGAAGGTCAGAAGCCTAGATTCCAAGATATGAGGAAAGTGGGGAGTTGAGGATGATGAAACCTAAGTGGATGTTTGTGGTTGCCTCATGCTTGATCCTTGGAGGTTGATGATATC
Organism: Alisma plantago-aquatica; assembly: GCA_963693085.1. Lineage (NCBI taxonomy): Eukaryota > Viridiplantae > Streptophyta > Magnoliopsida > Alismatales > Alismataceae > Alisma > Alisma plantago-aquatica. The sequence continues at coordinate 290,261,387 of OY856414.1, forward strand.
TTGGTTGCCATTAGAGGAACCAAACCCTAGAGAGAGGATGAGGCTTCTGGTACCTAGGTTCCCATGGTGTAGGTGGTTACCTTCTGAGATAGGAAGAAGAGTTCTTTAGACCTGGAGAGGTTTAGTAATAGGTTGTGAGGACTTATACCTTGTTGGATGTCCTTGAGGAGAACTCCACTCTGAAGTGTTGCTCGAGTAGGAGGATGACAGTAAGTGCATGTCGTACCTTGTACATGGTTGGTTCGTGGTTAAGAGGTTGAGCATGCAGTTGGACACCCAAAAAAAGTGAACCCAGGGGAAGTGGTGTACCTGATGCTCATGATGAGATTTGAGTTTCTATAGACTTGAGCATAGTACTCCTCATGTTTAGAGGAAAAAGGAAACCCCTTAAGTTTAGGGTACGTTTGATGGACCCCTCACAACTAAGTTGATGACATGGAAGATATGATATTGATCCAATATGGAGGATGAGAACAAGTATGACCTAACATGGTTTAGTAGGTGGTCTACTTGTGCCTTGAATAGCTTGCTAGGGTTAAGCATGCTAGACCCAAGGACATTTGTGACCTTTTTTTTCGAGGTGAAGTTTTCCTCCCATCTTGGGAGAGGGACCCTTTGGTAGGGTGTATACCAGTTTTGTTGGTTTAAGTTAACCTAAAGAGGTCTCATAGGATCTTGAGAAGCTAAGTGAAAAGTACATGGTATGATGATGAACCTATAGACCCATAGATAACCATCTCTAAGTGCTTGTGGATGTGTTACCATGGAGGTAACCGGTATGGGGCCTGGCCAAGGTAGGCAAGTCACCATGACCCCTATGAAAGGATGAAAGTTAGCCCTTGAATGCAGAGAGAGATGATGAAGGCTTGGGTAAGGTTCTAAGTTGGACATGTGCTATAATAGAATCCTAAGTCCATCCTAGGGTCAGGTAGGGATAAGACCAATGAAAGTAGGAGTTTCCTAATTCCCTAGTTGCAAATGACCATAGGGTCGGGAGGTAATAGCTATCATTGTCCGAGGGCCATGGGTTAGGAGATTGATCACCTTCATGAACTCATGGGACCCAAAGGGCAGATGAGTAGGGCACTCTCTAGATGCATGAGGGAAGAGGGATGACCCCAAAAGTGCCGACACCCTATAGACCTAGAGGAGATGACAATGGATTGTGTGTGGACCCAAGTAGGTTCGAGACCAGTTTTCCCATGGAAGAAACCTTGATATAGAAATGATTGTGATGTAGCGACATATGTGACACGTTTCAACTTGGATTTAAAGGTGTACCGGCAAAGTGGGATGTATCATCTCTCCTCTTAGAATAGGAAGAACTCTATATTTGGACTGCAGCCAAATGCTTATTTCCTCTTGTTATGGGAGTGAGAGATAGGATAGTACGCATGCCATACACCAAGGATAACAGATGATGTGGGTTGGAACGTTGCTACGAGGTATGAGGACAGAGATGATAATGTGCCCTTGTGGAGTGAATGATACATGGATAGGTACAAACGATAAGATTATTAAGGTAATCATCTGGTGAGAATGTTTTTATCACGAGCTATCAGTTATACAAGGATGAGTTCATAAATCAAGAGAATGAGCCCATAGTTTTCTTGATGAAGATAGATTTAGAGCTGTGATAAGATAATAAGTGGAACACATGAAGGTGTATGTCATCAACATTACCTAATACGTAAGGATGTGAAGTGGTAATAGATGCTCTGGTTGAGATATAGCTGCCTAGTACGGCTAGAGGCTAGGAGAGGTTGTTAGGATAACCCTAAGTTTGAAAAAGAAGATATGTTTGTCTAACACTCAGATGTAACGAGATCTGTTGAGAAAGTTAGTGGTTGTTTGGTTAGTCAGCCTTGGTGCAACAAAAGGATGGTTGTGGAACTTCAATTGCACTTCTATGGAAAGGAAGGTGTTGAAACCATGATTAGAGTGGTTTAGGGTTTCTGAGGTATCGATCTTGAGGAATCATGACATACAAGAGATCATGATTTTAAGATCACCATACACCGTACCACCAAACCATACACTGTACCACCAAGATAATAAGTGATAGTAGGACTTTGGATGCCTAAGATGAAGTTGCATGTGGCATGTGGCCATGCATGACGGAAGGTGAAGGATGAGCACCGGTAACCCAGTGCATTGATATAGAGGATAAAGAGTTCCCGAGAGGGAATGGGAGTTCATCACTATGGATGTTGTGATAAGTCTCCCCTAGACCAAGGAAGGGTAAAGATGCAATGTGGGTTATGGTAGATCGCCTTACCTAGATGACATGAGAAAGAAAGAGTACTGTCAAGGGACAGATCGGGTTGAACTACATATGAGGGAGATGGTTCAACTACACCATGAGGTGAGTTTAAAAGTTCTTGAGTATAACCTAAAGGTTCACTTCCATGATGTGGAAGTAGGTACATGAAGAACTCGATGTTAGTATAGTTTATCACCCCTAACTAAAGATTAGTATGATCCAGACTAGAAGGTCTGCTGAGAGCATATGTGCTCGTTCAGGGTGATACATAGTGACAGTTTTTTTCCTTTGTAAGATGTGATGATAACCACCATAGCCAGTATCGGGACGTAAAGAATCTCTGTAAAGGAGGTTGTGTCGGTCACTACTTCATTAAGATGATGTTGGTGAATGGACCTCGCAAAGGTCAGAAAAGGACCACAGTGTGTGCAGATGAAGTCACTTTGATCATGCAATGGCTGAAAGGAGCCCAGGGATGACATGAGTCGTAAGATGATGCAAGGTAGACTAACATGCACTTCACTGTGGGGGAATATGTGATGTGAAAATCTGACCCCTCTGAGATATAACTGAGAAAGCTGAGTCCCCAATACGTGGGTCCATTCGAGATGGATTGGTGGAGAAGGTTATGTTCGACCTAACCCCTTAGGATAGAGTCATGTGTGATGAGTTCCATGTGTCAAATTTAGAGCACTATGTGAGGTACCCAGGCCATGTGCTGAGCAATGAACCTAGTGAGCTCTAAGGGAGGCTGAAATGACCTGAGTCACCTGTGCAGTTTATAGACACCAGAGTGAAAGAACTCAGAGAAAAGAATATGTGATGATAAAGGTTCTTTGGAAGCGCCACGGGGAGGGTAAAGCCACATAGGGGCCAATGATGGACATGTAAAAGTCTTATCCTGAATTGTTTGTTTTTTTGATGGAATTTTGAGGACAAAATTCCTATAAGAGGGGAAGGATGTTACAACCCCAATTTTGCATGTGTTTTATAATTGAAATATAATGATTTTGTGAACCTAGAATTATTTGAAAAAGGTTGTATACTTTGCTTCAAAGGATGGATTTCTTTGCAAATATCCCTTTTGATAGGAATTTCATGGTTCCTATTAATATATTAATCCAATAATGGATATAAAAGAGAAAAAAAGAAGAAAAGATCAAATAATGGAAAAAGATAAAAGATAATGGATATTAAGCAAAGTATTTTTGAGAAATACTTGGAAATATCTAGGAAGTGGCAATAATAGCCACAATAGAGTAAAAAACTCATGTACATGTAATTTCTAATAAAAGAAATATGAAAAGAGGAAAAAGGAGATGAAATATAATGAGAATTCCTTGCCAAAGAATATATTAATTAAAGATTAAGAGAGAGAAAAATGTGCTTAACTTATGCCTTATTAAGGGATAACTTACATATAAAGAAAAGCATCTCATACATTCGAGTTTGAGTCCCATATTTGGTACACATGTGGATTATCATGAACTTTCCCTCAAAATTTGGTTGCAAAAGGATGTACGGTTTATGAGATATGGATTTTTGAAGTTTTTCTAAAGTGAGAAGGATTTCAAGGTAATGTATTAAGTGTAACAATTAATATGATTTTGGAAAATAAACGGTGAACCATCTTCTACTGTGATAAAAAAAAGGAAAATAGGGCAACAGTCATGCTAGTCCTCTATGCTCCCGATTTTCTCTCTCTCGAATATGATCGGAACCGAGATATTTCCCATTGGGATCGGGAGGCAAAATAGAACTAAACGCCCCTCAATCCTTTTCGTAACTGCGTGAATTGGGACTTTCCTTAACCTGAGTTTTAGGAGGTTTCCAGTAGAAGTCAGAAGTCCTTTTGGGATCAATCCGTGCGCTCACATCGCTAGAATATATAAAAGGGTGTGAGGCAACACCACGGAACCAGACCAAAACACCCAAAGTGCTCCATCCTTCTCCGCCAAACTAGTTTCTTTCCCGTCTTCAGGTTTCCCTTCTTGACACCCTGTTCAGCACCATAGAAGCATGTGGAGGGTCTTCCTAGCCCTTTAACCTTGGGCCATCAGAGGCATCTCACAAGGGAGTGGGGGAGGGTAGTGTTCCTAGGGCTCCGTCGTGTTGTGCGAGGAGCTTAGTCAGTCGAAGTGGGTTGTGGCCTCACAACGACACCTTGCTCTACCTGTCCGCGGAAATAGGGGAACAAAGTCCTGTCCATGTGGTGCCTGTGCAAGGAGGGAGGCTGAGGTAGTTCCCCGTTGCTGTAGCAGGAGATGGAGAGGCAGTCAGAGGCTGAGCCCGTAACATCTGAGGAGATGCCTAGGGACCCGACCCGAGTTGCTGAAGAGGCCACCGCACAAGCAACCTGTTTCGGTGGGACGGGATGGGCAAGGTGCGTAGAGAGGGAGAGACACCCGCAGGTTAGCCAGGTCATAAGAGAGCTGGATATAGGAGGAGGATCCGTGAGCCAGAGAAGAAAAGAAAGGAAAAGGAAATTGAAAAAAAAGACACGCGACATTTTGTGATTGGCCATAGAGGTAAAATCTTACAAATTCGTAAGTAAATATTGGTAACTCGGTTTGAGGCATGTTATATATGAAAATGGATTAGGAGAATGCGTAGAATTCAATAAAAATACTTTTATAATATGATTTTGTTTCTAATTGCAAAAGTATGATAAATTAATGAAAAGTGCTTTGAAATCACGTTAGGAACCCTAATTGAAGTTAATGATTAAATTCATGATACTAAATTGATGAAATTAAGTAATAGAAACCTGTTGAAATGTTAATGATGAACTTTAACCTGATGTAGATGAATTATTGCATGGTTTAGGGTAAAAGAGGAGAAGATCATATTTAATTTGAATAGTGAGAAAATGTGGTTAAATGATGGTTCTAAGTTCTTTCAAGCATAAAAGCTCCTAACTATGGATGAAAACCCTTTATTTGGTAATTAGGGTTTTCTAATGGATTAATGTGAAAATAATGACAAATAGAGTTCATACGTGACTTAGACCATAATGAACTATGAATTGATGATAAATGAGCATAATGATCTTGTCATGGATTAAAAGGATAAAAATGGTAGCTTTAATGTAAAAGAGGCTTAATGGACTTAATTGATGGTTAATTATGCTTTTCTAAGATTAGGGTTATATGTTGTTAAAAGATAACCTTAATATTGATGAATAGATGAGATAATCAGGGTTTATGAGTAATGGTATAAAATTAGGGTTTAAAATAGTAAAAGATGAAGGGAAACCCTAATTGCAATGGAAACCTTAAAAGTGAACTAGAAACCCTAGGAAGCGAGCTAGGCTTAATAAATCTTGATGACATGAGTAATAAAAGGAAACTGCATGATTATTTCAGGATCTTGTTATGTGTGCTTGCTTGGATTTCTTACTTGCATGGATTATTTTGTCTCAAATCAGCATGACAGGTATGTGGTTACACTTATGAATATCTCGAGTTAGTTTTCCGAGGTTTTCCAAAGTTTTCATCGATAACTTGAAATAAATTGTTGGATGAATTTAGTTCATGCAAACTATAATGTGGCTATGACTATCACATAAGATATGTGCCTACGAGCTCAGATCATGGTCCCCTTTGTGGCTTAATAGTTGACCTAGTACATGGCTACCTATGGGGTAGGTCCATCAGGTCATCGTATGACTTAATACATGGCTACCAATGGGGTAGGTCCATCAAGTCACATTGAGTTAGATATTGGGCTACCTTCGGGTAGTGCCATGCGACTCTATTACCCTATGTATTGGCTACCTGTAAGGTAGGACCATGGGGGTAAGAATCTACCTAAAAGAGAGGTAACATACAAGTCCACTGCAGGGATAGCACAGAGTTAGGGGATAGGTAAGGATTGAGTAGTATGGATTAAAATGTAATCTTGGTTGTTAAACGATTAATTGCATGATTACGTTGTTAGCATAGTTGCACATTATTTGTTTCCCCCACATACTAGCTTCTGCTGACTGACATTTTGTTTTTCGACATTTTAGGTACAAGTGAAAAGAACAAATAATAAAGTGGCATATGTGGAATTAAATGAGAATTAAAGTGCAAAGGAGGATTAATTAGATTAGTATCTGTGTGGATAGAAGTTTAGAAATCCCAGCTTTCAAAAGGTATGTAAAGTTTTTATTTTTTACCATATTTCAGTATAGTTGGTAGAATTTAATAATTCTTATTGATTATTTGTCGAACCTTTGATCATGTTAATTGGAATAATGGCTCTGACCTTCTGGTCTCCCTTAATTGGGGGTTACCGGGAGGCGGGGTCATTACAGTCTCCATCAAGGGTTCAAGATTCATGATCAAAGCTCCAAAGAACACGTTTCTCAACTTGAAGATGATTCATCAAGAGTCCCAACTCGATCTCAACATCACCTCAAGAAAGAAGAAGAAGGTGTCATGGTTATGGTAGCCCAAGAAGAAAGGAAATAATGAAAAAGAACCACATCCTAATCAACCTTCATCCACGGTATGATCCATGGCTGAGAGAGGAAGAATAATATGAAGAAGAGAGCTCAAATGAATTTCCCTCAAAGAAACATAACTCACCAAGGGAAGTTGAATAAGAAATCACCATGAGAAAGAAACTCAACCTCCCAAGCTACATGGGGATTCCTCTAGCTCCTTAAGCTTCCAAGATCATCTACAAAGAGGAGAAGAACAAGAGTGGATGAAAGGGTTTACTTATGTGAAGAAGGAGGGGGTTATATACTTGAGGGAAGGAAGAGAGATCAATGGAGAGGTGTCATCACCTTAGGAGCTTAGGTGATACTTGTCCACAAGAAAGAGACCACATGCAACAACATGAAAGACATGGTGATAAGATCTAGGCTTGATCTCACCCTCTAGGTTTCCTTCTAAGATCATGTCCCATATGCCAAAACCCTACACCCTTCACAAATCAATATGGCAAAACCCAACATACTCACAAACCGATAGTGCATAACCCTACACACTCACAAACCGACATGACACAACTATACACACTTCAAAAACCAATAGGGCGCAACCATACACACCCATAAACTGATATAGAGCAACCCTACAAACTTTACAAATCAATTGGCATCATCTCCAAGGTTCTGTAACCCGAGATAACCCATCTAAGAGCAAAACACATCTCACTCATGTGCTCCATATATCACCAAAGATGTTACCATACAACCAAGATCCAAAAAAGGTGCCCATCTCTTCCTTTATTCTCTAGATGATGTCAAACAAGAGACAGAAAACTCTAGAGATGGTAAATTGCATGTTAACCCCTTCACTTTATGTAGATTGCAATTTACACCAAAACTAGCACATAAAACACAAGCATCATCCATACAAGCTCAATTTGATACTTGAGCTCTCCACAAGGTGCCCATATCATAATTCTCTCTCCTATGATACTATAGAACTAAGGGCACACTAATCATGAGACATATTTCAAGGTAACCCCTCATCTTGGGTAAATTGCACTTTGGTCCAAAACAAACAGACATTGCTCAAACATCATTCGACCATGACCAAACTTGAAACATAGGCGTGTCACATGATTACAAAACACCTCAAAGGATTAAATTAAATTTCTAAGAAACCTACTTAGGAAAAACAAACAAGGTTAGTTCAAAATCTAGGTCAGGGTCCTTACAACTTTCTTGGGTTCTCTCGATTACCACAACCAGAGAAGACAATAATTGTCAGAGGCAATTGAGTTGAAGCTCTATGAAGACCTCAATACCCCTCTTTTTATAGGACGGTTAGGGTCAGGGTTCCCAGTCTCTATGGGAGTGGAAGGGACCATGATTTCATGAACTTTTGCAACCTGTGAGTGGCAAAGCATTCAGTTCACATGTGAACTGATCGGTTGGCATGTGAGTCAATTGGTGCAACCCTTGAACCGGTCATTTTTTCATTTTCCCAAACATAATTGTATTGGAAATTATAATCCAATTAATGCAAAACATTACGTCAACACTAATCCATGATGTAATCAAATTGATATATGAATCGAGCGTCTCATCACATGAACCAGTTGTCTTACAACCTTGAGCCGATCGGTTCACTCAGTGAACATGTCCGTTCATGTCTTGGTTCATCCAAAATTCATCCAATACAATTTCCAATCAATCTGACACTCCAACTAGTCGGTTCAACATTTGAACTGGTCGATTCATTGTCCAGTCAGTCGATTGTTGTTTGAATTGAATACCTAAACACTTTAGTAATCAATCTAAGTATAATTCATGATTAAACTCTTATTACAAGTGTATCCTATGTGTGTGACCCTATAGGTTCCAAGTTCGTTGGAAGTAAATGTCCATAACTAGTTTATGGCATCACAAGCAAAGAGCGGTACCTAGAAACACATCATTACTACCCAAGTAAATGGAAAGTTGGAGAACAAATTCAACCTACAATCCGTGCTTGGTGTTAAAGTGTTTGTATAGTTCCTAATATACATATTGAACTTGAGGTATGGAATAGTCATCCTCTTCAACATTCAATCTATGTTCCTTGAATTAGAGCAAACCATATGAGATATATGTAAGCTCGAGATCACAAATTGACTTGCATGTGCATGGCCATGCATTTCTCAGCCTCGCTTATCAAGTGGCTAGGGTATCATACTCTCGTAGGAGGGAAAAATCCCATCTACATCACTCTACAGTCATCCCCATGTGTCACAGTGCATCCGATCATCACCTTTATGGCAACCCTTATTCAAGGTCATGATGGATGATGTCAAAGTACACTGAACGCCATGTGATGGGTGTAGTGATTTCAAGTCTAGGAACCACAATCACCACCAACACTATGAGAGATGATTATGACTACCAATCATGGTCTCCCTGTATCACTCTCAAGGTGGGTCTATCTGATACATTCTTCTCTAATAAGTATCTCTGTGTTTGGTGTGATATCACATATCATGACTGTTGAGATTCTGTCATCAACCAACACACACTCTAGTCTTATGTGTTATAGGTGTTTATGAGCCTTCCATAATAACGTCCGACTAGGGACAAAAGTAAGAATGTATGTACTCTTGGCATCCATATGATCTCATTATTAAGGTCATCAACTTGAAGACATATGTCATTGAGTAATATCATTATTTAGACATTTATTATGTTACATCATTATTTCATAACTGAATAAAAAAATAAATTGGAAGATTGCCTTTATTTAATCAAATCATTTACAAGTTATGACACTACCATCATTATAAGATTGAATCTCTGGGCATACATACCTACAAATCTAAATACCTAGTCATATGTAAAGAATACATATTTTATAATTGTTTCCTATATATTACCTAATTATTACATATATATGTCCAGTCATTTGTGTCATGTTTCTACTGAGTTTAGAATATCAAATGTGGCATTTATAATGCCATCAATAATTAGTGATGTAGTTAGAAATCTAAGTGGTGCTAAAGATTATGTGACTATTGATATGATGGTTGTTGATGCTTCCAAAACCGTGATCATAGCTCCCTTCAATGTTTTGTAAGTTTTGGGCTTGTTGTTTATATTCCTAACTTGTGAATATAATTGTTGTGGAATTTAAATTTTATTTTATTTGCCTTCTATTCACTAAAAAATAAGCATCGACAGTTGTTAGTGATTGTTCCTGAGATCTAAAATGTGTATTTCTTTGATCCTTCAGGTATGAAATCAACACCAAATGAGCAACACCCAATGAGATTGGCAATTCACGTGTAAGTATAGTTTTTCCATGCTCAACATATTTGTTAATGTTTGCATCATATGATAGTTTAATAATGCAACATATCTATTAATTTAACTTATACATGTATGAAAGTATTATGTAGTAGTGGGGGGAAGTAGATAAAAAAAGAATTCAATAGCTTGGAGGAATATTGATGCAGTCTTCTCATTCCAATGCATATATATTACCAACTATGCTTAATTACATTTATTAATGTAATTGTTTGTCTACAGTACCCTGTATTAGACAATGATTGGGCATGCACATATTACATGATGATGTACATGGGGACAATTTTCATGAATGCAACACAAATTAAATGTATAGAGATGGTGATGCTATTAGTCTTGGATCATAATTAATGAAGTAGTCTCATTTGATAATATAAACAATCAATCCAATTAGATTTATGTCTCATGGGAAAACCTTAATTTGATATATTATAAAGTTATAGTACTCTCTTTTACAACACAGGAGAGTAAGGGAGAACTAGAACTAGGCAATATGGGATAAAAGAAAAGCTAAAGACAAGACTAGTCTTAAGCACAATAAAACACACAACACAAGATACATGACAATCCATTAAGAATATATACTAATACTCCCCCTCAAGCTGGAGCATAGATGTTAATCATTCCCAACTTATCCACCAGTGTAGCAAAGTGAGGCTTGGGAAGTATCTTGGTAAAGATATCAGCAACCTGGTCTTCTATCTGAAGATAAGGAGTACAAATACGTCAAGAAAGAACTGCTTGTCGGGCAAAGTGGCAATTCACTTTGATGTGCTTTGTATGCTCATAGAAAGTGGGATGCTGACAATAAAGGTGGCAGATTTATTATCACAGTGCATAGAAATAGGATTAGAGTAAAAAATATCAAATTCCTTGAGGAGTCCTTGGACCCACATTAGTTCACAAGCAGTGTGAGCCATAGCCCTATATTCTGATTCAACACTTGACTAGGAAACCATGGTTTGCTTTTTACTGCACCATGTAACTAGGTTCTAGCCAACAAAGGAATAGTATTCAGAAATAGATTTTTGGTCACATCAACTACCGACATAATAAAAGTCAGAATACCCAGTAAGTTTGTAGTGCCCATGTCTGCGATATAATAACCTTTTCCGGGAGAAGATTTCATATATTTAAGGATGTGACAGATAGCATCCCAATGACATTGTTGAGGTTTGTCCAAATACCTACTGACAAGTCCAACAACAATAATATTATCATTTCTCTTCATAGTGAGATAGATAATCTTACCAACTTTCTATTGATGGTTATCAGGGTATGGAGGAAAAGATTTTTCATCCCAATTGGTATTGGGATCCAAAGGAGTACTAGCATGTTTAGATCTGAGCATACCTACTTTTTTCAGAAGGTCCAACACATATTTGCACTGTGAAAGGCAGATGCCAAAAGATGTTATGGAAACTTCAATTACCAAGAGGTATCTGAGTTTACCCAAATCTTTAGTAATAAAATGTTTTTTGAGATATCACTAGTAGCTACAATATTATCATATTCATCACCAAACAAAATAATATTGTCCACATAAACAATAAGCACAACAAATCCAGAGTTGTTTTTTAATAAAAATAGAATGATCAGAATGTGAACTTCAAAATTAAAATTTGAGCATTATCTAGATTAGTTTATCAAACCATTCCCGTGGGCTTTGTTTTAGGCCATAGATCACCTTCCTGAGTCTGCAAACTTTGGAACTCTCCCCTTGACTAACAAAACCAGGTGGCTGCTCCATATAAACATCTTCATAAGGCATTTTGACATCAAATTGATAAAGAGGCCAATCTTTATTGACTCCTATAGAGATAAGTACTCTCACAGTGTTGAGGCAGACCACATGAGAGAAAGTTTCAAAGTAGTCCACTCCATAGGTTTGAGTGTAGCCTTTTTATACAAGGCAAGCCTTCTTCCATTTAGTAGAACCATCTGGTTGATATTTAATAGTAAAGATTTAACAACATCCAACCATTGGACAATTTTTAGGAGGATCAAAAAGATCTGAGGTCTTGTAATCTCATAGTATAGACATTTATGTTTTCATAACTTGTAGTGCAGAAATTTCATAGTGCAGACATCTCGTAATGAAGACATTTCTGTGAAGCATTCTTCAACACAAAAATAGTATAAAGAGCAGTAGTAAAACATGCAAATCTAGCACTAAGATTAATGGTAGAACAAAAATTACTAATTGGATGGTGAGTATAGGAGTTAAAACCTTTCCTTAGGTTGATAGGAAGATGTAGGTTATAAAATATTTGGGTGGTGTTGTGACTTGCCGACGAGGGAGGAATTGGTTGTTGAGGAACCATAGGGGGATCTACAACTACGTGTCTTCTCATGGACACCTCTTCAGTTTTGTCACTGTGATCATGTTCTACTACCTTAGGCAGAGGAGTAGGAGCCACCAGATCAATAGATAAAGCAAACCCTTCATTAAAGTAGTACGATGCATTTTCAAAGAACACAACATCCACAATCACAAACCATTCTCGAGTAACAAAATCATAACATTGATATCCTTTTCGGAGTTCGAGAATATCCCAAAGATACACACTTAATGGAGCAGAGATCAAGTTTAGAAATCCCGAGGTAGAGATTCTTAAAAAAACAGGTGCTTCCAAAGTGCGCGGTCGAATAGAAAACAAAGGCATATCAGGGTAAAGAAGAGAGATAAGGACTTGATAATGTAACACAGAAGAAGCCATACATTGTTTTGGAAATAGGTAAAAACTGTATTGCTAAAAGGTGGGGGTATAGCTAATCTATACTATACAAAAAACACAGCAGGGCATATGAACAACCTCAGACCCCGAGCATAAAACACCATACTAGGTTATATACCAAGATCCCAATAGGTTCTACTTTGTGTGTTTAGATTATAAAACCAATCTTTATTGGGCCTATCCATCCACCTGATCTATTTAGCTATTATATCCACAAGAGTAGCAGCAGATCTTTCGATCCTGCTATGGATTCTGCAATTCCTTTCCCGCCAAAGGAAGAAGCATGTGGCAACAAGGCAAATGCAGGCAAACTCAAAATGTGTTTTTTTGTTCCAGTTCTTAGCGATTAGCTGTTGAATTGTGTATATCAAGCTCCAATCAAGAATCGACCTTGTCCATTCCTAAGACTGATGATGGCCCAAACATCTGCCGAGAACCTACATTTGAAGAAGATGTGTTCCATGGACTCCTCCTCATTTCGGTAGAGAGGGCAATTAGAATCCCCTATACGGCCCCATCTGTTCAGCCTGTCAAAGGTGGGTAAGTTGTTCATCACAGCTCTGTACAAGAGCATGCTCCATTTCAGGCAGTGATTTTTCCCCCAGATAGCCTTCGTCCATTCAAAATCCATGGTAGACCCTCTGTTGATCCATGATGAAAGGGTAGAGCACACCCAAGCACCATTGCCATTAATAGAGTACTTGTGTTGGATTTTGAGGTAGATCTTGCACATATGCCTCCAAACACGAGTAGGTTTACTGTTCTCATCCACCTGAAGAGTACTCCCATATCTGGTCAGAATCCACTTCACCCAAATGCCGTTAGGGCGGAGAAGGAACCTGTCAATCCTCTTTATGGTATTTAATTTCATCATATCAGCCAGATCAATAAGATGTAACCCACCCTCATTATAAGGTTTTGTGATTTTCTCCCAGGAAATCCCATGAGCTTTAACTCCCCACACAAAGCGAGAAGAGAGAGACTTAATGTAGTCTAGGGTCGGGTTGGGTATGTGACACATATAATCCCATAATATGACTTTGATTTGAAGAACAACTCTGACCAACACTAATCTCCTTGCCATAGAGATCTTTAGACCACTCCATTTCTCAATCTTGGCCCTTATGTCATCCTTGCACATGCTAAAATCTCTCGAGGTGCCTCTACCTCCCACAATGGGTATGCCCAGATACTTGGTCAGAAGCTTGCCTCTACTCATCCCAGCAGCAACATCCTGGTCGGAAGGCATACATTTGATTAAGTAGCATGTTGTAGAAACAACTTCAGTCCTGAAATGTTTAAGAACATGATAGTGAAGAAGAAGAGTTTGTGCTACATCAAGTAAATGACGATTCTTCGTTTATTCCACACCATTTTATTGTGGTGTGTAAGAGAAGGAAGTCTATGAATGTTACCCCGAGATTTACAAAGATGATCGACTGATTTTTGCATAAACTCTAAGGCATTATCAGTTTTTAAGATTTTGAAAATAGGGCTTGTCACATGCACAAGGCACAAACAAACAAAACAGAACAAGTTAGCAAACCAATGTGCACAAAGAATGCAAAGAATAAAGGATAAATAATAGCAATGATGAGGGTAGTAGGAAAAGTCAAAGAAAAACTAACTAACTAGGTCGAGCGCCTTTCTCCCTAGCAACGTTGCCAGAAAGCTTGGTGCGCCCCTGCCAATGGTATTACACACTACTCAATCGGAGTTTGAATAGATGCAACCCCGCGAATAGACACACATGGTGGATTAAACTTTTGAATTTATAAAGGACCTAAACTTAACACACTCCCATAAACTAAAACACTACACTCGCAAGAGCACGGGGTCGTGTTGTAGTATAGGAGGGCAACAAGTATAGGGTCGATCCATAGGGAGAAAAGGGGACACTAGAGCTAGTTTATTTTTTGGGCTAGGTTTCTACTGCGGAGTCTAGGGTTGAAGGGTTTAAAGGTGATTTATTGATTACACTAAGTTGAGTAGGAAAGAAATTAAAGAAAAGCAAACAAAATTAAAACCTAAGTTAACCCTAGACACTTAATTCTAATGAGCAAGAAAAGATAAGGTAAGGCAAGAAAAGAGAAATCTACACTAAGGCAAGCAAAGAAAGGTCTACACTACACTAAGATAGCAAACATGGAAAAAGAGAAAGTAAAGACCTAAACTAAATAGAGCAATAAGTTAATTAATCAAGTAAAGAGCTAACTAAGATAAACACTAGCTAAGCAAGAAGGCAATTAGGGTTTTAAATCAATAAAGAGAGATGTGGGCTATTTGGGGAATGCACTTATCAATTAGGTTGGGGTTGACATGTGATAATAGATATTTTATTTAGATTATCAAACCAAACAACAAGCTAGAGTCTAATGAATTAGCCTAGACTACTAACTGGCCATGGATATGCTAGGTTGTGTATAGGGGAACTAGTCCCTAACACCCCCTACTACACTTGTGAGGATCAGTTGGATTAGGGTCTAGGTGCAATTCAATTAGAGCATAAAAAAGCCTAGATTTCTAGGTTATATGATCTCAGGATGGTTAGGGGCTGAGGTTAGTAATGGGAGTGGAAGTGGGGTTTCAGGCCTCCCATCACCCACATTCTAACCTTGAGAAAGCTCCATGCTAAGCACACTAAATTCATCTAAAATAGCTACTTAAATATCTCAACTAGGGTTAGGGGAATTGATTAGCATGTAGGAGGGTGGGTAGCTAGCTAGGGATCCAAGAATTAGACCTAGGATCAAATCCCAAAATTCACACATTTAAGTAATTTCCCTAAAATTCCTAGGTGATTTAAAGCACAAGCCAGCAAGCAATTCATTAAGAGTGACATAGAAATAGAACATAATTCTTAATAAATGAAATTACAATGTTCACATATCATTCCCCCCCCCCCCAATGTGGTATCAAAGTAACATTTTTCACCCGAAACAACCCACTCAAGGGGGCTAGCTACTCATAGCAATGCAAAATACAAAAAGAAGGAGGAAAGAGGTAGAAGAAGCCATGGATCTCGGCGTACATGGAGAAATCCTCCACTTGAACTGCTATAGTATGTCCTCCTCTCTCCTCCAAGGTGTAATGGCATGGGATGGTGATGGAATAGGGGCAAAACACTAGGAAACTAGGGTTTTAGTGGTAGAAATGGTGAAATGGAGTGGAATGGAGGTGGAAACGGAGTGGAATGGGTGGAGTGTGAAAATGGGGAGCTAAGAGGTGGTTGAAGGTAGCTAACCTCATTCTAGAGCTGCCACCTAGGTATATAAAGGTATAGGGGAAACAATAGGTCAAGTGGGGTAAAGTGGGAAATGCAGTGCAGAAATAGCTAGGTTTTTGTGAGTAGCATGACCGTAGTGGGGAGGGGTGAGAACGGTCATGGTGGAGTGGAACGATCAAGGTGAGAAATGGGGGAAAATCATAGGAAATTTGACAAAAATGTACATGAAATAGCATGGTCATGGTGGTTACCATGACCGTGGTGGCTTGGATCACTCTGCCCGTTCTTGGCTCCACGACCATTCTGCTTCAGCTGTAACACAATTGTGCAAGGTATCACGACCGTTCTGGGTCAGTCCACCATGGCCATTTTGTGTGGCACAATCGTGATTCTTATCTCTGCACTTTCTTGAGCTGACTTTGTTGTCTTTGGATGAGCCAACATGGCCGTTCTGAGGTACCACAGATGTGGTGGTCTCTGTTGCATCACTTTGAGTTGATTCTTTAGATTCTCTTGGACATATTTGCTTCAATGGATCTTTGGCCACTAGGGGTAGGTTGAGGGAGCATTAGACTTCACTTTAGTCCTTTCCAAGGGTACATAAACCCTAGTATCACTCCTTCTCTCTCTCTTCCATCAAGCGTGGTCCAAATGCCTGAAAACATGTAAATAATGTCCATAATTGCATTTTATACAAATAGGCATATTAGGGGAACTAAAATGTAATCTAACATGTATATATGTGATTGAAATGCAATATGACACAAGATGAAGCCCTAAAATAAGGATGAATCAGAGGATAGGGTCCTACTTATATGAATTTGGGTTTTAAGGGGTGTGCGAGAAGTTGCTTCGGAAGACTTGAGGAATAAGTTTAGGCATTTTTAGAATTCTCCATTATAGGTCTCGAGTAGGGGATGGATGCGAAATTAAATTTTCAATCTAATGTAACTTGTTTCACAAAGTTTTATTGAGAAATGAGGGAATTATGCCCAAAATATCGGACCTTGGTCCATGGTACTTATTCATGCGGGCTGCGATGAATGTCATTTAATACAACCTTCCAACTTTGCATTTATGTACAAACTATTCTATAATTATTTGAAGGTGCAAACAAAGTCCAAATAAATCTAAATTTGGTAGGTTAGATAATTTTGGGATGAGCAATCTGGTTTTGATATTATTCTATTATTTTGAAGACTTCTAATATTTTATTCAATATTTTTAAATATAATCACTTATTTTATCCCTTTAATGAGTTAGAGGCATCTAGAAACTTTATAAAAATGTGAAACCTTGCCTATGAGAAAAACTAAATGTAGGGAACAAAAGTTTCCATTAATTATCTTTTTTTGACATATTGTTTTAGTATTTTTGTTCTTTAAATTATATTCTCTCTCCTAAATTAACTAATATATTTAATATTGTCCAAATTAGATGAAAATTTACTCGTAGGCTAATTTTTGCATGTAGATTTCGAATTTTAGATTTATTTTCTATTTATGAGTCATTTAATAATTTACTTAATATATTTGACTCTTATTCTTATTTTCTTTCCCAATTAAAATAAAAATAGTTATTACTATGCAAATAATGTGAAACTTCATCCTCAAGCAAACTAAAACATATGGAACATGAATTGGCCATTAATTTTATATCTTGGTATTATTTAATACGTTATTCAATATTTTGGACTTTTACATACTTTCTCTCTCCTAATCTACACATGTATATAAAAGAGTATCCAATTTAGAATGAAAATTCACCCAAAGGCTATTTTTAATGTGTATCTTATGAGTCTAAGGTTAGTTTCCACTATTGGAGTCATTAAGAATTTCAAAACTCACCTTTTCCTTTCTATATAAAATAGATATAGTTATTATTATCCTAAAATTATGAAACTTGGCCTCTATGCCAAAACAAACCCAAGGAAAATGAATCATAAGTTATCTTTAACCAATTAATCTTTCTTTTATGAATTTTAGCCAATTATCTAATATTACCATTATTTCTCATATTAGATAATTCCATATCACATTAACATGTTTAAAGCATTATTTCTTGCTCCAAAGGGATAAGGAATGCTCTAGAACGAATTTATTTTAATAATATGCCACATAAGTGGTAAATTTGCACTTTGGACCCTTAAAAAGCATTCACTGAGGTATTTGTGCATAAAACTATACATTGACATGATTGGTGATCAAATCCACCCCAAACCACTAATAATTCCGCAATTTCAACATCAAGGATAAACATGATAGGAAAGATAGGAAAAGGGCCAAATAGAGAATATAACCAGATTTTAGTTCGCTACAACACTCCACCCCTTAAAAAGGATTTTGTCCCTGAAATCTCAAGCAAAGAGTGAAGGGTGAGTATGTAACATCTCATCTTTAAACAAACCATAAAACTTCCACCAAAACTTTCACTTACTCAAACTCCTTGTTCTTCAATTGCTTAACTTGGGAGTTCAAAAACTTCATGGGCAACTTCCTCAAAGGTCAGGTTCATGGATCACCTAACGGTTTAACTATTAAGATTTCCTTTTTATGTGATATAACACAATTAACATTTTAATCTTATTAGCATTATATTTATTATCATCCTTATTGTTTTTTTAGTTGTGTTGTATTATATTCACTTTGTTGCCAAAAGAGTTCTATTTCATTATTATGCAAGAAACCCTGTATATATCTTATTTATCTCATTAAGAGTTTTAGCACAATTAGATTTTATTTAATTATCTCAAGGTATAATAATATATTTGACCATTATCCTTAATAACTTGGATTTATTCTACATTATCCTTATATTATCACCATATTAAATTATATCAGATTATTTTTCATGAAATAAGACATTTTATCCAATTGTTATTAAATCTACAATTAATTCAAATACCGTCACATTAATTACTTATATCCATATTAAACATTGTCACATTACCTTTGTTGCTCACATTAATGTCATCATTAATCATTTTCTCATATTTATTCACTTCTTATTATTGATCATGCACATTTATATGAATTTGTTTACTTATTATCCATATTTGAGTCATTATATGATGTTAGTGAACAAGGTGGAACATATTAAATATTTATGGATTGATTTACATACCAAGTCATGATTATGTGACTAAATTAGGTGTATATTAAAGAATAAGGTGATATGCATTTCATATTGATAACTTGATCAATCTATGATTAGATGATCATATAGCATTAATGTGCATCGATACATTTTATTTGATTATGACACCTAATTTCACAAATGTATCATGAGTGTCATCAAAGATGTATATATTAAGGTTAGATTTTTACAACTTAGGGTTTAGGTTAACATGATCATTATTCTTCACATATATCTTCTTAGCATGTATTAAGTACAAGATTAGGTTACAATTCTCTTGCTCATCATAACATTAAGGTTTATTAGTTGATGACATGGTCAACATCATGCATATCCATTATTAGTTTTAATATGTGGGTTACTCTTTTTATTTGCATTAAGTATTCATTAGGGTTCAAACATATGAACAATTCATTACATGCTAATTATATGTTCATTAGTATATAAATAGATATGTTGAGTTATAACTATAACTTGTTTGTTCAATTCTAAGGGTTCAAGCGCACTAACCTCTTAATCATGGAGTTAGGTTTTCTAAAGTTAGAGTAGCTATATTTTGATATGATTCAAGACTCCATCCCCTTAAAAAGAATTTCTTCCTTGAAACCAGCACATACATGATCTATCAAGATACTACTACTACCCCTCCACCCCTTAAAAAGTTTGACATACCAATTCAAACTAAAACTAGAGGATAAAAGGGTGAGTATAACTAAACCATGTACAATATCTATCACTTTATTGCTTAATAATCACCAAACCTCAAAGTCTAGGTTCTAGGGATAGTCTACCCAAGCATTTGGTTCTATGGGACATAAGGGAACTATATTGGGTATCTATATTCAAGCAAACCATTGCAATTGAAAGACAAGGTCAACATATAAGGTTCCCAAGAGTACCCAATGACGTGTATTTTACTACGCGCTAAAAACGCAAGTATACACATCGAGTAGTACAGGCCTTGTGAGGCCCGAGTCGAACACAGGGATACTCGGAATTGTCGGAGACTCCTACTAACTATTTGCGATCAGCTAAGCCGAATAACAAATTGGGGTTGTTGTCAAAATTAAAAGAAAATAAAAATAAAACAAAGCAAACAATCGATTAAAGGTTAATTTAATCAATTCAAAAAGGTATCTTTAGGATTGCGGTTTCACCGCGGGTTTTCATTGTACTAAATTTTATATAATGCCTCAATTTTATCTCTCTATCCGGGTAGTGGCCTGAAAACAGAATTGCCCACTGTCGTGGTGCAATTCACTACTTAGGTTTAGGTCGGTTCCACCGTCGTAGTAACCTATTTCCTAAACTAAGTGCATTACGAACGATCTCTCAGTATCCACCATTAATTTTACACCACCTTGTTCAAGGGATTTATCGATTAATGTAGATTTCGTCTCTTTTTAGCCGTTAATTCTTCTTTCAAAGTGATTAAGGGCATTAGGTTATTATTATGGTGATCAAGCATAACAATATATGGAGAAAACGAAACTATACCACGGATTTAAGAGATAAAATATGAATTACTATTATAAAATTGTCATACAATGAATCCCCGGGCTACTCCCGATCCTAAAGACAAAGGGGATTAGCCCCGCATGGTCATCTCAATGAAAGATAGAGGAGTAGAGAAGAAAAACATGGGAAACATGGAGCAAACTCATGTAACCCCTGATACAAAGGTGTTCCTGGAGATCCTCCTCGAGAAACGTGCGTTTTGCAGTCTTTCGGTAGCAAAATCGCCCGTCGGAGGTGCCCGGATCGCTCGGTTGACGGCCTTCGTCTCTCGTCTCCTATCTCTCTCTCTCCTTCTTGGATGTTTTGCAACACAATGTCGTCTCCCCCTCAGGCCGTCCGTGCTCTTCTTAGGTCATAGGACCACTTTACGGCTCCGAAAAAGCTCAACCGTCGGATTAAAACACTCCGTTTTAGTGCTGAAAATCGCCAGATCCCGACGCTGTCGATAGTATCGACCCCAAGGTCGATGGTATCGACCATGGCACAGGTTATTCCTTCCAAGATCGCGTTTTGGGGTTGCTTTTTGATGAAATGTCGATACTATCGACCTGGGGGTCAATAGTATCGACTCCGGACAATGCAAAAGTGCCTGAAAAAGTGCCGAAACATGTGTATAAGTCCGGGGATTATATAAAATCATATAAATATTATAAAAGAAGTATAATTTGATGCAAAAAGACTTTAAGGGCCAACTATAGTGAATTATGCAAATATAATCAAGAAAATGACAAATACATGCATAAAACAGATATAAAATAAGCCTATAAAAGTGACTCAAAACGCATGCATCAAACTCCCCTAAGCTTAAACCTTGCTCGTCCTCGAGCAACAAAACTTTGGATCTGGTTGAGATAAGTCAGCAACAGGACATAAATACATGAAATGAATCTACATCATCCCCACTTTCTTTCCACAAACCGGCCCTCATTGACCACTGAACACTAACTGCCATCCAGGCGACCAAAGACCTATGTAAAAGATTTCTATCCCCCAATCAGTGAAACACTATCAATTAAAGTAGTTAATATGATAAACTCATCCGGTCCATACTTGATGCATCTTGTGATCTCCTATCTATGTTGCTCATTTCCTAACTACCATCTAAATGGAAGCAGATCTCCTGATATTAATGAATGAGGAGAATATCATGGGTGGCCTATCGATTAGAGCAACGGGTGGATGGGATAGGTGGTTGTGGAAGAGATGGAATCACATAATAGTCAATCATGCAATACAAAAATTAATGACCTATCATGATGTAAAATGCAAGTGAAAATGTCCTAATGTTACATTTTTGGTGGAATGATGCATGCACTATCATTCCGTCTCAAGGTGAGATGGAATATCTAAGAAAACTACACCATGTGCTTATTATTCTTAGTATGTAAGTGAGAACATGTTCCTTTCTCCCTCTCATTCCTACTTACTTCTCAATTCTTTTTTTTTTCTTTTTTTTCTTCTCTTTTTTTTTCAATTTTTTTTAATTTTTTTTTCAAGCCCTTATTTTCATAGTTGACAATGAATGATATGTCGGGCTCACTTCTTGTTACATACTTGTGCATCTGAAGCATTCTATTTGGAGGGTATGGAACAAGTTCATCACCTTTAATGTTTTCAGAGTAACATAAGATACATGGTGTACAATATGCTCAAAAGATGTAAATGCAACTACATAATGACAGTTATGCAACTACTATGACATGCACCTAAGGATAATGTGCATGTATAACTACTCTATTTTTTTTTTCATTCTCATGCAAAAAATGTGAAAATAGTTGTAATGCAAGACCTATCTACATGGTATGCAATCAAAGAGTGAAAGACAGTAATGTGCTCCCATTTCTTATGGTGGAGTGTGAATGAAATTGCGGTGGATCAGATCACAAGACTAATTGACAGAACCTTCTGATGCGATGATTTTGAGTCGCATTTATAGACCTTTTTCATATGTGTTTTGTGCTCTAATTACTCATTTTTATGGATAATATTGCATAATTCACTCATTTCGGTCTTTGCCTTCATATTATGTCAAATCCCCTCTGTTTTACTATTTTGAGTATTATTTATCATAATATTATTATTTGTGTGGATTTACTTGGTCTTGTTGTGAAATTTCAGGAGAAACAAGTATTTGCTTCCGTCGATACCATCGACGGAAGTCGATACCATCGACCAAGCCACAGGTTGCCAGACGAGAGGAGCAGCAAAGAGTCGATACCATCGACGCTCAAGTCGATGGTATCGAGATCCCTTCAGGTTGCTGGCGAGGAAGCTGTCGATACCATCGACCCAAGTCGATGCCATCGACACATGGAGAGTTACAGCGAGAGACTCGATACCATCGACCCAAGTCGATGGTATCGAGATGACCACAGGCGCTCAGACGAAAAGAAAAGAAAGCTGCCGCTAATACGCTGGGTCGATACCATCGACCCGTGTCGATGGTATCGACGCCGGCAGATACGCGTTGGATCTGTTTTGATCTCGATCGGACGGCTGTTGTTATTTGATGACCTAATTAGGGACTTATACCTAATGACGGCCGCCCATACGAGAGAGGAGGGGAATTTGGCATTGCACGAGTGCCGATGAAGGAGAAAAAGGAAAACGGAGGCCAGAAGCTCATCCCGGGTGATTCGGATGCTGCCGAAGACGAATTTCACCACCGACAGGCGGGGAAGCTCGTATTCTACGCCAAGGATCTACCGGTTCTTCTCCATTCAGGGGTTTTCCCACTTGTTTCACGTTTTTCTTATGAATTCCCCTATTTCTACCATGTATTCGTGCGAGATGAACATGAGAGGCTAAACCCCTCCATCTTTAGGACCGGGAGTAGCCCGAGAATGCATTGTATGACAATTTTATATTGATAATTCACATTTTCTCTCTCAAATCCGCGGTATAGATTCGTTTTCTCCATATATATTGTTATGCTTGATCACCATAATAATAATTTAATGCCCTTAATCACTTCGACAGAAGGATTAACGGTTGAAAAGAGACGAAACCTACATTAATCAATAAAACCCTTGACAAAGGAGTTGTAAAATTAATGGTGGGAACTGAGAGACCGTTTTTAATGCGCTTAGTCTAGGGGAATGATTACTACGACGGTGGAATCAACCTAGACCTAAGTAGTGAATTACACCACGACAGTGGGTAATTCTGTTTTCAGGCCACTACCCGGATAAAGAGAGAAGAGTGAGGAATTATATAAAACCTAATACAATGTTGACCCGCGGTAAAACTGCAATCCTAACGGTATCCTTATGAATTGATTAAATTAACCTTTAATTAATTGTTTTCTTTGTTTCATTTTATTTTCTTTGAATTTCGACAACAAACCTTACTTTGTTATTCGGCCTAGCTGATTGCGATTAGTTAGTAGAAGTCTCCAATAATTCATGTGTCCCTGAGTTTGACTCGGGCCTCACAAAGGCCTATATTACTCGATGCGTATACTTGCGTTTAAGCGCGTAGTAAAATACACGTCAAGTTTCTGGCGCCGTTGCCGGGGATACGGCGAATTATTGGCACTTTGAGTGCTAAGAGCGGCCACTCTAGGCCACATTTTTATTTTATTTTATTTTATTTTGAAACAATTTTAAATATTCCTAAATTTCTCTTTAATCGTGTTTACTCGTTCAAAGCATAGTACTGAACCCCGATTTTCTTATTTCAGGTACTTTGCATGGTGCATACACGTAGCGCAGACTACGCGAATTGCACACCTGAGGTTCCACCTCCGGGACCTGCGGACGAGGAGCATTCCGAGCAAGAGTACCAAGAAGAGGTAGATTCTAAATCTGAACCAGAAGAGATGGCCGAGCCACAGACCATATGGGAGAAGATCAAAGCTTCTTCCTCATCAGCTTCAAAGGGGCCTATAAAGAAGCAGGCGGTCAACATACCAACATATAAGATCGATCCGACATTGATCAACTTAGTAAAATCTAATGCATTTCACGGGCTGAAGAATGAGGACCCAGTTGCACACATCAGCCAATTCGTGGAGAACTGTGACATGGTGAAGATCGACCGATTCCCACAAGATGCTCTGTACCTCAAGCTATTCCCAAGTTCCTTGGCAGGAGTAGCAAGAGAGTGGCTACATAATCTCGATGATGAATTTGTTGAATCTTGGGATCACATGGTGGAAGTGTTCTTCGAGAGGTTTTTCCCCCCTGAGAAGACCAACGACATGATTAGGAAGATTCACAATTTCACCCAATAGGGGGGTGAAACATATTCTGAGACCTGGGAGCGATTCCAAGTCATGTTGAGGAGATGTCCACATCATGGACTGGACAAGGAGACACAGGTGAAGATCTTCTATTTTGCTCTCTCCGAGCATGATAGAAGTAACTTGGACTCAGCCGGTTCATGATTTTTCTTAAATAACACTGATACGAGATGTTGGGAGATATTGAAAAACATGGCTAGGAAACAGTCATGGGGTGATAGAGGTGCCGTGGAACAGGTGAAGGCTGCCGGTGAATCCAGAATAGTAAGGGAGCTGAACGATAAGTTAGATCTTCTAGCCAAGAAGCTGCTATTTAAGGAAGATGCATCTGAGGATGAGGAAGCCCAAGTGAAATTCATGCAACAACAGGGCTATAGAAACAATGACTATGCATGGAGGAAAGATAAAAAGTTTTCATGGAAGGATCCAAATAATTTTCTGCAGGATCCGGATGCCAAGCCACAGCCAAGAGTCGAGGATAAGAACACTGAACTACTGAGTCAAATGGTACAGCAAAACCAAGAGATGATGGCCATGTTTGGTAAGCAATTGCAATCTCAAGGTGATATTCTAACCAAGTTTGGGCAGACGCTGCAAAGCCATGGAGCACAAATGCGGGCATTGGAAACCACCGTGGCACAGATTTCGAGTGAAGTGGCGGCCATCAAGCACGCCAATCAACAGAAACCAGCCGAGAATGCAAATGTGGCCCAAGCACACCATCAGGTCAAGTATGTGTCCGTGGTAAACAATGAGGAGGAATCTCAGGTGCAAGAAGCTGTAGAAGAAAGAAAAATGACTTTCAATGTGCATGCAACACCGGCAATACCATATCCACGCACGTACTATGGATTGCCGGGTGGAAACCCTTTCTTCAGAAAATCACAAAGAGTTGTGAATATTGTATCTCCACCTAGGCAGGAAGAACAAGTGCAAGTTGTTTGTGCACATGTGGAGACATCTAACGTGAGAGAGAAACTCCAACAAGCTGCCACTATTGAGGATGTTTCGCCAAAGACCACGTCGGAGGGAGTGATTGAAGCAAGCTTAGGGGAGGTACCCCCGAAAAGCTCTTATGTGCTACCTAACAGGCGTGTTGATGCAGCTGATGTTTCGGATCCGGTCAATCCGAAGTCAAGGAAAGAGCATCGTCACTTTAAGAAATTTCTAGAGATATTCCGAAAACTCCACATCAATATTCCATTAGTGGAGATGATTGAGAAAGTACCCGCTTATGGGAGGTTCATCAAGGAAATCATTAATAAGAAGAGGCGGATAAAATACGGTGAAATTTATTGGATGAATGAGACGATGAGTTCTATGATTCACGGGAATTCACCAAAGAAGAGAAAGGACACAAGAGGTTTTTACATACCGTGCTCAATAGGTGGTCAACATTTTCCTAAAACGCAATGTGATTCTGGCGCTAGCATAAATCTCATGCCTTTGGCGACATTTCAAAAGCTGGGGTTAAAAGAGATAAAGAGGTCAGCTGCAACAATTGAATTGGCGGATGGGTCTACCGTGAGACCCTATGGAGTATGTGAAGATGTTCTAGTCAAAGTGGACAGATTCATATTTCCGGTAGACTTTGTCGTCATGGATATGCCACCACTCCAAGGCTGTGAAATTCTCCTAGGAAGACCGTTTCAAGCAACAGCGGATGTCGTGACTGCCTTAGGGAGAGGGACTTTGTCTTTGGGTATTGGAGGAGATCGAGTTGAATTCAAATTACCGCATGATCCTCTAAGCGCAGTCCCCAATGTGAAAAGATGACGAGTTTCAAGACGTCTAGCCTAAGACGTTAAAGAAGGGCACTTGTTGGGAGGCAACCCAACCATTGGTACATTAGGATAGTTTAGTTATAGTCGTAGATTGCTTTTCTTTCGTTTAAATTTTAGTGTAAAGAAGATACCTTGATCCGTTTGTTCAATGTGCAGGCACAGGCAGGGTCGATACCATCGACACACTGGTCGATGGTATCGACATGGGTTCAAGTTGACAGCTGCAAAAATCGCACTGAGTCGATACTATCGACATCCCTGTCGATGGTATCGACATACCTACAGGCAGGTCGCAATAAAAGTGTCGATGGTATCGACATGCCAGTCGATACCATCGAGATCTCTGGAGAAGTTCAGAACGATTTTGCTCAGTCAACTCGATACCATCGACGGCCTCGTCGATGGTATCGACATGATCACAGGTAGAAGTGAAAAAGTGGCGGTGTCGCAATGAAGGCAAGTCGATACTATCGACCCTCATCGATGGTATCGACATCCATGTCACCGATCCGTGCAAAGACATCGACGACGATCGCGAGTCCACGTCAGTGATCCGGGTGCTCCGTCGATACCATAGACTTCCGTCGATGGTATCGACAGGTCAGCAATCCGGGTTTCCCGATCCAGCAAACGTCAGCCGTCGATACTCGCGAGGGAGGCGGATACCAGTGAGACGTGTCGATACCATCGACGCGCGTCGATGGTATCGACGGGTCAATAGTGGCGCCGGCCAAGTCTATTTAAGGAGACTTGCAACGTCATTTGACGTCACACCTTCAGAGCAAGCATCCTCCTTTGCGCCGAGCACTCCCCCGAGCCCTCCAAGACTGAAGAGAAGCGACATCGAGCGAGGATCTTCACCGAGCGGAGAATTTCTTCTCCATCTGCACCGAGCTCTCTTCTTCTAATCCCATCTTCTCGCAACCATGGTGCATGTCACCGGAGCTTCGTCATCGCGCGCAAATCCCATGGAGATCGAGGAGTTCGTTCCTCCCCAGACCGCTTCTGTTCCTCGCCCACGCCTGATTCACCCTTCCATGGAGGCAAGGAAGGTCTACGAGGAGATTATGAAGCGGAAGATTGAGCCGACCCAGTATGTGGACCGGGGCATGCTTCAGGAGCTTGGTTTCGAGGCCAACTTGGCCTATGTGCTTCACGGACAAGCATGTCACACCAGCCGACGTCTTGACGAGCTGCAGTACCATGCGGATGGGCAGCCGTTTTTCTACGAATGGCCCACCTACAAGGAATTGGTGGCAGAGTTTATGGCGTCCCTCGACGTCTCCGTCGTGCCAAACGACGTGGTGGCGTCGGATCGTGAGTGGATCAGGGGCCGGGTGTCCTTCCGGTTGTTCAACAACAACTACAACATCACGCTGGTCAAGTTCAATAAAATCTTCAATTGGAACCATTCCCAACATGATCACCGACGTCCAGACTCCCGCACCGACTACGACAAGATCTTCGCCGAGCTAGTTACACTGCCGGCAGGAAAGACCGTGAGCTACCATAATGCAGCGGTAACAGATTTTGAGCACCCTTTCGTCCGGGTTCTTCACCGGATATTGAGCTTGACGTTCTTCGCTCGGAGTGATTTGGCGTTGAGCAAGTTTCAGGAGAGCGATCTCTTCTTCCTCTACGCACTCCTGAAGCGACAACCATGCAACTGGGGGGCGTTCTGGCTACAATGCGTCCTGGCGGTGAAGAGGAGTACAAGGAAGGCTCCGATCCATTTTGGTGGGCTCATCACCAAGTTGGCGTCCTACTTGGGGCTGAATTTTCAGTCCATGACTCCGATTTCCACAAAGAGTAAGGTGAACGTGCAACACTTGCACCGTTCAAACCTTATCCTTCTCCGGGATGGGTTGGCATACGCACATTGCCACGTCAACCAAGATTATCAGGAGCGCTCACTGCCGGACGACGTCTTCAACATCGAGGGCGCACAACATTTCCGGTGGCCAATCATAGCCATCGAGTCCTCCGAAGAAGAAGACGGCAACGACGAGCAAGGAGGCGAGGCTGAGGAGGAAGAGGAGGCTTTCACACCTCTTCGTGCACGTGTAGCGCCACGGAAGCGTCCTAGGATGCATCCGGGTGTGTCTTCATCATCACAGCCCCAGCCGCCATCACCACAGCCCTCGCAGCCAGGCGAGGATGTCTACTCCATGTAGGGAATGTACACAATGCTGCAGGATATACATCAGACACAGCAGCAACATCTAGAAATGTATACCGGTATTCATGATACTACGAGCTGGTTACTTGATAATCAACGGGCTATGTTCGAGAATGAACGTCTCCTCCTCGACAACCAACAGCAGATACACAATTGGTTGCAAAGGATGGAGATGCAACATGAGCCCTTTTACGACCATTACTGGAGTCAGAGCTACTTTGGAGGCTATCCACAGCCTCCGCTGAGGACCCATTACGATCCGAGCTTCCAGGGGGAGTATCCTTCTTGGGATCCTACGGCCCCGCAGTACCCACCTCCGCCTCCACAAGAATGATCAGGGTATCTCTGTTCCACTCTTAAGATTGTTTTTGACTATGAGGCCATAGTCGAATTCAAACTTAGGGGGGTAGCTGGAACAACTCTATCTTTCCTTTTGTTTGTTTTTAGTTTTTGCTTTGCTATTTGTTCTTGCAGTTTTAGTTTTTGTTTAGGATCCACATCTATCTAGTGTAACTGTGGATGTCGTAAAAGTGTCATCTCGATGTGTATTCATGGGGAATTTAAGGGAATTTTAAAATTTTTGTGTCTTTTGGATAGCTTGACTTGGTTGTCCTTGGGGAACTTATCTGATGAAAATGATTGATTATGTCAACTTTTTAAAACAATATGTCACACCTATACTCCCATTGACTCATGAAAAGTGGATAGTAACGGTTATTTGAGCCTAACCTAACCAAATGGTAATGAGACCTTAATTGGACGTAAGAGAGAGAACCCTTTGAATCACTACACATGTCAGTAAGGAGGGACACATAATACTCTTCTAAGGTTCAGTCATCTAATCTTGTGATCATTCCACTTCATTTTTCCATAATCCACCTAAGAATTGGAAGTAAAGCACAATTTTAATTCCTTCTTGTGTGCATAGCATTTAGATAGGAATTGCATTGATATTTTCCATACCTTTGCATAAAAACAGAAAAATATAGGGATTCATGCACATTACCTTTAGGTGCATGCCATGTAGTTGCATTCATGACTTTCATGATTATCATGCATAAAGTACACCATGTATCTAAATTTTTCTTTAAGAGTGATCTAAACTGTTCCATACCTTCGAAATATCGCAAAGATTTCCAATCAGGAAGAAAACAGCCCAATACATGTATCTCTAAGCAATTATGGATATATGGGCTAAAAGAAAGAAATTTTTTTTTCTGAAAATCTGAAAAAAATTTGAGAAAAGAAGAAAGAAAAAAAAAGGAATTTAGAAGAAAATGGAATAAGAGGGAGAAAGGAACATGATATCACTTGCATTATAGGAAAATTGAGTACATGATGTGGCTTAAGTAGATTTCCATCTCATTTTGAGGTGGAAGGTTAGTGCATGCATCATTTCACCCAATTTTAGGCATTAGGGCATTTTTAATGTGCATTTGCATCATTTATGACATTTTGTTTTTATGCATATTGAAACTGTGCAATACTTCCAAGTTCTTCCATGAACCACCCATTCCATCCACCCATTGCTCGGATTGGTAGGCCACCGTGAATTTCTCCTCACTAATGATTATCAGGAGAACTGCTTCCATGTAGATGGTAGTTAAGGGCGAGCAACGTAGTGTAGGCGATCACAAGATGCACCAATGCTGAATCGGCGAATTTTATTATGTTAACTGCCTTATGTGATAGTGTTCATCGGTTAGAAGGACAATTTCTCTTATTGACGATTATTGTCGCCTTTAGGGTAATTACTGTTATGTGGTTAGAGAAGGCCGGTTTGAGAACGTTCAGTGGGAGTCACATGGGATGTGGGTTGGTGTGTTGATTTTTAGTTGACATCTGCAATTCTATTCTAAGGATTAGTTGCTCGAGGGCGAGCAATGTTTAAGCTTAGGGGAGTTTGATGCGATGATTTTCAGTCGCATTTATAGACCTTTTTCATATGTGTTTTGTGCTCTAATTACTCATTTTTTATGGATAATATTGCATAATTCACTCATTTCGGTCTTTAACTTCATATTATGTCAAATCCCCTCTGTTTTACTATTTTGAGCATTATTTATCATAATATTATTATTTGTGTGGATTTACTTGGTCTTGTTGTGAAATTTCAGGAGAAACAAGTATTTGCTTCCTTCGATACCATCGACGGAAGTCGATACCATCGACCAAGCCACAGGTTGCCAGACGAGAGGAGCAACAAAGAGTCGATACCATCGACGCTCAAGTCGATGGTATCGAGATCCCTTCAGGTTGCTGGCGAGGAAGCTGTCGATACCATTGACCCAAGTCGATGCCATCGACACATGGAGAGTTACATCGTCGCTAAACGACAACAACCGACGCTAAAGAGAGTCGATACCATCGACCCAAGTCGATGGTATCGAGATGACCACAGGCGCTCAAACGAAAAGAAAAGAAAGCTGCCGCTAATACGCTGGGTCGATACCATCGACCCGCGTCGATGGTATCGACGCCGGCAGATACGCGTTGGATCTATTTTGATCTCGATCGGACGGCTGTTGTTATTTGATGACCTAATTAGGGGCTTATACCTAATGACGACCACCCATACGAGAGAGGAGGGGAATTTGGCATTGCACGAGTGCCGAGGAAGGAGAAAAAGGAGAACGGAGGCCAGAAGCTCATCCCGGGTGATTCGGATGCTGCCGAAGACAAATTTCACCACCGACAGGCGGGGAAGCTCGTATTCTACGCCAAGGATCTACCGGTTCTTCTCCGTTCAGGGGTTTTCCCACTTGTTTCACGTTTTTCTTATGAATTCCCCTATTTCTACCATGTATTCGTGCGAGATGAACATGAGAGGCTAAAACCCTCCATCTTTAGGACCGGGAGTAGCCCGGGAATGCATTGTATGACAATTTTATATTGATAATTCACATTTTCTCTCTCAAATCCGTGGTATAGATTCGTTTTCTCCATATATATTGTTATGCTTGATCACCATAATAATAATTTAATGCCCTTAATCACTTCGACAGAAGGATTAACGGTTGAAAAGAGACGAAACCTACATTAATCAATAAAACCCTTGACAAAGGAGTTGTAAAATTAATGGTGGGAATTGAGAGACCGTTTTTAATGCGCTTAGTCTAGGGGAATGATTACTACGACGGTGGAATCAACCTAGACCTAAGTAGTGAATTACACCACGATAGTGGGTAATTCTGTTTTCAGGCCACTACCCGGATAAAGAGAGAAGAGTGAGGAATTATATAAAACCTAATACAATGTTGACCCGCGGTGAAACCGCAATCCTAAAGGTATCCTTTTGAATTGATTAAATTAACCTTTAATTAATTGTTTTCTTTGTTTCATTTTATTTTCTTTGAATTTTGACAACAAACCTTACTTTGTTATTCGGCCTAGCTGATTGCGATTAGTTAGTAGAAGTCTCCAATAATTCATGTGTCCCTGAGTTCGACTCGGGCCTCACAAAGGCCTATATTACTCGACGCGTATACTTGCGTTTAAGCGCGTAGTAAAATACACGTCACCTTCCGAAAAATATCATATGTCTCTCTCTAAAGACCTGTGTACATGGTAACTGAAGGATTTCTCTCTTAAACTTTAGTCTAAGGTCACGTTAGCATTTGGTCGGTTTGGGCTCAAACATCCTTGTCAATCACTTTTCCTTGGACAATAAAGATGGTCATTCATGTCCCCGTGTCATGAAGCTGACTCACCCAAGCACTTCCTCAGTTATGCCACTCAATTACTCACAAGAATAAGCTCAAAAAGTTTTCAATATGCTCATATTTTCATGTGCCCACAACCCAAGAGTAAAACTCCCAATTGAAACCATGCATTTATTGCTCCACAGATTACACTAGATAGATGTGGATCCTACAAAAGCGGTAAACCTAGAAATAAAAACAACTAATATCTCAAAAGTAAAATCAACATGAATAAGTAAGTAAAAAATAAGATAGAGGGTTGTTTCAACACCCCCCTAAATTGAATATGACTATGGCCTCATAGTCAACATTCTCACTTAAGAGGTGGAACAACGGTACCATTCGCTTTGAAGTGTGGTGAAGAAGGATGGTTAGATGCTCAAGTGGACCAAGTGATGCTTGCTATCCTCCTCCTTTTTGTGGCCCATTTTTGTGTCTTAGTGGTTCTAAGACGTGACTTGCTTCATCCATCTTTCCTCCGCAAAAAACGGTTCGAAAAAATCTCATTTTGATACCTTTTACGACCTCTTTTATGTAGCTGTCCTGCAGATGTCGATACCATCGACCAAGGTCGATGGTATCGACCCAGACTCAGCGATTTTGTTAAATCGACGCATCTAAAAGCCTGGGAACTCAAACGTGTCGATACTATCGACCCTAGGGTCGATGGTATCGACTTTACTGGCACCAATTTTTCTGTAAATCTTCAGGAATCTCGATACTATCGACCCTAGGGTCGATGGTATCGACTTTTCTTCAGCGTTTACTTCTCCAAACTCGATACTATCGACATGTGTGTCGATAGTATCGACCTTAACATTCTGCACACTTCAAAACACGAGTTAGGGTTCCATTTTTACAAAAATTATCAAAAACTAAGCAAAAACTAAGTACATAAACATAAAATAACATAACCAAACATAAAATTGAACCTAAAGTTGGGTTGCCTCCCAACAAGCGCCCCTGTTTAATGTCCTAGGCTTGACATAAAGATACCTTTAACCTGGGTTGTCAAGAGATGTCTCCAATGAGTCATGTGGCAATTTGAATTGAACTCAATCATGTCCAATCCCCAAGGTCAATGTACCTCTCCCAATGGCAGCGATTACATCAGCCATAGTTTGGAACGACCTTCCCAATAGCATCTCACAACTTTGGGGCTGTGGCATGTCCATGACGACAAAATCTACCGGGAAGATGAACCTATCTACCTTGACGAGTACATCCTCGCACACTCCATATGGCCTTACAATGGACCCATCCACCAACTCAATCATTGCCGCCGATTTCTTTATCTCCTTCAACCCAAGCTTTTGAAATGTGGACAGAGGCATAAGATTAATGTTGGCACCCGAATCACACTGTGCTTGTGGAAAATGTTGGCCGCCTATGGAACATGGGATGTAAAAGCCTCCTGGGTCTTTCCTCTTCTATGGTAAACTCCCGTGGATAATTGAGCTCACCATCTCATTTACCCGACACACGTCCGTGTCTTTAATCCGTCTCTTCTTGTTGATGATTTCTTTGATAAACCTCCCATAGGCGGGAATCTTCTCTATCATTTCCACTAACGGAATATTGACATGGAGTTTTCTGAACATCTCCAAGAACTTCCTGTAGTGACGATGCTCTCTCTTCGGCCTTGGGCTATCCGGAATAGATACAACTGCCTCCTGTTGACGCTTATGAGGTGGAACGTAGGGGCTTTTCGAGGCAAGCTCCCCTAAGCTTGTTTCAATGACACTCTCCGGCATGGACTCTGGTAGATCATTTTCAACCGGTTCCACCTGTAGTGGCTCCTCTCCCTCAGTGGGTGTAGCTTCACCTAGATGCATGGTCTTCACCTGCTCTTCTCGCCTAAGTGTAGGCGCAACTATCATGTGCTTGTGGCGGGATTTTCTGAAGAGAGTGTTTCTGCCTGGCAGTCCATAATAAGTACGAGGATACGGTATCGCCAGTGTTGCTTCCGTATCAAACTTCATTTTGCTTTGATCTTCTACTTCTGACACCTGAGATTTCTCCTCATTGCTTACCACAGACATGTACTTCACTTGATGGTGTGCTTGGGCCACATTTGCACTCTCGTCCGGTTTCTGCTGGTTGGCGTGCTTGATGGCCGCCACTTCACTTGAAATCTGAGCCACGGTGGTTTCTAATGCCCGCATCTGTGCTCCATGGCTTTGTAGCGTATGCCCAAATTTGGTTAGAATATCACCTTGAGATTGCAATTGTTTACCAAACATAGCCATCATCTCCTGATTCTGCTGCACCATTTGACTCAATAATTTGGTGTTCTTATCTTCAACTCTTGGCTGTGGCTTCACCTCCGGATCCTGCAGAAAATTGTTAGGATCCTTCCAGGAGAACTTTTTGTCCTTCCTCCACGCATAGTCATTGTTTCTGTAGCCCTGTTGTTGCATGTACTTTACTTGGGCTTCCTCATCCTCAGATGAATCTTCCTTAGCTAGAAGCTTCTTGGCTAGCAGATCTAACTTGTCGTTCAGCTCCTTAATTACTTTGGATTCACCTGCAACTCTGACCTGCTCCACAGCGCCTCTTTCACCCCATGACTGTTTCCTAGCCATGTTCTTTAATATCTCCCAACATCTGGTGTCCGTATTATTCAGAAAGAATCCTGACCCAGCTGAATCAAGGTTGCTCCTATCATGCTCAGAGAGAGAAAAATAGAAGATCTTTACCTATGTCTCCTTATCCAGCCCATGATGCGGGCACCTCCTCAGCATAACCTGAAATCTCTCCCAGGTCTCAGAATATGTCTCACCAGCCTGTTGGGAAAAGTTATGAATCTTCCAGATCATGTCGTTAGTCTTCTCAGGAGGGAAGAACCTCTCAAAGAAAACCTCCACCATATGGTTCCAGGACTCCACAAACTCATCATCCAAATTATGTAACCATTCTCGCGTGGCTCCCGCCAATGAACTCGGGAAAATATTGAGATACAGTGCCTCCTGTGGAAACCTATCGATTTTTACCATGTCACAGTTCTCAACAAACTGGCTGATGTGCGCGACGGGGTCCTCATTCTTGAACCCATGGAAAGCATTTGATTTCACCAGATTTATCAATGCCGGATCAATCTTATAAGTAGGTATGTTGATTGCCTGCTTCTTTATAGGCCCTTTTGAAGCTGATGAGGAAGAAGCCTTGATCTTGTCCCATATAGTCTGTGGCTCAGCCATCTCTTCCTGTTCAAGTTCGTAATCTACCTCTTCTGGTTGCTCTTGCTCCTGATAATCCTCGTCCTCAGGTCCCGGAAATGGAACCTCGAGTGCGCGACCTGCGTAGTCTGTACTACGTGTCTGCACCATGCACAGTACCTGAAATGAGAAAATTCGAGTTCAATACAGTGCTATGACGAGTATAAAAATTATCAAACAATTTAAAAATATTTGAAGTTGTTTCAATCTAAATAAAAAAATAAAGTGGCCCAGAATGGCCGCTCGTAGCACTCAAAGTGCCAACAATTCGTCGTATCCCCGGCAACGGCGCCAAAAACTTGACGTGTATTTTACTACACGCTAAAAACGCAAGTATACACATCGAGTAGTACAGGCCTTGTGAGGCCCGAGTCGAACACAGGGATACTCAGAATTGTCGGAGACTCCTACTAACTATTTGCGATCAGCTAAGCCAAATAAAAAATTGGGGTTGTTGTCAAAATTAAAAGAAAATAAAAATAAAACAAAGCAAACAATCGATTAAAGGTTAATTTAATCAATTCAAAAAGGTATCTTTAGGATTGCGGTTTCACTGCGGGTTTTCATTGTATTAAATTTTATATAATGCCTCAATTTTATCTCTCTATCCGGGTAGTGGCCTGAAAATAGAATTGCCCACTGTCGTGGTGCAATTCACTACTTAGGTTTATGTCGGTTCCACCGTCGTAGTAACCTATTCCCTAAACTAAGTGCATTACGAACGATCTCTCAGTATCCACCATTAATTTTACACCACCTTGTTCAAGGGATTTATCGATTAATGTAGATTTTGTCTCTTTTCATCCGTTAATTCTTCTTTCAAAGTGATTAAGGGCATTAGGTTATTATTATGGTGATCAAGCATAACAATATATGGAGAAAACGAAACTATACCACGGATTTAAGAGATAAAATATGAATTACTTATATAAAATTGTCATACAATGAATCCCCGGGCTACTCCCGGTCCTAAAGACAAAGGGGATTAGCCCCGCATGGTCATCTCAATGAAAGACAGAGGAGTAGAGAAGCAAAACATGAGAAACATGGAGCAAACTCGTGTAACCCCTGATACAAAGGTGTTCCTGGAGATCCTTCTCGAGAAACGTGCGTTTTGCAGTCTTTCGGCAGCAAAATCGCCCGTCGGAGGTGCCCGGATCGCTCGGTTGACGGCCTTCGTCTCTCGTCTCCTATCTCTCTCTCTCTCCTTCTTGGATGTTTTGCAACACAATGTCGTCTCCCCCTCAGGCCGTCCGTGCTCTTCTTAGGTCATAGGACCACTTTACGGCTCCGAAAAAGCTCAACCGTCGGATTAAAACGCTCCATTTTAGTGCTGAAAATCGCCAGATCCCGACGCTGTCGATAGTATCGACCCCAAGGTCGATGGTATCGACCATGGCACAGGTTATTCCTTCCAAGATTGCGTTTTGGGGTTGCTTTTTGATGAAATGTCGATACTATCGACCTGGGGGTCGATAGTATCGACTCTGGACAATGCAAAAGTGCCTGAAAAAGTGCCGAAACATGTGTATAAGTCCAGGGATTATATAAAATCATATAAATATTATAAAAGAAGTATAATTTGATGCAAAAAGACTTTAAGGGCCAACTATAGTGAATTATGCAAATATAATCAAGAAAATGACAAATACATGCATAAAACAGATATAAAATAAGCCTATAAAAGTGACTCAAAACCCATGCATCACCCAACATAGATGTCTAAGGCTACTATTGCCTATAGGCATGCTATTTTGGATAATTAGTATTAACTCAAGCCAGACAAGTATCATACGAATTCGGGAGTCCTCGTAAACTAAGATAGTGGCGTGGAGGAAAATCTTGCATGCCCCTGAACCTTGATCCTTTCTAGACACCTTTTCTTTCAACTTATGTTCTAGTAACTACCTAACATGCTCATCACATAAAGGTTAACTAAAAATATTTCTAATGTGAAACTCTTGATTCCTAAATCAAATATTCATCATCTCATGAAAAACATAGGTTAATTCTAGGGTGAACATGTCACTTAAAGGGGAACTACTGTAAGGCAAGGTTTCTAATTAGGGAGACAAAATTGAAATAATCAGATTCTGACTACCATGGGCTCTGATGCCATGTTGTAAGGAGTGAATCACCCCTTTAATAAAAATTTGAAGAATAAAACATTCATTCCAAACACACTCAAAAGGTATGCTTGAAATAGGTGTAAAATTTTCAAATATCAATAATGGTATTGAAAACAACCAAAGTGTACCATTGGGATAAATGTAATGACTATATTAAATTTATTAAGAGTACATCATCATTCTCCCATGTAGGGTTTATATGAAAGATACAACATAAGGATCTACATCGAGGGAAATCTAAACCATACCAAGTTTGTCTACAAACAACAACTTCATAAGATAGGTCCAAGCCTAAAGCCATGTACTCATTATCCTAATTCTATGCCAGTCCTCCATGCTCCTGTTGTGTAACTCTGATTTAGACCTGGGTGGTTGGGATCACCCAGCAAGAGAAGGAAATAAGGTATGTGTCAATGTTGAACAAGGACAAAAGGTAAAGAAATAACATGGAAATAAAGGCTAAGATTTCATCATAAGTTGAAGAGATCAAGAGTATGAGGCATAATCAAATAAACACTTGCCATAACAAGAAAATAGTAAAAGATTTGCATGCATGATTAATATTGACTACATTAACTAAGTAGTGTTGAGGCACCTACCAGACCTCAACCAAATAGGTGAGGGGAGAATAAACATTCCAAATCACCTATAATATATTTTATAATGGGGAGAGTAACACATTCTCCTGTGGTGAAATAACACATGCCGTATCTATGGGTGGTTGTACAAAAGTACCGCTAGATTAGCTAAATAGTCTAATAAAATAAACATGCTAAGAGAAATTATGGAAAATAGAAGCATCATATTATTGAAACATGGTATTGCGGTCAAGACCCAATAAATAAAATATCATTACTGATTTTGAGGCAAGTATAAAAAAAGAAATATTAATGGAGAGAGTAGAATTCATATAATGCCTCATTAGGGAAATTAGGTTTGCTTTGCAAATATTCCAACTTAGGGTGTAAGGATGCACATACCTCTTTTTTCGAGTTCAATTGTCAATTTTCACCACTTTAGATGATTCCAAGTTCAACTTTGCCTATTTTCAAGTTATTCACATATATTAGAGTCCATATTGTATATTAATGTAGAGATACCCAAAATTAGACCTTTTTAGCAAAACTTCGATTTTGATCCTGAAAATCTCACTAATTGATTTTTTGTATTCTCCTGATCAAGAAAACATATTTTTATGTTCAATTTGGAGTTAATATGATTAAGTTACAATTTTTATGATTTTTATGCATATCTTTCATTTCCCAAAAATCATCCTTCAAAAAACATAGAAATCAGACACTAAAACCATTTTTATTAGATAGAGATTATTTTTTCTATTCCAAATAATATTTATTTATAATTTGTGGATCTTCTAATAAAAAGATATGATTTTTATAAGATTCACTTTATTTACTAATTTATTTGTGAAATTAAATTGCATGAACCCAATTTTCCCTTAAATCAAAAATCAAAACTTTACGCTATGAAAGGGTATAAATGTACTATTTTTTCTAGCATGACAAATAACAACAAAAATCAAATTAAAATGTGGCGATCTATAAGAATACTCATAATGAGAAAAAGAAAATAAAAGAGAATCGTGGGGCAAAAAGGGGAAAACACAAGGGATCATCTCTTCCCCGCTACACACGCCATGGCCGGCTAGGCAAGAAGAATCTTGTCCAAGAATTTGGGAAAAATTTTGTTTGTCGCTTGTTTGTAAAACTAACTAGCCGGTCATGATGAACAAGTGCCAAAGTTGTTTACCTAAAATCCAATTACGCTTCAAAGAAACAAGACATCGGGGAGACGTTCCGTAAACTCAAACCAAGAACCACATTCGACAATGGATAAAATGATGATGCAAGGTGAAATTGAAACCAGAGTGGAGTGTTTGGGTGTGTATTTCATATCAGGGTACGGTCCTACTTATATGAATTTGAGTTTCAAGGGGTGTGAGAGAAGTTACTTTAGACGACTTGAGGAACAAGTTTAGGCATTTATATAATTCTCCATTATAGGTCTAGAGTAGGGTATGGATGTGAAATTAAATTTTCAATCAAATGAAACTCATTTCGTGAAGTTTCATTAAGAAATGAGAGAGTTATGTCCAAAATATAGGACCTTGGTATGTGGTTACTATTCATGCGGGCTGCGATGAATGTCATTTAGTAGAACCTTCCAACTTTATTCTTTTAATGCATTTAATGTACACAATTTTCTATAATTATTTGAGGGTGCAAAAAATTCCAAATAAATCTAATTTTAGTAGGTTAGATAATTTTGGGATGAGGAATCTAATTTTGGCATTATTCTATTTTTCTAAAAATTCTAATGTTTTATTCAAGATTTTTAAATATTATCACTTATTTTATCCCTTTAATGAGTTAGAGATATCAGGAAACTTTATAAAAATATGAAACTTGGCCTATAAGAAAAACTAAACGTGAGGACAAAAAAATTTCCATTAATTATATTTTCCACATATATTTTAGTATTTTTGTTCTTTAAATTATATTCTCTCTCCTAAATTAACTAAAATATTTAAGATTGTACAAATTAAATGAAAATTTACTCATAGGTTGATTTTGGCATGTAGATTTCGAATTTGAGATTTATTTTCTATTTTGGAGTTATTTAATAATTTACTCAATATATTTGACTCTTATTCTTATTTTGTTTCCTAGTTAAAATAAAAATAGTTATTACTATGTAAATAATGTGAAACTTCACCCTCAAGCAAACTAAAATATATGGAACATGAATTGGACATTAATTGTATATCTTGGTATTATTTAATACATTATTTAATATTTTTGACTTTTACAAACTTTCTCTCTCCTAATCTACACATGTATATTAAAGATTATCCAATTTAGATGAAAATTCACCCAAAGTCTTTTTTTAATGTGTAGATTATGAGTCTAAGATTAGTTTCCACTTTTAGAGACATTAAGTATTTTATTTCATATTTTGAGGAAAACTCACCTTTTCTTTTCTAAATAAAATAGATATAGTTATTATTATCCCAAAATTATGAAACTTGGCCTCCAAGACAAAACAAACCCAAGGAAAACAAATCACAAGTTATATTTAACCAATTAGTCTTCCTTTTATGAAATTTAGCCCATTATCCAATATTACCATTATTTCTCATATTAAATAATTCAATATCATATTAACACGTTTAAAGCATTATTATTCATTTTTTTTATCTTCCTTGCTCCAAAGGGCTAAGGAATGTTCTAGAACGGATTTATTTTAATAATATGCCACATAAGTGGTAAATTTGCACTTTGGACCCTTAAAATGCATTCACTGAGGTATTTCTGCATAAACCTATACATTGGCATAAATGGTGATCAAATTCACCCCAAACCACTAACAATTCCACAATTTCAACATCAAGGACAAAAGGGATAGAAAAGATAAGAAAAGCTTAGGAAAAGATCCAAAAAGAGAATATAGCCAGACTTTAGTTCATTACACATCCAACTAAAAACATAGGAAGTGCAAAATAAATGAAAAACGGCACAGTCCAATTTTAATTACGATAAATATTCAAGTATTATCTTCTCAAATAAAAATGAGATAACAAGCATTATCTAGTTGGGTACAAAATTGACGCCTTGACTAATTAGGACCCAAATAGTCATGTTTCAAACTTAGACTCAACTTTTAAGACTTGATTTTATGAGTACAATTAGGGTCCTCGATATTTATTACTATATATCAAATTATCCTTAGTATTTAGGATTTAGAGTTCTAATGCCATCAAATTTTTACCAAAAGAATTATGGTGTATTATTTTGTATGAAGTTACATGTTTTACTCATTTTACCCATTAAGTCCATAAATTCAAATCTAACTTAAATGATGTCACATTAGCTATCTTAACTTATATTAAACATCCAATTATTATCACATTATACATTAGTAAGATTATTGTCTATGCGAATCATTTAATTATATTCATTCACCTTTGATTGCTAATTATGCACATTTAATTCATTGGTTTCATATTAATGTAAAAGGTGGCATGTGTTACATTGTTAATGAACCCATTTACCTATTAATCCACGATTATGTTATTAGGTTCGTGTGATATGACTAAACACCAAATGTTACTAGTATAACATATGTGGTACCAAACATATATATGTTAAGGTTAGATGATTACAATTTAGGGTTTAGGTTGAGATGATCATTATACATCACATACACCTAATAAATATTCATTAAGTCCATGGCTAGTTTCTACATATTTGAGTCATCATCTTATTAGAGCTCACTCATCAACAACATGGATGGGGTTACATGTGTCCATGGTTAGGGTTACTTTTGAGTTGTAGAAGTTAAGTGCATTAAATGTTCACTAGGGTGCAAGCATGAGTATTACGGTTTATTCTTAACCTTGTTTGGTCAAATCTAAGGATCCACACATACTGATCTCAGTATGTTGCATCGCGGCCCTACATCAAGGATGGCAGACACCTCGTAGAAGAGGACCAGCCATAGGCATGTCGTAAAGCTAGGAAGATGCCTCAAGGGCCCTCAAATTTCACTAAAGATCCAAGATACTTATCTAAGGTACCTAGGTGAGATCCCTTCTCCTAATCATGTCATTTTTTCTCTACTTCTAACCTATAGATCTTAGTCATAGTTTTACTGACCTCAACCACCACGAGCCATGTTTAGTGCTTTACTGAGTCTCGATAGGGCACGTACATGTGCCCAGACCCTCACTTGGTCCTACGAAGGTTGTGAGAGGGAAGTCAACTAGGTGATTGATCCTCCCATGGTAGGTCATGTCCCTCCTAATAGGAAGAATATGAAGACCCATGGTCTTTTGATCAAAATGTCCATGCACGCGTGATATTCCAAACCACAGTGATTAGGTGGTGGGTTCTTCTCCCCCGACAATGTCGCTAACCCTAGATAATATTAGGAGAATCCTTTTTATGATGTGGCGATCTACCATTGGTGTAAAAGAGTGAAATCACCCCTTTACTAAAAATTTGAAAAATAAAACATCAATCCCAAACATACTCAAAAGGTATGCTGAAACGGGTGTAAAATTTTCAAATTATTTATATACATGTTATACAAAAACCAAAGAGTATTACAACGGAATATAATTTCATGACTATATTCAATTTTATAAAAGTGTACATCATCATTATCCCATAAAGGGTTTACAACAACAAAAGGATCTTGATAGAGGGAATTCTAAACTATTTCAAGTCTTGTCTCCAAAGAAACATCTCCAAGAGCTAGGTCCATTTCAAAAGCTAAGTTCTCCTTGATCTTGTTCAACTCCTTGATCTAACCTTGGGTGGTTGGGAAAGCACCCAGCAAAAGAAAGAAACAAGGTATGTGTCAATAATATGAAAAAGAAACAAAGATAGAATTATAAATGAAACATAAGAGTATAGATTCATCATAAGATGAGAGGGAAAAGAGAATGAGGTATATAACAAAAGATTCTTGCCAAAGCCAATAATTAATAATGAATTGCATGAATGATTACTATTAGAATAAATTAATTAAGTAGGGTTAAGGAACCTATCAGACCTCAAATTATAGATGAGGGGAGAGTAATCACATTCCTAGTCACCTAAAAAATATTTATAATGGGGACCTAGGGGGAGAGTAAACACATTCCCCTGGGTGAAATAACACATGCCCTAAACTATGGGCGGTTGTACATAAGTACCATTAATATAGCTAATAGTCAAATAAACCATCATTCTCAAGAAACAGTAAAGTGGAAAGATAAATCATCATATAATTGCAACATGGAAATGGGGTTCCAAGACCCAAGAAACAAATAATAAAACTGATTTTGAGGTGAATATAGCAAAGGAAACAACAATAGGAGAATTAGGGTTCAATCAATGCCTCATTAAGGAAATTAGGGTTTGGATCACAAT
Organism: Alisma plantago-aquatica; assembly: GCA_963693085.1. Lineage (NCBI taxonomy): Eukaryota > Viridiplantae > Streptophyta > Magnoliopsida > Alismatales > Alismataceae > Alisma > Alisma plantago-aquatica. The sequence continues at coordinate 290,305,213 of OY856414.1, forward strand.
TTTCCCAACTTAAGGTGTAAGGATGCACATACCTCTCATATTGAATTCAATTATAAACTTTCACCACTTTTAGATGATCCATGGTCCACTTTTCCTATTTTCAATGTATAATCATGTATTAGGGTTTGCATATGCATAAAGGTAAAGAAAACCTAGTTTTTGACTTTTTGAACAAAACTCTAATTTAGACTCTAGAAACATCACCATTGATCTAGTCAGATTCTCCTTATTAAGAATATATATATAATTTTGTCCAATTTGGAGTTATGATGATTAAAATGCATTTTTGGTGATTTTTATGTATTAAAATTATTTTTAGAAAACACCTTTTGATAAAACTCAAAACCAAGTCTTGAAAACATTTTTATTGGAAATATCACAATTTTCTAATTCCAAAACATATTTTTACTTAATTTTTGGACAATCATAGAAAAAGTTATGATTTTTCGAAAATTGACCAATCAGGAAATTCATTTAATTCCACATATACCAAATTTCACGCAAAATCTTGTTGTGTCGCACCCTATGCGAGTCGGCCAATGTGGGCCAAGGCCAACACAGTGATCAACCCAGCGCGAGGAAAACCATAGAAGGATGATGAAATGACTCTTTTACCCTGATAAGGAAAATAGAAAAGAAGAGAATCCGAGGGTAGTATCGAGAAAACAAGCGGGTCACCCCTTCCCTTCCTGCCCGCCATGGTTGTGTGAAGCAGCTCAACCTGGGCTGGGAGGAATTGGGGAAAACTAGGGTACATGATGTTACTATCGTTTGAAGCTACAAAATCAAAGAGCAGGGTCCAAGAAATCATACCATGGTTGTAATCGAACTCCGGATGAACAACACGCCGAGGAGTCATGCCACAAAAATAGGGAGTTAGTGAGCTTGGCGGCGGTCATAAGGGCAGAACGAGAAATAATTGGTTGCATAGGATGATTCTTTGGGGTGATATGAAGCCATAAAGACCAACTTATATAGGTGGATATTGGTGTAGAGACAATGGAGGTAGGAGCTTCGAGAAGTTTGGGGAGAGCAATCAGGCTTTTTGCGAATAATGGAAACTAGGTTCCAATTTAAGACTTGTTGGACGTGGGATTGTTTCATGGATTTAATGCACAAAAAATCTCAGAAAATGATTGAGAAATGACTGAGAAAAACACACTTGATCCCCCTCCCATATCAGCGGCATTGTTCATCGCTAGGTTGTCTCCTATCTGAGGTAGGAGACAATCTCTGGACCACGTGATGCATATCCAATGACCATGGGAGGGGCATGCATATACTATATATTAAATACATTCCAAATCAAAACCAGACTATAGTGGGATCACATTAATTTCTCTTTTTCTCTCTCCTCTTTTGAGGGTGTAAATGCATCCCAAATTTAATGAAATTTGACATCCAACCTATTTTTGATATGAGGAATTTGAATATGCAATTAGATTTTCCTTTTGAGAAATCTTAATATATTAAATAAATCAAAACTTATTTTCTCTTTCCTCCATCATTAAAAGTCATAAGATTCTCCAGATTTGATGAAACTTCATCCACAAGTCATATTAAGTGCCTTGGATTTGAATTTGCCATCAATTTTACATGTTGGAGTTATTTGTACAATTATTTAGTATTTTAAAGGTTCTACATACTTTCTCTCTCTTGATTTTACATGTATATTAAAAGATTATCCAAATTACATGAAAATTCACCCAAAGGCTATTTTTCAATGTGTAGATCCTGAATCTAAGATTATTTTCCACTTTGGAGTCATTAAATATTTTATTTCATATTTTTAGGAAAACTCACATTTTCTTTTCGAAATAAAAGAGATACAGTTATTATCATCCCAAAATTATGAAACTTGGCCTCCAAGCCAAATCAAACCCAAGGAAAATGAATCTCAAATTATCTTTAACCAATCCATCTTCCTTTTATGAATTTTATCCCATTATCCATTATTTCCATTATTTAACATATTAAATAATTCAATAACACATTAACATGTCTAAAGCATTAATATGCATTCCTTTTTCTCTTTCTAGCTCCATAAGGCTAAAAAATGATCTAGAACGAATTTATTTTATCATTATCTCACATAAGTGGTAAATTTGTATATTAGACCCTTATTAAAAATATTTACTAAGGTATTTGTGCATAAACCCATATGTTGGCAATAATAATGAACAAGTGTTCACCAAACCACTATTATTTCCACAAATTAAACATAAAGGAGAAAAAGGATAGAAATGAAAGGAAAAGCATGGGAAGAGCGTCAAAAATATAATATGTCCAAGATTCGGTATGTTACAACTCTCCACCACTTAAAGAGGATTTCATCCCTGAAATCTCAAGCAAGGAGGGAAAGGGTGAGTGTGCAACATCTCAACACTAACTTCAGGTTATTCTCCAACCATAAAACTTCCACCAACACTTTCACCAACTCAAACTCCTTATACTTCAACTACTTAACCTGGGAGTTCAAAAACTTCACATGCAACTCCTCTTAGGTCAGGTTCTCAAGGATCACCTAGGGTTCCATTATTGAGATTTTCTTTTTATGTGATGCTATCACATTTATCATTATTATTATGTTAATTGTATTCACTTAGTTACCAAAAGAGTTACATTTCCTTATTATGCATTATACCTTATATATTTCTTAATTATCTCATTAAGAATTTTAAGCACAATTAGGGTTTACTCAATTATCTCAATATACTTTATCATTATTCTTATTAATTTGGATTTGGACTTCATTATCCTCATATTATCACCATATTTATTTATAACAGATTATTTTTCATGAGATAAGACATTTTATTCAATTTTTTATTAAGTCTACAAATAATCCAAATTGTATTAAATTAATTACTTTCATTTATATAAACATTATCACATCGTCACATTACTTTTCGTACTCATATTAATGTCATCATTAATATTTTTCTCATATTTATTCACTTCTAATTATTGATTATGCACATTTGTATGAATCAAATTACTCATTAACCATATTTGAGTTATTATGTCCATTTTAGTGAACAAGGTGGAACATATTACACATTAATTATTTTATTGGCATACCAAGGCATGATTAGGTGATTAATTAGGTGTGTATTAAAGAACAATGAGATATGCATATCATACTGATAACTTGATCAGTCTATGATTAGGTGGCTATATACCATTTATGTGTATCAAGGTATATTATCTGATTATAACACCTAATGTCATTAATATATCATGAGAGACATTAAAGATGTATATGTTAAGGTTAGATGATTACAACTTAGGGTTTAGTACAACATGATCATTATCCTTCACATATATCTTCTTAGTATGTATTAAGTCCAAGATTAGGTTACAACTATCTTGTTCATCATGTCATTAGGGTTTGTTGGTTCATGACATAGTTAGCATCATGTGTAACCATTATTAACATTAATATGTGAGTTACTATTATTATGTGCATTAAGTATTCATTAGGGTTCAAACATGTGAACTATTTATTAGATGACCATTATATGTTCATAAATATATTAACAAGCATGTTAGGTTATAATTATAACTTGTTTGGTCAAAACTAAGGATCCAAGCAAGATAACCTCCTATTCATGGAGTTATAATTTCTAGAGTCACGTAGCTAGATATCGGTATGGAACAGGGCTCCATCCCCCCATAAAAGGATTTTGTCATCAAAATCTAACCGCCCAAGCATCAATAACAAACTAATCTCCACCCCTTAAAAGGGTTGAACTATTCAGCCAAAGTAAGCTATAGGTAAAAGGGCTAGACTAAATAAACCATGTATATGATCCATCATGCTTCCACTATGCACTCTAATAGCTTACCAAACTCCAAACTTCAAAATCTAGGTTCTAGGGTTAGAATGACCAAACATGTGGTCCTAAGGGACATGAGGGAACTATATAGGGTATCCATCCTCAAAACAAGTCAACACCTGAAAGACTAGGTCAACACATACGATTCCCAAAGATATCCAACAATGATGGCTAAGGTTACTATTGCTTAAAAGCATACTATTTTGGACAATCTGTATCAGCTCAGGCCAGACAGGTATCATATGGATCCGAGAGTCCTTATAAACCAAGCTGGTGGTGCAAAGGAAAATATTGCCAACCCCTGAACCCTGATCCTTTCTAGAAACCTTTGCATTCAACTTCATATCCTAGTAGCTGCCTAAAGGCAAGACTTAAACAACCTCAAGTTACTATGGTTACTTACATCTTTTATTTTTAAATATTTTAGGGTGTTTAATCAACATGATGTTACTTACATCTTTTATTTTTAAATATTTTAGGGGTTTTAATCAACGTGATTCTAATGTGAAACTCATAGGATCCTAAATCAACCTTTCATAATTTCAAAGGTTGCAAAGATAAATTCTAGGGAAAACACGTCACTTAAAAGGGAACTATGTAAGACTAGGAATCTAATTAGGGAAACAAAATTGAAATTGTCAGATTCTGACTACCATGGGCTTTGATACCATGTTGTAAAAGAGTGAAATCACCCCTTTACTAAAAATTTGAAAACTAAAACATCCATCCCAAACATACTCAAAAGATATGCTGAAACAGGTGTAAATTTTTTAAATTCTTTATATATATGGTATACAAAAACCAAAGAGTATTGCAGTGGAATATAATTTCATGCCTATATTCAATTTTATAAAAGTATACATCACCATTCTCACATAAAGGGTTTACAACAAAAAAAGGATCTAGATAGAGGGAAGTCTAAACTACTTCAAGTCTCTCAAAAGCAACATCTCCAAAAGCTAGGTCCATGCTAAAATATAAGTTCTCCTTGATCTTGTTCAACTCCTTGATCTAACCCTGGGTGGTTGGGAAAGCACCCAACAAAAGAAAGAAATAAGGTATGTGTCAATAATATGAACAAGAAACAAAGATATAATCATAAATAAAACATAAGAGTATATATTCATCATAAGATGAGAGGACCAAGAGAATGAGGCATATAACAAAAGATTCTTGCCAAAGCCAATAATTAATAATGAATTGCATGAATAATTAATATTAGACTAAATTAACTAAGTAGGGTTGAGGCACCTACCGGACCTCAACTTATAGATGAGGGGAGAGTAATCACATCCCCAGTCACCTATAAAATATTTATAATGGGGAGAAATAACACATTCCTCAGGGGGAGCGTAAACACATTCCCCAAGGCAAAATAACACATGCCCTAAACTATGGGTGGTTGTACATAAGTACCACTACTATAGCTAATAGTCAAAATAAACCATCATGCTCAAGAAATCATAAAGTGGTTGGATAAATCATCATATAATTGCAACATGGAACTGGGGTTCCAAGACCCAAGAAGTAAATATTAAAACTAATTTTGAGGCAAATATAGCAAAGGAAACAATAATAGGATAATTAGGGTTCAATCAATGCCTCATTAAGGAAATTAGGTTTTGGATCACAATTTTCCCAACTTAAGGTAAGGATGCACATACTCTCATTTTGAATTCAATCATAAACTTTCACCGCTTTTAGATGATCCAAGATCCACTTTCCTATTTTCATTGTATAATCATGTATTAGGGTTTGCATATGCATAAAGGGAAAGAAAACCCTAGTTTTGGACTTTTCAAATAAAACTCTGATTTAGACTCTGAAAACATCACCATTGATCTAGTCAGGTTCTCCTGATTAAGAAAACATAATTTTTTCCAATTTGGAGTTATGATGATTAAAGTGCATTTTTGGTGATTTTTATGTATTAAAATCATTTTTAGAAAACACCTTCCGATAAAACTCAAAACAAATTTTTTAAAACATCTTTATTGGAAAGATTATATTTTTCTAATTCCAATCAGGAAATTCATTTAATTCCACTTGTGCCAAATTTCACGCAAAATCTTATTGAGTCACACCCTATGTGAGTTGGCCACTTGTATGTGGGCCCAGGCCAACATAACGCTCGACCCATCATGAGGAATACCATAGAAGGATGATGAAATGACTCTTTTACCCTCACAAGGAAAATAGAAAAGAAGAGGGTCTGAGGGTAGTATCGAGAAAACAAGCGGGTCATCCCTTCCCTTCCTGCCTGCCATGGCTGCGTGAAGGAGCTCAACTTGGGCGGGGAGGAATTGGGGAAAATTAGGGTACATGATGTTACTGTCGTTTGAAGTTATGAAGTCAAAGAGCAGGGTCCAAGAAATCATACCATGGGTGCAATCAAACTCCAGCCGAACAACACGCCAAGGAGATGGGATACAAAAATAGGGAGTTAGCAAGCTCGACGATGGTTACAAGGAAAAAATGAGAAACAATTGGCTCCAGAGGATGATTCTTTGGGGTTAGATGAAGCCATAAAAACCAATTTATATAGGTGGGGATGGGTGTAGAGACAACAGAGGTAGGAGCTTTAAGAAGCTTGGGGAGAGCAATTAGGCTTTTTGTAAATAATGGAAACTAGGTTCTGATTTAAGGCTTGTTGGATGCGGGATTGTTTCATGAATTTAATGCACAAAAAATCTCAGAAAATGATCGAGAAACAATTAAGAAAAACACGTTTGATCCCCCTCCCATATCGGTGACACTGTTCACCGCTGGGCTGTCTCCTACCCGAGGTAGAAGACAATCCATGGACTGCATGATGCAGATCCAATGGCCATGGGAGGGGGGTGCATTTGCTCCAGATTAAATACATTCCAAATCAAAATCAGACTATAGTGGGATTACATTACTTTCTCTTTTTCTCTCACCTCTTTTGAGGGTGAAAACGAATCCCAAATTTAATGAAATTTGATATCCAACCTATTTTTGATTTGAGGAATTTGAATATACAATTAGATTTGCCTTTTGAGAACATTTGGTGTGTTAAATAAATCAAAACTTGTTTTCTCTTTCCTCCATCATTAAAGGTCATAAGATTCTCCATATTTGATTAAACTTCACCCACAAGTAACATTAAGTGCCCTGGATACGAATTTTCCATTAGTTTTATGTGTTGGAGTTATTTGTACAATTATTTAATATTTTGAAGGTTCTACACACTTTCTCTCTCTTAATTTTACATGTATATTAAAGATTATCCAAATTACATGAAAATTCACCCAAATGATATTTTTAATGTGTAAATCACGAATCTAAGACTATTTTACACTTTGAGAGTCAATAAATATATTATTTTATATTTTTAGGAAAACCCACATTTTCTTCTCAAAATAAAAGAGATAGTTCTTATCATCCCAAAATTATGAAACTTGGCCTCCAAGACAAATCAAACCCAAGGAAAACGAATCTCAACTTATCTTTAACCAATTCATCTTACTTTTAAGAATTTTAGCCCATTATCTAGTATTTCCATTATTTAACATATTAAATAATTCAGTAACACATTAACATGTCTAAAGCATTAATATTAATTCCTTTTTCTCTTCCTTGCTCCATAAGGCTATAGAATGATCTAGAACAAATTTCTTTTATCATTATCTCACATAAGTGGTAGATTTGCATATTAGACCCTTATTAAAAATATTTACTGAGGTATTTGTGCATAAACCCATATGTTGGCAATAATAATGAACAAATGTTCACCAAACCACTACTATTTCCACAAATTAAACATAAAGGCCAACAAGGATAGAAATGAAAGGAAAAGCATGGGAAGAGTGTAAAAAAGATAATATGTCCAAGATTCGGTATGTTATAATTGGTCTAGATATGTTAAACTTGTAACAATTATATCAACTGATTGGTATATTGGATACTAATGAAATTATACAAACATTTTATCACAAAAAATTGTAGATCATGATAAATGCCTAATTTTGATTCTAATTCCAAAAGTATAGCTAAAGAATGGATATGATGTGGTTAATTTATGTAAACCTAAGTTTTGATTAATAAGTTGTTAATCATGTTAAATACGCTTCTTTGTGATAATATCTTATGATGTTAAAAGGATAATGGAATATAATGATGATTATGCATGTAGATTTACATTGATGAACTTTTAGGGTTCCTAAGTCATTGGTACCATATGCATGCACATTATGGTTTCAAGACCTAGCTCTAATTCCAAGTTTCAACCAAGAATGCTAATCCCTAAACTAGACCATGATGTAAATCATATGGATACATTGTGATACTATATGGTTCTGTGCACTTTCATATCATGTTGATTTCTTAGATATGTTACTTAAAATATTTGAAGTAATAATACATGATGCCTGCATTGAAGGTATGTGGTTTTCTTATGAATACTCACAAGTATCACCTTTTAAGGACAAAACATGTATTTGAATGTTGAATAAGAATTTTTTCATCATGCATGCACACTTTTGCATGTACCCACATATAAGTATAACATTATACATTTTTGTTTGAGGGTGTTTAAGGAAATTGGCTTACTTGGAGATATGATGACATGGAGATTAAGTTGAATATATTGAAGATATCTGTTCTAATGTCACAATGGGGGTTATTTGGATAGTGGTCCATGGTATCTTCTTCCTTATAGTGATAATATCTATTCTCATGCAGTATCTTCATTTAGGAAATCACGTAAAACTCCTCTAAGGATAAATGAGCAACCATTGATATCATTCAAAGTTATAAATGAAATTACTTGTTAATTTGGTATATTTTAAGTTGGGGTGCTAGGAAGATAATTTCACAATCTCTATCCCTATGATCTAGCTCAGTGGTGGGTAACTGTGGAAGGGGGTTGTAATAAGAGCCTTTAGCTATTAGCATGTATTAACCTTATTAATGGAACTATCTATCCTCGTCATTTTTCTTAAGACCCACATACATCCAATAGTATTACATCTTGGTGGAAGCTCAATTAGAATCAAGTATCATTATTCATGACAAATTTTATTTCATTATCAACAACTTCCTTCGACAAACTATAATCCATGGATTTAATGGTATCTTCATAGGTACATGGGTCTTCTTCTACAAGGAAATTATAGAAGTTGGGACCATATTTTTTTTAATCAATTTTAGTCCTTTTACCCCTACCATATGTCACTGGGAGGCTCATTGACAAAGAGTTCATGTTCTATTTTATGTGAAGTTGAAGCTGTAATGGAGTGAAGGAAGAAGGACATTCACTAACCTATCTAGGCACCTTTTTCTTAAGAGAAAATATGCATTCATAATAGACATCATGCACATGCTTTATCTCAAGAATAGAGTTGGGTATGATGTCAGAGATGTTAGATTTAATTGCTAGGATTCTATTAACATTACTATTTTATATATAACTAATAAAGTTTGTATCAAATAGTTTTGGATGTAGTTTTTATTTCTCACTTCACACATTTTAAATTTTGTCAAACACCCTCACATTTTGAGATATTTCAAACAACATTTCTTCTTAAGCTAAATTTCATAGGGTGTTTTCTTCAACATGTCTAAAGGTATATGGTTTAGAATATAGTTGATAGTTTGAAGAGCCCCCCTCACAATCTGTGATTAAGTCCATACTCGATTAGCATTGAATTAACCATGTCAATTAATATCCTATGTTTCCTCTCAACTACTCCATTAGATTGAGAAATGTATGGGGAAGTGATTTCATGAATAAGACTTGTTCCTGGCACAACTTGTTGAGTTATTTAGGAGTGTATCTCCACCCCTATCATACCTCACTCTCTTAATATTCATTCTAATTATTTCTCTACTTGGGTTTTATATATTTTAAAATTTTAGTTGTTTGTCTTTAGTTTATAATAGATAAAAGGAGAAAAATTAGAAAATTCATCTATACTAGTCACAAAGTATTTCATACCATGACGAGTAAGCACAATATTTAAATTACAGACATCAGTGTGAGTTAACTCAAGAATATTTCCAGTCTATGGATTTAACTAGCTTCTTAGAAAGCTTTGGATCGAACAGAAATTGGCATCTATCATAAACATTAATTTGATCCTTGGGAATAGGCTCTATGATATATTAGTTGAAGAAGATTAACTACACAACTTAAGATCATTTTAGAAGGCCACCACATGTGTACCCCAACCCAATATAAGAACCATTCTTACAAATAACTATATGGTCGCCTTGACGCAATAAGGTATAACACCAATGTTGAGGTACACATTGTAAATTCTATTGTTTAAAATAACATGTTGATCATCATGCAATATAAGAACATTTTCATATGTGAGCTTTATATCAACATGTCCAAAGTCTGCAATTTGGATGGTGGATGACTAATCTTTCCACTTAATCATTTTGTTGGTCTTTTCCTAGTAGGAGGAAATGAAGTATTGGTCAAAGCATATATGACATGTACCACAAGAGTCCATGTGCCTATCAAAAGATGAATCGACAATAAGAATAATTGGAATGTATAACATGTCTACATAAGAGGAAGGAACCAACCCCACAATGATCATATTGACTTTAGGATTGTTAGGAGAATGGGTGTTATTCTTTCTTTAGCTTTTGTAATATCTACGTATGTTTGTTGAATTATCTGGTTTATCACCAAACAAATACAAGGAGTTTTTCTTCTTGATCACTGTTATTATAATTCTAATTTTGGTGATTGTGGCCATTAAAATATGTTTGAATTTCTCATTGAAGATGGAGTGGTTAGGCTTATTATTGTATTTATCCTCTATGACTAGATTAATATTGACTTGAGAGTTATACATTGTCCATATTTTGATAATGACTTAACCATTCCATTCCTATATATCTAATATGTTTGTTCAAGATTAATTGCAGGCTTTAGGTACATGAAAAGGATCAAATTACACAAGCCCTAGCTTGTTCAAGTTCAAGTCAAAAGCAATGCAAGTGTGCATTTTGGGAAATCACTCCAAATGACCATAGATGATTTTCATAATAAGTTGTATTGATGATATGACTTGTAACTAAGATGAGAAAAAATTAGGGACACTTAATTCCAACGTTTGATCACTCAAAAGTCAATTTAGAAAATTTGTCACTTGTTGTTTATCGGTCGAGTTGGAAACTCGACTGATCCACTGATGGATTTCTGAAGATGACCAATCGATCAAGTTGAACACTCACAGAACTCGACCGATCATTCAACTAAGATAAACTAATTTTGACTCATCGGTCAAGTTTCCTAGATAAAACTTGACTGATAGTTTGAAAATTGGATTTGTCACTTAGTGGATCAGTCGACTTATCTTTATTGAAACTTGACTGATTGTACTGTACAAAAAACACTGAAAAAATGATTATAACTGTTGGAGAGTTTTTTTGAGCGAGAATAGATTTGTTGTAACTTGGAAAATGGCTATATTTTTACCTTAAGTGATCCTACACTCAAGGGAACACCCCCAGCTATAAATAGGACCCCTTAGAGTTCATTCCAAGTTTGCTCATTCATGCTATTCTAAGTCCTTACTATAGTTGAGTGTGTTGCAACTCCTTGATCCCCTTTCTCTCTCTCTCTCTCATTTACAAAGTAATTCGCGATTATGAGTGAGTTAGTCCAATTGTAAGAGAGATACCTTCATGTGCTTGTAAAGCTCTCATTCGATTCCATCTTTCCTACCCCCTTTCTCAAAGAAGAAAAGGTTGAAGCAAGCTACTCTGAGTGAAGGTGAAGTTATTATTATTCTTCTTCAAGGTTGAAGAAGAGGTGAATATATTCTCGAGGTGAAGAAGAAGGACAAGGCCAAGATTCAAGAGGAGTGGGCAAATTCCTTCAAGGCCAAAGACTTGATGTAAGTGTGGGTAAGACCTTGTTGAAGGTTGAAGACATCTTGATCAAGTGGGTAAGTCTTTGTGTGGGTGGAAGACTCTTGTCTTGAATAGGTAAGTCCTTGGATGTATGGTGGTCTACTTGTATCTCTTATGAATGAATATAAGTATACACAGATTGCAAAGTCCTAGAGGTTGGCCTCTCTAGGCAGTGGATTGACTCTCTCCTAGTTTGTAGAGTGGAACCACTATAAACCACATTGTTTAAGTGCATGTTTCAATTTCTCTCATCCTTGCTATGCTTTCTTAGTTAGGACTTCAAATTTCTATTAAGCTATTGGTTTTGATTGATATAATTTGAAGGTCTAACTTATCTTGTAAGAACCCCCCTGGAGACCTAGATCCAACAAGTGGTATCAGAGCTAAAGATCTTCTCCAACAATCTCCCACGAGATGAGAAGATGGGCAACAACCTACTTGGTTCACTCAACCTAGAGGGAGGTTTCTCCATGCATCCTCTGGTCTTCGACGGAACCAACTTCCTCTATTGGAAGAAGTGTATGTAGTTCTACATTCAAGGGATGAACTTTGATATGTGGAAGGTGATGGTCACACCATACAAGGAGCCAACCAGAGTTGTGTCAACATGGAATGAAGATGCACTAAAAGAAGCACATCTCAATGCCAAAGCCATAAGCATCCTCTATGAATCCCTTACCCCAACGGATTTCAACCACATTTCATCATGGTATACCGCCTATGAGATTTGGGATAAGTTGTGCATTACCTATGACGGCACAAAGCAAGTCAAGGAGGCTAAGATATACATGTTGTATAGTCTTCTAGAGAACTTCAAGATGGAAAAGAAAGAAGGAATTGCAGAGATGTACTCTAGGCTCAATATGATCATCAATGGCCTAGCTTCCTTGGGCAACACTTTGGATAGATGTGTAATCAAATCCAACATCTTGAGGACTCTACCAAAGAGATGGGTGACCTCCATGGAAGAAGTGAGAAGCCTTGGTGACACTCCAACTGAAGAGCTCATTGGCAACCTCTAAGCTCATGAGCCAAGGCTTGACAAGCAAGAAGAGGAAGCCAAGCAAGAAGAGAAGGAAGCCAAGAAGATCAAAGATAGTGCCTTCAAAACACAAGTGGAGGCAATCATTCTTAAACAACAACTTGCTTTCCAGACATCTCCCTCCTCCTCTAGTGAAGATTATGGCCCCAGTGAGCATGAAGCCAACTACACCAAGGGAAAGCACTTCAGGGGAAAGTAATCCTCCTCCTCTACTCCTAGATGCTACAAGTGTGAAAAAAAGAGACACTATAAGAGTGAATGTCCTAAATCAAGAAAGTCACACCACAAGGGAAGATCCTAGTAGGAGGAAGAGTACAAGGAGGAGAGGAAGTATAAGAGGAAGGAAAATAAGGAGAAAAGACACAAGAATGCAACTCATGTAGCTTGGGAGGAATCATCTTCAAGTGGCTCTAGCTCCAAAGAAGATGGACAGTGCCACCTTGCACTCATGGCCTCTACTAGTGAAGAAATTGGCTAGGTAAGTGAGGTAAGCTTGCATGAGTTATCCAAAGAAACTCTTATTGATATGCTTGTTTCTACATGTTCTTCTTTTGCTAAATGTAAAACTAAAAAGAAAAGATTAGGAAAAAATATTGATGATTTGTATGTTAAACTTTAAATTCTTAAGCTAAATGAGAAAACTCATCTTGAGAGCATTGATAACTCGCAAGGCCAATATTTTGATCTCAATATCCAATATAATGGAGTTGAAATAGAGAATGGTGTTTACCTTAAGAACATTGAAACTATTAAGGAAGATAACCAAAACTACCTAAATGAGATTGAAACTCTTAAAACTGAAATGTTGAATTTAAGCTCATTGTTGATGCTTGTAGGGATGAGAGGGATGTTTATCTTAAGGAAAGTCAAGTCTTAAATATGAAAATGCTAGGTTTCTTGGTCAAGTTAATGATTTATCTTCTAGACCTATCTTGCCTAGTAATGATATTGCTTCTATTTCTTTTGATAAAGATTCTTATTTGACTAAAGCCCTCTGTTTGGAGGCTGACCGTGTTCATGCTAGAGATGATATTGCTAGTTTGTCTTCTACTATCATATCTCTTAATGATGACAATCACAAACTTAGATCTTCTCTGTAGAAATTCCTTAAAGGTAAAAACTCCCTTAATGAAATCCTTGACCATTCTACCAAAAAAAGTGGTACTAGTGGTTTGGGATTTGTAGGGGGAGAACATAAGGGCAAGAACAAAGCCAAAGGTAAGAAAAAGAGTGAGGAAACCTCCTTTTTTTAGAGTATCCTAGAACTAAGAACCCTATGGTTTGTTCTGATTGCAAATGTGATGATCACTACTCTACTTATTGTCCTTACAAGCCTAAGGGGACCAATCCAAAGATGAAATAGGCTCCCAAGCTAACTTCGGATCCCAAAGTTTGAGTTGGGAACTGACACTGTCCTTTCTTGTAGGAAAAAGGTAGATGGATTGTTGATAGTGGATGCACTAAGCACATGACATGTGATATAAACCATTTCAACAACTTCACTAAGAAGAAAGGAGGTTCGATTACCTTTGGGGACAACAAGAAAGATAAGGTTAAATGTGAGGGTGATGTAGGTGAATCCTTATGTATTAAGAATGTTCTTTTTGTGGATGGGCTACATCACAATTTAATAAGTGTAAGTCAATTATGTTATAATGGTTACCTTGTACTACTTACTTATTTTGACTGTTTAATTCTTGATTCCCTCACCTATCAAGTCATATATAAGGGATCTAGAAGTGGCAATCTTTATGTAATTTTACTTGACTCTATTAAGCCTATTGTTGGTAGATGCTTAGTAGTCAATTATAATTATATTTCTCTTTGGCATTGTCGGCTTGGTCATGTAAATATGCATCAGTTGAAGAAGTTGAGCAAAAAGGACTTGGTCAAGGGACTTCCCAATTTGGATTTTGAAAAGGATGAGGAATGTCAACCTTGTACCCAAGGAAAGCAAACCAAGTCCTCCTTCAAATCCAAAGGAGTCCTTAGTACCAAGAGAGCACTTGAACTTCTTCACATTGATCTATTTGGACCAATGAAAATTTAATCGCTTCGTCGTTCCAAGTATTTCCTTGTGATTGTTGATGATTTCTCTAGATATACTTGGGCCTTATTTCTCATTTCCAAGAGTGATATGCTTGGTGTTTTCTCTAGTTTTTGCAAACGAGTTGAGAATGAAGCTTCTTGCTAAATCATTTAGTGATCATGGGGGAGAATTTGAAAATGATCTGTTTGAATGCTTTTGTGAAGAATCTGGGTATGCACATAACTTCTCTTCACCTTGAACACCTCAACAAAATGGGGTTGTAGAGAGGAAGAATAGGTCACTATAGGTGATGGATAGGACCATGCTTTAGAGTATGACAGTCCAAAGAAGTTTTGAGCCGAAGCCATTAGTACCTCATGTTTTTTGCAAAACTACTTTTTCACACATCCTTCTATGAAGAAAACCCCCTATGAGCTATGGCATGGTAGAAAGATTTTATCAAGTATTTCCATATTTTCAAATGTCCTTGTTTTGTTTTGAATATGGAAGATTCTTCGACAAGTTTGATCTAAAATCTTACAAGGCTTTCTTTCTTGGCTATAGCACTACTAGCAAGGTTTAT
Organism: Alisma plantago-aquatica; assembly: GCA_963693085.1. Taxonomy (NCBI): domain Eukaryota; kingdom Viridiplantae; phylum Streptophyta; class Magnoliopsida; order Alismatales; family Alismataceae; genus Alisma; species Alisma plantago-aquatica. The sequence goes on from OY856414.1 coordinate 290,320,602, forward strand.
AGAGTATTTAATGTTGATCTTGCTAAAGTAGAAGAATCCATTAATGTTAAGTTTATCGAGACTAACCCCTCTATTCCCAAACATATTGTTCCAAATGATGATGTTGCAGGTGAGGTAATTCATATTCTAAAAGAACTCAAGATCACCCAAAAGGGAAAATAGGTGATCATTCAAGAAGAAGAGAAAGATTAAGAAAAGAAGGATCCAACTTCCTGATCTGCAAAGAATCATCCAAAAGAGCTGATTTTAGGTGAACCATTTGAAAGAGTGAAGACGCGGGCTGCATTCAACAAAGAACAAGCCTACAGTGCCTTCATCTCACAACTCAAGCCAAAGAATGTCAAACAAGCTCTTGGGAATGATGAATGGATCCTAGACATGCAACAAGAGTTGGAGCAATTTGAAAAGAACAAAGTATGGACCCTAGTGCCAAGACCAAGTGATAGAAAGATCATTGGCACCAAGTGGGTCTACCACGAAAAGGTAGATGAAAGCGACAAAGTGGTAAGGAACAAAGTAAGGTTAGTGCTAAAGGCTACAATTAGTAGGAAGGTATAGATTTTGATGAAACATATGCACTTGTAGCTAGACTTGAGTCCATTCGTATATTACTTGCTTTTTCCAGTTATAAAAACTTTCTTCTTTATTAAATGGATGTTAAAAGTGTGTTTTTGAATGGTACACTTGAGGAGGAGGTGTATGTTGCACAACCCCCAGGCTTTGAACATGATAGTTTACCTAACCATGTTTATTTGTTGCAAAAATCTCTCCAGGGACTCAAACAAGAACCTAGATCTTGGTATGAGAAATCAAAAAACTTTTTGTTAGATCATGGGTTCATCATGGGCAAAGTAGATTCTACCTTGTTTCTAAAGCACACTTCTAACAATTTTCTTATCATTCAAATATATGTTGATGCTATCATTTTTAGTGGAACTAACCTTGATCTTTGCAAAGAATTTAGTGATCTTATGCAGAGTGAATTTTATATGAGTATGATAGGTGAGCTCAGATTCTTTGTTACAACCCCAACTTTTGGGTTTCTTTGGTGAGAAATGTAATTTCTCATATTAGATATATTGGGACAAATGATGACATAATTTGTGTTGAATAAATGAGTTTCGTTTACAATAGCATTGATGTTTGTTTCATGGGCTTTATTGGCTATTGGGCCCAGTAACAAAGAAAGAACAAAAGAAACTCTATTATTGAGTAAATAAGGAAATAAAGGAAAGAAAGATGTGGAAACCTCTATAAGGAAAATCCAAAGAGAGATTTCGTGCCTCTTGGGTTCCTTGGGTTCCAAGGAGTCCAAAGTTGCATAGAGAATGCAATAATAAAAGAAAAGATCAATTAAATATTTCCTTATCAAGAAATAAATTGAAAATAATGGTAATAGGTGGAAAACAAGTGGAAAGAGGTGTAATTGAGTTATCCCTGGTGGAATTTCATATTCCAAGGATTCCTAATGATAAAAGGAATACCAATGAGGAAAATAATAGAGAGATAAAGAGAAATTCTTGAAAAGAGAAATAAAAAGGAAAAGGATTTGATAAATAAAAGAGAAATATGGGAAATAGATATTTTAAAGAGAATAAAGGCAAATATAGTTTTCCCAATATGGGAATTCGTGCCTTTAGGATTTCTTGAGGTCCAAGGGACCCAAAATAACAAGATAATGGCAAAAGGAAAAGGAATACTAATTAATTTTGATTAATTGGATAGATAACTTGGGAGAGAAGGAAACATTCTCATCCATTACTTTTTGTTCCCCATATTTCGTGCAAAGTTAGATAATGTCAAGAAAAACATTCCCTTAAAATTTGAGACAAAAATGAGTTATGGTTTGGGAGATATCAATTTCTCAAGTTATCACCAAAATAAAGATTTAATTTGGCATTTTGTAAAGGGAGTTTCCTTTTGGATGAACGCGGGCTTTGAGGACCGTTGGATCTCGATCCAATGCTGGTCGCTCATCTTCAAAGTCCCAGGCGGGCTGGGATTTTGTAGGTTACAGGAAGAAACTTCCATCTCATATTTCTTGCAACCCAGTGGATGTGCAAAGCTGTCGTTGCTTTCTTTAAACTCGGAAGAGGAAACCATAGGGGATCACCCCTGGTTTGACGAGGGTTGGTCACCTAATGGGAAAGTTCCCAAATCTAGCAAGCCTGCCTCCCACCATATATATAGGGGAGGTGCTCCGTGGTACCAGCACTCCCACAGACCATGCTCGTGAGTTCAGACCCCTGAGACGAGTTCTCCAATGCGTCTGATTTGTCCCAAAGCCTCAACCTTCTCCCTCATCAAGCTGTTGCTGTCAGCGGAGTAGCAGAGACTTCTCGGCGACGAAGGATCGGTGCGAGGCAGGAATTGATCCCCCAGACAAGTCCGATAGGGATAGGCGGAGCTCCTGGACCAATCATAGCATTCACAGATACACAGATGGCCAGAGTCAACCCTTGCGTTGACTCGGCTGGGCTGCTCCTGAGCCAACCCGAGGAAGAAGATGACCGGGGTAAAAGACCCCTTTGTCCTCCTCATTCCTTCTCTTCAGGTAAGGTTAAAGCAGTCCTTTTATTCTTTTTAATCTCAAGATCAGGCGCGTGCATCCCTGGCCGCTGGATCCTGAGTGGACCAGCGGACCACAGATCAAACGATCTGAGTTTTTCCCAAAATTAGCAAATAAATAAATATAAAGGGGTTTTCTTGATAAAATCATAACTCTTGCTAGAAAACTCATATGGGAAAAGTATATACATGAAAAGTGATAATACAAATACGAGGGATGTATTAAAATAGTTTGAATGCCTAAATCTGTATATTTTTGCAAAAGTGCATATTTTGAATAGGAAAGGTATTAATTTGTGGTTAGAAACCCTAATTGTTAATCGAGGATAGATTTAATATTGCAATTAGGTTAATTCACACATGGTTAACTTGATTAAAGATAAAGATGGTTTTTATCATAATTTGATGATAGAATTACAAGGTTTAGGGTTTTTAACTCAATATATTGATTAATATGTTTAGAAACCTTAAATTAGAGGAAAAGAAAAGAAAAGTGCTCATAATATGAAATTAGGGTTTCCTATTGCTAAAAGATGAATTTAGAATCTTCTGTAAAAGAAAAAGGAAATAGTTAGGGTTTGTAAGTGTTTTGGAGAAGTTAGGGTTTAAAGTAATAAAGATGTAGTGGAACCCTAATTATGCTCAAAACCCTAAAAAGAGAAAATAACCTAGGAAACAACTAGGATTAATGGATCAAGATGACATGATTAATGATAGAGAAATTGGATGTCTTTTCAGGATTTCTGTGCACCTTGCTTGCTGTTGGTATGTATGCCCTGAGAGCCAATCATGGGATGATTGGCGGGATACATTAAGATTGATTTGATAAACATCAAAGGCAAGATTCCAATTCTTTCTGGTTCAATCATATGAGATAGTGATAAACCAGATTGAATGTCTAGAGAATGACAATACTCAATGACGTATGCTTTCAGGTTGAGGACCTGAACGATGAGATCATATAGATGCTAAGAGTTTGTACATTCTTTTTATGTCCCTAGTCAGATGTCATTGTGGAAGGTAGATAGACAACAATGACACACAAGACTAGATTGTGGTGTTGGTTGATGATAGAATATCATTAGTTATGATATAGAGATATCAAACCAAACACATAGGTACTTGTTAGAGAACAAGTGTACCAGACAGACCCACTGTGAGTTTGACACATGGAACCATGACATGGTAGTCACAGTCAGTACTCACAGTGATGGTGGTGAGTGTGATTCTTTGACCTGAAATCACTACACTCAACAAATGTCGTTGGGCACACTTTAACATCATCAAACGCAGTCCTGAAACATGGGTTGTTATAAAGGTGATGATTGGGTGGCTTTGACACATGGGGCTTTTGAGGGGTGAGTGATAGATATGGGATTTGTCCCTCCTGAGGGAGTTTGATATCCAAGGCCACTTGATGAGTAGGATTGAAATAGGCATGCACACGCATGTGTGAATCAATATGTGATATTGATGTCATACATATCTCTTCCAATCTACTCTGAGATAAAGAAAGTGAATGAATGTTGACATGATGAATGTTCCATGCCTCGAGTTCATTCGCGATATCAGTGACAAAGGAATTATACATTCACTGTAACACCATTCACGGATTGTAGGATTGAAAGTTGTTCTCCAACTTTCTACTTTCACTTGGGTAGCAATGATGTGTGACTAGGCACCGCTCTTTGCTTGTGAAGTCATAAGTGTTATGGACTTTCACTGCCAATGTGAAATGGACCTACAGGGTCATACACATAGGATTTAACTTGGAAAAGGAGTTTTGTCCACAAACAATGTTTAGATTGATTACTAAAGGAGTTTAGTAGTTCAATTAAACACTCAATTAATTGATAGCTCAAAATCATAGTGTTCAAGGTGTTGAATAGATTGATTAGAGTATCGGATTGATTGAAACCAAAATTGACTGATTCTGCACAATCTGCACTCCCAACCGATCGACTCATGAGATGAACCGATCGGCTCAGCTTGGTGAACCGGTCGGCTCAGGTGGTGAGTCGATCAGTTCATGGATAGGGTGAAATGATCGGTTCAAGTGTTGAAACGATCGATTCAACTGGTGCAACCGAGCAAGTTGGGAAAGTAGGATTGGTGAGAATTTTCCTTGCATTTCACTTACCCAATTTGATTGGAACAAGGATTGGTATTTGATACCAATTAGAAACAAAAGAAGGAAAGTCAATCGAGAACTGATCAGGACCACGAACCGACCAGTTGAGAAAATGAACCGACCGGCTCATGGGTCCCAACCGATGGGTTGAGTGTCAATCGACCGGCTCAGGTCCCCAACCGACCATTTCAGAAATGAAACTATCGGTTCAGGTTGCGATTTGGTTGTTTTTGTGGAAAATCTCGAACCCTTCTACTCCTGCTTTTTAGTCCCGCATTGCCCAGGATGGAGAACCCTGTCCCATGACCCTCCTATATATAGGGGTATTGGGGGATTCTCAAAGTACAACTCAGTGCAAACCAGTTGCTCTGCAAAGTTGTCATTCTCTCTGGTTTTGGTAACCGAGATAGAGCCCGAGCAAGTGCTACCCGCAAAGGGAGGCGCAACAAGGGAAAGACAACTGCAGTTGCAACTGGAGGCAGGATAGTGTGTTGGCGACTAGTACGTCAATAGGAGGGTGCGACTCCTTCCAATTCCTTATGGGATAAAGAGATTGGAGTTCCAGGTGGTCCGTGTGGACTACTTTAGAGGCGGGAGGTTTCTGCCGCTTAGAGGACAGCTGTCAATCCCGACAGTCCCGGTGAGAGGAGGAGTCGTCAGTCCCGGTGTGACCAGAAGCTGCACAGACACCGTCCAAGACTGGAGGTGAAGACCGTGTAAGGTGTGAGGTATTGTCACCGAGCAAGCCTCAGGACAAGGTATGATTCCACAAACCATCCTTTCCTATTATATAGACGTTGACGCGTTTCCTTGTTCTGGGTTTGGGGGAGAATTTTTTTTTGTTTCCGCTGCCTTCTCTGCCTCCCCTAAAACCCAACAGTGGTATCAGAGCCACGTCAGCTGTTCTATATTTTAGGAATATCGATATGATCGATTTTGGTTTGTCACCTTTATTTATTGCATACGATGTGAATAATATTGGCTTTATGCATGTCCAATCCTAAATCCACAAATCCCAATTACATATATGATATGTATTATTAATGCACTCGATACGCGTCGCCCTTAAACGAGTTTTGTGGTGGATGTATAGCGTGGTTATGGCCAATAAACCCTATATGTGTATGGTTGTATGTGGTTGCTTGCATCTCAGTCTGTGCACCGATCTTCCTTCTCCTATTCCTGATGTAACTCGAAATAATTCGAGCCTTCTTTCCTACCTTTGCTCCCCCCGAATGTAACTCGGGGTTTCTCTTTTTACAAAGTAAAATAGGATAGAATTTTATTTCCTGTTATGTCGAAGAATGGCAGACGTCCAGACGACAGCTGAGACGACCGGTTCAAGATGTGAACTGATCGGTTGACATTCCAGACGATCAGTTCAAGGAGTGAACCGATCGGTTGATGACCGGTTCGAGGAGCGAGACGAGCGGGTGGCAGCCATGACGAGATGCACGATGACCAGGCTAACCGATCGATTGGAGGAGCCAACCGATCGGATGGTGGCACCCAGACGACCGGGCCAGAATGAGCAAGTCAATCATGTGATGAGTTGTTCTACTCCGAAGGCGAAGCACATAGTTCATCTTGTACAGGTTGCATGTGATGTAGACCTAGATGACCGTGATTCCTCTTGGTTCGAGGAATCACATTAGGATGGCCATAATCATCGCTTTTATCGTTTTGCATGTTTTCTGTGGGATATAGCATGTATATGATACATACTATGTATTGTGGTGATTGGATATGTATATGTATATAAAAACCAAATCCCTCATTAAAATATTAAGTCTTATATGCCTTCCATTAGCGGCACACATGAAAAAATCGATCGACCAAGCGTAGGTTACGCCAAAGCATGGTGCGCCGTCTATCTTGTGGAAGTGTGAAGGTTAGACATGTAGGTTCTGCCAAAGTAGGGTGCATGTTTACCGTGTCCACTTTTGGGTTAGACTTAACTGGTGATTCTTAGAGCGTCTAAGCCCAGAGGCAAGGAATGTTCATGGCAAGGTGTTGCACATGTTCATTCATCAAGAGTTTCATATGATGCAATTAGCATGATGGCCTACCTAAATAGTCAAGATTTTGGGCGATCAGCCAAAGCTGACTCATGACTTGATGAAATATGGATCTTGCCTACTAGAAGGTTGTACGCTGCAATCTTCTGAATTGATGGTGATGGCTATCAATTTGAAGTAAAATAGTGGGAGTGATAATTAATTAAAGGCCTAATTTTATCGTCAACTTTTCAAATCAATCAAATAAGTCAAAAAGAGTTTTGGACTAAAATTGCATATATTTCCTTTTGATAAATGGTTAATCAACAAATCACTTTATTTGCGATCAGTTTTTGAGACCAACAAATTAAATGGGAATGATTCCACGACTGGTTAGGATGATGAGAAGTGTTCTCAAAGAGCGAAAGCTCCAAGTCCTAGTTATACCAAGACCAGATGAACTCGATCCCACCATATCAATGGCTGAAAGTATGCTTATGGAAGCATACCGAGGAAGACATTGATGAGGAGTGCTTGATGTTGTGTTCTCTAAACTATGAGTTGCAGAGACAACATGAGGCATATGATGTCTCCAAGACACTGTCCTAGTATATCATGACAGAAGGAGATCCAGTAAGGTATTCACACACTCAATGTGATTGGGTATGTGGAAAGACCTGACTAAGAAGGATTCCCTCTAAGCCAAGAGTTGGCTATTGGTATGATACTGCAAATGTTGCGAGAATCATACAATTCATGATAAGCTGCAACATGAACAACTTTGACAAGCGTTGACAGAGTTGTTGGACATGTTGAGGATAGTAGAGGCAAAGATGAAGAAAGACAAACCATAATCTTTGATGTGATCAAAGAAAAGGTAATTCTTAAGGGCAAGGACAAGGGCAAAGCAAAGAAGTGTTCTGATGCTAGCCAGCAATCCAAGCCGTCTTTAGCCTCAAGGCACATGGGGAAAGGGTGTATGAGGGAATTGCCCTCTATATATGGAAGAACAAAAGAAGATGAAGGAGGGGATGGAGATCTCCACCTAAGGTATCATGAAATAAACCGCTTCTTTATCTGAGGTATATGATACCAATATATGTATCTATCATATATGATATGCAAGATCCACAAAGAAGTGATGGCCTTTATGAAAGGACCAAGAAAGAAGTACCCATCATTGGAGCAAGTGTTGCTGCCATAGATAGGAATATCTTTCAATTTATTTCAGCCTAAAGGGCACGAAATAGAGTTGAGAACTGCTATTTCATATATTGCCAATAGAGAGAAACACTTTATTTTTGCATATTGTATGACAATGATGCCAATTAATAAAGTTGATGTTTCAATCTTAAAGATATGATCTTTATGGAAATGCCTTATTTATCTTGTGATACATTGTATGCATAAGATAAAATGATACCTAAAGTTATTGATAAATCAAACAATCAAATTAGCATCAATCATGAGAAATTCATTTCTAGTTTCCATATGATGGATAAATCTAGACTCTTTTGGTTGGATAACCAGTAAGAGACATGAATCTCTTGGACATGATTAATCCATCTTCACTAATGGTAGTGGAAGAATGATTATCCTATTAGGTATAATACATGTGATGTATTTACATACCTATTGGAACAAATGCTAATACTTCAAATGGTGTTTAGAGAAATACCAATATGAATATATTGAAGTGTTCAAGAATATCATAGATGAAGTACCAATTTGGTAAAGTGTTAATTCTTGATGAGATCAATGAATGAAATACTTAGACCAAAATGTTTGAGATCCTTATGAGTGATTATGATAATGTATCATAGTGAACTCATGATTAAGGCATGGTGATGTCTAAATCAAGAAGGAATCATACTCTAAGGAGTTAGAGAATGATCGTCAAATAACTGAATTCTTCTTAAATAAAGAATATGCTTCACTAATAAAGGACATTAAGAATCACAAGGAGTTGTGAGTTCTTATATCCTTGACATATACACCTCAATTATCTATGTGATGAGTTGTTCATGTGATGAGTCAACTATCTAGATGAATATGAGGAACTGAATTTTGAGTTATGGTTTATCACCATTACATCCTAAATGACATCCATGTAAACCATAAGGTATGACCTTGATGGTAGCACTAATTGGATGAAATCCATAAGTGCAAATGAGTCTTAAGTGTTAAGACACATGGATAACATTTTCAAAAGGATGATGCTTGTTGATTGCAACTTAATGACTAAGCATTTGGCATATGGATACTAAAACCGCATTCCTATGAGGAATAAAACAAGGATGTGTATGTGACACAACCTATAAGGTTTATGAATCCACTAATGTAAATGAAGTCTATAAGTTACAATGGACTAATCAATGTGATTGATTGAGTACAAGCAACTCAGAATTGGATCCTTACTTTGATGAAATGGTCAAAGGGTTTGACTGATATGTCAAAGATAAAGAAGGGATCTGTGATTTAGTGGGAGTGTGTTCACATTCCACATGTTGATGTGAAATGGAAATGTTCTAGAATGGAAATCCAAAAGTGGAAATTATCTTTAAGGAAGATAGAGATGTTTCCTATGTGATAGGAATAGAGATCTATAGAGATAGTTCTCAAAAACCTCTTGACCTGAAAAGAGAAAGCATACATTGGCAATCTATACTGAAGGGTTCAGTACTCACAAATTCAGTGAGAGAAAACATGTCCATATTACATGGAGTTAATATCCCAAGGCCAAGTGTCCAATTCTTATGAAGAATGGGAACACTAAGAATAGATATGGATCTATCATGTATGTAATCATCCCATTATCTTGCATGCTTCTACATGGAAAGAACAAAATGCATTCATCATCTTGTATATAGGACATGGCAATATGATGTGCTCATCCTTATAACTCGTATGTGGGACATGACGAGTGGATGTCTGTCTGCTTCCAGTAAGGGTTACTGGAATACCATGAGAACTTGATAAGTACTTGAGAAGTACTCGTTCTATGGAGATAAGGAAGAGTTCAATGTAAAGAGTTACATTGATGCGAACTTCTGAAAGGACAGAAAATTAATTGCAAAATATATATAGGATATATAAAAGTGAAAGTTTGTTGATAATTAGAAGTGTTCCAATAAAACCGTTTAAAAGGAAATGCCGAGTATCCATGTGTTAGAGAACATAAGTGGATACTATATGGATTTGGAAGTTCATGAGATGAACTTATAGATATTCCTCTCATTGATGACAAGTATGGAATCCTTGATCATGCAATGTGGCTAAAGGTTAGTAAAGGAATACTAGATCGCATATTACGAAAACTCCATCTCATACGTGTGACGTACAGCGAAGAGATGAGAGACATGCAATTTATACTGACTTTGGCAAGGTGTTGCCATAACCACTATGTTGGCACAAGAGAACAGTAACATGTGGGACATGTTTGAAGATCACTATGAATATGATTCAAGGGTGATTGGCTCATAGTGCAAGTGGGAGTCTGTTGGTATGTGTGCCCTGAGAGCCAATCATGGGATGATTGGTGGGATACATTAAGATTTATTTGATAAACATCAAAGGCAAGCTTCCAATTCTTTCTGGTTCAATCATATGAGATAGTGATAGAACATATTGAATGTCTAGAGAATGACAATACTCAATGATGTATGCTTTCAGGTTGAGGACCTGAATGATGAGATCATACAAATGCTAAGAGTTTGTACATTCTTGTTATGTCCCTAGTCGGATGTCATTGTGGAAGGTAGATAGACAACAATGACACACAAGACTAGATTGTGGTGTTGGTTGATGACATAATCTCATTAGTCATGATATAGAGATATCAAACCAAACACATAGGTACTTGTTAGAGAACAAGTGTACCGGACAGACCCACCGTGAGTTTGACACATGGAACCATGACATGGTAGTCATAGTTAGGTGTCACAGTGATGGCGGTGAGTGTGATTCTTTGACCGGAAATCACTACACTCAACACATGTCGTTGGGCACACTTTGACATCATCAAACGCAGTCCTGAAACATGGGTTGTTATAAAGGTGATGATTGGGTGGCTTTGACACATGGGGCTTTTGAGGGGTGAGTGATAGATATGGGATTTGTCCCTCCTGAGGGAGTTTGATATCCAAGGCCACTTGATGAGTAGGATTGAAATAGGCGTGCGCACGCATGTGTGAATCAGTATGTGATATTGATGTCATACATATCTCTTCCAATCTACTCTGAGATCAAGAAAGTGAATGAACGTTGATAGGATGACTGTTCCATGCCTCGAGTTCATTCGGGATATCAGTGACAAAGGAATTATACATTCACTGTAACACCATTCACGGATTGTAGGATTGAAAGTTGTTCTCCAACTTTCTACTTTCACTTGGGTAGCAATGATGTGTGACTAGGCACCGCTCTTTGCTTGTGAATTCATAAGTGTTATGGACTTTCACTGCCAACGTGAAATGGACCTACAGGGTCACACACATAGGATTTAACCTGGAAGAGGAGTTTTGTCCACAAACAATGTTTAGATTGATTACTAAAGGAGTTTAGTAGTTCAATTAAACACTCAATTAATTGATAGCTCAAAATCATAGTGTTCAAGGTGTTGAATAGATTGATTAGAGTATTGGATTGATTGAAACCGCAATTGACTGATTCTGCACAATCTGCACTCCCAACCGATCGGCTCATGAGATGAACCTATCAGCTCAGCTTGGTGAACCGGTCGGCTCAGGTGGTGAGTCGATCGGTTCATGGACAGGGTGAAATGATCGGTTCAAGTGTTGAAACGATCGATTCAACTGGTGCAACTGAGCAAGTTGGGAAAGTAGGATTGGTGAGAATTTTCCTTGCGTTTCACTTACCCAATTTGATTGGAACAAGGATTGGTATTTGGTACCAATTAGAAACAAAAGAAGGAAAGTCAATCGGGAACTGATCAGGACCATGAACCGACCAGTTCAGAAAGTGAACCGACTGGCTCATGGGTCCCAACCGATCGGTTGAGTGTCAACCGACCGGATCAGGTCCCCAACCGACCGTTTCAGAAATGAAACGATCAGTTCAGGTTGCAAGTTGGTTGTTTTTGTGGAAAATCTCGAACCCTTCTACTCCAGCTTTTTAGTCCCACATTGCCCGGGATGGAGAACCCTATCCCATGACCCTCCTATATATATAGGGGTATTGGGGGCTTCTCAAAGTACAACTCAGTGCAAACCAGTTGCTCTGCAAAGTTGTCGTTCTCTCTGGTTTTGGTAACTGAGAGAGAGCCCGAGCAAGTGCTACCTACAAAGGGAGGCACAACAAGGGAAAGACAACTACAGTTGCAACCGGAGGCAGGAGAGTGTGTTGGCGACTAGTACGTCAACAGGAGGGTGCGACTCCTTCCAATTCCTTGTGGGACAAGGAGATTGGAGTTCCAGGTGGTCCGTGTGGACTACTTCAGAGGCGGGAGGTTTCTTCTGCTTGGAGGATAGCTGTCAATCCCGACAGTCCTGGTGAGAGGAGGAGTCGTCAGTCCCGGTGCGAACAGGAGCTACACAGACACCATCCAAGACCGGAGGTGAAGACCACTCAAGGCACAAGGTATTGTCGCCGAGCAAGCCTCGGGACAAGGTATGATTCCACAAACCATCCTTTCCTATTATATAGACGTTGACGCGTTTCCTTGTTCTGGGTTTGGGGAAGAATTTTTTTTTGTTTCCGCTGCCTTCTCTGCCTCCCCTAAAACCCAACACTTGCTTGATTGGATTTTCTCTCTACTTAATTCTGTCTCCAAATCTGCAATACAGGTATGTGGTTAATTATGAATAATCGCCTTAGTTTCCCGAGGATTTTCCAGATGGTTAATCGCATTGAATGCAAATTATCAGTTTGGATGTTCATACTTGCAAACTATAAAGTCACTATGATTATCACATTAATAATAGAAGTATGGATTCTCGCACTTACATGCCACCCTGATGGATGATGCCAAAGGTCAGGCCCAGATGGGTAGACCAATGGACACCTTGAGTGGTGACCCCAGGCACCAAGCTCGGGAATGAGAAGGTAGCCTATCATATTGCATGACTAGTGGGCACCCTAAGTGGTGACCCCTAGGCACCAAGCTCGGGATTGAGAAGGTGGCCTCAAGTCATTGGAAAAGGAAACCCTAAGGTGGGTATGCCAGGGTTAGGGAAAAAACGGTGGAGAATGTCATACTGAAAAGTGTAAATTGGCTTGTTAATTAACTTGATTGTGATAATTAGATTGTTGTCCTTATGTGCAAATTTTTGGTTGTTCCCACATACTAGTATATTTCGATATACTGACCGACGTTTTGTTTGTTGGCGTTTTAGGAACAGCAATTGAAAGAACAAACAATAAAGTGACACATTGTGGAAATACGAAATAAAGTGCAAGGAGGATTAGATAGAATAATTCAAGCTCTGGATAGATAGATTTCTAAAGTTTTCAAAGGTAAGTAAAGTTTTAATTTTATACTAAATTCTAGTTAGTTAGTAGAATTTCATAATTATTATTGATTATTTGTCAAACCTTTGATCATGTTAATTGAATAACGGATCTGACCTTCAGGTCTCCCTTAATTGGGGGTTATCGGGAGGTGGGGTCGTTACAATTGGTATCAGAGCATAGGTTCCTCATCTAATCATTAATAATTATTAAATTTTACAAATTCCATAGAACCAAGGGAGTTATTAGAGGATTATCCAAAAGACAAAGGTGTCTAGAAAAGGATCACGACCAGGGGCTGGCAATATTTTCCTCCACACCGCTAGTCGGAATATGAGGACTCCCGGATTGTGTGACTGCCTGGCCGATGTCTTAGGATATGACTCGAAATAAGATACCTTTAGGACTCTCTCCTCTTATTCATCCCTTCTCAACTCAAATTCTGATAAGGACCTTAAGGATTAGGGTTTCCTCTCATCTCCTCACCCTCTTGAAGTATGGGTAAGGTTGATAAGGATTAAGGAATCCTCCACCAAATTAATAAAAAGCATGTAAATAAGATGTCATGGACATAATCTTAATAGAGTAAGCATAAAAGGATAGGTACATGCTTAGGTCGTATGAAATAAGTTGTCATTGCCCTTAGGAGAGACCTGAGGCTAGACCTTCTTGTCAGGAGGATGAGTAGAGAAAGCGAGTCTTGGAGGTAGATATCTCCATTAAAGTAGAGACCTAGCACATCCTTTAAGGATGATGTTAACCCTAACCCTAAGTGAAGGTTAGAGAAAGAGATGACATGATGAGTTAGATGTCATGGTTGACTGGGTGTTTGGATAGATATGTCTTTGGATTTCCATACGAGCCATGAGAGGTTGGATGGCCTAGCACCTTTAGCAACCCGGGAAAGGGTCGTGCATGTTAGAGCAAAGGGTAGCTCCTTCATGGATGAAGTTAGAGAAGAACCTATAGAACCCTATGGGCTTATGCAGGTAGGGTATAGCTTGCACCCAGAGTACATCAGTGGATGGCAGTAGGTTGAAACCCTAGCCAGTATGCATGATGGATGGCTTATGGGATGAGCATAAATGGCTAGGTATAATCTTGAGCCAAACATAAGTTTGAGCATAGGCTTCACCTACGTAAAGGTATGCCTGTGAGCTTGATCCTTCATGGAGAGATGACCACTAGTAGTATGACTGGATGTGGAGTTAGCTTTAGAGAGAGAAAGAAGGAACCAAGCAAGAAGGTTGGAAACCTAAAACCCTGAGATGTGAGGAATAGTGGGGAGATGAGAATGATGCGACCTAAGTGGATGATAGTGGTTGCCTCATGCATGATCCCTGGAGGTTGATGATATCTTGGTTACCTTTAGAGGAACCAAACCCTAAAGAGAGGATGATGCTTCTGGTACCTATGTTCCTGTGGTATAAGTGTTTACCTTCTGAGATAGGTAGAAGAGTTTCTTAAACTTGAAGAGGATGAAGTAGCAAGTTGTGAAGCCTTGTACCTAGTTGGTTGTCCTGGAAGAGGACTCAACTCTGAGGTGTTGCTCGAATGAAAGGATGACATACCTTGGACATGCTTGATTCATAGTTAAGAGGTTGGGCATGCAGTTGGACATCCAAAGGTGGACCTAGGGTTTCTAGGCCTAAGAGGGGAAGCAGGGTACCCGATGCTCATGATAAGATTTGATTCTCTATAGCTTTGAGCATGTGTAGAGGAAAACGAAACCCCTTAAGTTACAAGTATGTGTGATGAACCCCTCACAACTAAGTTGGTCTAATGTTGAGGATGAGAACAAGTGTGACCTAGCATGGTTTTGTAGGTATGCTTGTACCTTAGCAGTTGCTGGATTAAGCATGCTCATGTGAATGTAAACCCTAGGGACGCTTGTGACCTTGTTGTCAAGAGTTGTAGTTTCCTCCCATCCTAGGAGAGGGACCTTTTCGTAGGGTGTATATCAGTTTTGTTGGCTTAGAGGTAACCTAAAGATGTCTCATAGGATCTTGAGAATCTAAGTGAAGAGTACATGACATGAGAATGAACCTATAGACCCATAGATAACCATCTCTATGTGCATGTGGAGGTGTTACCATGGAGGTAACCGGTATGGGGCCTGACCAAGGTAGGCAGGTCGCCATGATCCCTGAGAAAGGATGAAAGACAACCCAAGAATGAAGAGAGAGATGATGAAGGATTGGTTAAGGTTCTAAGTTGAACATGTACTATGATATAATCCTAAGTCTATCCTAGGGTCAAGTAGGGATAAGACCGATGTAAGAAGGAGTTGCCTAATTCCCTAGTTGCACATGACCATAGGGTCGAGAGGTAACAACTATCATTTCCCGAGGGCCATGGGTTAGGAGATTGATCACCTTCATGAACTCATGGGACCCAAAGGGTAGATGAGTAGGGCACTCTCTGGATGCATAAGGGAAAAGGGATGGCCCCAAAAGTGTCGGTACCCTATAGACCTAGAGGAGAAGACCAAGGATTGTGTGGTGACCCAAGTAGGTTCGAGACCAGTTTTCCATGGAAGTAACTTTGATATCGTGATGTTTGTGATGTAGAAACATAAGTTGCACGTTTCAACTTAGAATTGAAGGTGTACTGGCGATGTGGATGTATCATCTCTACTCTTGGAATAGGAAGAACTTTTTGTTTGGACGGCCGCCAAATTCTTATTTCCTCTTGTTATGAGAGGGAGAGATGGGCCAATATGCATGCCATACACCAAGGATAAAAGATGATGCGAGTTGGAACGTTGCTACAAGGTATGAGGATAGAAATGATAACATACCTTGGTGGAATGAAGGATACTTGGACAGGTACAAACGATAAAAGTATTAAGATAATCACCTTGTAAGGATGTTCCTAATAGAAGCTTTGTGGAATTTGCAAGTTATACAAGGTTGAGTTTGATCACCAGGTGGATGAGCTCACAGTTTCTTGATGAAGATAAACTTAGAGTTTGAGATGAGATGATAAGAATAATACATGGAGGTGTATGTTACCTAACACCTAAGGATAATAAGTGGTAATGAATGCTCTAGTTGAGATATAGTTTCCTAGTTTAGCTGGAAGCTAGAAGGAGTTGAGGTTGTTAGGCTAACCTTAAGTTGAGGAAAAGAGATAAGTTTGGCTAATAGTCTGATATAACGAGTTCTATTGAATAAGACTAGTGGTTGTTTGGATAGACAACCTAGTCCTTGACGTGGTAGAAGGATGGTTGTAGAACCCTGGATACACTTCTTTGGATAGGAAGGTAATGAAACCCTGATGAGAGTGGTTTAGGGTTTCTGAGGAATCAATCTTGAGGAATCATGATCATGATTTTAAGATCACCATACACTATGAAACTACAAAGATGGTAAGTGATAGTGGCACTTTGGATGCTTAAAACAAAGTTGCATGTAGCATGTGGCCATGCAAGCTAGGAGGCAAAGGATGAACACCAGTAACCCAGTACATGGATATAAAGTATAAAGAGTTCCCGAGAGAGAATGGGAGTTCTTCACTATGGATGTTGGTTAGTCTTCCCTAGACCAAAGAAGGTCGAGATGCAATATGGGTTATGGAAGATTGCATTACCTAGATGACATGAGATAGAAAGAATGATGTCAAGGGGAACATTCAGTTGAACTACTTAAGAGAGAAAGATGGTTCAACTACACCATGATGCAAGTTCAAAAGTTCTTGAGCATGAGTTAAGGGTTCACTTCCATTAGGTGGAAGTAGTTACATGAAGAACTCGATGATAGTATAATTTATCACCCCCTAACTAATGGTTAGTAAGATCCAGACTAGAGGGTCTAATGAGAGCAAGTGTGCTTGTTCAGGGTGATACAAAGAGACAATTCTTAAGATGTGATGTTAACCACCATAGCCTTATCGGGATGGAAGAAGTCTTATAGAGAGGATGTGTCGGTCACCGCTTCATTAAGATGATGTTGGTGAAGGAGGCCTCGCGAAGGTCAGAAAAGAACCACAGTGTGTGCAGATGAAGTCGCTTGATCGTGCAATGGCTGAGAGAGAGCCCAGAGGCGACATGAGTCATGAGATGATGCAAAGTAGACTGACATGCAACTCATTGTGGGAGAGTATGTGATGTGAAAATCCAACCCCTCTAAGATACAGCTGAGAAAGCTGAGTCCCCGATATATGGGTCCATTTGAGATGGATTGGTGGAGATGGTTGTGTTTAGCCTTGCCCCTCAGGATAACATGATGAATGATGTGTTCCATGAGTCCTATCTAGAGCACTATGTGAGGTACCCAAGACATGTGATGAGCCCTGAACCTATTCATCTTTTTGAGAGGCTGAAATGTCCTGAGTCACCTATGAGGGTATGATATACCAAGGTAAGAAAGAACTCAGATGGAAGAATATGAGATGATGAAGGTTTTTGGGAAGCACCATGGAAAGGGTGAAGCCACATGGGAGCCACGATGGATACATGAAAGGCTTATCCTGTTTTTTATTCGCTTGATGGAATTTTGAGGACAAAATTCTTATAAGAGGGGAAGGATGTTACATCCCCAACTTTTGGGTTTCTTTGGTGAGAAATGTAATTTCTCATATTAGAGATATTGGGAAAAATTATGATATAATTTGTGTTGAATAAATGAGTTTCATTTACAATAGCCTTGATGTTTGTTTCATGGGCTTTATTGGCTATTGGGCCCAGTAACAAAGAAAGAAAAAAAGAAACTCTATTATTGAGTAAATAAGGAAATACAGGAAAGAAAGATATGGAAACCTCTAGAAGGAAAATCCAAAGAGAGATTTCGTGCCTCTTGGGTTCCTTGGGTTCCAAGGAGTCCAAAGTTGCATAGAGAATGCAATAATAAAAGAAAAGATCAATTAAATATTTCCTTATCAAGAAATAAATTGAAAATAATGGTAATAGGTGGAAAACAAGTGGAAAGAGGTGTAATTGAGTTATCCCTGGTGGAATTTCGTATTCCAAGGATTCCTAATGATAAAAGGAATACTAATGAGGAAAATAAGAGAGAGATAAAGAGAAATTCTTGAAAAGAGAAATAAAAAGGAAAAGGATTTGATAAATAAAAGAGAAATATGAGAAATAGATATTTTAAAGAGGATAAAGGCAAATAGATTTTTCCCAAGATGGGAATCTGTGCCTTTAGGATTTCTTGAGGTCCAAGGGACCCAAAATAACAAGATAATGGCAAAAGGAAAAGGAATACTAATTAATTTTGATTAATTGGATAGATAACTTGGGAGAGAAGGAAACCTTCTCATCCATTACTTTTTGTTCCCCAAATTTCGTGCAAAGTTAGATAATGGCAAGACAAACATTCCCTTAAAATGTGAGACAAAAATGAGTTATGGTTTGGGAGATATCAATTTCTCAAGTTATCACCAAAATAAAGATTTAAGTTGGCATTTTGTAAAGGGAGTTTCCTTTTGGATGAACGCGGGCTTTGAGGACCGTTGGATCTCGATCCAATGCTGGTCGCTCATCTTCAAAGTCCCATGTGGGCTGGGATTTTGCAGGTTACAGGAAGAAACTTCCATCTCAAATTTCTTGCAACCCAGTGGATGTGCAAAGCTGTCGTTGCTTTCTTTAAACTCAGAAGAGGAAACCGTAGGGGAGCATCCTTGGTTTGACGAGGGTTGGTCACCTAATGGGAAAGTTCCTAAATCTAGCAAGCCTGCCTCCCACCCTATATATAGGGGAGGTACTCCATGGTACCAGTGCTCCCACAGACCATGCTCGTGAGTTCGGACCCCTGAGACGAGTTCTCTAGTGCGTCTGATTTGTCCCAAAGCCTCAACCTTCTCCCTCATCAAGCTGTTGCTATTAGCGGAGTAGCAGAGACTTCTCGGCGATGAAGGATCGATATGAGGTGGGAATTGATCCCCCAGACAAGTCTGATAGGGATAGGTGGAGCTTTTGGACCAATCATAGCATTCACAGATACACAGATGGCCAGAGTCAACCCTTACGTTGACTCGACTGGGCTGCTTCTGAGCCAACCCGAGGAAGAAGATGACTGGGGTAAAAGACCCCTTTGTCCTCCTCATTCCTTCTCTTCAGGTAAGGTTAAAGCTGTACTTTTATTCTTTTTAATCTCAAGATCAGGCGCGTGCATCCCTGGCCACTGGATCCTGAGTGGACCAGCGGACCACAGATCAAACGATCCAGGTTTTTCCCAAAATTAGCAAATAAATAAATATAAAGGGGTTTTCTTGATAAAATCATAACTCTTGCTAGAAAACTCATATGGGAAAAGTATATACATGAAAAGTGATCAGAAAAATACGAGGGATGTATTAAAAATTGTTTGAACGCCTAAATCTATATATTTTTGCAAAAGTGCATATTTTGAATAGGAAAGGTATTAATTTGTGGTTAGAAACCCTAATTATTAATCGAGGATAGATTTAATATTGCAATTAGGTTAATTCACGAATGATTAACTTGATTAAAGATATAGATGGTTTTTAACCTATTTTGATGATAGAATTACAAGGTTTAGGGTTTTTAACTCAATATATTGATTAATATGTTTAGAAACCCTAAATTAGAGGAAAAGAATAGAAAAGTGCTCATAATCTGAAATTAGGGTTTCCTGTTGCTAAAAGATGAATTTAGAATCTTTTGTAAACTAAAAAGGAAATAGTTAGGGTTTGTAAGTGTTTTGGTGAAATGAGGGTTTAAAGTAATAAAGATGTAGTGGAACCCTAATTATGCTCAAAACCCTAAAAAGAGCAAATAACCTAGGAAACAACTAGGATTAATGGATCAAGATGACATGATTAATGATAGAGAAATTGGATGTCTTTTTAGGATTTCTGTACACCTTACTTGCTTGATTGGATTTTCTCTCTACTTAATTCTGTCTCCAAATCTGCAGTACAGGTATGTGGTTAATTATGAATAACCGCCTTAGTTTCCCAAGGATTTTCTGGATGGTTAATCACATTGAATGCAAATTATCAGTTTGGATGTTCATACTTGCAAACTATAAAGTCACTATGATTATCACATTAATAATAGAAGTATGGATTCTCGCACTTACATGCCACCCTGATGGATGATGCCAAAGGTCAGGCCCAGATGGGTAGACCAATGGACACCTTGAGTGGTGACCCCAGACACCAAGCTCGGGAATGAGAAGGTAGCCTATGATATTGCATGACTAGTGGGCACCCTGAGTGGTAACCCCCAGGCACCAAGCTTGGGATTGAGAAGGTGGCCTTAAGTCATTGGCAAAGGAAACCCTATGGTGGGTATGCCAGGGTTAGGGAAAAAATGGTGGAGAATGTCATACTGAAACGTGTAAATTGGCTTGTTAATTAACTTGATTGTGATAATTAGATTGTTGTCCTTATGTGAAAATTTTTGGTTGTTCCCACATACCAATATATTTTGATGTACTGACTGACATTTTGTTTGTCGGCATTTTAGGAACAACAATTGAAAGAACAAACAGTAAAGTGACACATTGTGGAAATAAGAAATAGTGCAAGGAGGATTAGATAGAATAATTCAAGCTATGGATAGATAGATTTCTAAAGTTTTCAAAGGTAAGTAAAGTTTTAATTTTATACTAAATTCTAGTTAGTTAGTAGAATTTCATAATTATTATTGATTATTTGTTGAACCTTTGATCCTAATAATTGAATAACGACTCTGACCTTCGGGTCTCCCTTAATTGGGGGTTACCAGGAGGCGAGGTCGTTACATTCTTCCTCGACTTTCAAAGCAAGAAAACTAAATATGGGAACTTCATCAACCAATACAAGTACATAAGTGAGCTACTTAAGTGCTTTGGGATGGAGAACACCAAGCTGATGGACACACCCATGTCAAACACCACCAAACTTGATAAAGATAAAGAAGGTGAGAAGGTAGATGAGAAACTCTATAGAGTTATGATTGGAAGTTTACTTTACTTAACTGCCTGTAGACCTGATATAATGTTTAGTGTTGGCTTGTGTGCTCACTTTCAATCAAATCCCAAGAAATCCCATCTTATAGATGTTAAGAGGATTTTAAGGTACTTAGACAAAACTCCAAATTTTGGTCTATGGTATCCCAAGTCAATGGACTTTACTCTTACGGCTTATAGTGATGTAGATTACATGGGATGCTTGATTGATAGAAAGTGCACAAGTGGCACTTGCTTTCTCCTAGGACCATGCTTGGTGTCTTGGTTCTCCAAGAAATAGAGAATAGTGGCATTATCAACCATCGAGGATGAAAATATTGCAGTCGGGAGTTGTTGTGCCCAGGTCCTATGGATGAAGAAAATGCTCCAAGACTTTAACATTCATTTTGATGCTTCTCCTATCTATTGTAATAATACTAGTGCAATTAACTTATCATATAATCCTATCTTGCATAGTAGAGATAAGCATATATAGGTTCATCATAATTTTCTTCGTGATCACATTGCCAAAAAGGATATCTATATCACACATGTAGAGGTAGAAAATCAGTTGGCGGACATTTTTACTAAACCTCTAGCTAGAGAGCAATTTAACTTTATTAGATCTAAATTACTCATAATAGCTTTGAATGAATCAGATATTCCTTCTAGCTAGTTGTTATCTATCCTATATTCTTTGCTTATGTTTTGATCACCATTTCTTGTTAATAAGCTAAAAATCAGCTTTTCATGTTCTTTTTGCCTTAATTTTCTCTTGTTTTGGGGTATTTTTTGCAAACACTTGTTTATCAAAAAATAGTACCCAATGATGACTGATATGTTTCTAAGTATGTTTAAAATTCAAAATGGACTTGAAAAATAAATTTAATTAGCACTATAATGGACACAAAGTAAGATTTCTAATGTTGGTTTAGTTGGACCATCGGTCGAGTTGCCAACTCGATCGATCAGTGGCTGGGAGAGTTTTTCAAGAGCTGATCATTCGAGTTTTTGAGTCACAGATTTCAACTAATGGCCGAGCTGGAGCAAACATAAGTTAGGTTTGGCCGACTTTTCTCCCTCTCTATTAGAGAAAAATTGATTGATCTAACCTCTAGCTCCCTCAATCTCTCAACCCTAGCCCCGACCATCCTCTCCCTAGAGCTAGTTCGACCTTCCTTGACCTCTCTCCCATCAACCCTAGGTGTGTGGATAGTTTTTTGGGGTGTTTTCCTTGTTTTTGCTCTCTCCATCACTACTACAGAAACAACATTCAATGTCTCTTTTCTGGGCGTCGGTTATTTAGGAAAACCGTCGCCTATAATAATCAATATCAGTTATTTAGGAAAACTGACGTCTATATTCAAAGACCAGCCATACACGGGTACCGCTTTGTATTTAGCGTCGGCTGGGTATAACAAACTAATGCCAAAAATCGCCCGTGAAATCCAATTTTTGAGTGAAAAAAATTGGCCCCAAAGTGTCACATACAACGACGGTTGTTTAACTATTAACCGATGCCTATTTAAGATGAAAATTTGCGTGAAAAGTTCCACTTTCGGTGTCGGTTATCCTTTGATAACCGACACTGATAATGGTTCCCACCAAATAATTTAGGGTAAAGATTGTCTAATTGGATGTCAGTTTTTTACTATCAACCGACGCTTGAGAGTAATATGCGTCGGTTGTGTAGATAACCGACGTCGTTGACCAACTTAATAGACCTGATCACCCGACTCTTCCCCCTTTCTTCCTGTTTCATCGCAATATTTCTCCTGTGCTCGCCGCTCTCGCCTAAAATCGTCCGAAGACCCCCGCTGCTGCTCACCGCCGCTGCTGCTGGTGCGCCTCTGCTCACCGCCGCCGTCACATCCTCTTTCTGTTTCTGCCTCCGCTCGCCGCCACTACTGCTATGCTCTTCTCTGCTACTCTGCTCTTCTCCTGGTGCCACTGCGAGTGCCACTCTACTCTACTTTTCACCTACTCACCGCCACTGCTACCTCCGCTCGCTGCCTCTCTTCTCCACGCTAGCTCCAGGTAGCCCTAGATCCTTACCCTAGCTCCTTCTCCCTTGCTCCTTACCAACATCAAGCACGACTGTGGCTGTGTTGGCCTACCACGACCGTGCTGTCCAGCACGGCCGTGGTAGGCCAACACAGCCACGACCATGCTTGCTGTTGGTAATGATATCAACAAATCTTTATGTAATGCTTTATGTAAATCCTGGGATACAAAATCTTTTTCTTGCATATATTTGTGCTTCTAATCCTAATGTTTGACCTAATTATGTAAATTTTGATGCATGTTGAAATAAGATTTAAACTTGTCCATTCTAGCATCCTAATTTGATTTGATTAAACCTAACATTGATGAAACCCTAACATCAACTGTGATGAAACCCTAACATTAATTGTGATGAAAGCCTAACATGTACATATCTATTATTGTGTTTGTTGGCCTAGAAACCCATCCAAGATTTACTCATTGGGAGTAAATCTTGGAATGTCCCTAGTTTAGGACTGTTCTTGATCACCTAATCTCACTTAGGATGTAAATGTATAATGTGTATTGGGTTTTCGAGAAAATTCGGCAACATTTCCTCGTTTGTTCTCTAAGTACATATGTACTTAGAGAACAACGGAGAAATGCTGCCGAAATTTTCTCAAAAACCCAATACACATTATACACTTACTAGTGAGATTAGGTGTTCAGGTGGTACACATTTATTATATATAAGATTGACATCACATGTTTGTTGGCCTAGAAACCCGTCTAAGATTTACTCATTAGGAGTAAATCTTGGATAGTCCCCAGTTTGGGACTGTTCTTGAACACCTAATCTCACTTAGGATGTAAGTGTATAATGTGTATTGGGTTTTCGAGAAAATTTTGGTAGCATTTCCCCGTTTGTTCTCTAAGTACATATGTACTTAGAGAACAACGGGGAAATGCTGCCGAAAGTTTTTGGAAAACCCAATACACATTATACACTTACTAGTGAGATTAGGTGTTCAAGGATGGGATAGGTGGTACACATTTATTATATATCAGAATGACATCACATGTGTTTGTTGGCAACAAAATATTGAAGCTAATGATAACTTATATGTGCGCGGAGATCACAATGAAGGATTGTTAATTGATTAAAAATCACTATTTTAGAGGCATGCATGTTTATATTTTTTTTATTGAAGCTAAATTTTTGTTTTTTCATATCAATATTATTTTCAAATTTGATGTTTCATTATCTTCTAGTTAATACAAATGCTAAATGTTTGCCTTTTTAATGACATTTTCAGATGGCTGACCATGATGAGCATGATATCCATTATGAGCATGAAGTCCATGATGAGCATGGTGAGGATACTAATGTAAGTTCTAAAAACATATCCTGTATTTCTATAAAATTATTATCTTCTTGTTATGTCATATATCCCATATTTCTATATTGGGCTAATTTAGTGTGTTTATTTTTGTCAAATTTTAGGTTGATGATGCACATGTACCCACTAAAGCACTGGAGGAACTTGATGCGCATCACCAAACACATAACAAGAAAAGGGGCATCACTATGTTGAAGAAGTTAATAGCGCTAAGTGGTAGTGGATCCAGATTGTTTGTGGAGTTTGATAATGGAGAAAATGCAATTGGAGTGAACCGCAATAATTTTGTAAACTATCTTGGGGTTGTCACTTGAAGCCATTGTGGTGTTAAGTATGATAATTGGCATAAAGTTCCTCAGGCGAAGAAAGACATGATATGGAAGGATTTATGCGTGAGTTATTATTATTTGCAATTCTATTTTGTAGATTACAAATTCTATTATTTGCAATTCTATTTTTGGATACTAGTTAATAACAATTCTATTTAACA
The DNA here is from genome assembly GCA_963693085.1 of Alisma plantago-aquatica. NCBI lineage: Eukaryota > Viridiplantae > Streptophyta > Magnoliopsida > Alismatales > Alismataceae > Alisma > Alisma plantago-aquatica. Next base: position 290,345,540 of record OY856414.1, read on the forward strand.
GAATCTATTTACATTGGATGAGAAGCTGCATCATAAAAGTGTGATGCAATGCGCTGGAAAGATGCTAAGGAACTATAGGACAAATCTCAACAGAGAATACATAAAAGATGGTGATAATAAGAAGAAGTTAGCCCTTGAACAATGGAACTTCTTGGACAAAGAAGATTGGGACACGTTTGTTGCTTCAAGAAAATATGAAGAATTCAAGGTATTAGGCGTCACTCCCAATTTAATTAATATATGTTGTATTCACCTATTCAAGATTAACATTTAGTGCTACTAACCAAATCATTAATGTGCATACTAACTAGGCCCTCAGTGAGGCGCAAAAATAAAGGCGTGCAATGAATGTGCATGACCACACTATGGGTCCAAAGGGCTATGCAAGCGTTCGCCAAAGACTACATGCGAAGTCTGTTGCTACTCAGGAGTCCTCTACTACATGTGCCACACCCATGCCTCACCATGATGTCTAGATAGCTGGGAGGCAAAATAAGAAGAGTGAAATAAAGAATCCCGTAACTGCTGAGGCGGATGTGAAAATGGTAAAATACAACTCTTAGAGCAATCATTTGAATATTGATTATTTGTGGTGTTAACTTACCAATTTCTGTTGATGGTGATTAGCGGGAGCTACACGAGTAGAGGAAAAAAGGCACGTTCATCCCTCAGGGCACAAGGGATGAATTGACAGTTGCTATGGGTAACCCAGAGCATCCTGGACGTGTTAGGGGTGTAGGAACTGGTGTGGGCATCAAAGCATTCTTTGGGCCATCCCAGCGCAAACTCAGAGTGGGACTTTCACAAGAAGAGGTAACCTATTCTTTTTTTAGAATGTTACTACAAAAGGAAATTCTATAATAAGAAGCTAATGTTTCTTTTATCCATGTATAAGAGAATAAGAGAGTCGAGGATATAGTTTCTAAGAAGGTCAATGATATAGTTTCTGAGAAGGTCAAGGAAGAAATAGTGTGGTGGCAGGCATCTCAAGCTTCCAATCAGCCTATGGCGACCCACTCTTCTCCTGATGCACAAACTGAGAGTAATCCTGTAGACCCACCGCCTAACACGTCTGCTGTAAGTATTATTTATGACATTGTAGCTAGTCGTTTCAAGTTGATATGTTTTCAAGATGATATGTATATATGTATAACATTCTTTACGTAAATTTGTAGGTGTTGAAGTCATGCTTCTTAAGAATGCAAGACTATGTTGTTGCAGAGGTGCAAGCTTACCCGTCCCTTCCTAGGGCAATGTTTCATGGGACTCCAATGCCACAGGGCTACGTTCGTGTGATCCCGATACGTGTATTACCCGATTGGAGGGAAGCTACATTGCCATATGCCCACCCGGATATTGATACACTTGCTGAGGTAGAAGGCATGGTGATATTGTGGCCCAAAGCAGATGTTGTATACCCTACTGAAATTGTAAGATAAATTTACATTACTTTAGATTTTTAATGTGTATATATGAGGTTAATTGATCTGAAATTATATATATAGGTTAAAAAGAAGACACCCGGAGCACCTAGGCCTCCACCTCCACTTCATGCATTACCAAGTTGGGTTCCAACTGACCTAAAATACCCGTTAGGTCCTGCTTGTTGGGGAATGGCATGTTGGCTACATGTACATAATATACATTGCCCTATAATTGTTTCTTTAGAAGCAAATTATGCAGGTCAATCATACGAAAGCTCTTTTTTTATATAAGATATTATTGAGCTGTTTATATATGATTTACTGAACACATCAATGATAGATACATGGATAAGGTGAGATCTTTTTTATACATCCATATACCTTGTGTAAGATCCAGTGATCTGGTTTCTTATATATTAATGCATACGTAATACATGTTTTGCAGCTACTTAGTTGAAAATCAATGCAAACAATTTGCATTTGACCATGTGGGATTTTTGATTCCATCATTTATTAGTATGATAGCTAAAGACCCTGATAGTGCTCAACAATACTGTATACATGCTTTTACAATTTTCGGTCAGCAACAGAAGACGATAATAATAGCTCCATTCAATGTCAAGTAAGTTTACTTTACTTATAATTTGGACTTAAGAAAATTGCAATTTTATTGTGGATTTTGAGTTATTAATTTTTAACTTTTTTACCTCTAGCGGTAGGCATTGGGAGTTACTAGTTATTCTTCCCGGGATGTTCACTATTTATTATCTAGATCCTGTGGGGAGTACATTGAATACTAAATTGGACACATCATGAAATTGCCATTATTCTGGTGAGAAATATTTCATTTTTATATTCGTTAACATATGTTATTACATTACTATTTAGTTATGCAATTTACTGTGTTACATTAACATGTAAGGGTTTAGATGCATTCAAAAAGGCTGGAGGAAAGGTCCCAAGGAAAAATAACCAGCCAATAATTTGGGAGAACATAAAAGTAAGTTCCCGACTACAATGTATATATTATTTATGTGAACTGTGCTTAGTTGTATTTTTTAATATTTTTTATGTTTCAATTTATAGTGCGCTACACAAGACAACGGATGGGCATGTGCATACGATGTGATGCGATTTCTGCAGATGATTATCCAATATGCCGCATTGGACATCGATACCATACATGAGGTATTATATATAGTCTCATTAGTTAGTATGAAATATATCAATCTTATTTTTATATTATTACTTATATATATACATCATTCTCTTTGCAGGTGTTTAAAACTGACCACACTATAGGTAAACGCTTAAAATATGTACATTCTCTATATACGATGGAAGTATTAAATGAAGTAAGAGAAGAATGGGCAAGAGCCATACAAGCAGTGGCGATTGTAAGATATAATTGGGATGCTGATAGCGATGTTGAATGATATTTTGTAAATGAATATTTCTGAATGTTTATACATGTCTGAATGTTTCTAAATGTATTTGAATGTTTCTACATGTGTGAATGTGAGAATTGAATTGATGTCTGAATGTATCTACTTGTGTGAAAAGTATATTTGTTGATTTTGCAGGTTTGTGGCCTGTTTGTAGGCTGATATCAATGGATGTCGTAAACCTACAGTTTAGAAAATTGAACTGCAGGTTCTCATCCTGCTGACCAGCCACAGTAGGCCTGTAAACTAATAAGAAAAAAAAATAAAACATAGGTGTTAGTTATTTATAGAACACCATCATCAAAGGCTTACAACGTCAGTTATTGGATAAAACCTCTGCCTAATATGACAAACAACTCGACTGTGTAGGAAATCATGACCGTGGTGGAAAAAGCATCGATTATTAGTACAAAACCGATGCCTATAGTACTAAACACAGCTATGTAGGGAAGCATGGTCGTGGCATTTGGGAATATGGCATCAGTTTTTTAGTTGCAAACCGACGTAGAAAGTGTCCTAAATGGCGCCTTTTTTGTGGCGCGAACCCTTTTGGCGTCAGCTTACTATACATAACCGATGCCTATCGGTGCCCTACTAGTGTGTTTTCGGTGGCGCGAAGCCTTTTGGCATCGGTTATAAAACCGACGCCGAAGAGTTCGACCTTTAGCGGCGCCCACATAGGCGTCACTTGAGAACCGTCGCTAAAAGGGCATAAACAACCGACGCCAAAGACATGTTCTGTAGTTGTGCATCCTCTCTTTTTGTCTCCATGGTGTATAACAAAAGAAAGAGAGAAGTCCCAGTAGGAGCACCATCCTCCTCTTCCAACTCGTGTCTCATACCATTGGACGATACCTTCTTTGTCTCCAATGAGGCTCTTAATAGGTACAAGGAGCTCCTTCCTAGGAATCCTTTTCCTTTTCATGCCCTTTTTTAGCTAACCCCACGTAGACAAAGGGTAATTGATCAAGTAGCTAAGTTGCTATATGATTACCACCTCTCTATCTTGTGTGTTGAACGCATGTGCTACAACAATTCCATCACAAGCATGAAAGTCGTTCACGAATTCTATGCTAACTTACAATAGAATTATGACACAATCATACCCCCACCTAATTCTCAAGTAGTCCTCACTTCCATGATCGTCGGGAAGAAATTCCAAGTCTCTGAGGATACCCAGAAAATCTTCTTCTCAGGTACTAAGGTGACCAATACTTGGAGGAAGGATTACCTTGTGTATTTTGACCTAGTTGACCCAGAGGCCTTCTACAAGTAGTACGATCTCACTCTTCTTGAAATTCATAAATACTTGAAGAAGCCTTAGTTTCCCTATAGGAAGAAGTGTACCCTTCCCTCCTCTACCTTAGACCTCAAGAACTACATACTTGCCCTAGTTGTTAACTGCAATATTCATCCCAAGAAAAATTAGGCTGAAATTGCAGAAAACATTGTGGTGATTATGTTCTATCTCTTGAAGAACATTGGATTCAAATGGTCTCGTTATGTACTTCACCACATGACCTATTTTGACTCTGGCAAGAACACTTGTGGGACCCATCCACCATACCCAGCCCTGATCTGTGGTCTTTTTCAAGTTGTCACTGGCAAATATTTTTTCCATGACCTTCACTACAAACTAGCCTTAGTTTCCACCACATGAGACAACACTTCAAAACTTTATGCCTATCCTTTCCTCTACAACACCCAGAGCCTCCACCTCTACCTCCACCCATGCCCATCCACCACCTCAGCCTTCCTGACCTACCCACACCTCATTCCATGTATCAAATGAGATGCATCAACATGTGTATAACCTTCAGGTTCAGGAGAACATGCATCAGGATCTCTGTGCCATGATATCCAACATGAACCTATCATGTGCACACCCTTATCCTGCCTACCGGCCCTACCCAGGAGGTGACTATGCATCTTATGCATATGATCACTTTTACCTAGCCCCTCCACCTACTGTTTCCTTCGCTACACCCATTGTTGTTGGGGGATTGACCCCTAGAGTGATGCCTCTTCCTGTTGGCCCTTTAGGCACCCTACTTGCTGGCCTTGGTACCTCTACTCCCTATTTCCCTCAGACCAATGATCTCCATGCTCTTGGCATGTCTTGGGGTGAGAAGAATGCCCATTGGCCCAGTCATGGTTTTAGTTCCTCTTCTGATGAGGAGATTCCAGATCAGACTGATGAGGAAGTTGCTATTATTGGTGAGGAGGCTTCTCAGGATGATGATGGTAATGAAGGTTCTGATGATGGCTTTGCTGGTGACTCTGGTGATGAAGGTGATGTAGTTGCACCTTTAGACGAAGATGATGACTATGATCCAGAGGCCTCAGATGCTGATGTTGATGATGTTGTTGATGATGTGGACATAGATGACCTAGATGTTTAGATTTTTTTAGTTTTTAGTCTAGATGTTGATCATATATATCTTTCTAGGCTATTTTGTACTAAAACATATGGGCACATTTTTTGAGTTGTACTATTTCTCATCATGTTTTCATCATTTTGGCTTGTAGTTGTATCTGAGGACATGCTCTATGAGTTGTAATCTTAATCCTTTTTCACTTACTCTTTTACTTAATATATCTCATGAGTTGGTGCCATGTTTACCATATTTTGATTATGACTTAGATTGCTTGTTTCTTTCATCTCTATTTGTTGTATGCGTTGAGATTGCATATTGTGGATGTATGTTTGGTTGTGCTTGAATAAGACCTATTTTTAGTTCTCTTCTACCCCCTTTCCTTTTTGATAATGTCAAAAGGGGGAGAGAAGTTCAATGTTTTGAAGCTCAACCATATTGCTTTCATTGTCTATGTGGTCCTTTTCTTGTTCATTATATGCTTCATCATGTGACTTGGTAAAGGACCATATACTATATATGTCATATTGCTTTGTGTAGATACACTAACTATACATGTAAGAGTAAGAATAGATTGAGGGGGATCAATTCACATTGTCCAAATCATGAGCCCCCCTGCAATTCATAAGGCAAAGGTATAACTTTACATATCCTTTTCAATATGATTGAGGAATGGTTTGTCATTCTCAAAAAGGGGGACAATGTTGACTTGAGAGTTATACATTGTCCATATTTTGATAATGACTTAACCATTCCATTCCTATGTATATAATATGTTTGTTCAAGATTAATTTCAGGCTTTTGGTACATGAAAAGTATCAAACTACACAAGCCCTAGCTTGTTCAAGTTCAAGTCAAAAGCAATGCAAGTGCACATTTTGGGAAATCACTTCAAATGACCTTAGATGATTTTTGTAATCACTTGTATTGATGATATGACTTGTAACTAAGATGAGAAAAAATCATGGACACTTAATTCCAACATTTATTCACTCAAAAGTTAATTAAGAAAATTTGTCACATGTTGTTTATCGGTTGAGTTGGAAACTCGACCAATCCAGTGATGGATTTTCTGAAGACGACCAATCAGTCGAGTTGCACACTCACAGAATTCGACCGATCGATCATATAAGAAAAATTGATTTTGACTCATTGATCGAGTTTCCCTGAAAAAACTTGACTGATAGTTTGAAAATTGGGTTTGTCACTTAGTGGATCAGTTGAGTTATCTTTCATGAAAGAATGTATTGTACAAAAAACACATAAAATGTAATTATAAGTGTTGGAGAGTTGTTTTGAGCAAGAAAAGATCTTTTGTAACTTGGAAAATGGATATATTTCTCCCTTAAGTGATCCCACACTCAACGGAACAACCCTGGCTATAAATAGGACCCCTTGGAGTTCATTCCAAGTTTGCTCATTCATGCTATTCTAAGTCCTTGTTATAGTGAGTGTGTTGCAACTCCTTGAGCCCCTTTCTCTCTCTCATTTACAAAGAATTTCATGATTATGAGTGAGTTAGGCTAGTTGTAAGAGAGCTACCTTCATGTGCTTATAAATATCTCATTCCATTCCATCTTCCCAACCCCCTTTCTCAAAGAAGAAAAGGTTGAAGCAAGCTACTCTGAGTGAAGGTAAAGTTGTTGTTGTTCTTATTCAAGGTTTAAGAAGAGGTGAAGATCTTCTCCGAGTGAAGGATAAGGGTAAGGCCAAGATTCAAGAAGAGCGGGAAAATTACTTCAAGGCCAAAGACTTGATGCAAGTGTGGATAAGTCCTTGTTGAAGGCTGAAGACATCTTGATCAAGTGGGTAAGTCCTTGTGTAGGTGGAAGACTCTTGTCTTGGATAGGTAAGTCCTTGGATGTATGGTAGTCTCATTGTATCTCTTATGAATGAATATAAGTATACACATATTGCAAAATCCTATAGGTTGACCTCTTGAGGTAGTGGATTGACTCTCTCCTAGTTTGGAGAGTGGAACCACTCCAAACCACCTTGTCTAGGTGCATGTTTCAATTTCTCTCATCCTTGCTATGCTTTCTTAATTATGACTTCAAATTTCTCTTAATCTATTGGTTTTGATTGATATAATTTCAAGGTATAAATTATCTTGTGAGAATTTTGAAGCTCTATTCACCCCACCCCCTCTAGAGCCCTAGATCCAATAATTAAAACTAATTTTAGACTTCTTGTCTTGTTTCCTATGCTTATCCTCGATTTGTAGGGATTTGACCAATGTCACCACATATATATTCCCTTGTCTATATCTAAGGGTTAGCCAAAATCCTTCCAACAAGGTTGGATTTCCTCTATGATGACTACTACTTGAACATTGCCATCAAGGTTATAACACTTGGACATGGATGTAGACATAAGATTTTCGTATTCTAGAACTTGAGCTGAAATTGTTTACCATCAACAATATTATACTTAAGCCATTCAATAAAGACATAACACTTAATACCATTATATTGTAAACCAAACTTGGATACCAAAGCCTTACGATGTTAAAATGTAGTTGAGATTTTATGGAATATACCATAAAGTTCACCAGAAAGGGCTGAAAGATCCTACCATGGCATTGAAAATCAGTTTCTTTTGAGATACCAGTGGGGACGAGAGATGCAGTTTGATGAGGTGGGAGATTCTCATATCCAAGGGAGGTTATAAGGTTGTGGATCATGCATAATAGGAACATGATCTTCTAGTGGTAAGATGTCATAAACAAGATTAAGAAAGATAGTCACAAATACATTTTATGTTGCCAATGGTGAAAGTAAAAAATAGAAAAATGAGTAGGTGAAAGAGATGTAACATCATTTGACAATTTATCCATCAATAAATCATGATTTTATTCCATATTTAGCAAACAACAAATTAAGGATTTATCTTGTTAATAAATGTATATAATATTTCTTGAAATTTTTGAATATTAGACAGAGTTAGAAAGATTTTTAAGCATGCAAATAACCAAAATAGTAATAATAATAATAATAATATTGCCAATGTAGTGGTGCCCGAGTGGTAAAATTGATGTTGTATTATCAAAAGGTGACAAGTTCGAAACCCCCTGGAAATAGTATGAATGAAATAATAATAATATTAAATAAAAGTATATAATAAGTTTGGAAGAGAACTCCAGAGTCTGAAAGCAAGGTGTGCAAGCATTGTCTTTAAGAAAGATTTCACTACTCCTAACATGAGCTCATCTATAGTCTATCCCAAAAATTCAATCACCCCAACTTTAGTACGAACTAATTCTACAAGCAGGAGATCCTTGTTGAAATTGTTTGTTGTCCCACTTAGTCACATAAGAATAGGGCATTGTAAAGCCATCAACAACATACAGGCAGTATCAAACGAGAAGAATAAACCAATAGTGAATGATGAAGGGAGGAAATAGAAGTGTAGTTATCTTTTTTGTGTATTTATAAAGGAGGAAAATGACTCCTTATGAGCATCATAGAAGCCACCCATGATAACAACCTGAACTCACTCTGTGATGTGCAACATTTTGTCTTCTCCCTGAGACCCATGTGCCTCTTTAAGTTTGTGTTAATGGGTAGCTCTAAAGTACAGTTAATAATTAGATTAATTGTTGTTGATCACACTTACATTGGCTCTAAATGACACCAAACAAAAGTTTAAATGACATTCAAAAATTAAAAAGGAAAGTGGTTAAATGCGAAGTAATGGGATACTAAATTTATCATCTCATCTCGGAGACATACACCTCCATGTATTTCACTTATCATCTCATCTCAGACTCTAAGTTTATTTTCACCAAGAAAACTCTGAGCTCATCCTCTTGGTTATCAAACTCAACGTTGTATAACTTGCAAATTCCACATGGCTCATGATAAAACATCCTCACAAGATGATTACCTTAATACTCTTAGAATTTGCAAACCATCAACACACTGTTCACTCCACCAAGGGTATGTTATCATCTCTATCCTCATACCTCATAGCAATGTTCCAGCTCACATCATCTTTATCCTTGGTGTATGACATGCATACTGTCCTATCTCTCACTACCATAATAAGAGGAAATAAGCATTTGGCTATAGTCCAAATACAAAGTTCTTCCTATTCCAAGAGTAGAGATGGTACATCCCACCTTGCCAGTACACCTTCAAAACTAAGTTGAAACGCGCAACAAACATCTCAATAAAAAAGTTACTTCCATGGAAAACTGGTCTCGAACCTGCTTAGGCCACAACCCAATCCTTGGTCATCTCCTCTAGGTCTATAGGGTGCTAGAACTTTTGGGGTCATCCCTCTTCCCTTATGCATCCAGAGAGTGCCCTCCTCATCTTCCCTTTGGGTCCCATGAGTTCATGAAGGTGATCAATCTCCTAACCCATGGCCCTCAAACAATGATAGTTGTTACCTCCCAACCCTATGGTCATGTGCAACTAGGGAGTTAGGCAACTCCTACTTCCATCAGTCTTATCCCTACCTGACCCTAGGATAGACTTAGGATTTCAACATAGTACATATCTGTGGCAACACATCCCGTTATCATAAAGATAACGATGTGTTACGTGAAAACGTGCGAAAATCACCATAACCACAGATTATGGAAATACGGGTTAATTAAAACCGATTGCGGAAAACATATAAACTGTGAAACTATTACTTTCCAGTCCTCATCCTGCACAGAAACATGTCATATATATACATACACGGAATCTGATACGTGTTCACAGCTTACTGAAACAGCTGTTCATTCATCGCATGGATTCATCACCTGTTCATATACACGGAGGCCCACATCCGGCCAACAATAGGATATACAAAACATTATCGATCGTTCATCATGAATCAACGTCAAAACACTGCCAAGGACCTGAGAGTACATGGATGACTCTAGACTCTACTACCAAACAACCAAAACAACAGCATATCCATCGCTTGCCTTCTACTGCTCTTCAGGCTGCTCGACCGCAACACCACGACCACGACCACGTCTACCTTGACCACCTGAAAACCAGCGAAGTGAGACAATTAAACAATTGTCCCAGCGGATAACATAACTTCCCACCGCAACTACAGAACCTCAAGGGCTTAAGCTATAACAACAGGTAATTAAAAGCAGGTAAAACAAGAGCAGTCTATATATGTATATATTTATAGCAAAGCTATTCTTACCGACAAGCTCACCAGATGTACACAAACATATAACCATATGTCTCTCAATGAAACATGATTGACAAGATATATCACTATGTAACATGATTATTAGAACAAGATTGCCATATAACCTGAAAGGTACAACAGAGATATTTACACAAACAAGGCCTCAACCAATGTTTCGTGTTTGATATAATCAATGAATACTAAACGACTGTATTACGTGTTATTATGCCCCGAGGATTTGAATCGTACCATTCAAATCCAACCTCTGGCTGCAAAGCCCAAGACTGGTGCCATACAAGGTCAATGGAAGAGCCGGACTCCACAACCTCCCACCTCGTGGTCAGTACATGAGTAAAACATAAGCAGGACTGTAGTCACATGCTGTAGTGGTCTAAGCCACTGGGTCAGCTCCATAGGCTACCCTCACTCTAGCCCGCCTTGGTACAGGTCTCGACGCTAGTACAACTGAGCCACGGGCCTGATCACCGTGCTCTGAGCCATGAACGCATTCATGCTCTACATATCACATATCCTGAGCCATGGGCCTGTTCACCATGCTCTATATACGTACTTGAGTCTGTAACCGAAGTTACACTCTTACCTCCTTATTTTCAGGCTAGGAGCAACCTACACATATTCAACAATATGCGCTTCCAGGTTAACCCGTAGGAGAACCCGTTTCACCATCACCAAGTCCTGACGATGATGGATCTATGGACAGGGCAAACTACATGATATATTTCATTGTGATTAATTAGTATCTTTTAGATGGATTGTAGGATTCAACCAAGTTATATAACATGCATGATATAACAGAAAATAAAGAACATCATATTATTATTGAAACCTCATCAACCTGATCCCTCACAAGGATCCAACATCACATGTTACCACTTGGCCTCTTGCCAACCATCCATATCCATATCAAGGATCATCACATACCATAGGATATCAATCCTTCATCCTGTACTGTCACTGCCTCTCAAGGCTCACATCATCATCATGGGACCAACACATTACATATATAATCTCATAGAACAATTACCAAGGTAATGTTACTCATCACATCTGTCACATAGCCCTTTCATGGCTACACATCACCTGCATGGTTAGGATACATAATAACCATAGATTCAATCATAAGGAATATGCTCACTATCATGGGATATCATCCAAGATAATCTATTTATCAATATTACACTATTTGATGATCAAGCTTGTTAAGCACATCATACCATAATTATGCTTACCCTTATCTCAGGATTATATAAACAATCAAGGTATTCACTTTATATAACAATTATGTTGAGAATACCGAGCAATCATAATTGTCACCATTCATTACTATTATCATTATTATCATTATGCAAGTAACTATCACCATTCTCATTTAACGATTAAGTATAAGGATTACTTCATGCATATCATTACTGTCATTATTTCCATCATCATTATGATCAACATAATTACTATCATTATCATTATGCAACTACCATTATCATCATTGTTACTATCATCATCATTATTATTGTTTGCAAGGCATCATTATCGTTTGAGCATAAACATGCGCTTCCATAGTACATGAGACCGTCACTATAAGAACACATGACCCTCACTATAACTCATCACCATCTTTATTAAAACCCATCAAGGCCTATTGGATGACACACATCCAACCTAGGTTATCGCCCACCTTAGCTATCGGCCACCATGGATGTCGGCCAACACAAAGACCATATCGCCCAACATGGTCACCATATCGGCCAGCACAAAGGGACATCACTCATGTCGTCCAACTCAAAGATATCATCCAACTCACCCAACCATGGAGGGATATCGCCCAACATACCCATCCAAGGAAGGTTATCGCCCAACACATCCAACCAAGGAAGGTTATCGCCCAACACATCCAACCAAGGAAGGTTATCGCCCAACACATGGTCACCATCAACCTCTAACTCAAAGCATCACAAACCCTAGATCACTTGGAACCCTAAACCCTAAGGGCATATCGGCCACCAAAGGGAACTCAAGCCAGGTACAAAAGCAAGGAGCCAAGCTAAGCTACTAACATGCAACAAGATCATAGCTAGAGGTAAAGAAATTAGGATTAGAAGATATGAAACCCGCCTTGATGCAAGGAAGAAGAAGCACTTCGAGCTGCAAGGGATATCGTCCACCAAGCTGATCCAAGAAGGTGTATCGGCCACCACTGCTTCACCAAGGAAGTGTATCGGCCAACCCAAGCAAGATGGAGAGGGGTATCGTGCACTCAAGGTGGAGGGGAGACCAAAAGAGCAAAGGAGACTAAGGCAAGGAGAAGAGCTGCTTATATAGAAAGAAGGGGAGGAGAAACCAAGGTACAACCATGCAATGTGTCGCCCACCCAAGGGACACTTTTCCTAGGGTTCAAGCCAACACACTAGCAAGGCATGGGACACTTGTCCAAGCTAGGCACCAAGTGTCACCAACCAAGGTCAAGCCACATGGGCGACACAAGCAACAACTCCTGCTGGGCGATACAAACAAGCTGTTGGGCGACACACCAGCCTGCTGGGCGACACAAAGCAGGTCCTGGCCGACACAAGTCTCAACCAAGCCCAGACAACACGTCTCAAGGCCCAAACAAGCTCAACTCAGGCCCAAAGATCTCAAACAACAAGCCCAAGCCTTCCTCTCAACCCTAGAGGAAGCAAAGAGGGAAAAACATCTCACAAGATGTCCAACTTACACACAAAACCCTAAACTTGGGTTATTTGCAAATAGCCCCCTCAACTCTCAACAAAGCATATCAAAACCCTAATCACCACTTAAAGGTGATTATCAAGAATCACAACACCAAGATTAAGCAAAACAAACAGGGTAAACCCTAAACGCATGTCAGGGTCCTTACAAGCTAACCCCCTTTAAGGGATTTCGTCCCCGAAATCTGAAGAGAAAAGCGAGTGATACTTCCTCCTCATCTCTTCCTCAAGCTCCCACGTGGCTTCCTCAACGCCACGACGCTGCCAAAGAACTTTCACAAGAACCAGGTCTTTCCTTTTCAGCTTCTTGATCCTTCTGTCAAGGATCACCACTGGACCTTCCTCGTAAGTCATATCTGCATCAAGCTCAACCTCGACTGGATGTATCACTGTACCTGAATCTGGATGACTTTTCTTCAACATACTGACATGAAACACTGGATGTAACCTGTGCAACTCTGGAGGCAACTCCAACTCGTAGGCTACTTTGCCAACACGTGCTACGACTGAGTAAGGCCCCATATACCTGGGAGCTAACTTACCCTTCCGTCCAAACCTTAACACACCTTTCCACGGCGAGACTTTAAGATACACTTTGTCTCCTATCTGGAATTCCAAAGGTCGTCGGTGATTGTCTGCATAAGACTTCTGCCTGTCCTGTGCCACCTTCAACTGTTGCTGTATCACTTTGACCTTATCTGTCGTCTGCTGGACTAACTCAGGACCCAAAAGCTGATACTCACCAGACTCATACCAACACAAAGGAGATCTGCACTTCCTTCCATACAAAGCTTCATAAGGAGCCATGTTGATGCTCCGCTGATAACTGTTGTTGTAGGCAAACTCTATCAAACTTAGATGTATATCCCAATTTCCTAGAAACTGCAAAACACAAGCGCGAAGAAGATCTTCTAAAGTCTGAATAGTCCTTTCAGACTGTCCATCTGTCTGCGGGTGAAAAGATGTACTGAACCTCAACTGCGTTCCCAACGCTCTGTGCAACTGTTCCCAAAAACGACTCGTAAACTGAGGACCTCTGTCAGAAACTATCGTTGCTGGCACACCATGTAAACGTACTACCTCATCCACATACACTCGAGCTAGTTTCTCAGTTGTATACGTTGTCTTTACTGGTAGGAAATGGGCAGACTTAGTCAATCTGTCCACTATCACCCAAATGGAATCATGATTCCTAGTTGTCCTGGGTAGACCAACTACGAAATCCATGGTTATATGATCCCATTTCCACTGCGGTATCGGCAAAGGTTGCAACGTACCTGCCGGTTTCTGATGTTCAGCCTTTACTTGCTGACAAACTGCACACCTTGCCACGAACTCAGCTACATCTCTCTTCAAACCGGGCCACCAAAACAAATCCTTCAGACTATGGTACATCTTGGTGACACCTGGATGCATAGCATACATCGACGTATGTGCTTCCTCAAGCACCAACTTCCTCAGATCATCAGCATCTGGAACCACCATCCTATCACGATAGCAAACTAGTCCATCCTCAGACTCATGAAACCCATCACGCTTGTCGCTGCCAAACTCTGATCTGATCAACTGTACCGCATCATCTATCTGCTGTGCATCCTTGATTTGCTGTCTCAACGTAGGCTTAACTTGCATCTATGCGAAAAGACCAGATAACAAAGAAACTTCCATCCACACATTCATCTATCACAGAGAAACAAACATATCTCGCCTATGGCATACTAGAGAACTCAACTGTGCCTTCTTTGGAGAAAGAGAAGAAGAAGACTTTCTGCTAATCGCATCAGCTACCACATTCGCCTTACCAGGATGATACTCAATAGTGCAGTCGTAATCATTGATCAACTCCATCCATCATCGCTGTCACATGTTCAACTCTTGCTGCGTAAAGATGTACTTCGGATTCTTATGATTTGTAAAGATCTGACACACTTCCCCATACAGATAGTGTCTCCAAATCTTTAACGCATGAACTACTGCTGCCAACTCCAAATCATGAGTCGGATAGTTCTCCACATGCTTCTTGAGTTGTCGCGAGGCAAAAGACACCACATGATCTTCCTGCATCAACACACAACCTAAACCTTTCTTGGAAGCATCACAGAAAACAACATAGCCTTTCCCAGGCTCTGGCAGAATCAACACTAGAGCACTGGTCAGCTTCTCCTTCAAACTCTGGAAAGCTTGCTGACATCGATCATCCCAAACAAAAGGTACATCCTTCCTAGTCAACTTTGTCATCGGTAACGCAATCACACTGAAGTCCTTGATAAACCTCCGGTAGTATCCTGCCAAACCAAGGAAACTACGAACTTCTATTGGCGTTTTCGGTTGTTCCCAATCCGCAACGGATTCCACCTTCTTCGGATCTACTTTAACTCCTTCAGCAGATATCACATGACCCAAGAAAGCCACTTCGTCCAACCAGAACTCACACTTACTGAACTTGGCATACTGCTGATGTTGACGAAGAAGAGTCAACGCTCGACGAAGATGTTGTTCATGCTCCTGCCTGTCCCGACTATAGATTAAGATATCATCTATAAAAACTACAACGAACTGATCTAAGAACGGACAGAACATTCTGTTCATCAGGTCCATGAAAGCTGCAGGTGCATTGGTTAACCCAAACGGCATAACCACGAACTCGAAATGACCATACCTCGTCCTGAAAGCTGACTTTGGTATGTCATCTGCCTTTATCCTCAACTGATGATATCCAGACCGTAGATCGATCTTTGAGAACATGGTAGCACCACACAACTGATCGAACAGATCATCTATCCTCGACAACGGGTACTTGTTCTTGATCGTGACCTTGTTCAACTGCCGGTAATCTATACACAACCGCATCGAACAATCCTTGTTCTTAACAAACAACACGGGAGCACCCCACGGCAACGTACTCGGTCTGATAAAACCCTTCTCCAACAACTCTTGCAACTGCTTCTTCAACTCTCCCATCTCTGCTGGAGCCATCCTATACGCTAACTATGCAACTGGCTATGTTCCAGGAACTAGATTGATCTCAAAATCAATCTCTCGGGGTGGAGGAACACCAGGAAACTCCTCAGGAAACATGTCTGCAAACTCCCGAACTAAGGATACCTCCTCAAGACTAGGACCCTTTGCCTTGGTAACCATAACGGTATCCACCACGTGAGCTAGGAACGCCTCACATCCTTGTCGTAACAACTTGTCTGCCACCATAGCTGATACCAAACATGTCGGAAGAATCTTCCTGTCTCCCTGGAAGATCCACTTCTCTCCAGCGACCTCAAACACTTCCTGCTTAGAACCACAGTCCAAAACAACCTTATACTTCTCTAAGGTATCCATTCCAAGGATAACATCGAAACCATGCATATCAAGTGGTATAAGATCCACTTGCATGCGATGTCTCGAAAAAGACAAGACACGAGATGGACACTCTTATAGAAGCAAAGAAGAACCATCAAGAGGGGTTTCTAACAACAAACTATCCTTCTTACAGCTAACAGGTAAACGACAGTTTTCAAGCATACTATAGGCGATAAAAGAGTGTGTAGCACCCGGTTCAACCAGAACAGATATAAAGCAAGAAGAAGACATATCAGAATGAAATAACTCCATCTGACCTGTCACCACTTGCAGGTTGACTATCGCCTCCGACTGATTCATGGCATAGAAACGAGACGTTTCTTGCTGTCCACGACCTCTACTTCCTTGAGCAGACGATCCAGCTTGAGACGCTAGACCGCATCCACGTCCTCTTCTACCACTGGGTTGCGGTTTCTCTGACCTCAGAAAACTCTGTCTCGGCTGCTACGTCACTTCAACATCTCTATTCGGGCAATGCGACTTGAGATGTCCGGTCTGTCCACAAAGATAGCACACCCTATCTTCAAACTGTGGCCTAGCTGGCCCTGTCACTGCCACAGAAGCTGAAATGTGTGCCTTAGACGGTGAAGAAACATAACCTTTCCCCTTACTCGGAGACCACTGAGATGGCACACCAGAGCTTCTCATCACTGCTGGTGTCGGATACCTAGGCTTCTTAAAGCCACCAAACCTTCCTCCTTGAAACTGAGCAGGTCTTTTAAGGGACATAGACTCTCTTTTCTCTCTTACTGTCCTCTCGATCCATCGAACTGATTCCACGAACATAGAAAACTGCTCTCGGTTCTCCAACGCAGACACCGGAGTCTTCAGCTCAGCACTCAAACCCTTCTCGAAACGTCTGATCCGTTCCACGTCTGTTGTCGCCATGTGAGGACAAAACCTCAACAGATCCATAAACTTAGCCTCGTACTCGGTGATGTTCATCATTCCTTGTCTCAGGTTCTCGAACTGACTAACCTTCTCATCCAGATACGTCTTCAGAAAGTATCTGATGACAAACTCACGTCGAAACACTTCCCAACCGATCACCTCACCAGGCCGCTTCCCTTCCTCGATGGTCCACCAATGACCAGCACTACCCTTCAGAAGGTAGACATCATGCTTTACCTTGTCTGCTTCAGGGATGTCAAGGATCCGGAAAGCCTTCTCAAGACTTGTCAGCCACAGATCTGCATCCGCTGGATCAACAGTTCCAGCATAATCCGAAGCTCCAACTCGGCGAAGCCGCTCAAAGGTCTTCCCAATACCCAATGATTCTCTATGGGGAACCTGTGCTCGCGGAGGAGGCACTGGTAATCTCTCAACCATGAGATTCATCATAGCCATTAACTACTCCATAAGCTGTTGGTAAGCAGGATGTTCAAGAATGGCTGGGTTAGGTTGGGGGACCTCAGGCACCCGATCTCCCTGTGCCTGCCCTTCAGCTGAACTAGCATCGCTGTTCTCGCCAGCGTGCTCTTCATGGTTTCCAGACATCTTGACTTTTCTTCTGCTGAGGGCAGAAGATATGTAAGAAATCCTAGAAAACTCATAAGAACAGACTCAACCTAGTCCTAAATCCCCGTAGACTCAGCGAACCTAAAGCTCTGATACCAAAACTTGTGGCAACACATCCCATTATCATAAAGATAATGAGGTGTTACGCAAAAACATGCAGAAATCACCATAACCATAGATTATGGAAATACGGGTTAATTAAAACCGATTGTGGAAAACATATAAACTGTGAAACTATTACTTTCCAGTCCTCATCCTGCACAGAAACATGTCATATATATACATACACAGAATCTGATATGTGTTCACAGCTTACTGAAATAGCTGTTGATTCATCACATGGGTTCATCACCTGTTCATATACACGGAGGCCCACATCTGGCCAACAGCAGGATATACAAAACATTATCGATCGTTCATCGTGAATCAACGTCAAAACACTTCCAAGGACCTGAGAGTACAGGGATGACTTTAGACTCTACTACCAAACAACCAAAACAGCAGCATATCCATCGCTTGCCTTCTACTGCTCTTCAGGCTGCTCGGCCGCAACACCACGACCACGACCACGTCTACCTTGACCACCTGAAAACCTGCGGAGTGAGACAATTGAACAATTGTCCCAGCGGGAAACATAACTTCCCACCGCAACTACAGAACCTTAGGGGCTTAAGCTATAACAACAGGTAATTAAAAGCAGGTAAAACAAGAGCAGTCTATATATGTATATATTTATAGAAAAGCTATTCTTACTGACAAGCTCACCAGTTGTACACAAACATATAACCAGATGTCTCTCAATGAAACATGATTGACAAGATATATCACTAAGTAACATGATTATTAGAACAAGATTGCCATATAACCTGAAAGGTACAACAGAGATATTTACACAAACAAGGCCTCAACCAATGTTTCGTGTTTGATATAATCAATGAATACTAAACAGATGTATTACGTGTTATTATGCCCTGAGGATTTGAATCGTACCATTCAAATCCAACCTCTGGCTGCGAAGCCCAAGACTGGTGCCATACAAGGTCAATGGAAGAGCCGAACTCCATAACCTCCCACCTCGTGGTCAGTACATGAGTAAAACATAAGCAGGACCGTAGTCACATGCTGTAGTGGTATAAGACACTAGGTCAGCTCCATAGGCTACCCTCACTCTAGCCCGCCTTGGTACAGGTCTCGGCGCTAGTACAACTGAGCCACGAGCCTGATCACTGTGCTCTGAGCCATGAACGCATTCATGCTCTACATATCACATATCCTGAGCCATGGGCCTGTTCACCATGCTCTATATACATACTTGAGTCTGTAACTGAAGTTACACTCTTACCTCCTTATTTTCAGGCTAGGAGCAACCTACACATATTCAACAATATGCGCTTCCACGTTAACCCGTAGGAGAACCCGTTTCACCATCACCAAGTCCTGACGATGATGGATCTATGGCCAGGGCAAACTACATGATATATTTCATTGTGATTAATTAGTATCTTTTAGATGGATTGTAGGATTCAACCAAGTTATATAACATGCAGGATATAATAGAAAATAAATAACATCATATTATTATTGAAACCTCATCAACCTGATCCCTCACAAGGATCCAGCATCACATGTTACCACTTGGCCTCTTGCCAACCATCTAGATCCATATCAAGGATCATCACATACCATAGGATATCAATCCTTCATCCTGTACTGTCACTGCCTCTCAAGGCTCACATCATCATCATGGGACCAAAACATTACATATATAATCTCATAGAACAATTATCAAGGTAATGTTACTCATCACATCTGTCACATAGCCCTTTCATGGCTACACATCACCTGCATGGTTAGGATACATAATAACCATAGATTCAATCATAAGGAATATGCTCACTATCATGGGATATCATCCAAGATAATCTATTTATCAATATTACACTATTTGATGATCAAGCTTGTTAAGCACATCATACCATAATTATGCTTACCCTTATCTCAGGATTATATAAACAATCAAGGTATTCACTTTATATAACAATTATGTTGAGAATACCGAGCAATCATAATTGTCACCATTCATTACTATTATCATTATTATCATTATGCAAGTAACTATCACCATTCTCATTTAACGATTAAGTATAAGGATTACTTCATGCATATCATTACTGTCATTATTGCCATCATCATTATGATCAACATCATTACTATCATTATCATTATGCAACTACCATTATCATCATTGTTACTATCATCAACATTATTATTGTTTGCAAGGCATCATTATCGTTTGAGCATAAACATGCGCTTCCATAGTACATGAGACCGTCACTATACGAACACATGACCCTCACTATAACTCATCACCATCTTTATTAAAACCCATCAAGGCCTATCGGCCGACACACATCCAACCTAGGTTATCGCCCACCTTGGCTATCAGCCACCATGGATGTCGGCCAACATGGATATCGGCCAGCACACCATGCATGGCTATCGTCCAGCACCAACCAACCATGAGAAACTTAGGTCTATCATCCACTATAAAGAAGGTCCATATCACCCATCATGCTCACCATGTCGGTCGACACAACAAGGGGTATCGCCCGACACAACCACACTTATCGACCAACACCTCACTAACTTGACCTATCGCCAACTCAAGAGCAAGGATATCACCCAACATAAGAGCACCATCATGCCGCCCAACACCGAGAACTCTCACCCTATCGTTCAACTCAAGGACAAGGTGTTGCTCAACACAAAGACCATATCGCCCAACATGGTCACCATATCGGCCAGCACAAAGGGACATCACTCATGTCGTCCAACTCAAAGATATCATCCAACTCACCCAACCATGGAGGGATATCGCCCAACATACCCATCCAAGGAAGGTTATCGCCCAACACATCCAACCAAGGAAGGTTATCGCCCAACACATCCAACCAAGGAAGGTTATCGCCCAACACATGGTCACCATCAACCTCTAACTCAAAGCATCACAAACCCTAGATCACTAGGAACCCTAAACCCTAAGGGCATATCGACCACTAAAGGGAACTCAAGCTAGGTACAAAATCAAGGAGCCAAGCTAAGCTACTAACATGAAACAAGATCATAGCTAGAGGTAAAGAAATTAGGGTTAGAAGATATGAAACCCGCCTTGATGCAAGGAAGAAGAAGCACTTCGAGCTGCAAGGGATATCGTCCACCAAGCTGATCCAAGAAGGTGTATCGGCCACCACTGCTTCACCAAGGAAGTGTATCGGCCAACCCAAGCAAGATGGAGAGGGGTATCATGCACTCAAGGTGGAGGGGAGACCAAAAGAGCAAAGGAGACTAAGGCAAGGAGAAGAGCTGCTTATATAGAAAGAAGGGGAGGAGAAACCAAGGTACAACCATGCAATGTGTTGCCCACCCAAGGGAAACTTGTCCTAGGGTTCAAGCCAACACACTAGCAAGGCATGGGACACTTGTCCAAGCTAGGCACCAAGTGTCACCAACCAAGGTCAAGCCACATGGGCGACACAAGCAACAACTCCTGCTGGGCGATACAAACAAGCTGTTGGGCGACACACCATCCTGCTGGGTGACACACCAGCCTGCTGGGTGACACAAAGCAGGTCCTGGCCGACACAAGGCTCAACCAAGCCCAGACAACACATCTCAAGGCCCAAACAAGCTCAACTGAGGCCCAAAGAGCTCAAACAACAAGCCCAAGCCTTCCTCTCAACCCTAGAGGAAGCAAAGAGGGAAAAAAATCTCACAAGATGTCCAACTTGCACACAAAACCCTAAACTTGGGTTATTTGCAAATAGCCCCCTCAACTCTAAACAAAGCATATCAAAACCCTAATCACCACTTAAAGGTGATTAGCAAGCATAACAACACCAAGATTAAGCAAAACAAACAGGATAAACCCTAAACGCAGGTCAGGGTCCTTACAATATCCAACTTAGAACCTTACCCAAGTCTCCATCATCTCTCTCTGCATTCCTGAACTGACTTTCATCCTTTCATAGGGGTCATGGCGACCTGCCTACCTTAGTCAGGCCCCATACCGGTTACCTCCATGGTAACACATCCACATGCAATTAGAGATGGTTATCTATGGGTCTACAAGTTCATTCCCATACTTTGAACTTTTCACTTAGCTTCTCAAGATCCTATGAGACCTCTTTAGGTTACCTCCAAAACCAATAGAAACTGGTATATTCTCTACAAAAGGGTCCCTCTCCCAGGATGGGAGGAAACTACATCTTGGTAACAAAGGTTACAAACGTCCTTATGTCCAGGGTTTACATCCACATGAGCATGTTCTTAGCCCTAGCAAGCTACTAAGGCACAAGCAGACCACCTAATAAACCCTACTAGGTCACACTTGTTCTCATCCTCGACATTGGATCAAGATCATATCTTCCCATGTCATCAACTTAGTTGTGAGGGGTTCATCAAACATACCTTAAACTTAAGGGGGTTTCTGTTACAACCCCAATTTTTGGGTTCAATTGGTGAGAAATGTAATTTCTCATATTAAAGATATTTGTACAAATAGTGATATAATTTGCTTCAAATTAATGGATTTCATTTAAAATAGCCTTGTTGTTTGATTTGTGGGCTTTATTGGCTATTGGGCCCAATAACATGGCAATAATAAAGAAAATTCAATTAGTGAATGAATAATTGAATAATGGATAAAAGAAATATGTGGAAACCTCAAGAAGGCAAATCCAAAGAGGATTTCGTGCCTCTTGGGTTCCTTGGGTTCCAAGGAGTCTAAGGTTGCAAATAAAAGAAATAAGAAAAAGAAAAGATTAATTAAGTATTTCTTTATGAAGAAAATTATTGAAAACATTGATGAAATGTGGAAATTAAGTGAAAAGATGGATAATTGGGTTTCCCTTTGTGGAATTTCGTATCCATGAGGTTGCTAATATTAAAAGGAAGGCCAATGAGGAAAATAAAAGCAAAATAAAAAGGAAATCCTCAAAAGGAGGTATTTAAATGAAAAATAAATAAGATAATGTGAAATAATGCATAATGATGCATCTAGAAGGATAATAAGTGTCCAATAAAGAGAATTTCGAAATCATGGAGTATCTTGGGATCCAAGGAGTCCCAATAAAGAAGAAAGAAAGAGAAAATACTAAAAAGGCAAAATAAGAGGAAAATGTGTTGCTTTATTAATGAATTAAGAGGTATTGTTAAAAAAAGGAAAGTAAATCCTATAAAGGGGATGGAATTTCGTGCCTAAGGATTGAAAAGCAAGAAATAAAAAGGATAATGGCAAGGAATTTCGAATTCCTAAAATATCCAAATAGTAAAGGGTATTAGAAAAGAATAATGAAGAGAGAAAGAAAGGATGTTGCTTCGCAACCAAGGAAATGTGTTTCCTTTCAAGTTGGGACTTGTTTCCTCTTGAATTTCGTGGATAAACCACCTAGGCCCTATCTACCTCCCCTATATAAGGGTTATGACCCTGGGCCAAGCCCAGAGGATCCCATACATCGCTTTCCTCCATTGGTTACATCTTCAACCCTAACCCCGAGTATCACCTTGAGCTTGATACAAAGAGGGGGGAGCAGGAGGGTACGACGAAGTCCTGGTGTTCTACAGAGTCAGGAGCAAGCGCTGCCATCATATCCGTGCACTAGGGCTGGTGCAGTAGTAGTACCTAGGATGTAGCGACGGCTGCAAGCACTTGGTCTAGCAAGCCAGACAACGGCCGCGCCGGATACAACCAGGCGGTGCCTCAGGTGCGCAAAGGGGCAGCGGACGTAGGGAAGAAGTCGAAGGTGAGTTTCGAGGTCCGTGGGAGCAAGGAAAGCCCACGCAGGGCTGCTTTGACGGACGCCAGTATCAGGCCCAACGAGCCCCATGGCGGGCACCATAGCCAAGAAATACAGGCGCCATGTGTGCGCCTATGGGCGGCGGAGGTGAAGGATCAAACCCCGGCATGGATGACGGACCAGGGAGAGAGAGAGAGAGCCATCGCAAGGCTGAAAAATGCGGCCGCTAGGGCATCCGCGTCGCTGGCCCGAGGAAGAAGAAAGGAAACAGAGTCGTCGGACCAATTTGCCCCTCCGTGGGCTAAAGGATCGCAAACTTAACTGAGGGTAAAAGCGTCTTTGCGTTATGTTTGATATCAGCTAGCGTTGCATGGCAAGGGTGACGTGGCACTTCTGGATTGGCCGAAAATAGGTAATTTTACTAAAATCATATCTAGTTATTCATAGATCGGATGACAAAAAGTTATATATGAAAGTTGATCCTCAGAACGAGAGGAATCCAAATAAATTATGTTTGAAGTCTGATTCTATTTGTAATCCGAAAATTAATGGAAGTAATCATCTTTAGTACTTTAAAGATTAAGGAACCCTAATATGATATGATTAAAGTGATTAATAGGGTTTAATGAATCATTAGAGTTGATATTAACCTGTTAAATGCAAAAAGGTACTTTAAGATCGAAAATGATGATCTTCGCACGTAATTAGGTTAATTTAGAGATTATGTGCCTAAATATGCTTGCAATATGAAAAGTGCATAAAAGCTATCATTTTAATGATTTAATTAATGAAAAACTATTAGATTTGATGATAGATGGTTTTAATGTTGATCAATGGATAATTTAAGCCTATTGTTCATAAAAGTGAAAATAAGATCTAAAAAGATAATCTTTTTATATAATTGGCTTAATTCAGGGTTTCATGCATGAATATGCATTAATGAGTTTGAAAACCCCAATTTAGGGGAATATGACTTTTAAATGTTTTAATTGTTCAAATCCATAAACAAATAGGGATGAGATGATCCTAAGTCAATCTAAGTATAAAAGACTATTAAATGAATAGTTTGAGCAATTTGGGTTTATATAAATGGAAAAGAGTACTATTAGGGTTTGTTAACCTAAAAGAGCTAAAGTTCGAGAAATTGATCTAAGAAACCCTAATGAGTATTAATGAATAATTAATGCGGATTAGAAACCCTAGAAAGTGAATCCAAGTCAATAAAGTAGATTCTTGATAAAGTGTGTAATAAATAGAGTACATATTTATTTCAGGAACTATGTGATGATTGAATTACTTGCTTGGATCTGTTGATTGACTTGATTGTAAACACATGAAGTAAATGTTGAATAATCTGCACGACTCGTCAAACGAGGTATGTGGTTACGCTTATGACTACCCGAGTTAGTTTTCCGATGGATTCCCGGATGTTTAATCGCATTGAATGCAACTAAATTGTTGGATGTTTATTTATTTCATGAAACTATAAAGTGACTATGATTATCACTATAAATGAGTATATATAACTAGCTAGATCCGGGTCCACCTCTGTCACTTTGAAAAGGCTAAAAAGGGGTAATCCTAGAGCAAGGTCTAGGTTACCGAGAGTTAGAAATTGGGCTACCTATGTGTAGTGCCATGCGACTCGTTAGCCTGCCATGAGTTAAGGAGTGGGCTACCTACGAGTAGTGCCATGTGACTCAACCCTAGAAACTGGTTCACCTATAGGTGGGACCATGAGGGGTTTAATGGGGTTCTACCATAAGGAAGGTAGGATCCAGGTCCACTGCAGGGATAGTACAGAGGATAGGGTACTCGTGGATCGCGGATGTTATATTTAAAATGCAATCTTGATTGATTAATGATTAATTGAATGATTACATGGTTATCATATTTGCAAGATTATTGTTTCCCCCACATACCAGCTTCGGCTGACCGACGTTTTGTTTGTCGGCGTTTTAGGTACAAGCCAAAAGGACAAACAGTAAATCGTCACATCGTGAAATACATGAAGAAAAATACAAGGAGGATTAGTTAGCGTAGAATCGTTAAGTGGATAGAAGTTAGAAATCCAAAATTTTAAAAGGTATGCAAAGTTTATTTTCTTACATCTTTTCAGTTTAGTATGTTAAAAATTTGATAATTATTCTTGGTTAATTGCCGAACCTTTGATCCGGAAGTCATGGGTACGGCTTCGACCTCTCGGTCTCCCGTAACTGGGGGTTATCGGGAGGTGGGGTCGTAACAGTTTCCCCTTCCTCTAGACACGAGGAGTACTATGCTCGAATCTATAAAAACTTGAATCTCATCATGAGCATCAGGTACACCACTTCCCCTCTTAGGCCTAGGAACCCTAGGTTCACTTTTCTGACGTCCAACTGCCTGCTCATCCTTCTACTTGAACAACACTTCAAAGTGGAGTCCTCCTCAAGAACAACCAACAAGGTATAAGGCCTCACAACCTTCTACTAAACCTCTTCAGGTCTAAGGAACTCTTATACAATAGGCACATAAGTATCAGAAGCATCATCCTCTCTCTAGGGTTTGGTTCCTCTAACACTAGTAAAAATTGGGTCATTATTTATGAGTGAGTCTTGTCACAAACCCCTCTCTACAGGCCCTCAAAAATAGGGACGGTTGTGAGTCTGGCCCTCACAAATGGTCCGTGAAGAGAACTCACGTGACAAATACTAGTGGCCCTCACGAATACAATTGTCACGGACCAACTGACCCTCAAGAATGTTATATTGAGGGACTATTTAGCCTTCATAAATACATTTTTGAGGGACTATTTAGCCTTCATAATAACATTATTGAGGGCATGTTTAGTTCTCACAAATACATTTTTGAGGGACTTGATGGTCCTGGAGAATATATTTTTGAAGGGATAATGCCTTCATTAATATTATTTTTGAGGGGCTATGTGGTCGTCATCAATGCAATTTTGATGGTCAATCTGGATCTCAACACTACATTTTTGAGGGACTAAAGACCTTCATCAATATATTTATGAAGGACTACTGTAAATGATTTGGTTATTGATTATTGAATGATTTATTAAATGTTAATTAATTGTTACTATAGTGAATATCAAATTTTAAATGAAAACTTTGTATACATAACCTCAAGCAATATTTTTATACTAATTCACATGACATCATAAGAAGATTCAACACCAAAATGACACATAAAATGTTAAATCACCTCAAACCAATTTCTATTATTGAAGCAAAATATTATCCATACATTGCGTGCTCAACGTTGATATAAATAAAGAATACATATGGTTCTAAAATTTGAGATTGATGACAATCAACATATCATTCTAGAAACTCTTAAGATCTATAATGTCTCCATATTCCTTCAAATGGTGTGGTGCTCTTCATCAATGCCATGCCTCATACGGTTAGGTACTTGAGTATTCTTCTCCTAAAAATGACAAATCATTATATTAATAGAATTTAAAGGTTATACATAAATCATAGTACAACAAACAACTTACCCTTATATTTCGGTTTTGGTCTACTCCAAGGTGCATAGTCCATCGAAATCCATCATTAAAAGTAATTCTACCCTATCAATATAAATACAAAAAGGAATCAGAGTTGGTGCGAAGTAGAGATAAATGTAAGTGAACCAACATAGCAGTAACATGCACCCGTAAACTAAAATTATGATTGAACTTAGTAAATAGTACATAATTAAAAAAAACTCAGTGGGTTATATGCCTATATCTCTGTTGACTGCACTTAGTTGCTGTCATCAGCGAGGTGCATCTATAGATACAAAAAGATGATGATCCTCACATGATACAAAAGGATTATTACTGAACTTGTCTTCTTGATCATCTTCTGTTAATTAGTGGAGCTGAAGACATAATGGTTTGTTGGTTGTTTAGAAACAAGTGTCTATGTTTTTTTTTGCCTCCATGTCTTTGATTTATTTCAACTTAGGCTGACAATAAAGTCATTTACAAGGGTTGAAGGGCATTTTGTCTTCGAACCAGTGCATAGAGGTTTTGCTTTTTTTTGAGAAAGAAATTGAAGAGCCAATATGAACTCTCTTTCCTACGGAGCTAGTTATTTATTTCTCCTCCAACACTGGTATCCAATACCAAGGAATTAGGATCATAGGAGCTTCTCTTAAGACATTTCAACAAGGTCTCTTCATTCAGAGTAGTATTGACTGTTCCCATTTTCTCTCCTAAAGCTAGTAATTCCTAATATGACATATTACCATGCTTATGATTTTTGTGTGCCAAAATCATTTCATTTTTTCTTTGTCTAAACCTATTAGCACACTACAGGTATGTTCATTATGTGATGAGCAAATCAGGGTCATCTGATCTTATAGAAATGAAGAAGCTGCATCCAAGGTTTTTCCTTCTCCAGATATATCCTTTAATGTCTCTTAAACAAATTATTTTCTTCTGGAAGTTTAGGTGTAAATTTTAGTGTTGTTATACTAGGTTCAAAATTTCTCAGTTTAGATGAAATTCTTATGTGAGTGTAATTAAAGTATTTTTAGTTTTTAGAAACGATTGCATTCTGTGCTATGAAATTATATCTTCAGGTATTGAAAAGCCCTGGTATAATTCCTGCCAGTCATAATGACCCTGGGTTGCTTCAGTATGTCCCTCTCATCCGTTCTAGAAGCTTTGCTGATGTTGGTCACAGGAGAAGCATGGAGGATGATCACATATGAATTGACGATCTATCCACACATCTTGACTCTAGTATCTGCTGTCCCACTCCCACTGCTTTCTATGGGGTGAGTATCCATGTCAACATTCAAATGGATTACCTAATAGGGTGGTATTGGTATCCAGTTTCATCTGGCTATCCACAAGCTTCTACTACTAATTGTTTCCTACAGTTGTTTTTCTTATTAAGGTGTTTGCTGGTCATGGAGGACCAGACGCTGCAACCTACCTCAAGAAGCATGCTATAAGATTCTGAAGCTGATGAATTGTTCGTAGAAGAAGTTCAATGCTCAGTCAAAAAAGCCTTACTTCTTGTGGACCATTCTTTGGCAGATGACTCCATGATTAACAGCTCTTCTGGGACCACAATACTTCTAGCTCTTGTCCTTGGGAGGTATGTGGAGTTTTCTCGAACATACAACCTCTATGCTATAGTCATGTTACATGAATGTTTAGCCATTTCAGTTTTCAAACATACAACCTCTATGCTGTAGTTAGAGATTATATGAAATGTTTAACTGTTTCATTATTTAGTCGATATATACACATCCATCTGCAACTATTTCATTATTTAGTCAAAATTTACACCTGCAGGTATATTCTCTCTGATTTCCTACTACAACGGTTACTCTAAAATGTGTTGGAGCATCAATGGGTGAAAAACAGATGGGAGAGTAGCTGCGAGCAGTAGAAGCTGCCAGAAGCAGTAGCTTCCAGTAGCACAAATAGTAGAAAAGAGCAACAGTAATAGATAAGGGCTGAGGCAGAGAAAAGAAATGTATATAACACTAAAGAAACATGGTGGAAGCTACGAGCATCAACAAAAAAATAGAAAGCTAAGGAAACTAACGTTGTTGATGTTGTGCACATGTAATATACAAAGTGGACAAACATGCACATTAATTTAAAAACAAAGCACATGGGTTATATTGTGTATGAAACAAACTTTCGATTGTGTTTCCAAGTCAAAAACTACATTGTACAACTGCTGAACTGCAAGAGGAACCAAGTTAAACAACGATATCCATCAAAAGTTAATTGGGCTCTAGCAATATTTTGGCCTCCAGACTATGACCACTGACCTCCCAGTATACATTGGAAGGTTGGATATCAACAAGTAACTTGGCGAATCAAAGAAGCCTCATACATTTAACACACCCATGACAACATCCCTCAGAAATATAAAACCAGCCATAGATTCACATATTTCATGGTTAATGTGTTTTGTGTTGCACTGTTAACAAATATAAATACACATCAAAAATTGAGTTGACCGTGTTCATCATGTCAAAATCATAATATGGCATAAGTATACAAATAAATAAATTCTCTGCTTTCGTGCCAACTGAGAAAAATTATTGTCTTGCTATTGAGTTGAACTACTAATCCAACGACATTTCACCCAAAAGCTATAAGTTTAGGATGTGGCTTGGATATTAACCAGGTTTCCGTATAGTTCGAAGCTAGATTGAGGTGTGTAATCTCTTGGGTCTTGGCAATCACTATTCACAATCAGGATGGAGACTGTTTCCGTCCATTTTTGATATGGACTAGCGCCAAACCAATCCAGGTCAAAGTTTTGGAAAGCAGGAAGCGGAAAGTGAATGAAAAGCCTTCCCTGAATGCTTAGGCATGAAGCAGACATCTTATGTCCGCTTGTTGAAATAAAAGCAAATAAGACAAATGTAGATATTTATAAACCAACTATCATTGAAGCAGCAATCCGGCCAAACTAGTAGCTAAATTGATAGAGAAAGTAATGTGAAATGGACTAATGGAGGAACCAGAAAACACACATGAAGTGATTTCATAAAAGCAGAGCAGCTGTCTTTTCTAAGTAACTCATAGAAACAACCTCAACCTGTTGCATGGAATGTGACTCACAGGCTCCCAGAATGAAGTGAGGTACCTAAACAACCAGAACAACCAGAGAGAGCACCACCAAAATACAAATATGTCTGTGGACATGTTAGGATGACTTCGTGAAGTATATCTGGAGGGATCATTTAGCACAGGAAGAGAGAGTCTAACCATCTGGCTGACTACTTTTCCAAGTGGGTCATTGACTGGGAAGCACATACATGGACAAGGACACAGACATGACGATTTTGAAAAAGAAAAAAAATAGGACAGGGACACAACGTCTGGTAAAACAAAATATGCGTACATATGTATATGAGTGTTTATGTATGTACAATCAATATAGAAACACAAAAAGAGCTACAAGATTTAAAGAAAGTCATTCACATTTTCTAATTTCAAAATTCATACACGTGTGTGGTGTCATCCGTCACTTCAAACTCTATAGATGTACTGACTTATTTGCCATATCAAGCAACAGATACAAATAAAGAATACAATAAATACCACAATAA
This sequence comes from Alisma plantago-aquatica, assembly GCA_963693085.1. Lineage (NCBI taxonomy): Eukaryota > Viridiplantae > Streptophyta > Magnoliopsida > Alismatales > Alismataceae > Alisma > Alisma plantago-aquatica. Next base: position 290,376,417 of record OY856414.1, read on the forward strand.
TTCACATATAATAGTGAGGAAGGGGAGGAGACAATTAGTGGAGCATGGGAAGTAGAGGGGAAAACAAGTTAATAGAAAGAAGAAGAGGATGGGAGGAGGAAAAAGTAGGTAGAACAAGGACACCTCTAGAATGTTGTTGTGCCCGTCCTGGACATGTGTCCAACACAAACACACAGTGGACGCATGGTGTGTCCAAGCTCAACGCATGTCCATGATGGCCACAACAGCCTCAGGGAAGTCTTCGTGCTTCCTATGCTATGATCATGACCGGATTTGAGTTTACCAGTGTAGCTTGTCCTTCTTTCTTGTGTGAATTTTGTAAAAGAGAATTACTTGCAAGATTTGTCTGGTAGGGCTCCTATTGGTTTGGTGTAAGTCATAAGTTATGTAGAACTCATTTTCTAGGAACTCTAGTTCAGTTTGTATACTTATTCCATATTATGATTTTGACATGATGGACACGGTCAACTCAATTTTTGATGTGTATTTATATTTGTTAACAGCGCAACACCAAACACATTAACCATGAAATATGTGAATCTCTGGCTGGTTTTATATCTAATGAATGATGTACATGAACACATTGTCAAAGCTCAATGTTTTTTTCCTCCAAATGTAGTGGAAATTGCAAAGAAAATACCTACCTTCAGGTTTTCAGACAATACTGCTGCTTTCCATATTTTGTGTTTGTTATTTACTGAATAATACATATAAGAAATAGTAATGGCACTCAGATTAAAAAAAAGACAAAAATTCATGAATTTCTTGTGCACTGCATACCATGTCATGTTGCATTGGAAAATTGGCGAATACACACAAAAAAATTCTTAGTCCTGTCATGTTTGTTTTTTTAGCAACCCCATTCCTCAACATTGCAGGTGCAGAAATTCCTGAAGCAATAATGAAATTCAATACACCTAGAATCCATGGATATCATGCAGGGAGGAAATAATCCGAGATGTCAGATGAAGACAGAATTGAGATGGAAAAAGAACAGTTTGCAATTACTGCCAAGGCAGGGTGCGACTTGGGCTTGCAATGGTTAAATAGGCTTGCTGAAGCAGAGAAATTTCAGCCTGAACTGCTTGCTTCATTACAAAATTAATAGGGATGATGTCATGGGTGTGTTAAATGTATGAGGCTTCTTTGATTCGCCAAGTTACTTGTTGATATCCAACCTTCCAATGTATACTGGGAGGTCAGTGGTCATAGTCTGGAGGCCAGAATATTGCTAGAGCCCAATTAACTTTTGAAGGATATCGTTGTTGAACTTGGTTCCTCTTGCAGTTCAGCAGCTTTACAATGTAGTTTTTGACTTGGAAACACAATCAAAAGTTTATTTCATACACAATATAACCCATGTGCTCTGTTTTTAAACTAACGTTGTTGATGTTGTGCACATGCAATAAAAAATAACACTCTGTTGCCAATATACATCCAACTCCGATCTATTAGAAAATCCATCTACATGAAGGAAAATATATAATAAGTTAAGAACACATTACAAGAAATATATATATACATATGCAATTCAAATAGTATATTGATTATATTCCTTTCAATCTATCTAGGTATTTATATTCCTTGATTATATATATATATATATAAATAACCGAGTAACTTGATATAGGTCTGATTTAGAGTAAATTTGTTCTTCATATTTTATTTGTCCCCTATACTATTTGTTGGACCCATCAAATACATGAATCTGTGGTCTTTTCCTATTTTCAGGTTTTGGTGAATCGCCAACCTGAATATGTAGAATAACTCCTACTTCATAATTTGATTTGTAGAATAACCTGAACCTGAATCTGGGAAATTATGATTTGTAGAATAACTCCTACTTCATAATTTGATCTGTAGAATAACCTGAACCTGCATATCTGATTTCATGGTTCTACTTCCCATGGCTAATAAATGGAATACTTATTCTTGATATTAGTTACAACTGGGAAACTAGATGAAGAATAAGAACACATAATATGTGAGGAAAGAATATCCAAAAATGATAAGAACTCTGTGGTTTTCATGTGAGAATCTCTCAGTTATTAGTTTGTTTTTGTCATAGGATATTTTTTTCTAGGAAGTCTTTATCACTATGATTTGATGTTGTGTCCTTCAAGTTTCTATTTCAACCGTATAATGAGAGATCCTCCCCTCTATCTATTAAGCTAGTCTATTTATAGGGTTTGTAGATGAAGTGTCAAAGACAAAGTGATTATACTTTTAGAATCATTTCAAGTATCCTTTGTGATGGGTGCAGAGCCTATGGCCAGTTGACTTGTGCACCTCTCCAATGTTTTGTGTGTGGTCTACTAAGTAGACTAGTCTCTAAATGGTAGATTGATTTATCCTATTTCTTCATTTTTTTCATATGTCCGTTATGATTGGTTTCCTATACCAATCTAATGAATGAGGGTTTCACTCAACCAATCTGGGAGTGTAATATTCATGGCCCAAGTATGGTTGAATGACATTTCTTATGATGACTATATGGGTTCCTTGTTTGATCAAATGGATTACCAATATGACTATTTGCAGGACCTATGATTCTCTTGTTGATGGACCAGCCCGACAATTAGTGACCCAACAAATAGGTACTGGCCAACAAAGGTCATTGGTAAAGTCCAATAATGGTTGAAATTTATGGATTGTGTCTTGGAACAAATAGGTAACTAGACATGTTGATTTCTGGATATCAAACAACTAGTTTATTGGTAGAAGTGATGATTGGTTGATCTCTATTGAATGTATAGTGTTCAACTAGATTGACCTCGAGTCTTGGAGTCATATTGTCATAGTCAATTGATTAATAGGGTGGTGATTTGGTCTACATAATTTTGTTTAGATCTTCATGCTTCTATGTAATAACTTCCTATCAGTCCATAGTGGCATATTTGGTTGACTGAGGTTCAAAGGGATGACTTGGGATTTGTCTTTGATATCTGTTATACATTTGAAGTATGGGTTGAATTTTAATGCAAGAATCCATTTGGATACAAGTTCAAGAAGGGGATGTATTGAGATTCTTAAGATAGAGAACAACTTTATATATCAATAAAATATATTAAATTATAATCAAAACATGTAATGGGGAGAGAGAATGAATAAACACAATAGAATACATAGATGTATAGTTGTTTTATCTTAAAATGTCATAACTCCACTACCTAGAGAAGTTCTTCTCTAGGATTCATTAACCACTTGAGTATCCTATTATATTAACTCACCAAGATAAAACATCAAGCAACCCCCTCTTTTTATCCAAAGAGTAACTAGCACTCTTTCTGGGAAAAATTGTAATAATCAATCCAAGGGTAAACCAACCCTATCTATTGCAAGCTACCCTAAATTTTCCTTCTCCAAGGTAGATATTAAATTAACTTTGAAAGAATGATACTACAACAGGTAGATGATATTCTCAGGATATATCAATTAAGGTCGACTCTCTTAGAAATGATCTCTAATCATTCAGTTCAAATAGGCAGTGCAAGCTCAATAAGAAATTCAAGGGATTTTGAGGTACTATCTTGAATCTATAGCATATATTGGTAAGCTGTGAAGTCATTGAGATATGTGACACCAAAAAGACTGGACAGTGGACGCCCTGGTTAGGGGGAGGTTATGGCTGTGACTTGTATGGTGCAAGTACTGGTGGTCACAACTATATCTGTGTGGGTTCTATTTGTATAAATAGTTGCTGGTAGTACATTAGCAGAACACAGGTGCTATGAGACATGCCAACTAATGCATGGACATGAGGAAGAGGGGTACATCAGGATGCGGTTTGGGATGAGGGTGCCTGGGTGTGGATGCAACATCTTCATGTGGGGCATGTGCAGTGCTTGCATGCATTTTTGAGCTGTGGGGCAACAGTTGGTTGCTGCACAGATCTGTGTATAAGCTCTGTATATAAATACTTTGGTAAGCCTTTAAATCTCTAACATGGTTATTATATATAGTTAAGCATGTCTACTAGATAGTTGATGAGATTAGGAATTTTTTCATCCATTTTTATGGGAGTAGTGAAATCCCAATGGACCTTTTTTTATCCATTTTACATATATGAATCCTTCGATACCTCAATGAATATATAAATACTACCTACTTCAAAAATTAATACTCCCACATATCATACGAAATTTAAGGAAAATTATACTCTCTGGAATCAATACTAATGTGTGAATAGGTAATCAGATGGATGAGGGCTATGATTATTCACTCGAACCTAGAAAACCCATACCAAAACCCTTACAAGACAAAAACTATCTTATTCATTCAAACTAGAATTTGGGACATAGAATTTCTAGATTCTTGGTTTAGAATCTCCATAATAACCAGATGTCGATGAATGCCAACATCTATATCAAATAATTTTTTCCTTTTTTGATCAGTAAGCGTGCCACTCTCTATATTGCCAAACTAAAATATGTACAAGTGGGGGGGGAGTAAAGAAAAAACTCCCAAGAAATAAAAGACCTATCTATAAAAGGCTTTTGTAATCGTTTATTGCTCTGTTCCAGACCACATTAGCAGTAGGTTCAGCATTATAAAAAATGATCTGGTTTCTAAGAAACCAGATGTGATATAACTGTGACAAGACGAGCAGCTTGTATCTATTATCCTTGAACTGTAGCACATCCTCCATGTCCCTAGGGTAACATGGCAGTAGGGGTCTGGCTTTCTCCCACATCTTTGAGGTAAAATCACATGACCACAGTATGTGCTCCAGGCTTTCTTCAACACTTAGGCATAGATTGCATCTCGATGCCAAGTTGTACCCTCTTTGGGTACAAGTAATGGATGTTATATAGGTAACTCCACTTATAAAAATACTCATGACATCTATTATCTACCAATTCAAGTAGGCTTCTTTAAAAAAATATGGCAAGCAGTCTCTATACATCATGCTTTGTCAATCACCCCATTGAAAATGCAGTTGTAGCCCAAAGGTATGCACCTCCTTTTCAGTAAATACAAATCAATGTTGTTGTTGCTATCAATCAGATAACAAACTTGATGACAACAAGCTCCATCATTCATGAGGATACTGGAAACTAGTAATGGTAACATCATTCATGTGGGTTTAGATACTTTGAGGGGAGAACCTTATGCCATACTAAATGATATCACACAATCTATAAACATTTTTCCTACCACACAAGAAGTCCTTATATTTGATTCAAGTAATGCAGTCAACTTCATCTTAAACCCTCAAGTATGTGCCTCTAAATACAAGCTGCTGGTTGATGACATCACTATGTCAGAGAAAGATGTAACATTCAAAAGATAATACACCAAAACAGATCTCGAAACAATCTCAATAGTCTTCTAGCTAAGTACTTCCTAAAGAAAGTGGATTATCGAGGACCTTGGACCAGTTTCCCAACTTTCTTGCTATCCACCTATCACAAGAAGAAATCTAATATAACTAGAGCTTAGCTGACTAACTCTATACTCTTAAATGGTTTAGATACTTTGAGGGGAGAATCTTATGCCATACTAAATGGTATCACACAATCTATAAACATTTGTCCTACCACACAAGAAGTCCTTATATTCGATTCAAGTAATGCAGTCAACTTCACCTTAAACCCTCAAGTATGTGCCTCTAAATACAAGCTGCTGGTTGATGACATCACTATGTCAGAGAAAGATGTAATATTCAAAAGATAATACACCAAAACAGATCTCGAAACAATCTCAATAGTCTTATAGCTAAGTACTTCCTAAAGAAAGTGGATTATCGAGGACCTTGGACCAGTTGCCCAACTTTCTTGCTATCCACCTATCACAAGAAGAAATATAATATAACTAGAGCTTAGTTGACTAACTCTATACTCTTAAAAAAGGGGGTCTTTTAGTTTATATGATCTACCTACAAGTTGGCTCTGACCAATATATGGGTGTCATGAGAACACTTGTTCATATAGACTAGAGTAGAGTAGAAAAATTAAACATACATGCACACATGTGTATTGCTTTGAACCAAGCTTGAGCCTCAACAATTATATGTGTATCTGGTTAAATGGAATATCCAATTTAGTATGACTAATATTTGATCAAGTATGTCTTCGATTACATGGTAGGACATTATACATAAATTTGAGTTTGTACAATTATTTAGATATAATATGGGTGGGTCCAATACCACACCCGAGCAAAGGAACAGAAAGTTCAAAATTACAAGGAAGAGAAGGGAAGGAGGGGAGACTACATAGAGGGAAAAGAAAAGAAGAAAAGAAGGGAAAAAACAATAGACAAATTCCACCATATAGAAGAAACAACAAAAGAATATACAAAAAAACATCCTATGTCACCTCTAGAACTGCTCTTCAAAAGAAAGGTCATTTCAGCACAACAGTTTACAAGCAACCATCTTGATCATCACTGGATCAATAGACTAAAAAAACCAGATAGAAGCTCTACTTCATCTTCTGAACATAAGGACAAGTAGGAAACTCCAAAAAAGGGAGACGGAACCCCCTTAGAAAAGAAGCACTTTTAACTTAGTATGGAAACTCCAACATTGTAGAACACATACAACCATCTTGATCACCACTACATCAATAAACCAGTAACATCAGATGGAACCCTTCTTCATCTTTAGAAAATAAGCACAAGCATAGCAATTCCAAAAAAAAGAACACATGGCTCGTTCAGTAAAGAAGCACTTTTATCTCATTATGGATAATAGACTATAGCACACTCACATTGACTAACCATTCCTCAAAAATCACCTTATTTCTATACCACCAGATATAGTAAAGGATACATATAATAGATTTAAAGGAGGTATTACTTATTTCCTTCATACTGTCTTCAAAGAAACTAGGAATACTATTAATACATTCATTATCAACTACTTTGGCTTTGACCCATATATATGGGTGTCATGAGAACACTTGTTCATATAGACTAGAATAGAGTAGTAAAATTAAACATACATGCACACATGTGTATTGCTTTGAACCAAGCTTGAGCCTCAACAATTATATATGAGTAATATTTGATCAAGTATGACTTGGATTACATGGTAGGTATTATACATAAATTCGAGTTTGTACAATTAATAGATATTGTACATATTCGAGAAAGACAATATTCAATAAAATACTATATCTACTCAATCACATCAGTAAATTATTCTTTCCTTATTGACAAAACACAACGTTGTATGATAGAAAATCATTATGAGGATGCTATACTATAGATGCATAGCCTAGGAATTTATGTACATCATAACTTTGATTCCCTTCCATTTAGTTATGGTAGCTACTCCCAAGGAGCTATTTCCTCGCTTCCAAATATTTAACACGCCCCTGACTACTCTCTATTACTATTGTATGACCATCTCCATGCAACTGAGGATAGTCAAAGTTTTTCAACATTGTGATATGTTTCTTATACGTGTGAACGTTAACCCTTAGGGGGAGGGGGAGATAACTCATATGAATACTAGATGGTTAGTATTTTTACTAAGTAAACCCAACTAATCCTATGCAGATCACATTGGGGGGAGATGAGGCAGACACATGAGGTATGAACTGGAAGCCCATTGGAGGAAGAACCAATCTTAGGATCTCATGACCTATCAGAGGTTGAAGTGGGGGCTAGTGCTCTCCCAAATGAGAAAAAGAGATAAAGATACGAACCTAGAGAGGATTCCAGTTATCCAAGCAGGTCCACGATAGAAGCAATGAGCAATGGCCGAAGAAGCAATCCAGCAGGGTGACTGCGTAGCAGCAACGACCAATGGCTGAGCAGGGTGATTGGCGGCAAGGATGACCCAATGCGGAGGGCAACAACCGTCAATGGCGGCAAGGAGAGAAGAACCTTAATGTTGAGGCATTTTCTAAAGGTGGAGGAGTGCGGAGGAACGAATGAGAGAATCGGGAGGGGGAGGGTTCAGTGGGTAGTTGTGACAGAATTGAGGGGGAAAGGAGGTGGACTTCGCCGTAAATAGGGCGCCCATAGTCGGGACTGGGTGATTTTTTTCATGAATTTTGATTGACGAATTAGTGTTTTAGAATGGAGGGAAGGATTATGAGATGGAGGGAAACATTTGGCATGGAGTTTTTGAGGGGGTGATTAGTGAGTTATGTATTTGTGAGGGACCAGTGTTCACATAAAATGCCTAACGATGTTAAAAACACGGTTGAGGGATTTGGTCCCATGTTCAAAGGATGAGCCCTCACAAATAGACATCATTATTCACAATTTTTGGTTCCTCACAAATGTTCTTCAACAAAGGCCAATTTTTTTGTAGTGTAAAGGCAACCAAGATACCAACAACCTCCAGGGATCATGCATGAGGCAACCACTATCATCTACTGAGGTCACCTCATCCTCAACTCTCACTGTTCCTCAAATCACGGAGTCTAGGCTTCCAACCTTCTTGCTTGAGTCCTTCTCTCTCTAGGCTAACTCCACATCCAGCCTTACTACTAGAGGTCTGCTCTACATGAAGGATCAAGCTCACAAGCATACCTGTACGTGGGTGAAGCCTATGCTTAAGACTTATGTTTGCTTAAGGTTATCCATGGCCCTTTATGCTTATCTCATAAGACATCCATCATATCCTTCTGGCCTCATTTTTAACCTACTACTCATACTAATGATGTGCTCTAGGTGCATAGTGTGCCATGCTCATATAAGCTCATGGGGTTTCCATAGGTTCTTCTCTAACCTCATCAATGAAGGTGATATCCTTCACTCAAACATGCACGACCCTTCCCAGGGTTGGGTCGCCAAAGGTACTAGGTCATACAACCTCTCATGGCTCATATGGGCTTCCAAAGCATGTCCACACACACCTGGTATACCAAGACATCTAACTCACCGTGTCATCTCTCTCTCTAACCACCACTTAGGGTTAGGGTTAGCATCATCCTCAAAGGATATTTCAGGTCTCTACTAACAATGGAGGTCTCTACCTCTAAGACTTTCACTCATCCTCTTGACAAGGAGGTATAGCTTCAGGTCTCTCCTGAGGGCATGACAACTTATGTCATACGACCTAAGCATGTATCTATTCTTTAGTTTATGCTTAATCTATTAAGCTTATGTCCATGACATCTTATTTACATGCATTTCATTACTTTGGTGGAGGATTCCTTAAACTTTATCAACCTTACCCATCCCTCAAGAGGGTGAGGAAAAGAGAGAAAACCCTAATCCTTAAGGTCCTTAATAGCTTTTGAGTTGAGAAGGGATGAACAAGATGAGAGAGTCCTAAAGGTATCTTATTTCGAGTCAAATCCTGAGACATTGGCCAGGCAGTCACACTAATCCAGGAGTCCTCGTATTCTGACTAGCGGTGCGGAGGAAAATCTTGCCAGCCCCCGGACGTGATCCTTTTCTAGACACCTCTGTCTTTCGGAAAATTCTCTAATAACTCCCTTGGGCTCTACAAAGTTTATAAAATTTAATAATTATTAAAGATTAAATGAGGAACCTAGTCTCTAATATCAAATGTAACGACCCCATCTCCTGGTAACCCCCAATTAAGGGAGACCAAGAGGTCAGAGCCGTTATCCCAATTAACAGGATCAAAGGTTTGACAAATAATCAATAACAATTATCAAATTCTACCAACTAATCTGAAAGGCTATAATAAAATAAAACTTTGGATACCTTTTTCAAAAACTTGGATATCTACTTCTATCCACATCTGGAGTCTATTCTAACTAATCCTCTTTTGTACTTTAACTCTTATTTAATTCCACATATGCCACTTTACTGTTTGTCCTTTTCAATCTTGTACCTAAAACACTGACAAATAAAACGTCGGTCAGCATATCAAAATATGCCGATATGTGGGGACAACCAAAATTTCACAAATATGGCTAACAATCTAAATATCACAACCAAGTTAATTAAAAGACCAAATTACGCTTTTAGTGTGACTTTCTCTACCACTTTTTCCCTAACCCTGGCATACCCCCTTTCGGGTTTCACTTTTTCCATTGACTTAAGGCCACCTTCTCAATCCCGAGCTTGGTGCCTGGGGTCACCCTTCATGGTGCCCTCTAGTCATGCAATATCATAGGCCACCTTCTCAATCTCGAGCTTGGTGCCTGGGGTCACCACTCAGGGTGCCCATAGATCTTCCCTCCTGGGCTTGAACTTTTTACATCATCCATTAGGGTGGCATGTAGGTGCGAGAAATACCCACTTCTATTATTATTGTGATAATCATAGTGACTTTATGATTTGCGAGTATGAACATCCAAACTTTTAAGTTGCATTCAGTGCAATGAATTATCCGGGAAACTAATGTGATTAACCATAATTAACCACATACCTGTCAAGATGATTTGATTATAGAAATAATTCAACCAATTAATAAACCAAGCAAGCACACACCAAGTTGATCCTGAAATAGGCATCCAATTTTTCTTATCATTAATCATGCCATCATGGTCTATCAAACCTAGCTCGCTTTCTAGGGTTTCTAGTCCACTTATAGGGTTTCCATTGCAATTAGAGTTCCTATTCATTTTTACTCTTTTAGTCCCAAATTTTATACAATTATTCACAAACCCTAATTATCTCATCTATTCTACATGAAAGATGTTAAGGTTACCTTCTAACAACATATGACCTTAATTTCAGATAAAAGGCACAATTAAACATCAATTAAGTCCATTATTCCTGTTTTACTTTAAAACTACCATTTTTATCCTTTTTAATTCATGATAAGATTATTAGGCCTAATTATCATCTTTGATTCCTTCCGGATGAACAACTCATAGTTCATTACGATCTAATTCCCATATGAACTATATTTATCATTAATTCCACCTTTATCCATTAGAAAACCCTAATTTCCATATTAAGGGTATTTATCCACAATTAGGAATCTTCATTCTCAAAATAACTTAGAATTATCATATCTCGACTTTAATCATGAATTTGAACAATTAAAGCTATTAAGAGTCACAATTACCATCATTAGGGTTTCAAGGCCCATTAAAGCATATTTATGCACATGAAACTCTAAATTAAACTAATTACGTGCAAAGTTCATCCTTTTTATTCTTAATGTACCTTTTTACAATTAACATGCTAATATCAACTTTAATCATCCATTAAACCCTACTAAATACACTAATCATCTCAAAATAGGGTTTCTTAATTATTAATACATTAAAGTTGATAACTTCCATCACTTTTCGAATTGCAAGAGGAATTATCTTCTAAACATATTTTTAATGGATTCCTCTCATTTTTTTCAGCAATTTTCATATTTTATACATACCAATCTGAGCTACCATTATTTAGTTATAAATTTTGCAAATTGAACTTACTTGAGCCAATGGGAGGATGTCACGTCACCCTTTCCCATGCAACGCGACTTTCTTGGAAACATAACAGATTGACCGTTCTGCCCTTACTTAAGTGGCTAGCGCTGTGTAGCAAGGACATGCAAAAATGTCAGACGTCCCTGGTTCATCTTCTTCCTCACGACCCCTACTTGGTCACCTACTGTACCTACCCGCGGTCCACTTCTTCCCTCCCCTATGGCTCGAGGGTCACCACCCATGGCCGCCCCAGCCTCGCTGCACCTTGGAGCACGCAAGGCGCCCCCAAGGCACGACCAAGATGGTCATTCTCGAGCAAAAATAGCCCACATTTGCTGCCGTGTTTGTTGCAGTTTGCAGACCTATGGCGGGAGTTTCTTGAAGATAAGGGCGGGGTTAAGATAACCGATCCATCCTGGGTTGTCGTGGACGCTTCGTGCTTCCATCAAGACCACAAAACAAACCTTCGCTGCTCTAGGGATAGATCCCTACTCTCGACTAGGGTTCGCATGAAAAGAACAAGGAGGAGAGCATGGGATCTCTCTTGAACTCCAACCCGATGCTCTACCCCTTATATAGGAGAGGGTATCCACACCCTAAGATATCCACCCATGAGTCAAAGAGTTCTTTTCCCAATAGGAACCCAAGTTCCTTCATTACGAAGAAAGCTTCTCTCTCCTAATTACCTCTTTAATATTATTTATCCTTTAGATATTATGAATTCAAAAATTCTCTCACTTATTCTCTTTTATGCTTGACTTTTATCCCATTGGCACAAATTCTATTTTCTTTTAGTAGAAAATACTTCCTTTTTAACAATGCCACCAAATTCATTAATTATACATCACATCATCCTCTTATTTTTTTTATTAATGGTATTTTCTCTTTATTTTTCTCCATTGGGGCTCCTTGGACCCCAAGAAACTCTAATATCTCAAAATCCTTTTTAGTGGATACTCATTATCCTTCTAGATCCATCTATATCCATTATTTCTCATTATCTTGGTTATTTCTTATTAAATATCTCTTTTTAAGGATTTCTCTTTATCTTTCTTTTTATTTTCCTCCTTGGAATCCCTTTTAACATTAGGAATCCTTTGGATACAAAATCCACCAAGGATATCTCAATTATACCTCTTTCCACTTATTTTCCAGATTTTATCATTGTTTTCAATTTCTTTCTTAATAAAGAAATATTTAATTGATCTTTTCTTTTCTTGTTACATTATCTTTGCAACTTTGGACTCCTTGGAACCCAAGGAACCCAAGAGGCACGAAATCCAACTGTGGATTATATTCTTTTGCCTTCTAGAGGTTTCTACATCTTTCTTTTCTCCGTTTTCTTATTTACTTATTTAGTAATGGAGTTTCTCTTGTCTTTTCCTTGTTATTGGGCCCAATAGCCAATAAAGCCCACAAAACAACCAACAAGGCTATTGTAAACGAAATCCTTTTATTCAAAACAAATTATACCATTATTTGTTCAGATATCTTTAATAGGAGAAATTACATTTCTCACCAAAAGAACCCAAAATTTGGGGTTGTAACATCCTTCCCCTCTTATAGGAATTTTGCCCACAAAATTCCATAAAGCAAGCAAACAATCAGGATAAGCCTTTCCTTATATCCATCATGGCTCCCATGTGTCCTCACCCTTTCCATGGTGCTTCCCAAGAACCTTCATCATCTCATATTCTTCCATCTGAGTTCTTTCTTACCTCGGTATATCGTACCCTCATAGGTGACTCAGGACATTTCAGACTCGCATAAAGCTGAATAGGTTCAGGGCTCAACACATGGCTTGGGTACCTCACATAGTTCTCTAGATCAGACTTATGGAACACATTACACATCCTATTATCATGAGGGGTAAGGCTAAACACAACCATCTCCACCATTCCATCTCAAATGGACCCATATATCGGGAACTCAGCTTCCTCAGCTGTAACTTAGAGGGGTTGGATTTTCACATCACATACTTTCCCACAATGAACTGCATGTCAGTATGCTTTGCATCAGCTCACGACTCATGTCGCCCATGGGCTCTCTTTTAGCCATTGTATGATCAAAGCGACTTCATCTACACACACTGTGGTCCTTTCTTGACCTTTGAGAGGTCCCTTCACCAACATCATCTTAATGAAGTGGTAACCAACACAACCTCTCTTGCAGAGCTTCTCTTTATCCCGACACTGGGTATGGTGGTTATCAACACATCTTATAGAGGATAAGAACTGTCTCTAGATATCACCCTGAACGAGCACACATGCTCTCATCAGACCCTCTAGCCTGGATCATATTAACCATTAGTTAGGGGTGATAAACTGTACTAACATCGAGTTTGTCTACTTCCACCTCATGGAAGTGAATCTTTAGGTTATAAAGAACTTTTGAACTCGCATCATGGTGTAGTTGAACTATCTTTCTCCCATATGTAGTTCAACCGGATCCATCCCTTGACAACATTCTTTCTTTCTCGTCATCTAGGTAAGGAGATCTACCATAACCCATATTTCATCTTGACCTTCCTTGGTCTAGGAGAGACTTACCACAACATCCCTAGTGGTGAACTCCCATTCCCTCTCAGGGACTCTTTATCAACTCATTGGGTTACTAGTGGTCGTCCTTCACCTCTTGTCTTGCATGACAAAAAGCAATGTGCAACTTCATATTAAGCATCTCAAGTACTACTGTCACTTACTATCTTCGTAGTACCATGGTGTATGGTGATCTTAACATCATGATCTCCTGTATGTCATGATTCCTCAAGATCGATTCCTCAAAAACCCTAAACCACTCTAATCAGGGTTTTATTTCCTTCTTTTCCAGTGAAGTGTATCTGAGGTTCTACAACCATCCTTTTATTGCATCAAAACCTAGGCTGGCTAACCAATCAACCACTAACTTGTTCAACAGATCTTGTTACATCTGAGTGTTAGCCAAACATATCTTCTTTCTCAAACTTAAAGATAATCTAACAGCCTCTTCTAGCCTCTAGCTAAACTAGACAACTGCATCTCCACCAGAGCATCCATTTCCACCTCATATCCTTATGTGTTAGGTACTATTGAAGACATACACCTCCATGTATTTCACTTATCATCTCATCTCAGACTCTAAGTTTATCTTCATCAAGAAAACTTTGAGCTCATCCTCTTAGTTATCAAACTGAACCTTGTATTACTTGCAAATTCCACATGGCTCATGATAAAACATCCTCACAAGATGATTACCTTAATACTCTTAGTGTTTGCAAACCATCCACACACTATTCACTCCACCAAGGGTATGTTATCATCTCTATCCTCATACCTCATAGCAACGTTCCGGCTCACATCATCTTTATCCTTGGTGTATGGCATGCGTACTGTCCTATCTCTCACTCCCATAAAAAGAGGAAATAAGAATTTGGCTGCAGTCTAAATACAAAGTTCTTCATGTTTAGAGAGTAGAGATGGTACATCCCACCTTGCCAGTACACCTTCAAATCTAAGTTGAAATGCACAACAAACATCTCGATATCAAAGTTGCTTCCATGGAAAATTGGTCTCGAACCTGCTTGGGCCACCACCCAATCTTTGGTCATATCCTCTAGGTCTATAGGGTGCCGAAACTTTTGGGGTCATCCCTCTTCCCTTACCTATCTAGAGAGTGCCCTCCTCATCTGCCCTTTGGGTCCCATGAGTTCATAAAGGTCATCAATCTCCTAACCCATGGCCCTCAGACAATGACAGTTGTTACCTCCCGACCCTATGGTCATGTGCAACTAGGGAGTTAGGCAACTCCTACTTCCATTGGTCTTATCCCTACCTAACCCTAGGATAGACTTAGGATTTCAACATAGTACATATCCAACTTAAAACCTTACCCAAGTCTCCATCATCTCTCTCTACATTCCTGGACTAACTTTCATCCTTTCATAGGGGTCATGGCGACCTTCCTACCTTAGTCAGGCCCCATACTGGTTACCTCCATGGTAGCACATCCACATGCACTTAGAGATGGTTATCTATGGATCTACATGTTCATTCTCATACTATGAACTTTTCACTTAGCTTTTCAAGATCATATGATACCTCTTTAGGTTACCTCCAAAACCAATAGAAACTGGTATATTCTCTACAAAAGGGTCCATCTCCTAGGATGGGAGTGAAAAACCACTAGAGGGGGGTGAATAGGGTTTTATAGATATTTTAATAATAATTCAACCAAATCAAGCAACCACAAAAATATTGGACAAGGGGACAAGGATTTAGAGTGGTTCCAACCTTAGCAAATACTAAGGCAGTCAATCCACTACCCGATTGCTTACCCAACCGGGATTTTGAAAGTACTTAAATTTTATTACCTTGCAAGGATGTTACATAAAATTACAAATACTTTCACCAAACCCTTCAGACAGTCTTCACCTAGAAGTAGTCTCACCAACCTCGAAGTAGCCTTCCTTGAAGTAACCTCAAGCTCCCCCTTGAAGTAGCCTTCCTCTTGAACTAGCTTCCCGTTGAGACAGCCTTCTTGAAGTAGTCCAAAGTCCACCTTCTCCACCTGAGAAGTCAAACCCTCTCCAATCCACAGCCTCCAACCCTAGGAGTAGCAAGGAGAGTACAAACAATATAAAGGAACAAGAAGGAAAAATAGAAATTATAATACCGTTGTAGCACAAGGCTTGATTTCCTATATCAAGCGTTTTGATCTCCTAACCAATGTATATGGAAGTGTAAGTGCAATGGGTAGGAGATGCTAGCCTGTAGGACACGAATTTGGAGCAATGGAAATGTACAACCAATTTTGGAGTTGCTCAATTTCTCACTAGAATGAATAGCCAATTGCAAGTATTATGCTCAAGTGTTGCACAAGTGTGTATATGGTGTCCTAAGGCTTGTCCTATTTATAGGAATGACCTATGAATGCTTAAGGACGTTCTGGACACTTTCTAGGGGGTTCTAAGTGCTCAACTAGCCATTAAGTCTTCATTAGTTGCTTTAACAACGACTAGTTAATTAATCCTGAAAAGTGCAGACAGAGACATTCTCGGTCGAGGAATTGTCGACTGAGATCCCAGTCGGTCGAGGTCTTTGTCGACCGAGGGACTGTCTGGAGCAAGCGTATGTAATGTTCTGATCCAACTCCCAACTACCTTGTCTGTTGTGTCTAATGGCTACCTGGGTCATTCTCGGTCGAAGAGTTTGTCGACCGAGAGTGTCTCGGTCGAGAAGTTTGTCGACTGAGAATGACTCTGTTTCAATGTTTTAAACTAAGTATTAAGTGTGTGTATGAGTGTGCAGTTGCTACCTATCTTGGTTAAAGCATAAGCCTCCAAGAAGGTGGGAACACGATCAAATCAAAAGTGGGAAGCAATATCTTGGAGTTGGATTGGAGAAAATTGAGTATGAGTGAGGTCAGGAGATGGTGAAGGTGGAATTTGATAGTAATTGTAGGATGGATTGTATGGGTTTAGCATGCCAGGATTAAGTGAATAAGGATATTCATCAGGTTGTTCAGGAGAAAGGGCTTGCATCCTTTGATTTAAATAAGATATGGCACGATGATTGTAATCCAATTGCCTACTTAGGTGATATTGGGAACCAACAATGTATGTAAAAGTGTTTGTGATAGGATCATGAGGTAGGCTAGTAGGAGGAGGTGGTGGAGGTATGTCTTGAGTGGATGGCTCCCCTTCAGTCCTAGCCCTCTTGTGTCCAAAATCGATCCCCATCTTCTCTACTATATTTTTACTTATCTTTTGGGGTTTCCTATCCCATGTATAACCTAGGTCCTCAATGTTCTTCTTAAGAAAATGTTGAGTAATTTGGCAAACAAAACCGGCATAAGGTGGATTGCCAGAGAATTCAACCATATTCTTAAGAATGAGACTAATGAAATTGATGGGGATACCTTTTAGGATGGCATAGATAAGGTACATGCAAAAAGTAGGTACTTCATATTTATTTTCCCTAGGATAGATATTTGTGGCAACAATGAGGTTTACTATCCTAGCTTCAGGTTTTAAATTAATGGCATAATATGTACCCCTATCTTCATGAAAAGTAGTATTTTATAGAGAAATGGCTCTTTTAATGTCACTTAAACTAGTGGTAGTGTCATCTTGAGAAAGCTTATTTAGTGAATTTCCAGTGGTGAGATTAATAAACTCTTTATATTCTTCTATATATATGTTAAGCATGCTAAGAATGCCCTCCTCAGAAAAATGAAATCCATACCCACTAACCATAGAAGAGAAGGAATCATGGTCAGGATGTGGGGCTAGTTTGGCATAGAATTCATTAACTACTTGTGAGGAGCAGGAATGGAAGGAAGGATTCAGAAATTCAGACATATGTTGCACCTCAAAGATTTCCTCAAGATCAACAATGTTGTGGAAGTCCATGACGTCGACCGACCATCGTGGAAGAGGGGTCCTTGAGGATAGCCTGAGGTAGCAATCGCCGACAGCTACGTCATTGAATGGAACGTCGTTGATGAACGACAACGTCGGGGAGACTGTCCTTCCCTTCCTAGCCGTGACTTGCTTCTTTCCATGTGATGATGAGGAAGCCAACTTGTTGCTTTGAAGTGGAGAAGAATCAAGGCAAGATTTGGGTGTATAGAAGCTAAAAATTCGTATTAGAATGCACTAGAGAAGAGCTAGAGAAATGAGAATGTGAGTTTGTGAAGAATGGGGTCGTTTTGGGCTCTATTTATAGCAAAACAGAACCCATTTCGGTCGACAATTTATCGACCGATGACCACAACGGTCATTTCTACAGACGCTCATCTCGGTCGTCCAACGGTCAATCGGAAATTAGCCGTTGCATTTTTAAAAAAAATTATATTTTAATCAGAAGATTGCCTTTTAATTCACGCGAATGGGGGTTCACAAGGTTGGCCTCAGTCGACAATTTTATCGACCGATGTTGACTCGGTCAAACATTTTGTCGACTGGGAATATGTCTGGATTCGACTATACAACATTGACTTGGTGAGTATCGGTCGATAAGTATAATCAACCGAGATGTCTTCGGTTGACGAATTCATCGACCGAGTATGCCTCGATCAATATTTTTGCTGATCGACGAAATTGCTGTGGATGAAATTTTGAGCTAGTTTTTAATGCAAGTGAGAGACTATATTTGTAAAGCACATATGTATAACTTCTAGGGGAGTGATAGTGTAATCATTTTCTAAGATATTTGAACAATTCTAAGGTCATAGCTAGTTTTTAAGATTTGATTTTGACCTTTTATTAGAGCTTTTGCACTAAAATCATGTTTTCAATATGATGAATCAAGATACTAAGATTAGTGCAATAAAATGATTTACAAATAAGCATTTTGTCAGGCTTATTTTAGGTCGACCTTGACTTTGACCATAGCGCCCCTTGGTCAAACTTGATTTCAACCAAGAGGCAATTTTCTGCAGATTTCCAATTTGGACACTTATATGTGAAGTATAATTTCTACATATTTTCAATTTAAAAATGCATTTGTGCCATAAAGTTTATGCAAAATGGCATCTTCATATGATCTCAATCAAAATGATCACAAACAATATCCATTCATGGTTTGTAAATATAGATCAAAGATTATTTTAGACAAACCAGTAAAACATAATGATCATGGCACAATGATTATGATAGAATAGTAGAAGTATATCCACAATACAATGATCAAAATAGAAGCATATAATTGCATAAAATACAATGAAATTTAAACTAAATTTCAATACACATGGTTCCTGTATGGATAAACTTAGGAAAAACATGTGGATTATGATAAAATAGTAATTCCATGGTTCATAATTGTCAGTTTTAAGCCAATCCATGTGGAGGATAAACCAAAACAATCTCATTCAGGTTCATAAGTTTTCAATTTTAAGACAAACCATGTAACTGAATATGCTTAATATACTTTTTCAATCAATGAATAAGGTTTGTTCAAAATCAGTCTTCATATAACACTTTTGCAATATGTTTAAGGGTTTCATATTCATAATGTTATACCTTAATTCATGATGCAAAAAGATCAATATGTCTTGTTTCAAAGATGGTCTCCAAGATTTATTCTTGATTTTCATATTAAATCAATCATTAATAACAAATTGATAGAAAACTAGATTAATTGAAAACAGGTTCAACAGAACTTGATTCGGTCAAAATGTTTGTCGACCGAATTTATCTCTGTCGACGTTTTTCTCGACCGAGAATGCTACTATTTGTACATGTTTTATCAGATATGTTGCAAACTTGAAAATAGTAACCTGCTCAGTCGATTATTTCTCGACCGGCAGTGTGCTCGGTCGAACAGTTTCTCGACCGAGAATGTTTCTGTACTGTTTTTTAGTAATTGTTTTACAAGTAAATCATAGGTCATTTTCAATTCAATTATGAAATTTGAAAACTCAGTCTAGTTGAGATAAAACATATGAATATCAAAGTAACATTTAGATCAAATATCAACTAATCATATTCAAATCTTTATGTTTTGAGGACCTTAATTAAGACAAATTTTCAAAAATGTGTCTCTGCAGATTTGTTTAAAATGTATATTTTCAAGTTAGAAATTTTAATTACTTGAATCAATTTGTTATCTCATTATGTTTAGTTGAGATAGACATAGAGATATACAAGTTAGAGTCTTTGGTCATATCTCAACTTAATTTTGTTCATTTAGTTTGGGGGTTTTGGAACCCATACTAACTCAACATCCTTTTTCTTGTAAGGACATGAGAAAGAATAATGTCCAAGACGCAAAAAATAATGGCAACATATAGAATAAACCTCATATCTCTTTCTATGATTTTGTTCTAGGTTGTTCTTGGGTACATATGTATATTTGCCTCTAGATACATACATAGATTGATTCTCTGGCACTTGTGCCTTTCTCCAACTAGGTTTTTGGTAAGATTTTCCTTTAGGCTTATAACCTAGTCCTCTCCTTCCAATTTGACGATAAGAATCATTTAAGATTTTATCAAGAGTATCATTGTTACTCAAGCTACTAACTTCTTGTTGCAGCTTAATAATCTCATCCATTCTCTTCTTGATATCTAACTTTGCTTGATCTAGATTAGATAACAAAGAATTTCTTTCTTTCACAATAATATAATAATCTAGATGTGTACATAAAACATGTTGTTTTTGAAGATCATTTACTTGAGTTTGCAAGTTTATCTTTTCTAGGGAGAGAAGATTGCAATTTGCTTCTACTGATTTCAGCTTAATATCATGATCTTCAATAGCCTTTTCGAGATCTTCATTTTCAGATGTGAGAGCAAGAAGTTTGGCATGTAACTCATCATTTACTTTATTTGATTTCTTTAATTTCTTCTTGCACTCAATATATTTTTCATGTGTTTCTTGAAGACTAGTAATTAAATCTTCTTTAGGTAAATAAAAAAGGCTTACCTCTTCTTCTTCTTCTTCTTCACTTATTATAGAAATAAGGCACTCTTATGCACATCTTCCTTCTTTGACCTCCATGGACAGCTAGGTGTCGTGTGCCTTGTTCCTAAGCACCAATTGCAACTTGTTGAAGATTGGTCCATGCTTTTCCTTTGCTTGCGATTGTAGACACCACCACCCTTCATTCTTCAAGACTCGATTAGAGATCCTTGAAGCCTGCTCTGATACCAATTGAAAAACCACTAGAGGGGGGGTGAATAGGGTTTTATAGATATTTTAATAATAATTCAACCAAAGCAAGAAACCACAAAAATATTCGACAAGGGGACAAGGATTTAGAGTGGTTCCAACCTTAGCAAATACTAAGGCAGTCAATCCACTACCCGGTTGCTTACCCAACCGGGATTTTGAAAGTACTTAAATTTTATTACCTCGCAAGGATGTTACATAAAATTATAAATACTTTCACCAAACCCTTCAGAAAACCTTCACCTAGAAGTAGTCTCACCAACCTCAAAGCAGCCTTCCTTGAAGTAACCTCAAGCTCCCCCTTGAAGTAGCCTTCCTCTTGAAGTAGCTTCCTATTGAGACAACCTTCTTGAAGTAGTCTAAAGTCCACCTTCTCCACATGAGAAGTCAAACCCTCTCCAATCCGCAGCCTCCAACCCTAGGAGTAGCAAGGAGAGTACAAACAATATAAAGGAACAAAAAGGAAAAATAGAAATTACAATATCGTTGTAGCACAAGGATTGATTTCTTATATCAAGAATTTTGATCTCCTAACCAATGTATATGGAAGTGTATGTGCAGTGGGTAGGAGATGCTAGCCTATAGGACACGAATTTGTAGCAATGGAAATGTATAACCAATGTTGGATTTGCTCAATTTCTCACTAGAATGAATAGCCAATTGCAAGTATTATGCTCAAGTGTTGCACAAGTGTGTATATGGTGTCCTAAGGCTTGTCCTATTTATAGGAATGGCCTATGAATGCTTAAGGACGTTCTGGACACTTTCTAGGGGGTTCTAAGTGCTCAACTAGCCGTTAAGTCTTCATTAGTTGCTTTAACAATGGCTAGTTAATTAATCCTGAAAAGTGCAGACAGAGACATTCTCGATCGAGGAATTGTCGACTAAGATCCCAGTCGGTTGAGGTCTTTGTCGACCGAGGGACTGTCTAGAGCAAGTGTATGTAACGTTCTGATCCAACTCCCAACTACCTTGTCTGATGGGTCTAATGGCTACCTGGGTCATTCTCGGTAGAAGAGTTTGTCAACCGAGAGTGTCTCGGTCGAGAAGTTTGTCGACCGAGAATGACTCTGTTTCAATGTTTTAAACTAAGTACTAAGTGTGTGTATGAGTGTGCAGTTGTGACACTATTGTGGGGGATGACCTATCTAAGTGTTGTGATTGACAAGGGAAGAATTAAACGCTTGATTTACATGATATCTAAGTACTTGTACATTATATACTTGTACAAGTTTTTACATTTGATTACAATCATGAATTAAAGCAATTTGAGCATATAGATCTTCCAAGTTGTTTGTCATCCACCTAATTCCTGCAACACTCAAATAGAACGTTAGATCCACAAGAATGAAATGTTTTTCATCATCGAAACAAAGGGATTATAATAATGTCCAATTTAGCCAATAGGGAGGAAACTACATTTTGGTAACAAAGGTCACAAACTTCCTTATGTCTAGGGTTTACATCCACATGAGCATGCTTAGCCCTAGCAAGCTACTAAGGCACAAGCAGACCACCTACTAAACCCTGCTAGGTCACACTTGTTCTCATCCTTGACATTGGATCAAGATCATATCTTCCCATGTCATCAACTTAGTTGTGAGGGGTTCATAACATACCTTAAACTTAAGGGGGTTTCCCCTTCCTCTAGACACGAGGAGTACTATGCTCGAATCTATAAAAACTCAAATCTCATCATGAGCATCAGGTAAACCACTTCCCCTCATAGGCCTAGGAACCCTAGGTTCACTTTTATGACGTCCAACTACCTGCTCATCCTTCTACTTGAACAACACTTCAGAGTGGAGTCCTCCTCAAGGAGAACCAACAAGGTATAAGGTCTCACAACCTGCTACTAAACATCTTCAGGTCTAAGGAACTCTTATACCATAGGCACATAAGTATCAGAAGCATCATCCTCTCTCTAGGGTTTGGTTCCTCCAAAGGCAACCAAGATACCAACAGCCTCTAGGGATCATGCATGAGGCAACCACTATCATCTACTGAGGTCACCTCATCCTCAACTCTCAATGTTCCTCAAATCATGGAGTCTAGGCTTCCAACCTTCTTGCTTGAGTTCTTCTCTCTCTCTAGGATAACTCCACATCCAACCTTACTACTAGAGGTCCTCTCTCCATGAAGGATTAATCTCACAAGCATACCTCTACGTGGGTGAAGCCTATGCTTAAGACTTATGTTTGCTTAAGGTTATCCATGGCCCTTTATGCTTATGTCATAATACATCCATCATGTCCTTTTGGCCTTGGTTTTAACCTACTGCTCATACTACTGATGTACTCTGGGTGCATAGTTTGCCATGCTCATATAAGCTCATGGGGTTTCCATAGGTTCTTCTATAACCTCATCAATGAAGGTGCTATCCTTCACTCAAACATGCATGACCCTTCCCAGGGTTGGGTTGCTAAAGGTACTAGGTCATCCAACCTCTCATGGCTCATATGGGCTTCCAAAGCATGTCCACACACACCTAGTCTATCAAGACATCTAACTCATCGTGTCATCTCTCTCTCTAACCACCACTTAGGGTTAGGGTTAGCATCATCCTCAAAGGATATGTCGGGTCTCTACTAACAATGGAGGTCTCTACCTCTAAGACTAGCTTTCTCCACTCATCCTCCTGACAAGGAGGTCTAGCTTTAGGTCTCTCCTGAGGGCATGACAACTTATGTCATACGACCTAAGCATGTATCTATTCTTTAGTTTATGCTTAATCTATTAAGCTTATGTCCATGACATCTTATTTACATGCTTTTCATTACTTTGGTGGAGGATTCCTTAAACCTTATCAACCTTACCTATCCCTCAAGAGGGTGAGGAAAAGAGAGAAAACCCTAATCCTTAAGGTCCTTAACAGCTTTTTGTGACACACCGATCACAAAAACATGATTTACTTAAGCGAAACCGTTCGTTAGCAGTGGATTACTGAAAATCACTAAAAATTAAAACCTTTTTCAAAGAGATCCACAAAGGACAACTCTTTCGAAAAGAACCAAAGTAATTTGATTTCATTCTATTTCACTAGTACATATTGTGTATCATTTCATCTCAAGGATTATAACATCAAATGTTCTATTAAACTGTATACTGACAACATGAGAACATTGAGACATCAAGACAAAATCTCAGATCGATTCATTAAAACCAACTATAGACTCTAAGGACCTGAGAGTACAAAGACGACACATAGGACTCTATTCACACATATACAAAACTTGATAGCCAGTGTCTTCACCTGAGAATTCACTGCTATTCCTAGTGTTGCTGCTATCCTTCACCTACTGAAGGGTTCCTTCCTCCTTATTTGCGTCCAACTAAAAATGTGGATTCCACGGGGGTGAGACAATTGTAAATTGCCCCAACGAGAGATATAACTCTTTGCCAAAACATTATTATTGCAGTTATTGAATTAACACTGAGTAGAGGAATTATATATTTAATAGTAGATAGAGCAATGTCTAAATAGATTAAAGCAATATTCTTATTCTGAGCATTTCAGCTATAACTTGATAAGACAGCATGATACTTATTTAGTGAGGAATTAAAGCACATGTATAACATTTAACCTTCTAGGATATGCTAAGCAGAGTAACATCAACCTTCTCGGTCAGTACGAGATTATATGGCAGAGACATCACATATCAAACTACAATTAGCTTGCCATGGTATATTGACATCTTTTCTATAGAGTCATAGCCGTAGCATATACTCACTTCAGGCTTAGATCACACAACTAATGCTTGGTATTGTATTTTGGAGTCATGGCCTGTAGCCATACCCTTTTTATGAAGTATTGGGATCTTAATCCATCGTCTCATCAGGTACATTTTTATTTCTTAACAAGTTCATCATCTTGATTATAGAATATGGGTATTCAGACCCTCAATTCATCATAGAATACTTGTTACCACTTATTAGGTAACTTAATACCTTCAGGTCATCTGACCAAGGTAATCATGATTCTTGCTACACAAGCATTCCACATAGTTCACAAAGCTCATCTCACCTCTTGTTACCCCTTAACAGGAAACAAGGCATATTATGTCTTATGAAGTCCATAAACAATTTCAATAATTAAAACATCATATGGCACACAAGGCTCATTAATTTCAGGTTACCTCTCACTAAGCAACAAAGCATATGAAGGCTTATAAGGCCTATAAAACATTTTCAATATACAGAGCATCATAGCCCATACCTGGCTATGCTCATCATCTCAACATACCTGCATGATTAGTACTCATGATAACAATTATATCCATTATATATCAGTACCATGCAATACAAGGGTTTTCTTATTACATTCATAACTCATCACTCTGCATTTGAGCTTCACATAGGATCACTCTATGTTAGGACTTCACATAGCATCACCCTGTATTAGGATTTCACATTGCGTTACCTTGTGTTAGGGTTTCACATAGCATTACCCTATATTAGGGTTTCACATACATTACCTTGTGTTAGGTTTTCACATAACATTACCTTGTGTTAGGGTTTCACATAGATTAGGGATAAGATGCACTATTCACATTAGATTAGGGTTTATCATGTCCGTTTACCCAAATTAGGGTTTATTGTAACATTACATAACATCACCCTGGATTAGGGTTTTGTATCACATTCATCACCCTATATTAGGGATTTACACATCATTACCCTAAATTAGGGTTTCACTCAGAATTGCCCTGAATTAGGGTTTCTCATGTCATTATCCTATATTAGGGTCACATCATTCCCCTATATTAGGGTTTCACTCAGTATTGCGCTAAATTAGGGTTTCTCATGTCATTATCCGATATTAGGGTCACATCATTCCCCTAGATTAGGGTGTCATTCAGTATTGCCCTAAATTAGGGTTTAAGTTCATTAGTCAACTCAATTAGGATTTTATGATCTCTTTATCAAGGATCATACCCTAATTATATATCCCATTCATTTTGAATGTGTTGGGCCTGATTGCTACATGATTATTATACATGTATGAATTTCTCTTTCTCATCCTCTCTAGGATGTTCTCTACTCCAATCTTAATCAAATTGAGTCTATTCTTTATTCAAATACATGTAATTAGGGTTATCATAATGTATTGGAATATTGCATTAATATGCATCAAAGGTTAACCCCACTAAGGATACCAATCACTCTAGTACCTTAAAGGTACAACCACTGTAATCATCATTGATTTTCATCATAAATAATCTAGTAGTTGATTGACCTTCAATCACCTTAGACATCCAAATGGTTTTGATTAATTAAATCCCAAATAGTCTTGGTCACTTAGACCCTAAACGATATTGACCAATTAGACTCCAAACGGTCTTGCTAAAATAATCTCCAAATGGTCTAAGACCGTTTAGACCTCCAAATGGTCTTGATTACATTGGCCATCCAATTGGTTTGAAACCGTTTAACCAAATCAAGTTGAAACTGATTGAACATATAAAACTGTTTGGACAAAACATTTTGAAACCAAATGAACTTGGGTCTCCAAACGGTCTTGAGACCATTTGATCCCAAATGATCTTGAGACCGTTTGGACTCAAACGGTCTTAAGACCGTTTGTTCCAAACCCTCTTAAAATCGAATGGACCAAAAATATATCCATCAACTAAATCGATTTTAGGGTTTCACCTATTTAATCCACCTATCAATTGAAACATTGAATTAACCTCAATTGAACCATTAAATCACCCTTCAATTAAACCATCAATTAGGGTTTTAAATTTAATAAACCATCAATTAGGGTTTTAACCTAATTGAATTAGGGTTTGAAATCGAGATACCTTCAATTGTTGACATTGTAGGACTAATTCTATTGAAATCATTGAATCACCACTTAGCCATGTCATAACCTGACCTCAAATGGTCTTGAGGTCGTTTGGTTAACCTACAAATAGTCTTGAGACCGTTTGACTAATCCCATCATTGAAATTTGTGAAATTCAATTAGGGTTTGCATCATAAAATCGATCATCAATTGAGCTATTGATTGTATTTCAATTTGATATCACTGGATCTTCAACGATCTAATCATACTTCATCATAGACTTCCAAATGGTCTTAGTTGACCTCCAAACGGTCTTGAGACCATTTGGGTGACCTCCAAATAGTCTTGAGACTGTTTGGGTTAGTCAACCCAAAAATTAAATCAATCAATTGAGAATTTCAGCACTCAACCCGATTAGGATTTGATACTTGATGGACCTTTAACTGATGAACCCTTTGAAACCAATGGATTTAATGGGTCATTAACCATAAAAATCAGCATATGAACTCCAAATGGTCAACTATGGTAAACTATTCCAAATGGTTTTGAAACCGTTTGGTTTCAAACGGTTTGATGAAACCGTTTGGCTAACTTTATTGAAACCGATTGGACTCAAAATTTGAAACCGTTTGCAATAGATATTTGTGGAGGTGTGTGTTTATGATGATTTCATCATCATCAATCTATAAACCCACTAAGCTTTCTATGATTTTCATGGTGATTTCATGAATCAATCAAATAAAATTTCGAGAATGAAGAAAGGATCAACAATTGATAGATGTATAAAATCAATAATAACATTCAAGGGTTCAAGTTATATAACCCGCCTTCAATTGAGCTTCAAAACTTCAACCTCCAAGTCTTTAATGATGAAAGCAACACCTTACACTATCCCAAGCTCGTCCTTAAGCTTTGAGTGAAAAGGAATGGCTAGAATTGAAGATGGAATGGAGATAAGAAGAAATCATACATTGATTTTCGATTTCCACCATGGAATCAAGGTGAAAAGAGGTCATGGAGCTTACCAATAGGTTGGGGGTCGTCCTCCTGATCGTCCAAAGCTCCCTTGGTCGTTTTGCAAGCAAAGAGTGGAAGTGGTTTCGAAAAAGCCTCTCAATTGAGTTGTAAAAGGTGTTTTTAAAGGAAATTCAATGAGAGAGAAAATATTTTATAAAATCCTTTTAATTCCAAAATTGGTTCCACCTCTCCCCCATTAATTCCTTGCATGCAAAGCCATATTCCCCTCCTTCGAATTCCTCTTCATTATCCATGAATTAAGGAAAAGCAAATTAAGCACATTAAATCATATAATACTAATATCCCATTTGTAGTGGATATTACTTTTGATTTAACTAATGTGAGTGGGTTCTCCACTCACTTTGATATTTTCGTGCCTTTGCAAGGCACATTCTCGTCCAAACTTATCTATTTTTAACCATTACCATTTTTGTTGAAGGGAACTTCGATTAACATATTTATTTTTGCATTAATTTGAAGTAAAGTTCCAATTATGCTTAAATCTTGATTATTTTAATATCAAGATTCTCTTTCTTCCAAAATGATTCAAATGAGGCGCCCCTCTCAAATTAATTTATCTACATGATGTCAAGGTTCATGAGGGACCCTCTTGAAGTGGTATTTTTCATATTGAATCCTAGATTTTGGGTAAATTGCACATTACACCAAAACTAGGTTTTAATGCACAAACATTTCTCAACATGCTCTTTCTTTTTATTCATGCCCCTACAAGCCATACCTCTACATCATTCTCATTCCTATTATGCTTCAATACTAGAGGAACATTTCACCATGTAACATTTGCAATTTAACCCCTCAACTTGGGTGATTTTCACTTTAGCCCAAAACAAGTAAAACATTATTTCAACATTATTCAAAAGGACTAAAATTGAAATATAAGTTCCTCTCGAGCCTTAATTACTTATCAAGATATAATAGGAAGCATATAATCAACTTTATTAAGAAAAATATCTAGGTTTAAGCATAACCCAGGTCAGGGATGTTACAAATTATAAACCCCTAACAAGGATTTCGTCCCCGAAATCCCAAGAAAAGGAGAGACAGATTTTATTCATTTATCATACCATCAAGTCTCCACATAACATCTTAATGTCATGGAGATACCATAGATCTTTAATCCACACAAATATCTTCCACACAGGGTTATTCTACAGAAATATTTTTAGCTTGATAAACTTTTCCACCAATTACAATGGTTCCTTCCATTAGTTCAACCTTATCAATGCTTTTGTTTATGCAGAGCATAAACCCCTAACATATGATGTCCATATTATTTTATGTAACTAGATTGATTTCACAGTTGGCCAATATAGGTAACCAACATAAATCATCTATTATTTCTCAAGTACCATAATCCTTACTTTGGTATTCATCATATGTGTTGAGAACACATCTCATTTTTATCATATTCATTTATCTATTGTTACCACCGAAGGTATGCATGCACAAGGTATTTCTTTTATTTTAGGATATTGCTTGTTCCATTTATCATTACCGTGGAACCAAAGTCCAAAGCAAGCTAATACTTCTCTAAGTATCCATCAACGGATTATTTCTAATCCATGTACATCAAATGTCATAATACTTACTTGATTGTCATGTTAATGGAAGGAAGTAACATAAAAGAACATACTCGTATCATTACCCAAGGTTGTTTATCAAAGGGGAAACATATATATTTAACATAGGTAATCCACTCAGCAATCCTTTATTTGTATGGGAAAGTTCACTTAGCAAACCCTATGTGGTTGGGAAAGTTCACTTAGCAATCCCTAATTCGTTGGGAAAGTTCACTTAGCAATTCCTCATTAGTTGGGAAAGTTCACTTAGCAATCCCTATGTAATTAGGAGAGTTCACTCAGTAATTCCTATGTAATTGGGAAAGTTCACTCAGCAATCCCTATGTAATTGGGAAAGTTCACTCAGCAATCCCTATGTTATTGGGAAAGTTCACTCAGCAATCCCTATGTAATTGGGAAAGTTCACTTAGCAATCCCTATATAATTGGGAAAGTTCACTCAGCAATCCCTATGTAATTGGGAAAATTCACTTAGAAATTCCTCATTAGTTGGGAAAGTTCACTTAGCAATCCCTATGTAATTGGGAAAGTTCACTTAGCAATCCCTATATAATTGGGAAAGTTCACTCAACAATCCCTATTTGGTTTCATTATACTCTCTAGATTGTTTCAGAATGACTACTTGATCAGAGTAATGAGAAAGATAACAATCTAAGAGTTCCATACTTTCCCTATCTCCAATAATCATATACCTGGCCAGGGTATACAAGTATTAAGATTAGGTAGTATGCACTTTATTTACTATCATGTTCCTCACTTTTCATATCATTATACACACATGATTTTTCATTCCTGGATTTTCTTTAGGCATCACTTCTATATCTCATCTTTTATCACACAGATAAGAGAGATTATAAAGCATTTTAAGGAATACTGAGTAAAATGTAAATTCTCATCTTCCTTGTGTCCTTATAGGACTAGTTAGAGGAAGTTCAAAAACAAATACTTTCTTATTTTTAACACATAGAATCATGAGATGAAATATCAGAATGAATATATTTCATCTGACCTATCACAACCTGAGGGTTGACTATTGCATCAGATTGATTCATTGCATAGAACCTCACAGTTGCTTGTTGTTGACCCTGTGCTTGATTGTTAGGTGTTGATGAACCAGCTTGGGGCGCTTGTGCACGTCCTCTATTGTTACTAGAAAACTGCCTCCTCTGAAAGCCTTGTTGACTCTGCCTTGGGGGTAGAGTCACCATTGAATTCCCGTCTGGACAATCCTTTGCTAGATGTCTAGGTTGTCTACATTGGTAACAGACCCTGGTCATAAAATAGGGTTTGTGAGATCCAGTCACCGATGTTGATGCTATTCTGGGGGATCTACTTGGAGAAATAATACGGTCCCTACCCCTACTTGACGTCCATTGCGTCTGGGTGTTGAATATCGATGGTGCTGCCGATGCAGAAAATATCGACTTCTTAAAACTTTTGGATCTTTGTCCTTGAAACTGAGTGTATACCTTCTTACCACTGGTCTGTCGTTTCTCAATTTCATAACTTTCTATCCTCCTTACCGACTCCACAAAAGTGGCAAACCTCTCCCTATTCTCCAAAGCAGACACAAGAGTTTTTAGTTCATCATTCAACCCCTTCTCAAAATGCTGAATTCTTTCCTCATCATTAACTGCCATATGCGGACAAACCGCAACTACTCCATGAACTTAGCTTCATACTCGCTAGTGTTCATCTATCCTTGTCTGATCCTCTCAAATTGAGAGATCTTCTCATCAGATACGTCTTAGGGAAGTATCTACTGATGAATTCTCGTCAGAATTCTTCCCATTCAACCTCAACACCTGACCTTTTATCTTCTTCTATAATCCACCAGTGACCATCACTCCCTTTTAGGAGGTACACTGCATGTCTTATCTTCTGGGCTTCAGGAATACCAAGGATCCTGAAAGCCTTCTCCAACTCCGTCAGCCACAAATCAACATCTACTGGATCATATGTTCCAACATAATCTATGGCTCCAACCCGGAAAAGTCTCTCAAAAGTCTTACCAGCTCCCTGTTACTCATTATGGGTTGGTGCCCTAGGTGTAGGTGGTGGCATCCTGTCCACCATGTGTGTCATGGTCACCATAAACTGGCCAAACAGGGTATGGAAGGCTGGATTTTCTATCATAGCTGGGTCAAACTGGGGATGTTCAGGTACTGGCTCCTCCCTAGCTTGATCCCTTGCACCTCCTCCTGGTGTAGCAATGCTGCTCTCAGCAACATGTTCTTCATGTGATCTAGACATCTTCAAGTTCTTCTTCTCCTATGTGAGCAGAAGATACTATCAGATAAACTGGAAGATACTTAGAACATACTCAACAACCTTAATCCTATGTCTCTGTAGACTCAGCAAACCTAGAGCTCTGATACCACTAAATTGTGACACACCAATCACAAAAACATGATTTACTTAAGCGAAAGCATTCGTTAGCAGCGGATTACTAAAAATCACCAAAAATCAAAACCTTTTTCGAAGAGATCCACAAAGGACAACTCTTTCGAAAATAACCAAAGTAATTTGATTTCATTCTATTTCACTAGTACATATTGTGTATCATTTCATCTCAAGGATTACAACATAAACTGTTCTTTTAAATTGTATACAGACATCATAAGAACATTGAGGCATCAAGCCAAAATCTCAGATCGATTCATTAAAACCAACTACGGACTCTGAGGACCTGAGAGTACAGAGACGACACATACAAAACTTGATAGTCAGTGTCTCCACCTGAGAATTCACTGCTATTCCTAGTGTTGCTACTATCCTTCACCTACTGAAGGGTTCCTGCCTCCTCATTCGCGTCCACCTAAAAATGTGGATTCCACGGGGGTGAGACAATTGTAAATTGCCCCGGCGAGAGATATAACTCTCCGCCAAAACATTATTATTGTAGTTATTGAATTAACATTGAGCAGAGGAATTACATATTTAATAGTAGATAGATCAATGTCTAAATAGATTAAAGCAGTATTCTTATTCTGAGCATTTTAGCTATACCTTGATAAGTCAACATGATACTTATTTAGTGAGGAATTAAAGCACATGTATAACATTTATCCTTCTAGGATATGCTAAGAAGAGTAACATCAAACTTCTCAGTCAGTACGATATTATATGGCAGAGACATCACGTATCAAACTACAATTAGCTTGCCAGGGTATATTGACATCTTCACTATAGAGTCATAGCCATAGCATATACTCACTTCAGGCTTAGATCACACAACTAATGCCTGGTATTGTATTGTGGAGTCATGGCCTGTAGCCATACCCTTTTTATGAAGTATTGGGATCTTAATCCCTCATCGCATCATGTACATTTTTATTTCTTAAGAAGTTCATCATCTTGATTATAGAATATGGGTATTCAGACCCTCAATTCATCATAGAATACTTGTTACCACGTATCAGGTAACTTAATACCTTAAGGTCATCTGGCTAAGGTAATCATGATTCTTGCTACACAAGCATTCCACATAGTTCACAAAGCTCATATCACCTCTTGTTACCCCTTAATAGGCAACAAGGCATATTATGGCTTATGAAGCCCATAAACAATTTCAATAATTAAAACATCATATGGAACACATGGCTCATTAATTTCAGGTTACCTCTCACTAAGCAACAAATCATATGAAGGCTTATAAGGCCTATAAAACATTTTCAATATACAGAGCATCATAGCCCATACCTGGCTATGCTCATCATCTCAACATACCTACATGATTAGTACTCATGATAACAATTATATCCATTATATATCAGTACCATGCAATACAAGGGTTTTCTTATTACATTCATAAGTCATCACTCTGCATTTGAGCTTCACATAAAATCACTCTGTGTTAGGACTTCACATAGCATCACCCTGTATTAGGATTTCACATAGCATTACCTTGTGTTAGGGTTTCACATAGCATTACCCTATATTAGGGTTTCACATAGCATTACCTTGTGTTAGGGTTTCACATAGCATTACCTTTGTTTAGGGTTTCACATATCATTACCATGTATTAGGGTTTCACATAGCATTACCTTGTGTTAGGGTTTCACATAGCATTACCATGTATTAGGGTTTTACATAGCATTACCCTATATTAGGGTTTCACATAGAATTACCATGTATTAGGGTTTCACATAGTATTACCTTGTATTAGGGTTTATTATATCCTATTACCCAATTTACGGTTAGGATGCACTATTCACATCAGATTAGGGTTTATCATGTCCTATTGCCCAAATTAGGGTTTAGCGTAACATTACATAACATCACCCTGGATTAGGGTTTTGTATCACATTCATCACCCTATATTAGGGATTTACACATCATTACCCTGAATTAGGGTTTCACTCAGAATTGCCCTGAATTAGGGTTTCTCATGTCATTATCATATATTAGGGTCACATCATTCCCCTAGATTAGGGTTTCACTTAGTATTGCCCTAAATCAGGGTTTCTCATGTCATTATCCTATATTAGGGTCACATCATTCCCCTAGATTAGGGTTTCACTCAGTATTGCCCTAAATTAGGGTTTAAGTTCATTAGTCAACTCAATTAGGGTTTTATAATCTCTTTATCAAGGATCATACCTTAATTATATATCCCATCATTTTGAATGTGTTGGGCCTGATTGCTACATGATTATTATACATGTATGGATTTCTCTTTCTCATCCTCTCTAGGATGTTCTCTACTCCAATCTTAATCAAATCGAGTCTATTCTTTATTCAAATACATGTAATTAGGGTTATCATAATGTATTGGATTATTGCATTAATATGCATCAAAGGTTAACCCAACTAAGGATACCAATCACTCTAGTACCTTAAAGGTACAACCACGGTAATCATCATTGATTTTCATCATAAATAATCAAGTAGTTGATTGGCCTTCAATCACCTTAGACATCCAAACAATTTTGATTAATTAAATCCCAAATAGTCTTGGTCACTTAGACCCTAAATGATCTTGACCAATTAGACTCCAAACAGTCTTTCTAAAATAACCTCCAAATGGTCTAAGACCGTTTAAACCTCAAACGGTCTTGATTACATTGGCCATCAAATCGGTTTTAAACCATTTTGCCAAATCAAGTTGAAACCGATTGAACATATAAAGCCGTTTAGACAAAACATTTTGAAACCGAATGAACTTGGGTCTCCAAATGGTTTGAGACCGTTTGGTCCCAAACGGTCTTGAGACCATTTGGACTCAAACGGTCTTAAGACCGTTTGGTCCAAACCCTCTCAAAACCGAATGGACCAAAAATATATCCATCAACTAAATTGATTTCAGGGTTTCACCTATTGAATCCACCTATCAATTGAAACATTGAATTAACCTAATTGAACCATTAAATCACCCTTCAATTGAACCATCAATTAGGGTTTTAAATTTAATAAACAATCAATTAGGGTTTTAACCTAATTGAATTAGGGTTTGAAATCGAGATACCTTCAATTGTTGACATTGTAGGACTAATTCTATTAAAATCATTGAATCACCACTTAGCCATGTCATAACCTGACCTCAAACGGTCTTGAGGTCATTTGGTTAACCTCCAAATAGTCTTGAGACCGTCTGACTAATCCCATCATTGAAATTTGTGAAATTCAATTAGAGTTTGCATCATAGAATCGATCATCAATTGAGCTATTGATTGTATTTTAATTTGATATCACTGGATCTTCAACCATCTAATCATACTTCATCATAGACTTCCAAACATTCTTGGTTGACCTCCAAATGGTCTTGAGACCATTTGGGTTAGTCAACCCAAAAATTAAATCAATCAATTGAGAATTTCAACACTCAACCTGATTAGGATTTGATACTTGATGGACCATTAACTGATGAACCATTTGAAACCAACCAATTGGATTTAATGGGTCATTAACCAGAAACATCAGCATATGAACTCCAAATGGTCAACTGTGGTCAACTATTCCAAACGGTTTTGAAACCGTTTGGTTTCAAACGGTTTGATGAAACCATTTGGCTAACTTTATTGAAACTGATTGGACTCAAATTTTGAAACTGATTGCAATAGATATTTGTGGAGGTGTGTGTTTATGATGATGTCCTCATCATCAAGATATAAACCCACGAAGCTTGCTATGATTTTTATGGTGATTGCATCAATCAATCAAATAAAATTTTGAGAATGAAGAAAGGATCAACAATTGATAGAGGTATAAAATCAATAATAACATTCAAGGGTTCAAGTTATATAACCCGCCTTCAATTGAGCTTCAAAGCTTCAACCTCCACGTCTTTAATGGTGAAAGCAACACCTTCCAATATCCCAAGATCATCCTTAAGCTTTGAGTGAAAAGCAATGGCTAGAATTGAAGATGGAATGGAGATAAGAAGAAATCATACATTGATTTTTTATTTCCACCATGGAATCAAGGTGAAAAGAGGTCATGGAGCTTACCAACAGGTTGGGGGTCGTCCTCCTGATCCTCCAAATCTCCCTAGGTCGTTTTGGAAGCAAAGAGTGGAGGTGGTTTCGAAAAAGCCTCTCAATTGAGTTGTAAAAGATGTTTTTATAAGAAATTCAATGAGAGAGAAAATATTTTATAAAATCCTTTTAATTCCAAAATTGGTGCCACCTCTCCCCCATAAATTCCTTGCATGCAAACCCGTCTTCCCCTCCTTCGAATTCCTCTTCATTATCCATGAATTAAGGAAAAGCAAATTAAGCATCTTAAATCATATAACACTAATATCCCATTTTTAGTGGATATTACTTTTGATTTAACTAATGTGAGTGGGTTCTCTACTCACTTAGATATTTTCGTGCCTTTGCAAGTAACATGCTTGTACAACCTTATATATTTTAAACTATTACCATTTTGGTTGAAGGGCACTTCGATTAACATATTTATTTTTACATTAATTTGAAGTAAAGTTCCAATTATGCTTAAATCTTGATTATTTTAATATCAAGATTCTCTTTCTTCCAAAATGATTCAAATGAGGCGCCCCTCTCAAATTATTTTCTCTACATGATGAAAAGGTTCATGAGGGACCCTCTTGAATTGGTATTTTTCATATTGAACACTAGAGTTTGGGTAAATTGCACATTACACCAAAACTAGGTTTTAATGCACAAACATTGCTCAACATGCTCTTTCTTGTTATTCAGGCCCCTACAAGCCATACTTCTACATAATTATCATTCCTATGATGCTTCAATACTAGAGGAACATTTCACCATGTAACATTTGCAATTTAACCCCTCAACTTGTGTAATTTGCACTTTAGCCCAAAACATTATTTCAACATTATTCAAAAGGACTAAAATTGAAATATAAGTTCCTCTTGAGCCTTAATTATTTATCAAGAGATAAGAGGAAGCATATAATCAACTTTATTAAGAAAAACATCTAGGTTTAAGCATAACCCAGGGTAGGGATGTTACATTTTGAGTTGAGAAGGGATGAACAAGATGAGAGAGTCCGAAAGGTATCTTATTTTTAGTCAAATCTCGAGACATTGGTTAGGCAGTCACACTAATCTGGTAGTCCTCATATTCTGACTAGTGATGCAGAGGAAAATCTTTCCAGCCCTCGGACGTGATCCTTTTCTAGACACCTCTTTCTTTTGGAAAATCCTCTAATAACTCCCTTGGGTTCTACAGAGTTTGTAAAATTTAATAATTATTAAAGATTAAATGAGGAACCTAGGCTCTTATACCAAATGTAACGACCCCGTCTCTCAGTAACTCCCAATTAAGGGAGACCAAGAGGTTAGAGTCATTATCCCAATTAACAGGATCAAAAGTTCAACAAATAATCAATAACAATTATCAAATTCTACCAACTAAATTGAAAGGCTATAATAAAATAAAACTTTGCATACCTTTTTCAAAAACTTGGATACCTACTTCTATCTACATCTGGAGTCTATTCTAACTAATCCTCCTTTGTACTTTAAATCTTATTTAATTCCACATATGCCACTTTACTGTTTGTCCTTTTCAATCTTGTACCTAAAATGCCGACAAACAAAATGCCGGTCAGCATATCAAAATATGTCGGTATGTGGGGACAACCAAAATTTCACAAATATGGCTAACAATCTAAATATCACAACCAAGTTAATTAACAGGCCAAATTATGCTTTTAGTGTGACTTTCTCCACCGCTTTTTCCCTAACCCTGGCATACCCCCTTTCGGGTTTCACTTTTGCCATTGACTTAAGGCCACCTTCTCAATCCTGAGCTTGGTGCCTGGGGTCACCCTTCATGGTGCCCTCTAGTCATGAAATATCATAGGCCACCTTCTCAATCCCGAGCTTGGTTCCTGGGGTCACCACTTAGGGTTCCCATAGGTCTTCCCTTCTGGGCTTGACCTTTTTGCATCATCCATCAGGGTGGCATGTAGGTGTGAGAATACACACTTCTATTATTATTGTGATAATCATAATGACTTTATGATTTGCAGGTATGAACATCCAAACTGTTAAGTTGCATTCAGTGCGATGAATCATCTGGGAAACTCTTCGGGAAACTAATGTGATTAACCATAACTAACCACATACCTATCAAGCTGACTTGATTGCAGAAATAATTCAACCAATTAAGAAACCAAGAAAGCACACACCAAGTTGATCCTGAAAGAGGCATCCAATTTTTCTTATCATTATTCATGCCATCATGGTCTATTAAACCTAGCTCGCTTTCTAGGGTTTCTAGTCCACTTTAGGGTTTCCATTGCAATTAGGGTTCCACTTCATTTTTACTATTTTAGTCACAAATTTTATGCAATTATTCACAAACCCTAATTATCTCATCTATTCTACATGAAAGATGTTAAGGTTACCTCCTAACAACATATTACCTTAATTTTAGATAAAAGGCACAATTAAACATCAATTAAGTCCATTATGCCTCTTTTACTTTAAAACTACCAATTTTATCCTTTTTAATTCATGACAAGATTATTAGGCCTAATTATCATCTTTGGTTCCTTTCGGATGAACAACTCATAGTTCATTACGATCTAAATCCCATACGAACTCTAGTTTTCATTAATTCCACCTTTATCCATTAGAAAACCCTAATTTCCATATTAAGGGTATTTATCCACAATTAGGAACCTTCATGCTCAAAATAGCTTAGAATTATCATATCTTGACTTTAATCATGAATTTGAACAATTAAAGCTATTAAGAGTCACAATTACCATCATTAGGGTTTCAAGGCCCATTAAAGCATATTTATGCACGTGAAACTCTAAATTAAACTAATTACATGCAAAGTTCATCCTTTTTGTTCTTAATGTACCTTTTTACAATTAACAGATTAATATCAACTTTAATCATCCATTAAACCCTACTAAATACATTAATCATCTCAAAATAGGGTTTCTTAATTATTAATACATTAAAGTTGATAACTTCCATTACTGTTCGAATTGCAAGAATAATTAGCTTCTAAATATATTTTTAATGGATTCCTCTCATTTTTTGAGCAATTTTCATATTTTATATGTACCAATCCGAGCTACCATTATTTAGTTATGAATTTTGCAAATTGAACTTACTTGAGCCAATGGGAGGCTACCACGTCACCCTTTCCCATGCAACGCGGCTTGCTTGGAAACATAACTGATTGACCATTTTGTCTTTAAGTGGTCGGTGTTGTGTAGCATGGAGGGGAAAAAATGTCAAGCATCCATGGTTCATCTTCTTCCTCACGACCCCTGCTTGGCCACCTATTGCATCCGCCTGTAGTCCACTTCTTCCCTCCCCTATGGCTCAAGGGTCACCGCCCATGGCCGCCCCAACCTCGCTGCACCTTGGCGCACACAAGGCGCCCCCAACGCATGACCAAGATAGCCGTTCTCGAGCAAAAACATCCCGTGGTTCTTGCCACGTTTGCTGCAGTTTGCATACCTATGGCGGGAGCTTCTTGAAGAGAAGGGCGGGGTTAAGATAACCGATCCATATTGGGTTGTCGTGGACGCTTCCTGCCTCCATCAAGACTACAAAACGAACCTTTGTTGCTCCAGGGATAGATCCCTACTTTCGACTAGGGTTTGCACGAAAAGAAAAAGGAGTAGAGTGTGGGATCTCTCTTGAAATCCAACTTTGGATTATATTCTTTTGTCTTCTAGAGGTTTCTACATCTTTCTTTTCTCCATTTTCTTATTTACTTTTTTTAATAATGGAGTTTCTTTTGTCTTTTCCTTGTTATTGAGCCCAATAGACAATAAAGCCCACAAAACAACCAACAAGGCTAATGTAAACGAAATCCTTTTATTCAAAATAAATTATATCATTATTTGTTCAAATATCTTTAATAGGAGAAATTACATTTCTCACCAAAAGAACCCAAAATTTGGGGTTGTAACAGTGATAAATGAAGAACTACTTATCTATTTGGTTCAAACCCAGATCCCTTAATTTGAGACCTTTAGAGTTCTCCAACCACACTATTCCTTGTTGACACTCTATCCAAGTTGGCACTACATTCAGTGAATTGAGGCATCATGCACCACGGTGTACCACTCTAATGATTATGATGGTCTTATTTGAGTTTCTTCCAAAGATTTTATCTCTTAAAAATATGATTCCAAAAATTCTAGTAGGTGTCTGGATTCATTTAAATTAAATGATAAAAATATAAGTGCTCAAAATCAAAACATTTTTTTAGGAATCTACCTTGACTAATTAATTATATAAAACGCAATTAATAATTATTTTTAATTGATTCCAAATCACATGGTTTCAAAATTGAAATTATTTGGAACTTTCAGAGTATGAGAAAGAATTTGGGACTAAATTATAAAGTGTAATAAAATGAACCAACATACTCAAATTATAAGGGGGGTTAATAATTGAATTTCATTTGATGCACTACATTGTATAATTTTCTCAAATGATGAGAAATGACTGCTTTAAAGAACAATATATTTGAATGGGTTAAATAATAACAAATTACATGATAGTTGTACGAAATAATATATTGAGAATTGATCAAATAACCAATATGTAAATGGACTCCAACAATAAAAATTGAAAAAACATCATACTTATGGGGTCAAATTTCTAGAATGTTACAATTGTATTATATATCATAATGTTTCAATTTAAACTTTGGTAATATCATATGTACACATGTAAATGAATTAAAGATACAAGATTTAAGTAAAACAATCAAAATCATGCCTAAATAATAATTCAAAATATATGCTATGTTAAATCTATCATTTTTGCTTGATAGATATGAATTTTAGAAGAAAAAAAATTACTATATGAACAAGTGTGTCTATGTTAGTAAGGTACCCAATACGTAATATGTAATAAGTGGGACCTAAAAGGGGATCTACTCAAATTAAATAGTAAAAACGACATAATAATGATGAAGCAGTGGAAGCAAAACTATTATAAAGTTACATGATAATTCACTTACAATGGTTCATCACCATAAAATGTGGTATATCAAAATAAAAAGGTATACATAACTCTAATCACATGCAATGCCTATTACAAAGGGCAACCTGGCCATTCCAAAATACCCTCGAGTACAATACCCTATATATAATTGTTGTGTATCCTTGTCTTCTAATGTACCTATACCTAGGTGGAAGGGAACATCACCAGAACATGGGAAACAAGGTATATGTCAGCAAAGGATGGGTATGTATATAGTGATAAACAGTTTGGGCATTATATTGGGTTAAAAGTGCAAAAAGAGATGTTCCCATAAGAAGGGGGCATTCACATTCAAAAGAATTATAACGAGAGAATTGAGGCTTATTAAAGATTCATATTACAAGAACAAGAATAAAGGTGCCTTGCCATAACAGTTATCAACAATATCAATATAAAATAATAACTTTTGCATGTACAACAATGTAGACTATATATACCTAAAATAGGGTCATAACACCATAGGATTGTGGCCTAAAAGAAACAAGGGTGGAAACGCACACCCTGGGTGGAATACACACACCTTTTATCAGCATGGTTGTACATTCTAGTTATTCTAGTAAAAAATGTAGCACACATAAATAGAGAGACAAGACTAGCATTTTAGTCAAGTTCATATAAAATGACAGTCTTAGCAGAAGGTCTCCAAAGATCCACTATAAAAGAATAATTCATAACTGTAGGAATTTATATGAATCCAAAATAGGAAACATGAATCTCCAGTAATTACATTTCAAGTAAAAATGATAGTTTAAGAGATGCCTCACTAAGGAATTCTAGTTTAAGTAAAATAATGCCCAAAACAAAATAGAGGATGTATGTACCTTATGGTCAAGTCTAATTATTCAATAACACTCCTTAGGCCCAGGGTCAGAACATTCACAACCTAATCACAATATTTGTGCACTCAATTAATATAAATTCCATTAAATTCATTACCTAGAAAATGACCCTATGTTAAGTCAAAAATATGGTCTCAAAACCCATCTCATTAAATATTTCATACTTTTCTAATTCTAAAAATGTACCTTTATGTATTATTTGGATAAGCCAACATTTACTTATGAATTTTACAAGTAAACTTAGTTTTGAGTAAAAGGAAAATTAAATGAAAAAGGACATATGTGCCCTTGAATGAAATCAGAATATCAATTGCATGCCACGCTAAACTATAATAGTACTCAACTATTGAATTTGTGGTAAAAGGTGGGTCAAACAAGGGGAAATGACAATTGTGACCCTCGTGGTGTATTGCCATCAACAATAGGCACCATGGGTAAATGGGCACACTCGACCAGGAATTGAATCCCACCTCCCATTCCATGGATGGAATTCAAGAGCTCATCTCCAATTTTTTAGCTCTAGACATGGCCTCTGGCCTACTCTCTATGCAAATAAGATCCACTCTTTTTGCCACTGTGAAACTAGAATGAACTGAGTGAGCCACTGTTTGGATTCAGGTGTAGAGGGTGAGGGAGGATCACGATTGCTTGCAGCCACAGAAAATTGTAAAACCAGGAGTAGAACACCCAACGGATGTTTCAAAGTGTAGGGGAAAGACAAAGACAATATGAGGCAGGAGATATGAATGGTGCTCGTCTATGAAATCACCTATTAAAATGGATAGTCATGATAGGGTCAAAATTCTTAGTTTCTCCATTGACAGAGGTTGATGGATGGGCAGGCTAGTTTGAAATCAGTATCTTGTCCACACTGAAATGTGAGTTTTTCAATTTGAGAAGCTCTTCCAGAAACACAGGTTGGTTTGGTCAATTTCTGGGGGTCAGAGACCCTAGCGACCACTGAGCGGTGAGTGGATAAAATAAGGAGATGGAAGGATTTTTCGTTG
Organism: Alisma plantago-aquatica; assembly: GCA_963693085.1. Lineage (NCBI taxonomy): Eukaryota > Viridiplantae > Streptophyta > Magnoliopsida > Alismatales > Alismataceae > Alisma > Alisma plantago-aquatica. The sequence continues at coordinate 290,419,080 of OY856414.1, forward strand.
GAGAGCTGTGACTAAATCACAAATGAAATGAAGGGATAGAATTATAGAGGAAGGGTTTAACAATGTTACTGCACTGTCAATTTGGGCCCTAGTGATCCTTCTGAACACTGTTCCTCCAAGTGGAAGACAAGCAGCCTAGGTGGGGCTAACCATGGAGTATTAGACTCAATTGACTAGGGAGAAGTGTATTGGATGACACTATGAATGTTTTTGTATGATCATGTGGAGATGGATAATGGGTTCTAGAGGTTGTTGATGCATTTTCCAGGTACATAGTGCAAGCTCACTAGGCCTTGATTGGGAATTTTGTATCTAGAGAGCTAGTTATCATGAGTGGGGTGGTCATTGGACTCGATGGTGGAAGATAAATATGTTGGCAGAGGTGTTGCATAGATTTGCTGAGTGTAGGGAGAGGGAGACTGTTGATCTTTACGACATGGACATGTTCCTCACAAAAATGAGGAGGACAGAGGAAGGGGCAACAAGGTCTACCTTCTGCATACTCAACCTGTGTGAACCCACATGAACCAGAAGGCCACGACTGGGGAGTGTGATAGGCACAAAATCGGGACCTAGGTCCTAAATTGTTGAACCTATAATAAAAAATGAAATTATTCCCTTTCTACGTAGGTTGCCTAAATAGGGATGTATTTGGTCTGAAAGTAAGCCCAAAATTGGTATATTACCCAAATTTGGTAGGTGAAACATGAATTTGGACTTAGATTTGGGATTTGAGATTATTTGTGCTACAATTTTTCCATAATGCATTAATCACCTAAATAGGGTAATAAACTTAACCTGGTAGTTAAATATGGCGAAATATCTTATATTATATTCAAATTCTTAGTATACGATCCTAGGTTTTTACTAGGGGTATTTTGATTGTAGAAGATAGTATAGTTAATATTATTGTGCATGTATTCCCTTAATTCAACAATTAGGGTTAGTAACATCCTAAGAATTCATGATTATGAGTTATTAATGAGTCTATTAGGGATATAAGGTCCCCAACAAGGTCTAACCTATCCTAAAAGAAGGAGTTATGCATAGAAAAATTATTTATTTGAAAAAGGTTCAAGTAGAGAGAAAGAAGGGGATTGGGTAACACATAGTTGAGTAGGGGCTAGAAGAATGGATGATTATCCTATATTCCTAGATTCAATTATGGTACAACACTCCACCACTCAAAGAGTATTTCATCCCCAAAATCCATCCATCATTAGACAAGTGTACTAAGTCATACTTCTTATCCAATCTAAGGTTTTTAATATACTTAATGTAGTGGATTATTGTACAACACTCCATATCATACTTACATCCAAAATCCCATTGTAAACCTACATTATTTCATGCATCAAATCCACATAGTCTTCTAATATTCACATTGATCTAGAACCATTTTACACCCAGAGATAGGTTATCTTAGCAGTGCTACAATGATTAAGGTTTCCTACATCGTTATGATAATTTCATTATCCTCTTACATGCATCATGTCACTACACAAATGAGGTCATAAGGTTGTTCTACAATTTCTCATTTCCATTACTTAAGCATGGCTGGACAATCTTTGTAAATAGACCTCCCATTAGAACCATTCATATTACTACCACCGAGTTGACAGACTAAGGTAGGTCAAAAACAACATCCTCAGCAATGATCATGATTACTATCAACATTGTTACAATAATTATTATCTTTTATGATTATCATCCTTTTTTATTCAATTAAAGATTACATCTACTTGTACTATTAGGGTATAACATACATACTTGCCTCCCTTACTCTCAATATTATGGTTATATCTTAGGTTGTTATATTTATAGGTTTTAGCTGGGAGGATTAATTACCTGGGATCTCATGACCAAATATTATTAAGCAGATTAGGATTACTATGCTACATTAGGGTTTTATTTGCAACATGTTCTCCATTCAATTCTAGTAGTATAATCTGTTGTAGGAAATAATTTATTAATAATCTATGTTTTGAAGAAAAAAACCTTAGATTACATAGATTATGACTACCGTATACCTAATTCATTTCCAAATTTTTTTATCATAAGGGCAAGATTTTTTTTTACTTAGGAGCTTTCCTCACTAAGACAAACAAGTTTAGATATGTGAACATAAATACTAAGTCTTATTTTAATTACCCAAGTAACATCTAATGTGGTTAATATATAAGGCTTACACATAAATCATGGGTAAGTTGTATTTATATTTTTTTGACATTATTACTAGGAACCACATCCCAATAATTACTTGTTGGAAATATTAATGATTATGGTTATTCCTCAAGCTAAGGGACACTCTAAGCTCAAAAGCCTACATGCCTTAAAAGTATTACTCTACAATCTAAATAACCATCTTGAAAGGCAACATGGGTAGAATCACAAGGTTACATATATCCATAAGCATCTTCTTCATACTATCTATACCACACTTAATCCTAGGGTCTCAAGTTGCTTATTCTAGTCAAGTGTTTGTTTGCTAGAGGGTTTCTTTACAATTCATACTTTATGGTGGTGGTGACTTGGTTCTAAAAACCATCAAAATTTATAAAAGGATTTTATTTTGTACATATAACTTACATAAAATATTTACGATAAAAATCCAAAAGTTGGCACCAAATTCAACCTGAGAACCAAGTCACCCACCTTCTACAACATGACACATACACTAGTATCATATCATCACTTCATTCCACAAGTGGGGTCTAATTTTTATAACACCTAAAAAGGGCATAGGACTACATCTCTAATATATAACATAAGAGGGAGAAGTTTTTTTATCACACATGGTAAACTTCTATAAAAACCTAATAAGACACGACATCTACCATTCCCCGTGTCACTCTCTATGCATAGTTACACTCTTCAACATAAGACATTGGGAAGTCACATATTCATCTAACCATTATGGGAAGAAATTTGAGTTTCCTCATCACATGGTTTCCCACCATGGTATCTTCATAAGACATGCTAATCTATATGATCAAACCACACTTCATCAAAAACTAGGTAATCATAGAAGATTAAGGAAAGGATAGAGATAAATGTTAAGGATGGTTACTAATACATATAATTATCTCCATCTAACCCTCATATATGAACCACCACAAGCTTAACTAGATTAGTTATCAGCACTTAGATGGAAAGTTTTAGGAAAATCTAATTTGAAGGAATGGCTAGCCCTACTGTGATGGGGTGGTTCAGATTACCACACCGCATCAGGAAAATAATCTGAACACTAGAATCTACATTAGGGTTTTTCATTTTCCATCCATGCATGATTAACTCAAGGTGGATGTATATGAGGTATGCTAGAAAACAATAAAAAAGTGGACTAAAGTGATAACTAGAGTGGGATCTCATAGGAGATCCCCACCCTACTAAAATAAATAGAGATCATCCTATATAACCAAACACCAACATAATTTTTACAAAAAGGGATGATAACTAATTCATTCAACCTGTATGTATCATAACACCAAAAGTAGAAAAAGAATCTATATAGTATGTAACCATTACAAAGCTTGTTATCATCACTAGTCTTTCACCATGCAAGGTGAGATAAAAGAAAAACTAACTAAACATAGGACTACCTAAGGATCATCAAACAACTTAAAAGAAAATCTCCCACAATGTCTCAATTAAACTTGATGAGGTCCTGGTCCAACCTGGTTGTTGTAAAATCCCTGACCTGGGTTATGATCTAACCCTAGATGTTTTTCTTAATAAAGTTGATTATATGCTTGCTCTTATTTCTTGAAAAGTAATTAAGTCTCAAGAGGAACTTATTTTTCAATTTTAGTCCTTTTTGAATAATGTTGAAACACTATTTTGCTTGTTTTGGACTAAAGTGCAAATTACCCAAGTTGAGGGGTTAACTTGAAAATGTTACATGGTAAAATGTTCCTCAAGTGTTTAAGCATCATAAGAATGAGAATGATGCAAAGGGATGGCTTGTGAGAGCTTGAGTACCAAGAAAGAGCTTGTTAAGCCATGTTTGTGCATTAGAACCTAGTTTTGGTGTAATGTGCAATTTACCCAAAACCTAGGGTTCAATATGCAAAATACCACTTCTAGAGAGTCCCTCATGTTTCTTGGCATCATTTAGAGAAAATAAATGAGAGGGGTGTCTCATTTGAATCACTTTGGAGGAGAGAGAATCTTGATATTAAAATAATCAAGATTTAAGCATAATTGAAACCCTAATTCAATTTAATGCAAAAATAAATATATTAATTAAATTGCCCTTCAACCAAAAATAGGATGGTTGAATTTACGTAAGTGTGAACGTCCTTTTGCCTTTCAAAGGCCACGAAATATCTAGAGTGAGTGGAGAGCCCACTCACATTAATAAAAGGAAAAGTAATATCCACTCAATTTTGGATATTATTATTATAATGGTTAAGGTGCTAAATTTTTTTCCTTTAATTCATGGATAATGAAGAGGAACTCAAAGGTGTAGTTGATATCCTCGTATGAAAGGGATGGAGGGGAGTATGTGGCACCAATTTTTGGAGAGTTGAAGGGATTATTATATCACTTTCTCTCTCATTGAATTTCCTTATAAGCATCCCATTTCTAACCCAAATGAAAGGCTTTTTCGATCCCTTTTTATTTCCTTGATTTGGTTGAACACAAGGGAGATAATGAGAAACAGGAGGACGTGCCCCAAACTGTAGGTAAGCTCCATAGTCATTTTTCAACCTTGATTTCATGGTGGAAATCGAAAATCAATGCTTGATTTCTTCTTTTCTTCATTCAATCTTCAACTTTAGCCAATCCTTTCACTCAAAGACTTGAGAACGGAACTTGGGAAGTTGAGATAGCTTCATTCACCATTGGATACATGGATCTTGAAGCTTGTATTCAATTTTAAAGGTGGGTTATATAACTTGAACCCTTAAATGTTATTATTGCTTTAAATTTATTCAATTTGTGTTGAACCTTTGTACTCTCTCGATTTCCTTTTAATTGGTTATTGAAATCCCCATAAGAATTGCAACTGATTTCGAAGGTTTGAAGCTTGAATATGATGATGTCATCTAAATCACACACCTCAACCAAGGAAGGGGCAAACGGTTTGCAAAACCGAATGAGCTAATTCGGTTTCAAAACCGATTGAATTGATTCAGTTTCAAAACTGATTGGGCAATTTAGTTCAAGACCGAATGGGTAGTTGAACTCAAAACTGAATGGGTAATTTACTCAAGACAGAATGGGAAATTGTACCCAAGACTGAATGGGTAAATTACTTCAAAATTGAATGGGTTATTGACTTCAAGATCGAATGGTTAATTGAGTCCAAAATCAAATGGGTAATGGATCTCAAGACCGTTTGAGGTCATGAGGGGCCCAAGACCATTTGTGGTCAAGTAATGTTATGATTGGAGGAAGATTCAATGGTTGTATATGATAAAGATATAAAGGATTCAACAATCGATGGTCCCTTAATTTTAAACCCTAATTCAATTGGGTTCAAAACTCTAATTGATGTTGAAACAGTTTCAAACCGTTTGAATAGGTTGACTGAATGAAAGTGTTGACCGAATGAATAGGTTGACCGAATGAAAGTGTTGACTAAATGAATAGGTTGGCCGAATGAAAGTGTTGACCAAATGGAGGTGTTGACCATTTGGTATCAAATGATCTCAAACTGTTTGAGGTTTAATCGATCTCAATGTTGGATTGTCCATCCAGTTTCAAAACAATTGATGAGCATTTGGTTTCAAAACTGAATGAATGAAATTAGTCTCAAAGATCGAATGGTTGATTTGGTTTCAAAACCGAATGAATGAAATCAGTCTCAAGATTGAATGGTTGATTTGGTTTCAAGACTGAATGGGTTGATTCGGTTTCAAGACCGAATGAATTGATTTGAGTTACACTTGAACCAAGACCGTTTAAGGTCAAACGGTCTTCAAGATCATTTGAAGGTCAAGTGATTCCAAGATCGTTTGAAGGTCTAATACCTCAAAGCCATTTGAAGGATTAATTGATTCAAAATCCTATAAGTACAATCAACCCCATGATTGTTGATGATGCTTATCCAAGATAATTATAATGGTTGTACCTTCAAGGTACTTAAGTAATTAGTACCTTTTGAGTGGTCAATCTTTGATGCTTATGGAAGAAACATCCCAACATACTAAACTAACTCTAAGTGTGTATACCTAAATGAGGAGTTGACCTAATCTAATTAAGTTTGAAGTGATTAACATCCTAGAGAGGATAAGAGAGAGAGAGAGGAATCCATACATGAGTGATAAACATGTAGTGATTAATCCTCAATACTTGCAATATGAATAAAATATGTAATTAGGGTACGATTCTTGATAAAGAGATCGTGAAACCCTAATTGAGAAGGTTGATGAACCCTAACCCTAATTGAGGGCATTAGTAGGTGTAACCCTAATCTAGAGTAATGATGAAACCCTAATTAAGGGTGATGTCAGGTGAAACCCTAATTAAGGGTGATGAAATGTGAAACCCTAATTAAGGGTGATGACATGTGAAACCCTAATTAAGGATAATGACATGTGGAACCCTAATTAAGGGTGATGTCATGTGAAACCTTAATTAAGGGTGAAGTAATGATGAAACCCTAATTAAGGGTGATGTCAAGTGAAACCCTAATACAGAGATGTGATGTGAACTCTAATCCCAGGGTGATGCTATATGAAACCCTAATATGAAATTCTAACCCTAATATAGGGTAAAGGTATGTGAAGTTCTAATCTTGGGTTATAATGCATGAAACCCTAATGTTGGGCAATATGATGATAAACCATAACCCTAATTTGGGTAATGGGATGAGTATTCCTAATTGACATGAATTAGGAAATCCTAACTCTAATGAGGAAATAGTGATGCTACTCTTACATCACATAGTGTTGATATGTAATTGATATAACTATTATCATGTGTACTAATCTTGTAGGTATCTTGAGATGTTGGACATAGCCAAGTATGAGCTATGATGTTTTATTATTGAAATTGATTTATGGGCCTTGTGAAGCCATAACATGCCTTGTTGCCTAGTAAGAGGTATCAAGAGGTTAATGGGCTTTAAGTGCCAAGTGAGATGACTATATTGCAAGTATCATGTTTACCTTGGTCAGATGACCTGAAGGTATTAGTTACCTGATAAGTGGTAACAAGTGTTCTTTGATGAATTGAGGGTTTGAATACCTATATTACATAATCATGATGGTGAGATGTTAAGGGATGAGAATGCCCCTGATGTGATAAGGGATATTGAAATCCCAATGTTTTATAAAGCTTTGAAAATGACTTGATAGAAGTAGTACTCATTCTTTGTAGCATTTGTTATACTGAATTATATTTTGAAAACATGATTGATGCTAAAAAAATATGGCAATGTACTTAATTAATCAAGTAAAATCTTATCATGTAGAGCCCTGACCATAGATCCATCATCGTCAATAACTGGTGATGGTGAAATAGGTTTTCCTACGGGAACTCCTGGAGGGCATACTATTGAGTATGTGGGGGTTATGGGCATGGATATCCTTACACCCTAATGGAGGAATTGATGTGAGGTAAACATTAAGTCTCTCAATCCTTCATTATATATGTCGAGATGGATGTATCACTAATCTCCAGAATGCCGGGATGGATGTATCACTAATCTCCCAATGATGTTAATGCTGAATCGATGTGAGATAAACATGAAATCTCTCGATTGCGAAGAGAGTACAACATGCCACTGTAACTCTAATAGTGAAGTTGCTAGTATACCCTAGAAAGCTATTTAGCAGAGACACAAGATGTCCTGCATTTGGTCCTCACACTGACTAAGGAAGATGAGGCAGTGGGAATCCGGCTCTTCCATTGACCTATGTATGGTACCAATTTCGATTTCACAATGGTCGGTTGGAGAATGAGAGGTATACCTCATCTCCTCAGGGCTTAAGTATGATTGTAAAATGTAATCATCCGTGTAGCGTATTTGCTTAAGGTTGAAATATGAGCATCACTGGTTGATATTACCTTGCTTAGTATATCCTAGATGGATAAATGTTATACATGTTCTTCATATTCCTTAATGGATAAATGACATACTAATTTACTTTGAAGAAGAACATTGCTCTAATATGCTTAGATAATTGATTTATCTATTGTTATATACTTATAATTCTTCTACTCAATTTTATTCCATTAATTTCAATAATAATATTTTTGGCAGAGAGTTATATCTCTCGCTGGGGCAATTTCAATTGTATCACCCCCGAGGGATCTAACTTTTTAGGTAGACACAGAAGAAGAAGCAGAAACCCTACTGCAGGGGAAGAGTAGTAGCAGCAGTAGGGACATTAGTGAATTCTCAGGTGGAGATATTGGCTTTCATATCTTGTATATAGAGTCCTATGAGTCATCTCTGTACTCTTAGGTCCTCGGAGTCAGTAGTTAGTTTAATGAACCGATCTGAGATTTTGGCTTGATGCCTCAATGTTTTTTTATGCTGCCTATGTATAGTTTTAATCGGGAAGTTAATGTATGTGATCCTCGAGAAGGAATGATACAAGACATGTACTTGTGAACCAGAATGTAATAGAATTACTTTGGTTCTTTTTGAAAAAGTTTTCCAATGTATGGATCTCTTTGTAAAAAAGTTTTAATTTTTAGTGATTTTCAGTAATCTGCTGTTAACGTTCGCTTCCGCTTAAGTAAATCATGTTTTTTGTGAGTTGGATGCCATAGTTGTCTCCTCCTTGACATATACCTGGGGTTGGAAGCATACCCCAGCAAAAGGAGAAAAAGTAAAAGACATCAGAAAAAGTTGGTATGTGCATACCAAATATGGAATTGAGCAATTTATGGAGTAAAGGACATCAACTAAAGAATGCTTTCCATAGAAAAGATAAGGACTACCCAATCAGAAATAAGAGAAATTGATTTGCAAATAATAGATAACAAAAGGAATTACTTGCCATAAATAAACAATAAAGTTGTGCCACGTAAGCATGTATCATGAAATTAGGGCACATAACCCATCATCAACATGCATGCATGTGAGATAATTGTAGCACTAGAACAATATAAATGCAATGGCGACCAAGCCTCATAAACTTGAAACCTGATAGAGAATGACACATAACCAAACTCCCCAATATAAAATGTTGGCCAAGCCTCATAAACTTGAAACCCAAGTATGGGGCATATAACCTCCATCCAAAAATATAGTAAGGGCACATAACCCAAAAACCAATGAAGTTACACTACTCTAGGGAAATTGAGTCACATAATATGCTTAATGTATAGGCAAGAATAAAGTATAGTCAGAATAAACAAGATTGCCATCACACAAATGGATAATTTGAACAACTACAACATGAGTGGCAAAATTAAGGTTTCTTCAAGAACAAAGCATAAGTTGGAGTCAAAAGAAAGTCCAATCAAATAGGATGATAAAAAGATCAAAGTAAACATAAATATTTCACATGAAATCATGTTCTCAAAAGAAAGAGATATTGTGTAGGCTATTGTCCATAGGACAAAGAGAAAGATGGAAATAGGTTATTGCTTAATGCACAAGAATATGCAAAACATACATTAAGAGAGATGAACTAGAAATTGCCAAATATAGAAATAATATGGGATGCAGTCATACCTTCATTCTGATTCCTAGAAACAATCTTCACCAATCTAGTTGTTTCCAAGATCACTTTTGCCTAATTACAATATATTCACATGTATTAGGATTTTATAATGTATAATGTGTAAAGAAACCCTAATTTTTGACCTATTTGGAAACCCTCAGATTTTGGTCACAAAACCTAGACCAAAGGATTTATTAGATTCTATTGATTAATATAATATATGTATTTATCAAATTTGGAGTTTATATGATAAAGTTACAATTTTTATGAGTTTTAATATGATTTATTAGATTCTCAAAAATCAACCATCGAAAACATGGAAATAAGACTCTCAAACTATTTTTATTAGAAAGATCCCAAAACATATTTTTACTTGATTTTTGGACAAGTGAATAAAAAGATCAATTTTTACAATTCTAACCAGTCAGATACTTAGATAAATCCACATAGGTGAATGTGTGAAAAAGAAAAGAAAAGCAGATCGGGCATGCATGACTTGTTCCAATCATGGACGGCCAAGTCACAGGTCAAAGCCCCCATGGCTTTGGCCAGTCAAGCCGCGACAACCATCGAAAAGATGATTATGCCCCTTAGCACAAAAATGAAGAAAAGAAGGAGAGGAAGGGGTAAAATAGAGAAATCACCAAGGAGATTCTTCCCCTACCTTGCACCAATCATGGCTATGAATAGATTCGAGTGGATTTGGGCAAATCCACAGATCGAGATGAATACAGAATTGAAGGTAGAAAAAGAAAACTAAGTTGACGTCGAACTCACCGAACCAAAGGTTTGTATGCTGGTATCACCCTGCTCTTAGTATCTTTGTCGCTGGTTTAACACAGAGAAAAGCTCATGGATGGGTGTAGGAAGGATCTCTGGGAAAATTGATGCAGGCGTTCGAAAGCATGGGTGACGGCTGAGAAGTGTGCAACACGATTTATAGGTAGGATGGTGATCTTAGGGTTCTAGGTGGTTGGGATTCGATTCTTCAAGAAACTAAATTAGGCATTTCCTAATTACTCAACAAACCAATGAGTTTTATGGATCAATAGATGTGTCATAAAAAAAGGAATGCACTAGAGAAAAAAATCTTGAGAAAAGATCGAGGAATTACAATTTGATAAACCTGTGTGGACAGCTATTGGTTTTCTGATCAAAGCGAGGAAGAGGATGAACATGGGCCATCCAATCCTTCGTCTGACAGTTCTCATTGTGTGTGAGAAAATCAAATAATAACTCACATGACAATAAATGAAATTCTATTCTGATTCAAATAAAGTGATGATTTACATATATAATTATTTCTCTCTCTTCCAAAAAGGGTACAAACAACCTCCATTTTTAATGAAATTTGGAACCTAGCCTAATTTGGATGTGTACAATCCATTTTGGCATTAGTTTTCAGCTTTAGGGTTTCTATGTATTTTATTTAATTCTTTCAAAATAAACCACATTTTCTCTTTCTTTTCACATTAGATACATCTAGAATCCTCCAATTAATGTGAAACTTCACCCTTAAGCAAACCAAAATGTATGGACATGAATTAGACATCAATTCCACATGTTGAAGTTGTTTGTACATTATTTAATGTTTTGAAGGTTCTACACACTTTCTCTTTCCTATTCTTCACCTTTTGATTAAAGATTTTCCAAATTGAATGAAAATTCACCCAAATGATATTTTTAATGTGTAGATTATGAATCCAAGATTAGTTTTCTATTTTGGAGGAAAATGACCTTTTCTTTTCTAAATAAAATATATATGGCTATTATTATCCTAAATTCGTGAAACTTGTCCTCCAAGCCAAAAAATATCCAAAGAAAATGAATCTGAAGTTATCTTTAACCAGTTAATCTTCCTTTTATGAGTTTTATGTAATTAACATGTGTGGCCCATTATTATTTTAGTTAACATATTATTTCATCATCATTATTATCATCCTTTCATCATAATATAACCAAAAGGATATATGTCATCTTTATGCACAAAATCTTATATATTTATCTTTTATCTCATATGGTTTATTAATTATATATTTATTTAGATAATGTAACATTTTCTCTCAATTATGAACACATAGTTCTCCTATGCATGTTATCTCTCTTATCAACATACCTTAATCCACATTATCTCATGTAACATATTCTATGTGTCCTTTATTGGTCTTAAGATTAAGAGTGAGAGCATTAGGTCATATTTGTTTATATGTCTACATGTTAGGGTGATTTATTCATGCATTAACATGTTAGGGTTTCAATTATTAGCTACTATTGTGTATGTATTTATCCTTTTTTGGCTAAGCCCAAAGAACTAAGATCTCTAACCTCTTGACCTTGGAATAGAATAAAGTTCTAGGATTTGATATGTTACAAGGTAATCATAGAAGATTAAGGAGAGAATAGAGATGAATGTTAAGGATGGTTACTAAGACATATAATTCTCTCTATGTAACCCTCATATGTGAACCACCTCAAGCTCAACTACATAAGTTATCAGAAATTAGATGGTGAGTTTTAGGAAAATCTAATTCAAAGGCATGATTAGCCCTATCGTGGTTCAGATTATCACCCAGTATCAAGAAAATAATCTGAATGCTAGAATCTACATCAAGGTTTTGCATTTGCCATCCATGCATGATTAACTCAAGGTGGATGTATGTGAGGCATGCTAGAAAGCAATAAAAAAAGTGGACTACAGTGAGAACTAGAGTTAAGCCCAACTATGAGTGTTCAAGTTAACTCACACTTCATAGTGCTCAATATGAATACCTATAAAATAAGAGATAGTATTCAAAGTATACAAAACTCAACTCTTATGAGATGATAATTCCACCTCCATAAAGAGGGGAGGGACGATTAGGGTTACTTAGAACTGAGCCTCTACCACACAAGTAGTTTGGGTAGTGGAAGTGACCAATTTATTCAGGGATTGTAACCCCAGTTGCTATTTTAAGACCAAGAAATAGGTATATTGACAACCTCTAAGGGTCACCTATCTACTTAAGGTGAACCTAGGATAGCTTGAAATAATCAAGTCACCAATTGCTTAGGCTATGAAACCATTTTATAACAAGTGGGATGTGAAAGGGGATCCACTCAAATGATATAGTAAAAAGAGCCTTATAATGATGAAGCAGTGGAAGCAAAACTATTACAAAGTTACATGATGATAATTTATAATGGTTTGTCACCACAAAAGGTGGTAGATCAAAGTAAAAAGGTATACATAACTCTAATCACATGCAAGGCCTATCATAAAGGATAATCTGGCCACTCCAAGCTATTCTTTGGTCCAATTCTCTGTATATAATCTTTGTGCATCCTTGTCTTCTAATGTACCTACACCTCGGTGGAAGGGAACATCACTCAAAACATAAGAAACAAGGTATAGGCTAGCAAAGGCTGAGTATGTACATATAATAAACACTTTGGGCATTATATTGGATTAAAAGTGAAAAATGAGATGTTCCCACAAGAAGGGGACTATTAGCAATTCGGTAAGTTCAAAAGAAATATACTAAGAGAATTGAGGCATATTAAAATTCAGATTATAAGCATGAGAATAAAGGTGCCTTGCCATAACAGTTATCAACAATCTCAATATAAAACATTAACTTTTGCATGCATAACAATGTAGACTAAATATACCCAAAATAGGGCCATAACACCATAGGATTGTGGCCTAAAAGAAAAGGGTGGAAACTCACACTCTGAGCAAAATACACACCCTTTATAAGTATGGTTGTACATAAGTACCACTATTCTAGATATTCTAATCAGACATGTAGCATGCATAAATAGAGAGGCAAGACTAACATTATAGTCAAGTTCACATAAAATGACAGTCTTAGCAGGAGGGTTCTAAAGACCCATTATAAACATATAATTCATCACCACATGAATTTATATGAACCAAAATAGGAAACATGAATGCATAATGATTATATTTCAAGTAAAGTGATAGTTCAAGAGATGCCTCATTAAAGAAAGTCTGGTTAATTAAAATAATGCCCAAAAAATATAGGATGAACATACCTTATGGTCAGATCTAAATATTCAATAACACTCCTTAGGCCCAGGGTGAAAACATTCACAGCCTAATCACAATATTTTTGTGCTCAATTAATATAAAATCCATTGAATTCATCACCTAGAAAATGACCCTATGGTAAGTTGAAAATATGGTCTGGAAACCCATATCATTACATCCTTCATATTTTTATGATTCCAAATATGTACCTTCAAGTATTATTTGGATAAACCAACATTTACTTATGAATTTCATAAGTAAAACTTATTTCTTAGTAAAAGGAAAAATAAAAAGGACATATGTGGTCGAGACTGAAATTAGAATATTAATTGAATGTCACGTTGAACTATAATAGTATGTAACTATTGAATATGTGGTAAAAGGTGGTTCAAAGAAGGGGAAATGATGATTGTGACCCTCGTGGTGTATTACTATCAATAGTAGGCACCATGGGTAAACAGGTACACTCGACTAGGGATTGAATCCCACCTCTCACGTGACGGATGGAATTGAGGAGCTCGTCTTCGATCGCTTAGCTCTAGATATGGCCTTTGTCCTACTATCTATGCATAGCAGAGCTACTCCTATTGCCACCATGAAACTAGAAGTAACTGAGTGAGCCACTTCTTGGGTTCAGGTTTACGGGGTTAGGGAGGACAACAATTGGTTGTAGTGGTGGAAAGTTGTAAAACTAGGTAGATCACCCATCAGAGGTGCCAAAACTTATGGGAAATCCAAATCCAAGATGAGGTGGGATAGATGATTGGTTCTCTTCGATGAAAGCACCTGATGAAACTCAGAGTCATGACAAGGTCAAAATTCTCAGTTTCTCCATTGATAGACATCAATGGATGGGTGGGCTAGTTTGAAATCATTAGCTTGTCCAGACTCAAATGTGAGTATTGCAATTCGATAAGCTCCGCCAAAAACACAAGTTGGTTTGGTAGAGGTGTTGGGGGTCAAGGACCCTAGAGACCACCGGTCGGTGAGTGGTTAAAATAAGGACATGACATTTTTTGTCATTGGAGAGCTATAACTAAATCCGAAATGAAACAAAGGAGCATAATTAAAGTGGAAGGTCCTGATAATGATATTGCACTGTCAATTTGGGTTGTAGTGATCCTTCTCGTTGTCGTTCCTCCAAGCTTGTCAGAGAAGATGAGAAGCAAACGTGGGGTTAACTGTGGAGTCTTAGACTCAATTGACTGAGGATGTGTATTGGAAGCTAGTATGAAGGTTTTTGGATGATCAGGTGGCCATGGATAATAGGTTCTGGAGGTTGTTGCTTCATTTTTCAAGTACATAGTGCCATCTCACTAGGTCTTGATTGGGAATTTTGTATTCAGAGAGCCAGTCATCATGAGTGGGGGCCATTGGACTCAGTGGGGAAAGAGAAATACTTTGGTGGATGTGTCATGGAGATTTGTTCTGTGAAGGGAGAGGGAGACGGGTGATCTTCATGAGATGGACCAGGTCCTCACAGAAATGAGGAGAATGGGGGAAGGGGGCGACATGGTACACCTTTCGCATATCTGACCTATGTGGACCCACATGAACCAGTAGGTCATGATTGGGGAGCATGGCAGGCACAAAATCGGGACCTAGGTCCTAAATTGATGAGCCTAGAATAAAAAATGAAAGTATTCCCCTTCTACTTAGTTTTAATCATTTTAATTTTCAGTAGGGGTGTATTTGACCTGGAATTATGCCCAAAGTTGGTAGCTTACCCAAATTTGTAGGAGGAACATGAATTTGGACTTAGGTTTGGGATTCAAGATTATTTTTGCTACAACTTTTTCATAATCCAAAAGCACCTAAATAGGGTAATAAACTTAGCCTAATAGTTAAATATGGTGAAATATGTTGTATTATATTCAATATCCTCACTATAAAATAAATCTCTTGTATTATATTCAATATCCTCACGATAAGATCTTATGTTTTTACTAGGGTATTTTTATTTTGGTTGATAGTATAGTTAATATTATTGTTCACTTACTTTCTTAATTCAATAACTAGGGTTATTAACATCCTAAGATTTCATGATAATGAGTTATTATTGAGTCTCTTGGGGCTATGAGATCCCCAAAAAGGTCTAATCTATCGTAAAACAAGGAGTTATGCACAACAAAGGTATTTATTTGAAAAGGGGTCAAGTAAAGAGAAAAAGTCGTGTTGACTAATGCATACGCCATGTGAAGTGTATTTTCTATACCCAAATTAGAAATGAATGTTCCATCATTTATATAACTAACCACAGCCCTCGAGAAGTAGATTATAGATCATTTGTAGCATTTTGAGACCAAAGAGGAGGTTGGAGATGAGGAGGAGTGATTTTGGGGAGAAAGATAGGGTTTCTCGAGAGAGAACTCAATCTCATTTACATTTATCTTCTCCAATCCATTCTGACGCTTTAGAGAGGAAGTTGCAGAAGCAGAAGCAGTGGAAGAGATAAATTCCCTTGGCTGGAGATTTCCACATGTTCTTCATTCCGACATATTTATTTGTTATCTCTCTTTCTCTACTCATGTCTCATTAAATGATTTATTGTTTTTTCTTGTATTTCCTCACCGTGTGTGAGTAGAGATCCATTTAGTGGGAATGGGAGAGTAGCTCGCATGTCATGATTCATGTGAACTCAAATTTTAATATTTTGTTTCAAAACAAGCTAGGGTGTTTATCTTCTTATGTGCATGGTTTGCCATCATGATTACATGCTTTATGCTTCTTATTATGTTCTGGGAAGAGATACTAAGAGGTAGGTATAGTTGTTTTGGCAACGTATCCTTGACCGTAGGAATGGGTAGGAATATGTTGAGGATTTTAGGTTGCAGTTCAAAGCCACGTATATGCATGGGAATGCTATATAGGGTTAGGATTGTCTTATACCATTGGGTGATGTTTTAAGATGACAGCCAAACTTTTTGAGATTGACTAGTATAGGTGAAATTAATGGATCTTTATTGGGTCATGATGTGGAAGTGAAATCCCATATCCAAGATTCTCTTGATCTGATATAATCGTTCTCCAAGTGATTACTACTTTTATTTTCTTTCTTTCAAATTGCAAATTAGCTTGATCTAAAACCAATCTATTTCTTGTAACTGACTAAGATTGTAGAAAGTTACTAGTTTTAAACCTACTAGCCTATCTCCCTGTGGTTCAATCTTGACTATAATTGATCTCGTATATGTCTGGGTGATTGGCGATTTAAGACACTTAATTATTTAAAACTCACTTGCCATTGTGCAATCATCAAGTTTTTGGTGTCGTTGTTAGGGTGCTATAATGTTTCTTAGTTAGAGTAGAAATGTTAATAAGTATTCTAGATTAGGTCGTCATTTTTCATTGTTCATTTATGTGATACCTTTTAGTTTTGTGCTTCTCACTTGACTTTTGATTTTTGTAGGTTGTATGCAGTGTTCCAAGAGGGGCCTTGAAACATCCATTTTCTTAGACCTAGAGACTGAATGTACTTTTTACAGTCAAAGGAGGGCAAAGATTAGTGACTGCTCTTCAAATGTAGAGGAATCACAACCATCATCTCCCCACTCAACACCTTCACCACCGCCTTCACTTGATCATCACCAAGAGTCAAACATGGAAGACAACCATCTGCTAAGGGAATTTGTTGTGCCTATCTCCATCAACATATGTGGATCCATCAATCATCCAACTATCGAGACTAATAATTTCTCTATCAGCCCCATTATTATGTAGATGATCTGAACGGATAGATTTGGAGGAACTCCTATGGAATATTTGAATCTTTACATAGTCAAGTTTATGCAGTACATGAATACCTTCAAGATAAATGGTGTCCCTATTGCTGGGGTACATCTACTGTTGTTCCCATTCACTTTGAGAGATAGAGCCAAGGTGTGTCTCTCTTCCTTGCCTAAATGGTCCAAAAATAGTTGGGATGATTTGTTGAATGCTTTGCTTGCTAAGTAGTTTCCTCCCAGCAAGACCTCTCAATTAAGGAGTCATCTCACCAATTTCAAGCAACATGAGGGTGAAACACTTTATGATAAGTGGGAGATATTTAAGGATCTACAATGCCTTTGTCATCATCATGGCTTGACCAACTAGTTACTGCTACAAACCATCTATAATAGGTTATTCTACAATACCCATATGATTGTAGATGTTGTTGCAAATGGAGCCCTTATGAACAAATCCTACAGCGAAGCATATGAGATTATTGAAGACATGGCACTCAACCATTACCAATAGAGATTGGAAAGGACCAGTCAACCTTTTTCATCAAGCAGTGCTACTGAAAAGCCAGGAAGAAAACACACTGTCGGTGCAGTTGATCTTATTACGACCAAGCTTGATGCCTTGTCATAGAAATTTGAAAAGGTGAGTACACATTCCATCCAGGCGACTGAGCAATATTGTGATGCATGTAAATCCCCCAACCACAATTCTTCTTCTTGTTTGGCCCTATAAATGAATGTTGGAGAGATATTGGAACAAGTCAATGCATTAGGGAGCTTTGGAAACAAGCAGCCCTACAACCCTTACTCCAACATCTACAACCCAAGATGGACAGATCATCCAAATTTCTCTTATAGGTACAAAAATACCAAAAATCCACATCAATAGAAGGCCAAAATCAACAATAACCAATAGGAAACTGACAACCCATGGAAAACAACTAGCTGCCAAGATTTAACAACAACAATAATAGAAACTATAATCAACCCAGTCTAAGTCAAGTTTGGAGAGCATGCTTGAAACTTTTCTGTCAGAAAAAATCTAGAAGAATGATGAATTTCATGCACATGGGAAACTTCTGAAAGATGTCATCACTCAACTCTTTTCAAAGTAAATGGCATTTCTACTCATGCAAAGATACGAGAAAATCAGATTGCACAGAAAGCTCTAACAAATCAAAGAGCCGCTTCTAATTCACTGCCAACTCAATTAGAGATGAATCCATTAGAATGCAAGTCCATTTCTCTAAGGAATGGTATTGTGATCAAAAGACCCTTGTTCTCATATGAAAAAATAGTTTATAATGTCACTAATAAAGAAGATGAAGTCAAAGAAAAGCAAAGAAAGAAAATTGCAGCTAAAGAACAACCTTCCTACAAACCTATTGTCTCGTTTCCCTGAAGGTTTGCACACAAAAAGGATGATGTTAGATTCCACAAGTTTATGGACATCCTCAAGAAGCTATATGTAAATCTTCCTTTGGATGAAGCTATTGCTGAGATGCCTACTTGTGTAGAGTTTCTAAAAGATCTCTTAACTGAGAAGAGAAGAATTGATCAAGTGGAAACTATTGTGTTGTCTAAAAGGATAAGTTCCATTACTCAAAATATACTACCAGAGAAGCTTGATGATCAAGGTGCCTTCACACTACCATGCAAGATTGGTGATGCAACTTTTGATAAAGGTCTAGTTGACCTTGGTGACAACATAAGTCTTATTTTGTCAACATTATGGGAGCAACTTGATATTGGAGATATGAAACCAACCAAGATGGCCATTCAATTGGCAGATCACACCATAAAATATTCGATAGGAATTGTTGAAGATGTGCATGTCCAAGTGGGAAAAAGTCTTTGTTCCATGTGACTTTGTTGTGTTAGACATGAATGAAGTCCCATTCAATCCTATACTTTTTGAAAGACCTTTCCTCTGCACAGTTGATTGTATAATCTATGTACAAGAAGGTAGGATACTCCTAGAGTAGGAGAAAAAACAATGGAACTCTCTATTCTAGATGCAATGAAAGCTCCAAATAAAATAGAAGACATCTAACTAGTTGGTTATATTGATAAGTTTCTAGAGGAAGACAAAGATTTTTTTGATTTCATTGTCAATTTTTGTGCAAAAGGTGAGTTGAAAACCACCATGACTACAAAATCCTCAGATGTTGATCATAACTCTAATCCACATCTACCCCATGAAGATGTCCCACCACTAAAAGATGATTCTTGCAAGCCTACCAAGAAGAACAAGGTAGAACTCAAACCCATTCCACCGAGACTAAGGCATTATTTTCTTGATCCTGATTCTATGATCATCATAAATGTTGTTTTAACTGATGAATAGGAAATCAAATTGCTTAATGAATTGTGTTTACATAAAAAATTAATTGGTTATTTGATCGATGATTTGAAAGGCATAAACCCCTCCATTTTCATGCATATAATTAATTTGGAGGAGGATGTCAAACCATGTGTAGAACCTTCTATGTGTTTAAATAAAAATATGTGTGATGTTGTAAAAAAGAAAATTTTTAAGTTGAAAGATGTAGGTAAGGTAAGTAGAATATGGTTAACAATCGATTTACTGAATGTTTAAAACAAAATAGTTAATTTATTTGGATAATTTGGTTAATTTGTTAAACGGTTAAGTTGATGCTAGGGCTTGAACACACTTTGATATTTTGACTTTATAATGACCTAGTATAATGCACTCGCTTAGACCAATCACACTTCACCCGCAAGTGCACAGGGTCATGTTATAATATAGGAAAATGGCAAGATAAGGGTCAATCCGTAGGGAGAGAGCGGGCACTAGAGATAGGTTAGTGCAATCTATGTTCCTAAAGAAGAGATTAGGGTTTTAGGGTTTAACCTTGGTTTGAGTTTATTACACTAAGATGCAAACAATTGAACAAGAAGGGAAGACAAGGAAAGCAATAACCCTAAGTTAACCCCAAACAAGCAATTCTAATTAACAAAGAATGCAACTACTTAGGCAAGAGCACAAAACTACACTAGACTAGCAATTAAGGCACTAAAGATATTAGATATCTAAATTACCACTAAATGGATTAAGCAAGCACAAAGGTGCACTAACTACCCTAGCAATGATTAACTACCAAAAACAAAGCAATTGACTAAGGAGCAATTAAAGTGGACCTCTAAGCAAGCATGAACTACCAAGAAAGTAAGATGGGTTTTAAGCAAGTTATGGGAAGAGTGAGTCGTTTGGGGGAATGTCACATGAATCTAGGTTGAGGGGTGATATAACGTGCAAATCCTATCTTTCCATTCTAGATTGCCAAACCAAACAATTAAGAAAATGCAATGAAATCACCCTAGACTTTTGGTTGGCCATGGATATAATAGAGTGTGTAAGGAACACTACACCCTTACACCCCCTATCTAGCCTTACAAGGCTCAATTGGACCAAGGTTTAGGTGGGATTACAATTGGATTTAACTATTATAGGTTTCTAGGGTAAGTGTTGCTAGGGCAATTGAGAGCCAAGGGTAGGAAATGGGAGTAGAGATGAGGGTGTTTCACCTCATGTTACTCACCATCTAACCTTTCAAAAACTCTATGCAATTGCACTAATCACTCTTACACTATCTTCTTAGATCCCACACTTAGTTGTAGAATATATTTGTATGTAGGAAGATATGATGCTAGCTAGGGATCCACTAGTTGGACCTAGGAGCAATTCCTAAGATAGCCACATAAAATTCGTTTTCCCTTAGAATCTAGGTGTTTTCAAGCATCAAACAACAAGCAATCCATGTTTAGAAGCATAAATCAGAAGTAGAATAATGGGAAACAAGATAGAAGCAAGAGAAATTCAAAATAGAATGAATCTTTGTTCAAAACAAGTTATATTCCCCCAACATGCTATCAAAGTGACATTTAATCCCCCAAACAGACCACCAAGGGGGCTTAGATACACATGATCAAACAAAATAACAAAAGAGAAAAAATAAAGAGGAGGATGACCATGGAACCTTATGGAAGTTTATCCCTTCTTCACCTCCTAGTTGTTGTAGCTTGAGAACCTCCCTCCAAGGTAGGTATATGGCATGGAAAGGTGAGGTTTTGTGGTGGAAACCCTAGAAAACTGGGGTTTTGAGGTAGAGAAATGTGGAAATGAAGTGGATGATCAATGGGGGTAGGTGAGAGCTCAAGAAGTCTAAGAGAAGTGGAAGAGAGACTCTAGAGTGGCTAACCTTGTGCTATAGTCGCCACACTAGTATATATAGGTGGTGGGGAAGCACTAAGTTAAGTGGGGGCATTGTAGGAATTTTAGTGCAGAAACATGTAGTGTTTGGGTGGTAGCACGGTCATTCTAGGAAGAATGACCATTATGGGAGTGAGTGGGAATGGACATGGTGGATGGGAATGGCTGTGGTGGAAGAATGGAATGAACAGGGGAATTCTGAGTTTTTCGGGCTCGTAGCACGACCGTTCTGGCCAACACGGCCGTGATGGGACTTCCCAAAATAGCCATTCTGGCCAACTGGTTCATTTTTTTAAGGTTCTACTAATTGGGGCATGTCCCAGAACGGCCATTCCTTGGTAGCACAGGTGTTTTGTGGTCCTTCCCCTACATTTGGGTCATGACTTGGTCATCCATGAAGGTTATTTCTTCAATACATTCTTTGACCACTTGGGGTAAGTTGGGAGTGGTTTTGGCCTCGTTTTGGGCTCCTCCAAGACTGGGGAAACCCAAGATTCATCCATCATATCTCTCTTCCATCAAGTAGTGTTCAAAGTACCTATAAAACATGCAAAAACCATCCATAAGTGCATTTGATAGTAAAACACATATTGAGGGAAATAACATGTAATATAACAGTTGTAGCTATGATTGAAATGTGATATGACACAAGATGAATCCCTAAAACAAGGCTGCATCACCACCCAAACTTAAAACATACTTGTCCTCAAGTATGCTCCAACTGAATCTCTCTTTTATTTTTCAACAAACAAGAAATGAAAAATGCATTTCAATAGATGATTATTGACTAAATGGGCTTAATGGTGATTATGTACATGTGTTCCACCTCTATCATCTCCACTTCCACAAACCAATCATGAAAAGATCATTATGCATACAAATTTAAAATATAGGACATAGAACACACAATCAACACATATGGCTTTCATGTAGCTCTAGGTAGACTATTCCATGGTGGAAATAATCAATGATGACTAGGAGTGTTGTTTCATTTTCATGCATTCTACACTACGTGACCCACATGGCTATAGAAAAAGGGTGAAGTGAGCTAGTTTTGATGTTTCCTAGCTCAATGGGTGTGAAAATAGAAGAAAGGGTTGTGGTAAGAGATTTGAGTTGTATCACATTGGTGCACTATTTTTTTTATTTAGATGTTATTACATAGGAGTATCTTTTATTTTATTTTTCTTTGCTTTTCCCTTAGTGTAGCTAGGGAGCATTGTGATGAGAGTGAAGTGGGGAGATATACATATGGCCACCCCAAACTTTTGGATGTGGTTGTGATGACTTGGAAATTCCAAATGTGAATATGACTTCTTTTTTTGGACTTATCTCTTATCCTTGCCTTCAATTTCATGTTTGAATGTATAATTGATAACTCTTGAGTGCAATTGATGCCTTGATGACCCTCGATTTGACTCTAATTTAGTTTTAAAACATAACACTCATGAAATTTCCAAATATATTTAAATACATATATGACTTGGAAATTCCAAATCTAAATATGACTTATATTTTGGACTTCTCTCTTCTCCTCGCCTTCAATTTAATGTTCAAATGTATAATTGATAACTCTTGAGTGCAATTGATGCCTTGATGACCCTCAATTTGACTCTAATTTAGTTTTAAAACATAACACTCATCACCATCTTTTCCTTTTATTTTGACTGTATTTTTGAATACATATATGCATTTATCCTCATTTTAGGTTGTAGATATCTTTCTCATGATTCCAACGCATGTTTTCTTTCCCAAAACAGAGCTATGATGTGAAAGTTGTGCTCACTTGAATATCTTGGAGATTAAACCTTGTTTTTGGCTATTTTAATTAATTTTATATCTTTTTGGGCCTACGATCAATGAGAGGCCCGCTTGGAGCCTAGCCTTGTGCACACATGCACTCAATCACCCATTGGTGATTCAGATTTGTCTGCCTGGGCCAATCACAAATCACCAAATCACATCTCGATCCTTTTTGACCATTCATCTCATAGACCACATATTGGATGCCGATCTGACGGATGATGTGTCATCTCTAACATGTGTTCCACTTCTTTCTAGGACATAGAACACACGTAGCATTATGCATACAAACTTAAAATATAGGACCTTACCTAATCCAACCTTTTCCTACCCTATTTCATGCCCAATTGAACCCCTATTTCATGTCTTTCCTTCTCTTCCTTGCTTTCCTCACTTCTTTCTTGACTCCTCATGAACCCTAGCTCCATGTTTTCTTATTCCCCATTTCTACGTCCCTTGGTGGTGCTACCCTAATGTATCTTTGGGGGTTTCTTCCCCAGCTTGCCTTGGGTCTATCCAACTCTAGAAATTTTCCTGTAACACCTATGCTGGGGCGGGTGGCACCTTCTTTAAATCCTCAACGGTGAATAGCAGTGACTTTGGCACCTTCTCTAATGAGCACGGTGGTCGTCTACTATAGGATGAAAGGTCTCGAGCAAGCGGGGCACTGCGTGAAGATGACGAGGGCCAAGCTGTTGATCACAGTAGGGATGACATGATCCAACTCCTCCACCCTACGGTCTTCTTCCTATGGTAGCCAGTCAACATACCATGGTAGTGAATCACACACTGCCACCTCATCATGGTGGCCCCTCTCTGATCTCTTCCCCCTCTTTCTCTCTCTCCTTGACCACTTAGTGGGAGTAGTGGTCACGGGTGGCATACAGAGTTCTCTAACGGTGGACACTAGTTGGGAAGCAACGACCACCACTTGCATGTGATGGGCGGCGATCAGGGAAAGTAGTTGGGTGGGTCGGCTCTACCAGACTACAAGGAAGGGCTACGACCTTCCAATCCCCACATATCTAGGACTGAAGAAGCGCCCCACTACTCAAGGGAGCCAACGCCTTTGGATCAAAATCCAACCACCCAAAATTGATAATTTCAAGGTGATCTTCAAAATTTTGCATCTCACAACTCCCTTGCCCAAATCCAACACATAATATATGCTTTTTTTATCAAAAAAAAACGTGATCTATTCAATAAAAATACCTTTTCGGCCTATATTTACTAATATATCTACTGTATTCCATAAATTTCTTGCTTTAAGTCTTTTGAAGGTGATTAATTCTACTAAGTTTTCAACTTTGACTCTTTATGTCCCAAAACATGATGGTCTCTACAAATCAATAACATTACTTCACTTTGAACTTGTCAGATGACTTAGATCATCTTGATGTACCCATAATGACTATCTTGACCTAAAAGTAGCTCTTTTATGTTAATTGCATGATATAGCCAATCAAGATGTGAACTTTGATTCTAGTAATCATCAAATGATCCTTCCACTTTGAAATGATCTACTAACATTATATGGACTTTCACCGAGATGTAACTCATGTGACCTAAAGGACTTATCTTTGTAAATGGTGATGCCCTAATATGTGATGTTTAGTACTTATATCCTTGAATCTTTAATCCTTATGAAAAGTGGATCCTAAATTTTAAAACCTATATTATGAACCTCAAATTAGTCCTCAAAATGACTTGTAAGATGAAATTCCTTGTAACATACTCATATGCACTCATGACTTACATATGACAACTAATATGATGTGAATGAACATGTTGAATGTTTGACTCTAATCTTGCATGAATGCTACTCTATTGATTACCATGTTATATTATTACTTCAAATCGGTACAACTGTCATTCTATAATTCTAAATCCTACTTGATCTAATTAATGCTTCTATGATTTGGAAATGTGATGATGTTGCATGAATTTGATCTAATGTGACTAGTTATGATCTTACATGGTTAAACCTCAATGAAGATCCAAATATCATGCTTCTCCTACTTCTAAATCAGAGTTATCCTTGTCTTGTAGTAATCATAATGTGTATGGTTCACCTAGACCCAAGGTTTAGTGTTGATGTTTATATTATGTTGATTAAATGCATGCATGGTTGACAAGATGAAACTATAATTGAACTATTTTAATAACTAGGTTTAGGAGAACATCCACATGAAATGATCTAAGTTTATCTAAGAAAAACCTACTTATCTAAGACCCACTATTATGTCTTTTTACATCTTAGGTCCATGATGGAACCCACTCTAGGAATCTCACCCACAAATCATAACTTGTATTCTACTCGTAAGGTACACTTAATCTCTTGACCCTACTATGATATTGTCTTGTTTGTATGTATGCTCATATGAATGCTTGGTTGGATAATTACTTGTTTGATCTAATGTTCTCTTCAAATACTACTTTCATGTTAACTATAGTATGTTGATAAACCTTGAACATAGTATACAAAAATCCATTCTATAACCTTGTGGACCTGCTTGAATTCTCAGGGTAAGGGAACAAGGAATGAATGAAATAGGGTTAGTTCACTCACGTTGGTCTTGAGATCCCTCATGTAGAAATAGGGAGCATGAATGCCCATCACAAACCCTTCCTTGAGAAGTGTTCAAAGGACTATGTTGATATAATGGATAAATAAGCCTAAAACTTGTTTTATATAGAAGAATGTCGTTAAGTGTTCTCGCCTTGTTCTACTTTTTGTTTATTATGATGTTTCTATCCAAGAAACCTTTATATTACTCTTAAAGTATGGATACATGTTTTTCATAGCGTACTCAATGCATTCACATTGATATATTTTGTTTATTGTATTTGTAGTTGCCAAATGAAGATCTATTGCACTCAAGACTCTAGGATCTAAAATGAATCACCAATGGGAATACTTGAATATTTAATTGGGTACATTCTTCTATTTTGCCTTTTACTATCTTGTTGTTACTAATTTTACATATATATTGCATGTATGAAATAATTGTGCCATTCTATAGACGGATGCCCAAACCCTACTGCCACTGACTCTATAGTCAATAGGGGTAGGATGAGGGTAACAGACAGTTCCGTGATAGTGGCTAAGGCTGAATATGTGCACTGTGGCATCTTTTCATGAGACGAAGAGTTAAGAAGATGATGAAAGAAAAGTTAGTTCAAAGAAGGGTCAGTAGTGTAGAGCTCAATATGAGTTCTTCTGCATGAAAATTACTTTGTCACTTCATCGAATGATGCCATACCACATGAGTAAGAAATATGAATTTCATACTTCTATCATGCGATACCACAAATTGTAAGCGTTCATAGCTTGTTCAAATCACAATTCAACCAAACATTTCACAAACATGAGAGAAGTGATTCATATGTAGAAAGTCAATAATTAAGACCATTTAGCAATGTGACATATGAAAGTAGAATACATTTGTCATAAGTCAAGATTTTTAGTTCAATAGGTAGAGATTATGTCAAAACAAATTTTTAGGCAAGAAATTTTAAAATATGGGCAAAATTGGCCAAATGGTACTAGTTTGCACTCAACTACATATAAACCTACTTTTAGGGAATAAAAAACATAAAGCAAGCAAATTCTAGATAAGCACACAAAATTACTAGTAATCTATATGAGATGCAATGCATGAGATGGAATGTCAAAGAGAGAAAAAAAATTAAAAAAAAATTACCGCAAAAATGCATGAAATTAAACTACATGGTATGGGTGAATGCAAGACAAGCACACAAAGTCAGGATAGACAAGTATAAGAGTAGTCAAACTGTTTGATCATCTTGGCAAAAATGTAGAACAAGGAATATAGAGAAAAATTATGCAAAAGCAAGGGCTTACCGCCCTACCATCCCAAACTTTTAAATCATGTTGTCCTCAACTTGAAATAGAAGCTTAGAATAGTAGGGTAAAGGGTGTGGAGTTGTGGTAGACAATGACCAAGAGGTGGAGAGATCAACATAGCATTCGATGAGCAGGGTTGTATCACCATGACCATGTTGATAAACATGACCATTTTGGCTTCCCCGTGACATGGTTGTGTTGCATAGCACAATCATTCTAGACTCCTCCCTATAGATCTTTTACTTATTTGCAATGTTCTTGTTTTCAATTTTGATCCTCTCCTTGGCTAGCTCCTCCATGCATCTCCTTTCCTCCATTGACATGTACTAATATGATTCACAAATAGAGAAACCATTAAGTATGGTGTGTGTGTGTGTATTTCTTGGAAAGTATAATCAAGAAAGGGGTTTTGAGAGAAAAAGTCTCAAACCAACGTGGGTTGCCTCCCACTAGCACTAAGTTTAGAGCCTTCAGCTAGGCTTGCTATTCCTCCATCAATCAACCATTGTCCAAACCAAAATGTTTTCATCCTTGTCATAGGCAATCCTCTCCAATGCCTTTGTTTTTTTATATTCCTCCCAAGGGTCATGCGAGCTTCTCAAGTGTTTTTCAGCAATTTTCTCTCCTTGGGTTTCATCATCATAGATCTCAAAGTAAGAATCCTCATCAATGAAACTTTTCATATCATTCAACATGATCCTTTTCAGTAGCTTCTCTCATATCTTCTTCTTGAAGGTATACACACCCTATGGAACTTCATATAAGTTGGGCTTTGCTTGATGATGTCAAGCAACGAGGTGTTTACCTTAATTATCCTTAAGTCCTTCATAGTTTTCATGCCATAGTTTTGCTTTCCCTTGAGGAATGGGTCTTTAATAGGCATCAAAGAGGGGGGTCCAATCACATTGTACACTTAAGAACCTCAAAATATCACATTGGGGTGTCTTGGATCAGCGGTTGGAGCACTTGGTGGTGTAATCTCAAAGGAAGGTGGGACACTTGGTATCATTGCTTTAAAAGGAGTTGGAACAACATATTAGTACTCTCAATAGAAGGCGGTGTAGCAAAATCTCTAGTGCACTTGGCACTCTCATAATGACTTTCTAGTAAGGGTACTCCATCATGCTCTTTGTCAAATTGTGTTCCCCCATTTTTGGACTTTTCAACCACCTTCTCACACTCACGATGAAACCATCTTCACTTGATCATGGGGGAGGGGGAGCATGTGATGGTTGTGGTGGTGGTGGTGGTCTTTGATGTGGTGGATTAGTATTTTGAAGGGTGTAGGATGGTTGCTGTGGGGGTGGTTGATACGGGGGTGGTTCTTGTTGTTGATATTGTGATGGTGGTGATGAGGTGTGTTGGAAGTTGGCGGATCATAAGGGTTAGGGGGAGGTCGATATTGTTTCAAGGTAGATGCTTGCCCTTATGGTGGAGCATAGATGCCTTGAGTACCACCCATAGAATCATTTGCATTGTTTGGGTTGGCCATGGTTTAGGAAGGGAGTCTTTCCTCCTCACAGTGGGTAAGTGACATGGATATCTGGTCTAGCCTTTGCTCAAGCAGGTCAATGGTTTTTCCATGAAAGGACACCTCTCGATTCACTTCATCAAGGCTTCTTAACTTTACAAAAATTTCTTCGTCAAACATGGTGTTGTCTCTTGGCTCTTGGTCTCCTTGTTGTTCCCATGAAAAGTTTGGTTGATTTCTCCATTCCAAAGTGTTGGTTGTTCTGGATTCCATAGGATTGTAGAGCCTACACATCTTCACAAAGAGCCTCCATGTAGTTGGATGAGTGATTAGAAGAACCTTCCATATGAAACTTCATGATATTTACCATGTCTTCTAGTATCTGCATCATGTAGGGTGGTTAAGGGATTGAAGGGGTGTGTGTGTCTCGGTCTACCATCTTGACTTCAAAAGGTTGCTTATCACATCCACAAGGCACAACAAAAAAGGACAAGTTAGAAAACCAAAATGTGAAAATGACACAAATAATAAATAATAGAAATGGTGAAGAGCAAAGCTATACTAACTAGCTAGGCCAAGCGCTCCCTTGCAACGATGCCAGAAAGCTTGGTGTGTTTCTCCTTTGCCTTGTGTTACACCTATATAACCAATTGGGTTTGGTTAGATATTACCCTAGAGCTCAAACACAATTAGATCTTTGGAATTTATAAGGACCTAGTATAACACACACGCTTAGACTAATCACACTTCACCCACAAGCGCACATGTCATGTTATAGTATAAGAAAATGGCAAGATAAGGGTTGATCCACAAGGAGAGAGGGTGTAACGACCCCACCTCCTAGTAACCCCCAATTAAGGGAGACCCGAAGGACAGAGCTGTTATTCAATTAACAGGATCAAAGGTTCGACAAATAATCAGTACTAATTAATAAACTTTACCAACTAAACTGAAAATAGGTATAAAATAAAACTTTTCTTACCTTGGAAAAATTGGGATTTCTAAACTTCTATCCATGGAGATGTTAATCTAACTAATCCTCATGTGCATGTTATTTCTCATTCAATTCCACATATGTCACTTTACTGTTTGTTCTTTCATTTGTACCTAAAACACCGACAAACAAAACATCGGTCAGCCGAAGCTGGTATGTGGGGGAAACAATAATTGTGCAACTATGTTAACAATATAATCACTCAATTAATCATTTAACAACCAAGATTACGTTTTAAGCAATACTGCTCAATCCTTGCCTATCCCCTTTCTCTGTAACGTCCCTGCAGTGGACATGGATACCACCTCTCTCATATGGTAGATCCTTACCCCCATGGCCCTACCACACAGGTAGCCAATACCTAGGGTTATGGAGTCGCATGGTCCTACCCAAAGGTAGACCAATCCCTGACTCATGATGACTTGATGGGCCTACCCCATTGGTAGCCATTTACTAAGTCATTTAATGACCTGATGGACCTACCCTCATTGCTAGCCATTTACTAGGTCAATCTATAAAGCTACAGAGGGGACCAGGATCTGAGCTAGTAGGCACATATATTATGTGATAGTCATATTCACATTATACCTTGCATGAATTAAATACATCCAACAGGTTAATTCAAGCCACGATGGAAACATCGATAAAATCCTGAAAAACTAATTCAGGTAGTCATAAGCGTAACCACATACCTGATCTAGAGCAACTTGATTGTCCGAGCAATAAGGATAAACAACAAGCAACAATCAATCAACCATACCCTGAAATTAATGCATGCATCCAAGTGTTATAGTTTATCCAGAACATTCTAAAACTAGACTTGGATTCCATCTTAAGCTTTCTAGGCCACTTTAGGGTTTTATTAGGGTTTTAGCCTCCATAATACTTTTATCACATTTAATGCCCTCTTATTTCACAAACCCTAATTTCAACATCATAGGCACAGTTAAAGTCCATTATTTCTCTTTTATACTAAAACTACCATCTTTATCTCTTTTAAGTTACTTCAAGATCATTAGACTCAATTACCACCTTTAGTTTCCTTTGAATTGATAATTCCTACTTCATCATGATTTAATTCATAATTGTATTCCATTTACTATTAATTTCTCATTTATCCATTAGAAAACCCTACTTATCATATTAAGGGTATCTATCCATGATTAGGAACTTTTATACTTGAAATATCTTTGAATTATCATCTCTCAATTTAATTCATGATTTTGAATAATTAAAACCATCAATAATCTCCTTCACTAATATTAGGGTTTCAAGGCCCATTACGCACATGAAACTCTTAAATTAAACAAATTACGAGCAAGATTCATCTTTTCGATATTACTGCACATTTTTATGGTTAATGGATTAGTATCAACTTATTTCCCAATTATTCAAGTTAATTACCGTCTTTACCCTAGATTAGGGTTTCTATATGCATTATCAGGGATTCATAGATTAAAACCCTAAAACAAGCCCATCATTATATTTAAACCTCACTTTATTTCTTAACAGGTTATTAATACTCAAATTAACCCATTAAGCATCTTTGATTTGATCTCCAACTACAATTAGGGTTTTTAATCAAACTTTCATGCATTATATGATCACTTTAGACACTTTTGAAATTAGAAGCAAAATTAGGTTATAATAACATTTTTATTAGAATCCTTACGTTCTCCTGATAAATTTTCATGCATAACTTTTTATCATCAGAGCTACCAATTAGTTTCTACGAATTTTGCAAAAATCATAACCTTTAAGCCAATGGTAGTGCGCCACGTCAGCACTATGGCCCACTATTCTTCTCTTTCTTTCTTTTTTTTTCAAACGGACTCCTCCCCGCGAGGCGCTCCATGCGATTAGGGTACTAAGCATGGCTGAAAAGACACATCTACCCCCCCTTGCTCTCGCCTTGGGCCCTGCGCGCCTGAGGGAAAGGAGGTCTTTCCCTCCTTTTCTTCTTCCTCCTCTGCTCGCTGCTTAGTTGTACGAACCAGTACTCCCGCTTAGTCAACCGGTGAATTGACTTTGAGCGTTGGGGTCCCTCAGCAGTCGGAAAAGGGGCTCGCGCCTCTGAGATTCACCGCCGAACTCATAGGAAGGGTCAATCTCACCGTATGAGCAACGAATAGAGAGATAGGCCAGGCGATGCTCCTGTGGCCATGGGAGAGAAATCGTGGAGGTAGACATGCTGGTTGCTCAATTGCCTGCAGGGTCGACTTCGTTGGGTGATGCGGAGTTGTTCTAAGGAGTCTGTGAACTCACAGAGAAGGAATATGTATCCTTTTATAGTCCAAGGCTATGGCAGAGAAGCTTCTCGAGATTTTGGGGTTTCCTGCTTTTCCCTTCAATGTATGGAAAACTTGGTATGGATGAGTGTGGTTTCCTCTCACGAATCTAACAGAGTGAATCCTAGATTTGCACTTTAACTGTAGGGGGAGGAAATCAAATCCGAAAGATCTGAGTTACTGCTCCTCTTTCCTTTTCCTACCTGAGGTAGGTGACAGTACAGACACCGTCGATCTCAGATCCAAGGGCTGTCGTTGCACGCGCCAAAGAAAAGGATAAATGATTTAATCGTGACATTTACTATAAACCCAACACTTTAGGGAAACTTGTAAAAGCTATAACTCTCAAACCAAGTATCCAATTGATCCCAAATTTGGAAGGAAAGTCCATAATGACTTAATCTATCTCTCTACCAAAATTGGGCTCATTATCTCAAATAAAACGTTACTTTTCTTTAAGTGCAAGATATCACTTAATTATATATATATATATATATATTCACCTATTTTCTCTTTCCTTTGCTATTAAATTATTATTTTGAGTTTCTTGAACCTCAAGGAATCTTAATGGCTCGAAATCCCATCTTGGGAATATTTCCTTAGCCTCTTTCCTTCTTTTTCATCCCCTTTCTTATTATCTTACTTCTTCTTTATTAAAATATCTCTTTTTGAATATTTATCTTTATTTCTATTTTATTTTCCTCTTTGGTATTCCTTTTAACATTAGGAATCCTTGGAATACGAAATTCCACAAAGGATAACTCAATTATACCACTTTTCACTTGTTTTCCACATATTACCATTATTTTCAATTTATTTCTCGATAAGGAAATATTTAATTGATCTTTTCTTTTATTATTGTATTCTCTATGCCACCTTAGACTCCTTGGAACCCAAGGAACCCAAGAGGCACGAAATCCCTCTTTGGATTTGCCTTCTAGAGGTTTCCACACTTTTCCTTTTTCTCTATTCTTTTATTTACTCGATAATAGTGGAATTTCTTTTATCCTTTCCTTGTTATTGGGCCCAATAGCCAATAAAGCCCACAAATCAAACAACAAGGCTATTTTAAATGAAATCCATTTATTCACAACAAAAGACATCATTATTTGTTAATTTATCTTTATTATGAGAAATTACATTTCTCAGAAAATGAACCCAAAATTGGGGTTGTAACATCCTTCCCCTCTTATGAGAATTTTGCCCACAAAATTCCATCAAGCAAGCAATCAAATAGAATAAGCCTATCACATGTCCATCATGGATCCCATGTGGCTTCACCCTTTTCCATGGTGCTTCCCAAGAACCTTCATTATCTCATATTCTTCCATCTGAGTTCTTTCTTACCTTGGTATATCGTACCCTCATAGGTGACTCAGGACATTTCAGCCTCTCAAAAGCTGAATTGGTTCTGGGTTCAACACATGGCTTGGGTACCTCACATAGTGCTCTAGATCGGACTCATGGAACACATTACACATCATGTTATTATGGGGGGGCAAGGCTGAATATAATCATCTCCACCAATCCATCTCAAATGGACCCATATATCGGGGACTCAGCTTTCTCTATTGTAGCTTAGAGGGGTCAGATTTTCACATCACATATTCTCCCACAGTGAACTGCATATCAGTCTGCTTTGCATCAGCTCATGACTCATGTCACCACTGGGCTCTCTCTCAGCCATTGCACGATCAAAGCGACTTCATCTGCACACACTTTTGGTTCTTTTCTGACCTTCGCGAGGCCTCCTTCACCAACATCATCATAATGAAGTGGTGACCAACACAACCTCCCTATAGAACTTCTTGCATCCCGATAAAGGCTATGGTGGTTAACATCACATCTTAAGAACTGTCTCCATGTATCACCCTAAACGAGCACACATGCTCTGATCAGACCCTCTAGTCTGGATTATACTGTTCATTAGTATGGGGTGATAAACTGTACTATCATCGAGTTCTTCATGTATCTACTTCCACCTCATGGAAGTAAACCTTGGTCATACCCAAGAACTTTTGAACTCTCATCATGGTGTGGTTGAACCATCTTTCTCTCTTAAGTAGTTCAACTAAAACTGTCCCGTGATAGTACTCTTTCTCTCTCATATCCTCTAGGTAAGGTGATCTACCATAACCCACATTGCATCTTGACCTTCTTTGGTCTAGGGAAGACTTATCACCTCATCTGTAGTGATGAACTCCGATTCCCTCTCAGGGACTCTCTATCCTCTATATAGAAGCGCTGGGTTACTGGTGTTCGTCCTTCACCTACTATCATGCATGGCCACGGACCACATGCATCTTCATCTTAAGCATCCAAAGTGCTACTATCTCTTACTATTTTTGTAGTACCAAGGCGTATCATGATCTCATGCATTGTTATGATTCCTCAAACTTGATACCTCAGAAACCCTAAACCATTCAAAACGGGGTTTCATCGCATTCCCTTCCAGAGGAGTGTATCAGAGGCTCTAAACCATCCTTTCATTATGTCAAGGATTAGACTTGCTAACCAAACAACCACTAATCTTGGTCAAAAACTTTCGTTATATCGGAGTGTTAGCCAAACTTATCTCTTTTTCTCAACTTAAGGTTAGCCTAACCAGCTCAACTTCTTCTAGCTTCCAGCTAAACTAGGCAGCTATATCTCAACCAAAGCATTCATTACCACTTCTTATCCTTAGATGTTAGGTATTATACACCTCCATGTATTATACTTATCATCTCATCTCAAAGTCTAAGTTATCTCCATCAAGAAACTCTGAGCTCATCCTAATGGTGATCAAACTCAACCTTGTATCACTTGCAAATTCCACGTAGCTCATGATAAAACATCCTCATAAGCTGACTACCCTACCTCTCTTAGTGTTTGCAAACCATCCATGTATCTTTCACTTTACCAGGGTATGTTATCATCTCTATCATCATACCTTGTAGCTACGTTCCAACATACATCATCTTTATCCTTGGTGTAAGGCATGCGTACTGTCCTATCTCTCACTCCCATAACAAGAAGAAATAAGCATTTGGCTGCAGACCAAATACAGAGTTCTTCCTGTTCCAAGAGTAGAGATGATACATCCCACCTTGCCCGTACACTTTCGAATCCAAGTTGAAACATGCAACTTATGTCTCTATATCACAAACATCATGATATCCACACTACTTCCAGGGAAAACTGGTCTCAGACTTACTTGGTCCAAGCATAATCCTAGGTCATCTCCTCTAGGTCTATAGTGAGCCGGTACTTTTGGGGTCATCCCTTTTACCTTATGCATCAGAGAGTGCCCTACTCATCTGCTCTTTGGGTCCCATGAGTTCATGAAGGTGATCAATCTCCTAACCCATGGCCCTCAGACAATGATAGCTATTTCCTCCCGACCCTATGGTCATGTGCAACTAGGGAATTAGGCAACTCCTTCTTCCATCGGTCTTATCCCTACCTGACCTTAGGATAGACTTAGGATTCCATTATTGTACATGTTCAACTTAGAACCTTACCCAATCCTTCATCATCTCTCTGCACCCATGACTAACTTTCATCCCTTTATAGGGGTGATGGCGAACTGCCCACCTTGGTCAGGCCCCATATCGGTTACCTCCATGGTAACACATCCACATGCACATAGAGATGGTTATCTATGGGTCTATAAGTTCGTTCTCATGCCATGTACTCTTCA
Organism: Alisma plantago-aquatica; assembly: GCA_963693085.1. NCBI lineage: Eukaryota > Viridiplantae > Streptophyta > Magnoliopsida > Alismatales > Alismataceae > Alisma > Alisma plantago-aquatica. Next base: position 290,454,801 of record OY856414.1, read on the forward strand.
CTTAGCTTCTAAAGATCCTAGGAAACCTCCCTAGGTTACCTCAAAACCATCCAAACTGGTAAACTTCCTACCAAAGGGTCGCTATCCCAGGATGGGAGGAAACTACACCTTTATAACAAAGGTCACAAACATTCTTAGGGTTTACATCCATATGAGCATGCTTAAACCAACAACTACTAAGGCACAAGCTGACCACCTATTAACTATGCTAGGTCATACTTGTTCTTTTTCCTCAATGTTGGATCGAGATTATACCTTCTCATGTCATCAACTTAGTTGTGAGGGATTCATCAACCATACCCATAACTTAAGGGGTTTCCTTTACCTCTACACATGAGGAGTACCATGCTCGAAACTATAGAGACTCAAATCTTATCATGAGCATCAGGTACACTGCTTCCCCTCTTAAGCCTAGGAACCCTAGGTTCACCTTTGGATATCCAACTACATACTCAACCTCTTAACCACGAATCAATCATGTCCAAGGTATGCCATGTACTCCCATGATCCTTTTATATGAGCAACACCTCAGAGTTGAGTCCTCCTCAAGGACATTCAACTATGTATAAACCTCCCTCAGGATACTTAAACCTCCTCAGGGTCTAAGGCACTCTTTATCTCATCCAACAGGTAACCACTTATACCATGGGTACTAGAAGCATCGTCCTCTCTCTAGGGCTAAAACCACCCCCAACCATACCTACTAGAGGTCCCTTCTCCATGAAGGCTCATGCTCTCAAGCAAACCCCTATGTGGTTGAAGCCTATGCTCAACTCATGTTTGGCTCAAGATTGTCCATACCCCTTTCATAAGCCATCCATCATGATCTATTAACTAGGATTTCATCAAGCTATACCCTACTTGCCTAAGCCCATAGGGTAACTATAGGTTCTCTAACCTCATCCACGAAGGAGCTATCCTTTACTATGGCCTACACGACCCTCTCCAGGGTTGGGTCGCCAAAGGTACTAGGTCATCTACCCTCTTATGGCATCCCAAAGGCACGACCAACCAAACATTCGGTCAATCATGACATCTAACTCATCCTGTCACCTCTCTCTTCAACCTTCACTTAGGGTTAGGGTTACCATCATCCTCAAAAGATGAGCTAGGTCTCTACCTTTAAGACTAACTCTCTCTACACATCCTCCTGCCAAGGAGGTCTATCCTCAGGTCTCTCCTGAGGGAAATGACAACTCGTGTCATACGACCTAAGCATGTATCTATTCCTTTACGCTTACTCTATTAAGCTTATGTCCATGACATCTTATTTACATGCTTTTTATTAATTTGGTGGAGGATTCCTTAGACCTTATTAACTTTACCCATACCCCAAGAGGGTGAGGAGAAGAGAGAAGACCCTAATCCTTAAGGTCCTTAATAGAAATTTGAGTTGAGAAGGGATGTACAAGATGAGAGAGTCCTAAAGGTATCTTATTTCGAGTCATACCCTAAGACATCGGCCAGACAGTCACACAATCCGGGAGTCCTCGTATTCCGACTAGCGGTGTGGAGGAAAATATTGCTAGCCCCCGGACATGATCCTTTTCTAGACACCTCAGTCTTTTGGACAATCCTCTAATAACTCCCTTGGTTTCTACAGAATTTGTAAAATTTAATAATTATTAAAGATTAATTGAGGAACCTATGCTCTAATACCAATTGTAACGACCCTGCCTCCCAGTAACCCCCAATTAAGGGAGACCCAAAGGACAGAGTCGTTATTCAATTAACAGGATCAAAGGTTCGACAAATAATCAATAATAATTAATAAACTTTACCAACTAAACTGAAAACAGGTATAAAATAAAACTTTTCTTACCTTGGAAAAATTGGGATTTCTAAACTTCTATCCATGGAGATGTTAATCTAACTAATCCTCCTGTGCATGTTATTTCTCATTCAATTCCACATATGTCACTTTACTGTTTGTTCTTTCATTTGTACCTAAAACGCCGACAAACAAAACGTCGATCAGCCGAAGCTGGTATGTGGGGGAAACAATAATTATGCAACTATGTTAACAATATAATCACTCAATTAATCATTTAACAACTAAGATTATGTTTTAAGCAATACTGCTCAATCCTTGCCTATCCCCTTTCTTTGTAACGTCCCTGCAGTGGACATGGATAACACCTCTCTCATATGGTAGATCCTTACCCCCATGGCCCTACCACATAGGTAGCCAATACCTAGGGTTATGGAGTCGCATGGTCCTACCCAAAGGTAGACCAATCCCTAACTCATGATGACTTGATGGACCTACCCCATTGGTAGCCATTTACTAAGTCATTTAATGACTTGATGGACCTACCCTCATTGGTATCCATTTACTAGGTCAATCTATAAAGCTACAGAGGGGACCAGGATCTGAGCTAGTAGGCACATATCTTATGTGATAGTCATATTCACATTATACCTTGCATGAATTAAATACATCCAACAGGTTAATTCAAGCCACGATGGAAACATTGATAAAATCCCGGAAAACTAATTTGGGTAGTCATAAGCGTAACCACATACCTGATCCAGAGCAACTTGATTGTCTGAGCAATAAGGATAAAGAACAAGCAACAATCAATCAACCATACCCTGAAATTAATGCATGCATCCAAGTGTTATAGTTTATCCAGAACATTCTAAAACTAGACTTGGATTCCATCTTAAGCTTTCTAGGCCACTTTAGGGTTTTATTAGGGTTTTAGCCTCCATAATACTTTTATCACATTTAATGCCCTCTTATTTCACAAACCCTAATTTCAACATCATAGGCACAGTTAAAGTCCATTATTTCTCTTTTATACTAAAACTACCATCTTTATCTCTTTTAAGTTACTTCGAGATCATTAGACTCAATTACCACCTTTAGTTTCCTTTGAATTGATAATTCCTACTTCATCATGATTTAATTCATAATTGTATTCCATTTACTATTAATTTCTCATTTATCCATTAGAAAACCCTACTTATCATATTAAGGGTATCTATCCATGATTAGGAACTTTTATACTTGAAATATCTTCAAATTATCATCTCTCAATTTAATTCATGATTTTGAATAATTAAAACCATCAATAATCTCCTTCACTAATATTAGGGTTTCAAGGCCCATTACGCACATGAAACTCTTAAATTAAACAAATTAGGAGCAAGATTCATCTTTTCGATATTACTGCACATTTTTATGGTTAATGGATTAGTATCAACTTATTTCCCAATTATTCAAGTTAATTACCGTCTTTACCCTAGATTAGGGTTTCTATATGCATTATCAGGGATTCATAGATTAAAACCCTAAAACAAGCCCATCATTATATTTAAACCTCACTTTATTTCTTAACAGGTTATTAATACTCAAATTAACCCATTAAGCATCTTTGATTTGATCTCCAACTACAATTAGGGTTTTTAATCATACTTTAATGCATTATACAATCACTTTAGATAGTTTTGAAATTAGAAGCAAAATTAGGTTCTAATAACATTTTTATTAGAATCCTTACGTTCTCTTGATAAATTTTCGTGTATAACTTTTTATCATCAGAGCTACCAATTAGTTTCTACGAATTTTGCAAAAATCATTACCTTTAAGCCAATGGTAGTGCGCCACGTCAGCACTATGGCCCACTATTCTTCTCTTTTTTTTTTCACGCAGGCTCCTCCCCGCGAGGCGCTCCATGTGATCAGGGTACTAAGCATGGCTGAAAAGACACATCTACCCCCCTGCTCTCGCCTTGGGCCCTGTGCGCCTAAGGGCAAGGATGTCTTTCCCTCCTTTTCTTCTTCCTCCTCTGCTTGCTGCTTAGTTGCACGAACCAGTACTCTCGCTCAGTCAACCGGTGAGTTGACTTCGAGCGTTGGGGTCCCTCAGCAGTCGGAAAAGGGGCTCGTGCCTCCGAGATTCACCACCGAACTCATAGAAAGGGTCAATCTCACTATATGAGCAATGAACAGGGAGATAGGCCAGGCGATGCTCCTGTGGCCATGGGAGGGAAATCGTGGAGGTAGACCTGCTGGTTGCTCAATTGCCTGCAGGGTTGACTTCGTTGGGTGACACGGAGTTGTTCTAAGGAGTATGTGAACTCACAGAGAAGGAATCTGTATCCTTTTATAGTCCAAGGCTATGGCAGAGAAGCTTCTCGAGATTTTGGGGTTTCCTGCTTTGCCCTTCAATGTATGGAAAACTTGGTATGGATGAGTGTGGTTTCCTCTCACGAATCTAAAGAAGTGAATCCTAGATTTGCACTTTAACTGTAGGGGGGGAAATCAAATCTGAAAGATCTGAGTTACTGCTCCTCTTTCCTTTTCCTACCCGAGGTAGGTGACGGTACAGACACCGTCGATCTCAGATCCAAGGGTTGTCGTTGCACGCGCCAAAGAAAAGGATAAATGATTTAATCGTGACATTTACTATAAACCCAACACTTTAGGGAAACTTGTAAAATCTATAACTCTCAAACCAAGTATCCAATTGATCCCAAATTTGGAAGGAAAGTCCATAATGAATTAATCTATCTCTCTACCAAAATTGGGCTCATTATCTCAAATAAAACGTTACGTTTCTTTAAGTGCAAGATATCACTTAATTATATATATATATTCACCTATTTTCTCTTTCCTTTGCTATTAAATTATTATTTTGAGTTTCTTGAACCTCAAGGAATCTTAATGGCTCGAAATCCCATCTTGGGAATATTTCCTTAGCCTCTTTCCTTCTTTTTCATCCCCTTTCTTATTATCTTACTTCTTCTTTATTAAAATATCTCTTTTTGAATATTTCTCTTTATTTCTATTTTATTTTCCTCTTTGGTATTCCTTTTAACATTAGGAATCCTTGGAATACGAAATTCCACAAAGGATAACTCAATTATACCACTTTTCACTTGTTTTCCACATATTACCATTATTTTCAATTTATTTCTCGATAAGGAAATATTTAATTGATCGTTTCTTTTATTATTGTATTCTCTATGCCACCTTGGACTCCTTGGAACCCAAGGAACCCAAGAGGCACGAAATCCCTCTTTGGATTTGCCTTCTAGAGGTTTCCACACTTTTCCTTTTTCTCTATTTTCTTATTTACTCGATAATAGTGGAATTTCTTTTATCCTTTCCTTGTTATTGGGCCCAATAGCCAATAAAGCCCACAAATCAAACAACAAGGCTATTTTAAATGAAATCCATTTATTCACAACAAAAGACATCATTATTTGTTCATTTATCTTTATTATGAGAAATTACATTTCTCAGCAAATGAACCCAAAATTGGGGTTGTAACAGAGGGGGCACTAGAGCTAGTTCAGTGTGAGCTATGTTCCTAAAGAAGATATTAGGGTTTTTAGGGTATAATGAGTTGATTACACTAAGATGAAGATATTAGGGTTTTTAGGGTATAATGAGTTGATTACACTAAGATGCATATATTAGGGTTTTTAGGGTATAATGAGTTGATTACGCTAAGATGCAAGCGTTTGAACAAGAAAGCAAGACAAGTCAAGCAAGAACCCTAAGTTAACCCTAAACAAGCAATTCTAATTAATTAAGAAGGCAACTACTTAGGAAGGATCACAAAACTACGCTAGAATAGAAATTAAGGCACTAAAGCAATTATATATCTAAAGTACCACTAACTAGTTTAAGCAAGCACAAAGGTTCACTAATTGCCCTAGCAATGATTAACTACCAAAAACAAAGCAATTGACTAAGGAGCAATTAAAGTGGGCTTCTAAGAAAGCATGAACTAGCAAGATGGGTTTTAAGAAAGTTATGGGAAGATTGAGTTATTTGGAGGAACGTCACATGAATCTAGGTTGAGGGGTGATATAACATGCAAATCCTATTTTTCCATTCTAGATTGCCAAACCAAATGATTAATCAAATGCAATGAAATCTCCCTAGAATATTGGTTGGTCATGGATAGAATAGAGTATGTAAGGAACACTACACACTCACACCCCCTATCTAGCCTTACGAGGCTCAATTAGACCAAGGTTTAGGTGGGATTCCAATTGGATTTAACTAATCTAGGTTTCTAGGGTAAGTGTTGCAAGGGAAATTTGAGAGCCACGGGTAGGAAGGGGGAGTAGATATAAGGGTGTTTCACCTAATGTTACTCACCATCTAGCCTTTAGAAAACTCTAGGCAATTGCACTAATCACTCTTATTCTAGCTACTTAGATCTCACACTTAGCTATAGGAGAAGAGATTTGTATGTAGGAAGATGGGCTACTAGCTAGGGATCCACTAGTTGGACCTAGGAGCAATTCCTAAGATAGCTGCATAAAATTCGTTTTCCCTTAGAATCTAGGTGTTTTCAAGCATCAAACAACAAGAAATCCATGTTTAGAAGAATAAATCACAAGTAGAATGATGGTAAACAAGATAGAAGTAAGAGAAATTCAGAATAGAATGAATATATGTTCAATACAAGTTATATTCCCCCTACATGCTATCAAAGTGACATTTAATCCCCCAAACAGCCCACCAAGGGGGCTTAGCTACACATGATCAAACAAAATTAGAAAAGAGAAAGAAGAAAGAGGAGGATGGTCGTGGAATCTCATGGAAGCTTCTCCCTTCTTCACCTCCTAGCTTTTATAGCTCGAGAACCTCCCTCAAAGGTAGGTAAATGGCCTGGAAAGGTGAGGTTTCATGGTGGAAACCCTAGAAAACTAGGGTTTTGAGGTAGGGAAAGGTGGTAATGGAGTGGATGATGGATGGGGGTAGGTGAGAGCTCAGGAAGGCTAAGAAAAGTGGAAGAGATGCTCTATAGTGGCTAACCTTCATGCTACAACCACCACCCTAGTATATATAGGTGGTAGGAAAGCACTAGGTTAAGTGAGGGCATTGTAGGAATTTTTGTGCATAAAATGTAGGGTTTGGGTGGTAGCACCACTATTTTCGGAGTGAGTGGGAATGGTCGTGATGGATAGGAATGACCGTGGTGAAATAATGGAATGAACGGGTGAATTTTAGGTTTTTTGGACTGGTAGCACAATCGTTCTGGCCAGCACGACCGTTCTGGCCAACTGGTTGATTTTCTGAAGGTTTTGCTGGTCGGGGCATGTCCCAGAATGGGCATTCCTTGGTAGAACGACCGTTATGTGGTCCTTAACCTGCATTTGGATCTTAAACTTGGTCATACATGAAGGTTATGGCTTCAATACATTTTTTGACCCATTGGGGTAGGATGGGAGTGGTTTTGGTCTTGCTTTGGGCTCCTCCAAGCTTGGGGAACCCATAATGCAATCATCATCTATTGCTTCCATCAACTATTGTTCAAGGTACCTATAAAACATGAAAAAAACCATTCATAAGTGCATTTGATAGTAACACATATTGAGGGAAATAACATGTAATCTAACAGTTGTAGATGTGATTGAATTGCTATATGGCACAAGATGAAGCCCGAAAATAGGGCTGCATCAATTTTCATTAAACAACACCTCTAAAGCTATATGAAATACTACTATAATATAACAATTGTTCAAAATTTTATGAGTAATTTCATGCAATACTATTACAAGAGACGTATTTGTTTAACCAAATTAACTGACTGAATTAAACGTTAACCATTTAACCATAACTAAATTAACCCACACTAATTTAATTAGGCTAATGGTTAAAATCACAAATCAACCATTTAACCAAACCAAATTAACCATAACCGGCCAAATTAACTGAATGATAACCCATATATGTAGGTATTAATTACCCTATAAATGACAGCCCCTGGGTGACTGTTATTCATGCAATACCCAAAGGGGGGGTGCAACTATCATTAAAGGGGATAATGATGAACCGATACAAACCCTTGTAGTCATAGGATAATGCATGTATATAGACTATAAAAGGCTAAACAAGGCAACCCGTAAAGATCATTTCCCCATGTCATTCATTGATTTGATGCTTGAATGTTTAGCCAATCATTCCTACTTCTGTAGTCTTGATGGTTATTCTAGATTATTTTCAAATACCAATTTACCCACCAGACCAAGAAACAACATCTTTAACATGCACTTATGACACATACACTTATAGACACATGCCCTTTAGACCTTTGTAACACACAAGTGACTTTTTAATGTTGTATGATAGTTGTTTTCTTTGATTTCATCGAGCGTATAATGGGGGTTTTCATGGATGATTTTAGCATCTATGGGAACTCTTTTAATGATTGTTTATTGAACTTGTCTAAATCCTTGCTAGCAGAAGATGTTGATTTTGTGTTTGATGATGAATGTCAAGATGCCTTCAAGAAACTCAAGGATGCTCTCATTCATCCCCCTCATTCAACCACCAAATTGGGATGCACCTTTTGAATTGATCTATGATTCAAGTGACTATGCTATATGTGTTGTACTTGGACAACCAAATGACAATAAACCGCATGCAATACACTACACCAGCAAGACACTAGATAAGACCCAAGTAAACTACGCCACCACGAATAAGGAGACACTAGCCATAGTATACGCCTTCAACAAATTCTGCCAATATCTAGTGGTATCTAAGGTTGTATTCTATATTGACCATGCAACCATCAAATATTTGTTGAATAAAAAGGATGCTAAACCGCGCTTGATTTTCTGGATTTTGTTACTTTAAGAATTTGACCTTGAGATCAAGGACAAAAAGGGAATAGAGAACAATATCATTGACCATCTTTCCAGGTTGGATACATATGCAAAGGATGCAAATACTATTGATGATTACCTTCCCATTGAAAGGTGGTATGTAGTTAATACAACACAAGCACCATGGTATGCAGATATCGCCAACTTCCTTGTTTCATGGCATCTTCCACCTAAATTAACCTATCAGCAAAAGAAGAAAATCTTACATGATGTTAGATTCTATTATAGGGATGGCCCAATGTTGTTCGAGCAAGGTACCGATAGACGAATATGACGTCGTGTAGATAAAGAAGAGACCCTGAGCATTATTTCTGGATGACATTCTTCTACCTATGGAGGTCATTTTGGGGGAGAGAAAACAATGACAAAGAATCTTCAAGCTATATTTTAGTGGCCAACCTTATTTTGAGATGTACATGCTTATATCAAAGGGTGTGAAAAGTGCCTAAGAACTAGTGGGATATCAAGGAGATACGAGATGCCTCTCAACTGCACTCTAGAGATTGGGGTATTTTATGTATGGGGTGTCAACTACATGGACCCTTTCCCATCATCTTATGTCTACAAGTATATCTTAGTCACTTGTGATTATAACTCAAAGTGGGTAGAGGCTATCCCTACCCAAGCTATTTTAGAAGACCATTTTCCCCACTTTGGAGTTCTGAGAGCTGTGATTTTTTATGGAGGGACACACTTCCATGAGAAAAAAATTCAACAATCTTCTCACCAAGTATGGATTGATGCACATGATCTCTACTCCATATCACCCCGAAACTGTTGGATGCGTCAAAGTAACCAATAGACAACTGAAGCGCATTCTTGAAATGATTGTTTCCAGCTCAAGGAAAGATTGGGCCCTCAAATTGGATGATGCTCTTTTGGCATTCTGGACAGCATATAAGACATACATTGGTACCACGGCATTCAAGCTCATCAATGGCAAATCTTGCGACCTTCCCTTAGATCTAGAGAACAAACTCTATGGGCCATCAAGTATCTTAATTTTGATATGAAGAAGGCAGGCAAGAAGTGACTGCTACTTCTTTAGGAGCTTAAGGAGATCTAGTTGGATGCTTATGAAAATGTAAAAAACTACAAGGAAAGAACAAAGGTGTGGCATGAAAAAAATATTAGAAGGAGAGATTTTGATGAAGGAGGTCAAGTCTTGCTATTTAATTCAAGATTGAAGCTCTTTATAGGGAACCACCAGTCCAAGTGGTCGGGACCTTTCTTGATCTTGAAGGTCTATCTGTATGGAACTGTAGATCTATAGGGTAAACAGTCCTCATTTAAAGTCAATGGATAATATTGTAAGCTTTATATTGATGAAGAGAAGATATAAAAGGGAGTCTCATGCTCCCTCTCAAAGACTTGCGGAAGAAATAACGAGTCTACTTTTGGACTTTAAACATAAGGCCTTTATGGGAGTCATACCGACATTTAGATAGTCGTTTTGTGTTATTTCCCTTAATGTTATTTGGTTCATACTCAATTACTTTACAATAAGACTTCATGATGTTGAACTTCTTATTTTCATGTGGAAATATTGAATAATTGGTTGCATTTTGTAGGTAATGATCTAGATTGTCAGAGAAGGTAAGGAGGTCAAGGAGACACAAGAATCCTGTTGTAATATGGTATGTGGACCACTCCACATGGCGTGTAATATATTTCTCAAATTCACAAAAGATCACATGGATCATCGCTTCCGGCATGTACAAGGATGAAATACCATGATTGAGATCAAAGAATTCGATTCTACAACAACTTCAACCATACAACATGTAAACTCATCAACACATCGTGAGGAATTTTTGGGTACAAACCAAGTTTCTACATAATTCATCCCCTACATCGTGTAGCCATGACACGTAGTGTGTGAATATTGAGCATGAAAATAGACAATTGAGATAATACTTCTTCCTCACGCCATGTGGTCATCCACCACGCCGTGTATGTTTTGTGAGAGAGATTTCATATTTTGGCAAATTTCATCTCTTACGTCATGTAAGGGTGTAGTATGACGTAAAGTCCTTATGAATTTGGGGAAATGCACGTCATCCTTACATGATGTGACCATTTCTTACTCCATGTCACAATGGTAATAGGAATCTGAAGCCCTATTTTGACTCATTCTTTCTATCTCAGGACGTGTAAGAAGCACCTCTAACCTCCACCTGATCTTCTCTCACGTCGTGCAAGATCCACCCCTTCTTCCTCCACTGACGATTGATCCTCACCGACCCCAAGCCTCATTCGTTGTCCATGCTCCAACAATCACATGAATCGCCCACACGTAGCTCAACCAAGTTGCAACCTTAGCCATCGCCTATAACCACCACCTCCATATTGTCGAATTAGCATAATGAGAGGAGATCAAGATGCATTGAATCAATCGAAGTGCCAAACCCCAAGCTTCGATCGTCGAACTACAAATGCATCGAGATCAATAGTGGACATTACACACACATCATAAAATTAACCCTTATGTTGTGCAAAACTCAGACCAGCCGTGAAGAAGTAATAAAGTAACATGCCATGTATTGCTCTGTTACACCATCTAACATTGTCCAGTAGCCGCAACAATGCCAAGGACCAAGATCTTCACTAAGTGAGCATGCCCATATCCTAAACATTCTTCATTAGATGTGCCATATGCCTCAATGGTCCAATTTATGCTCAATGCAGAACATGATGTCATATTTAGCCATCTTGCCTCTTATCAGGTAGTCTCGACCAAGTTTGCACATCTTAATGACATTGAATGGTTAGGTTTTCTAAATGAATCTAGGGACTATATTATCTTTCTCAGCCTGGGTATATGTTGTATAAACAGTGCACCTACACACCCCCACTTGACATATGAGTTTTTGACAACTTTCAAAATGGAGGTAGACCCAAATGATAAGCACGAGCCTTTTAGTCTAATTTCATTTAGAATAATGAAAAACTCATTCAAGTTAAATATCAAAAGATTTTGCAACTTAGTGGAGTTTGAATATGAAGGAAATATCATCATGCTAGAGGAATTTCAACCTAACATTTTTTGGAGCCATATCACTAAAGAAACTATCTAGTATCCTACTTCTACCAGGGCGTATCATATTCATAACCTAATTCCTTGTGATTTCCATCGCCTTTTTAGCATTGATATTTTTGCACAGAAAGAAACACAAGATGTAGTTGGTAAATTGGATTTGTTTTTCCTATGATATATGTCTCATAACTATGATGTAAACATGGAGTATCATTTTTTTTTCATGAATCACAAAGATCTAGAAAGAATCAATAGGAGATATCATGATAGGGGGATTGATCTCCAAACTTGCTATTGTTTTTAAGCTTGATCTATCTACTATTGATCCCCTAGATGGAGGAGAATGGGTCAGTTATGATTTCCTCATTTTCTATGGCTTTCCAGGAAAGGATAAGAATGAAAAATGTTTTCAAAAGATCCATAAGAAATCCTATGTCATTCATTTGCCAAACCCTACCATCACAACTCTCAAAGACAAAGCCAACTAGAAGTATTTTTAAAATGAAGGATCTTCTACAAGTGCACAGTCTGAGTCTTCCTTAGCTAGAGATGACGTTCCCATACCTCCATCCATGGGTACACTGACAGAATTTACTTGGAGGTACCCATACATGAGGCAACTTTATCAGTATGTACAGAACATCTTTGATGATCAAGATACCCACATCTCTCATCTCTCCCAGTAGTACATCGGCCTATCACAGAGCGTTGTTGACATCTACACCATGGTGTCCAGGATGGAATCCTAGAGCATCTCTCAGGGTCATTATGGATATCCTCCACAACCATCTCCTCCTCCAGGACCTTCCTCCTCCATGGACATCATCAACCCCACCTTGATGCAGGAGCAATTCCCTCCTTCACATGAGGTATTTGACCCCTCTTTCTAATGCACCTGAGGTATCTATTTGTTCGATTCTTGAGTTTGTTATGAGTAGTAGGGACCCTAAAAATTTCAAACTTAGGGGGGGGTACAACTGGCCGACAGTTTTAGTTTTACTGTTCATGTTATTTGTTTAGTCAATTACTTTTGTCATTTAGTTTATTGTTTGCATGTTTTGCATTTATTTTCATATTCTTTGCATGACGACAAGTGGAATTTTTTTTTATGATCAATGTCTTCCCTATTGCTTGAACCATATGCTTACATTGAAATAATGACTATATGATGATAGTTGATCATGAATCACCCTAATTGAAAAAAAAATTAAGTCATGGCTATTCATCTTTGTATTTAGGTATTTGACTAAACATGAATCACAATTCTCTCATTCATACTCTTAAACCATGTAATAGTTCAAATGCTTTGAATTTCTCAACTTTACAGTTTTGAGTAGCAATAAGATGACATTGCCAACTATATAATGCATTTATCACTACTCTACTTGAGATTTTCACAAAATGAGTATCCACCTATATGACGTTAAATAATGGGGGGTGAGTAAGCACAGGACCATGTGGTTACAAGGCAGAGCCTGAACCAAAATAAAAAGGGGAAATTTATTATCTTCACTTAAAAATCCAAACCCCACAAAAGATGGATAAGTAGTCCACGTTTTCCACCAACTCAATGAAAGTTGGGGATTACATCTGAAATAGGGAAATAAATCTCCAAACAGTATCCATGTGTGTGTAAACCTATATTAGTAGTTGAGTACCACAAAATGAAGTCAAATTGAATATATTTCTTAAATGTACAGTGTCATTGTAGGAAGATGGATACTTAAAAGAAATTATCATTTTATTTCATTGAACTTTGTGGGAAATCATTATTTTTTTTGCTAGTCATATTGTTTCTACTAACTGATCTCTAGTTGATTCTTTCAAGGCAATTTGAATGTCTATCTGAATTTAAAATCTTATCTTGAGAGTTAGAATTGATTTCATGTTTGAGTACTTAACTAAATAATGAAAACTGCCATTTTGGGACAATAATTCATATTCATGTGGATTTGATATTGTGCCCATCTATTTATCTTTAGATACTTATCCAATTCATTTTGCTTGAGGATAAGCAATCATTCAAGCTTAGGGGGATTTGATGTACACAAATCATATCACATTTTCATGCCATTTTGGTTCCACATTTCACTCAATTTAACCTTAATTATACTCTGATTTATGCTAGAATGTTTGTTTCTTATTGTTCTTACTCATGGCATGGTTTGAATTGCACACACCCCATATTTCACTCATGTTGAAGGAAAAAATGCCTGAAATCTAATCCATTTGGCGATTCCAAAGTTTCCTCAATTTTTTGAGTTCATTATTCAACAAACAGCAAGTCAACACGACATGTGGACCACTCCATACGGTATGTGGCGTGGCTCTCAAACATCAGATTCATCAGGCGATCCAAGCTATGGTGTGTGGATCAGATACACACCATGGCTTAGAAGGATTAGAATTTGTCAGGAAGTCTCCCTTACACAGTGTGGCTCCTTCAACAGTGTGTAGTTTGAAATTGTGGATTGGCTAAAGCAGAAACTGAATCTCACATGCCACATTAACTTATGCACATGTCAAGTGAAGCATATTTAATATATAAAAATTAGAAACAAACACTCCATCATTTATATAAATAACCGCACCCCTTGAGAAGTGGATCACATCATCTAGAGTTTTTTGAGACCAGAGACGAGGCTGAAGCTAAGGATGAGCAATTTTGGAGAGAAAGCTAGGGTTTCTCAGGAGATAACCCAATCTCGAATCCATTTCTATTCTCCATTCCATTTTGAAGTTTTCTAGAGGAAGTTGATGAAGAAGAAGTAGTGGCAGAGATGAATCTCCATCCTTGTCTAGAGATTTCCACATGTTCTTCATTCTAACACATTTAATTGTTATCTCTCTTTCTCTACTCATGTTTCATTCAATGATTTGTTTTTTGTGCATGTATTTCCTCACCATGTGTGATTATAACTCCATTTCTTGGGCATGGGAGAGTGGCTCCCATGTCATGAATCGTGTGAACTCAAAATTCATATCTGATATTAATTAATCTTCTATTTCAAAACAAGCTATGGTATTTATCTTCTTATATGCCTGACTAGCCATCATGTTTACATGCTTTATGCTTCTTATTATATTCTGGGAAGTGATATTAAGCGGTAGGGAATAGCTATTTTGGCAACGTATCCTTGACCATGGGAATGGCTAGGATTATGTTGAGGATTTTAGGTTGTAGTTCAAAGCCACGTTCATGCATGGGAATACTATATAGGGTTAGGACGGTCTTATACCATCTGGAGATGTTTTAAGATGACAACATACCTTTGTGAGATCGACTAGTATAGGTGAAATTCATGGTTCCTTATTGGGTTATGACGTGGAAGTGAAATCTCATATCCAAGATTCTCTTCATGTGATGTAATCATTCTC
The DNA here is from genome assembly GCA_963693085.1 of Alisma plantago-aquatica. Classification (NCBI taxonomy): domain Eukaryota; kingdom Viridiplantae; phylum Streptophyta; class Magnoliopsida; order Alismatales; family Alismataceae; genus Alisma; species Alisma plantago-aquatica. The sequence continues at coordinate 290,469,855 of OY856414.1, forward strand.
CAAGTGAGTACTACTTTTATTTTCTTTCTTTCAAATTCACAAATTAGTTTGAGCTAGAATCGAACTCTCTCTTATAACCGACCTAGATTGTAGAAAGTTAACAATTTTATGCCTAGCTAGCCAAGCTCCTTGTGGTTCTACCTTAACTATAATCGTTCCCGTATACTTGTGGGTGATTGACGAGTTAAAACACTTAATTATTTCAAACTTGCTTGCCTTTCAGCAATCATCAAGAATTTTGGATGATTCTAATGTATATGAGTAATTTATGGTATTTAATATACAAACTTGCATTTTTAGCAGCAAATTTTGATAGAGAAATATTTCTATGAATGATATAAACTCACAATATATAATTACATTATTCATTCAGAAAATACCCTAAGAGAAAATTGCCAACTAACTTAAATAGCTTTCTAGGAGTGATTGGATTATTGCTTGATTTTATGTTTATGTATGTGCATAAATGTCAAACAAGGAATAATATAGTGATGATCCATAACATACCATATTTATTATCTATGTGATAAATAAGCATACAAGATTACTCCAACCAAACTAAGTTCACCCTCTTATAAGTGGGAAGATAAATGAATTCTTATCAACTAAATGATAAAGGAATATATTTACTTTAATGTATTTATTTAGAAAATGTAGGCAAAAGTTATACATGATGCCAAATGCATATCACATCCACAATAATTTTCGGGCTTTTCATGCAATCCATCATGTTTACAATGCTAAACGTCATGATGATTTAAAAAATAACTCATATATTTGTGAGTCATCCACTTTGTATTCTGGCTTCACCACTGAATACTACGTTGGTTTCAGGTGACAATTGTTGATCCTTGATATCTTCTTGATGGACAAAGTAGAGTACAAGATCAAAAGGAATCTTCATTCTTGATACAAGCTAGTGGATGGCATGTCTCCATGACAACAAAGCAAATGTTTATGTCCATGTCTATAATGGGTTTTTACCTACTCGGTAAATATAAAAAGTTCTAGATGAAATTTATGGTAACAAAATAAGATTGGGATAAAGACTAAAGAATAATTTTCTATGGATATTCAAATTTTCTATGCACACACAACATCATCTAGGTCCTTTCGCATTTCTAATGAGGTCGCTCATAGTCAAATTTTCTTTTGACAGATCATCTATGTTCCCTTAATGCCATAATAACTTCTTACATCATAGAAACTCAAATATGTCACAACCAAAGGAAATATAAGGGCTTGTAGACCCAAAGATAACAAAGACTTATAGTAAATATATTATAATAGTAAAACTTATCTTGTACCTTTGTAATCTATGTAGCTTAAAAAAATTCTTGATATCTAAAATCCTTATTTGTAATTCCTATGGTATATAAGATGAGTTGTAGAATGGATGGGATGTAGTTCATAGTAATATGTTTTATAATTTTGAATATATCCTTATATATGATGTGGCTAGAGTATTGTTACGTTTGCAAGGAGTTCTAAATTTTACAATTGTGACTCAACTCATTATCCCTACAAGTTTACACAATTAAATCAGTTGAGGTCATTTCCATGATAAACTTTCATTGATAGGCACGAGAACATTAGGTTTTTAACAAACTAGGTCATGCTTAATTAGAGATTTAGATTAAATAAAGTTGAAGAGATCATTAATGATCTAAATAACAACCATATCAATCAACGACTACTTTAGTTGCTTATTAAATTCAATATATGAATCTCAGGCATAAGGTTTCACATACCACATACCACACATCAAACAAAAACTATATTAATGTATGCATGAATTTTTTACATTGAATTAAGTAGCCCAAGTATCAGTATTATAAGACCCCTGACCTGAGTTTTGGGATAATCTCATTTTCTTTGGCTCAATCATGTGCTTATAACCTTGATGTAATCTTTTTAGATGTAATTAGGCCTTGAAGAGAGCTTAAGTTTCAAGTTTGAGCTTGTTTGGATGATGTTCGTGCTTTATGTGCTAGTATTGGTATAAATTGTGATTTAACCAAAATAGGTGGTTGATGTGCAATTTGCCACCTCTATAGTGTTCCCTCTATTTCTTGACATCATCTAGAGGATATATAAAGAGGTGGGTGCCTTGTTTGTGCCTTGGATGAGGAGTATCACCCTAGGTGGCGATTAGGGTTTCTATGGGTGTTGAGTGTCTCGACCCATGTGTGTTTGGTGTGTTGTCTTGACCTAGGGTCGCGACCTATATTATCTTTGGTGGGTGTCACGATCAATACACCCCCTCTAGATGTTGGGGTCATGACCAAGGAGGTATGGGGTGGTCTTGGGTCGAGGTGGTTGTCCTTACATAGGTTGTCTCGACCTAGGGTTTCTGGAGGACCCTTGTCTCAACCATGTCGTGATGATGGTCACGACCATAGATGATACACCAAGGAAGGGTCGCGACTGCGACCATGTGGGTGACCAAGGTGGTTGAGACCCAACTTAGAGTGTATCACCATCTCTTACATGCATGGTTGAGTTGGTTGCATGTGGGTGCACGTTGGTCTTTTGGGTGGACAAGTCTCCCTTTGGTACCTTGGGGGTTGACACATCATCCCTTGCGTTCTCTCTCATGTCCCACCTATATAACCCCTTATTTCTCCATGATTGTATCCCTTTCAGGCCTCCATATTATTCCTTCTCCTTTTATAGTTCTTGAAGCTTGGTGGAGCAAGGAGGATCTGACCTTGGAGCTTCATTGATCGATCTCCTCTTGCATGTGGTGTTTGTGGTGATCCAAGCTCATCTTCAACCCTTGGTAAGTGTTTATCTTCCTTGATGATGTTTCTTTTGATCTCTTAATTCCATCTACTTCCTTTTTCTTGGCCCTAGACCATGTTTTGACATGGTGTTCATTCTTGAGAGTAAGCTCCTCATCACAAGTGTAATAGGCCATGTTTTGACAAGGCGACACCCAAGTGAGAGGGAGTTTCTTCTCTCTTTTCCACCTTCTTTCTTTTGACTCATCCTAGAGCTTTTTGTTTCTCTTTTCTCAAATGATCTTTGACCTTGGTGTCTTCTCCTTCTTGGGGTGATCTTATGGCTGGGAGTGGAGCATCTTCAACCCTTGGATCGTGTGCTTGGAACTCTTAATCTTGGATCTTGGGATCCTTGGTGGTGATATTCTTAAGGCGGATTATATAACACTTAACCTACTCTATTATAGCACTCTTTTATGAATGTTTGCTACTTCCTTCTCTCTCTAGATTGCTCCCTTGTCATGCTAGTTGATAGTGATAATTTTTATAACTTGTTTGGTGGGGAAACCTTGCTTGGTTTGGTGGAAATCTAAAACCCTAATCTACTTGCACCCATTTTTTATGATTGATATGTTATGCATGTTCTTCCCTATCTTTTGACCTTGATTTTTCCCTCATGCATGGTGGACGTGTTCCTAGATGTTGGAGGGAGGTTAGTTCTATTTTGGGTTCCTTAACCATGGTTTTCTCTTCCTAGGATAATGGTTCTTTCTTGGTAGTTTCTTGACCCATGTCTTAGGGTGTTTGGCAATCATTTGCTTGAGCCCTTCCTTCATGGTGACCATGGTTTTCCAGTCAGCTTTAGTTCTATTTTGAGACCAAGATGTCGTCATGGTTGAGACACCCATCTCTTTGTTGATCGTGACACTTAATGTTAGCGATCCATTTTTAGTTGGGTTGCTACCCTAGTGAAAGGTTGTGACATAGTGTCCTTTGGGTCGCAACATGTTACTAGGTTGAGGTCGATACATCCCTAGGTCACGATAGTTGGGAGTGGTTGGAGCTCTATCCCTAGATGTCACAGTCGCGACATGGTCCATGTGTCGTGGTCATGACCTAGTGGTTGGATGGTTGTTGAGACAGCCTTGAGTTTGAGATGTTGATGGTATGTTAGAACCCTAACCCAAGATGTCGTGGGTGCGACATGGTCTAGGTGGAAGGGATTGTGACCTATTAGTGTGAGTAGTCATGACACCATAGGTGTTACGGTCCTGACATGGATCAGGTTGGGTGATTGTGACCTAGTTGTTAGGTGGTCAACACATGATGATGATGGTAGTTAAGGGGTATGCTTGGATGCTTAATGGTACTCTAGTAGGTGTGATGCATAGTCCATGTATAGTGTTGTTTGGAATAACATCTAATAAACTCTAATGATGTTCCTTAATCCTAATATACTCCAAGATGATGGGAGGTAGTGTATCTAGGGTTGATGGTTGAACCTAGCTTTGTAAACCTTAATCGACCAAGAAGAAATCATAAACCTAATAATGTGCAATGAGGCTTGATTGTTTCTCTCTCATGGAATGGTTATGATTATATGTGGTTAGCAATCTTGTTTATGAACTTCTAACCATGCAGCTGTTATGAGCTTGATAAACATAGCTAGTGTATGCTATGGTGATTAAACATGATACATGTTGAATGAGCCTTCACGAGGCATGATGAAACATTTGTGCTACATGAATTATGAGTTGAGGGATTGATATCCCATAGAAGGTGACTTTGGTATTGATGATGTGGTGAATGGAAATGATACATGCATCATGTGGTGATAATGTGACAAGTTCACACCCTATACTTATATATCTTCTGGGGTGTGTTATGCCCTTATATTTGTAGAGTTTGTTATGACTTTATACATTGTAACTTGATTGATGCTAAAAGACACTTAATTGACTTAACTAATAAAGTGGAACCTAATCATGTATATTTTCCTTGTGCCATAGATCCATCTCAGTGTCAGCACTTGCTGGATGGTGAAACGAGCATTCCATAGTAAAAGAGTGGAGTAATATATTGTTGAGTTTATGCATTTATAGGATTTTTTGTGGGTCATTCCCTGGAAGGAGTGTGGCTACGGGTCGTAGCTCAGAGGTTTGATACTTATGAGTTTTCACCGGATTGGCTGCGGGCTATACCCTGGAAGGAGTTCGGATACGGGCTATAGCTCAGTTTCACTAGCGTCATGACCTATACCAAGATGGGTTGGGACTTTCACTGTTGACTATATGTCACTAGTTACAGTTGACTAGTATGTCTCTGTCGTATACTCATTTACTTACCATGAGGTTTGGTGAGGTCGTGGATTCTGGATCTTCCATAGACCTTTTATGGCACCAAAAATAATAGCATTGGTGGAGGGTTATATCTCTTGTTGAGATTTGGAAACTGACCCTGTAGGTTCTCCACATCTTTTAGGTAGACATGCATGAGGAGGTAGAGATTGTGCAACTGAGGTAGAGCAACAACAAGAAGGACAGTAGCTGATAAGGTTGGATGTGTGATAACACCAAATTTTGTGATGTTTTTGGCCCTTATTTTGTTATCAAATCTTCCCTTTTAAACTGATTTCCTCTCCTTTTTGTCATGTTTTTTCATAAACAGGCCACGCTATGCTTTTAACTCAATATTATCATCTTTTGCAGAGTTTTCCCTGATTTTTAACTCATTTATCAGCAAAAAGGCATGTCCCGGCCCACGAACGTGTTCCACCTGCATCGGCCTTCCTACCAACCTGCCGGCCGATACGCTCACTGCCCGACAGGGCAACACGATACACTGCCTCATGCCACGAGATGACGTAGATGTGAACGAATCAGTTCCAATAGACATCGTTGATGCAATGTTGGATAGTTGTGGGGTAGAGCACACCAAGACTGATCCACCTCCCATATTTAGAAACATTGTGCATGATGTTGAGATACCGTTATACACGAGTTGTAAGTTTACGAAGCTTAGCGCTGTGTTGAGATTGTATAAACTGAAAACTAACAATCGATGGAGCGATAAAAGCTTCACGTCATTGTTGTCTTTCTTGAAAGAAATTCTTCCTGAAGGAAACGAGCTGCCGATCTCAACATACCGTTTAAAGAAATTGCTGTGCCCAATGGGAATGGAGGCCAAGAAGATACATGCATGCAATAATGATTGTGTATTATTTCAAAAGGACTATGTGGATTTGAAAGATTGTCCGAAATGTGGTGCGCCAAGGTATAAATTGACGACTTCGGGGGAGTCCAAAACTGGTTTTCCCGCCAAGGTGATGTGGTATCTACCTATAATACCACGGTTTCAACGCTTGTTTGCCAATCCTATAGATGCGAAGAATTTGAGGTGGCATGCATATGTTAAGAAAAATAATGATGGGATCCTACGACATGCGTCTGATTCCCCACAGTGGAAGAAGATTGATTTATTGTACCCTAAATTCGGTGAAGAGGACATGAATCTAAGACTTCGGCTTTGTACAGATGGGATGAATCCGTACGGGACATTGAGCAGCCAACATAGCACTTGGCTAGTTATGCTTGTTATATATAATCTTCCTCCCTGGTTGTGTATGAAAAATAAGTATGTTATGTTGTCGTCTTTGATATCGGGCCCTAAACAACCTGGAAATGATATCAATGTTTATCTTGAACCTATGATTGATGACTTGAAGAAGCTCTGGGGTGAAGGTGTGATGACCTATGATGCTTCACGAAGAGAGACATTTTGTTTGCATGCTATGTTTTTTTGCACTGTGAATGACTTTCCAGGATATGGGAATTTGTCTAGATATAGTGTCAAAGGATGTAAAGTGTGTCCTATATGTGAAGAGAACATTGATTCAATACGACTAAAACACGTGGCAAGACTGTATATCTTACTCATCGAAGGTTTCTTCCAAAATTTCATCTGTATCGTAGGTTGTGCAAAGCATTCAATGGACAGAATGAGGAACGTAGTGCACCTAAACCTATATCAGGGGAGGATGTTTATGAAAGAGTGAAAGACATCGCCAATGAATTTGGTAAGAGATCACAATGTACGATGGCCACAAGGAGTGACAAGTTTTTATTCAAGAAAAAGTCGATATTTTGGGATCTTCCTTATTGGAGTTCTTTGACAGTCAGGCATTGTATCGATGTCATGCACGTTGAGAAAAATGTATGTGATAATGTCATTGGTACTCTGTTGAATATAACAGGTAAGACTAAAGATGGGATAAAATCCAGAATGGACCTACGTGAAATGGGAATAAGGACATAATTAACAGAAGTAGTTAGTAGCGATCGGAGAACATACTTACCTCCTGCTTGTTACACGTTGTCTAGAAAGGAGAAGAAAGCATTTTGTGAATGCTTGGTAAATGTTAAGGTGCCACAGGGTTACTCATCCCACATATGTATATTGGTATCAATGAAAGATCTGAAGTTGATAGGTCTTAAATCTCATGATTGTCACACTCTAATGCAACAAATATTGCCTGTGGCAATTTGATCTATATTGCCGAAGCATGTAAGGTTTGCTATCACCAGACTTTGTTTCTTTTTCAACAGTCTGTGCAACAAAGTTATTGACCCTGATACTCTCGATAATTTGTAAAGAGAAGTGATTGTTACCCTATGTCATCTTGAGATGTATTTTCCTCCGTCGTTCTGTGATATCATGGTACATCTTGTTGTCCACTTGACTAGGGAACTAAAAATGTTGGGACCAGTTTTCTTGCATTGGATGTATCCCTTTGAATGATACATGAGCATTTTAAAGGTGATGTTTGAAACCATTATCGGCCTGAAGGGAGTATTATTAAGGGTTATGTGGCGAGAGAGGTTATGGATTTTTGCAATGACTTTCTGAGTGGTAATGACGCTCCCGTGAATGACAAGAATATTGAGGAGCATTTTGGCAGAGTTTTGGGATCACGGGTGAAAGTAATCAGTCGTGAGCAGTTGGAGCAAGGTCACTTGTATATTTTACACAACATGGATGAATTCAGTGTTTATATCGAGGAACATACCAATTTCATCAAGAGACAATATCCTCGAGCCAATACAATGTGGCTTTCTAGAGAGCATAACAAGACATTTATTAAGTGGTTTGAAGATAAAGTCTTACATCAACTATCTCAAACACCAGACAATCTTACTGAAACCATCAAATGCCTCACCTTTAAACCAAAATTGAATGTTATGACTTATGAAGGGTTTGACATAAATGGTTTCTCATATTACACAAAGCGTCAAGATGATAAGAGTGTCGTCCAAAATAGTGGGGTCACCCTTCAAGCGTCTTCATTGTTTTTTCCAAGTGCAAAGGATAAAAGTCCACGTGAAGCTAAAATGTCATATTATGTGTCATTGAAGACATATGGGAGTTTGACTATGTAGATTTCAGAATTCCGCTCTTTAAATGTAATTGGGTTGACAACAACAAAGGAGTTATAGTGGATGAATTTGGTTTCACGTTAGTGAACTTTGAAAAGATTGGTGAGAAGGGTGAACCATTCATATTGGCATCACAGGCGAAACAAGTATTTTATATCGATGATCCTACAAATGATAAATGGTCGGTTGTTCTTCATGGTAAAAGACAGTTCATTGAAGAACCAATAAATGAAGAAGAGTACTATGATAAGTATGATGACTCCAGTCCATTCTCAGTTGGGTTGCCAACACCACCAAACATTGAAGCTGGGGATCATAATGACTTGTATGTTCGTGGGGATCATAATGAAGGATTGTTAATTGATAAAAGATCACAATATTAGAGGCATGGATGTTTATATTTTTATTATGTTTTATTTTTCTGAATGTGAACTTTACAATGTGAATGTGGACTTTACAATGTGAATTACTTTACAATGTGAATTACTTTACAATGTGAATGTGAACTTTACAATGTGAAGGTGAACTTTACAATGTGAATGTGAACTTTACAATGTGAATTACTTTACAATGTGAATGTGTACTTTACAATGTGAACTTTACAATTAGTGTTACTTTACAATGTGAACTTTACAATTAGTGTTACTTTGCAATGATGATCGTTCTGATGATCACCGTGAGGATGAGGACATGCTTGCACCGCCTGACAATGTAAGTTTTAAGAATATATCCTTGAGGTTTCTATCTATATGTTCATTTATAATTTTATTATGTAAGTGTGTTTTTTTATCAAATTTTAGGTTGGTGATGTACCCCCTGAAGAAATTACAGCACTTGATGAGCAGCAAAAGAAAATTGAGAAAGTGAGGGGCATCCCAATGATGAACAAGTTAATACATCAAAGGGGAAATGGACCCAAATTGGCTGTGGATTTTGATCAGGCAGGAAATCCATATGGAGTGAACTGCAACTCATTTGTTTCATATCTTGGGGTTCTTACTCACAGCCATTGCAGTCCTATCCTAGAATCATGTCATAAAGTTCCTAAGGGGAAGAAATACCACATATGTAAGGAACTATGTGTGAGTTATTATTATTTGTAATTCTATTTGTGTAGATTACTAATTTTTAGGATACTAGTTAATAGAAATTCTATTTAATTTGCATAGCATATTTGATTTGGATGAAAAGCTGCATTGTAAATGTGTGATGCAACGTTGTGGGAGGGTGCTAAGGAACTATAGGACCAATCTCACCCGAGATTACATCTGCGATGCTGAGAATAGGTTCTTGATTGATTCCAATTCTAGACATTGATCAGTATTTCACTAACTCTACACTGATAATTTTTGTTTGTATTCTCTTTGAAAAATAAATATAGGAAGAAGGAAGCCACACAGCAATGGAACTACTTGGACCCCAAAGACTGGGAGGAGTTTGTTACCCAAAGAAAAATAGATGAATTCAAGGTATTAAGCACCACTCCCAATTTAATTAATATACGTTTTCATGTATTCGTCTATTCAAGATTAACCTTTAGTGTTACTAACCAAATCAATGTGATAACTAACTAGGCTATCAGCGATGCTCAATGAGCAAGGCATGCACTGAATATGCACGACAACACAATGGGTCCAAGAGGATATGCAGGCCTTCGCCAAAGACTATAGGCTGAGTCTACTCAGCCTACTGCTACTCAGGAGACTATAGAGTCATCTACTGCTGCTCCCGCACCTCTGCCTCACCATGCTATGTGGATAGCTTGGAGGCAAAACAAGAAGGGAGAGATACTAAAGCCCGCAACCGTTGAGGCGGCTGCAAAAATGGTAAAAATCAACTCTTAGAGCAATCTATCGATATTGATTATTATTATGTTTACTTATGAATTTTTGTTGATGGTAATTAGTGGGAGCTGCACGAGCACAGGAAGGAAGGCAAGTTCATCCCTCAGGGTGCAAGGGATGAACTGACAGTTGCTCTGGGTAACCCAGAGCATCCTGGACGTTTAAGGGGTGCATGCGCTGGTGTGGGCATCAAAGCATTCTTTGGGCCATCCCAGCGCAAACATGTCCCAAAAGCGGGACTTTCACAAGTTGAGGTAACTTATTCTTATTTTAGAACGTTATTGCGAAAGGGAATTCAATAATTAGAAACTAGCATTTCTTTTATCCATGTATAGGTAGATTCCTTAATTGATAGGAGAGTCAAGGAAGTAGTTGATAAAAGACTCCAGGAAGCAATTAACAAGTGGCAGGCGTCTTAGATTGCCACAAACGACAGTACCTGTGGTGAACCTCTCTTCTCCTACTACTCGTACTGCAGAGGTTGGGAGTAATCCTATAGACCCACAACCTAGCACGTCCTCTGTAAGTATTTTTATGGCATATATAATAGCTAGTCTGTTCAAGATGATATGTTTGTGTATATATGCATATAACATTCTTTACATAAATTTGTAGGGGTTGAAGCCATGCTGACTAAAAAGTGAAGGATATATTGTTGCAGAGGCATCGACTTACCCACCCCTTAAAGGGTGCATGTTTCATGGGAGTCCAGTACCAGATGGCATGGTACGTGTGAGCCCAATACATATACTTGCTGGCTGGATGAATCTTGCACTGCCTCATGCACACCCAGATGCTGAAACACTTGGTGAGGCAGTAGGCGGAGTGATACTGTGGCCCGAAGTGGATGTCCTCTATACTGATATTGTATGATAAATTTTCATTACTTTAATTTGTTAGTGTGTATATATATGAGTCAATTGATATGAAATTATATATACAGGTCAAAAAGACGAGACCCGCTACATCTCGGCATCCACCTCCTCGACTACCAAGTTGGCTTCCAGGGGACCTACACGCCTCGATAGGTCCTAATTGTAGGAGTGTGGCAGTATGGATCGGCGAACATAATCCAAATTGCCCTATAAATGTTACTATTCTGAAGAATGTTGCAGGTAAACCATATGATAACAATCTATTTATACAAGTTTAGCATACATATTAATGCATACGTAATAGAAGTTTTGGATACATATTAATAGAGGTCAAACATTCGGAAACAACATATTTATACAAGATATTTTGGAGTTGTTTAGTTATGAATGGATGAACATATCTATGATAGAGCTGTGGATATGGTGAGATTAATGCATACAGAAATCTGGTTTATACATCCATATACCTTGTTTTATATATGGCAATCTAGTTTCTTATATATTAATGAATATGTAATACATGTTTTACAGCCACTTACACAAGACATGTATAGATTTTGGATTTTCCCATGTGGGATTTTTGGTTCCATCTTTGATTAGTCTTTTAGATACAGACCTGTATTCAGTTACTTCATACTGATGTGATGCTATTGAATATTTTGGTAAAAATAATAAGACGGTGATAATAGCTCCATTCAATTTCGAGTAAGTTTACTTTGCTTGTAATTTGGACTTAAGAAAATTACATTTTTATTGCGGATATTGAGTTATTAATTTTCTACTTTCTTACATGTAGTGCTAAGCATTGGGAGTTATTAGTTATTGTCCCCAAGACATTCACCGTCTATTATCTAGATCCTGCGGGGAGTGAGTTGGATGTATTATATGGACATGCAATTAAAAGGCCATTATTCTCGTGAGAAATATTTTATGTTTTTATATCTGTTAACATCTGTTACTGCATTACTATTTAATTATGCAATTTAATGTGTTACATTAACATATATAGGGCTTTACAAGAGTACAAAAAAGTTGGAGGAAAGGTCCCCAGGAAAAAAAATCTGGCACTCATTTGGGAGAATGTGAAAGTAATTTCCTGACTCCAATGTATATATTATTTATGTGAACTGTGCTTATTTGTATTTTTGAATATTTTGTATGTTTCAATTTATAGTGTGCTACACAAGACAACGGTTGGGCATGTGCCTACTATGTGATGTGATTTATGGACCTAATCATCAAACATTCCGTATTGAAAATCGATAACATACAACAGGTATTATACATAGTCTCGTTAGATAATATGAAATATATGAATCTTATTATATATTATTATAATTATGTATATACATCATTCTCTTTGTAGGTCTTTAAAACTGAGGACTTCAACACAGGTGCAAAGCGTTTCGATGTACATGCTCCCTATATGAGAGATGAATTAGATGTTGTAAGAGAAGATTGGGCAAAAGCCCTACAAAGAGTGGGAATTTTTCAATATGATTTTGCTGACAATGATGACAATGATGAATAAAGAATAACTTTGTTCTCATAATTAATTTTGTGTGAATGTGAATGAATTTTTATGAATTGTCATATGTGTGTGAAAATCATCAATACATGAATGTTTCTACATGTGTCTAAATGTGAAAAGAGATGAAATAAATAGAACTGCAGGTTGCTACTGGTTTCTACATGCGTGTGATGAAAAAATAATATGAATTAAATGTTCTTATACATGAGTGTGAACCACATATATATAATATTGTCCATCATGTTAATTTTGTAGGTTTGTGGCCTGTTGTTGGCTGATATCAATGGATGTCGTAAAACCTACAGTTCATAACTGAACTATAGGTTTCTCATCCTGCGACCAGCCACAGCAGGTCTGCAGACTGATAGAAAAAAAAAATCAAAACATAGGTGTCGGTTATTTGAACAAAACCAACACCTATGTTATACGGCAGTAGTTTTTCACCTAAAACTGACGTCTATGTGACCAGGTGCCATAGTCGTGCTGGGAAGCACGGCCGTGGTGGTAGGCAGGGGATATGGCATCAATTATTATCACAAAACCGACATCAATTCGGATGATGTGGCGTCAGTTTCTTTTAGAAAATGGATGCCTATAATCCCTTTGCTGGCGTGTTTTTGGTGGCGGGAAGAGTTTTGGCGGTGGTTGTTTAGTAAACAAATGACGCCTATAGTCCCTTTGCTGGCACGTTTTCGGTGGCAGGAAGAGGTTGGGCGTCAGTTTTTACTAAAGAACTGACGCATATAGTCCCTTTTCTGGCGCGTTTTCGGTGGCGAAAAATGTTTTGGCATTAGTTGGGATCCGACGCCGAAGGTGTCCCCCTTTAGCGGAGCCCACTTGGGTGTCGTTTTGAAACCGACACTAAAGAGCTTAAATAACCGACGCTAAAAGGCTTTTATATAGTAGTGGTGGGTCAATCATCATTCCTGAAACTCTACTAGAGCCTTGGGCAGTGGGCCCGGGCATTACAAATGGTATCAGAGCCAATTCCCCTCCAGTAGGTGGGGGCCACATGGGCATGTGGCATGCCAATCTTGATTTGTGCGGTCTGGGCATGTTGGAAAGGGATGTCCATGGTTGATGTAGCCACCCTTGCGCTGGTATTCTGTGATCAGGAGTTGTGTATCCATGGGTCATTCTGGTTCTGCACTGAAATGGGGTGATATTATGAGGCCATATAGTTGAGCCTTGACGAGGACGTCAAGGGTCTAAGTGGGGGAGATTGTAACATCCCAGGATTTATGGCCTCGGCTAAATGATCTTATAAGGAATGATTGGATTACCCATATCACCAAGGTGCACCTCCTTTTCCAGGAGCCCATCTCTAAAGAACTCCATAGTTAAGTGTGCTTAGCTTGGAGTAGTACTAGGATGGGTGACCAGTCAGGAAGTTGATCCTGACTTGCGCATGAGTGAGATTAAAGCGCACAGTTTAGGCTAGTGGTGGTTTGTGGGTCAGTCGTCATTCCTAAAACTCTACTAGAGCCTTGGGTAGTGGGCCTGGGCATTACAGTGTTCCTTCTCTCTCTTTCCATCATCTAGAGGAGAGAGAGAGATGGGTACCTTGTTTGGATCTTAGTTGTGAGGTCACATCCTTGGTGATGTATTGAACACATGTGTGAGGTGTCTTCAACTTAGATGTATTATCTCGGGCTAGAGAGCCTTAGAGAGGTCGTGTATTAGTTTGTGAGTGTGTAGGGTTGTTCCCTATTAGTTTGTGAGTGTGTAGAGTTGTTCCCTATCAGTTTAAAAGTGTGTAGGGTTATGCCCTATTGGCTTGTGAGTGTGTAGGGTTGTGCCCTATCGGTTTGTGAGTGTGTAGGGTTTTTCCATATCATTTTATGGGTGTGTGGAGATATGGTATCAGGCATGACCTTGGTAGGAGACCAAGAGGGCAAGACCTAGCCTTAACCATATCACCATGTCTTATATGTTGTTGCATGTGGCTCCTTTTTCATGGACAAGTGTCACCTAAGCTCCTAAGGTGATGACACCTATCCCTTGATCCCTCTCTCATTCCCCTTGTATATATTCCTCTTTCTCTCCATGCAAGAGAATCCTTTTGTCCATCTTTTCTTTCTCTCCTTCTTGATGGACGAACTTGAGAAGCTAAAGGAGCAAGAGAGTCTCTCTTTGATCTTGGTAGATAAGTTCCAAGTTGTGGAGTTCTTTGATCACCCTTCATCTTCTACCTTGGTAAGATATGTTTCCTAGCTCCCTTCTTATTCTTATCAGTCATGGATCTTGGATACCTTCTTTCCATCTTGAGCAATCTTAACCTTGATCTCTTATTCTTCCTTAAAGGTGTAGTGGTGATCAAGTTGGTGGATCATCTTCTACCTTGAGCTCGTGATCTTGGAGCTTGACCTTTGAACTTGGATCTTGGTGGAGATCTTTGAGTCAAGTTATATGACTCGTATACTCCTTTTTTATTTTCACTCTTCATATGCTTATGTTGTTCTTCATCTCTTGATTCTCTATCTCTTGTATGCTAGTAGTTTTTGGTAGCTTTGAGAACTATTTTGAAGTAGTTTTGGTTAAGTTGATGCCTACATCTTGCACCTTGTTGCCATGTTAATGGATGGACTAGTAATCGAGCTTCCTAAGGTTGAAGATGATAAGTCGGCACACATACATGCACTATGTTGAGGTAGGTCAGCATGATTTGTAGTGCAACAAACTGACACACCATGTGGCAAGTCGTAATGACTTGGAGATGCTTAGGCCTGACATGTGTTGAGGAGGTTATCCTGTCATGGCTTAGGGGTTGCAAAACTAATATGGTTGCTAAACTGATAGATCTTGATGGAGCTATCCGCCGTGCCCTAGAAGTGCCTAACTGATATGTGATGCTTAACTGATATGCCGGAAGGGAGTTAGCCCATCATGACCATGGGGGTACCTTGTGTGAGTTGGTTTGCTTTGAGTGCTAAACCATGACGCCCTAGTTGAGTAGACGTCGACACACTTTTGTGTATGGTTTCCCAATACACCTTGAACCGTGATGTCTTGTTGAAACCCTAACCCTAACAACCCGACATACTTATGGTTGCTCGACACCTTTAGGTGGTATTGCCTATCACACCTTTAGGTGGAGTTTCCTGACATACCCTTAGGTGGTGTTTCATGTCACACTTTCAAGAAATGTTAAATCAATACACAACATGAGTGTAGTTAACCCATCACACCCTAAGTGTGGTTAACCCGACATGCTTGGACAAGATGATCTAAACTGATACACCATGTTAATCTAACTGATACCTTGTGATGGTGGTTATATTTCATCATGTTGATGATAAGGTTACATAGTATGATGTGATACCCTATGGGGTAGTTGTATGAACAATAAACGAGTTTTGTTTTCTATACCCTTTAATCTTGTAACATGCCTTTTAGTGATGATGGAAGCGATGATCAAAGGTTGGTTATTGATCCAAGCTTGTGAACCCTAATGGGTTAAAGAGAATTGTAATCATAATGATGTAATGTGAATGACATGAATCGTTATGAAATAATAGTAATGATGATGTATTATCCTTCTTGTTACAAGTCTCTAACCATGCAGGTAACACCAGTTGATAAATATGGCCAGATATGAGACATGGTGGTTATGATATGACTTAATGGTCCTTATGAGGCATGTCAGATGTTAATATCATTGAAAGAGGAAGTAAATGGGTCTTATGACCTAAGCATGTCTTATTACCTTATATGAGATGATAATTGTCTTAGTAATGAGATGAGGGGTTGCTAGCCCAAAAGTATGTGGTCCTTATGCTGAGAAATATGGTGATTGGCAAACATCAAGTGATAATGTGATGAGATCACACCTTATATGCTCAAATATGTTCTGGTGATGTATTATGCCCTTATTTTTGTAGAAATTGTTTAGAGTTTATACATTGTAACTTGACTGATTGTAAAAGACACTTAAATGACCTAACTAATCAAGTGGAACTTAATCATTTAGTTTGCTATGTGCCATTGATCCATTTTGTGTCAGCATTTACTGAATGGTGAAATGAATTTAACTCGGAGCACATATTTTTTATTATGTGGGGGTGAGGACAAATATCCCCTTACATTAAGGATGTGACACAGGATTGGTTGTGGGCCATACCATGGAATAGTGAAGCTTTGGATTGTAGCTCAGTGATACATGACATAGGATTGGTTGCGAGTCATACCCTAGAAGAGTGTGGATATGAGTCGTAGCTCAGTTTCACTAGCACCGTGACCTGTACCAAGGTGGGCTAGGTTTGCACAACTGGACTATATGTCGTTGCAAGTAGCATGATTGATGATGTAAATGCATGTTTCACTTGTGTACTGACCATGAGGTAGTGAGGTTGTGGACTCCAACTCTTCCACTAGATCTAGTATGGCACTAATTTTGAATTAGTAGTGATCAGTTGGATTTGGGTGGTACGACTCAAATTGTTGGGGCATAATAAAATATGTAATCTCCATGTATTATACTTGTATAGGATTAGACCTATAAACGGATCGAATACGGAGTGGATACTACTATATTTGATATCCGAATCTGGAAAAAAATCCGATCTGATATCCAATGGATATCATGTGATAATATCCAAATCCGATACGACAAATAATATTCAAATTCGGATAAATATCTGATCCGAACCAAAAAGCATAAATGTATTGTTATTAATACATTATATATAGAAAAAATTGATATCACTATGAATTTATATGATAAAATATCTATATTTTATGTTTTTATATATAGATAATATATATTTGATAATATATGTATATATTTGTCAGATTTTGGATTTTTTCGAAGTGGATATAGACTTATCTGAAACACTATCCGAAATTTTCAGATATGAAATTTGTATCCTAAATCCAATTTGAATTATGCAGATGTCAAATTTTTGTCAAAATTTCAGACTTGAATCTGGATTGAATTTGCGGATTCCGGATATCCCTTTACAGGCCTATATAGGATCAAAAATGAAAACATTGGTTGAGGCCTTGCTTGGTTTTAGTACTATAGTGTTGGTAGAAAGTATACATGTACTTCATATTCCTTTTAAAGTTTTAAGATGTTTCATAATTCAATAGTAATTGCTTATTTTGTTACTTATGATTAGATGTTTGTCATGATTATAATCTTACTACTTGCTTTAATAATATATCCATGATAATAATAAATTTGGTGGAGAGTTATATCTCCCACTGAGATTTGGAATCTCACTTTGTGGGTTTCTAACATCCTTTTTAGGTGGACGTGAACGAGGAGGTAGAGATCATGCAGTAGAGGTTGAGGAGCAGCAAGAAAGGCAGTAGTTGACAAGGTTGGAAGTGCTACTAGATGTCTTTTGTTGTTAGAGTCCTATAGTTGTCCATGTACAGTCGGGTCCTTGGGGATGTTTTGTAGACGTTCTTTCTATGTGTGGTTGGTTGTGTGCCCTTTTATGAATAGTTGTAATGGATATATGTATATATGTGTTGAAACAGGTCTCCTTATAATAGGTTAGTGGCACACACAGTAAGTGCTTTGAGGCATGAAAGGACTCATATGCAAAGGTTTTTATCGTCTGGTAGTTTTTTTTTTTTGGAAATGGTTTTAAGTTTCATTATTTTGTAGTAATCTATTTGTTTAATCCTTCTTCCGTAGTTTTGGTTTGAGTTATCTCACTTTTCAGGCATGGGGCATCGCAATCAGGTTGATATCAGAGCTTTAGGTTCATAGAGTGTACATGGACCTAGGAATAGGGTTTGTGTATGTTCTTGTATCCTCCAGTATGTCTTATAGTAATTTTCTACTTATGTAGAAGAAGAAAAGAAAGCTTAAAGATGTCTGGAAAACATGAAGAACAAGATGTTGAAAGCAATGTTTCTACACCAGGTGGTGGTTCAAGGAACCAGGCACGAGAGGATCAGGGTGCCTAAAGTCCCCCAGTTTGACCCAGCCATGGTTGAAAATCCTACCTTTCAATCTCTTGTTGGGAAGTTTATGGCTACTATGACTCATATGGCGCACAGGATACCTGCACCTCAACCTAGAGCATCAGTTCTGTATGATGAATATTCGGGTATTGGGAAGACTTTTGAGTGGCTTCTCTATGTTGGGGTGATAGAGTATGTTGGGATGGCTGATATGGTGGATGTGGATCTGTGGCTTACCAAGCTTGAGAAAGCCTTTAAGATCCTTAGCATCCCCGAAGAAGAGAAGGTGAAGCATGCGATGTACCTTCTAAAAGGGATTGCTAGCCATTAGTGGGCCATAGAGGAGGATAAGAGGCTAGGTGATGTGATAGGTTGGGAGGAGTTCCAATGTGAGTTCGTTATTTAGTACTTTCCTCAGACATACCTTGATGAGAAGATCAGCCAGTTTGAGAGGATTCGATAGGGATCCATGATGATCAATGAGTATGAAGCAAGGTTTATGGAGTTGTTGAGCTTCTGTCCTCACATGAATGTTATGGAGGACGAGCAAATTCATCATTTTGAGAAGGGGTTGAATGTTGAGTTGTCTATCCTGATGGCTGCTTTGGAGAACCGGGAAAGGTTTTTCACATTTGTGGAATACGTTCAGAGGATAGAGTGAACTATGAAGAAGAAATGAGAGGCAAGCACCAGGAAGAGGCATGCATAGTCCCAGAGGCAGTCGCCAAGAAGCTTTAAGAAGTTGAGGTTTTCAGCACCACCAGCATTGCAAAGGTTCGGTGCTCTGACGCAATGGTCACCAATTAAGGGAAGAGGTCGTAGCTTTCCAACTACTGGAGCTCACAGCACAACATCAGTATTAGTGATGGGGCCATCTAGGCTACAGTATGAGAACTGGTCTTGCCATAAGTGTGGGCAGATAGGATATTTGAGGTGAGAGTGTTTGGTAAGAGACGATGAAGTGACCCACCAACCAAGGTAGATCCAGTAGGGCTTGTAGAGGTAGCATAATAATAGCATAAGAGTATGAGGATGTGGCCAAGCATTGCATGTTGGATTGCCTAGTCAGGGAAGCATAGGACAGGGGCAACAACAGGCACTGGCTAGATTCTATGCTATGAGCCAGCCAGAGCCAGTGGTCAACCCGTGAGTGGTGACAGGTCAGATGGAGTTATTTTATTTTAATTTGTCTTCTTCTTGCTTTGCTATTTGTTTGGTTTACTCGATTGCAACACACCCTTTTGCCACTCATGAAATGCTTGACAAGTGTCTTTTGCCTGTTAGTCATAAGAAGAGTAGCTTGTTGTTAGAAACCCCATTAGTCAGTTTTGCAGTGTTGAAGGTGTGTGCTTCCTATGTCCTCTCCTTTATGGGGCACAACATTCAAGTGGATCTCATACCACTTGATATCCATGGATTCAATGTAATACTTGGAATGGATACCTTGGAGAAGTATAGATTGGTCTTGGATTGTAGTTCCAAGTAGGTAATGTTTATAGATGGTGGTGAGACGTGGATCTTCCAAGGAGACTGGAAGATTCTTCCAACGTGTTTGGTATCGACCATGGTGGTGAGGAAGATTTTTAGATAGGGTTGCGAGGCATTCTTTGCACATGTGATGGATATTGAGGTGAGGAGTCCTAGTATTCAGGAGGTGTCAGTTGTTAAAGAGTTTGAGGACATGTTTCTTGAAGAGTTTCCAGGTGTTCCCCCACCCTGAGAGATTGATTTGGAGATCAATCTAGTTCCCGACACACAACCGATAGCTCGGAAACCGTACAGGATGGCTCCGAAAGAGATGGTAGAGTTGAAGAGACAATTGCAAGAATTGCATGGCAAAGGTTTCATTAGGATGAGTTTGTCACCGTGGGGTGCTCCAGTACTATTTGTAAAGAAGAAGGATGGGTCTATGAGACTGTGGATAGACTACAAACAGCTAAACAAGGTGATGATAAAGAAGAAGTATCCCTTACCAAGAATAGATGACATGTTTGATCAGTTGTGTGGTGCAAAAGTGGTCTAAAAAATAGATTTAAGGATAGGGTATCAACAGTTAAGGATCAAGGAGGATTACATACCTAAGTCGGATTTTATGACAAGGTATGGTCACTACGAGTTTGTGGTTATGCTATTTGGGCTGACCAATGCACCAGTAGCATTCATCGATTTGATGAATAGAGTATTATGGCCGTTTCTTGATGAGTTTGTGGTGGTCTTCATAGATGACATCTTGATATACAGTTGTGACAGTCAGCACCATGAACAATATCTTCATCAAGCGTTGATTGTGCTGAGACATCACCAACTTTATGCTAAGTTTAGCAAGTGTGAGTTCTGGTTGAAGTAGGTAGCTTTCTTGGGGCATGTCATATCTTTCGAAGGAGTACGTGTGGATCCAAAGAAAGTGGAGTCGGTGATAGAGTGGGAGTAGCCTGGGATGCTGACATAGATGTGCAATTTTCTAGGTTTGGTAGGCTATTATATGAGATTGATCAAGGACTTCAGTGCTATCACTTTACCTCTAACAAATTTAATGAGGAAGGACGTACTATTCGTCTAGGACGACAGATGCCAATGTGCTTTTCAAATGTTAAAGGAGAAGTTGACAAGTGCACCAGTTCTGGTCTTTCTTGAGCAAGGAAAAAGATACATAGTTTTTTGTGATGCATCCAGGCATAGTTTGGGTTGTGTGATGATGTAAGACAAGAAAGTGGTTTCTTTTACCTCCCGACTACTTAAGAAACATGAGGAGAATTACCCGACCCACAATCTGGAGTTAGTTGTGGTAGTTCATGCTTTGAATATTTGGAGGCACTACATGTATGGGGAGAAATGTTAGATCTTCAGGGATCACAAGAACCTAAAGTACATCTTTTCACAACAGGAGTTGAATATGAGACTGTCTCTGGATGGAGTTGATCAAAGACTACGAATGCATGATTAATTATCATCCGGGGAAAGCTAATGTCATGGCAGATGTGTTGAGTAGGAAGTCTTCGTCTTCTCCTAATAGAGACCAATTGAGTTCTTTAATGTCCCACAAGCAAGACATGTTGGTCTCATTGTGTTAGATGAATGTTAAGTTGGAATTTTCCTTGCTAGCGGATTTTTTTGGCACATTTATAGGTGAAGCCTACGCTGAGACAGTAGATCAAAGAGGCACAGAAGACTGATTGGCACATTTATTCCGTGATACAGAAAATTAGATCAGAGTTTGGTAGTGAGAAGCGTGATGGCTTCCATGAGTCAGATGATGGGATAGTTTGTCATCATGGAAGAATAGTGGTTGCTGATGTTAACGACCTAAGGAATATGGTGTTGGAAGAGGTTCATTTATCCATGTACGCTATGCACCCAGGTAGCACCAAAATGTATCATAATCTAAAGGATATGTATTGGTGGCTAGGCTTGAAGAAGGACATGGTTGAGTTTGTTGTGAGATGTGCTTTATGTCAGCAAGTTAAAGTTGAGCATCATAAGACTGTAGGGATGTCACAACTGTTGTTTATACCATAGTGGAAATGGGATCATGCGACTATGGACTTTGTGGTTGATCTACCTAGGACAACCAAAGGCCATGATTCCATCATGGTGATCGTTGACAGATTGACCAAGTCAGTGCATTTCCTTCTCCTGAAGATGGCATTCATAGTAGAGAAGATTGCCCAGATCAATGTGGATGAAATAGTGTGTTTGCATGGTGTTCTAGCAACTGTCGTGTCAGATAGAGGTCCCCAGTTTACAAGTCACTTTTGGAAATTACTGCACACGACTTTGGGGACGCAATTAAAGTTTAGCACTATTTTCCACCCACAAATAGATGGTCAATCTGATAGGACCATTAAAACCTTAGAGGATCTCTTGAGAGCCTATTTTCTTAAGTTTTTAGGAAGTTGGGACATACACCTCAGTTTGATAGAGTTCTCCTACAACAACAATTATCAGAGTAGAATTGACATGGCACCTTATGAGGCATTGTATGGGAGGCATTGTAGATCTTCATTGTGTTGGTACGAGACAGGTGAGTATCAACTTCTTGGTCCTGAGCTTGTGCAACAAACGATAGAGAAGATCAAAGTAATATAACAATAGTTGAATGTAGCACAGGACAGATAGAAGTTGTATGAGGATAACCTTCATAGACCCTTGGAGTTCCAGGTGGGAGATAAGGTATATTTGAAAGTCTCTCCTTGGAAAGGTGTCTGAGGTTAGGGAAGAAAGATAAGTTGTCTCCCATTTTTATGGGTCCTTACCTAGAGGTGGCATGTGTTGAGAAGGTGGCCTACATGTTGTAGTTTCCACCTGAGTTGCACAGGTTACATCCATTGTTTCGTGTGAGTATGTTGAGGAAGTGTCATACGGATACAGAGTTAGTAATGCAGCCCGTGGAGGTAGAGTTTGATGAGGATATGACCTATGTGGAAGGCCCGGTGTTGATTCTTGACCGAAGAGACAAGAAGCTAAAGAGGAAGGACCTAGTGCTTGTGAAAGTTCTTTGGCATCATTATGGCATTGAGGAATCTACATGGGAGCTTGAGGAAGAGATGAGGAGGAAGTACCCCTCTCTTTTCTTTTAGGATTTTGAAGGTGAAATCCTTGTTAGGGGTTTATGGCTTGTAAGGACCTTGACCCATGTTTTGGGATAACCCACTTTGTTTTGCCTAAGTATGTTGCTTAAAACCTTGCTCTAATCATCTGAGATGCAACTAGGGCATGTAGAAAGTTTTAGTTTCTTGTTTGAGCTTGTTTGGATGATGCTTGTGTTTTGTTGTGAGGTTTTGGTGCAATTTGCAATTCACCCAGATTAGGGGTTTATGTGCAAGATTGCCACCTCTATGGTGTTCCTTCTCTCTCTTGGCATAATCTAGAGGAGAGAGAGATGAGTACCTTGTTTGGATCTTAATTGTGAGGTGACATCCTTGATGATGTGTTGAACACATGTGTGAGGTGTGTCTTGCACCTAGATGTGTTGTCTTGGGCTAGAGAACCTTGGAGAGGTTGTGTATCAGTTTGTGAGTGTGTAGGGTTGTGTCTTATTAGTTTGTGAGTGTGTAGGGTTGTATCCTATCAGTTTGTGAGTTTGTAGGGTTATTCCCTTTTGTTTTGTGATTGTGTAGGGTTGTGCCCTATCGATTTGTGAGTGTGTAAGGTTTTTCCATATCGGTTTATGGGTGTGTGGAGATATGGTATAGGGCATAACCTTGGTAGGAGACCAAGAGGGAGAGACCTAGCCTTGACCACATCACCATGTCTTGCATGTTGTTGCTTGTGGCTCATTTTTCATGAACAAGTGTCACCTAAGATCCTAATGTGATGACACCTCTCCCTTGATCCCTCTCTCATTCCCCTTATATATAATCCTCTTTCTCTCCATACAAGAGAATCCTTTTGGCCATCTTTTGTTTCTCTCCTTCTTGGTGGATGACCTTGAGAAGCTAAAGCTGCAAGAGAGTCTTTCTTGGAGCTTGGTAGATGAGTTCCAAGTTGTGGAGTTCTTTGATCATCCTTCATCTTCTACCTTGGTAAGATATGTTTCCTAGCTCCCTTCTTCTTCTTCTCGGTCATGGATCTTGGATACCTTCTTTCCATATTTAACCATCTTAACCTTGGTCTCTTCTTCTTCCATGGAGGTGTAGTGGTGATCAAGTTGGTGGATCATCTTCTACCTTGAGCTCGTGAGCTTGAATCTTAGAGCTTGGATCTTGGTGGTACTCTTTGAGTTGTGTTATATGACTCTTAACCTCCTTTATTATTTTCACTCTTCATATGCTTATGTTTTCCTTCATCTCTAGATCATTTATCTCTTGTATGCTAGTAGTTTTTGGTAGCTTTGAGAACTATTTTGAAGAAGGAGTTTTGGTTAAGTTGCTACCTACATCTTGCACCTCCTTTCCATGTTAATGGTTGGACTAGTGATCTAGTTTCCTAAGGTTGAAGATGATAAGTTGACACACATACATGCACTATTTTGAGGGTAGGTCGTCATGACTTGTAGTGCAACAAACCAACACAACATGTGGCAAGTTGTCATGACATGGAGATTCTTAGGCCGACATGTGTTGAGGAGGTTATCCCATCATGGCGTAGGGGTTGCAAAACTGATATGGTTGCTAAACCGATAGATCTTGATGGAGCTAGTTGTCATGCCCTAGAAGTGCATAAGAAATATGTGATGCTTAACTGATATGCTTGAAGGGAGTTAGCCCATCATGACCATGGGGGTATCTTGTGTGAGTTGGTCTACTTTGAGTGCTAAACCGTGATACCCTGATTGAGAAGAAGCCAACACACTTTTGTGTGAGGTTTCCCAATACACATTGAACTGTGATGCCTTGTTGAAACCCTAACCCTAACAACCAGACATACCTATGGTTTTCTGACACCTTTAGGTGGTGTTTCCCATCACACCTTTAGGTGGTGTTGCCCGTCACACCTTTAGGTGGTTTTTCCTATCACACCTTTAGGTGATGTTGCTTGACACACCCTTAGGTGGTGTGGCACATCACACTTTCAAGAAGTGTTAAATCGATACACACCATGAGTGTAGTCAACCCATCACACCCTATGTGTGGTTAACCCAACATGCTTGGACAATATGATCTAAACTGATATCCCATGTTAATCTAACCAATACCTTGTGATAGTGGTTATATTTCATCATGTTGATGATAAGGTTACATAGTATGATTTGATACCCTATGGGATGGTTGTATGAACAACAAAGGAGTGTTGTTTTTGTAACCTTTAATCTTGTAAGATACCTTTTAGTGATGATCTAAGGTTGGTTGTTGATCCAACCTCGTGAATCCTAATCGGTTAAAGATAACCCTAATCCTCATGTGAATGACATGAATCTTTATGAAATGATAGTAATGATGATGTATTATCCTTCTTGTTACAAGTATCTAACCATGCAGGTAACACCAGTGGATTTGGGTGGTATGATTTAAATTCTCGGCGCATAATAAAATATGTTATCAACTGTGTAGTATACTTGTATAGGATCAAATATGAAAACATTGTTTGAGGCCTTGCTTGCTTTTGGTACAATATTGTTAGTAGAAAGTATGCATGTTCTTCATATTCCTTTTATAATGTTAAGATGTTTCACAATTCAATAGTAATTTCTTATTCTATTAATAATCATTACATGCTTGTCATGATTATAATCTTACTGCTTGCTTTAATCATTTTATCAGTGATAATAATAAAGTTGGTGGAGAGTTATATCTCCTGTTGAGATTTGGAATCTCACTCCATGGGTTTCCCACATCCTTTTTAGGTAGACGTGCTCGAGGAGGCAGAGATCATTCAGTGGAGTATGAGGAGCAGCAAGAAAGGTAGTAGTTGACAAGGTTGGAACTGATGTTGGATGTCTTTTGTTGTTAGAGTCCGAGAGTCATCCCTGTGCACTCTGATCCTTGGGGATGTTTTGTAGATGTGGTTTTGATGTGTGGTTGGTTGTGTGCCCTTTTATGAATAGTTGTAATGGATATATGTATATATATACTGGAACAAGTCTCCTTATATTAGGTTGGTGGCACACATTGTAAGTGCTTTGAGGCATGAAAGGACTCGTATGCAAAGGTTTTTGTTGTTTGGCCATTTTTTGGAAATGGTTTTACTTTTTAGTATATTCTAGTAATCTATTTGTTTAATCCTTCTTCTGTGGTATTGGTTTGAGTAATCTTGCTTTTGTGGCATGGGGCGTCATAAAGGTCCAACACCAACTGACATCCATCGCATGAGACCCAACCAAACGATCATCAATCGATGGCTTAGAGCATCTACTCGGTGGTGGAAAACTATGCACCATTGTGTGACCTTGATTAGAAGTGTAGACGAGCAGTTGAAGGCTACTGGTGACCACCGTGTAGTTGTGCCCTACTTCAATGATATGCATGCAGTCTCACAGCCATGGATCAGTGCATCTACTGGCTGCCTTAGTAAAGAAATTAAATGTAAGGTCCTATCCTCATTTATCTATAGTTCTAGTTTAAATCTTGAAAAATGATAACCCCCTCATCCATAGGCCAATAAATACGAAATCATATACTAAATCAATAATCTCAATAACACTTACACAATGGACATATTTCCATACCCTAATTTCATTTCTTGTTCTCATATTTCCTTAAAGATGCTAACTTTAGTCTTTTGAATGAAATTAATGTATCTTTATGAAAAAGGTTGAATCTTTAGTGCATGTTTACCCTCTTTCTTATATAATCAGTAACATTTGTGCACCTTTAAACTATATTATGGTCCCAACCACCCCCTCTACTCATAAATGACCCTAATTACACTAATGTGACATTTATGCAAAATTTACCCTAGATTGCTAATCTTGTTACTAATTGTCATCTAGAATAATCCTAAACTTGAAGATCAGTAACCTTGTGCTCCATTATGAGACTAATATATGCCCCTCCTATCCTCCTTGATACATTAGATGTACATCGTACTAAATGCATGAATATGATCCCTTTTATGGTGATTCATGGCTATATCTTAATCAAATGTGAAACTTATTACTATGATCTCCCCTCTCAAATTAGAGTTGATTCTTTTATTTTTAATCACCTTTTTGTGGATGTCCACCAAAGTCTTAATGTAACCTCTAATGGCATATGAACTATGTTGATGCTTGCATATATGTTGAAATGTTGATACCCAAGGTTGGGAGTAAGATGCCTAGACCTTAGGGGACATCCGCCTATATTGAAACGTGTTTCTTATGACCTAGTGTTTCTAACCTAAACCATATTTGATGCTTGGTTCTCATGTCTTGTCAGATCATGACCTTGTATGCCCTATTATGAGTCTTTTCACCCTAGAATGCAAGTAAATGGCATAAACCTTATAATGGGCATATAAAATAGATGGAACCTCAAGATCACATGAAACTTGACGAACGCCTACGTGATGACTTGTAAATCAATAAAGGATCATCTAACATACTAATAAGCCACATTGAAACTAATGTGACCAAAACCCTAGAAATGGGACTAATTAGGGTTAATGATGAGAACTACTACATGTATGTATACTTGTTCTTAACCAGGTGATGCTTTTGGCTAGATGATCAAGGATAAGTTAATTTAAATATATCAGAATCATGTACATGATTTAATAATTTATGACTAATTCTTTCTTTCTTGAAATGTGATACATAGGTATGCTTGTTGACTTGTTTAAATATTGCCATGTAGTATTATAGTATTATACTCAATGTTTGTCTCGTTGTTGTTATTTTATAACTTGCAAAATAAAAACTCTATTATACAAACCTCATGCACCTACCGATATTCTTGAGGTAAGGACACAAGGTTGGGAACCCTAATTTAGTTGTCAAGATAGGGTGGACCATGTCGATAAAAGGGGTTTCTCTTGGAAATGTCCTTGAGATCCATCATGTAGAAAAGGGTTAGCTAATCTTGAGTACCCTTATTGACTCTTCCAATGGGAAGTTAGTCAAGTCAAGAATGCCTTATGATACATTATATTTTTTATAATTTGTGTAAAATTATATAAAATATGGGCTCCTATTTTGCTAAACTTAACTTGTGTTTTCTTGTTCGTTACTTCTACAACTCTTTTCAAATTATGAAAAGCTTATATATATGTATCTTTTTGCCCTATACTCAATACCTCATGTGTTGCTGCATTATTTCACATATTTTATATGTTTTAGAGATGGATAGAATGTTGACGGATTGGTAAGCTATGTCAGGTGTACTTGTTGTAAGTTCCTTAGTGTACACGAGCAGACTTGTGTAAATTTTATATCAACCTATAAATGAGAATCTTGTAATAAAGAATGTTGTTTAACAATACTTGTTGAATGTTGAGATTATGCTTATGAATTTATCGTGTTACTTGTTCATGTATCCTAAGCTTTTATGCTTTCACATTTGTTCTTTGTTAATACCATACTAGGGACGGACATCCAAGTCCACTCGCCTTTGGCTGTGTAGCCATTAAGAGTGTGGACATAGGGATTAAACAGTTCCGTGATAGATGGTATTAGAGCTAGAACAATAACAACACAAAACATTTCTCACATGAAACACAAACCAAAAACAACCTTACATCTCAGATCTAGAAACTAATAATATGTCCTTTGTGGACTAAGTTGACTTAGGATCTAGGTTTAGAACCTAGATGTTCTAGAACTAGGTGTAGAGTTGTGTAATCCATAGAGACTTTGTTTTCTCCTCCTTATGTCTTGTAGTGTGGGTTGTAGGTTCAAGAGGGTGCTAGATGGGAGAAATTACTACAACCCTAGACATATGTTCATGGCATGTGCTTAGGGTAGCTACATAGGTGTGCACCATTTTCTTACTAATTCTCTAGGTATCATAGGATTAGACTTCTTAATGAGTGTGGTAAACCATTTGGTTTTGGTTTTATTTGAATATAGGATGGTGATTTCCATTGCTTGTTTCAACATTGGAGAAAACCTATTTCAGATATTAATATATATGTACTTATCAAAAATGTTACCACTCACAGAAAGGCAATGAGTATCCATCTAACCTAAGAGAAAGATATGTAACATTAGTCTAGATGAGAGTATTTAGATGATGGATATAGTCATTAGAGTTTTCCAGAGCCATGATACATGTTAGGCTAGTAAGTAGCCTAGATGACCTAAGTTGTTGATGATGATGATGATGATGATGATGATGATGATGATGATGATGATGATGATGATGATGATGATGATGATGATGATGATGATGATGATGATGATGATGATGATGATGATGATGATGATGATGATGATGATGATGATGATGATGATGATGATGATGATGATGATGATGATGATGATGATGATGATGATGATGATGATGATGATGATGATGATGATGATGATGATGATGATGATGATGATGATGATGATGATGATGATGATGATGATGATGATGATGATGATGATGATGATGATGATGATGATGATGATGATGATGATGATGATGATGATGATGGTGATGACGACGATGACGACGACGACGACGATGATGATGATGATGATGATGATGATGATGATGATGACAATAACGGTGGTGAAGATTATGATGTTGATATTAATGATATGAGCTTCCTTAAATATGGCCTAAGTTTATTTTTGAAAGGGTCAACTATATTTTGATGATATGATATGAGTTTGACTATGTAACCCTAACTAAATCTACCACCTTTATGGTACTTGGTTGATGTGCTAAATATAGCTAATGGGTTGGCGTGCTTGCTTGTGCCTAGTTTTGTATATGTTGAGATGTTATACATGAGATATGATTTAGTATTAACATATGTCTGAATCTCTTTACAAAGGATGACCTTTATAATGATATGAGAAAAATAGGGTGACCTCTTGATATGAGTCAACCTTCCACAGGAGAAGGTCAGAGTATCTAATTCTAAAATATGTGAAATGTTGAAATATTTTAGATGGAATGCATCACAATAAGTTCCTAGCTAAAATACTTATAAATATATGAGTTGAGTCACCTAGTCTAAGGTTCTGTTAAAAATATTGAGTGCTACATATCCTATGAAAAGATCTAACCCTAGATAATGATGCAAGTGAATATATCATTTTTTTATATAGTTGAAGGAGATGTCCCAAGACCCTAAGATGATTTACATGATGAATGGTTTTCATGATGAGCCTCATACTCATGTTAATGGTTCTATGTGAAGGAATCTAGTGTTTTCCCTTATTCTTGAAAGTTGGATAACGGTTTGGTATGGGTGGATAGTTATGGCTAGTATGCCTTTCTTTGACATAGATAGGTCTTAGATTGAGTGGCTCGAGCTTGTAGATCTCTTTCTGGATACAAGTGAGATAATTAGGGAACCTCCATATTGATGATAAAAATGTTCCATAGTTGATGCTTGATACATGAAATATCTCACTTAAGTAAAAACTTGATGTATGTATGATATGTCACTCTCATAAGCTAGACCTAACACAAAATAAAACCTTGCATAAAAGATGTAGATTTGAACTCATCAACTCAATATGATGATGTCTTGATATCTTAGCTTGAATTATCCTGAACACAATGCTTAATTTCAGATTAAAATGAAAAATAATGAACCTAATTTGGGATAGTTAGTAGAATCTTGGAGGAAAACTAACTCATACGTGCAAATAGTAACTTTATAGCAATATAGGGGTAACAATAATCTTTATTGAAAATCATGACGATGAACATGTCCCTTGAGGAATTGATAATGTAGATTTTTGATAACATACCTTGGGATTTTTTAGTAAATGAGTAAAAAATCTAAAGTAGTAGGGATAAGGGTTATGGAACCCTAGTTTCATGATAATGACATAATATGATAAAACACCAAGTATTATGTATATTTTTTAATGGGTACACCCTTGATGGTGACAGCCTAAGTGTGCACCACATAGTGGTGGTGGCCTTAACATCTAGTCTTGGTTGTGTAGACATGATAAATATGGAACTTTGACCTTTGAGTATGATCTTGGATGAATTTAGAGAATGAAATTTCTATTAAGTAGGGAAGGATGTGACAACCTAGCTTTTCTCACTCCCCACATGTATTGTTTCTCTCTATACTATGAATCAACCCACTCAATTGGATATTTATTCAATTTTTAGAATGTGATCATGTTCTAACTTGATCACATCAATGACCAATTTCACAATATGTGGTCTTAGTTTAAGAAATTGAATTGTGAATCATTAATTAATGTGACACCACCTTGAAAGATATATTGAACCCCCATCAATGTGATAACATTTCTCTCTAATGAATATGGCTTTCCAACAACACAAAATGCATTCTAATTGGACCACCATAGCTCAATATATGCCCAGAGAAACTTTTTTACTTTAATTTCTTGACTTAGTTGTACTTTTATACCCAATGGGCCCAATTTTGGTTATGTATGCCCAAGTCAAGGGGTGTCACACTCATCAGGTCATCATTTCCCTTGAATGTTTTTTGGCTAATCATAGTTGTACGTCCCTTGGGCCATGGATTTCGTCCAAGATCCTATGGTTGTGCCTTCTTCTTATACCCTCATATAGTAGGTTAGTGTAAAAATTGATGCCACCACCCACTCTGCTTTAGCTTTTCTAATCACCTAGTTCTTTCTACCATTTGAAAAATCAAAACCCTCATCCTTTCCCCTTGACTTTCTCTCTTGTTCCCCTTTGTTCTTGCCTCCTTCTGCATGCCTTATCTCCTTACCTTGTTTCTACTTCTTCCCTAAATCACCTACTCCTCCATCCTGAGGTTGTTTAGGTGTTTCACCCTTGTCTCTCCTTGACCACAACAATAGAGCCTAACATCCTCGTAAGGTATAACCAAAGTCAAAGTGGTGGTC
This sequence comes from Alisma plantago-aquatica, assembly GCA_963693085.1. NCBI lineage: Eukaryota > Viridiplantae > Streptophyta > Magnoliopsida > Alismatales > Alismataceae > Alisma > Alisma plantago-aquatica. The sequence continues at coordinate 290,501,554 of OY856414.1, forward strand.
AGTCAGACCGATAGAACCCACTACCCTCCCGCCGACACCTGGACATTGAGTGCACTGATGCAGCTTGGTTGCTTCACGCAATAGTTGTGGTTGCTTGGTAAAGCTCACATAAATGTCACATAAATATTACTAATCGACATCTAGAATCATCCTAAACTTGAAGATATACAACTTTGTGCTCCTATATGACACTAATACCAACCCCTCATATCCTCCTTGCTATGTTTGATGCACATGGTATTAAATTCATGAATATGATCCCTTTTACGGTGATGCATGGCTATATCTTAATCAAATATGAATCATATTACTATGATCACCCCTCTCAAATCAGAGTTGATAGCCTTGTTTCAGATGTCAACCAAAGTCTTATGTTAATCCCTAACGAAATATGAAATATGTTGATGCTTGGATATGTGTTGCAATGTTGATACCCAAGGTTGGGAGTATGATACCTAGACCCTAGGGGACATCCACCTATATTGGAATGTGTTTCTTATTATATAATGTTGCTTATGTAAACCATGTTTGATTCTTGGTTCTCATGTCTTGTTGGATCATGGCCTTGTATGCCCTATTATGAGTCTTTTGACCCTAGAATGCAAGTAAGTGACATAAACCTTATAATGGGCATATAAAAATGATGGAACCTTGAGATGACATGAAACATGAAGCACCCCTTCATGATGACCTCTAAATCAGTAATGGTCATCTAACACACTAATAAGCAACTTCAAACATAATTTGACCAAAACCCTAAAAATGGAACTAATTAAGGTTAATGATAAGAAGTAATACATGTATGTAATCTTGTTCTTAATCAGGTTTTGCTAGTAGCTATATGGTTAAGGATAAGTTAAGTTAAGAATCTCTAAAATCAAGTACGGGCTTTAGTAAATATATGACTATATATGGATTTCTTGCTCGAAATGTGATACATATGTATGCTTGTTGACTTGCTCAAATATTTCCATGTAGTATTACAGTATTGTACTAAATGTTTCTCTCGTTTTTATTTATAACTTTCAAAAATAATATAGAAACTCCATTACACAAACCTTGTGCACCTGCCTATATTCTCGGGGTAAGGTCACAAGGCTCGAACCCTACTTGAGTTGTTAGGATAGGGAGGACCATGTCGATAAAAGGGGTATCTCCTGGTGATGGACTTGAGGTCCCTTATGTATAAAAGGGTTAGCTAATCTTGATCGCCCTTATAGACTCTTCCATTGGGAAGTTAGTAAAAAAGTCCTTATGATACATGATAATTTTTGTATAATTGGAGTGAAATGATATAAAATATGGGTTCTTGTTGTGCTAAATACTTAACCTGTTTATTCTTGATTGTTACTTCTGCAACTCTTTTCAAATTATGCAAGGCATATATATGTATCTTTCTACCCTATAGTCAACACCTCTTGTGTTAACCTACATTATTGCATGTATTTTTATAGTTTAGAGATGGATAGAGTCTGACATTTTGGTGAGATATGTTAGGTGTACTTGTTGTAAGATCCCTAGTGTACATGAGCAGACTTATGTAAAATTGTATCTCAATTTGTAAATAAGAATCTTGTAATAAAGAATGTTGTTTAATAATGTTTGTTGAATGTTGAGATTATGTTGGTGCTTTTATTTTGTTACTTGTTCATGTATGCTCATTTTTTATGCTTTTGCATTTGTATTTTTTAATATCATGCTAGGGACAGACGCCCAGGTCCACTCACCTTTGGTTGTGTATCCATTTGGAGTGTGATTTAGGGTAATAAACAATTCTGTGACAATAATTGTATCTCAAAATATGCAAGACTAGGTACATGCAAGCATGCCAACCCACTATCTATCCATAACACATAAAATTAGAAGGATATATCATACACGGTGATATCTAGGGATGCATGGTCAAAACTCAAATCATGTCATCAAAACATACTTGAATCTTTCAAAAATAAGATTAGGTCATTTTGAATTAATCTCATATCATCAACATCAATATCAAGATCAAGATTTGGTCATCTAGGTTGCTTACTAGAATAACCTTGTCATGGCTCTAGACAAATATAGATACTAAAACTATTATCTAAATACTCTCATGTAGATTGATGTTATATATCTTTCTTTTAGGTTATATAGAAACTCACTGCCTTTCTACATGTGGTAACATTTTCATATATACAAATACTAACATTTGAAATAGGTTTCCTCCAGTGTTGAAATGTGAAACGCAAACCACCCTTCTCCATTTATATAGCACCAAAACCAAAATCAAGTTACCACAGACAATAGGTTTTATAGTACCATGACACCTAGAGAACCAGTAAGAACATGGTGCACACTTATGTAGCTACCCTAAGCACATTCCACAAACATATGTATAGGGTGACAACTATAAGGTCTCCCCTTCCTCTCCCTCTTGAACCTATATCCCCATACTACATGAAAAAAATATGAGAAAAGAAAGGTTTCAAGATTGATAAAAGTCTACACATTGATCTAGAAATCTAGGTCCTAACCTAGAGGTAAGGTCAACTAAGTTCGCCAAGGACAACTTATTAGGTTTTTAGTGTTAAGATGTAAGGTTGATCTAAGTTGTGTTTCATGTGCGAGAAAGATTGGTTTAGTTATTTTTCATGCTTTGATACCATCTATAATGGAACTATTTGTTACTTGAATCCAACCTCCACTTGACTAGGAAGTCAACGATTGGAGGACTCATGATTCCATCCCTAGAATGTTAATATCAAAGCACAAATGTATAAGCATAAAAGATTAGCATACATGAACAAATAAAAGATGCAACCACCAAAATAGTCTCAACATTAACAAGTATATTAGTAACAACATCAAATTGCAATATTGCAATTACAAATTGGTACTACAATTTAACAAGTCAACTCATGTACACTAGCTAGGATCTTACAACAAGTACAACATGAAAATTTCCTCACAATCAAACTTCTCCCAAACTATCTTTGAACCTAAAACATAAGAGAAACGAGCAGGTCAATACACTAGGTGTTGAGTACAAGGAGGAAATATACATATATCTATGATTTTCATTATGTGAAAAGATTTGTAAAAATAAATGAACAAGAGTAATAGAGTTTGATACTTAGAAAAATTAGAAAAATAGATTTTAGTCATTATAATCCAATCATACCAAAAATATCATGTATTATAAGGCCTTTGACCAACTTCTCGATGGAAGGGGTTCGTGAGGGTACTTAAGCCTCAAATCCATTAGCTAACCCTTTTCATCGACATGGTTTGCCTTAACTTTACAACTCAAGTAGGACACCTAAACTTGTGTCCTTAACCCAAGAACGTAGGCAGATGCACAAGCTATGTATAATGGAGATATATATTATGTGTTCAAATTATAACATAAATGAGACAAAGCATTGAGTACAATACTACAATACTAGACGAAAATATGTGCAAGTAAACTATCATAAATACATACCAACTGGCAAGCAAGATAACCATAATCATATAATTATTAAGTCACATACTTCATTCATGGATTCTTAACTTAACTTATCCTTGATCATCTAATACTCCATACCTGATAAAGAACAAGCTTGCATGTATGTATTGGATTCTCATCATTAACCCTAGTTTGCTTCATTTTAGTGTTTAGATCAAGTTAGGTTCCAATTTTGTTGTTATTACATTTAGTGATCTTTTATTGATTAAGTTTCCATCATAAAGGTGTTATCCAAATTTCAAGTCACTTTGATGTTCCATTCATTTATATGATTATTTTAAGGTTCATGTCACTTAAGTGCCACTTTAAGGCCAAAATACTCACAATAGAGCAACCAAGATCATGATTCACAAAGTCAAGAGCTCTAGACATAAAAGATGATATAGATCAGAAATAAAAGGACATAAGAAGTAGTTTTTAAGTTAGGAGTATGTCCCTTGATTCTAGGCATCATATATTGAACATTGTGTTTAGTGCTCTCACATACATGGAAAAGTCAACATAGTTCAACTATATCATTAGGAGTCAACATATGAACTATGTGAGACATATACAAAAAAAGTGATCATAAAGAAATATATTTACTGATTTGGAAGGGGAAGAAATGACATTAATACCTATATCAATATTAAGGCATAAGAAAGGCAATCAATCCATATATGTCACATTAGGTCAATAGTTGTAGATTAGGGTTGTAGGGAAATATGGCATCAGAGATCCAAGCAGAAACAAAAAAAATTATATACCATATTCCATGTAACCAGTGGATTGTGTCAATAACTATGAAATGGGAAGGAAGGCTTGAGGAATATAACTAGTCTTGGAGCAAGTCCAATGAAAATCCTTGTAGAGTTGTGCTTCTTTATCGAGCAACACCCGGATAGCATTCAATGGTGACCTCCTGGTATAGAACTACAAATAATGGTTGGTGATGACCTCCTAGCATAGTGGAAACAATTTCCAAGCCTATACTTGGTCCACACGGACCACCGCAAACTCCACTGTGTGCTTCTAGATATTATGGGAAGGAGTTGTCCCTTTGTTGTTAGTGTGCTAGCATCAACTTTTCTCCCCTTGGCTATCTCTCCCTTTAATGGGTAGGATGCCTTTGACTCTCACGTTACCACAATTGTGACATGAGGATTTTTTTCATACAAGAGTGTAGAGATATTTGGCCACCCCCTATTTATATAGGAGTGGATGGGTTAGGGTTTCCACTAACCCTACGAATATGAAAGGTCAGATCTCATGGTTTGCGGATATTGTGAGTCAATAGTCGGTTGACTGGACTCCCAGTCAGTTGACTAGAATGCCACTCATTCGACTAGAACATCTAGTTGGTCTATTGACTTGTTTTCCTATTCACAAATATATTGGACTTTAATGTGATGATTAATGCGCATCATTATGTCAACAATAATGGCTGGACCTAGTCCTACTAGTCATCTAGATGATCGACTGGACTAACCAGTCGGTCGAATGGACACTCCAGTTAAACAAATATCTTCCAATGTTGTTTAAGATCATTACCAAAACACTTTAGTAACCAAGTTAAACCTTATACATGAGTAAACTCCTATTCCAAGTGCATCCTATGTGTGTGACCCTATAGGTCCCAAATTACGTTGGTAGTGAATGTTCATAACTATATTATGACATCAAAGCAATGAGAGCTTGTAACATAATGAATCTTAGATGTAATATCCATGTAAACCTTTTTCCCAAGTTTTCCTCTCATTTCTATCCTTTATGTCATTTATGTTTAATTAGTGGAATTTATAGTGGTTTAGTGAACATTTATTCACTAATTGTACCAATATAAGGGTTTATGCACAAATACCTCGGTGAAAGCTTAATTACCATACTTAAGTTCTATAAACCTTAATATAACATTTTGATATGATTTGAAAACATAAAATGAGTATAAGTTTCAAATTTGGTTTGCTTTGGATGTTGTTTGTGCAAGTTATGCAATTTTAGGTACATTCTGGACTTTTATGCAATTTACCCAATTGGGAGCTTTTCTTTGCAAATTATCAACTGAATTTTAATCCTTAGATATTACCTTACCATTAATGAGATTTTAAACCATTGTATAACCTAGTTTCACCTTGGTTTTATGGTATTTCTTTCCAAGGGCTTTATAGGGATTACCCTCTTTATAAAGGTGCTTATCTTTAAAAGCTATCAACCAATGAGGTTATTTCTTTCTTGAAAAACGGTGGGGATGGCCTAGAAGGATATGTGGGCTCTTAGGACCGAATTTTTATATCCAAGAAGATTCCATGAGTTGTCCTCTTGCATGGCCATCAAGCCCTAGGCTAAAGACACATGGAAAGTCCCTTAAGACACCTCATGCTTCACCTCTTTCTTTATATAGCCATGTATACCCCTTCCCAACTCACAATTCGAAAACTCTTGCTCTCATTTTCTTTACTCTAGCTTAGATAATAGTTCCTTCTGTATTTGGCCACGAAGTTTCTGTCCCAAGGTAATAGAGGGAGCCTACCTTGGTGAAGAAGGCTCCTAGGGCTTCCAAATTGCTCTATTAGGGTTTCTAAATCTCCTCCTTGGTAATTTCGACCAAAACTAGTAAGTTTCCTCCCTTCCTTCCCTATTTTTATACTTTTAGTCTTTCACCTTCTTATAGGTCGGAACCATGACCATACATGGTAAAACTCCACCTAAAACCCTAAAACATCTCATCTCCATGCTCTTTTGCTAGGGTTTGCACCTCTAAAGTGGAGAAGGTGATCTTTGCTCAAGAAAAGAGCTTAGCTTGGAGAAACCATACCTTATAATCTCGGGATCATTTCTGTTTGGACCTTCTTACATTCCTAGAGGAAAGTTTTGTTAACCCCCTTCCAATATATTACTTAGTACATACTTAAAACCCATGCTTCTATGTTTATAATCGATGATTTCCATCTCTTTTTACCATGTTCTTCTAAGGATTTGGTTTCTTGCTATTTTATCTTCTCTAGAATATCTAGTTTGGTTACCTAAGAAACTTCAAACCTGATCTTGTGTCAAATGGTGTTTTCTCCCTCTCCCTCTCTCTTTAATTGTCTCAATCAGTTTGACGATGTGGCAATTTCCTATTGGTCAGTATTGAAAAATTTATGTCTTCTAAACCTCTTATCCAAATTTGACAAATAAATATGTTTTGGAATTGGAAAACTAATATCTATCTAATAAAAATATTTTCAAGGTCTGATTTCATGGTTTTAAAAAAGGTGATTTTTGTAAAACGAATTTAATGCATAAAATCCATAAAATTACATCTTAATCATCATTACTCCAAAATTAACATAAGAATATGTTTTCTTAATCAGGAGAACCTAATAATTTCATTGGTGATATTTTCAAAAGCTAAATCCAATTTTTTCTAAAAAGCTTTGAAATAAGGGTTTCTATATATTAATGTGCACTATGTACTCTAATACATGTTAATACATTGAAAATAGGCAAAGTGGAACTTGGACTCAATTAAAGTGGTGAAAGTTAGTAATTTATATCAATAAGAGAGGTATGTGCATTCCTTACACCCTATGTTGGGATAATTGTAGCCAAACCCTATATTTCCCTAATGAGGCTTAAATGAACCCTAAATATTCTATTCTTGAATTCTAATGTTGTTCATGCCTCAAATTAGATTATAATTTCTTCTTGTTTGGGTCTTATACCCCACTTCCATGATTATTGATTCATATGATTATTATTTCCATGACTACTTTATCTAGAATGTGGATTTTTGTTCTATTTAATTTAAAGTAGGGGTACTTATGTACAACCACCCACAGATGGCATGTAAATAATCACCCTGGGGAATGTCTTATTCTCCCCATAATATTGTAGGTGACTGGGAATGTCTTATTCTCCCCTCACCTAAGGTTATAGTTCTAGTAGGTGCCTCAACCCTACCTAGTTAGGTAGACATAATCAACTTACATGCAAATACTTTTTGATATAATTTTTAATAGCAAGTTTCTTTTGAATATAGCCCCATACTCTTGTTATCTTCATCATATGATGAACCCTAGCTTGTTTTTATTTTCTATACTTATCTTGATATCCTAGATTAGTTTTGTGACACATACCTTGTTTTCTTTCCCCTTTTGTTGGGTGCTTTCCCAACCACCCAGGTGCTGGTGCTAAGAAAGGAGAAGGACAAGTTTGGGAATTCATCTCAGGAGTAGATCTCAAGCTATCTGAAAGGATGTCTAGGTTGCTATTATTAGATCCTTTTCTCTTGTCTTTTTCTTTTGAGAACAATCATGTAATGAACAATGAAAGCCATGTAATAGGATTAGTACTTTTATTTCCGCTGTTATTGACATTTTATAATGTATCTGGTGCATGCTTATTTACTTGGAATATTATACATGCATCTCTCAATATCTTTTGTCTTTCTAAAAAGATGGATGTTTTGTAATTCCTTTAAATTTTAGTAAGGAGGTGATTTCGCCTCTTTACAGCATGGTATCAGAGCCTTTAGGCAACTATTAGGACATGAAGTTGAAGTAAAGGTGTCTAGAATGGATCAGAGTTTCGGGGGCTGGCAATACTTTCCTCCGCACCACTACCTTGGTTTACGAGGACTCCCGTGCCCATATGATATTGGCCTGGCCTGAGCTGATATGAATTGCCCAAAATAGTATGCTTTTAGGAAATAGCATTCTAGATATTCTTTTCTCATCTATGCTTCTATTCATTTTCATCTATGATTCAAATACTCCTGGGAACTTAATATGTTAACCCTACCTTTCGGGATAGGTGACTTGTTCGACAGTAGGAACAAGGCAAAGGAGTCAAACCCTAATGACTCCAATGTGGAAAACACTCTTGTGACTCCTGTCGGCCATAGTGTGGTCAACCCTGCTACTCCGGGCACCCCCTCCTTCACACCGGAGCAAGAGCTGGAAATGCTACGCTAGGTGCTCTCTACCATGATGGGGTAGCTCCACACAATGGATGCCAATGCCAACAAGTCGAGGGAGTTCACCCTCACTGACTTCATAAAGATGTAGCCATCCTACTTTAAGGGTGAAAGTGAACACAACATGGTGGATAAAGTTGATGACTGGGTGTTGGCTTTGGATTGGACCTTCGAGGGTACGGCATGCCCTCCTCACCAGAAAGTTTAGTTCGCAATGTATGTGCTAGACGGACCGATACGTGTCTGGTGGAATGGTGTTGCATGCACTTGAGACACCTCTACCATGGAGTGGGACCAGTTCATGAAGCTCTTCAGGGACAAGTACATCTGTCCTGCCTTCTTAAGGAAGAAGAAAGCCAAGTTTTGCAGCATTAGGTGGGGAATCATGAGTGTGGCCAACTACATCCAACGGTTCCTACTTCTGGAACGCTATGCCACCGACCTTGGAGCTGATAGAAGGGCAACATTGTTCTTGAAGGGCCTAAACTTCCAAGTGGGTCGAAGTCCTATTCCACAGCTTCCACTCACCTTCCAGCAGATGGTGGATAAGGCCCTGGCCATCGAGTCCTACTCAGGATTCCAATCATATGGACACGGTAATGGCTACAACAACAACAAGAGGAAGAACTCTACCCAGAATGAGAATCACAGACATGATCAGTGCAATAGGTGCTCTCACCACCATCCTCCAAGGAGATCTCCTGTCAACAATGCACCTTCTCGTAGATACAATCGGCCTCCTCTGACCTGCCACGAGTGTTGCCAAGTTGGGCATATCCGACCACTCTGCCCCCATTTCCAGAAAGGACAGAATAATGCTCGGTAGCCACAGCAGCCAAGGTAGAATCTGCCTCTGCGGAATAATAACAACAACAACAACCAGAACCTGAGGTGACCGCCAGTGGATAGGAGGAAAGGGAGAGTGTTTTCTCTCAATGTTGAGGAAGCAGGAAAAGATAATGAAGTTATTGAAGGTACCTTGCATCTTAATATGCATCCTATAAAGGCATTGTTTGATTCTAGCTCATCCAACACCTTCATATCATGTCAACTTGCTTCTATGTTAGAAATAGAATCTGAGTATATGGATCATATATTAGATGTAAAAAAACCCTAGTGGTAAGATCTTCTCTTCGTATCTCCAAACTTCGACCATGGACCTCTGTATATGTGGTATAATGTTTCCCTCAGATTTCATCTTATTCGACATGACCTCCTTTGATGTCATCCTGGGAATGGATAGGTTAAAGAGGTACAAAGCTATTTTGTTTAGTGAAGAATTAAAGGTTAGTTTGTCACATCCTATTGAGGGAAGATTGTGTGTCAAGGGTAGGAAGCGAGAAGATCGATTTGTTATCTCTGTCATCAAAGCTGAAAAGCTAGTCTCACAAGGGTGTAGAGCTTTCTTAGCCTCTATAGTCCTCGAGATTACACTTCCTTCTCTCTACCACATTGATGTGGTGAAGGACTTCTCGGACATCTTTCACGAGGAGTTATCTGGTTTGCCACCAACTCGGGAGGTGGAGTTCTCCATCGAGCTTGTACTCGGAACTTCACCAATATCGAAGCCACCTTACCGCTTGGCCCCTGCCGAGCTTTCCGAACTGAAGAAGTAGCTAGAAGAGATTCTCAACATGGGCTTCATCCACCCCAGTGTTTCACCCTGGGGAGCCCCTGTCCTATTCATAAAGAAGAAGGCTGGTTCGATGCGGATGTGTATGGACTACCGCATGCTTAACCAAGAGATGGTAAAGAACTTTTATCCTTTGCCTTGCATCGATGACTTGTTCGACCAACTAAAGTCAGCCACTATGTTCTCCAATATGGATCTGCGAAGTGGCTACTACCAGATTCATGTGAAGGATAATGATGTACCAAATACGGCGTTCAGAACTCACTATGGGCATTACGAATTCATGGTCATTCCTTTCAGCTTGACAAATGCCCCTGATGCCTTCATGGACTTGATGAACCGAGTGTTCCACCCATACCTTGAAAATTTTGTGGTGGTGTTTATCAATGATGTTTTGGTTTATTCTGAGATGTTAGAACAACATTGTGAGCATTTGCGGATTGTACTCAACATACTACGAGAAAATCAACTCTATGCAAAATTCTCAAAGTGTGAATTTTGGATAAAGGAAGTGATGTTTCTGGGTCATGTGATTTCTGTCGGACATATAGTTGTTGATCTTGCAAAGGTAGAAGTTGTGACCAAGTGGAAAGCTCCAAAGAATCCCTCAGAGATATGTAGTTTCCTTGGCTTAGCAGGTTACTATCGAAGGTTTATCAAGAATTTCTCTGAGTTGGCCTTGCCTTTAACCAAGTTGACACAAAAGGAGGTCAAGTTCTCTTGGACACTAGAATGTGAGAATAGTTTTTAGAAGTTGAAGAAGAGCCTGATTTCTGATCCCATGCTTGCTTTGCCTGTTGAGGACATTCCCTATGTCATCTACACTGATGCATCCAGACAAGGCTTAGGGTGTGTTTTGATGCAAGATGAAAAGGTGATCGCCTATGCTTCTTAACAGTTGAAACCTAATGAAGCTAATTGTCCTACACATGATTTGGAGCTTTCTGCCATAGTTCACGCTTTGAAGATCTGGTGACACTATCTCTATGGTGAAAAGTTTAAAGTCTTTTCTGATCACAAGAGTTTGAGATATCTATTGACTCAGAAGGATCTGAACTTGTGACAACGTAGGTGGATGGAATATCTTAAAGATTATGACTTCACCATTACCTATCATCTGGGTAAAGTGAATGTCTTAGCTCATGCTTTAAGTCGCAAGAAGGATGTTGTTTGTGCTACTCTGAGATGTTCAGTATGGGAAAACCTTGAACATGTGGCTAGCTGGAGACCTCAGCATGTTGAATCATTGGATGAAGACAAGTTGTGTGTTCATATGTCCATCTTGACTACTACACCAACCTGGATCTCGGAAGTCGTGGCTGCACAGTTGGAGAGTTCTGAGCTTGAGGAGATGAAAGCTTTAACTGAGAAACCACAATCTGACTTCTCTTTCGGAGTGGATGGTGTTGTCCTCTTCAAACAAAGGTTGTGGATTCCTAATGTTGGTGATCTAAGATAGAAGGTTCAAAGTGAAGCTCATGGGTCCAAGTATACTATTCATCCTGGCACAGCAAAGATGCATAAGGACTTACAATGAAGCTTCTGGTGGAAGAACATGAAGAATGATATAGCTCTATTCGTCATGAAGTGCTTGACATGTCAGCAAGTCAAGATCGAGCATCAACGACCTAGTGGTCTTCTTCACCCTCTTGAAATTCCAGAATGGAAGTGGGAGAAAATCACAATGGACTTTGTTACTGGTTTCCCCAAGTCCAAGAAAGGTTATGGTGTTGTTTGGGTGGTTATTGATCGGCTTACAAATCTGCTCATTTATTGCCTTTTAAAACCAATTACAAAGTTGTGGATATGGCTCAGTTGTACATTGAGTGGATTGTATGCATGCATGGAGTACCTGAGGTAATAGTTTCTGATTGTGACCCAAAGTTTACTTCTCATTTATGGGGTCAGATTCAGGAGGAGATGGGTACTGACTTGCATTTTAGTACTACTTACCACCCACAAACTGATGGTCAATCTGAGAGAACAGTTCAGATTCTAGAGGACTTGCTTCGTGCTTATGTGATGGATTGGGGTGGTGCATGGGATCAGTATCTGCCATTAGTTGAGTTTTCTTACAACAATAGCTACCAATCTAGTATTGGTATGCCACCTTTTGAAGCTATCTATGGTAGACCATGTCGTTCACCTTTGCATTGGGATGATGTCAGTGAATGTTCTCTAGTGAAGACCGATGACATGAAAATGATGATAGAAAAGGTGCAGTTGATAAAGAAACGCATGAAAGTTTCTCAAGACCGACAGAAGATGTATGCTAATAAGAAGAGGTCCAATGTTAACTTCCTAGTGGGTGACTATGCATTTCTGAAGATCAAGTCTATCTGTTCTATTGCTAGATCTAAAGTTAAAGGCAAGTTGAGTCCCCACTATGTTGGACCATTTGAAATCTTAGATAAGGTTGGAGACTGTGCATACTTCTTAGCCTTACCTCCTTCCTATGATAAGATTCATAATGTGTTACATGTCTCTGTGTTGAAGAAGATGTATGTGAAGGACTCTTCTCATGTGCTTACTGTTGAGCCTTTGGCGATACATGAGAATCTGACCTATAAAGAGCTACCTGTGAAGATTCTTGACCCCCGAGTAAAGCAGCTGAAGAACAAAGAGATTGAGCTGGTAAAAGTTTTTTGGAAACATCATGGTCTGGAAGAAACCACTTGGGAGTTGAGAGATGAAATGTTACGTACTCACCCTTCTCTTTTTGCTTGAGATTTCGAGGAAAAAATCCTTTTAAAGGGGTGGAGTGTTGTAACATAATGAATCTTAGATGTAATATCCGTGTAAACCTTTTTCCCAAGTTACCCTCTCATTTCTATCCTTTATGTCATTTATGTTTAATTAATGGAATTTATAGTGGTTTAGTGAACATTTATTCACTAATTGTACCAATATAAGGGTTTATGCACAAATACCTCAGTGAAAGATTAATTACCATAATTAAGTGCTCTAAAACTTAATATAACTTTTTGATATTATTTGAAAACATAACATGAGGCTAAGTTTCAAATTTGGTTCGATTTGGATGTTGTTTGTGCAAGTTATACAATTTTATGTACATTTTGGACTTTTATGCAATTTACCCAATTGGAAGGTTTTGTTTGCAAATTATCAACCGAATTTTAATCCTTAGATATTCCCTTATCATTAACGAGATTTTAAACCATTGGAGAACCTAGTTTCACATTGGTTTGATGGTATTTCTTTCCAAGGGCATTATAGGGATTACCCTCTTTATAAAGGTGTTTATCTTTAAAAGCTATCAACCAATGAGGTTATTTCTTTCTTGAAAAATGGTGGGGATGGCCTAGAAGGATTTGTGGGCTCTTAGGACCGAATTTTGATATCCAAGAAGAGTCCATGAGCTGTCCTCTTGCATGGCCATCAAACCCTAGGCTAAAGACACATGGAAAGTCCCTTAAGACACCTCATGCTTCACCTCTTTCTTTATATAGCCATGTATACCCCTTCCCAACTCACAATTCGAAAACTCTTGCTCTCCTTTTCTTTCCTCTAGCTTAGATAATAGTTCCTTCTATATTTTACCACGAAGTTGTTGTCCCAAGGTAATAGAGGGAGCCTACCTTGGTGAAGAAGGCTCTTAGGGCTTCCAAATTGCTCTACTAGGGTTTCTAAAGCTCCTCGGTAATTTTGACCAAAACTAGTAAGTTTCCTCCCTTACTTCCCTATTTTCATATTTTTAGTCTTCCTTACACCTTATTCTAGGTCGGAACCATGACCATACATGGTAAAACTCCACCTAAAACCCTAAAACATCTCATCTCCATGCTCTTTTGCTAGGGTTTGCACCTCTAAAGTGGAGAAGGTGATCTTTTCTCAAGAAAGGAGCTTAGCTTGGAGCAACCATACCTTATAATCTCGGGATCATTTCTGTTTGGACCTTCTTACATTCCTAGAGGCAAGTTTTTTTAACCCCCTTCTCATATATTGCTTAGTACATACTTAAAACCCATGCTTCTATGTTGATAATCGATGATTTCCGTCTCTTTTTACCATGTTCCTCTAAGGATTTGGTTTCTTGCTATTTTATCTTCTCTAGAATCTCTAGTTTGGTTATCTAAGAAACTTCAAACCTGATCTTGGGTCAAATGGTGTTTTCTCCCTCTCCCTCTCTCTTTAATTGTCTCGATCGATTTGATGATGTGGCAATTTCCTATTGGTTAGTATTGAAAAATTCATATCTTCTAAATCGCTTATCCAAATTTGACAAATAAATATGTTTTGGAATTGGAAAATTAATATATATCTAATAAAAATATTTTCAAGGTATTACTTCATGGTTTGACGGAGGGTGATTTTTGTAAAACGAATTTAATGAATAAAATCCATAAAAATTACATCTTAATCATCATAACTCCAAAATTAACATAAGAATATGTTTTCTTCATCAGGAGAACCTAATAAGTTCATTGGTGATATTTTCAAAAGCTAAATCCGTTTTTTTCTAAAAATTTCTAAAATTAAGGTTTCTATATATTAATGTGCACTATGTACTCTAATACATGTTAATACATTGAAAATAGGCAAAGTGGAACTTAGACTTAATTAAAGTGGTGAAAGTTAGTAATTGATATCAATAAGAGAGGTATGTGCATTCCTCACACCCTATGTTGGGATAATTGTAGCCAAACCCTATATTTCCCTAATGAGGCTTAAATGAACCCTAAATATTCTATTCTTGAATCCTAATGTTGTTCATGCTTCAAACTAGATTATAATTTCTTCTTGTTTGGGTCTTATACCCCACTGCCATGATTATTGATTCATATGATTATTATTTCCATGACTACTTTCTCTATCATGTGGATTTATGTTCTATTTAATTTAAAGTAGCGGTACTTATGTACAACCACCCACAGAGGGCATGTAAATAATCGCCCTGGGGAATGTCTTATTCTCCCCATAATATTATAGGTGACTGGGAATGTCTTATTCTCCCCTCACCTAAGGTTATAGGTCTGGTAGGTTCCTCAACCCTACTTAGTTAGGTAGACATAATCACCTTACATGCAAATCCTTTTTGATATAATTGTTAATGGCAAGTTTCTTTTGAATATAGTCTCAAACTCTTTTTATCTTCATCATATGATGAACCCTAGCCTTTTTTATTTGTTGTACTTATCTTGATATCCTAGATTAGTTTTGTGAAACATACCTTGTTTTCTTTCCCCTTTTGCTGGGTGCTTTCCCAAACACCCAGGTGTTGGTGCTGAGCAAGGAGAAGGACAAGTTTGAAGGAATTCTCAAGAGTAGATCTCAAGCTATCTGAAAGGATGACTAGGTTGTTATAGTTGGATCATTTTCTCTTATCTTTTTCTTTTGAGAACAATCATGTAATGAACAATGAAAGCCATGTAATAGGCTTAGTACTTTTATTTCCGCTGCTATTGACATTTGGTAATGTATCTGGTGCATGCTAATTTACTTGGAATATTATACATGCATCTCTCAATATCTTTTGTCTTTTTAAAAAGATGGATGTTTTGTACTTCCTTTAAATTTTAGTAAGGAGGTGATCTCACCTCTTTACAGAGGTATCTAACAACACTCATTCCTATCTAAGTAATTATAAAGTTGGAGAACAACTTCAACCTACATCCATGATCAATGTTATCGTGATCGTATAGCTCCCTTGTCTCTAATATCCAGATTGATCATGATGAATGGAATCGCTATCCTCATAGTATTGAATCCATGTTCCTTTAACTAAATTAGTCTATATGGTATGCATGTGAGTTCACATATGACATATTGAGTCACATGAGTATGTCCATGCATTTCTAAGTCTCGCTTTTCAAGTGTCCAAGGCATCAACTCTCGTAGGAGGGATAAATCCCATATACATCCATCATAATCGATCCCCCATGTGTCACAACTTACACGAGCACCACCTTTATGGCAACCCTTATTCAAGGTTACGTTGGATGGTGTCAAAGTTCATTGAACAACATGTGATGAGTGTAGTGACTTCAAGTCTAAGAACCATACTAACCATTGTCACTTTGAGAGATGATTATGACTACCATTCAATGCTTTCCATGTATCACTCATTGTTCTTTAACAAGTACCTATGTATTTGACTTGATATCCAATATCATGACTAATGAGACTTTGTCATTAGTCAACAAATATTCTATTCTTATTTATTTTTGTTATATATTTTTCTTCCACAATAATATCTAACTAGGGACATAGAAAGAATGTATGCACTCTTATCATACATATGATCCCATTGTTCATGTCCTCAATATGAATACATATGTCATCGAATAATATCATTCTTAGACATCTATCATGTTTCTTTCATCATCTCATGATTGAGACAAACATAATAGACATAATTACCTTTATTATTATAAAATCAAGTACATGACACCCCAGTGTAATCATCATATGATTGGCTCTCTGGGAACATATACCAACATACTCCCACTTGCACTTAGAGGCAGTCACTCACAAATCTCATTCTAAGTGATTTTAACATTATCATCATGATTCTATTATCCAAGTGCTTTTGTCGCCGAGTTAGCAACATTTGCTTTAGTCAGTACTTCACAAATCTTCACATCTCCTTTCTGTATGATTTATTGTATGAGATGGAAATGTCATAGTATGCTATCTGGGTTCCTTAGCCTGTCCAATAAATCCATTTTTGTTGTATTATTTCTACTGGGTCATCAATGGTTGAAGCCACCCCAAGTTCATCCAAAGAACCTCTTGATCCATACAGTATCCTCTACTGTGTTCAAAACATTAAGGTACTCAGCTTCTATTTTAGAATCAGTAACTATCTCTTTCTTGGAACCTTTCCATCTTAAAGTTATATTTTTAGGTCAAACAGAATTTCAGAATGTGATTGTTAATCTTCTTTATCAATTTGTAATTTTGCATCAATGTAGCCATTTACACCAAACTCCTACTTATCACCATAATAATGAATTTATCCTTAGTGTTTCTCACATACTTAAGGATGCTAATTATGATAGTCCAGTGACCTTCACTCGAATCTAATTGATATATGCTCATCATGTCCAAAACATATGAGACAATGTTGGTCCTTGGGAGTCACATAGCCACACTTGGATACCCTTCAACTAAGCGTGTTCCTCTAATTGCTAGACCCTAGAACCTGCAACAAACTATTTTCATATGAATAATAATCCTGATCTATCCGCACAAATAGAAGGACAAGTCAGGGTTATTTGGTTGTTTGGGGGAGAATTTTGATAATCCCCCTGGGTATGAAAATTAGACAAAAGGGGGAGAAATACATAGCATGAGCCTGATTCCCTGATCTCTCCTCTATTCGAATTGAGACCTTATTAGGGATTCAGTAATTTTATTAGTCTCTCCTCTATTCGACTCAAGACTTTTTTTGTTTATTTGTGGTTACATTGACTGCATGTTTTCTTTTGGGCTCATTGGCCTCTTTTTTTTCATGCCATACATGTAGATGAAAATAAAAAAGGAGTATTGATGGAAGGGATGCCACCCTGGACTTAGGGTTTGGCATATGGTAAGAATTTATTTATTTTTATTTGAATGGTGAAGAGGTAAGAGGTGATGGAATAAGAGTGAGAATAAGAGGTTGACTCATGATTCTTCATTTTATTGATGCATTGGAATCAGATCATCATATTATATCATTAATTCAGTTAATGTAGGGTAAAGGAGTATCCACAAATATTGTTACAAGTCAAGTTAGAGGAACATGTGGCTTGACCTTTCGAATTACATCTGCTTACTGTCACTTCCAAGGGAAGGGAATGCATAGTTGTTGTTATCGGGGCCCAGAACTCTTCAAGACATGTTTATTCCTAAAAACTTCCTTTTACACAGGTTAGCTCGAGAAAAAGAAAAAGGGGTAGTTCATTCATATATTTCCCATTTTTAACATACAACAAAGTGACTGACTAGGTAAAGGTCACACCTCACACAAAAAAATGAAAAAGAAAGTGGAAATCAAGACAGATGGAGAAAAAGAACAATGAAGTGTTTGAGGATGAAAAAGGGCACAGTTAGAGTTGAGGTGGTGGAATTGACGTACCACCCACCCTCCACCCTCAACTTCAAAATTCAGCCCATCTATAGGGAGATTGAACTTAGATATGGAGGGGATTTGATATTAAGAGTGGTGGAGGTGGAGATGGAGGAGTTGTACGGTGCTTGCTCATCTAAGAGCACACAATAGAACCCTAAGAGTGGGTTCTTCTCCCATTGGTGATGGCTCGATCTTGGTATGATTGTGGCCACCAGTTGCCATGAGCTTCATTTGGTGGAGGTGACGGTGCCCTGGGCCCACGCCCCATTCTCTACAGCTTGTGTCCAGTCATTGCCTTAATTCTAGGGTGATTGCTTGCTGATCATATAGCCATTTGATCAGTGGATCCAAGTCTGGTTTTGGCATCCTTCTTCGATGTTTCGGGTGCACAAATCAAAAATCCCAAGGGACATAAGTGTCCTGGGAGTAGTAACTGATCAGATCATGGTCTGATGGGATCTCATCACTTGGTGGAGGGATGCCACCTCCTCGTTGGAATCTATCATTTATGTTAGTGTTTGATGTTTTCATTGATGGTGTTGATGCGGGAGAGATATGGAAAGCTAGGTTCTTCTTGAACATCATAAAGGTCTGGTGTTTCCGAGCCCTACGCTTCACCCATTATATAGTTGCATCGAGGAGATGTTATGAGTGCCCCAAGAAGAATCGATGGTTACACCATGCACACGTTATCCCTAGCCCATAGGGTCTTCACATCAATCATTTCTTGGAAAGTCCTGATCAAAATATGGCAGTGAATATTGATACTTGGAGTGAGATAAAAATAGCTACTATTTCCAAGGAATAATATTTCTCATAAAAGATAAGGACATGATATTTGCGAGAATGAAGTAAAATAATATATAGAAAATATAGAGAGCAATCCCATCGGGCCACGTATCTCACTTTCCACCTCTCATGTCATTTCATAAGATCATGAAATATCCTTCCATCATTCAACAGATTGGGCAGCAAATGATTTATAGAAAGATGAGAGAATTTCATCATGAGGCTTGCTCATCACGTCGGCTATCCATTTATTAGGCTTGTCAAAGATGTGGTAATCTTCCTTCTCCTTTTATCCTTTCTCTCTTATTTTTTGGAAAAAAAATTGTAAAAAGAAAATAAGGAATAAAAATAACAAAAAAACAAAACAAAAAGGGGAAACAAAGGGTTGGGTTGCCTCCCAACAAGCGTCTCGGCTTAACGTTGCAGACCCGACCGATAGTAGTGTTTTTCAAGTTAAACCAATGGGTGGGATATCCAAACCCTTATCCTTCAAACATGTGGGCCTAGTACCATGCTTAGATAATGAGCCTGGCTTGTCTGTGGGCAGGACCTTGTTGTCTTGGTCAGCATCTTGTAGGTGTGTTTGTTGCAATTCCAGATTACCTTCCTCCTTGAAGGCTTTGATTTAATTATGAATCCTCTTCAAATCTTCAAGGACCATGCATTCAATAGTCTTCCTCCCTGGTCATAGAATGAGTTTTCCAGTCTCAATGTCCTCTAGAGCTCGTACAGTGGCTTGGAATGGTCTTCCCAAAATGAGCGGGAACTGTTTGTCTTCTTTGATATGCATGACCATGAAATCACATGGGAGGTAGGTGTCATGACCTTGCTTCATTGGGACATCTTTGATAATTCCCAATGGTTTAGTGATAGATGCATCGGCCAACTGAATGGTAATTGTTGTGGGTATGAGGTCTATAAACCCTAGACACTGGTAAAGGTGTAAGGCATAATGGATATTCTAGCACCCAAGTCGGCTAGTCCCCTACGGCATGTGTCGTCTCCCAAGAAGCAATCCATCCCAAATGAACCATGATCTTTCTACTTTTGAGGCATCTAATTTTGTACTAAATCATAAGTTGCTTGTGTGAGTTTCACAGTCTCACATTCCTCCGTTGTATATTTCCTGGAGAGAACGGTTTTAAGATATTTACTCCAAGTTGGTATTTTGGGTAGTGCATCAAGGAATGGGATTCCAACATGCAATTTCTTCATGGTGTCTTTGAATTTCATGAACCGGTCATTGAGTTTGATCTATGTGAAACGTCCTACATAGGGTACATGTGGTATGTACATTGGAGTTGCATGTGGTTTAGGGTTGCATGTCAGCTTTGCTTCCATCATATTCCTACTAGTATTGGATTGTGCTGGCATCACGGGAGGTTCTATTGTAAGACCCCCTAGATGGCTAATCGGGCAATTTGGAGCTTTGATTGGGGTGCTCTCACTTTTGTTAGCAAGAGTAGAGGCAGGAGGTGTGGTATATACATTCCATGACCTGGTCATTATAGCATTCAAGTGCTCCAACTACTCTGGGTGCTTAGGGTTGTTTTTTAGCTAACAAGCAATTGTTCCTTACTCTGGGTGCTTAGAGTTATTTTCTAGCTAGGAAGCAATTGTTCCTGCTGGAGGTTGCTGACTAGCTTCCAATTGGGTGATTTGAGATTCCAACGCCTTTTGATTTGTTGTGGTGTTGTCAAGTTGAGTCTGGTATGATGCCATCATTTCTTGAAGCATCTTCATTGGGTCTTGTGCTGGTGCATCTTCGTTCTACAATGGTGGGGTTTTATTTGGATTCTAAAGTTGTTATCGTTGCTGGTAATTCTGGTTGGGAAAATTGAACCTGAAATTTCTCTAGTTGCACGGGCCATTATAGCTTATTGGTGCTCTATCCTAGGTGGGTTGTGTCGATATCTGACTTGGATCTTGGACTCCAGTGGGATTCATGTATTTGAAACCAGGATGACTTCAAGCTTGATTTGGATTATAGTGCTCTTACATTTTTTTTTGGTGCAAATAGGGTGGGGTGCCTCTTTACTAAATTGGGAAAAAGGGTAATTACAGAGTATAACTACCAAAAGGAAAAAAAGGAGGTTGTAAGATACAGCCCCCACAAAGAAAAAAGAAACTGTACAAAGTGTAAAGAACTATCTATACAATGCTAAAACAGAGAAAAATCTTTGATGCAGGTGTTCCAAAAGTCTTCCATCTCCATGTAGGCTCCCTCGAACACTCTTCTGTTTCTCTCTAGCCACAACATGTAAATCATGCAGCTGGCGAGTAATTTATCCTCTCCTCTAAGCAACAGCAGGTCATCCTGGCTTCTGATTAGGATATTGGACTTCTTCAAGAACAGATCCCACAGGCCTCTAGCATAAGAACAACTGAAGAAGAGGTGCTCCCGGTTCTCTTCATGAGCTTTATAGAAGTAGCATCTAGAGATGATATAGAACCCCATCCTTTTAAGATAATCAGCAGTAAGGAGCTTTCCAAGGAAAAACATCCACAAGAAAATAGACCACCTTTTTGGCATACCATCAGACCAAATCCAAGAACCCCATGGTACATTCTCCCATTTAGTTCTACAAATAGCCCAACCATCTTTCATGGTAAAGGAGGATCCCCCTCTAAACAGAATAACATCTTCAAAATTAGAGTGGATGGTTTGCTTGTTAAGAACATCCCTTAAAGCATCAACACCTCTGACATTCGGAATGATCCATTTGCCATTCTCAATAAAGGAGCCAACTCTAACCAATCTGCCTCTCCCCACGCGAAATACAAGATGAGGGTCAACCACATCAATTAGTCTAACACCATCATTGACCCAAGGGTCAAGCCAGAACAAGAACGAATTCCCATTTCCAAGAACAAAGCAAACATGATTCAGAAGAATTTTCCTTTGCTCAATCATCTTCTTCCAAACCTAAGATAAATTAGATTTGGCCTCCACAGACCAGAGGGAATCCTCTTTCATATAATTTTCATGGATCCACCTGACCCATAAGCTTTCCTTTTTAACAGCAATGGCCCAGAGATTTTTGAGAATGCCTCCAGTGGACCAGTCATCAATGGATCTCACTCTGAGACCCCCTTCCATTTTAGGTCTGCAAATGTATTTCCAGGAGACATTATGAATGTGCTTCTTCTCCTCATGGTCCTTCCAGATAAAATCTCTCATGGATTTCTCAATCGACTTTATTACAGATTTGGGAAGGGGAAATGCAGCAGTCCAAAAGATGCTATACGAAGAGAGAGTAGATATGACCAATTCTATCCTTCCAGCCTGAGATAGCAGGCGTCCCTTCCAAGAGGCAAGTTTACTATTAATATTGTCCAGAATAGGGGTACAAAGACCCTTCGTGAGTCTCCCAGTAAACAGGGGAAGACCTAGATAACGAACAGGTAAAGAGCAAACATTGATATCAAGGATTTTGTCAATGTCACCCAAATCAGCCCTTCTACTCAGAAAAATCTGACTTTTGTCATTGTTAAGCTTAAGACCTGAAACTTTGTGGAACGTATCAAGGATCAACTTCAAGCATAAGGCAGTACTGTCATCTGCTTTTGAGAATAGCAAAAGATCATCAGCAAAAGAAATATGAGAAACAGAAATGTCTTCAGACAAAGAGATAGGAACAAGGTTCCTACTTTTGACTTCATAGCTAATGATAGAAGAGAGCCCCTGCATGGCTATAGTGAAGAGAAAGGGTGCTAGGGGGTCACCCTGTCGCACCCCATTGTAAGCATAGAATTCATCAGTCGGGGAGCCATTGACCAGAACCTTATAAGAAGCAGTTTGAAAGCATTCATTGATCCATGTAAACCAGCAACCAGGAAACCCCATCTTGGACATAAGAAAAAGAATATAATCCCTTCTGACCGTATCATAGGCCTTAGCCAGGTCAGCTTTAATGCACATAACCTTCTGATTGCCAACAAAATAACTTAGGACATCATTAGCTAAAAGAATAGCATCTCCAATTCTTCTACCATGGATAAATGCAAACTAATTAGGATCAATAAGCGTGGGGAGGATAAACTTCACTCTATTGGCCATAATTTTAGTGATAATCTTGAAAGTGACATTGCACAAAGAGATGGGATGAAAATCCTTCAAGTTGATGGCCCCTGACTTCTTTGGAATAAGGGTAATAAAAGTACTATTACACTCCTTCAAAAGCTTTCCAGAACTGAAAAAGCTTTGTATAGCCTTAATGATGTCATCACCAACAATATCCCACACATATTTGAAGAAAAGGGAGTTAAAGCCATCAAATCCAGGGGCCTTGTCATCCTTCATTTTCTTGACAACATCAGTGATTTCTTCCTTAGAGACCACTCTACGAAGATCATCATACTGAGAATTGGAAATAACAGGAACAGCCCAATTGTCATCCCATTGGACCTCATCACTAGAGGTACCATTAAAGAGGTTATCATAAAACCCTCTTATAGTATCCCTAATAAGATCACCATCATAAATCGTGTTGCCCATGTGGTCTTAAAGCACATTAATGTTATTAACAAGTCTTCTCAACTTCATGGAAGCATAGAAGAAAGCAGAATTCCTGTCTCCCAATTTCAACCATTGTATCCTGCTCTTTTGTTTCAAGAAGTTTTCTTCGTCTTTTATAGCTTGAACAGCCTCCTGTATGAGCACAGAGAGTTGAGAGTTCTTAGCTTCATCATTGGGATCAGCATCAACCTCTTCTTGTAAGCATTTAGCTCTGGCTTCAAGTTCTTTGGCTTTCGACAGATAATTCCCAACACTTTCTCTATTCCACCTTCTCAGAGAACTAGTGACTGCATGGAGTTTTTGATAGACCATGTACATAGGAGTACCTACACACACAGTACCATTCCATGCTTCCTCCACTACTTTTCTAAAAGAGTTTTTGTTAGTCCAAGAATTGATGAAACGGAAATGGCTAAACCCCTTTTTACTTCTGTCAAATCTCAAGGCAATGGGTGTATGGTCACTAACTATAGAGGAAATGACTTCACCCCAGCAAAAAGGAAAATCAGAAAGGAATCTCACGTCACAAAAGATATGATTGATTTTAGAGAAAGTACTCTTACCATCTCTATTATGGCTGTCCCAGGTATAAAACTGACCCTTCATAGATACTTCGATGAGACCAGTTTCACCAAGGACACGATTGAAATCCCTCATACTTCTGCTAGAGGGGGGATGTTTACCCAACCTCTCCCCAGGTAGCCTGACAGCATTAAAGTCACCAAGAACACACCACCTTTGAGGATTCAATCTAGCAATAGAGGAAATAGAACTCCATAGAAGACTCCTATCATTATCATCATTAGCTCCATATACAGCAGACATATCAAAGAACACACTAGCTTTCCTGATATTGCAGTGGATGATTTGCTCGTTGACAAGAGCTTTGTTCACCACCATATCAGGATCCATCCACATGACTATGATTCTAGTATAATAATAGAAGCCAGAATTGTCTATAAAGAAGGCATTATGCCAGATCGAGTTAACAAAATCTTGTACATCATCTTTCTTGATTCTAGATTCTAGGATGACGTATATATCTGCCTTATTACCCCTAATCTCATTGTGGATGTGAGGAATTTTATTAGCTCCACCCCTCACATTCCACGACATAACATTAAGGGGACTAACCATTAGGAATGGGGGGTTGTCAGTTCCATCCTTCTCCTCATCATTAGACAGTAGGGAGAATTTGTTCAGAGTCGAGGGGATATCTCTGTTAATAACGACTTTTGGGGCCACCCTTGGGGGGACCTAGATTTTTTCCTTCTTGTTTCCCACACTGCTTCTGGTGAAGTATTAGGAGTGATCAGATTTTGAACTCCAATTCCAATTCTCTGAGACAGTGGATAAGAAGAGCTAGAAGCAGCCGCGGTAGGAACTAGTTCCATGTGATTCACGTCAACAGTCACTACCTGCTTCCCCTTATCCAGAGCAATGACTTTATTTTCATCTGGAGAAGTAATAGAGTCTTGGATTGCTTCAACAGCATCAACAAATATCTCCCCATCCTCTGGCTTGTTCGTATCAGACGTAGCTTTAGGGACCCAGGCCTTTTTCCTCGTATTACCATTCCTCTGTTTGTTCGGTGCTGGCGCTTGCGATTCTGGGGAAGCTCCACATAGACTTGATTCATGGCCAAACAGACCACAGACCAAACACCTAGTGGGCTCCCATTCATACTCAAAGACGATTGTGTCCAGCTGACCATCATCACTTACAATCTGCAACTCCTTAGGAAATGTGAAGTCTAGAGGAATAAGGACCTGTAGACGAGCATACTCAAGATGAAGAAACTCATTAGTGAATCTATCCGGTTGGAGTGGAACTCCCAAATATGAGCCAATTTTGTTGAACATCTCTACATCCTAGAGTTCCAATGGTGGGTTAAACACCTTAAGCCAGATCGGCACTTCAGTGAGATTAAGCTTCTCCAGTGGTCCACCTCTCTCCCAGCGTTTGATAATCAATGGCTTCCCGACAACAAACCACAGACCTCCATCAATAGCTGTATTCAGATCTTCATCCTCCAAGAACAGGACTATGAAATATCCTCTACCCCGAGATCTCACTTCAATGGAACCTTTGGCCTGCCAGATCTGGGCAAAGTGTCGTGCAAGTGTAGGCCAGTTAGGCTTCATACCAATGACATATCATGTTGCTGCCTTGCTCCATCTAGCAAGGTTTCTATCTGCAATAGATTTCGAGTAGATCAACTTGCCATCCTGAATATCAATTGACGTCTTCTTCAAGCACACAGGACCACTACTCCGCTTCTCTTTGAACAAATCTGACCATGACTTTGCCTCCTTCGACACAGAGACAACATTATTTCTCTTCTTCCCTAAAGCACCCAGATCTGGAGGGTTGGCCGAGGACGACGGTGCCTTCATCGCCTCCCCGTTCACCTCCTCATTTGCCAGAGCCATCAGGGTTCGGTGTCCTATACTATTACATTCTCTCATGACACCAGTGCTCTTACATTGGAATGTTGTGGATTGACTTCATGTCTTCGACTTTAGTAACTATGTATTGTTGCCCGTCTTGATGCTATTGGAACTCATCATATAGTTGTTGGTAATGGACCATGTTGTAATCCACCACATGGAAAAATTGCACGAGGGTGCAATGATTTGTACTTGGGGAATCTGCTCTTTCTCTCATACACACTAAAGGACTTCTCGAGATTATCTTGCTAGAGGGAGAGAGATTCCAATGCTTTAGAGATATATTTGAGTTTCTATTAGTCTTCTACCATGGCCACTTTAAGAATACCCTTGGCCGAGGGTCTGGTCCAGTGGGTCTGATTCTCTTCCGCAAAGTTGATTATCTTAATTGCGTAGTCGAAACTCTGTCACATAAAGTTTCCTTTGGAGGAGGAATCAAGGAACTTCTTCATCTTGTCAACGACCCCTTGATAGAAGAATTCAATGATTTGATTCTCAGGGATGTCGTGGTGAGGGGGACTTGCATAGGAGTTTATTGAATCATTCCCATGCTTCATATAGGGATTCCTCAAAGACTTGATTGAATCTTATATTTGTCCCCAGATCAAGTATGTCATCGAGGGAGGCTAATTTTTTTCTAAGAACTTGTTCTGTAAGGCCTCCCATGTGTTGATTGGATTCCCTTGAAGAGTGTTATGCCACTCTTTAGATTTGTTTGTAAGAGAGTATTTGAAGAGCTACAGTCACATGGTGTCATCAGTGGCACTTGATGGCTTCATCATCAAGCAAAGGATGACAAATTTGAGAAGATGTTCCATAAAATCATCTCTGATCCTTCTTGTAAAGGTAGAATTTTTTTGTAGGTTGACCCATTGGGATCTGATCTCGATCGGGTCACGTAGAGGTTGGAATGGATGAGTCAAGTCAGTGCCTTTAGGTATGGATAAATCCTACAATTCTTTCACGTGCTCTGTGTCTTGGGTGGCTTCTAGGTTGGTCCTGAACTCAGCCTCTGCCTGGTCTCTAGATTTTGTGGTGAGTAATTCTCACTGGGTCATGATAGCTGCATCAGTGCGTGCTTGGATAGCTACTTCTACAGCCTCCGCATCTGCCATGGACTTCTGCTCATGAAGTTTTCTAAGGGTTTTCTTAATTTCAGGATCGAATAATAATCCCAAATCAAGACTTATGGATCTTCACATAGGCTAGAAGTACCTATAAAGAGAAATAATGATCGTGAGTAGTGTGTTTGGTTCTAGAGGTTTTCAATATTATCAAGAAAAATAAATAAACAAAAGAAAAGAAACCCCTAATTATGCTTACTTCCAAAAATATATAACTGGTGTTGTCCCCGCCAATGGCTCCAAATGTCATACCAACAAAAAATGTGAAAGAATAACTTCTAGGTTTAACCAAAAGCAATGCACTAATTCCCCACTCCACACAAGTGGAAGCCTTATTACAATATACTTTAGGATCAAACCCAAAGGACAACCTTATTAAGCAGTTATATAGATTCAAAAGTATTAAGAGTAATATTTATCACTGAGTAGCTGAAAGATTGATTAAATTAAATTGTTGTCAAAAAACATAGATTAAATAAGTAAATAATATGTAATGAAGAGCACCATTCATGAGGTTTCACTACCCGAGCCAGTGTAATTATCCTAACAAGATTTAACTCTCTAATATTCATTGCTAAATTGAGGCTTGGGTGTTGCACCCTCATAGGATACAGGTCATCACCTAGTATAAACTCCCTTGGAACTGACCATCCTCGGCACCCAACTATCATGTCTGTACCAACTGAACTCCCTTACTTACAACTGACCATCCTCATCACATAGTAGATCAAAGT
Source organism: Alisma plantago-aquatica (assembly GCA_963693085.1). Taxonomy (NCBI): domain Eukaryota; kingdom Viridiplantae; phylum Streptophyta; class Magnoliopsida; order Alismatales; family Alismataceae; genus Alisma; species Alisma plantago-aquatica. The sequence goes on from OY856414.1 coordinate 290,529,306, forward strand.
CCAATCTCCTCACTAACCCTTGAGATAGCTCAGGGGGACAATAAGATCATTATGGTGTTCTAATCATGCTCACGTCAACCTACATATCTATAATTATAACATATATGTGAAACAAGTCATCTATTTGCAAAGCAAGGCATTAACCATAACGATACTTTATTTAGCAACTATATTGTTGAGTTTAGATAAAAGCTAAGATAAAATACGAGTGATCGGGGTGAGTCACCATGCCCCAGCACAAGGCGTCTGCTTGCTCATGGTGAGAGACAACATCAAAGAGATAGTAGGAATGATGGAGAAGGCCATAACGCCTGGTGTAGGAAGACTAATCTCTCTGCTACATTCTCCGCCTTCTCACTCCTTGCTAGAGTTTTTATTTCACAGTGTGGCTTCTAATCACTGATCAGAGACCCCTCTTGATGGATGATAAGGGTTTCCTTTTATAGATGCATTTCTCACCTCTAAAACTCTAAAGATGAATGCTTGTGGTCGAATCCATCTGATTGCATGGCCCGTACTCAGTCCAACAGGCGAATCATGTGGTTTACTCAATTTGGACCTCATGTCCATTCACTGGCAAACTAGCATGATGTGAATCAGAATGGACTGGATGTTGAGAGTGTGCATCAATACGTCAAAATATGGAGGACTGTGAGTGGAGAGTGGGTCAAGTCAGATGAATGGAAGAGTAGCTCACTTGACTAGGTAGTTGGAAGGTGATCAAATGGAAAGCTTTCGGGCCTTCCTTCCCCTAAGGTGTAGCATCGTTAGGGATCAACCGTCCATCTAGGTGTTGTTGCACAACTTTGTTTGATTTTGCACAAAATATATATATGAAACACATTAACATTTGAAAAAGGGAAAATAATTGCATTTGAGTGAATATGAAGCTAAAACTAGGAAATAGAAACACAACAACCCCTAAAAAGCTAGTAAAACAGTATGTAACAATTTTTATAAATACACTCATCACATACCTTTTTGCACTTCATTCTACACCATATAGGGATACACATCCATACCTCTCAAAAATAAAATGAAAGAATAAAAATGTGATTAGTGTAGTGAAGCCCGGGCATACTCTTCAATCATGCTAAAACACGGGCCAACGTAAAAAAAGAATAATTTTTCTATAAAGAGGTAGAAAAGCATGCCCTAGCTCAGCTCTAGATAGTGCTTCAAAAGAAGATGAACTCATGTACATGATGCATTCTTTATTTCACTTTCATCATTTGAATGAAAATTTCAATGCATACATCATCTCATCCATAATAGTAGGTATTAGGATTCATGCATTTACTCACATATACCATGTTAGGTTCATCATGTTTTATTTTAGCATGAATGATTCGAAGTTTATTATGATTCTTCATAAGACACCTACTTCATTCCATCCATTTCTCTTATTGGTAGGACACAAATATGATTGATCTCCTCATTCATACTTATAAGGAGAGTTGCTTCTAATTAGTTGGTAGTAGGGTTGTACATTTCTCGGTCCAGACCGGTGGACAGGACCAGCTATTCAGTCCAGTCCAGTCTTTGACCAACTTCACTTCCGGTCTGGTCCTCGGTCCCTTATTTCTCCTACATCCGATCACCGAACCGGTTCGGTCCAAAAATGGTAGGAATCAGTATGTACAGGTTGGACCGAATAGTATAAAAGACTTCTTATACATGTTAATCAAATCTAATATTTATGAAGGGTTGTGTAGAAGTAGTGTATATTATTAATGACTCTAGATTTTATTATAGCACAATGATGTCATTATATCAATAAATATCAATAGTCGAATTAACCATTGTACTTATTAATAAAGCATCGAGTAACTATTAAATAAATTTGAATATTACATTACATTGTGACGAAGAAAAACTGAAACAATGTTTCACATTGAGTTGAATTATTGATAAATTAGTATACTATGTACTAACTATCACATAATTTAATTTTATAATAACTGCAAGTGTTAGTTAGTTTTTTGTGTGCTGCAAATTTATGACTATTAGTCTCAAATGTGTAATTTTTTGTAAATATTATATTAGTCATATTCCTAATAGTCTTATAATAGTTTACTCTCTCGAGTTGAAAGAATTTAATGGTGTGACTTGGTTTGTGTTACCAATTCAAATGGTCTTTGATAGTTTTTATAACATATTTATTTTATATTTTATAATCAAGACTATATGAATATAAGTTATCTGGTTCGGTCTCGGTCTGGTCCATGATTTTTTCAGCTCGGTCCTCGATCCATGATTTTTTTTGTTAACCGGGTCTCAGTCTGGTCCTAGTTGGTACGGTAAGTTTGGAACGATGTACAGCCCTAGTTGGTAGTTAGGAAAGAGTAATGTGGATAGGTACATAATGCACCAAGTGAATGCTTGATTAACTATGATATTAACTGCTCTACTGATAGTGTTTCACTAATCTAAGGGTGGACATACTTTTATGGATATTTTTGGTCACTTGAGAGTAGTTGATTGTTTAGTGGTCTATAAAGGTCGGGTTGGGACTACAAGGTGGGGATAGTTGAGAATGGAAATTCACATCATGTGTCCTTTTGCTGACTTATCTCAAACATATTTGAGGGTGTGTTCCTCAAGGACAAGAAATATTCAATCTTAGAGGATTTTGATGCACTGGATAATTTTTTATAGGTTGTTTTACTATGTATTGTTAGCACTTATTTCCTATTTTCATATTAATTGTGCATGATTTATCATAAGTAGCATGTGACACTTAATTGCATCAAATATTCATAATTTTTATTGTTCACAGTTGATTTATCATTATTTTGGAGTTTATCTTCTTTATTGTTTACATTTCATGTGAATTTACAAGAAATGGATCACCTCGGTACTACCAACAGGTCGTCGATAATATGTGTAATTGAGGAAATGTGGTAGTAACGACACAAGAATCAGTACTACTGACGATCTAGCAATGGCGCTCAAAAAGGATCTCGATACTACCGACACTCAACTCGGTAGTACCAACTTGTACCAAAAATCAAACAAAGAAGGTTAGAGAAAATCTTGCTATTATCAACGATCAAATCGATAGTACCAACATCTTACAATGGATCATGAATAATTGAAGGTTTCGATACTACCAACACCAAGTCAGTAGTACCAACTGGATGCGAAGATCGTTGCTAATCCAACAGTCAGGTCTTAATGACACCCTAAGTCACTTCTATGACTAAGGGGAAGTGCGGCCAGACCTAGGTATCACATTCTTTTCCGTTGCATGACTACCAAGAGTCAGGGGAGAAGAAAGAAGAGAAGAAAGCCACGTTTCGAGAGATTCGGGAACCTCCAATGGACAGATTTGCAGCCAGAGATTAGCAAATCAGCACGTTCGAGAGAGCGAATAATCTGGACCATCTTTGTTAGGGTTTACTTTAGTTTTCTAATATTTTCCACATTTTTCTTTTCTTCTCCCATGTATTTGATAATGAAAATCATGACGGGGCTAATCCTTTTTGTTCCTTAGGACCCGGGAGTGGCCCGATTATGTAGTGTAATTGGCAGTTATGAAATAATATGCATATTTCTCTTAACTTCTAGACATGTCTCTATGATTGCTTCATGAATTGCCTGTGCCAGATCACAATAGGTGATTTCTTAGACCATTAATTTCTTTGAGAGAGAGACGAAGGGTTGGAAAACTCATAGATGTACACAATTTATACCATGCCTTGATAGAGGACCTACAATTATGATGGGAATAAGCTACAAAATTTGGTAAAGTGCCTAACTAATAATCAGATTGTTACAAGAGTGGGATTTATTTTAGATTAGGTAATGAATTATGCTATGGGAGTGGGGTAATTCTTGCTACATGTCTCTTTATCCAGAGTTATGAGAGATTAATATTAATGAAATGATGCTAATTGCAATGTAAACTGGGGTAAAATCATGATCTTAAGGAATTTCTTCCAATTGTGATCACAACCAGTAATTTTAGTGTTACTTCCTACAAATTAGTTAGTTGATCAACCAATCACTCTTTTTCTCGGGCCTAGCTAATTAGGTCATCATTAGTAGTAGTATCTCGATACACATTTTCCCCATGTTCTATATTTGGTCCTCTTTGGGCCTATATTACATTGATATGTGTACTTATGTTTTGAACATGTAGTTTACGTGCATCATATACCTGTACCAAAATTTTAACCACTCTAAGAAATAAGGAAACCACTAGATTCCTTCACATGGAACTACGAGCCCAAGTATAAGGTGTATCATGGAGATGTTTATCATATACATAATCTAGGATTTTGAGACATATCCCTCACCTAGATGGACAACAAACATATATTCAAATGCCTCTTTCTATAGGGATAGATATTTTTGTAGGAAATCTAGGGTTATTAAAGGAACAATACACTACTTAGAATTTTTCTAGTTAGGTACTCATAATCATGAACTTCATCGTGCACATATTTCAACATTTCACATATTTTGGATTTTAGGTACTCTGACCTTCTCCCATGTCAGGTTTACTGGTATCAAGCATTTACCCTTATGATATGTCCCATACTAGAGGTCATTCTTTGTGAAGTGATTGAGAGCCATGTTGCTCCTAAGCCTAATGTGGTTTATTATCACACTAACAAATTCACTCAGGGTTGAAATCCCAGAGTTTTTACCAAAACCTTGTGCAATAATATCACCCGCAAGCAGACGGGTCTTATCACAGTATAGTTAAGGATCGAATTCCAAGGGACAACATTTTTAAGAATCATTGCTAGTTTACTCTAGTTCAAGTAAGGCTAATATTTAAAATGATAGGTTGATTTGAGGTTAATTAAACTAAATGCAAGAAAGTAAAGAGAAGGATTAAAGTCAATCTAGATTAATGATATGGAATCGTTGGGATGGTCCCGGGTTTCACCCCCACTATTCATGCAAACACACCGAAACCACAAATATCCAGGAAAGATATAACCATCCAAATGGAGCTTCTACAAAACCCCCCATACGGGCGTTAGGCTTGCGTAAGCATCACCTTAGGTATCAGATGTCTTGTCACCAACCAGATCACTCGCTTACGGCTCCGAAGATACAGAAATCCAACTGAAGTGGTGGCCCTTCCTGAGGGATGTTTAGGCACACAGAAGCATCACTGTGGGCTAGATGGATCGTCCCCTCACAGATCATACACTTGCGACCTCAAGGAATCCCTTTCTATTTCTAGTCAGGGAGTCAACTGTGCTAATCGACAAGCAAGTAGGCGATTAATCTACAAGCAAACATCGATGATTATCAACAAAGATATAGATATCCAACTGAAGTCGTGCTCCTCCATGTGGGATGTTTAGGCCACAGAAGCATCACCGTGGGATAGATGGCTCGTCCCCTCACGGATCATACACTTACTACCTCAAAGAATCCCATTCTATTTCTAGTTTGGGAGTCAACCTCGATAATTGACATTCTACCCTACATATAGAAATTCTCACAACATAGGGAAGAACAAGATAAAAGCAAGCAGGTAATCAATCCACACACATTAATGATTAATAATGAAATGAAAAGTTATATGCATTGCCATGGAATGTTTAATAAGAGAACATGCTTGCATGGGAAGCGGGGCTAGTCCCCCCACCCCAGCAAAAGGGAACTACTCGGTCATGATGCGAGAAACAAGAAAAATAAGAGAGAGGGAAGATTCCGCCATGAGCATGATGCAGAAGGTAGTCGTAGCTTAGTGAAGATGATGTCGTCTTCTACGTCATGTCGGAGTAGCTTTGGACGAGAAGGAAGAACCACCAAGGTAGACTGGGCAGCCCTTCTTCTCCTCCTTCTTTTCTCATCTTGACCTTCTTGCTTGCAGTAAAAGGAGCAGCAGGTGGAGTAGGAATGGCATGTATGTGGATGTATCTGGACCAAACCTTGTGTTTGGGCAGCCTGGCGGCGTCCCTGGTCTGATGCCAAATGAAGACCCTTGTGGTTCTATTTATAGGCACTGGTCAGGTCCTCACATTTTTGGCGTGAGTCTACTTTACACGGTTTGGAGCAAACGGTCTGCTTGAACGGTTTGGAAACCGAGACACTCCTAACGGTTTTGAAAAATTGTTTGCCTCCTAACGGTTTTGAAACCACGAGGAGTCAAACGGTCTTGGCTCCAAATGGTCTTGAAGACCAATAACCTCCAGACGATCTTGACTCCAAATGGTCTTGAAGACTGATGGCCTCCAAACAGTCTTGAAGACTGATAGGTTTCAAACGGTCTCATACCTCCAAACGATCTTGGTTGTTGGCTTCCGATCGGTCTTGTTGGAGAGCGATGATCGTCCAAACGGTCTTCAGACTATGATCGATCTTTGCCTCCAAATGGTCTCCTGGCCTAACGGTCTTGAGGATCGAGTGCCTCCATACGGTCTTGCAGACCGTTAGGGCCTGCGTGGTCTCACGGCCTCCAAACGGTCTTGTCAGTGAATAAAGGCTATACAGTCTCGAAGATCGTCTACTGCCACACTGTCTTCGAAACCGTATGGAGGGCAGAGACCAGGACCGTGAGAGAGGTGGGGCAGTGCAGGGCGTCGAGGGTTAGGTTTTGTAGGTGGTGTTCTGTGGCGGGAATGAAGAAGGGGAGGAAGAAAGAAGCAGGTACGTCAGGAAGTAGGTCGACGGGATGTTGAGGGTTACGAGTCAATGGAGAGGAAGGAAGAGGACAGCGTTGCTAGGGAAGGAGGCATTGGCGGTGGTAGGGATACAGTCACTGAAGATCCTTACGGTCTCAAGTAGATGGTTTCCCATATAGTCTTGAGACCATGAGGATTCACACAGTCTTGAGACTGTATGGCCTCACACGGTCTTGAGACCGTATGGAAGGGCAAAATCGGTTGGAGGCAAACTACAAGGAGGGTGGATCACTGGATCAAGATCGTATGGATGAATGGCTAAGACTAAGAAGTCAAAACTAAATGAATGAACCTGTTTGGATCAAGACCGAATGGTCAAGATCGAGTGAGAAGACCGAATGGGAAAATGGTTTGAATTAAAACTAATTGATCAAGACCAAGGCTGAGAGGATCTTGAGTAGAGGTAAATCTAGGGTTGAGTGAAAGTGGGCCCCAGCTGAAGGTTCACCCTCATCGTGACCAGCATAATCTGCATGAAATACATATAAAACTAGTTAATAACTTGATAATCTGATCAACCAAACAGAATTTCACATTGTAAGATTTAAGGAGATGAAATCGAATGTATTTAGTCGAATTGGGCCCAGAATGGTGACTGAAAATCATGATGAATTTGGATTCATCAGAATACCTCAAACTTAAACGTTGCTCATCCTCGAGTAACACAAAATCTAAAATAGTCGTCATATTAATGAATTCAATTCGTGTGACTGCCTCATCTTCACATCACGATTTGTTTCCTTTCTGCATAGTATGACTAAGCATCTCAACTTCCTGAGACCACTGAACACGTCTTACAATATCTTTGTTCCTAAGTTTGTTTTCCAACATCACTTCCTCCTCACTTTTTCCAACAAAAAGCACTTCTAAGAGTTTTGTAAGAGTCCAGAGATACCTGTAGAACAACAAGTGTGCATATGATCTGATACTGGTTTATTTCAGGATGGTGGAGGCATTCATTGTGCCTTTAGGTGGAAAAGGGAGTGAATGATGGTATGGAAGGAAGAAATAAATCTCTCCTCTATTTGACTCGAGATTTTTATTTTACGATTGCAATTTCATTGATTGCATTTTTTGTGTGTGAATGTCTCCTCTATTCGACTCGAGATTGCATTTTCTTTTTGTGTGAACATTGGCATCTTTTCTTGGTGGTACGCCCCTATTAATTTGCAAGGGGTATGGAAGAAGAGGATATAGAGGGAAGTGGTGTGCCACCCCGAACTTAGGGTTTGGCACTATTTTGGCTATTTTTGTTTCTTTTTGATGGATGGAGGGGTCCAAAGATGATAGAAGAAGTGTAGAAGAGAGTTCAGATCAGAATACAACTTGATTTACAATTCAGTGCATCGGGTCATTCTCTTTTTTGTACTATGCTCAAATAATGACTTGATGAGGATCTGATGGAGATTCCATGTTAGTCAGTTAGGAAGCACGACGTGTTTGATCCCTATCATTTTGATAGACACTTGCCATTTTTGCATGAGGATCATGATGTTAGGATACATAAGCTTCACAAGATGATTTCAATCAAAAGGCTAGTTTTCAGAAAAAGGTCCTTTCGAGGATCTGCTTCAAAAAAGGAGGGTATAATGATTCAAAATGCACAGAAAGAGAAATGAAAAGCATCAAAACTTCATCTAGTATCTGTTCAATTTCTTTAAAAAACTTTAAAAATTTGTAAATTTTGATCAAAAAAATGCAATGATGAAATCTTTAGTCAGGAAAGGATGGGTGTAGGTGGAAAGTGAAATACGTACCACCCACCCTCCACCCCAAACTTAGAATTTTGTTCGTCCTGAGAAAACTCTAAATCCGAGATGGAGGGGAAAATTCATGTTGGTTAGACCACCAGATGTGGTTGTGTTCCAATCAGCGTGCATCATCCATTTGAAAATCTCAAAAATGAAGATTAATCAGAACTCAAGATAGCATCGCACGATGTGATTTTTATTTGGTGAAAAATTATCTTAAAATTAAAAATAAAATTAAGAAAAAATTTTGAATTCAAAATTAAAACTAAATACGAATTTATTATCGGGTTGCCTCCTGACAAGCGCCTTTGTTTTACGTCGATGGCTCAACTTGCTTCCTTCAACTTTCTGGTAGATATGTTGGTTTGGAAAGATTCAATGATTCTTCAGTGTTAGTATCTACTGGGATGAAGTATCTCTTCACGCGTTGGCCATTTGCCACAAAATCGCCTGACTTTTCACTCCATAGGGATAAAGCACCATGTGGGTAGATGCTCTTGGCAATGTAAGGTCCAGACCAGTGAGAATAGAGTTTCCCTAGGAATAACCTCAGTCTTGAGTTGAACAGAAGAACTTGGTCTCCGACTTGAATGTCTTTTCTTTTCAGATGACCATTGTGTTAAAGTTTCGTGCGTTCTTTATAGATTCATGCATTCTCATAAGTTATCATCTGGAGTTCTTCCAGCTCCTGGAGTTGTAGAATCCTGTCTTGGCCTGCTTTCTTTGTATCAAAATTATGTTGTTTATTGCCCACCATGCTTTGTGTTCGAGTTCAACCGGTAGGTGGCAAGACTTTCCATATATTAATCGAAAAGGTGTAGTTCCAATGGGAGTTTTAAAAGCAGTTCGGTAGGCCCACAAGGCATCATTGATTTTCATTGACCAATCCTTACGATTGCGGACGATTGCCTTTAGAGTTTACGGTTGGAAACCTCTACCTTCCTACTTGTCTGGGGATGTTAGGGTGAGGCTACCTTATGTGTTACACCATATTTCCTCAGTAATGCTTCAAAGCTTCTTTCCAGAAAATGAGAACCTCTGTCGGATATCACAGTGTGTGGGACTCTGAAACGGGGGAAAACAGTATCTTTGAACATCTTAATGACAGGCTTGGAATTTCTAGTGATAGTTGGTATGGCTTCAACCCATTTTGAGACATAATCCACCGCCACTAGGATGTAGGAAAATCCATTCGAAGATGGGAATGGACCCATGTAGCCCACACCCAAAACATCAAATATCTCGACTTCTTGCCACAATTCCAATGGCATCTCATTTCTCTTTTCTATGTTACCCGTTCTTTGGCACTTGTCACATGATAAAACAAAGTTGTAGGAATCTTTGGATATGGTTGGCAAAAGAATCCACATTGTAAAATGTTCAAGGTAGTTTTCTTAGAACTCATATGGCCTTCTCGTATCCACACCTCAGAAACCAACAAGATCCCAATGTTGTGACATTGCTCTAAAATAAGTTGAGCTTCTTCCTCAGTGATACATTGTCTGTATAGACCATCAGCACAGAGCTTGAAGAGGTATGGCTCATCCCAGTGATACTGCTTCACATCATGCATGAATTTCTTCAGTGCATTTCCAGTGCATTCAGGGTGGATAATGTCAGCGACAAGGTAGTTTACATAATCCAAGTACTAAGGGGTAGCTTATGAAATTTTCATAAGTTGGTCATCCGGTAGGGAATCGTTAATTGGGATCTTCTTGGTTTCTGAGGTGTGGATACGACTCAAGCAGTTTGCCACAACATTCTCTGTACCTTTCTTATCTCTTATCTCCAGATCAAATTCTTGTAGGAGGAGAATCCATCTTATTAACTTGGGTTTAGCATCTTTCTTCATTAGGAGGCAACGGATAGTGGCATGATCTATGTAGACAATGACTTTTGAACTAATCAGATAAGATATGAACTTGTCAAAGGCATACACAACTGGCAGGAGTTCTTTCTCGGTAGTTGCATAATTCCTCTGATCTTCATCGAGGGTTCTCGATGCATAGTAGATCACATAATGTTTCTTTTCTATACATTGTCCTAAAATAGCACCCATAGCATAATCACTGGCATCACACATAATTTCAAATGGGTGATCCCAATCGGGAGCTCTGATGATGGGTGTTGTTGTAAGAGCATGCTTTAGATTGTTGAAACTTTTAACACATTCTTCATCAAAATTGAACTCAACATCCTTTAGTAACAAATTCGTCATCGGCTTGGTTATCTTTGAGAAATCTTTTATGAACCGTCTGTAAAAGATTGCATGACCTAGGAATGTAAGAACTTCTCTTACATTCATTGGAATAGCGAGTTTGGAAATCACTTTGATTTTTGCTCTGTCAACTTCGATTCCTCGATTGCTGACTCTATGACCAAGGACAATGCCTTCTTTTACCATAAAGTGACACTTCTCCCAGTTCAACACAAGATGTGCTTCTTCACACCATTTGAGGACAAGAGAGAGATGTTTCGGGCACAAATTGTAAGAATCTCCATATACAGAAAAATCATCCATAAAACATTTCATGATAGTTTCAGTGAGACCAACGAATATAGCTGCCATGCAATGTTGGAAGGTTGCAGGCGCATTGCAGAGTCTGAACAGCATCCTTCTAAAGGCATGTGTTCCAAACATGCAAGTAAAAGTTGTTTTCTCTTGGTCATATGGATGTATAGGTATTTGATAGAATCCATAATAATCGTCGAGGTAACATAAATACTCTTGGTGGGCCAACCTTTCTAGGACTTGGTCAAGAAAAGGCATTGGGAAATGATCCTTACGAGTCGTCTTATTCAACTTCCTGTAATCAATACACATCCTCCACCCTGTGACTATTCGAGTGGGGATGAGTTCATTATCTTCATTCTGTATCACTATAGTCCCACCTTTCTTCGGGACAACGTGTACAGGACTTACCCATGGTGAATCCGAGATTGGATAGATAATTCCTATCTTGAGCAACTTTATGACTTCAAGGCAGACAACTTCTTTCATATTTGGATTAAGCTTCCTTTGTTGTTCAACAGTTGGCTTGTGATCTTTTATCATGGGGATTCTGCGCATGCACAGTGCTTGACTGACCCCGGTGAGATCACTCATCTTGTAGCTTATGGCTCTTCTTCTTTCTTTTAATTTTGTCAAGAGTTTATCTTCTTATTCTGATGTTAGATCTGAATTAATGATGACTGGATAGACTTTGAGGTCATCTAGAAATGCATACTTCAATCCTTCGGATAGGGGCTTCATTTCTGGAGCTTGTGGCTTCTCACATGCTTCTTCAGTAACATCCACAGCTTTTAGTTCCTCAATCCTGGCTTCAGGGTCTTCTTCAGCAGTATCGAGGTGGAAAACACAACTTTTCACTTGTTTGTCAACTAAACTTCCTTCATTCAGATTAGTAAGGGTCATCCCTAAAGGATCTTCTTGTTCATAATCCTCCTGTGTGAGGAGTGACATTTTCTCTATACACTCAATCAAGTAGACTTCTTCTTACATGCTTGGTCTTTTCATACTTTCAAAAACTTTTAACTCGAGAGTTTCTTTACCTAGTCTAAGCAATGAAGTTCCTGCTTCAACATCGATCAAAGCTCTTACAGTAGTGAGGAATAGACATCCAAATATGAGATTGTATTGAGTGTCTTCCTTTATGTCCATGATGACAAAGTCAAATGGAACATAGGAATCTTTTCCTACCTTGACAGGGACATCCTCAATGATTCCTAAAGGTAGAGTCACAGTGTTATCTGCAAGTTGTATGGTCATGCCAGTCGGGAGAAGTTCAGTAAACCCTAGCCTCTTACAAAGGCTAAGTGGCATGATGGAAATGCTAGCATTAAGATCAGCCAATCCTTTCTTACATGAAGAATCACCGATATGGCAAGAGATTCCAAAAGATCTTGGATCTTTCTATTTCTTTGGCATCTTACTCTGGATGATGTATGAAGTGGTAGTAGCCAACTTGATTGTCTCGTACTCTTCAGTTATATATTTCCTTGTGAGAAGTGATATCAAGTACTTCGTCCAGGCTGGTATTGTAACATCCCTGACCTGGGCTATGTGTTAACCCTAGATGTTTTTCTTAATAAGGTTGAGTAGATTCTTAATCTTATCTTGGGAAAAGTAATTAGGGCTCATGAGAAACTTATGTTTCAATTTTGGTCATGTTTGAACAATGTTGGAGCAATGTTTGCTTATTTTGGACTAAAGTACAGATTACCCAAGTTGAGGGGTCAAGTTGCAAATGTTGCATGATAAGATGTTCCCCTGATGTTGAGACATCATAAGAATGAATATGATGTAGTGGTATAGTTCTCACAAGCTTGAGCACCAAGATTCAGCTTGTAAAGCAATCCTTGTGCATTAAAACCCAATTTAGGTGTAATGTGCAATTTACCCAAAACCTAGGGTTCAATATGCAAATTACCACTTCAATTAGGTCCTTAATGTTTCTTGTCATCATGTAGAGCAAAGAAAATGAGAGGGGCATCTCATTTGAATTAAGTTGGAGGAGAGAGAATCTTGATATTAAAATAATCAAGATTTAATCATAAGTGAAACCCTAATTCAATTTAGGGCAAAAATGAATGTATTAATTAAAGGGCCTTCAACCAAAATTTTATTGGTTGATTTTGAATAAGGATGGACTTTCTTTTGCCAAGATAAGGAACGAAAATATCCTAAGTAGGTGAAATTCCACTCACCTTATTATAAGGAAAAGAATTTCTACTCAAAAAGATATATTAATATTATAATGGATTAAGGTGCTTATTTTCTTTTCCCTTAATCCATGGATAATGGAAGGGAGTTCGGTGGGGATAGAGATGCCCTTGCATGCAATAAACCAAGGGGGAATTGGTGGAAACAATTTTGGAATTAAAAGAATTTTATAAAGTATCTTCTCTCTCATCAATTTCCTTATAAAAATGCCCTTTCCAAGCCAAATGAAAGGCTTTTCTCGACCCTTTTCTTTCTCACCTTGCTTTGGCCGACCAAGGTAGCTTAGGAGGAGAAGAAAGACGAAACCCAACCTGTAGGTAAGGTTCTTGATCCATTTCTCCTTGATTTCATGGTGGAAATCGAAAATAAATTATGGATTCCTTCTTACTTTGATCTCCTCTTCAACCCTAGCCAACTTTTACAATCAAAAGCTTGAGGACGAGCCTAGGGGGAGTTGCAAGAGCTTCGTCCACCATTAATGGCGTGATCTTGGAGCTTTGGAGCTCAATTGGAGGAGGGTTTTATAACTTAAACCCTTAAACATTTCTATTGCATCAATTCTCTATGCTTTGTTGATTGATTTCTTCAATTTGATACACTCTTGTTTCTTTGCTGCAATTTCCATCAAGAACGGTTGTTGTTCTTGGTTGTTCGAAGGAATGGGATGATGACATCATCCTAGATGCTTATCCAAAGAAAAGTACCAAGCCAAACGGTTTTGATAGCTATTCCAAATCATTTTAATTTGATTGGCTATGCGGTTTCAGCAAACCGTTTAAAGGAAAACGGTTTGAAACCGTTTGGGAGCAAACGGTTTCAATACCATTTGAGATGGTTGACCAAGCGTTTACCATTTGGTAATTTTGTTCCTAATTAAGTAGTATAATGACCCACCAAATTTTTGAGGGGTTAACTCCAAAGGAATCGTAGGTTGAAGGCCAACCAATTAGGCAAATCGAATTGAATTAAATGTTGATTTTCAACCTGATTAACTTGACCTGTTTGGGAAAACGGTTTCAAGACCATTTGAGTGAGTTGACCAAGCATTGAACGTTTGAGATTCCTGTTCATAATTATGTTGGTTGATGACCCTCCACATTTGAGGGATTAACACCCAAGGAATCGTGAGTTGAAGGCTAAACAATTAGGGAAACCTAATTGGATTAAGGGCTGATTATCAATCTGATTTAATTGAACTTTTTGGGCAAACGGTCTCAAGACCATTTGAGTGTGTTGCCCAAGGGTTGACCGTTTGGGATTACTGTTCCTAATGATGTGTTCTAATGACTCACCAAATTTGAGGGATTAACGCTCAAGGAATCGTGAGTTGAAGGCTATTCAATTGGGCAAACCCTAATTGAAAACAGTGCTGAAATTCCAATGAGTTAATTGGAGATTTTGGGTTGATTATCCCAAACGGTTTCAAGACCGTTTGGGGGTCACTCCAAGACCGTTTGGAGGTCTGGGGTCAAGTATAGTTGACCAATTGAAGGTCTAAAGGTACCAAATCATATTGCAATTAAGTGCTGATTTGTTGATCAACTCGATAGACCAAACCTTGATGAAATTTCACTAGAATCCAAAGGTTGGATGAGCCAAACGGTCTCAAGACCGTTTGGAGCTCATCCAAACGGTCTCAAGACCGTTTGGTGGTCACCCAAGACCGTTTGGAGGTCTAGGGTTGAGTATGGTTAGGTGTTTGAAGGTCTAAAGGTACCAAGCTGGTATACAATGCAATGCTGATTTGGTGATCAATTCCATGATCCAAACCTTAATTGGATGGCTTGGATTTGAGTGATATGATGGTCAAACGGTCTCAAGACCGTTTGTAGGTCATCCAAACGACCTCAAGACCGTTTGGGGTAAGGTCATACCCAATTTGGATGATGGTTCAAAAGTTTCAAAGTAAACAATCTTGTATTGATGAGTGTTGTTGAATCATCGATTCTAAACCCTAATCCAATTGAATCAAACTCTAATTGATGACCAAGTGAGGGTCAATTGAGGGTAAAATCAGTTGAAGTTGACCTACTAAACTCAATTGAAGTATGAGCATAGGTCCAATTGATGATTGGTTTCATGAATTCAATGGTTGAAGACCCAATGCAATCAATTGAAACATAATTAGTAGCTTGATTGATTATCAACTTCAAAGCTCTAATTGGTGTTTATAAACCCTAATTCCATTGAGATCAGAACCTAATTGAAGTTCCAATTAAGGGATGAGTTCATGACTCAATTGATGATTGAGATGATGATCCAATTGGTTGAGATTTCATAGATTGGAATTGAGTGTTGTTGAAGTCTTGATTGACTCTTTGGTCCATGCGGTTTTGAGAGGTTTGGACCAAACGGTCTCAAGACCGTTTGGGACCAAACTGTCTCAAACCGTTTGAGACCCATGCGGTTTCAAGTCCATGCGGTTTCAAAGCTTTTTACTTAAACGGTTTCAAACCGTTTGTGATTCAATTTGGTTAATTCAATTGGATGCCCAATGCAATTGAAGGATCAATTGGTTAATCCAGTTGAGTACTTAAAGTAATTGAAGGAACAATGGGTTGATTCAATTGAGTACCCAATGATATTAAAGACTCAATTGACTAATCCAAATGGATACCCAGTGCAGTTGAAGGTTCTATTGATCAATCTATTTGGATACCTCAAGTTATTGAAGGTCCAATTGAACAAACATTTTTGTAAACCTAATGTGATTAGGTGGGAGATACCTTTAATGGTACTAATCATTAATGCATAACAAATGCATGGATCCAATATATGATGTAAACCCTAATTGAGGTTGATTCCATGTATAATCCTATTAAGAGGTTGTCTACATGTGAAATCACTAATTAGGATGAATAGTAAACCCTAATTCAATTGGATACCTTATGTAATGGAGGTCCAATGTGATTGAATCTTTGAGAATTAAGATGATGAATGTTCTATTGATCCAATAATGATTAGTAATGATAATCAATGAAGGTACAAATGGTTGAAACCCTAATAGTACCTAAGTAATTAAGTGCCAATTAAGGGATGAATCCCTAATTGCTTATAGGATCAATGACTTGGTACACTATGTTAATCATAGTTGTATGTACTCGACTGAAGGGTTAATATGACCTAATCAAGTTGAGAAGTTGATAGTATGAATTCATACATGAATATGATTCATGTGATGATTAAGGGTTATGATTCTTAAGCAAAGAGATCATGAAACCCTAAACATGAACATAAACCCTAATTGACTGGGTTATTGAACTCAAACCTTAATTGAAGGTGTATCCATGTAAAGGCCTAATTGAGGGTGATTCTATGAGAAACCCTAATGGGGATTGAGTAGTAAACCCTAATTATGGGTAATGTAATACGAAACCCTAATGAAGGGTGATGCTATATGCAATCCCTATTCTAATGAAGGGAAATGGTATGTGAAACCATAATTCCCTAATAAGAGAATAGAATTCATGCTTGAATATGATTCAAGAGGTGAACTCTCGTAGCACGACTGTGTTAGGTAGCACGGCCGTGGTATTTTCACTTTGCACGACCGTGCAAGGTAGCACGGTCGTGGTGGCTTCCCTTAGCACGGCCGTTTTTGGTTGCACGGCCGTGGTACTCTAAGCTTGACTTAGAGTTGTTTTGAAAAGGACCTAGCATGGTCATCAATTAATTCCTGACTTATGTATGAATCCATAGTATTGGCAATAGTTGTATATTCCAAGTAAGTGACAATTGATCACTACTTTACATGATGAATGTGATAAACTGGAGCATAAAGTATTAGGATGGGTAATACCCTAATACAAGTTAAGTATGTGAACTTAAGAAAGTTAATGGTGTTGAGGGAAGTGAGACATCAAGATATGATAGATATCATATCCAACACCCCAAATACTGGTATACCTTGTTGTGATATAAGTCTAATATGATTGGATGAATGATACATGCGATGTGTGATGGAAATCCTAATCCTGGTAAATGATTAAGGGTAATACCCTTGAATTATTAATACATTGTTTTTGCATGATGTTGATAGATAATTGATGTGTTGCTATCATATGTGCTAACCATGCAGGTATCATGAGATGATGGGCATAGCCAGGTATGAGCTGTGATATGTTATTAATTTGAATTTGTTTATTGGGCCTTGTGTGCCATAATATATCTTATTGTCTGATAAGAGGTAGCAAGAGAGTTAATAGGAATCAAGTATCATACTTACCTTGGTCAAATGACCTAAAGGTGTTAGTTACCTAAGGAAGTGGTAACAATGCTCAGGTGATGAGCTAAGTGTTTAAACACCCAGAATCCCATGGTTAGGGTATTGAAATTGTGAAAGGATGAGAATTTCCAATGGTGAATTGAGGGATTAAGATCCCAACACTTTCTGAAAAGAATATGGCTACGGGCCAAGACTTCACAATGATAATACCAGGCTTTAGATATATGATCTAATCCTGAAGAGAGTTAAAGCAGTGGTAATGATTCTGTAGTTTGAATAGATGTTATACATGTTATTTATATTCCTTAAAGGATAAATGACATGTTGATTCTATCAAGTTATAGTTGCAATGCTTCTAACATAGAATAATGTTCTAATCTGTTAGACATTAAAATATCTGCTGCTATACAAATATGATTCTTCCATTCATATTTATCTTCTTAAGTTGCAATAACAATGTTACTGGCAGAGAGTTATATCTCTCGCTGGGGCAATTTTTATAATTGTCTCACTCCCGTGGGAACCACATTTTTAGGTGGACGCGAACGAGGAGATAGGAATCCTTCAGTAGGTGAAGGACAACAGTAGCAGTAGAGACAGCAGTGAAGTCTCAGGTGGAGACATTGGCTGTCATGACATGTATAGTTGTATATAGAGTCCTATGTGTTGTCTATGTACTCTCAGGTCCTTGGAGTAGTAGTTAGTGCTTTCGAGATTTTAGATCAGTGTCTCGAGATTTTATACTACCTGTGTTGAGCTTAACAGGTCAGCTGATGCTTGTAATTCTTAGAAAGAGATGATGCATGATATGTACCTTTGATCCAAAAAGTAAATGTGTTATATTTTGGCTCTTGAAGAAAAAGATTTATTATGTGTGGACCTCTTTGCAAAAAGTTTTAATTTTTAGTGATTTTCGCTAATCCGCTGCTTGATGAACGCTTCCGCATTAGTTAATCTTGTTTTCACAAATCGGTCGTTACAATAGTGGTATCAGAGCTCTAGGTTTGCTAAGTCTACAGAGACATAGGACTAAGGTTGTAGAGTCTGTTCTAAGTGTCTTCCAATTTATCTGATAGTATCTTCTGCTCACATAGGAGAAGAAGAACTTGAAAATGACTGGAGAACATGAGGAACACATTGCTAAGGAAAATGTTGTTGCACCAGGAGAGGGTGCATGGGACCAGGAAAGAGGAGAACAAATGCCTGAGAATTCCCACCTTGACCTAATCAGGATAGAGAATCCTATGCTATGCTCTTGAAGAGCAGAATAAGACAACTGTAATGCATATAGAAGACTGGATACTAGTATCATAACCTAAGTTACCAGTCTTTAATGCATAAACTTTGGGCTTTGAAAGGATTCCTGAGTGATATGATCATGTTAGAACAGTGGAAATGTGGAAAAGATTAACATATGGCAAGAAAGTAGACTCTGCCATAAGTTTAGAAAAATAGTACATTTGTGATGGTAGTGCCCAAGGAGGGGCCATAAGCTATGAATTAAGGTAAGGTCTTTACAATTTTAGAGACATTTTCCTGGATATTCTGAAAAGCCAAAGTTTTTGGTGTTACCAGTGCACTAAATGCCTAGTACGCCAGGGCAGTAGCCACTAAGTAAAGACAAAAGCAGCAACATGAGATAATTGGACACTATGGGTTGAAATCAACCTAATGTGGTAGGTGACCTTGAAGGGTAATACTTAAATAAAATATATTCACCCTGATACTTCATTTCATGATTCTATGTGTTAAAGATATGAAAGTAGTTGTTTTTGAATTTCCTTTGACTAGTCCTATAAGGACACAAGAGAGATCAGAACTTATATCTTACTCAGTGTTCCTTAAAATGTTTTATAATCTCCCTTATATGTATGTCAAAAGATGAAATATAGAAGTGATGCTTGGAGAAAATCTAGGAAATGGAAAATCATGTGTGTACAATGATATGAAAAGTGAGGAATACGATAGAAAATAAGGTGCATACTACCTAATCTCAATACTTATATACCCTGGCCAGGTATATGATTATTGAAGATAAGGCAAGTATGAAACTCTTATATTGTTATCTTTTTTATTACTCTGATCA
Organism: Alisma plantago-aquatica; assembly: GCA_963693085.1. Taxonomy (NCBI): domain Eukaryota; kingdom Viridiplantae; phylum Streptophyta; class Magnoliopsida; order Alismatales; family Alismataceae; genus Alisma; species Alisma plantago-aquatica. Next base: position 290,548,744 of record OY856414.1, read on the forward strand.
AGTAGTCATTCTGAAACAATCTAGAGAGTATAATGAAACTAAAAGGAAAAGCTATGTGAACATTCCCAACTAAAAGGAAAAGCTATGTGAACATTCCCAACTAAAAGGAAAAGCTAGGTGAACATTCCCAACAAAAAGGAAAAGCTATGTGAACATTCCCAACTAAAAGGAAAAGCTATGTGAACATTCCCAACAAAAAGGAAAAGCTATGTGAACATTCCCAACAAAAAGGAAAAGCTATGTGAACATTCCCAACTAAAAGGAAAAACTATGTGAACATTCCCAACTAAAAGGAAAAGCTATGTGAACATTCCCAACTAAAAGGAAAAGCTATGTGAACATTCCCAACAAAAAGGAAAAGCTATGTGAACATTCCCAACTAAAAGGAAAAGCTATGTGAACATTCCCAACTAAAAGGAAAATCTATGTGAACATTCCCAACTAAAAGGAAAAGCTATGTGAACATTCCCAACTAAAAGGAAAAGCTATGTGAACATTCCCAACAAAAAGGAAAAGCTATGTGAACATTCCCAACAAAAAAGGAAAAGCTATGTGAACATTCCCAACTAAAAGGAAAAGCTATGTGAACATTCCCAACTAAAAGGAAAGGCTATGTGAACATTCCCAACAAAAAGGAAAAGCTATGTGAACATTCCCAACAAAAAGGAAAAGCTATGTGAACATTCCCAACAAAAAGGAAAAGCTATGTGAACATTCCCAACAAAAAGGAAAAGCTATGTGAACATTCCCAATTACATAGAGTTTTCTAAGTGAATTATCTTTGTTAGATATATATGTCTTTCCTTTTGATAAGTATTCTTGAGTGATTATTGAAGTATGTTCTTTTATGCTTCTTCCTTTCAATGATATGGACATCATATGTTAGGGGTTTATGCTCTGCATAAACATTGATGAGGTTGAACTAATGAAAGGAGCTTTGTGTGGAATCACAGAGTTCATAATATCTCCAGGATATTAAGATGATATGTGGAGACTTGAGGGCATGATTAATGAACAATATGTTCCTCCTTTTCCTGGGATTTCGAGGATGAAATCCTTGTTAGGGGTTTATAATTTGTAACATCCCTGATCTGGGTTATGTGTTAACCCTAGATGTTTTGCTTAATAAGGTTGAGTATATTCTTAATCTTATCTTGGGAAAAGTAATTAGGGCTCATGAGAAACTTATGTTTCAATTTTGGTCATGTTTGAACAATGTTGGAGCAATGTTTGCTTATTTTGGACTTAAGTACAAATTACCCAAGTTGAGGGTTCAACTTGCAAATGTTGCATGATAAGATGTTCCCATGATGTTGATACATCATAAGAATGAATATGATGTAGTGGTATAGTTCTCACAAGCTTGGGCACCAAGATTCAGCTTGTAAAGCAATCCTTGTGCATTAAAACCCAGTTTAGGTGTAATGTGCAATTTACCCAAAACCTAGGGTTCAATATGCAAATTACCACTTCAATTAGGTCCTTAATGTTTCTTGGCATCATGTAGAGCAAAGAAAATGAGAGGGGCATCTCATTTGAATCAAGTTGGAGGAGAGAGAATCTTGATATTAAAATAATCAAGATTTAATCATAAGTGAAACCCTAATTCAATTTAGGGAAACAATGAATGTATTAATTAAAGGGGATTCAACCAAAATGTTATTGGTTTATTTTGACTAAGGATGGATGTTCGTTTTCCAAGATAATGAACGAAAATATCCTAAGTAGGTGAAATTCCACTCACCTTATTATAAGGAAAAGAATTTCCACTCAAAAAGATATATTAATATTATAATGGATTAAGGTGCTTATTTTTTTTCCCTTAATCCATGGATAATGGAAGGGAGTTAGGTGAGGATAGAGATGCCCTTGCATGCAATAAACCAAGGGGGAAGTGGTGGAAACAATTTTGGAATTAAAAGACTTTTATAAAGTATCTTCTCTCTCATCAATTTCCTTATAAAAATGCCCTTTCCAAGCCAAATGAAAGGCTTTTCTCGACCCTTTTCTTTCTCTCCTTGATTTTGCCGACCAAGGGAGCTTAGGAGGAGAAGAAAGACGAAACCCAACCTGTAGGTAAGGTTCTTGATCTATTTCTCCTTGATTTCATGGTGGAAATCGAAAATAAATTATGGATTCCTTCTTACTTTGATCTCCTCTTCAACCCTAGTCAACGTTTACAATCAAAAGCTTGAGGACGAGCCTAGGGGGAGTTGCAAGAGCTTCATCCACCATTAATGGCGTGATCTTGTAGCTTTGGAGCTCAATTGGAGGCGGGTTTTATAACTTAAACCCTTAAACATTGCTATTGCATCAATTCTCTATGCTTTGTTGATTGATTTCTTCAATTTGATACACTCTTGTTTCGTTGCTGCAATTTCCATCAAGAACGGTTGTTGTTCTTGGTTGTTCGAAGGAAGAGTATGATGACATCATCCTATATGCTTATATAAAGAAAAGTACCAAGTAAAACGGTTTTGAAAGCTATTCCAAATCATTTTAATTTGATTGGCTATGCGGTTTCAGCAAACCGTTTAAAGGCAAACGGTTTGAAACCGTTTGGGAGAAAAGGGTTTCAAGACCGTTTGAAATGGTTTCCCAAGCGTTGACCATTTGGGAATTTTGTTCCTAATTATGTATTCTAATGACCCACCAAATTTTAGGGGTTAACTGCAAAGGAATCGTAGGTTGAAGGCCAACCAATTAGGCAAATCGAATTGAATTAAATGCTGATTTTCAACCTGATTAACTTGACCTGTTTGGGAAAACGGTTTCAAGACCGTTTGAGTGAGTTGACCAAGCATTGACCGTTTGGGATTCCTGTTCATAATTATGTTGGTTGATTACCCTCCAAATTTGAGGGATTAACTCCCAAGTAATCGTGAGTTGAAGGCTAATCAAATAGGGAAACCTAATTGGATTAAGTGCTGATTATCAATCTGATTTAATTGAACTTTTTGGGCAAACGGTCTCAAGACCGTTTGAGTGCGTTGACCAAGGGTTGACCGTTTGGTATTACTGTTCCTAATGATGTGGTATAATGAATCACCAAATTTGAGGGATTAAATCCCAAGGAATCGTGAGTTGAAGGCTATTCAATTGGGCAAACCCTAATTGAAAATAGTGCTGAAATTCCAATGAGTTAATTGGAGATTTTGGGTTGATTAGCCCAAACGGTTTCAAGACCGTTTGGGGATCACCCAAAATGGTCTTGGTCACTCCAAGACCATTTGGAGGTCTGGGGTCAAGTATAGTTGACCAATTGAAGGTCTAAAGGTACCAAATCATATTGCAATTAAGTGTTGACACTACTACAGAACCTACCTTTAGTGTCGGTTATTTATGGCCTTTAGTGTCGGTTTCCGAGCGACGCCTATCTGGGCGACACTAAAAGGTCACCCATTACGCGTCGGTTCCAGAACCGACACCCAAACTCTTCGCGCGCGACCGAAAATGCGCCATCAGGGGACTATAGGCGTCGGTTATTAGATAAGAAACCGACGCCCAAACCCTTCGCGCCACAGAAAGGGCGCCATCTTGGGCGCTATCAGTGTCGGTTATAAGCCAACAACCGACGAAATATGTCTTCGCGCCAAAAGAATAGGTGTCGGTTACATTTAAATAACCGACACTGTAAAGTTATGTGTCGGTTGTTTACAATTACCGACGCCTGTTATTGGCGCCAGCTTGGGCACTATCAGTGTCGGTTTGTATTAAGAAACCGACACCATATATGTTCGCGCCACAGGAAATAGGCGCCGGTTATATCTAAATAACCGACGCCTATTAGTTTTTTTTTACAGACCTGCAGACTTACTGTGGCTGGTCGCAGGATGAGAAACATGCAGTTCAGTTAACTGAACTGCAGGTTTTACGACATCCATTGATATCAGCCAACAACAGGCCACAAACCTGCAAATTTAATAACAAAAATATTCACACATGCATTTAGCAATACAACCTGCAGTTCCATTTTATTTTCACACATTTTGAAACATTCATGTAGCTAGCAATCTGTAGTTCCATTCATTCACATTCACACATGTAGAAACATTCATATAGTAACCAACACTTTCATTCATTTTCACTCAGACACATGTAGAAACATCTAGACATGTAGAAACATTCACACATATTATAATTCAGAAATTCATTTACAAAATCCCCACTATTTGTATGGTTGTTGCCCATTCTTCTCTTACTTCATTTAATTCTCCCATCGTATAGGGAGCATGTACATCTGGTAAGTCTGTTCCTGTAGTGGGGTCAGCCTTAAACACCTGTAAAGAGAATGATGTATATATATATATAATTAATGAGCTATAAATAAGATTGATATATTTCATATTATCTAATGAGACTAAATAATACCTGAGCAATACAATCGATGTCCATACAACATGACAGACTAACACATATATAGTACATAACAAGAGAAGCGTCGAATTTACATACAACACTAGCTTAGTACATATATAGTGGGACTTATAAGGTGACGATCCCACCTGGTAAAACAGGTTACCGACAACTACATGTTATGACTGGGAGGTCATGATTCAGCAACAGTATGCATTAGCAGGAGGACAAACAGATCACCATATGTTTGTCCTCATATGGTGATCTCTTGTCCTCCTGCTAATGCATACGTTGCTGAATCACGACCTCCCAGTCGTAACATGTAGTCAGTAAACTGTTTTAGCAGGTGGTATCGTCACCTTAGTCTACTATATATGTACTAAGTTAGTGTTGTATGTAAATTCGGAGCTGCTATTGTTATGCACTATATATGTGTTAGTCTGTCATGTTGTTATATGAATATGAATCTGAACCACTTGTGTGTGCTGCACTTTATGTATTGTATCTGTATCCTACTTCTCTTCATTGGGGCTTCTTCCTGCATATCCTGCATAGCTATGTCATGTCCATCCTGCATAGCCTTCTTCCTATATTTATTTTTCAAAGAGAATACAAACAAAAATTATTAGTGTAGAGTTAGTGAAATATTGATCAATGTCTAGAATTGGAATAGATCAAGAACCTACTCTCAGCATCGCGTATGTAATCTCAGGTGAGATTGGTCCTATAGTTCTTTAGCACCCTCCCACAATGTTTAGCATTTGTATTAACTAGAAGATAATGAAACATCAAATCAGAAAATGATATTGATATTAAAAAAGTAAACATTTAGCTTCAATAAAAAATATAAACATGCATGCCTCTAAAATTGTGATCTTTTATCAATTAACAATCCTTCATTGTGATCTCCGCGCACATATAAGTCATCATTAGCTTCAATATTTTCTGGAGTTGGCAACCCAACTGAGAATGGACTGGAGTCATCATATTTATCATAGTACTCTTCTTCATCTATAGGATCTTCAATGAACTGTCTTTTACCATGAAGAACAACCGACCATTTATCATTTGCAGGATCATCGATATAAAATACTAGTTTCGCCTGTGATGCCAATATGAATTGTTCAGCCTTCTCGCCAATCTTTTCAAAGTTCACTAAAGTGAAACCCAATTCATCCACTATAACTCCTTTGGTGTTATCAACCCAATTACATTTGAAGAGCGGAATTCTGAAATCTATGTAGTCAAATTCCCATATCTCTTCAATGACACCGTAATATGACATTTTAGCTTCACGTGGACTCTTATCCTTTGCACTTGTAAAAAACATAGTCGATGCTTGAAGGGTGACCCCACTGTTTTGGACGACACTCTTATCATCTTGGCGCTTTGTGTAATATGTGAATCCATTAATGTCATACCCTTCATAAGACATAACAGTCAACTTTGGTTTAAAGGCGAGGTATTTGATAGTTTCAGTAATATCATCTGGTGTTTGAGATAGTTGATGTAAGACTTTATCTTCAAACCACTTAATAAAAGTCTTGTTATGCTCTCTAGCAAGCCACATTATATTGGCTCGAGGATATTGTCTTTTGATGAAATTGGTATGTTCCTCGATATAAACGTTCACTTCGTCCATGTTGTGTAAAATATACAAATGACCTTGTTCCAACTGCTCACGGCTGATTACTTTCACACGTGATCCCAAAATTCCTTTGCCAAATAGCTCGTCAATATTCTTGTCATTATCAGGAGTGTCATTACCACTGAGAAAGTCATTGTAGAAATCCATAACCTCTCTCGCCACATAACCTTCAATAATACTCCCTTCAGGCCGATAATGGTTTCGAACATCACCTTTAAAAATGCTCATGTATCGTTCAAAGGGATACATCCAATGCAAGAAAACCGGGCCCAAGATTTTCACTTCCCTAGTCAAGTGGACAACAAGATGTACCATGATATCAAAGAACAAAGGAGGGAAATACATCTCAAGCTGACATAGGGTAACAACCACTTCTCTTTCCAAATTATCGAGAGTCTCAGGGTCAATAACTTTGCTGTAGAGATTGTTGAAAAAGAAACAAAGTCTGGTGATTGCAAACCTTACATGCTTCGGCAATATAGATCGAATTGCCACGGGCAATATTTGTTGCATTAGAGTGTGACAATCATGAGATTTAAGTCCTATCAACTTCAGATCTTTCATTGATACCAATCTACGGATGTTGGATGAGTAACCATTTGGCACCTTAACATTTATCAAGCATTCACAAAAAGCTTTCTTCTCTTTTCTAGACAACGTGTAACATGCGGGAGGTAAGTATGTTCTTTTACTACCCATTTCACGTATTTCTATTAATTCTGACCTTATTCCCATTTCACGTAGGTCCAGTCTAGATTTTATCCCATCTTTAGTCTTACCTGGTATATTTAACAGAGTACCAATGATGCTATCGTAGACATTTTTCTCAACGTGCATTACATTGATACAATGTCTGACTGTCAAAGAACTCCAATAAGGAAGATCCCAAAATATTGACTTCTTCTTGAATGAAGAATTGTCACTCCATGTAGTACCTTGTGATCTCTTACCAAATTCATTGACAAAGTCTTATGTTGGCTGCTCAATGTCCCGTACGGATTCATCCCGTCTGTACAAAGCCCAAGTCTTAGATTCCTGACTTCTTCACCAAATTCAGGGTACAATACATCAATCTTCTTCCACTGTGGGGAATCAGACGCATGTCGTAGGATCCCATCATTAATTTTCTTAACATCTGCATGCCACCTCAAATTCTTCACATCTATCGGATTGGCAAACAAGCGTTGAAACTGTGATATTATAGGTAGATACCACATCACCTTGGCAGGAGAACCAGTTTTGGACTCCCCCGAAGTCGTCAATTTATACCGTGACGCACCACATTTTGGACAATCTTTCAAATATGCATAGTCCTTTTGAAATAATACACAATCATTAGGGCATGTGTGTATCTTCTTGGCATCCATTCCCATTGGGCACAACAATTTCTTTACCTGGTATGTTGAGATTGGCAGCTCGTTTCCTTCAGGAAGCATTTCTTTCAACAAAGACAGCAATGACGTGAAGCTTTTGTTGCTCCATCTATTGTTAGCTTTCAACTTATACAATCTCAACACAGCGTTAAGCTTCGTAAACTTAGTACAACCTGTGTATAACGGCATCTCAGCATCATGCACAATGTTTCTAAAAATGGGAGGTGGATCGGTGTGCTCTACCCCACAACTATCCAGCATCGCATCAACGATGTCTACTGGAACTGGTTCATTCACATCTACGTCATCGTAGGCAATTTCTTCTTCCATACAAGCACTGCTATCGACATCCACTGGTTTCGGGTTTGAAATCTCTCCATGCCAGTGCCATTCTGTATAGCCTTGTATAATCCCGTTGCACATGACATGAGTCATGATTTCGTCACCAGTGTTGACTTTCAAGTTGTTACCGCAATGTCTACATGGACAGTAGAACCTATCTCCAGGTTGTTTCCTATGTTCCTCGGCAAATTTAATGAACTGGTGAAGACCAGAAATAAACTCTGGGGTGCAGCGATTGCGAATGGACATCCATGATCTATCCATTCTATGATCAAAGAGAAAACAAGTATATATTAGGACAAGATTAGGGTCTAGGGTTAACAAATACATGTGATGTCATTATTATATATAATAAATATGTACCACCTATCCATTCTTGAACACCTAATCTCACTAGTAAGTGTATAATGTGTATTGGGTTTTCAAGAAAATTTCGGCAGCATTTCCCCGCTGTTTTCCAAGTACATATGTACTTAGAGAACAAACGGGGAAATGCTGCCAAAATTTTATTGAAAACCCAATACACATTATACACTTACATCCTAAGCGAGATTAGGTGTTCAAGAACAGTCCCAAACCGGGGACTATCCAAGATTTACTCCTAATGAGTAAATCTTGGACGGGTTTCTAGGCCAACAAATAATGTATTGTCATTCTTATACCTAAAATCCTAGTTCTTCAATTTAGGGTGATTATTGATGTCTTTAAAAGCATGATTGGCAATTTAGGGAAAAGTTCATCATTTACATTCCAAGCATGTCACATGTGTGCATTACAGTTCATCATTAAGCAAGATATAAGCAAGTATGTCATATTAAAATAGACTAAACAATATGAGAAAATAGTAGTGTAATCATGCAAATGGGAACATTCATGGGAACACACACTTCAGTTATAAGCATTCATGTAGCAACTTTCAGTTCCATTCATGGGAACACACACTTCAGTTATAACAATAACTAAACAAAGGGGTTGGTGTACCCCTAAACATGCGCATAATTAAAAAAACTATTACTACATACAAGTCTAGATAGATAGACAACTAAATACAACACCAACATGGTCCCGCATGCATCAGTAACTTCTTTTTGATGATGAAGCTGTGTCACGAAGCTCCTCACTGTATTTAGACGAATCTGAACTGACATGGGCCTCAGATTCAGATTTGTCCGAGCTGATATGCGACGTCGTGCGCTCATACCGCAGAAGATGATCGGGGGTCTCGCAGTTGCTGTTGGTTATCCAAACTTTGATGGAATTATCGCCAACTGGACGGAGAAAAGCCTGTTCCAATGGACCACATGCAGCTCTCCAATCCAATCACACCAACCGGATTTTGATACAAGATTTCCCGCCAAATCATACTCAACCTCGATAACATGTTGACGTGTATTTTACTACGCGCTTAAACGCAAGTATACGCGTCGAGTAATATAGGCCTTGTGAGGCCCGAGTCGAACTCAGGGATACGTGAATTATTGGAGACTTCTACTAACTAATCGCAATCAGCTAGACCGATTAACAAAGTAGGGTTTGTTGTTGAAATTAAAAGAAAATAAAAATGAAACAAAGAAAACAATCGATTAAAGGTTAATTTAATCAATTAAAAGGGATATCTTTAGGATGGCGGTTTCACCGCGGGTCAACATTGTATTAGATTTCATATAATTCCTCACACTTCTCTCTCTATCCGGGTAGTGGCCTGAAATGAGAATTACCCACTGTCGTGGTGTAATTCACTACTTAGGTTTAGGTTGATTCCACCGTCGTAGTAATCATTCCCCTAAACTAAGCGCATTAAGATCGGTCCCTCAGTTCCCACCATTAATTTTACAACTCCTTTGTCAAGGGTTTTATTAATTAATGTAGAATTCGTTTCTTTTCAACCGTTAATCCTTCTGTCGAAGTGATTAAGGGCATTAATCTACTATTATGGTGATCAAGCATAACAATAGCAATAGAGAAAACGAATTTATACCACGGATATGAGAGAAAAATATGAATTATCAATATAAAATCATCATACAATGTATTCCCGGGCTACTCCCGGTCCTAAAGATTCAGGGTTTTAGCCTCTCATGTTCATCTTACACAAATACATGGTAGAAATTGGGGGATTCATAAGAAAAACGTGAAATAGATGGGAAAACCCCTGAACGGAGAAGAACCGGTGGATCCTTGGCGTAGAACACAAGCTTTCCCCGCCTGTCGGTGGTGGAAATTGTCTTCGGCAGCGTCCGAATCACCCGGTATGAGCTTCTCGGCCTCCGTTCTCCTTTCTCTCCTCCTCGGCACTCGTGCAATCCAAAAATGAGATCCTCTTTTCGTCTGGGCGGCCGTCATTAGGTATAAGTCCCTAATTAGGTCGTCAAATAACAACAGCCGTCCGATCGGAATCAAAACACATCCAATACATATCTGCCGGCGTCGATACCATCGACGCGGGTCGATGGTATCGACCCAGCGGATTAGCGGCAGCTTTCCTTTCTTTTATTCTGAGCGCCTGTGGTGATCTCGATACCATCGACTTGCGTGTCGATGGTATCGACTCCTTTAGCATCGGTTGTTGTCGTTTAGCGACGCTGTAGCTCTCCTTGTGTCGATGGCATCGACATCCGTCGATGGTATCGACTCTGTGCTGCTCCTCTCATCTGGCAATCTGTGGCTTGGTCGATGGTATCGACTTCCGTCGATGGTATCGACGGAAGCAGATACTCGTTCTTCCTGAAATTGCACAACAAGACCAAATAAATCCACACGATTTATGATAAGATGATCAATAATGCTTAAAATAATGAAATAAAGGGGATTTGATATAAAATGATGGCAGAGACCAAATAAAGTGAATTATGCAATAATATCCATGAAAATGAGTAATTAAGGCACAAAACACATATGAAAAAGGTCTATAAATGCGACTCAAAATCATCGCATCAAACTCCCCTAAGCTTAAACATTGCTCGCCCTCGAGCAACTAATCCTTAGAATAAAATTGCGAATGTCAACTAACAATCAAAACACCAACCCACCTCACAAATGACTCCCACTGGACGTTCTCAAACCGGCCTACCCTAATCACAGAGCAGTAATTACCCTATAGGCGACAATAACCATCAATAAAAGAAATTATCCTTCAAACTGATGAACACTATCACATAAGGCAGTTATCATAATAAAGTTCGCCGATTCAGCCATGGTGCATCTTGTGATCACCTACTCTACGTTGCTCGCCCTAACTACCATCTACATGGAAGCAGTTCTCCTGATAAACATGAGTGAGGAGAAAATCACGGTGGCCTACCAATCCGAGCAACGGGTGGATGGAATGGATGGTTCATGGGAGAATTTGGAAGTATTACACAGTTTCAAAATGCATATAACAAAATGCCCTAAATGATGCAAATGCACATTAAGAATGCCCTAATGCCTAAAAGTGGGTGGAATGATGCATGCACTAACCTTCTACCTCAAAATGAGATAGAAATCTACTCAAGCCACATCATGTACTCAATTCCCCTGTTATACAAGTGATATCATTCCTTTCTACCTCTTATTCCATTTCCTTCTAAATTCTCTTTTTTTTTTCAGATTTTGTTCTTTTCCTCTTAGCCCACATATCCATAATTGCTTAGAGATACATGTGTTAGGCTATTTTCTTCATGATTGGAAATCTTTGTACTAATGCGAGGGTATGGAACAATTTAGATCACCTATTTAGGAAAACTGAGATACATGGTGTGCTTATGCATGAAAATCATGAAATTGTGAGTGCAACTACATGACATGCACCTAAGGGTAATGTGCATGTTTCACTATATATTTTTTCATTAATCTATGCAAAAACATGAAAATAACAATGCAAAACCTATCTACATGCCATGCACGCAAAAGAAATTGAAACTGCACTTTACTTCCAATTCTTGGGTGGAATATAGGAAATGGGGTGGAATGATCACAAGATTAAGTGACTGAACCTTAAAAGAAAATTATGTGTCCCTCCTTATTGACATGTGTAGTAATTAAAAGGGTTCTTTCTCTTACATCTGATTAAGGTCTCATTACCATTTGATTAGGTTAGGCTCAAACAACCGTTACTATCCACTTTTCATGAGTCAATGCGTGTGTGGGTATGACAAATTGCTTCAAAGTTGACATAATCAATCATTTTCATAGAAAAAGTTCCCCAAGGACAACCAAGTAAAGCTATCCAAATGACACAGAAAAATTTTTCAATTCCCTTAATTTCCCATGAAAACAGCAAGATGACAATTTTTTACGACATCCACAATTACACTAGATAGATGTGGATCCTAAACAAACTAAAATTGCAAGAACAGATAACAAAGCAAAAAAAAAAAAAAAACTAAAGACAAGATAAAAGATAGAGCTGTTCCAGCCACCCCCCTAAGCTTGAAATCGACTATGGCCTCATAGTCAAAAACCAACTTAAGGGTGGAACAGTGATACCATGATCATTCTTGTGGAGGCGGAGGTGGGTACTGCCAGGGTCGTGGGGTCTGGATTTACTCTGGATGATGTGACTTCATTTGGCCAATAACCCCGTCTTGAATAACTGACACCGACACTGCTGTGTGCCCGTCGATACCATCGACGGAAGTCGATGGTATCGACTCGCTGATTAGGGCAACTGCCTCGCGAGCCCGGCCGCCGCCGTTTCCTTTTGAAAATGTCGATACCATCGACGGACCCGTCGATAGTATCGACTTCACTGAGTCAATTTCTTCTGAAAATCTCCAGAGATCTCGATGGTATCGACTGTCATGTCGATACCATCGACCTTTTATTGCGACCTGTCTGTGACCATGTCGATACCATCGACGGGGCTGTCGATGGTATCGACGCAGTGCAATTTCTGCTTGTGTCAACCTGAACCCATGTCGATACCATCGACGGATGTGTCGATGGTATCGACCCTGCCTGTTCCTGCACATTTAACAAACGGATCAAGGTATCATTTTTAAACTAAAAAGTAAACAAAATAAAAGCAAACTACACCTAACATTAAACTATCCTAATGTACCAATGGTTGGGTTGCCTCCCAACAAGCGCCCTTCTTTAGCGTCTTAGGCTAGACGGCTTGACAATCATCATCTTTTCACCTTGGGAACTACACTTAGAGGATCATTCGGTAATTTGAATTCAACTCGATCTCCTCCAATTCCCAAGGACAAAGTCCCTCTGCCTAAGGCAGTAACAACATCTGCCGTTGCTTGAAACGGTCTTCCTAAGAGAATTTCGCAGCTTTGGAGTGGTGGCATGTCCATGACGACAAAGTCCACCGGGAATACGAATTTGTCAACCTTAACTAGCACATCTTCACATACTCCATAGGGTCTCACTGTCGACCCATCTGCCAATTCAATTGTCGCAGCCAACTTCTTGATCTCTTTTAACCCTAGCTTCTGAAAAGTAGCCAAAGGCATGAGATTGATACTAGCACCAGAATCACATTGCGCTCTCGAAACATGTTGACCGCCTATTGAACACGGAATGTAAAAACCTCCTGGGTCCTTTCTCTTCCTTGGTGAACTCTCATGAATCATCGAGCTCACCGTCTCATTCAACCAATAAATTTCATCATCATTTATCCGCCTCTTCTTGTTGATGATCTCTTTAATGAACCTCCCGTAGGCGGGCACTTTCTCAATCATCTCCACCAGCGGAATGTTGATATGCAGCTTGCGGAACATTTCCAAGAATTTCCTATAGTGTCGGTGCTCCTTCTTCGGCTTTGGATTGTCCCGATTTGACACATCTGCCGCATTGACACGCTTGTGAGGAGGCACATATGAGTCTTTCGGGGGTACCTCCCCTAAGCTTGCTTCACTCACTATCTCGGACGTGTGCTTTTGCAAGTCATCCTCATTAGTAGCAGCTTGTTGTGGTTCCTCTTCCACCTTCTTTGTCTCCGCATGTGCACAAACTTGCACTTCTTCTTTTTGCCCAGGTGGAGATACAGTATTCACAACTCTATCAGATTTTCTGAAGAAAGGGTTTCCACCCGGCAGTCCATAGTACGTGCGTGGAAATGGTATTGCTGGTGTTGCATTTACATTGAACATCATTCTCCTTTCCTCTGCAACTTCTTGCACCTGAGATTCTTCTTCATTACTAACCACAGAAATGTATTTGACCTGATGGTGCGCTTGAACCACATTCACGTTCTCGGCTGGTTTCTGTTGATTGGCGTGCTTGATAGCCGCCACTTCATTTGAAATCTGTGCCACGGTGGTCTCTAATGCCCGCATTTGCGCTCCATGGCTTTGCAGCGTCTGCCCAAATTTGGTTAGAATATCACCTTGAGATTGCAGTTGTTTTCCAAACATGGCCATCATCTCTTGATTTTGCTGGACCATTTGGCTTAGCAATTCAGTATTTTTATCTTCAGCTCTCGGTTGTGGCTGTGCATCCGGATCTTGTAGAAAGTTATTCGGATCCTTCCAAGAAAACTTTTTATCCTTTCTCCATGAATAGTCATTGTTTCTATAGCCCTGTTGTTGCATGAATTTCACTTGGGCTTCCTCATCCTTAGATGCATCCTCCTTAATTAACACCTTCTTGGCTAGAAGATCTAACTTATCATTCAGCTCCCTCACTATTCTGGATTCACCAGCAGCCTTGACATGTTCTACTGCATCTCTGTCGCCCCATGACTGTTTCCGAGCCATGTTCTTTAATATCTCCCAACATCTTGTATCCGTGTTGTTCAAGAAAAATCCTGAACCGGCCGAATCAAGATTACTTCTATCATGCTCGGAGAGAGCAAAGTAGAAGATCTTCACTTGGGTCTCCTTGTCTAGTCCATGGTGTGGACATCTCCTCAACATGACCTGGAATCGCTCCCAAGTCTCAGAATAAGTTTCACCCGCCTGTTGGGTGAAATTATGAATCTTCCTAATCATATCATTGGTCTTCTCAGGAGGGAAGAACCTCTCGAAGAAAACCTCTACCATGTGATCCCATGATTCTACAAACTCGTCGTCGAGGTTGTGGAGCCACTCTCTTGCTACTCCCGCCAGTGAACTTGGGAACAACTTGAGATACAACGCATCTTGTGGAAATCGGTCTATCTTCACCATATCACAGTTCTCCACGAACTGGCTGATGTGGGCAACCGGATCTTCATTTTTCAGCCCGTGAAATGCGTTGGATTTGACCAAATTAATCAGTGCCGGGTCGATCTTGTATGTCGGTATGTTGATCGCCTGCTTCTTTATAGGCCCCTTTGAAGCTGATGAAGAAGACGCTTTGATCTTCTCCCATATCGTCTGTGGTTCGGCCATTTCTTCTGCTTGCTCTTGCTCAGATTCAGAATCTATGTCGGTTTGGTGCTCTTGCTCGTAGTACTCCTCGTCCTCTGGTCCCAGAGGTGGAACCTTAGGTGTGCGATTTGCGTAGTCTGCACTACGTGTATGCACCATGCAAAGTACCTGAAATAAGGAAATCGGGGTTCAGTACTATGCTTTGAACGAGTAAACACAAATATAGAGAATTTTAAGAATATTTAAAGTTGTTTCAAAATAAAATAAAAAATGTGGCCTAGAGTGGCCGCTCTTAGCACTCGAAGTGCCAACAATTCGCCGTATCCCCGGCAACGGCGCCAAAAACTTGACGTGTATTTTACTACGCGCTTAAACGCAAGTATACGCGTCGAGTAATATAGGCCTTGTGAGGCCCGAGTCGAACTCAGGGATACGTGAATTATTGGAGACTTCTACTAACTAATCGCAATCAGCTAGACCGATTAACAAAGTAGGGTTTGTTGTTGAAATTAAAAGAAAATAAAAATGAAACAAAGAAAACAATCGATTAAAGGTTAATTTAATCAATTAAAAGGGATATCTTTAGGATGGCGGTTTCACCGCGGGTCAACATTGTATTAGATTTCATATAATTCCTCACACTTCTCTCTCTATCCGGGTAGTGGCCTGAAATGAGAATTACCCACTGTCGTGGTGTAATTCACTACTTAGGTTTAGGTTGATTCCACCGTCGTAGTAATCATTCCCCTAAACTAAGCGCATTAAGATCGGTCCCTCAGTTCCCACCATTAATTTTACAACTCCTTTGTCAAGGGTTTTATTAATTAATGTAGAATTCGTTTCTTTTCAACCGTTAATCCTTCTGTCGAAGTGATTAAGGGCATTAATCTACTATTATGGTGATCAAGCATAACAATAGCAATAGAGAAAACGAATTTATACCACGGATATGAGAGAAAAATATGAATTATCAATATAAAATCATCATACAATGTATTCTCGGGCTACTCCCGGTCCTAAAGATTGAGGGTTTTAGCCTCTCATGTTCATCTTACACAAATACATGGTAGAAATTGGGGGATTCATAAGAAAAACGTGAAATAGATGGGAAAACCCCTGAACGGAGAAGAACCGGTGGATCCTTGGCGTAGAACACAAGCTTTCCCCGCCTGTCGGTGGTGGAAATTGTCTTCGGCAGCGTCCGAATCACCCGGTATGAGCTTCTCGGCCTCCGTTCTCCTTTCTCTCCTCCTCGGCACTCGTGCAATCCAAAAATGAGATCCTCTTTTCGTCTGGGCGGCCGTCATTAGGTATAAGTCCCTAATTAGGTCGTCAAATAACAACAGCCGTCCGATCGGAATCAAAACACATCCAACACATATCTGCCGGCGTCGATACCATCGACGCGGGTCGATGGTATCGACCCAGCGGATTAGCGGCAGCTTTCCTTTCTTTTATTCTGAGCGCCTGTGGTGATCTCGATACCATCGACTTGTGTGTCGATGGTATCGACTCCTTTAGCGTCGGTTGTTGTCGTTTAGCGACGCTGTAGCTCTCCTTGTGTCGATGGCATCGACATCCGTCGATGGTATCGACTCTGTGCTGCTCCTCTCATCTGGCAATCTGTGGCTTGGTCGATGGTATCGACTTCCGTCGATGGTATCGACGGAAGCAGATACTCGTTCTTCCTGAAATTGCACAACAAGACCAAATAAATCCACACGATTTATGATAAGATGATCAATAATGCTTAAAATAATGAAATAAAGGGGATTTGATATAAAATGATGGCAGAGACCAAATAAAGTGAATTATGCAATAATATCCATGAAAATGAGTAATTAAGGCACAAAACACATATGAAAAAGGTCTATAAATGCGACTCAAAATCATCGCATCACATGTGAATAATTACCAAAAGTTAGGGTCACTTTACCAGGCATGTAGTGTCTTCCTTTTAGAAAATGCCAATGTTTGGGTATGACCAATTGGTTTAAGGAACGATCATCTAGGATGATGTCCAATTGTTCTTCAATAGGGAACATTAACATTGACATAGAGGCCCAGTTCATAGTGACTGTTATGGGTGGACAGAGACTGCACAATATTAGTATTAACAAAGTGTAAGTACATATAACGATGTTATATATTTTCAAAAAAAGTTGTATAACATCAGTTAACCTTTTATTGCTTGTCATAACCAACTTTATTGTGGTAGACATGATAGCTTTAAAAGAAGTCTACAAATGTACTTAGAGAACAAACGAGTAAATGCTCCTAATGAGTAAATCTTGGACGGGTTTCTAGGTGCTTACTAAAATAGAACCATTATATGGAACTAATCCTACATTATACACATACTTTTCCTGAGTAAGATAATGTGCACTTCATGGAATTATTAAGATCTGAATATACATAAGTTGTTTCTACCTACTTTGATGGGATTTTATAACATTCGAGTCTTCTATTTAAGGCATTAGATGCATATATTGCAGTCCATTGTGTTGAGATAAGAATCCCATGTGATACACATGATTGAGAATCTTTCACGATACTAGGAAAATACACAACTAGATATTCATTTAGGTGTTAGACATTCATTTAGGTGTTCCTGATAACTCGTAGGTATGCACAACTATAAAACAATAGGCTTGTCACACATAAAACACCCTATACAACTATAAAACAAAAAAGTATTAAGATATGCATGATACAATAACTATTTTGCATCACATTACAGCAGACTTATCATTGATACCTTACTAACTTATTTCCACATTTACATATCATCACTTGATCAAAATTACATGTATTGTATAGACAATAGAGGATTCAACTCAGTAGAAGCACAAAATCAGTACCTAAACCCTAAACACAAATAAGTAAATAACTTAAAAAAAAACGCCCAGCAGCTGCTTGGGCGTGCCTTGGCACCGCCCAAGCAGCCGCCGGAGCAGAGGAAGAAGGAAGAAGGTAGGGCGGGCGGACATACCTTGAGGGAAGACGAGAGCAGTGGCTGGAGCACAGCAACCACCGGCGGAGGCGGCGACAAAGAGAGGAGAAGCGTCGGTGAGGACACGGAGCAGCGGCGGCGAGGGCACAGAGCAGTGGCGGCGAGGGCACGGAGCAGCGACGAGGGCACGGAGAAGGAGCACGAACGGCCGCCGGTGAGCACAGAGGGCAGGAGCAGGAGCATGGCCGCCGGTGAGCACGGAGCAACGGCGAGGGTAGGAGCACGAGCACGGCAGCGGCGGCGGAGGAGGAACGATCGGTGAGGGCGAGCAAGAAATCGTCGGACCTAACTGAAATCGGGAATGAAACTGGTAAAGGGGGAAGAGTCGCTCGCGCTGGTGAGATATTAAGTTGACAATAAGCGTCGGTTATTAAAAATAACCGACAACTAAACCAACAGTGTCGGTTCCTTTCCAACAACCGACGCCTATACTTGATTATAGTCGTCGGTTTTTAACTAAAAGACAACCGACAACTATTCCTGTCTCGCGAATAATCTTTGGTCGTCGGTTATTCATTTATAAACCGACGCCATATGTGAAATTTTGGAGGTAATTTTTTCACTGGAATTTTGGTTTTGGCGGTTGATTTTAGGTGTTGGTTGTTTATTAATTAACCGACACTTAATAAAAGCGGTACCCGTGTCTGGTCGACCTTCACAGATTATATGTCGGTTTATATTATAAACCGACACTGTAGAGTTTAGGTGTCCGTTTATGTATACAACTGACACCTGGAAAAGTGACTTTATAAGCCATTTCTGTAGTAGTGTGATTTGTTGATCAACTCGATAGACCAAACCTTGATGAAACTTCACTAGAATCCAAAGGTTGGATGAGCCAAACGGTCTCAAGACCGTTTGGAGCTCATACAAACGGTCTCAAGACCGTTTGTTGGTCACCCAAGACCGTTTGTAGGTCTAGGGTTGAGTATGGTTATGTGTTTGAAGGTCTAAAGGTACCAAGCTGATATACAATGCAATGCTGATTTGGTGATCAATTCCATGATCCAAACCTTAATTGGATGGCTTGGATTTGAGTGATATGATGGGAAAACGGTCTCAAGACCGTTTGTAGGTCATCCAAATGACCTCAAGACCGTTTGGGGTCAGGTCATACCCAATTTTGATGATGGTTCAAAAGTTTCAA
Source organism: Alisma plantago-aquatica (assembly GCA_963693085.1). Taxonomy (NCBI): domain Eukaryota; kingdom Viridiplantae; phylum Streptophyta; class Magnoliopsida; order Alismatales; family Alismataceae; genus Alisma; species Alisma plantago-aquatica. The sequence continues at coordinate 290,567,906 of OY856414.1, forward strand.
AGTAAACAATCTTGTATTGATGAGTGTTGTTGAATCATCGATTCTAAACCCTAATCCAATTGAATCAAACTCTAATTGATGACCAAGTGAGGGTCAATTGAGGGTCAAATCAGTTGAAGGTTGACCTACTAAACTCAATTGAAGTATGAACATAGGTCCAATTGATGATTGGTTCCATGAATTCAATAGTTGAAGACCCAATGCAATCAATTGAAACATAACTAGTAGCTTGATTGATGATCAACTTCAAAGCTCTAATTGGTGTTTATAAACCCTAATTCCATTGAGATCAGACCCTAATTGAAGTTCTAATTAAGGGATGAGTTCATGACTCAATTGATGATTGAGTTGATGATCCAATTGGTTGAGATTTCATAGATTGGAATTAAGTGTTGTTGAAGTCTTGATTGACTCTTTGGTCCATGCGGTTTTGAGAGGTTTGGACCAAACGGTCTCAAACCGTTTGAGACCCATGCGGTTTCAAGTCCATGCAGTTTCAAAGCTTTTTGCTTAAACGGTTTCAAACCGTTTGTGATTCAATTTGGTTAATTCAATTGGATGCCCAATGCAATTGAAGGATCAATTGGTTAATCCAATCAAGTACTTAAAGTAATTGAAGGAACAATGGGTTGATTCAATTGAGTACCCAATGATATTAAAGACTCAATTGACTAATCCAAATGGATACCCAGTGCGGTTGAAGGTTCTATTGATCAATCTATTTGGATACCTCAAGTTATTGAAGGTCCAATTGATCAAACATTTTTATAAACCTAATGTGATTAGGTGGGAGATACCTTTAATGGTACTAATCATTAATTCATAACAAATGCATGGATCCAATATATGATGTAAACCCTAATTGAGGCTGATTCCATGTATAATCCTATTAAGAGGTTGTCTACATGTGAAATCACTAATTAGGATGAATAGTAAACCCTAATTCAATTGGATACCTTATGTAATGGAGGTCCAATGTGATTGAATCTTTGAGAATTAAGATGATGAATGTTCTATTGATCCAATAATGATTAGTAATGATAATCAATGAAGGTACAAATGGTTGAAACCCTAATAGTACCTAAGTAATTAAGTTCCAATTAAGGGATGAATCCCTAATTGTTTATAGGATCAATGACTTGGTACACTATGTTAATCATAGTTGTATGTACTCGACTGAAGGGTTGATATGACCTAATCAAGTTGAGAAGTTGATAGTATGAATTCATACATGAATATGATTCATGTGATGATTAAGGGTTATGATCCTTAAGCAAAGAGATCATGAAACCCTAAACATGAACATAAACCCTAATTGACAGGGTTATTGAACTCAAACCTTAATTGAAGGTGTATCCATGTAAAGCCCTAATTGAGGGTGATTCTATGAGAAACCCTAATGGGGATTGAGTAGTAAACCCTAATTATGGGTAATGTAATATGAAACCCTAATGAAGGGTGATGCTATATGCAATACCTATTCTAATGAAGGGAAATGGTATGTGAAACCATAATTCCCTAATAAGAGAATAGAATTCATGCTTGAATATGATTCAAGAGGTGAACTCTTGTAGCACGACTGTGTTAGGTAGCACGGCCGTGGTATTTTCACTTTGCACGACCGTGCAAGGTAGCACGACCGTGGTGGCTTCCTTTAGCACAACCGTTTTTGGTTGCACGGCCGTGGTACTCTAAGTTTGACTTAGAGTTGTTTTGAAAAAGACCTAGCATGGTCTTTTTATTAATTCCTGACTTATGTATGAATCCATAGTATTGGCAATAGTTGTATATTCCAAGTAAGTGACAATTGATCACTACTTTACATGATGAATGTGATAAACTGGTGCATAAAATATTAGGATGGGTAATACCCTAATACAAGCTAAGTATGTGAACTTAAGAAAGTTAATGGTGTTGAGGGAAGTGAGACATCAAGATATGATAGATATCATATCCAACACCCCAAATACTGGTATACCTTGTTGTGATATAAGTCCAATATGATTGGATGGATGATACATGAGATGTGTGATGGAAATCCTAATCCTGGTAAAGGATTAAGGGTAATACCCTTGAATTATTAATACATTGTTTTTGCATGATGTTGATAGATAATTGATGTGCTGCTATCATATGTGCTAACCATGCATGTATCATGAGATGATGGGCATAGCTAGGTATGAGCTGTGATATGTTATTAATTTGAATTTGTTTATTGGGCCTTGTGTGTCATAATATATCTTGTTGTCTGATAAGAGGTAGCAAGAGAGTTAATAGGCATCAAGTATCATACTTACCTTGGTCAAATGACCTAAAGGTGTTAGTTACCTAAGGAAGTGGTAACAATGCTTAGGTGATGAGCTAAGGGTTTAAACACCCAGAATCCCATGGTTAGGGTATTGAAATTGTGAAAGGATGAGAATTTCCAGTGGTGAATTGAGGGATTAAGATCCCAACACTTTATGAAAAGAATATGGCTATGGTCCAAGACTTCATAATGATAATACCAGGCTTTAGATATATGATCTAATCCTGAAGAGAGTTAAAGCAGTGGTAATGATTCTGTAGTTTGAATAGATGTTATACATGTTCTTTATATTCCTTAAAGGATAAATGACATGTTGATTCTATCAAGTTATAGTTGCAATGCTTCTGATATAGAATAATGTTCTAATCTGTTAGACATTAAAATATCTACTGCTATACAAATATGATTCTTCCATTCATATTTATCTTCTTAAGTTGCAATAACAATGTTACTGGCGGAGAGTTATATCTCTCGCTGGGGCAATTTTTATAATTGTCTCACTCCCGTGGGAACCACATTTTTAGGTGGACGCGGACGAGGGGACAGGAATCCTTCAGTAGGTGAAGGACAACAGTAGCAGCAGAGACAGTAGTGAAGTCTCAGGTGGAGACATTGGCTGTCATGACATGTATAGTTGTATATAGAGTCCTATGTGTCGTCTCTGTACTCTCAGGTCCTTGGAGTAGTAGTTAGTGCTTTCGAGATTTTAGATCAGTGTCTCGAGATTTTATACTACCTGTGTTGAGCTTAACAGGTCAGCTGATGCTTGTAATTCTTAGAAAGAGATGATGCATGATATGTACCTTTGATCCGAAAAGTAAATGTGTTATACTTTGGCTCTTGAAGAAAAAGATTTATTATGTGTGGACCTCTTTGCAAAAAGTTTTAATTTTTAGTGATTTTCGCTAATCCGCTACTTGATGAATGCTTCCGCATTAGTTAATCTTGTTTTCACGAATCGGTCATTACAGGTATGTCAGTCAGCACATCCAAAAAGGGTATATCAACATGAAGATTTTTCATGGCTTCCTTGAACTTATTGAAATGAGTATCAAGTTTGGTTTGCCGCAAACAAGCTAGGAAATGTATACGAGGCTTGTACACTGGCACATCCAGCTATGGTATTTCTTTCTCAGTACCATTAGGTTTTTCAAAACTTTCCTCATCTATCTTATCAGTTGTTGTTGGTCCTTTGGTTGAGACTCAGGTGTATTAGAGTCTTGAACAATCATCGGTTCATCCTCATCTATAATAACCATAGGAGTCTTGATAGGAGGATAAGAATAATCTTTTCCAGACCTGGTAGTGACAGCCTTTAGCTTCTCAGGGTGTTTAGGGTTATTCTTTGGCTGGCCAGCAAAGGCTCTGACAGGTGGTTTCATACTAGTTGCAAGTTGAGCTAGTTGAGATTCAATAGCCTTTTGATGGGCTTGCTAGTTAGCTATCATAGTTTGTTGTGATTGCAACATCTTTTCAATGGTCGTCAGCTTGTCATCAGAAGAGATGGGACCGGCTTGTCGCCCTTGTTGTTGATAAGTAACTTGGTTGGGATTCTAGAATTGAGAGTTGTTCTGATAATTGTTGTAGTTCCTGCTCTGAAAGTTACTTTTAAAATTTCCTTAATTTTCAAAATTTTATTGTTGGTTATACTGGAATTATGGTGGCCCTCGTTGTTGATTATTTTGACCAAGTTGTCATGAGTTTTCCGCTCCTGAAGGATTTCCATATTGAAAATCAGGATGGTTCCTATTTTGATTTGGATTGTAGTATCCTTGACCAGGAATGGTGTTGACAGCATTACGATTTTCCAATTGACTATTATCTCCTTGGACATAAACGTTGTTTAGAACAACATCATAGAGAATGTTGTAGGCTAGCATAGAATGATCAGTACCTTTGCATGTTTCATAGAACAGTGAAGCTGACTTGATCTGTTCTTGTTGTTGAGGGGGTGAACGTCCTCTGCCAAATGCAGCAAGAGATGATTCGATAAGGTCTTGCTTGGCAACTAAGAATTTGAAGGTCTCGGCGATGGAGTTGTATTCAGGAATGGCTTCTGCCATAGCCACCTTCAATACTCTTTTTCCTATTGACCTACCCCAATTAGCTTGATTTTTCAGTTCCAAGGGTGACAACCTTCCATGCACTATCATAACTTTGGCACATGAAGTTACCTCCGGATGAGGAGTCTAAGAATCTCTTGATATCATCATCCACACCTCTATAGAAGATCTTGATGAGCTGATTCTTAGGAATGTCATGGTGTGGACACTTGCGTAGAAGCTCTTTGTATCTTTCCCATGCTTCAGCAAGGGATTCTCCAGGGACCTGAGTGAACATTGTTATTCGACCTCTAATTTCATAGGTGAGAGGAGGATAGAACTTTTCCAAAAAAACATTTTGAAGTTTCTCCCAAGTGGTGATGGGTTCACATTGCAAGGAATTGTACCAACTTATAGCTTTATCTGTAAGAGAATACTTGAAAAGACAGAGTCTAATGGCATCGTCAGACACTCTATTTTGCTTTGTCATGGCACATAGATCAATAAATCTCAGAAGATGTTCTTGACTATCTTCTCCTTGTTTACCATAGAATGGGTTGTTTTGAAGCAAGGTAATCCAATATGCTCATATCTCAAAGTTGAGAGCATTGATGGGAGGAGGTTGAACTGGGTGATGAACATCACCAGCTTTAGGGATAGAGAACTCTCTAAGGTCCTTTTACAGTTCTTCTACTTGTGTCGTTGCTTGTGCTGCTTATATCTTTTCTTAAACCGTAGCTCTGGCTTCTTGCATGAGCCTTTCTCTTTGTGTGTTAAGTGTTTGAGCAACCCTTTGGGCTATTTTCTCCTCTTGAGCCATCCTTACTTGGTTCTCTCTGTTCTAACGATGAAAAGTTATGTCTATCTCAAGGACAAAGCTAGCAGTGAGACCGGGACTATTTGAGCGGTGCATGCACTAGTCTTTGTTGTACCTGGGATGGAAAGACTTTTCAGAAGTGAGATTCACATAGTAGCACCGAATTCAAGTAGATGATCAATTGTATCAAAAGAAAAAGAAAAATCCTAGATTAGCCTCAAAAGAACTAGATTTGACTAACTAATTCTGTTATCACTGGCAATGGCGCTAGAATTTGACGTGGTTTATTATCACACACTCAGGGTTGAAATCCCAGAGTTTTTACCAAAATTGCAATAATACCACGTGCAAGCAGACGGGTCTTATCGCAGTATAGTTAAGGATCGAATCCCAAGGGACAACATTTTTAAGAATCGTTGCTAGTTTACTCTAGTTCAAGTAAAGATAATATTTGAAACGATAGGTTGATTTGAGGTTAATTAAACTAAATGCAGGAAAGTAAAGAGTAGGATTAAAGTCGATCTAGATTAATGATATGGAATTATTGGTATGGTACCGGGTTTCACCACCACTATTCATGCAAACACACCCAAACATCAAGCATCTAGGCAAGATATAACCATCCAAATGGAGCTATTGCAAAACCCCCCATATGGGATTTAGGCTTGTGTAATAATCACCTTAGGTATCAGATGTCTTGCCACCAACCGGATCACTCACTTACGACTCTGAAGATACAGAAATCCAACTGAAGTTGTGGCCCTCCGTGAGGGATGTTTAGGCACACAGAAGCATCATTGTGGGCTAGATGGCTCGTCCCCTCACGGATCATACACTTGCGACCTCAAGGAATCCCTTTCTATTTCTAGTCAGGGAGTCAACCGTGCTAATCGACAAGCAAGTAGGCGATTAATCTACAAGCAAACATTGATGATTATCAATGAAGATACAGATATCTAACTGAAGTTGTGGCCCTCCCTATGGGATGTTTAGGCCACAGAAGCGTCATTGTGGGCTAGATGGCTCGTCCCCTCACGGATCATACACTTACTACCTTACAGAATCTTATTCTATTTCTAGTTTGGGAGTCAACCTCGATAATCGACATTCTACCCTACATATAGAAATTCTCGCAACATAGGGAAGAACAAGATAAAAGCAAGCAGGTAATCAATCCACACACATTAACGTTTAACAACGAAATGAAAAGTTATATGCATTGCCATGGAATGTTTAACAAGAGAACATTCTTGCATGGGCAGCGAGGCTAGTCCCCGCACCCCAGTAAAAGGGAACTACTCACTCATGATGCGAGAAACAAGAAAAATAAGAGAGAGGGAAGATTCTGCCATGAGCATGATGCAGAAGGTAGTTGCAGGTCAGTGAAGATGATGCAGTATTCTAGTCGTGTCAGAGCAGCTTTAGACGAGAAGGAAGAAGTGAACCACCAAGGCAGACCGGGTAGCCCTTCTTCTCCTCCTTCTTTTCTCATCTTGACCTTCTTGCTTGTAAGAAAAGGAGCAGCATGTGGAGTAGCAATGGAATGGACATGGATGTATCTGGATCAAACCTTACGTTTGGGTGGCCTAGCGGCGTCCCCGGTCTGATGCCAAATGAGGACCCTTGTGGTTCTATTTATAGGCACTGGTCAAGTCCTCACATTTTTGGTGTGAGTCTGCTTGACACGGTTTGGAGCAAATGGTCTACTTGAACAGTTTGGAGACCGAGAGACTCCTAACAGTCTTGAAAAACCATTAGCCTCCTAATGGTTTTGAAACTGCGAGGAGCCAAACAGTCTTGGCTCCAAACAGTCTTGAAGACTGATGGCCTCCAAACAGTCTTGACTCCAAATGGTCTTGAAGACCGATGGCCTCCAAACGGTCTTGAAGACTGATGGGTTTCAAACGGTCTCGTACCTCCAAACGGTCTTAGTTGCTGGCTTCCGATCGGTCTTATTGGAGAGTGACGATCGTCCAAATGGTCTTCAGCCTCTGATCGGTCTTGAGGACCTAACGGTCCTGCGTCCAACGGTCTTTGCCTCCAAACAATCTGTTGGCCTAACGGTCTTAAGGACCGAGTGCCACCACACGGTCTTGTAGACCGTTAGGGCTTGCGCGGTCTCACGACCTCCAAACGGTCTTGCTGGTGAATAAAGGTTATTTGGTCTTGAAGATCGTCTGCCGCCACACGGTCTTCGAAACCGTGTGGAGGGCAGATTCCAAGACCGTGAGAGAGGTGGGGCGGTGCAGGGTGTCGAGGGTTAGGTTTTGCAGGTGGTGGTCTGTGGCGGGAATGAAGAAGGGGAGGAAGAAAGAAGCAGGTGTGTCGGGAAGCAGGTCAACAGGATGTTGATGGTTGCAAGTCGATGGAGAGGAAGGAAGAGGGCAGCGTCACTAGGGCAAGAGGCATTGGCGGTGGTAGGGATACAGTCACCAAAGCTCCTTACGATCTCGAGTAGATGGTTGCCCATACGGTCTTGAGACCGTGAGGCTTCACACGGTCTTGAGACCGTATGGCCTCACACGGTCTTGAGACCGTATGGAAGGGCAAAACCGGTTGGAGGCAAACTTCGAGGAGGGTGGATCACTGGATTAAGATCGTATGGATGAATGGCTAAGACCGAGAGGTCAAAATCGAATGAATGAACCCATTTGGATCGAGACTGAATGGTCAAGATCGAGTGAGAAAACTGAATGGGAAAACCGTTTGGATCAAAATCGATTGATCAAGACCAAGGCTGAGAGGATCTTGAGTAGAGGTAAATCTAGGGTTGAGTGAAAGTGGGCCCCAGCTAAAGGTTCACCCTCATCGTGACCAGCATAATCTGCATGAAATACATATAAAACTAGTTAATAACTTGATAATCTGATCAACCAAGTAGAATTGCACATTGTAAGATTTAAGGAGATGAAATCAAATGTATTTCATCGAATTGGGCCCAGAGTGGCGACTGAAAATCATGATGAATATGGATTCATTAAAGCCATATCTCAATAACCCTATCTCAACATATACAAGACTAGGCACATGCAAGAATTCCAATCCACTAGCTATTTATAGCACGTCAAACTAGCCACACATACCATACATGGTTCTAGACTAGCTAGGGATGAATGGTCAAAACTCGTCTCATGTCATCAAAATGTAGTTTAATCTTCCAAAAAAGGTTTAGGTCATCTTGATGCAAACTCATGTCAACAATTTAAATATCAACATCAACATCAACATCAAAATCAACATCAACATCAAGCTTAGATCATGTAGGCTACTTACAAGCCTAACTTATTATGTCTCTAAACAAATCTAGATACTACAACTATCATCTAAATATTCTCATCTAGACTTATGTTACATCTTTTTCTTTTAGGTTACATAGACACTCACGCCTTTCTCCGTGTGGTAACATTTTCCTATATAAATATACTAATACTTCAAATAGGTTTTCTCCCAATGTTGCACTGTGCGATGGAAATCACCATACTCCATTCAAATTAAAACAAAAACCAAAAGCAAGTTACCACATTCATTAGATAGTCTAGTACTATGACACCTAAAACTAGAAAGAATATGGTGCACACTTGTGTAGCTACCCTAAGCACATGATGTGAACATATGTCTAGGGTGACAATTATAAGGTCTCCCATTTCTCAGCCTCCAAACCCACAACCCATGCTACAAGACAAAAGGATGAGATAAAAATGTTTTTAGAATTTACACAACTCTACACATCATTCTAGAACATGCAGGTTCTAACCTAGAGGCTAAATAACATTAGTCCACCAAGGACAACTTATTAAGTTTCTGGGGTTGAGGTTTAAGGGTGAATTAATTTATGTTCCATATGAGAAAATAATTGGTGTTTTATTGTTCATGCTCTGATATCATCTGCCACAAAACCTTTTGTTACCCAAATGCAACCTCCAAATGAATGGAAAGTCAATGGTTGGTAACAAGATGCAACCATGAACATAGTCACAACATAAATAAAGTGTAATAATAAGACCATTATTTATACAAGTTGTGAGTCAAATTATACAAGTTTGCTTTGTACACTATCTAGGATCTTCCAACAAGTATTACTTGAACACTTGCTCATTGGACAACTTCTTCCAAACTATCTTTGAGCCTAAAACATACTAGAAACTAGCGGGTCAACACACAAGGAGTTGATTACAAGACATAGAGATACATATTATGTAGGTTTCATAATTTGAAACAATTTGCAAAAATAAATGAATAAGAGAAAAGGTGTTAAGTACTTAGATAAATGAGGAAATCATATTTTAGTCAATTTATTCCAACTATACCAACATTATCATTTATTACATGGCCTTTGACCAATTTCCCAATGGAAGGTGTCCATGAGGGTGCTTAAGACCGAAAGTCATTAGCTAACCCTATTTATCTATATGGTCCGCCCTAACTAGACAACTCTACTCAGATACCTAAACTTGTATCCTTACCTCAAGAATACAAGCAAGTACACAAAGTTTATGTATCTCCTCATTTTCTACCCTTGATATTATGATGTTGACCGCAATCAGCTTAGTGGGAATGAATAATACATACCTTTGATCACAAAAGAAAGTTTTTGGCGGGTCACAGGGTAGGAAAATATATTGTCCCTATCTTTGTTTTCTTGGGTATGGGAAAAGCGTAAAAGAAATTACATTTACCTATTAACAAGTTTTGTGTACATATAAAGACAATGGATTATATAACCCAATAACGCAGTCGTCACAAACCCTAATGGGCTTTGCATTGTACGGTCATCTTTGGGCTAGACCAATAATCATTAGGCCTTAACAGGAAATGAATATTTCTTGACCTCTTTTATGGTATTTCATCTCTAATATATATGAAAAACGACACCTAGCAGTTGCATCCCACATTCATACCTAAATTTGCATATAAATTGCTTGATACTCATTTTCTGTAAGTAGGTTATGGATCGTATTCATAGACAATACACAGCCACACCTAACAGTACCAATAAAAGTTGAGTTGTTGTGGAAATTTTTTGAGACTGCTTTGTTGGATGACAATGAATATATACAAAATACCACACAACACATTAAGGACCAAAGCGTTGCGTATCATTTCGAATTCTTACAAGCTTATAACTAAGCTGTTGCCTCTTAATGACTCATTTATATATAAAATAGTGCACAAATTACAGAACCATTACCCAACATGTTGATATTACACTGTAAACTGAAGTTATATGATTTTATAATTGAGTATGTTTTCGGATTTACTTACGGGCTTACGCAACATGATCTAAAGTAGACCTGTCAAACTGGGTTTAAATCCGCAGGCACCCACGGGTCGACTAGTTTAAATTGGATTTGGGTGACGAATTTTTCACCCGCTAAAAATCACCCAAACCATACCCGCCCATTTAATTAGCGGGTTTTGTGGGTGATCTACAGGCATCCGCAGATGACCCAATTAACTAAGGTAAATATATTATAATAAATTTAATACATGTATGATTCTCAAGACCAAGGAATGAGGTTTCGGTGAAATTGGTGAAATTTCGCCAAAAAGAGTCTAAACATGCCACACCCATACATTAATAGAGCAATTAAATGAATGATGTATAATGTATATAGTGTAAAAAGACAGCCTAAAATTCATGTTTGATTTTTTTGTTAGAGTTTTATGCTAATGAAAACAAAGTAGTTATCCTCGACATTGTTGATTATATTTATGAACATACATGTTTTGTGTAGATTTGCATCAATTATATTCTTTTGTGTTCATTTTACGCAGTAGATAATCATAAGAACATGATATATTAGTAATTTCTAATCGTTAGATGAAAAATATAATATTGTTATAGTGATCTATTATGATATTTGCAGTATGTATATCATTTTTTTATTTTACAACAATTTGTTGTTTTATTTTTTTCTTATAATTTTATGTTTAAACAAAACAATGGGTAGTACATTGTGTTTGACATCAAACACAGTGAACGATTTCTTTCATTATCCTATGTTTTCACTAAAACTCATCAATGAAACATTTTGCTTCTTGTTTTAGTGAGACAACTTGCAACATATTTAATATTATACACACATTACATGGGCACCCACGGGTAGACCCACAACCCGCTGTGTCAGATTTGGGTATGCTAATACTCCACCCGTTTAATTACATCTTTTTGGCCCACACCCGCTAGACTCAAACCCGCAATGACCCAATTCACTCAATCCTTTTGACAGGTCTAGTCCAAAGCATGTATAAACCGTTTGGTCTCCTCTTGTTTGCTTCTTCGTGATCGTATGACGTAACCGTCTATCTTCTTAAGATTAATATAATTGATTGTGAAAGAAACCCATTTCACGAAAAGTTTCTCCTGCACATGATAATCAGTTTGAATTGATTCATCCAGACGAACCCTTAGATTTGACATATGAATCATGGGATTTCACCTCATTTACACAAAAGACGGAAAAGGACAAATGAATGACACTATCTGGGTACTGTGTTTAACTGTATAGGATTTCACTGTTCGGAAGAAAAAAAAAAACGGGCCTGTTGCACTTTTTTCCTGCAAGAAGAAAGAGACAGCTCAAAGTTTACAAATATCAATGTGTATCTCCGCACCAGTCTCTATAGCTGCATCTCTATCTTCTCACCCGCTATCTCTTGTGTTTTTTGAAAAGAAAAGGAGAGAAAACAACAAAACAGAATCTAATTCTCCATCCTCTATACAAACTTCAGCCTTTGGAATTTTGTTATCGTCTGATATTCCTCCATCATTTATGCTATATCTGCGTGATCTCCACCAACATCTTCGTCAACGACTGTGGCTTGGAGAAGAAGGGGCAGTGGTCGCTACCTTTGATCTTGTACACGCCGGCCGGTGGGTTCTCCCTTACGAGCTTCTCTTGGACGTCCGGTGAAAGTAGGCGGTCATCGAGGGTCTGGATGTAGTACCGCTTGACTGTGCCGTAGTTCTCCGCCGTGAGGGAGAGCTTCTCCATGATGGGCTTGAGTGGTGTCGGTCTGATCGTGACAGCGGCCAAGGCAATGTCCTGCATCGTTGTGGAAACAGTGAGTGAGTTAAAGACGGCAGTAGTAGTTGGCAGTACACGGGTGAAGGAGATAAAAACGTGGACCCACTTACCTTTAGTGGGGTCTGGTTGAAATATAATGACTTGATGTGGCTCTTGTCAAACATGAGGGTCGTAGGGGACCTATCTGGGCCGTTTCCATATGTCAAAAGCTTCGACTGCTGTAGAAGAACTTCCGCTGAGGCTAACTGCACGAGGGAGAAGGTAAGAAAGTAAAAAAAGTTGAGCGACCAATGATGGAGAACTTAAGCGCCTTTGTGGAAAATCTGAAAGTAAAATGTGCATCAGTGTGTTAATCAAATAAAAACTAACATAACTGCCGCCGTCAAACTTTATTAATGATATTAGTTGGCAGATTCCGATTCACCTTAATTCTTCCTATAAAAATGAAAGAAGCGGCAAAATCGTTGTACACAAGCCTAAAAAAAAACAGAAAACCCAGATACTAAGGTGCAGATTAACATTCAACCAGAACTCTGTGCAAACTACCGGTGTGTATAAATTCGAAGTGAGCTCATATCATTTCCGACTACGTCAGAAAAACATTACCCTTACATAAATGATACAATTCTATCTTTATCCACCCCTACACCCCAACCAGCTGCCACCAAACCCCTCCCCAGCTCCCCTATCCTTGGCATCACTTTAACATAGCTGATGTTGCCAGCTTAGCGTCCCTACTACCCCTTCTGCCTCCAAAAACCCTATCTGCTGCTTGGCCCACACTACAACACACCTGCTCTCTGCATTTATAATAGCAATTACTTCTCGTCTCCAGCTCTGCTTCACATCTCCACTGGTTGTAGAAGATTAATGCCACCATGTTCAGCTGTACATTTATAACAGTGACTATGATTATGGCCAACTACTGATTAATTGGATAAACCTTGCTCTCTCTTTCACACTACCTACCTAATGACTGAGGACGGTATTTTCACTCTTAGAGCGTGAAAATATTTATATGTAAGCAAAAACCCCTTAATGCGGTTCAAAGCACTTCAATGAAAAGTCACCAACACGACTCTTACGAACTACACAAAATACGAAGCAATATATTTGTCATTGCACTTAAGTGGTCTCATAAACAGATGCCTAACTCCCACTTAAATGTATTCCATGAATTTGTTTATACTTGTTATAGGAGACATGCTTGCATACATATCTAAAAGATAATATAAATTGTATAGGCTACTCTTGCACATTATTAATCACATTCCTAGTCATACAAGTGCAGAAATGCCTTCCTTGCCTTCACATGTTGTGGGACCCCCAAAAAAATTATAGGAAGCATTCAAAGGCATGGGTGTTTTTCCCTTGTCCCTCAGTTTGGCCGTGAGTGTACAACAACAATGCCTTAAAAACTTCCATTTCCGATAATCATCAGTACCAACATGTGGGGTATATTTAATGTTTCTGAAAGTTGCATCAAAACAAACCAAGCAAAGGTCTGCATAAAACTTGGGAGAGACAATTTTGAAATTCTTTTGACATTCTTGACCTAATATGCTCCAAAATATTATATCAAAACTCTAACACATTAATGAGAAGCTCCGAAGTTCTAATAATATGGAACAGAAAATATAAAACTAACAGCACATATTAACATGGGGTGTAAAATTAGATGGAAAAAAAACAATCAGAGAAAACTCCTATATGGCAGCATCAAGAGCTTGTTACCTCCTCTGCAAATACATCATATGGCCTTTTCCCATCCGATACCATCGTTGCAGATAAAAAGACAGCCTTTGATATCTTCTTTGGAAAGCGTTCAAGGGCATAAGAAACACTTGCACCTCCACAACTATGACCAACCAAAATGACCTATAACACAACCCATGTCATCATTTACACAGGTTAGCATTCAGGCTAAGATGATTGGTAAGAAGGGATAATTGGGTTCAGAATGGATCACCTTTTCTTCTTCCGGAAGCTTTTCCAGAAAATCAATTAGAGGTTTTGCATATTCTTCCAGGGTTGATACACTGTTTGCATCGATGTGACTTATTCCTGATCCAGTGAGATCTAGAGCAGTTGGTTGCAGTCCTACTTCCTCCAAAAGGGATATGATCTTGTACCAACACCATGCTCCAAAGCCCTCACCATGAATCAAAACAATTTTTCTTGTTTCAACGTTCTCAACAAACTCTGGAGCCTGATTTTAATAGAAACCTTTAGTTCTTACATTGAAAATTTTGAGTTTACAAGTTACTAAGTGAAGCAATTCTAATTGGTATTTAAGGACACAAAAAACTACAATACCAAAGAGACCATACATTGGGGCAAAAGTCCACAAAACAGTTAAATGTAGTAGGTGTTGGGATAGAGTCAGAGACTTGCTAATATAAATAAGTTTGCTCGTCTGAGAGAATATGGTTCAGCTGGATAAAAATGCTAATGCTTTTGCTATTAGAAAACAATATTTGAGAGTAAGAACAAACAGACGTCCTCTTTTTTCTGAACAGTTAAGAGCATTAGAAATGAAGAGGAAATGAAACAAATATTAAGTGAGTACTTATTTAAAAATTTATTAATCCGAAACGTTTGTAGTATGAATATATGATCATCACTATCATCGTCATATAAGCCTTAATCCCAACCATATTGGAGTCATTTATAATGTCAAAGAAACAAAATCCTAGTTGCAGAAGTATGACAGCCTGTACATAATGGAGATAACAAACACTGACAGCAGAGAGAAGACAAGTCTTGACTTGTTATAAGTAATGAGCACAATTGGTTGTTGCAATTAATGTTGACAGCATAAACAATCATGTTGTTGATTCAATAATGTATCGGCTATTGATTAGTTAACCTTACTAGTTACAGCCTGAATATACTCTCCATTTGGTGAAACTGGAATGCCAGAGTGCTGCAGAGGCAGATTTACATTTTTATTGAGCTAAATTTTTTAACAAAAAACAAGATCTGAATTAGAGTTTGAAGCCCGGCACGTTCTAAATTTGGGAGCACCTATTCCTGAAATGGTGGAAAATTGAAATGTGCCAACTAAACTATATACGATGATACTATTCCTCTTTCAATTCCGCACATTTGATGCACGTTTGGGAAAGCAATTGCATTCATCACCGATGGCCCATCGTTGATGACTCATCGCAACAATTTCTCAAAGTGAGACATGACGATCGATAGAGTTTGCCGAAAGCTCCAAAAAGAAAACACAATGTAAAATGAGAGCGGTGGGCAACAGTGTGTTTGGCAATGCGATTGGTAGTGATTGACCCACTGCCCGTAATTGTCCATCGATACCCGAACGATCACCGTCGTTTTGCCAAACAAAGCATTAATATAAAGCAATAATCAATCTGCGTCCCTGGTATTTTTCTTAACTTAACAAGCACTCTAAAATTGGCAGAAATTAGTGCTTGAAGGATATACCAACTAAAAAGCCAGCTTCGCAACTTTAAGGGCATCAACCTTGGGTCGGCAAGTTCAATCAGTTTTGAGTAGTTAACTTCCAATTTCAAATCAATTCCGTCTACCATTTTAGCCATTATATGAGAGATCATGTATTTAAATATCTACTTTAACAAGCTCATGGTACCAAAAATCTATTAAACAAGGTCTCATTTTTGGTGAGATGGATGTAAATAAGTAGGGATCAGTTTTTTGCTGTCGGAAGGTTCCGGAACTGGTTTACAGTGTCCAGTACTAGGTAGATGGAAACCATCATCCAGAATTTTTATTATGCTGGAAAATGCTGGGACATTTCCCTTTTTAGAACTCTTGCAAACCAAATATGAAACAAATGTATCCAGCACAGAAAAATCCAGCACAACAAATGTCCCGTCACAGAACTCATGCTCAACTATTACAAACCTTTTTTTTCTAGAACATATTTGGTTCATGCCTGGAGTGGTTTTAAGTAAGCCGCAAGTAGTGACTGTTGCAAGATCACAACCACAGTCCCTTCTCAAAATCCTTCTCAACCTTCTTTTTTATTTGTCGAGGGAACTGCCCCTAGGTACGGCCTGACCCATCCCGTAGCACAAACCCCCACCTGGGAATCATTTAAGCACACAGTTAGACCGACTTATGCGATGAGCAAACAATTCCTAATAGCACTCTTAGCAGGTGTCAGGTGCAGATCCCTTCTTCCAGGGATGCCAAGCCACATCACCTGAGCTACACCTCATTTGACAACCCATCCTGGCCTTTAAGATAAGCTTCATTTGTCTAGAATTACGATCAAACACATCTATTGAACAAATGTTCAAATTTACATTCTAAATAGCTGTCATCAACTGGAAGGTAAAAATCCTAGTAGATCTCACATTAAGGATTTGATCAAGATTTTTATTTCAACATCTATAAGGTGGACGACCAAAAGACATTGGCAAGGGACTGTTAGAAGAAGGGAGATCTGTCCCTTTTTCATTATTGTTAAACAAAAAGAAAAGTGCTTTGTTTCCATAAATCCCCGTTTATTTTCCTATTATCCCGAATAACCCTCTCCAATTTATCGTGCCTTTCCATAAGCTTCCATCATCTTTTTGTGAGAGAAAAAGACCAGTGTGTCTTTCCTTTCTTAATATATTAGTGTATATAAACATGAACATCATATTAAATTTAATAAAATAAGATATCTAGTAATAATATTAGTGCTAGGTCATATTTTATGTTAAAATAATTGTATAAGTATATGATATTGAAAATTTAGAGTTCCAATGTGGATTATTCCTTTGAGACTGACGTTGATTTCTTGTTTGGCATTTGTACAAAAATCGAGTATTGGGCGAGTACCAGGGTTATCAAAACTAGACAGAACCGGCAGGTTCAACCGGTTGAACTAGGAACCAGTGGGTGGAGCTGTCTGGGTCAGTTCCAAACCCACAAACAAGGGTTAATCAGGCAATAACCGGCGAACCGGTCTGGTTTTACACAACCGGCCGGTCAGCTCCTTTTATTAAAACCAACCAACCTCTATTGTCACCATTTTGTCAATTACATGTGAGAAAAAAAAGGCATAAATTTTTTTTCAATGTCATAGGAGCATGTAAACCATAACAATAAATTTTGAAATGAATATACCTTATGTACTTTTAGAATTTTAGAGAATAATGAATTTAAGACTTTAGATTTTGTTTTGCATTATCTATGTGAGACTGGTGTTGGTTCTTCATTGAGTATATAAATTTAGGTGCAGGTCAAATATCGGTGGACAAGTTCTTAGTTTATGTTGGCTAGTCCTACTTCAAAATTGACAACATACTCAAAGTTTCACTAAATATATGGTTTTGTAAAACAAATAACCCGGAACCAACATTAATTTCAAGATAGTACATCCACTTCATTAAAACCTAGCTAAATCTGGAGATTGTCATTTGATTAAAATTTTAGGTCGAGGCCAAATTCGAGTTTAACAACATTGGAGTGGTTTATCTAACCTTGAATCAGAAACTTAAATAACAAACAACATTATAGCAATATTCTAGTTACTTAAATATCACATTATGGTAGCATTAGTAATTAGCGTATGGTATCATGTATATATTCTCTTAAAATTGGGGTTGGTCTTCAATTTATAGATTTTACGACAAAAATAACTAGTTGAAATATGAGTAACCACAACTTTTGAAGTAAGAATGGTCAACACAAGGCTAATAACTTGTTTGACCCATAATCCACGTGAACATGATTTCTTTTTCAAATACCCAACTAAATACCAGCCTTTGTTTCACATAGATAACTTTAAACTGAACCCAAAATTGAAAATATCTTATTCTCAAAAAAATAGATTTTGGCATATAATATGAATTACTTGTTAAGTATTTGAAGAAGAGTATACACCGAGTTCGTGCGGAATAACAAAATCGAGAACGATCACACAACCAGGGAACACAGACTTACGTGGTTTGGTCAGAGTCTACTCGGAGAGACCTACTCACCGGGAGGGGTGAAATTTTTACTATTTCAGAGAAGAGGGTACAAGAGGAGCGCTCTCGAAAGAGACAGAGAAATACCCTAGAATAGGGTGGCGGCCGTCTCAATACAGAATACAGGATGATGTTAAAACTCTAACCAAGGTGCATATACTTATACATGTAGAATCATAACCGGATTCCTATTCGGATCTGAAATTTAGACCGTACCATACTGCAGGGGGCTTCGTCCTATTAATCTGGTTGGTGAAAATCCATTTAATTTTGGACCGGATCTACAAACGGATCAGCATAATTCTTTGAGGCACATAATATTACTAGTTTACATTATTCCTGGATATCCAATTCAATTACATTGATATTACATAGAAGTCTCTATACACTGTGGAATGTTGAGAGATAAAGGTGCAAATCACGTCCACCTTTCTCTCACAGAAGTTGAGAGAAAGATGCTACTAGAAGGTGGCTGGAATTTGGGAATGTAGAAGGGGGTTATCCAGAATATTAGGAAAAGGCAGGGAGGTTTGGCAAATATACTCAAAACAAAAATTATTCCTGATCAAGATCATCCAGGTCGAAAAGAAGAAAATAAAGGCCATCCAAGTTCCATATTTTTGGAGAATATCTCAAGCTCCAATTTCTAAATGCGGATTAACAATTGTGAGTTTGCAAAGATAGCAATCGCTCTCTACTCATCAGAAACGTAATTGATATTTGCACAAAGGGCTGAGCTTATCTGATAAGATGGGACAACTAGATGACATAAACAACACTGATTTCTCTGGAGAAAGAAAAAACCATGGCTGGTTTTGCAGCGACAACTGTTTCATGGTGAAACAAGCTAGAATAAGCATATTGTTCAATAAACTAAGCCATTCTATATTCACTCATGAGGAAGAAACCAAATAAATTGCATAACAGCTAACAAATGGACTGAACAGTAAGCAATTCACAAACCTCTTGTGGCAAAAGAATTTTTTTCCCTGAAACTGAGCGTTTTAACAACTAGCTTAAATTCGTTGCATAAGATTGCAGAAAGCCATTCAAGGCAAATAATGGTCTCCTAAAGAAGCTCACCAACTTGATCTTTTCTAGAGGAGATAACAATTAAAGTAGACCATCTTACTTTTACACCCTAGACGCATGTAATCATTACTCAACCTATCGGGGGAGCATCATTTCTTTCTAGGAACTAGGCAAAGGACATGATTGGGAATTCATTCCAGAACTCCAGATACGCCTCAAAAGAAGATTGTCCCCACGGACCCCATAGGTAGAGTGGCACAATAGCTTTCAATAGAGAGTTATACCGCTTTAACTTTGTATCATTACGACTGCCACCCGAAAACCCCGTCGATGTCCCCTCACCCCCACTCAAGTTGGCAGACAGCTCCGCATCTTGATCTCGCATCGGTTACCATCATATGCGAAACGGGTGTTTTTTTTTGTTGTCCCAAACAAAAATTTAAAATTGGCGTTGTGACAGTCTAGCGTATTCGCGATGTAGATCCATGGTATCGGCGACACAGCTAGGAGCACGACGTAGTGGTTAGCAGTAGTACAGTTTGTGACCGGTCATACGGCGGTAGGTGGAGTGGGTTTACCTGCTTCGTGCCGTTGGCGAAGGACTCGGAGAGGTTGCCGCGGCGGCGGGAGCTAGTTGACCCGATTCGCCTGGACAAAGACCCCTCGAACCGCTGAGAAAGCTGGTGTTGCTGGATCGCCATGGCAAGGGCCTGGCGGTGCAGTTTCTCCTCTTCAGCGGCCATCCTCCGGTGGGACATGGATTGCCGCTTGCTTCCAGGGGCCAAGGCGGCGCCACGGCCCCTGTGGTCCTTCTTCGGCATGCAGGTTGTAAGCGAGCCGCCCATCACTGTAGGTGCCCGGAACCACGGAGGCGCAAGGGCAGGACAGCAGCAGCAGCAGCAACAACTAATAGGCTGGTAGCAGACAAAAGCCGAGATCTTCGGGGTACCAACACGGGATTTTGTCCAAAACCGGGAAAGACAAGAGTTTAACGCCCCGACCCAGATCAGACTGCGACACGGAGACTGCGGAAATTCAGGAAAAATCCGGCCTTTTCTCAGGAAGGGCGACCACAGACTCAGAGGGAAAAGACGGTTGAGAGATCAGCATCCCAGGATTTCGGTGCGTGGGGATTAATAGAAGGTGGTGACGCACGGCTATTCAGTGAGGAACTCCAAGTTCCGATTCTTTTGAGGGGCGGAAGTGGTAGCGTACAGGCTTGAAGAAGGAGGTGGTCGACAGGAAGAGGGAAAAAGAGGCGCCTGTCGATTTCCAAATAAATGAACAAAGACGAGACTTCTACCACTGGCAACGGAATCGGAGGCCAAAGCAGTTGTGCTCTGGATTCCAAAGATGGAAGTCTTAAGACCGCACCGAAAAAATCAGTTACTCTAAGCTCTGGTATGCTCTGTTTCTTCTGGACTTTCCATTTTCCACACACAGGGATTGATGGAAGGAACTGCAGTCGGGGGCTCCAGTCTCGGGAGCAGGTGGCGTGGGCGTTGAGCGCTCCGGTTTTTATTCCCACACAATTTTTAAATTGCCCAACACTACGGACTCGGAGGAGGGGCCTGTCTGAAATCATTGGCTTTGTTTGATATAGGGCTTAAAAAAGGGCATCATAATAATGTTACCAGAGAGACGACTTCGCTGTCTTAAATCAGTATCGCGGGGTTTTAGGATAAAAAACACGCTCCCATCTTCGAAAACATCTCCTTTTTCAAATTTAAAAGTTTATGACACTCTTTTTCTTTGCACGATACCTTGAAATTGCAACTTGTGGGCCTGTGACCATATTCCTCACCCAAGCCCCAAGGATACAATTTCCAAACTCAATATTTGAATTACTGTAATCACATGCCTTTGGATTACTTAATATCAAGTTTATCGTTTTCATCTGTGAGGCATAGTTTGGTGTGGACAAATAAGGAAAGATATAAACTAATAGAAGATCTTATGGTTGTTTGGTCAAAGTACGAAATAATGTGCAAGTAAATAGGATTTTGGATTTGTCAGTTGGTAGAATGTGAAACAGAACGCAAGAATTCCATAAACAAATTCATCAAACTCCGATATGTAGGTTTAATGTAAGTCACGACATCATTTTCTAAATTTTTTAATTCTAAATATAGAAATTAAGTTTCATTGACTTCTATGTGATTGATTTCTTTTAAGTATGAACTTAGATATCTTACAAAATATGATGATTAGATAATAATAATAATAATAATAATAATAATAATAATAATAATAATAATAATAATAATGATGCAGTAATAAATATGAAATATAGCAATGTAAAGAAAGTATTATATTTGCAGATATCGGATATGGGTTCTTAGTCATAGTTGTTTCCCGGGTGGTGAATGGTTGTAGTGCTGATGTTGTTGTTTTTTTATAATTATGGTATGATGTATTTAGGGATGAGCATTGGGAAGTCATTCTAAATTTTGTTAAGTGCATGCCCAAAATCATATTATTAATAGGGTTGCAAGCCAGATTTTGATCCGGATAAAGTTTAAAAAACTTGACCCATATCTGGCATGTAATAGAGTCGGGTTTCGGGTCGAGTTCGGGCCGATCTGTATAATATAGTAAATGAAGATATTTCTAATATATATATATATATATATATATGAGAATTTATAGAACAATTTTAGAAGTGTGCATCAACATGTATATGCAATATATATATGTCTCATCTACAAAACTAACACGCTTAAAACTTATCATATAAAGATAGTGGATGAAAGAATATCATTTCATTAGCCATGTTTTAAAATCGTAATCATTTCTCAAAAGGTTGTACAATTATTAATTGAATTGTTGTAAATAACATTGAAGAGAAAAATCTGGATTTGTATTTGAATGAATGATCAACCAATATCACAATTAAGATGATTTGTGTAGCACAATTAATATGGGTAGTACGCAATCTCTAAGATTGTATCATATTGTAAATTATTGTGAATACATATATAAAATGAGTGTACATAACTTAGTTTTATTCCAGTATGTTGCTCTTTTAGTACTAGTACTATAACGTACAAAATGTGTTTTGGACCAAATGCAACTTTAAACTTCTGTAGTCAAATGTATCTTGCTATAACATGGATTTTCACATATATTTTTACAAGATATATTTAGATACAAATATTTTTTATAAGGATATATTAGAAAGATTCATGTCTTGTTTGCAAGTTTTGATTCAAGAATGTATACTCTCCATATGAAATCAATTTTGTATATTTTATGTTTTCAATAATCCATTGTTAGATAATTACTAAAGAAAGAGTGGGAAATGCAATAATAAAGGGATGACTAAAAGTAAAGAACAATTGGTGTTTAAATAGGGAATTATGTGGAAATTTCTAGAAAAGATAAGGTGAAGGCAACTAATAAGATTTGTTCGGCCTTATATTACACTCAATGAGAAAATACATTTAAAATAAATTTTGCTTGCCAAGATTGGGTGAGAAAAGAAGTTATTTGATGCCTTAATTAAAGCAAATAAACCAATTCTTAAGGGGCAAGAAAAAGGATAATTAACCTTTGTATATCGTCACCAAACTTTACTCATAGTGATATTTAATAATTAGAAGCTTTCTTTTAAAATTTGATGTCAATTGGATAAAGAATGTGGAAGTTATGGATTAACTTAGTTTTCCTAAAGTGAAAGCATTAATTGATTGATACATTTAAATGTCACATATAATCAAATTTGGAAAATAAGGGCCCAACCCCCTTTAATATTCGCACTATTTGATGACCATGCATCGAGGATCCAACAACTTCGGGGTTGCCATGTACCCCAAGTCAGGGAAGGAAGGAAGATCATGTACCACTGAGGCATTAACTCATTGTATATCCTTCTAGACTCCATCTCATCATGAAATAACCAAACCAATGAGTTCATCATGAAAATCCGAAGAGAAAACCCATTGATGGGAGGAAAAATCATGGTGTATGGACCAAAGAAGGGCCCTCGTTGGAAGCGCTCTCTCAGCTATAATCCTAAGCCCTAGATCTCACCCACACATCCTATAAAAACCCCACCCCGACTTCACCATGAAGACTAGAACTTGAATGGCAAGACTCTGTCCCATGAACCCCTCTCTCTCTCTTTCTCCTTCTCCAGAGAGCATCTTGTTGGATCTAAGATGATGGGCTCTAGAAGGGAGGTTGAATGGACCTAAAACACTTAAATTGAATTCATTAGAACTTCAAATTTCTTCAAGAGATAAGGTTGCAAATATGAAATTTGAGTACAACTAAACATACATAGCAAGGATGAGAGAGATTTGATAAGAAAAAGAATACAAGCTATGTATAGTGGTTTCAAACTCCAAACTAGGAAAGTGTACATCCACTACCTAGAGAGGCCAACCTCTAGGATTTTTCAACCATGTCTCACTCCTTACATTCCATTATAAGAGTTACAATATATGACCTTCCTTTTTTGGGATAAGGATACCCAACCTTCCTTTTGAGGACAAGGGAGCCAATAACCTCACAAAGGACTTATCCATCCATGACCAAGAGTCTTCTACCTCACCAAGGACTTACCCACTTTTTCAACGAGTCTTTTGCCTTCACCAAGGACATACCCACTCTTGCAACAAGTCTTCCGCCTTGAAGGAATTACCCACTCTTGCACCTTTGACTTCACCTTCACCAAGGAGAAGCTTTTACTAAGGGACTCCTTCCCTTCTTCTTCTTCTTCATCTCACTCCTTTCCTTCTTTTTCTTCATCTCCCTTAGCCAAGAGAGAGAACCTTCATCTTCATGGTAGAAAGAGAGAATGGGAGGTGGAGGAAGTGAGAGCCTCACAAGATATACACGTAGGACTATCTCTCTTACAAATCTCCTACTCACTCTAATGGATGTAGAAAGTGATTAAGCTTAAGAGTGGAAGGAGACTCTTGGAGGCACTCAACTATAATATAGGGACTTTCATAGTGCTTTTCCTCCTATTTATAGTTGAGAATACCTCCTAGCCAGTCGAAGCACTTAAGGATGAATTCTAGTCGTTTGGGTTGTTACGGCATATATATTTTTTATTTTTGCAACACTCAACGGTTAGAAACACTTCTTTTGCACATTTTGTACAACGCGGTCATTCGAGTTTCAATAATGGTAACTCGACCGATGGCTCTATGTGACAAATCAATTTTGAGTTTTTCATCGAGTTTATCCTGAATGAAACTCGATCAATAACCTAAAATTGATTTACTTGTGCAGGGGTGTCGGTCAAGCTTGTCATGGGGAAATTCGACCAACCTTAGTAGTTACCAAGATCCATCAAGGGTGTCGGTCAAGTTTATCCTAGATGAAACTTGACTGACAAAAGTCTTTGTGATGAACTTTGGAAAGTGCCATAAAAGTACTTAAATATTCGATTCAAGTGCTCTTTATTTTTTCTAAGCTTAATTACAAGTAATTTACAACAAGATTCTAATAGATTTGAGGGCCTTCCTACAAAAGTGCACTTGCATTGATTTTGACTTGTCTTTCTCCAAGTTAGGATGCACAAGTTAGGGCATTTGGAGTATGTCTATACCTAATCTGAAATCACTCAAGTAGAAGCATTAGACACAAATAAGTGGAATGGTTCATCATGATCAAAACGAGGGTTTAGTCAATTAGACTTTGAGTCAACATTCTCCCCATTTTGAAGATGACAAACCATTCCATAAATGTATTGAAAGCATTTAAGTAAAATATACCTTTGGAGAAACCTAGAGGTTTCCATGGAATGGAGTTCGTATGCTCTCCCTCAATTGATGCTAATGGAGCTCTTATACTCCCCCTCAATTGATGATAATTCTCATGCATGGTTAGCATTCATAACGTTAATAGAACTATGTATTCTTCTCATATATGTCTTCTACATATATATGTTCTCCCCTTTACATAAAACATGTCTTCTCTCTCTTTGTCATTTCAAAAAGTGATGGGGTTGAAGAACTAAAACACAACTTGTTAGTAAAAGGAGATACCAAATGATAGAATGGAGAGTAGAAGGGCAAAAACTAGGGGCTTGTCCAAGCAGACTATATAAGAAAAACAAGACATGTATTTGAAAACCCTAGATGTAATTCTAGCATTCATCAAGACAAGGCTATGCAAGTAAGTAACTCATGATAGAAAATATGCAAGTCAAGGAACAATCTTGAGTATGTATGAAAACAAGATACAATCATATCATATAGTTGAATAATGAACAAGACTGAAACCACATGTATATGTACTACTAGTAGATGATATCACAATCTATCACAACTAGTAGGATTAAGATAATAGAAAAAGATGCACAAGTTAAAGAACAAGCTATGATTAGATATAGAGGAATATCCAAATAAATAGATAGGCTATTTTAGAAGCATATAAGGACATTACTCACTAGAAAATATGCACCATTACCAAAAAATGATTACCATTAAGATCCCCACGTTACATTAAAAGATATAATACTAGATAGATGTAGCAAGTTAGAGCACAACGAAAGCAATTTAGATCACAACTAAGAGATTCAAAGATACCATAATCAAAACATGCATAACAACTCAAGACAAGTAATTGCAAGATATAGAGCTACTGTAAAGAAGTGAAATAAATCAACCTCTCTACTAATAACAATGGTAAACAAAACTCATTTGGGATAGCAGCGGAAGATAAAATTTTGACTATATTTAATTTAAATAAAGTATACATAAATTTTTTCCCCAATATGGGTGTACATGCTTTATACAAAAAGAGGATCTAAGTAGAGAGAAGTCTAGACTACTCCACTTTTGTCTCCAAGCAACATATCCATCAGCTAAGTCCAAGACAAGCTAAAATCTTCAAGTCTTATTCATCACCTTGCTCCACATCTGGGTGGTTGGGAAAACACCCAGCAAGAGGGAAGAAAAAAAACAAGTATGTGTTACAAAAATTGTGGGCTCCGATCTCCAAACTTTGAATTAATCCCGATTTAAACATGTGCGGAAGCAATCGTTAAATAGCGGAAGAC
This sequence comes from Alisma plantago-aquatica, assembly GCA_963693085.1. Taxonomy (NCBI): domain Eukaryota; kingdom Viridiplantae; phylum Streptophyta; class Magnoliopsida; order Alismatales; family Alismataceae; genus Alisma; species Alisma plantago-aquatica. The sequence goes on from OY856414.1 coordinate 290,594,099, forward strand.
AAAAATCACGGGAAATTAAAACTTTTCGAGACAAGAGCTTGAAACCACAAACCTTTTCCATAGAAAAAGGATTTAACTGTTTACATCACTGACAATTACTTCTTGAGTAATTATATACAACATGATACAAAACTTCTCAAGAGTTCATACTCAAAACACTCCAGGACCTGAGAGTACAGAGGACACATAGGACTTGACTCTAAACTACACCATGAAGCAGGCTAGATCTCCACCTGAGATATTTACTGCTCCTGATGCTGCTGTTGCTGGGATTGGTCACCTGAGTTCTTATTCCTCCGTCTTCGACGACCACCTAAAAAGTAGAAGTCTACGGGGTGAGACAATTATACATAATTGCCCCAGCGAGAGTTATAACTCTCCACTAGAAGCTTTATAAACAAAGCAGAGAATAACTAAAGCAATTAAAGCCTTCAAGATATTCACTAGCAGTTCTGATAATAAGCAAGAGTTCGATCAATATCAAAATATGAGAACATCTATACTACTCAAGGTAACATCAATCAAATAACTCGTAGATAACTCTTAACAGATATACTACGCTGTTGATTATGTTTTCAAACATTATTATGCCCTGTGGAGATGAGGCATACCACTCATACTCCAACTGATCGCTAAGAAGTCACATCAGTATCATACATAGGTCATTAAAAGAGCCGGATTCTTATGACCTCATCTTCCTCAGTCAGTTAGAGGATTGATTGTTTGACATCTGGCGGGATGTCTTTATAATAGCTCACCAGGGTACTCTGGTCCTTCGCTATTTTTAGAGTTACAGTGGCATTCTGTACTCTCTTCGCTATCGGAAGATTTCTTGTTTATCTTTCACCGATACGGTATTTGTGTCTTTAAGGGAGTGTAGAGATACATCTCACCTTTAGGACTTTATGGTGGGGTCTGATGGACTACTAGAATCTACATCATCCTCTCACCCGTTCTTTTATAGTGAAGGTATGACGGACTACAAGAATCTACATCAAATACCTACACTAGGATGTAAGGTTCTACACATCCATGTACCCCACATACTCAAAAGTATGTGATCCAGGAGTTCCCTTAGGAAAACCTGTTTCACCATCATTTAGACTCTGACAATGATGGATCTATGATCAGGGCTCCACATTTCACTTGATTAGTTAGGTACATTCAGTATTCTTATCATCATACAATAACACAACTATATATGAGAATACTAAAATGTAGCAGGCCTAACTTATCACAATCATTGGTTAATTCATCTCAAGTCATCTGTCAAGCATGACCTTGATAACATTTATGGCTCTTACAGTCCATAAATCACAAAAGATGTCACTTAACAGTGCATCAAGATGATTCATCATTCATAAAGCTTAAGACATGCTTTCAATGAATGTAACATGGTATTCCATACCTGGGTGTGACCATCATCTCATAATAACCTGCATGGTTAATTTAACAGATAATAGTAAACAATTCAACAATTAGGGTTTACTATTCATCTTTCATGTCATCACCCTAAAATTAGGGTTTACTATTCACACCATGGTGAATTGTACTCATTACATCATCATGTAAGAGAAACATCATCATTAAGACTCTTAATTAAGATTAAGATCCATTAGATATCATAATTAGAGCTTCCATGACCTCACATAGGTCCCTAATCATGCACATTCATGTGTATTTGAAGTATCTCACTAGAGTTTCCTCCTAAAAAGGGTACTTTCTCTCTTTAGGATACTTTCTCTCTCTAGAAATACTTCCTCTCTCCTCTCACTAGTAGATGGTGACAACACCACTCTAGATCAGGTTGAGATAAGTCTCCATTGACTAACATGAACCAAAACATCAACATCATGTGATTAGGGTTTGATTAGAATAAGGTTTTACCCCTTTAGACCCCTCAAGGGTATTTTAGTAATTTGCCACATGATTACCATCATGGGTTAACTCACTAATCACATAGTCCCTTAATGACCTAGGTTACCATTAGGGTTTAGATTGAATCATCATTGAACTAATTACATCATCAAATGGTTAAGTACAAACCATCACCAATCTCCAAACGGTTTCAACCTTTAAACAGTTTCAACCACCCAAACGGTCTTGAGAACGTTTGACCCCAAACGGTCTTGAGACCGTTTGGAGGTGAAGACCGTTTGGAAGGGTTGACTTCCAAACCGTTTGGAGCTTAAATCGGTTTGAGGTCGTTTGGACCAATCGACCTTGAGGTCGTTTGAGCCCAAACGGTCTTGAGGTCGTTTGAGCCCAAACGGTCTTGAGACCGTTTGGCCCCAAATGGTCTTGAGACCGTTTGGTCTCAAACGGTCTTGAGACCGTTTGGATCCAAACGGTCTTGAGACCGTTTTGTCCAAATGGGCTCAAACCGTTTGGACCTCCAAAGGGGTTCAAAAGTCACCAATGTTCATGGATATGTGTGTTGAAGCCCTCATTTGATCAAAGCTATGCTAACCACTTATAAATTGAGTTAATTAGGGTTAGCCTTAGTCACTTAATCATCAAATTGACCCTCAATTGTAAGCCAATTAGGGTTCAATCGTTCTCAATTAGGGTTTCAAGTTGATTGGTCATCAATGTTCAACAATGTGAATCAATTCAAGGTTGAACCTATCAATTGACCTTCAATTGGGCTCAAACTTGGCCCAAACGGTCTTGAGGTCGTTTGGACATCATCCAAATGGTCTTGAGACCGTTTGCCCAAAGTTTGACCAAAATCCAAGTCGTTTTGACTAAGGTTGAAGTCCAATTAGGTCAAAATCAGCAATTTTCAACAATTCATCAATTCCCTACAATTGGACCCTCAAACCATTAGATTAACTCAACCCTAGACCTTCAAACGGTCTTGGGTTGTGCCCAAACGGTCTTAGGACCGTTTGGAGGAATCCCCAAATGGTCTTGAGACCGTTTGGGTCCTTCAACCCAAAACTCAACAAGATCTATGTTCCAAATCAGCACTTTTTCACCCGATTAGGGTTTCATGTTGAAGTGGCTTCAACTCCCAAATGGTTAAGAATTAGACTTTGATTCTTTGCAGAGATGAAATTCAATATATTAGGAACAGACCATCAAACGGTCGTCCCTTGGTCAACTCTTTCAAATGGTCTTGAGACCGTTTCAATCCAAACGGTCTTGCAAGACCGTTTGTGAGCAAATGGTTTGAAACCGTTTGAACCCAAACGGTTTGCAACCGTTTGGACCAAAAAGGGTCCAAGGTCGTTTGAAAAAGTAACATAGGGAATCACGCTCCTCATCTTCAACCTCTTGCAAGGTCGGTTTCTCCACTGATTTGCTTGCAAACGTGCAAGGAAGAAGGGAGGTAGAAGGAGAATTTACCAAGCAAATTGCAATAATTGAGCATACATATAAAGCATAAGTTTAGAGTTATAAAACCCGCCTAAAGGTTGATCTTAGAGCTCCAAGCCTTCAAGCTCCAAGATTTAATGGCTTCCTTGAGCTTCCACAACTTGGTCAGAGGTGAATTCTCCAAGGAAACGTTGCTTTGGTCGGCTAGAACAAGAAGACTAAGTAAGCTAACCATAAAACCAACCTTAGAAAGTGAATTCCTCCATGAATTCGAGCTAGAAGGTGGGGTTCTCTTACCTAGAACAGGTTGGTCGTCCCCCCCGAGCTCCAGAGCTGTCCTTGGTCGTTTGAGCAAGAAAGGAAGAGAAGTGAAGGAAAGAAAATTCGTTCACTTAATTGCAAGGGAAAAGGGCTTATATACTTTAGCCTCTTTTACACTCTAAGGACCTCACAAGATTGGAAATCACATCTAGGCCCCTCCTTGCTCAAAGGCACGTCCAAACTCATCTATCCTTGTACAAATCTCATAAAATCTCAAGATCTAAGGGTAAAGGAATCCAACCTTCAACTAGGGTACATACATGAAAGGGTTTTATACCCATTTTAGGTGATTTCTATCACAAGGATCATTTTTCTCATCTGATTATTAAATGATGTATCCCTTTCATCATTTCTACTCTAAATGATGACAAGAGTCATAAAAGATGTTCTAGATGGTGAAAATTACAAGTTGGACCCCTCAATTTGGGTAAATTGCATTTTACCCCAAATTAGGGTTTCTAAGCATGGGGATTGCTTCCACAGCTGCACCTTGGTGCTCAAGCTTGGGAAATCCCTCAAACTTCATCATAGACATCTTCATGATGTCTCAACATCAAAGGAACATCTTATCTTGTGAATTTTGCAAGTTTAACCCTTAAACTGGGTAATTTGCACATAATTCCCTGCATACAACACAATGCTACAACTTTATACAGAAAGGAGCAAAATTGAAAGTAAATGTTCCTGAGGAACTTAATTACATGCCAGGGAGTGTTCACAAGTATATTAATTACATATTTAGGCAAAACTTCCAGGGTTAGGTCATAACCCAGGTCAGGGGTGTTACAAATTCTTTACCCCTTCAAAAGGATTTCATCCCCGAAATCGATAAAGCATATTATAAGAAAAGAGCAGGATATTTTCTTCTCATTTCATCTTCTAGTTCCCAAGTGGCTTCTTCAACACCACGATGGTTCCAGAGAACTTTTACAAGGCTTATATCCTTCTTCTTTAACTTTTTAGTTCTGTTATCGAGGATTGACACTGGTCCCTCCTCATACGTTATATCTTCATTCAATTCTACCTCCATAGGTTGTAGAACTGACTCGGTATCTGGATGACATTTTCTCAGCATGGAAATGTGAAACACAGGGTGCAGCTTCTGCAACTCCAGAGGTAACTCTAGTCTATAGGCCACCTTTCCAACTTTTTCAACAATTGGATAAGGTCCCATAAATCTAGGAGCTAACTTTCCTTTCTTCCCAAAACGAAGGACTCCTTTCCAAGGTGAGACCTTGAGATACACTCTGTCTCCATCCTGGAATTCTAGGGGTCTACGACGTTTATCGGCATATGATTTCTGTCTATCTTGTGCAGTCTTAAGCTGTTGTTGTATTACTTTAATCTTTTCTGTAGTTTGCTGCACAAGATCAGGGCCTAACAACTGGTGCTCACCAGTTTCATACCAACACAAGGGTGATCTACAACGTCTACCATATAAGGCTTCATATGGTGCCATATCAATGCTATGTTGATAGCTATTGTTATAGGCAAACTCTATCAAGCTTAGATGTAGATCCCAACTCCCGGTAAACTGGAGAACACATGCTCTCAACAGATCTTCTAAGGTCTGTATAGTCCTTTCTGACTGTCCATCAGTCTGAGGATGAAAGGCTGTACTAAACCTTAGCTTGGTGCCTAGGGATCTGTGTAACTGTTCCCAAAAGCGACTTGTAAACTGGGGACCTCTGTCAGAAACTATAGTGACAGGAACTCCGTGCAAACGCACTATCTCTTGGACATATATCTGGGATAACCTTTCAGCAGTATAGGTTGTTTTGACAGGTAAGAAATGCGCTGTCTTTGTCAACCTATCAACAACTACCCAAATGGAATCATGTCCTTTGTTTGTCCTGGGTAGGCCAACAACAAAGTCCATGGTCACATGGTCCCACTTCTACTGTGGTATGGGTAAGGGTTGCATTGTCCCTGCAGGTTTCTGGTGTTCAGCCTTGACCTGTTGACATACAGGACACCTCAGAACAAACTCAGCTACATCCTTCTTCATCCCAGGCCACCAATACATATCCTTCAAGTTTCGATACATCTTGGTGCTCCCTGGATGCATATCATACATTGAAGAATGAGCTTCTTCCAGGACTAATTTCCTTAGGTTATCCACATCTGGCACTATCATCCTCCCATGATAGCATGCCACCTGGTCATCTGACTCATGAAAACCTTCTCGCTTCTCATCACCCAACTCAGATCTAATCTGTTGTACAAAAGCATCTACTTGTTGTGCCTCCTTTATCTGTTCTCTTAAGGTAGGTTTAATCTGCATCTCAGCTAACAAACCAGCTAACAATGATGCCTTCAACTGCACATTGTCATGCCTTAAAGAAATAAGCATATCTCTTCTAGAGCATACTAAGGAACTTAGTTGTGCTCTATCCATGGTTGATGTTGCTGATTTCCTACTCAAGGCATCTGCAACCACATTGGCCTTGCCCAGATGGTAATCAATCATACAATCGTAGTCCTTGATTAACTCCATCCAGCGACGTTGCCTCATATTAAGCTCATGCTGAGTGAAGATGTACTTAAGGTTCTTGTGGTCTGTGAAAATCTGGAAAGTTTCTCCATAAAGATAATGTCTCCAGATTTTCAAAGCATGTACCACAGCAGCTAACTCTAGATCGTGTGTCGGATAATTCTCCTCGTGTTTCTTAAGCTGTCGGGAAGCAAAAGAAATCACTTGTTTATCCTGCATCAACACACATCCAAGTCCATTCTTGGAGGCATCACAAAAGATTATATATTCCTTTCCTTGCTCAGGTAACACAAGCACAGGTGCACTTGTCAACCTCTCCTTCAACAGCTGAAAAGACTGTTGACACTTATCACTCCAAGCAAAAGGAACATCCTTCCGGGTTAACTTGGTTAAAGGTAAGGCTATAGAACTAAAATTCTTAATAAACCTTCGATAATAACCAGCTAACCCCAAGAAACTTATAATCTCCGTCGGTGTCTTCGGTTGTTCCCACTGCAGAACAGATTCTACCTTTGCAGGGTCAACACGAATTCCCGAGGCAGATACCACATGTCCAAGGAAAGACACTTCAGATAACCAAAACTCGCACTTGCTAAACTTAGCGTATAGCTTATTCTCTCTTAGCAAGGTCAAAGTCTGGCAAAGGTGTTGCTCATGCTGCTGAGCATCCTTACTATAAATCAGTATGTCATCTATGAAGACGACAACACACTGATCAAGGAAAGGTCGAAAGACTCTATTCATGAGTTCCATGAATGCAGCCGGTGCATTGGTTAGTCCAAACGACATAACCATGAACTCATAGTGACCATATCTTGTCCTAAAGGCAGACTTAGATATGTCACTGTCCTTAATGCGGAGTTGATGATATCCAGACCTTAAGTCTATCTTAGAGAAGACTGTTGCACCACGCAACTGGTCGAAAAGATCATCAATCCTAGGCAAAGGATACTTATTCTTTATCGTTACTTTATTGAGTTGTCTATAATCAATGCACAACCGCATCGATCCATCTTTCTTTTTAACAAACAAAACCGGAGCACCCCAAGGTGAGGTACTCGGTCGGATGAAACCCTTTTCAAGTAACTCTTGAAGCTGTTTCTTGAGTTCTGTCATCTCAGCAGGCGCCATCCTATACGGAGTCTGGGCTATGGGTTTCGTATCTGGGACCAAATTGATCTCAAAATCAATTTCCCGGGGTGGTGGTATACCAGGAAGTTCTTCGGGAAACACATCCTCGAATTCCCTAACTATCAGAACTTCAGCAGGGTTGGATCTCTCATTGGTAACATCTACCACATGGGCTAAGAATGCGTAGCATCCTTGCCTCATCAACTTATCAGCAACCATAGTTGATACAAGACAGGTGGGCAGAATCTTTCTTTCACCTTGAAAGATCCATGTGTTGCTTTCATCAGCAAACACTGCCAACTTGGACTCACAATCCAAGACAACTCGATACCTTTCCAAGGTATCCATCCCTAGGATTATATCAAATCCTTGCATATCAAGTGGTATAAGATCCACTTGAATGCGATACTTAGAAAAGAAAAGTACGCAGGGAGAGCATACTTCTTGCAGAACATCAGACCCACTCAACGGAGTCTCCAACAACAACTTATCTGCCCTATGACTAATTGTCATATTGCAGTTACGAATCACTCTTCAAGTGATGAAAGAGTGCGTAGCACCCGGGTCAATCAGAACAGATACTACACAAGATTTAGACCTATCACAATATAAAAGTTCCATCTGACCTGTCACCACTTGTGGATTGACCACTGCCTCTGGTGGGTTCATGGCATAGAACCTCGCTGTAGCCTGTTGTTGAGGTGGTGCTGATGATCCAGCTTGAGACGCTTGTCCACGTCCTCGAGCTGCTCCTTGATGTTGTCTATTCTGAGATCCCTGTTGATTCTGTCTCGGGGTTTGTTGTGTCACACTGACAGCCCTAGAACGGCAATCCTTCATCAAGTGTCCCACCTTACCACAGTTGTAGCAACTCTTCTCCTGTTGCTGTGGTCTGGGTGGTCCAGTAACTGACACAGATGCAGAACTGTGCGTCCCTTGAAGCGGTTGACTTCGTCCTCTACCTCTGCTTGGTGTCCATTGAGTTTGAAAACTCGATCTGGGTGGTGGAGGGTTAGGTGCAGAGAATCTAGGTTTCTTGGAATCCCTAGATGAAGAACCCTGGAACTGTGGATATCTTTTATGGGTTTGTCTTTTCTCAACCACAGATCTCTCTATCCTTCGGACTGACTCAACGAAGGTAGAGAATCTCTCTCGGTTCTCTAAGGCAGACACTGGGGTAGACATGTCAGCATTCAACCCCTTCTCAAATCTCCTAATTCTTTCTTCTTCTGTGGCAGCCATGTGCGGACAAAACCGCAACAGCTCCATGAACTTAGCTTCGTACTCGCTAATGTTCATCATACCCTGTCTCAGTCTCTCAAACTGAGAAATCTTCTCGTCTAGGAAGGTCTTTGGGAAATACCTTTGAACTAATTCCCGCCGAAAGTCTTCCCACGAGATCTCTATTCTAGGTCTCTTCTGCTCTTCCATGGTCCACCAGTGACCAGCACTTCCTTTGAGAAGATAGACAGCATGTCTAACCTTCTCAGCTTCAGGGATGTTGAGGATCCTGAAAACCTTCTCCAGCTCTGTCAACCACAGATCAGCATCTGCGGGGTCAGCAGTCCCATGGTACTCGGTAGCTCCGACACGACGTAGTCGCTCGAACGTCTTCTCGATACCTTGCCCCTCTGGTTGGACAGGTGCCCTAGGTGTAGGCATAGGCAACCTGTCGGTTATATGTGTCACGACAGTCATGAACTGCCAAAACATTGTCTGGACTGCCGGGTTACCCATGTCAGCTGGGTCAAACTGGGGTGGCTCCCCAGGTTGTTCTGGTACAGGCTGTTCCACCCCTGGTACTCCTGCACCGCCTTGAGGTGCACTGGCACTACTTTCTTCCACATACTCATCATGTGGCTCTGACATTCTTATGTATCTTCTTCTCCTGAGGAGCATAAGATTCTATTAGATGAGGAAGGAATGCTAAAGATAGACTCGACTTCCTAAGTCCTATGCCTCTGTAGACTTGGCGAACCTAGAGCTCTGATACCACTTAATTGTGGGCTCCGATCTCCAAACTTCGAATTAATCCCGATTTAAACATGTGTGGAAGCAATCGTTAAACAGCGGAAGACAAAAATCATGGGAAATTAAAACTTTTCGAGACAAGAGCTTGAAACCACAAACCTTTTCCATAGAAAAATGATTTAACTGTTTACATCACTGACAATTACTTCTTGAGTAATTATATACAACATGATACAAAACTTCTCAAGAGTTCATACTCAAAACACTCCAGGACCTGAGAGTACAGAGGACACATAGGACTTGACTCTAAACTACACCATGAAGCAGGCTAGATCTCCACCTGAGATATTTACTGCTCCTGATGCTGCTGTTGCTGGGATTGGTCACCTGAGTTCTTATTCCTCCGTCTTCGACGACCACCTAAAAAGTAGAAGTCTACGGGGTGAGACAATTATACATAATTGCCCCAGCGAGAGTTATAACTCTCCACTAGAAGCTTTATAAACAAAGTAGGGAATAACTAAAGCAATTAAAGCCTTCAAGATATTCACTAGCAGTTCTGATAATAAGCAAGAGTTCGATCAATATCAAAATATGAGAACATCTATACTACTCAAGGTAACATCAATCAAATAACTCGTAGATAACTCTTAACAGATATACTACGTTGTTGATTATGTTTTCAAACATTATTATGCCCTGTGGAGATGAGGCATACCACTCATACTCCAACTGATCGCTAAGAAGTCACATCAGTATCATACATAGGTCATTAAAAGAGTCGGATTCTTATGACCTCATCTTCCTCAGTCAGTTAGAGGATTGATTGTTTGACATCTGGCGGGATGTCTTTATAATAGCTCACCAGGGTACTCTGGTCCTTTGCTATTTTTAGAGTTACAGTGGCATTCTGTACTCTCTTCGCTATCGGAAGATTTCTTGTTTATCTTTCACCGATACGGTATTTGTGTCTTTAAGGGAGTGTAGAGATACATCTCACCTTTAGGACTTTATGGTGGGGTCTGATGGACTACTAGAATCTACATCATCCTCTCAACCGTTCTTTTATAGTGAAGGTATGACGGACTACAAGAATCTACATCAAATACCTACACTAGGATGTAAGGTTCTACACATCCATGTACCCCACATACTCAAAAGTATGTGATCCAGGAGTTCCCTTAGGAAAACCTGTTTCACCATCATTTAGACTCTGACAATGATGGATCTATGATCAGGGCTCTACATTTCACTTGATTAGTTAGGTACATTAAGTATTCTTATCATCATACAATAACACAGCTATATATGAGAATACTAAAATGTAGCAGGCCTAACTTATCACAATCATTGGTTAATTCATCTCAAGTCATCTGTCAAGCATGACCTTGATAACATTTATGGCTCTTACAGTCCATAAATCACAAAAGATGTCACTTAACAGTGCATCAAGATGATTCATCATTCATAAAGCTTAAGACATGCTTTCAATGAATGTAACATGGTATTCCATACCTGGGTGTGACCATCATCTCATAATAACCTGCATGGTTAATTTAACAGATAATAGTAAACAATTCAACAATTAGGGTTTACTATTCATCTTTCATGTCATCACCCTAAAATTAGGGTTTACTATTCACACCATGGTGAATTGTACTCATTACATCATCATGTAAGAGAAACATCATCATTAAGACTCTTAATTAAGATTAAGATCCATTAGATATCATAATTAGAGTTTCCATGACCTCACATAGGTCCCTAATCATGCACATTCATGTGTATTTGAAGTATCTCACTAGAGTTTCCTCCTAAAAAGGGTACTTTCTCTCTTTAGGATACTTTCTCTCTCTAGAAATACTTCCTCTCTCCTCTCACTAGTAGATGGTGACAACACCACTCTAGATCAGGTTGAGATAAGTCTCCATTGACTAACATGAACCAAAACATCAACATCATGTGATTAGGGTTTGATTAGAATAAGGTTTTACCCCTTTAGACCCCTCAAGGGTATTTTGGTAATTTGCCACATGATTACCATCATGGGTTAACTCACTAATCACATAGTCCCTTAATGACCTAGGTTACCATTAGGGTTTAGATTGAATCATCATTGAACTAATTACATCATCAAATGGTTAAGTACAAACCATCACCAATCTCCAAACGGTTTCAACCTTTAAACGGTTTCAACCACCCAAACGGTCCAAACGGTCTTGAGACCATTTGGAGGTGAAGACCGTTTGGAAGGGTTGACTTCCAAACCGTTTGGAGCTTAAATCGGTTTGAGGTCGTTTGGACCAATCGACCTTGAGGTCGTTTGAGCCCAAACGGTCTTGAGGTCGTTTGAGCCCAAACGGTCTTGAGACCGTTTGGCCCCAAACGTTCTGGAGACCGTTTGGTCTCAAACGGTCTTGATACCGTTTGGATCCAAACGGTCTTGAGACCGATTGGTCCAAATGGGCTCAAACCGTTTGGACCTCCAAAGGGGTTCAAAAGTCACCAATGTTCATGGATATGTGTGTTGAAGCCCTCATTTGATCAAAGCTATGCTAACCACTTATAAATTGAGTCAATTAGGGTTAGACTTAGTCACTTAATCATCAAATTGACCCTCAATTGTAAGCCAATTAGGGTTCAATCGTTCTCAATTAGGGTTTCAAGTTGATTGGTCATCAATGTTCAACAATGTGAATCAATTCAAGGTTGAACCTATCAATTGACCTTCAATTGGGCTCAAACTTGGCCCAAACGGTCTTGAGGTCGTTTGGACATCATCCAAACGGTCTTGAGACCGTTTGCCCAAAGTTTGACCAAAATCCAAGTCGTTTTGACTAAGGTTGAAGTCCAATTAGGTCAAAATCAGCAATTTTCAACAATTCATCAATTCCCTACAATTGGACCCTCAAACCATTAGATTAACTCAACCCTAGACCTTCAAACGGTCTTGGGTTGTGCCCAAACGGTCTTAGGACCGTTTGGAGGAATCCCCAAATGGTCTTGAGACCGTTTGGGTCCTTCAACCCAAAACTCAACAAGATCTATGTTCCAAATCAGCACTTTTTCACCTGATTAGGGTTTCATGTTGAAGTGGCTTCAACTCCCAAATGGTTAAGAATTAGACTTTGATTCTTTGCAGAGATGAAATTCAATATATTAGGAACAGACCCTCAAACGGTCGTCCCTTGGTCAACTCTTTCAAACGGTCTTGAGACCGTTTCAATCCAAACGGTCTTGCAAGACCGTTTGTGAGCAAACGGTTTGAAACCGTTTGAACCCAAACGGTTTGCAACCGTTTGGACCAAAAAGGGTCCAAGGTCGTTTGAAAAAGTAACATAGGGAATCACGCCCCTCATCTTCAACCTCTTGCAAGGTCGGTTTCTCCACTGATTTGCTTGCAAACGTGCAAGGAAGAAGGGAGGTAGAAGGAGAATTTACCAAGCAAATTGCAATAATTGAGCATACATATAAAGCATAAGTTTAGAGTTATAAAACCCGCCTAAAGGTTGATCTTAGAGCTCCAAGCCTTCAAGCTCCAAGCTTTAATGGCGTCCTTGAGCTTCCACAACTTGGTCAGAGGTGAATTCTCCAAGGAAACGTTGCTTTGGTCGGCTAGAACAAGAAGACTAAGTAAGCTAACCATAAAACCAACCTTAGAAAGTGAATTCCTCCATGAATTCGAGCTAGAAGGTGGGGTTCTCTTACCTAGAACAGGTTGGTCGTCCCCCCCCTGAGCTCCAGAGCTGTCCTTGGTCGTTTGAGCAAGAAAGGAAGAGAAGTGAAGGAAAGAAAATTCGTTCACTTAATTGCAAGGGAAAAGGGCTTATATACTTTAGCCTCTTTTACACTCTAAGGACCTCACAAGATTGGAAATCACATCTAGGCCCCTCCTTGCTAAAAGGCACGTCCAAACTCATCTATCCTTGTACAAATCTCATAAAATCTCAAGATCTAAGGGTAAAGGAATCCAACCTTCAACTAGGGTACATACATGAAAGGGTTTTATACCCATTTTAGGTGATTTCTATCACAAGGATCATTTTTCTCATCTGATTATTAAATGATGTATCCCTTTCATCATTTCTACTCTAAATGATGACAAGAGTCATAAAAGATGTTCTAGATGGTGAAAATTACAAGTTGGACCCATCAATTTGGGTAAATTGCATTTTACCCCAAATTAGGGTTTCTAAGCATGGGGATTGCTTCCACAGCTGCACCTTGGTGCTCAAGCTTGGGAAATCCCTCAAACTTCATCATAGACATCTTCAGGATGTCTCAACATCAAAGGAACATCTTATCTTGTGAATTTTGCAAGTTTAACCCTTAAACTGGGTAATTTGCACATAAGTCCCTGCATACAACACAATGCTACAACTTTATACAAAAAGGAGCAAAATTGAAAGTAAATGTTCCTGAGGAACTTAATTACATGCCAGGGAGTGTTCACAAGTATATTAATTACATATTTAGGCAAAACTTCCAGGGTTAGGTCATAACCCAGGTCAGGGGTGTTACAAAAATATTCTAATGTAACAAGATAAGCAAAGAAAATATAAACATGATAGGTGTGTCAACACATCCCATTATCATAAAGATAACGAGGAGTTACGCGAAAATGTGCGGAAATCACCATAACCACAGATTATGGAAATACGGGTTAATTAAAACCAATTGCAGAAAACATATAAACTGTGAAACTATTACTTTCCAGTCCTCATCCTGCACAGAAACATGTCATATATATACATACACAGAATCTGATACGTGTTCACAGCTTACTAAAACAGTTGTTCATTCATCGCATGGGTTCATCACCTGTTCATATACACGGAGGCCCACATCCGGCCAACAGCAGGATATACAAAACATTATCGATCGTTCATCGTGAATCAATGTCAAAACACTGCCAAGGACCTGAGAGTACATGGATGACTCTAGACTCTACTACCAAACAACCAAAACAACAGCATATCCATCGCTTGCCTTCTACTGCTCTTCAGGCTGCTCGGCCGCAACACCACGACCACGACCACGTCTACCTCGACCACCTGAAAACCAGCAGAGTGAGACAATTGAACAATTGTCCCAGCGGGAAACATAACTTTCCACCGCAACTACAGAACCTCAGGGGCTTAAGCTATAACAACAGGTAATTAAAAGCAGGTAAAACAAGAGCAGTCTATATATGTATATATTTATAGCAAAGCTATTCTTACCGACAAGCTCACCAGCTGTACACAAACATATAACCAGATGTCTCTCAATGAAACATGATTGACAAGATATATCACTATGTAACATGATTATTAGAACAAGATTGCCATATAACCTGAAAGGTACAACAGAGATATTTACACAAACAAGGCCTCAACCAATGTTTCGTGTTTGATATAATCAATGAATACTAAATGGCTGTATTACGTGTTATTATGCCCCGAGGATTTGAATCGTACCATTCAAATCCAACCTCTGGCTGCGAAGCCCAAGACTGGTGCCATACAAGGTCAATGGAAGAGCCGGACTCCACAAACTCCCACCTCGTGGTCAGTACACGAGTAAAACATAAGCATGACCGTAGTCACATGCTGTAGTGGTCTAAGACACTGGGTCAGCTCCATAGGCTACCCTCACTCTAGCCCGCCTTGGTACAGGTCTCGGCGCTAGTACAACTGAGCCACGGGCCTGATCACCGTACTCTGAGCCATGAACGCATTCATGCTCTATATATCACATATCTTGAGCCATGGGCCTGTTCACCATGCTCTATATACATACTTGAGTCTGTAACCGAAGTTACACTCTTACCTCCTTATTTTCATGCTAGGAGCAACCTACACATATTCAACAATATGCGCTTCCAGGTTAACCCGTAGGAGAACCCGTTTCACCATCACCAAGTCCTGACGATGATGGATCTATGGCCAGGGCAAACTACATGATATATTTCATTGTGATTAATTAGTATCTTTTAGATGGATTGCAGGATTCAACCAAGTTATATAACATGCAGGATATAACAGAAAATAAAGAACATCATATTATTATTGAAACCTCATCAACCTGATCCCTCACAAGGATCCAGCATCACATGTTACCACTTGGCCTCTTGCCAACCATCCAGATCCATATCAAGGATCATCACATACCATAGGATATCAATCCTTCATCCTGTACTGTCACTGCCTCTCAAGGCTCACATCATCATCATGGGACCAACGCATTACATATATAATCTCATAGAACAATTATCAAGGTAATGTTACTCATCACATCTGTCACATAGCCCTTTCATGGCTACACATCACCTGCATGGTTAGGATACATAATAACCATAGATTCAATCATAAGGAATATGCTCACTATCATGGGATATCATCCAAGATAATCTATTTATCAATATTACACTATTTGATGATCAAGCTTGTTAAGCACATCATACCATAATTATGCTTACCCTTATCTCAGGATTATATAAACAATCAAGGTATTCACTTTATATAACAATTATGTTGAGAATACTGAGCAATCATAATTTTCACCATTCATTACTATTATCATTATTATCATTATGCAAGTAACTATCACCATTCTCATTTAACGATTAAGTATAAGGATTACTTCATGCATATCATTACTGTCATTATTGCCATCATCATTATGATCAACATCATTACTATCATTATCATTATGCAACTACCATTATCATCATTGTTACTATCATCAGCATTATTATTGTTTGCAAGGCATCATTATCGTTTGAGCATAAACATGTGCTTCCATAGTACATGAGACCGTCACTATTAGAACACAAGACCCTCACTATAACTCATCACCATCTTTATTAAAACCCATCAAGGCCTATCGGCCGACACACATCCAACCTAGGTTATCGGCCACCATGGATGTCGGCCAACATGGATATCGAACAGCACACCATGCATGGCTATCGTCCAGCACCAAGCAACCACGAGAAACTTAGGTCTATCGTCCACTATAAAGAAGGTCCATATCGCCCATCATGCTCACCATGTCGGTCGACACAACAAGGGGTATCGCCCGACACAACCACACTTATCGACCAACACCTCACTAACTTGACCTATCGCCCACTCAAGAGCAAGGATATCGCCCAACATAAGAGCACCATCATGCCGCCCAACACCGAGAACTCTCACCCTATCGTTCAACTCAAGGACAAGGTGTTGCTCAACACAAAGACCATATCGCCCAACATGGTCACCATATCGGCCAGCACAAAGGGACATCACTCATGTCGTCCAACTCAAAGATATCATCCAACTCACCCAACCATGGAGGGATATCGCCCAACATACACATCCAAGGAAGGTTATCGCCCAACACATCCAACCAAGGAAGGTTATCGCCCAACACATGGTCACCATCAACCTCTAACTCAAAGCATCACAAACCCTAGATCACTAGGAACCCTAAACCCTAAGGGCATATCAGCCACCAAAGGGAACTCAAGCCAGGTACAAAAGCAAGGAGCCAAGCTAAGCTACTAACATGCAACAAGATCATAGCTAGAGGTAAAGAAATTAGGGTTAGAAGATATGAAACCCACCTTGATGCAAGTAAGAAGAAGCACTTCGAGCTGCAAGGGATATCGTCCACCAAGATGATCCAAGAAGGTGTATCGGCCACCACTGCTTCACCAAGGAAGTGTATCGGCCAACCCAAGCAAGATGGAGATGGGTATCGTGCACTCAAGGTGGAGGGGAGACTAAAAGAACAAAGGAGACTAAGGCAAGGAGAAGAGCTGCTTATATAGAAAGAAGGGGAGGAGAAACCAAGGTACAACCATGCAATGTGTCGCCCACCCAAGGGACACTTGTCCTAGGGTTCAAGCCAACACACTAGCAAGGCATGGGACACTTGTCCAAGCTAGGCACCAAGTGTCACCAACCAAGGTCAAGCCACATGGGCGACACAAGCAACAACTCCTGCTGGGCGACACAAAGCAGGTCCTGGCCGACACAAGGCTCAACCAAGCCCAGACAACACATCTCAAGGCCCAAACAAGCTCAACTCAGGCCCAAAGAGCTCAAACAACAAGCCCAAGCCTTCCTCTCAACCCTAGAGGAAGCAAAGAGGGAAAAACATCTCACAAGATGTCCAACTTGCACACAAAACCCTAAACTTGGGTTATTTGCAAATAGCCCCCTCAACTCTCAACAAAGCATATCAAAACCCTAATCACCACTTAAAGGTGATTAGCAAGCATCACAACACCAAGATTAAGCAAAACAAACAGGGTAAACCCTAAACGCAGGTCAGGGTCCTTACAAGCTAACCCCCTTTAAGGGATTTCGTCCCCGAAATCCGAAGAGAAAAGCGAGGGATACTTCCTCCTCATCTCTTCCTCAAGCTCCCACGTGGCTTCCTCAATGCCACGATGCTGCCAAAGAACTTTCACAAGAACCAAGTCTTTCCTTTTCAGCTTCTTGATCCTTCTGTCAAGGATCGCCACTGGACCTTCCTCGTAAGTCATATCTGCATCAAGCTCAACCTCGACTGGCTGTATCACTGTACCTGAATCTGGATGACTTTTCTTCAGCATACTGACATGAAACATTGGATGTAACCTATGCAACTTTGGAGGCAACTCCAACTCGTAGGCTACTTTGCCAACACGTGCTACGACTGAGTAAGGCCCCATATACCTGGGAGCTAACTTACCCTTCCGTCCAAACCTTAACACACCTTTCCATGGTGAGACTTTAAGATACACTTTGTCTCCTACCTGGAATTCCAAAGGTCGTCGGCGATTGTCTGCATAAGACTTCTGCCTGTCCTGTGCCACCTTCAACTGTTGATGTATCACTTTGACCTTATCTGTCGTCTGCTAGACTAACTCAGGACCCAAAAGCTGATACTCACCAGACTCATACCAACACAAAGGAGATCTGCACTTCCTTCCATACAAAGCTTCATAAGGAGCCATGTCGATGCTCCGCTGATAACTATTGTTGTAGGCAAACTCTATCAAACTTAGATGTATATCCCAATTGCCTAAAAACTGCAAAACACAAGCGCGAAGAAGATCTTCTAAAGTCTGAATAGTCCTTTCAGACTGTCCATCTGTCTGCGGGTGAAAAGTTGTACTGAACCTCAACTGCGTTCCCAAAGCTCTGTGCAACTGTTCCCAAAAAATGACTCGTAAACTGAGGACCTCTGTCAAAAACTATCGTTGCTGGCACACCATGTAAATGTACTACCTCATCCACATACACTCGAGCTAGTTTCTCAGTTGTATACATTGTCTTTACTGGTAGGAAATGGGCAGACTTAGTCAATCTGTCCACTATCACCCAAATGGAATCATGATTCCTAGTTGTCTTGGGTAGACCAACTATGAAATCCATGGTTATATGATCCCATTTCCACTGCGGTATCGGCAAAGGTTGCAACGTACCTGCCGGTTTCTGATGTTCATCCTTTACTTGTTGACAAACCGCACACCTTGCCATGAACTCAGCTACATCTCTCTTCAAACCGGGACACCAAAACAAATCCTTCAGACTATGGTACATCTTGGTGACACCTGGATGCATAGCATACATCGACGTATGTGCTTCCTCAAGCACCAACTTCCTCAGATCATCAGCATCTGGAACCACCATCCTATCACGATAGCAAACTAGTCCATCCTCGGATTCATGAAGCCCATCACGCTTGTCGTTGCCGAACCCTGATATGATCAACTGTACCACATCATCTATCTGCTGTGCATCCTTGATTTGCTGTCTCAATGTAGGCTTAACTTGCATCTGTGCGAAAAGACCAAATAACAAAGAAACTTCCATCTGCACATTCATCTGTCGCAGAGAAACAAACATATCTCGCCTATGGCATACTAGAGAACTCAACTGTGCCTTCTTTGGAGAAAGAGAAGAAGAAGACTTTCTGCTAAGCACATCAGCTACCACATTCGCCTTACCAGGATGATACTCGATAGTGCACTCATAATCATTGATCAACTCCATCCATCATCACTGTCGCATGTTCAACTCTTGCTGCGTAAAGATGTACTTCAGATTCTTATGATCCGTAAAGATCTGACACACTTCCCCATACAGATAGTGTCTTTAAATCTTTAACGCATGAACTACTGCTGCCAACTCCAAATCATGAGTCGGATAGTTCTCCTCATGCTTCTTGAGTTGTCGCGAGGCAAAAGACACCACATGATCTTCATGCATCAACACACAACCTAAACCTTTCTTGGAAGCATCACAGAAAACAACATAGCCTTTCCCAGGCTCTGGCAGAATCAACACTGGAGCACTGGTCAGCTTCTCCTTCAAACTTTGGAAAGCTTGCTGACATCGATCATCCCAAACAAAAGGTACATCCTTCCTAGTCAACTTTGTCATCGGTAACGCGATCACACTGAAGTCCTTGATAAACCTCCGATAGTATCCTGCCAAACCAAGGAAACTACAAACTTCTATTGGCGTTTTCGGTTGTTCCCAATCCGCAACGGATTCCACCTTCTTCGGATCTACTTTAACTCCTTCAGCAGATATCACATGACCCAAGAAAGCCACTTCGTCCAACCAGAACTCACACTTACTGAACTTGGCATACAGCTGATGTTGACGAAGAAGAGTCAATGCTCGACGAAGATGTTGTTCATGCTCTTTCCTGTCCCGACTATAGATTAAGATATCATCTATAAAAACTACAACGAACTGATCTAAGAACGGATGGAACATTCTGTTCATCAGGTCCATGAAAGCTGCAGGTGCATTGGTTAACCCAAACGGCATAACCACGAACTCGAAATGACCATACCTCGTCCTGAAAGCTGACTTTGGTATGTCATCTGCCTTTATCCTCAACTAATGATATCCAGACCGTAGATCGATCTTTGAGAACACGGTAGCACCACGCAACTGATCGAACAGATCATCTATCCTCGGCAACGGGTACTTGTTCTTGATCGTGACCTTGTTCAACTGCCGGTAATCTATACACAACCGCATCGAACCATCCTTCTTCTTAACAAACAACACGGGAGCACCCCACGGCAACGTACTCGGTCTGATAAAACCCTTCTCCAACAACTCTTGCAACTGCTTCTTCAACTCTGCCATCTCTGCTGGAGCCATCCTATGCGCTGACTGTGCAACTGGCTGTGTTCCAGGAACCAGATTGATCTCAAAATCAATCTCTCGGGGTGGAGGAACACCAGGAAACTCCTCAGGAAACACGTCTGCAAACTCCAGAACTACGGATACCTCCTCAAGACTAGGACCCTTCACCTTGGTAACCACAACGGTATCCACCACGTGAGCTAGGAACGCCTCACATCCTTGTCGTAACAACTTGTCTGCCACCATAGCTGATACCAAACATGTCAGAAGAATCTTCCTGTCTCCCTGGAAGATCCACTTCTCTCCAGCGACCTCAAACACTGCCTACTTAGAACCACAGTCCAAAACAACCTTATACTTCTCTAAGGTATCCATTCCAAGGATAACATCGAAACCATGCATATCAAGTGGTATAAGATCCACTTGCATGTGATGTCCCGAAAAAGACAAGACACAAGATGGACACTCTTCTAGAAGCAAAGAAGAACCATCAAGAGGGGTTTCTAACAACAAACTATCCTTCTTACAGCTAACAGGTAAACGATAGTTTTCAAGCATACTATAGGCGATAAAAGAGTGTGTAGCACCCGGGTCAACCAGAACAGATATAAAACAAGAAGAAGACATATCACAATGAAATAACTCCATGTGACCTGTCACAACTCGCGGGTTGACTATCGCCTCCGGCTGATTCATTGCATAGAATCGAGCCGTTGCTTGTTGTCCACGACCTCTACTTCCTTGAGAAGACGATCCAGCTTGAGACGCTAGACCACGTCCACATCCTCTGCTACCACTGGGTTGCAGTTTCTCTGACCTCAAAAAACTCTGTCTCGGCTGCTGCGTCACTTCAACATCTCTATTCGGGCAATGCGACTTGAGATGTCCGGTCTGTCCACAAAGATAGCACGCCCTATCTTCAAACCGTGGCCTAGCTGGCCCTGTCACTGCCATAGAAGCTGAACTGTGCACCTTATACGGTAAAGAAACATAACCTTTCCCCTTACTCAGAGACCACTGAGATGGCACACCAGAGCTTCTCATCACTGCTGGTGTCGGAAACCTAGGCTTCTTAAAGCCACCAAACCTTCCTCCTTGAAACTGAGCAGGTCTTTTAAGGGACATAGACTCTCTTTTCTCTCTTACTGTCCTCTCGATCCGTCGAACTGATTCCACAAACGTAGCAAATCGCTCTCGGTTCTCCAACGCAGACACCGGAGTTTTCAGCTCAGCACTCAAACCCTTCTCGAAACGTCTGATCCGTTCCTCGTCTGTTGTCGCCATGTGAGGACAAAACCTCAACATATCCATAAACTTGGCCTCGTACTCAGTGATGTTCATCATTCCTTGTCTCAGGTTCTCGAACTGACTAACCTTCTCATCCAGATACGTCTTCAGAAAGTATCTGGTGACGAACTCACGTCGAAACACTTCCCAAATGATCACCTCACCAGGCCGCTTCTCTTCCTCGATGGTCCACCAGTGACCAGCACTACCCTTCAGAAGGTAGACATCATGCTTTACCTTGTCTGCTTCAGGGATGTCAAGGATCCGGAAAGCCTTCTCAAGACTTGTCAGCCACAAATCTGCATCCGCTGTATCAGCAGTTCCAGCATAATCCGAAGCTCCAACTCGGCAAAGCCGCTCGAAGGTCATCCCAATACCCGATGCTTCTCCATGGGGAACCTATGCTCGCGGAGGAGGTACTGGTAATCTCTCAACCATGAGATTCATCGTAGCCATTAACTGCCCCATAAGCTATTGGTAAGCAGGATGTTCAAGAATGGCTGGGTTAGGTTGGGGGACCTCAGGCACCCGATCTCCCTGTGCCTGCCCTTCAGCTGAACCAGCATCGCTGTTCTCGCCAGCGTGCTCTTCATGGTTTCCAGACATCTTGACTTTTCTTCTACTGAGGGCAGAATATATATAAGAAATCCTGGAAAACTCATAAGAATAGACTCAACCTAGTCCTAAATCCCCGTAGACTCAGCGAACCTAAAGCTCTGATACCAAAACTTGTGGCAACACATCCCATTATCATAAAGATAACGAGGTGTTATGTGAAAACGTGTGGAAATCACCATAACCACAGATTATGGAAATACGGGTTAATTAAAACCGATTGCGGAAAACATATAAACTGTGAAACTATTACTTTCTAGTCCTCATCCTGCACAGAAACATGTCATATATATACATACATGGAATCTGATATGTGTTCACAGCTTACTGAAACAGCTGTTCATTCATCGCATGGGTTCATCACCTGTTCATATACACGGAGGCCCACATCCAGCCAACAACAGGATATACAAAACATTATCGATCGTTCATCGTGAATCAACGTCAAAACACTGCCAAGGACCTGAGAGTACAGGGATGACTCTAGACTCTACTACCAAACAACTAAAACAACAACATATCCATCGCTTGCCTTCTACTGCTCTTCAGGCTGTTCGGCCACAACACCACGACCACGACCACGTCTACCTCGACCACCTGAAAACCAGCGGAGTGAGACAATTGAACAATTTTCCCAGCGGGAAACATAACTTCCCACCACAACTACAGAACCTTAGGGGCTTAAGCTATAACAACAGGTAATTAAAAGCAGGTAAAACAAGAGCAGTCTATATATGTATATATTTATAGCAAAGCTATTCTTACTGACAAGCTCACCAGTTGTACACAAACATATAACCAGATGTCTCTCAATGAAACATGATTGACAAGATATATCATTATGTAACATGATTATTAGAACAAGATTGCCATATAACCTGAAAGGTACAACAGAGATATTTACACAAACAAGGCCTCAACCAATGTTTCGTGTTTGATATAATCAATGAATACTAAACGGATGTATTACGTGTTATTATGCCCTGAGGATTTGAATCGTACCATTCAAATCCAACCTCTGGCTGCGAAGCCCAAGACTGGTGCCATACAAGGTCAATGGAAGAGCCGGACTCCACAACCTCCCACCTCGTGGTCAGTACACAAGTAAAACATGAGCAGGACCGTAGTCACATGCTGTAGTGGTCTAAGCCACTGGGTCAGCTCCATAGGCTACCCTCACTCTAGCCCGCCTTGGTACAGGTATCGTCGCTAGTACAACTGAGCCACGAGCCTGATCACCGTGCTCTGAGCCATGAACGCATTCATGCTCTACATATCACATATCCTGAGCCATGGGCCTGTTCACCATGATCTATATACGTACTTGAGTCTGTAACTGAAGTTATACTCTTACCTCCTTATTTTCAGGCTAGGAGCAACCTACACATATTCAACAATATGCGCTTCCAGGTTAACCCGTAGGAGAACCCGTTTCACCATCACCAAGTCCTGACGATGATGGATCTATGGCCAGGGAAAACTACATGATATATTTCATTGTGATTAATTAGTATCTTTTAGATGGATTGCAGGATTCAACCAAGTTATATAACATGCAGGATATAACAGAAAATAAAGAACATCATACTATTATTGAAACCTCATCAACCTGATCCCTCACAAGGATCCAACATCACATGTTACCACTTGGCCTCTTGCCAACCATCCAGATCCATATCAAGGATCATCACATACCATAGGATATCAATCCTTCATCCTGTACTGTCACTGCCTCTCAAGGCTCACATCATCATCATGGGACCAACCCATTACATATATAATCTCATAGAACAATTATCAAGGTAATGTTACTCATCACATCTGTCACATAGCCCTTTCATGGCTACACATCACCTGCATGGTTAGGATACATAATAACCATAGACTCAATCATAAGGAATATGCTCACTATCATGGGATATCATCCAAGATAATATATTTATCAATATTACACTATTTGATGATCAAGCTTGTTAAGCACATCATACCATAATTATGCTTACCCTTATCTCAGGATTATATAAACAATCAAGGTATTCACTTTATATAACAATTATGTTGAGAATACCGAGCAATCATAATTGTCACCATTCATTACTATTATCATTATTATCATTATGCAAGTAACTATCACCATTCTCATTTAACGATTAAGTATAAGGATTACTTCATGCATATCATTACTGTCATTATTTCCATCATCATTATGATCAACATCATTACTATCATTATCATTATGCAACTACCGTTATCATCATTGTTACTATCATCAGCATTATTATTGTTTTCAAGGCATCATTATCGTTTGAGCATAAACATGCACTTCCATAGTACATGAGACCGTCACTATAAGAACACATGACCCTTACTATAACTCATCACCATCTTTATTAAAACCCATCAAGGCCTATCGGCCGACACACATCCAACCTAGGTTATCGCCCACCTTGGCTATCGGCCACCATGGATGTCGGCCAACATGGATATCGACCAGCACACCATGCATGGCTATCGTCTAGCACCAACCAACCACGAGAAACTTAGGTCTATCGTCCACGATAAAGAAGGTCCATATCGCCCATCATGCTCACCATGTCGGCCGACACAACAAGGGGTATCGCTCGACACAACCAAACTTATCGACCAACACCTCACTAACTTGACCTATCGCCCACTCAAGAGCAAGGATATTGCCCAACATAAGAGCACCATCATGCCGCCCAACACCGAGAACTCTAACCCTATCGTTCAACTCAAGGACAAGGTGTTGCTCAACACAAAGACCATATCGCCCAACATGATCACCATATCGGCTAGCACAAAGGGACATCACTCATGTCGTCCAACTCAAAGATATCATCCAACTCACCCAACCATCGAGGGATATCGCCCAACATACCCATCCAAGGAAGGTTATCGCCCAACACATCCAACCAAGGAAGGTTATCACCCAACACATGGTCACCATCAACCTCTAACTCAAAGCATCACAAACCCTAGATCACTAGGAACCCTAAACCCTAAGGGCATATCGGCCACCAAAGGGAACTCAAGCCAGGTAAAAAAGCAAGGAGCCAAGCTAAGCTACTAACATGCAACAAGATCATAGCTAGAGGTAAAGAAATTAGGGTTAGAAGATATGAAACCCGCCTTGATGCAAGGAAGAAGAAGCACTTCGAGCTGCAAGGGATATCGTCCACCAAGCTGATCCAAGAAGGTGTATCAGCCACCACTGCTTCACCAAGGAAGTGTATCGGCCAACCCAAGCAAGATGGAGAGGGGTATCGTGCACTCAAGGTGGAGGGGAGACCAAAAGAGCAAAGGAGACTAAGGCAAGGAGAAGAGCTGCTTATATAGAAAGAAGGGGAGGAGAAACCAAGGTACAACCATGCAATGTGTCGCCCACCTAAGGGACACTTGTCCTAGGGTTCAAGCCAACACACTAGCAAGGCATGGGACACTTGTCCAAGCTAGGCACCAAGTGTCACCAACCAAGGTCAAGCCACATGGGCGACACAAGCAACAACTCCTACTGGGCGATACAAACAAGCTGTTGGGCGACACACCAGCCTACTGGGCGACACAAAGCAGGTCCTGGCCAACACAAGGCTCAACCAAGCCCAGACAACACATCTCGAGGCCCAAACAAGCTCAACTCAGGCCCAAAGAGCTCAAACAACAAGCCCAAGCCTTCCTCTCAACCCTAGAGGAAGCAAAGAGGGAAAAACATCTCACAAGATGTCAAACTTGCACACAAAACCCTAAACTTGGGTTATTTGCAAATAGCCCCTTCAACTCTCAACAAAGCATATCAAAACCCTAATCACCACTTAAAGGTGATCAACAAGCATCACATCACCAAGATTAAGCAAAACAAACAGGGTAAACCCTAAATGCAGGTCAGGGTCCTTACAATAGGGTTCATTATAAGATGAAGATAATCAAGAGAATGAGGCCATATACAAAAGAATATTTCAATATATGCTTGCATAAACAACATATAACAAAAGGATTGCATGAATGATTAATATTGACTACCTCAACTAAGTAGGGTTGAGGCACCTACCAGACCTTCAACCAAAGGGTGAGGGGAGAGTAACACATTCCCAGTCACCTACACACATTTTGTGTGGGGGGGGAGAGTAACACGTTCCCTAGGGGAGAAATAACACATTCCCCAACTATGGGTGGTTGTACATACAAGTACCACTACACTAGTTAATTAGTCTAATAAAATCAACATGCTAGAAATAATGGCAAGTAATAGAATCTCATTTGAAGAACATGACAGTGGGGTACCAAGCCCCAAGAATAATATTCCAAACTGATCATGAGGCAAGTATAGCAAGAGAATCATGAAGATAGGATATAAGGTGCAAATAAACCTCATTATGGAAAGCATAGGTTTAAGGAACAAATAATTCCCAACTGAAGTGTATTAACTGAAGCGGGTAGATGCACATACCTTATTCTTTAGAATCCTAGAATCAATTTTCATAAATTTTACATGAGATGAGATCCACTTTCCCTAATATGATCATCATATTTATGTATTAGATATATGTATATTCATTAAAGGCTTAAAACCTCAAAACCATCGACTTTTCCACAAACGATCGAATTTGATTATGAAAACCTCACTATGGCTTAGTTACATTCTCTTGATCAAAATAACATATATATTTGTATATTTTCGAGTTACTGACTTTTTAGAGTATTTTCCATATTTATTAGTTAATTAAATCAACTCAAAAAATACATATTCGAAAAACTCAAAATCAAACCACAAAAACATTTTTATTGAGTAGATCTCATTCTCCTAATTTCAAAACACTGTTTATTTTCTATTTTTGACATCGGGAATAATTTATACGATTTAATTTACCTCGGCCAATCATAGCCTGCCACGTAGGCAAGGCATGTGCGCACAAAGCAAGAGAAGAGGGGAGTGGGCCCCACGATGCTGACCTGGCCCAATAGGTCATCTCATGCACGTGGGCGCCCAGCAGACTCTCACAAAGCCGAGTCAACGCGGGTCAAAGCAAGACGAAAAGACAAGGTTGCCCCAAGCGCGATGCAAAGAATACCAAGGAACATATAGGGGTAAAATCATAATTCAGGCGGGGATCATCCCCTTCCCCCAGCCCCACGCCATTGCTACTCGAAGCAGCATACTGCAGCCAACCAAAGATTGGGGAAAAACCCATTACTCGACCAAACTCAAAAACAACAAGACATGAAGAAAACGGGAGAGGAGTCGGGCCTGTTGGTCTTGTCAATTAGACCAAAGACAAAGGGAATATATTGTGAGGAGTGCCACAAACTGGAGGTCCTCGGTGGCTAGGTGTAGGCCCAAACTTCCATGAAAACTAAAATTGGCAGCGTGGTTGAGTTGCAAATGAGATGGCGGTCCTTGGGGTAGGTATATTGTAAGGACCCTGACCTGCGTTTAGGGTTTACCCTGTTTGTTTTGCTTAATCTTGGTGTTGTGATGCTTTCTAATCACCTTTAAGTGGTGATTAGGGTTTTGATATGCTTTGTTGAGAGTTGAGGGGGCTATTTGCAAATAACCCAAGTTTAGGGTTTTGTGTGCAAGTTGGACATCTTGTGAGATGTTTTTCCCTCTTTGCTTCCTCTAGGGTTGAGAGGAAGGCTTGGGCTTGTTGTTTGAGCTCTTTGGGCCTGAGTTGAGCTTGTTTGGGCCTTGAGATGTGTTGTCTGGGCTTGGTTGAGCCTTGTGTCGGCCAGGATCTGCTTTGTGTCGCCCAGCAGCTTGTTTGTATCGCCCAGCAGGAGTTGTTGCTTGTGTCGCCCATGTGGCTTGACCTTGGTTGGTGACACTTGGTGCCTAGCTTGGACAAGTGTCCCATGCCTTGCTAGTGTGTTGGCTTGAACCCTAGGACAAGTGTCCCTTGGGTGGGCGACACATTGCATGGTTGTACATTGGTTTCGCCTCCCCTTTTTTATATATAAGCAGCTCTTCTCCTTGCCTTAGTCTCCTTTGCTCTTTTGGTCTCCCCTCCACCTTGAGTGCACGATACCCCTCTCCATCTTGATTGGGTTGGCCGATACACTTCCTTGGTGAAGCAGTGGTGGCCGATACACCTTCTTGGATCAGCTTGGTCGACGATATCCCTTGCAGCTCAAAGTGCTTCTTCTTTCTTGCATCAAGGCGGGTTTCATATCTTCTAACCCTAATTTCTTTACCTCTAGCTATGATCTTATTGCATGTTAGTAGCTTAGCTTGGCTCCTTGCTTTTGTACCTGGCTTGAGTTCCCTTTGGTGGCCGATATGCCCTTAGGGTTTAGGGTTCCTAGTGATCTAGGGTTTGTGATGCTTTAAGTTAGAGGTTGATGGTGACCATGTGTTGGGCGATAACCTTCCTTGGTTGGATGTGTTGGGCGATAACCTTCCTTGGTTGGATGTGTTGGGCGATAACCTTCCTTGGATGGGTATGTTGGGTGATATCCCTCCATGGTTGGGTGAGTTGGATGATATCTTTGAGTTGGACGACATGAGTGATGTCCCTTTGTGCTGGTCGATATGGTGACCATGTTGGGAGATATGGTCTTTGTGTTGAGCAACACCTTGTCCTTGAGTTGAATGATAGGGTGAGAGTTCTCGGTGTTGGGCGGCATGATGGTGCTCTTATGTTGGGCGATATCCTTGCTCTTGAGTGGGCGATAGGTCAAGTTAGTGAGATGTTGGTCGATAAGTGTGGTTGTGTCGGGCGATACCCCTTGTTGTGTCGACAGACATGGGGAGCATGATGGGCGATATGGACCTTCTTTATAGTGGACGATAGACCTAAGTTTCTCGTGGTTGGTTGGTGCTAGACGATAGCCATGCATGGTGTGCTGGCCGATATCCATGTTGGCCGACATCCATGGTGGCCGATAGCCAATGTGGGCGATAACCTAGGTTGGATGTGTGTCGGCCGATAGGCCTTGATGGGTTTTAATAAAGATTGTGATGAGTTATAGTGAGGGTCATGTGTTCTTATAGTGACCGTATCATGTACTATGGAAGCGCATGTTTATGCTCAAACGATAATGATGCCTTGCAAACAATAATAATGCCGATGATAGTAACAATGATGATAATGGTAGTTGCATAATGATAATGATAGTAATGATGTTGATCATAATGATGATGGCAATAATGACAATAATGATATGAATGAAGTAATCCTTATACTTAGTTGTTAAATGAGAATGGTGATAGTTACTTGCATAATGATAATAATGATAATAGTAATGAATGGTGACAATTATGATTGCTCGGTATTCTCAACATAATTGTTATATAAAGTGAATACCATGATTGTTTATATAATCCTGAGATAAGGGTAAGCATAATTATGGTATGATGTGCTTAACAAGCTTGATCATCAAATAGTGTAATATTGATAAATAGATTATCTTAGATGATATCCCATGATAGTGAGCATATTCCTTATGATTGAATCTATGGTTATTATGTATCCTAACCATGCAGATGATGTGTAGCCATGAAAGGGCTATGTGACAGATGTGATGAGTAACATTACCTTGATAATTGTTATATGAGATTATATATGTAATGTGTTGGTCCCATGATGATGATGTGAGCCTTGAGAGGCAGTGACAATACAGGATGAAGGATTGATATCCTATGGTATGTGATGATCCTTGATATGGATCTGGATGGTTGGCAAGAGGCCAAGTGGTAACATGTGATGCTGGATCCTTGTGAGGGATCGGGTTGACGAGGTTTCAATAATAATATGATGTTCTTTATTTTCTGTAATATCCTGCATGTTATATAACTTGGTTGAATCCTGCAATCCATCTAAAAGATACTAATTAATCACAATGAAATATATCATGTAGTTTGCCCTGGCCATAGATCCATCATCGTCAGGAGTTGGTGATGGTGAAACGGGTTCTCCTACGGGTTAACCTGAAAGCGCATATTGTTGAATATGTGTAGGTTGCTCCTAGCCTGAAAATAAGGAGGTAAGAGTGTAACTTCAGTTACAGACTCAAGTACGTATATAGAGCATGGTGAACATGCCCATGGCTCAGGATATGTGATATGTAGAGCATGAATGCGTTCATGGCTCAGAGCACAGTGATCAGGCCCGTGGCTTAGTTGTACTAGCGCCGAGACCTGTACCAAGGCGGGCTAGAGTGAGGGTAGCCTATGGAGCTGACCCAGTGGCTTAGACCACTACAAGATGTGACTACGGTCCTGCTTATGTTTTACTCGTGTACTGACCATGAGGTGGGAGGTTGTGGAGTCCGACTCTTCCATTGACCTTGTATGGCACCAGTCTTGGGCTTCGCAGCCAGAGGTTGGATTTGAATGGTACGATTCAAATCCTCGGGGCATAATAACACGTAATACAACCGTTTAGTATTCATTGATTATATCAAACACGAAACATTGGTTGAGGCCTTGTTTGTGTAAATATCTCTGTTGTACCTTTTAGGTTATATGGCAATCTTGTTCTAATAATCATGTTACATAGTGATATATCTTGTCAATCATGTTTCATTGAGAGACATCTGGTTATATGTTTGTGTACAACTGGTGAGCTTGTCGGTAAGAATAGCTTTGCTATAAATATATACATATATAGACTGCTCTTGTTTTACCTACTTTTAATTACCTGTTGTTATAGCTTAAGCCCCTGAGATTCTGTAGTTGCGGTGGGAAGTTATGTTTCCTGCTGGGACAATTGTTCAATTGTCTCACTCCGCTGGTTTTCAGGTGGTCGAGGTAGACGTGGTCGTGGTCGTGGTGTTGCGGCCGAGCAGCCTGAAGAGCAGTAGAAGGCAAGCGATGGATATGCTGCTGGTTTGGTTGTTTGGTAGTAGAGTCTAGAGTCATCCATGTACTCTCAGGTCCTTGGCAGTGTTTTGACGTTGATTCACGATGAACGATTGATAATGTTTTGTATATCCTGCTGTTGGCCGGATGTGGGCCTCCGTGTATATGAACAGGTGATGAACCCATGCGATGAATGAACAGCTGTTTCAGTAAGCTGTGAACACGTATCAGATTCCGTGTATGTATATATATGACATGTTTCTGTGCAGGATGAGGACTAGAAAGTAATAGTTTCACAGTTTATATGTTTTCCGCAATCAGTTTTAATTAACTCGTATTTCCATAATCTGTGGTTATGGTGATTTTCGCACGTTTTCGCGTAACACCTCGTTATCTTTATGATAATGGGATGTGTTTCCACAAGTTTTGGTATCAGAGCTTTAGGTTCACTGAGTTTACGGGGATTTAGGACTAGGTTGAGTCTGTTCTTATGAGTTTTCTAGGATTTCTTACATATGTTCTGCCCTCAGCAGAATAAAAGTCAAGATGTCTGGAAACCATGAAGAGCACGCTGGCGAGAACAGCGATGTTGGTTCAGCTGAAGGGCAGGCACAGGGAGATCGGGTGCCTGAGGTCCCCAACCTAACCCAACCATTCTTGAACATCTTGCTTACCAACAGCTTATGGGGTAGTTAATGGCTACGATGAATCTCATGGTTGAGGGATTACCAGTGCCTCCTCCCCGAGCATAGGTTCCCCATGTAGAAGCATCGAGTATTGGGAAGACCTTCGAGCGACTTTGCCGAGTTGGAGCTTTGGATTATGCTGGAACTACTGATCCAGCGGATGCAGATCTGTGGCTGACAAGTCTTAAGAAGGCTTTCTGGATCCTCGACATCCCTGAAGCAGACAAGGTAAAGCATGTTGTCTACCTTCTGAAGGGTAGTGCTAGTCACTGGTGGACCATCGAGGAAGAGAAGCGGCCTGGTGAGGTGATCGGTTGGGAAGTGTTTTGACGTGAGTTCGTCACCAGATACTTTCCGAAGACGTATCTGGATGAGAAGGTTAGTCAGTTCGAGAACCTGAGACAAGGAATGATGAACATCACCGAGTACGAGGCCAAGTTTATGGATCTATTGAGGTTTTGTCCTCACATGGCGACAACAGACGAGGAACGGATTAGACGTTTCGAGAAGGGTTTGAGTGCTGAGCTGAAGACTCCAGTGTCTGCATTGGAGAACCGAGAGCGGTTTGCTACATTCGTGGAATCAGTTTGACGGATCGAGAGGACAGTAAGAGAGAAAAGAGAGTCTCTGTCCCTTAAAAGACCTACTCAGTTTCAAGGAGGAAGGTTTGGTGGCTTTAAGAAGCCTAGGTTTCCGACACCAGCAGTGATGAGAAGCTCTGGTGTGCCATCTCAGTGGTCTTCGAGTAAGGGGAAATGTTATGTTTCTTCACCGTCTAAGGCGCACAGTTCAGCTTCTATGGCAGTGACAGGGCCAGCTAGGCCACGGTTTGAAGATAGGGCGTGCTATCTTTGTGGACAGACCGGACATCTCAAGTCGCATTGCCCGAATAGAGATGTTGAAGTGACGCAGCAGCCGAGACAGAGTTTTCTGAGGTCAGAGAAACCGCAACCCAGTGGTAGCAGAGGACGTGGACGCAGTCTAGCATCTCAAGCTGGATCATCTGCTCAAGGAAGTAGAGGTCGTGGACAGCAAGCAACGAATCGATTCTATGCCATGAATCAGCCGGAGGCGATAGTCAACCCGCGAGTGGTGACAGGTCAGATGGAGTTATTTCATTCTGATATGTCTTCTTCTTGCTTTATATCTGTTCTGATTGACCCGGGTGCTACACACTCTTTTATCGCCTATAGTATGCTTGAAAACTGTCGTTTACCTGTTAGTTGTAAGAAGGATAGTTTGTTGTTAGAAACCCCTCTTGATGGTTCTTCTTTGCTTCTAGAAGAGTGTCCATCTTGTGTCTTGTTTTTTTCGGGACATCGCATGCAAGTGGATCTTATACCACTTGATATGCATGGTTTCGATGTTATCCTTGGAATGGATACCTTAGAGAAGTATAAGGTTATTTTGGACTGTGGTTCTAAGGAGGTAGTGTTTGAGGTCGCTGGAGAGAAGTAGATCTTCCAGGGAGACATGTAGATTCTTCCAACATGTTTGGTATCAGCTATGGTGGCAGACAAGTTGTTACGACAAGGATGTGAGGCATTCCTAGCTCACGTGGTGGATACCGTTGTGGTTACCAAGGTGAAGGGTCCTAGTCTTGGGGAGGTATTCGTAGTTCGGGAGTTTGCAGACATGTTTCCTGAGGAGTTTCCTGGTGTTCCTCCACCCCGAGAGATTGATTTTGAGATCAATCTGGTTCCTGGAACACAGCCAGTTGCACAGTCAGCGTATAGGATGGCTCCAGCAGAGATGGCAGAGTTGAAGAAGCAGTTGCAAGAGTTGTTGGAGAAGGGTTTTATCAGACCGAGTACGTCGCCGTGGGGTGCTCCCGTGTTGTTTGTTAAGAAGAAGGATGGTTCGATGCAGTTGTGTATATATTACCGGCAGTTGAACAAGGGCATGATCAAGAACAAGTACCCGTTGCTGAGGATAGATGATATGTTCGATCAGTTGCGTGGTGCTACCGTGTTCTCAAAGATCGATCTACGGTCTGGATATCATCAGTTGAGGATAAAGGCAGATGACATACCAAAGTTAGCTTTCAGGATGAGGTATGGTCATTTCGAGTTCGTGGTTATGCCATTTGGGTTAACCAATGCACCTGCAACTTTCATGGACCTGATGAACAGAATGTTCCATCCGTTCTTAGATCAGTTCGTTGTAGTTTTTATAGATGATATCTTAATCTATAGTCGGGATAGGAAGGAGAATGAACAACATCTTCGTCGAGCGTTGACTCTTCTTTGTCAACATCAGCTGTATGCCAAGTTCAGTAAGTGTGAGTTCTGGTTGGACGAAGTGGCTTTCTTGGGTCATGTAATATATGCTGAAGGAGTTAAAGTAGATCCGAAGAAGGTGGAATCCGTTGTGGATTGGGAACAACCAAAAATGCCAACAGAAGTTCGTAGTTTCCTTCGTTTGGCAGGATACTACCGGAGGTTTATCAAGGACTTCAGTGTGATCGCGTTACCGATGACAAAGTTGACTAGGAAGGATGTACCTTTTGTTTGGGATGATCGATGTCAGCAAGCTTTCCAGAGTTTGAAGGAGAAGCTGACCAGTGCTCCAGTGTTGATTCTGCCAGAGCCTGGGAAAGGCTATGTTGTTTTCTGTGATGCTTCCAAGAAAGGTTTAGGTTGTGTGTTGATGCAGGAAGATCATGTGGTGTCTTTTGCCTCGCGACAACTCAAGAAGCATGAGGAGAACTATCCGACTCATGATTTCGAGTTGGCAGCAGTAGTTCATGCGTTAAAGATTTGGAGACACTATCTGTATGGGGAAGTGTGTCAGATGTTTACAGATCATAAGAATCTGAAGTACATCTTTACGCAGCAAGAGTTGAACATGCGACAGCGACGATGGATGGAGTTGATCAATGATTACGACTGCACTATCGAGTATCATCCTGGTAAGGCAAATGTGGTAGCTGATGCGCTTAGCAGAAAGTCTTCTTCTTCTCTTTCTCCAAAGAAGGCACAGTTGAGTTCTCTAGTATGCCATAGGCGATATATGTTTGTTTCTCTATGACAGATGAATGTGCAGATGGAAGTTTCTTTGTTATCTAGTCTTTTCGCACAAATGCAAGTTAAGCCTACATTGAGACAGCAAATCAAGGATGCACAGCAGATAGATGATGCGGTACAGTTGATCAGATCAGAGTTCGGCAGCGACAAGCGTGATGGGTTTCATGAGTCCGAGGATGGACTAGTTTGCTATCGTGATAGGATGGTGGTTCCAGATGCTGATGATATGAGGAAGTTGGTGCTTGAGGAAGCACATACGTCGATGTATGCTATGCATCCAGGTGTCACCAAGATGTACCATAGTCTGAAGGATTTGTTTTGGTGGCCCGGTTTGAAGAGAGATGTAGCTGAGTTCGTGGCAAGGTGTGCGGTTTGTCAGCAAGTAAAGGCTGAACATCAGAAACTGGTAGGTACGTTGCAACCTTTGCCGATACCGCAGTGGAAATGGGATCATATAACCATGGATTTCGTAGTTGGTCTACCCAGGACAACTAGGAATCATGATTCCATTTGGGTGATAGTGGACAGATTGACTAAGTCTGCCCATTTCCTACCAGTAAAGACAACATATACAGCTGAGAAACTAGCTCGAGTGTATGTGGATGAGGTAGTACGTTTACATGGTGTGCCAGCAACGATAGTTTCTGACAGAGGTCCTCAGTTTACGAGTCATTTTTGGGAACAGTTGGACAGAGAGTTGGGAACGCAGTTGAGGTTCAATACAACTTTTCACCCGCAGACAGATGGACAGTCTGAAAGGACTATTCATACTTTAGAAGATCTTCTTCGCACTTGTGTTTTGCAGTTTCTAGGTAATTGGGATATACATCTATGTTTGATAGAGTTTGCCTACAACAACAGTTATCAGCGGAGCATCGACATGACTCCTTATGAAGATTTGTATGGAAGGAAGTGCAGATCTCCTTTGTGTTGGTATGAGTCTGGTGAGTATCAGCTTTTGGGTCCTGAGTTAGTCCAGCAGACGACAGATAAAGTCAAAGTGAAACAGCAACAATTGAAGGTGGCACAGGATAGGCAGAAGTCTTATGCAGACAATCGCCGACGACCTTTGGAATTCCAAGTAGGAGACAAAGTGTATCTTAAAGTCTCACCGTGGAAAGGTGTGTTAAGGTTTGGACGGAAGGGTAAGTTAGCTCCCAGGTATATGGGGCCTTACTCAGTCGTAGCACGTGTTGGCAAAGTAGCCTACAAGTTGGAGTTGCCTCCAGAGTTGCACAGGTTACATCAGTGTTTCATTTCAGTATGCTGAAGAAAAGTCATCCAGATTCAGGTACAGTGATACAGCCAGTCGAGGTTGAGCTTGATGTAGATATGACTTACGAGGAAGGTCCAGTGGCGATCCTTGACAAAAGGATCAAGAAGATGAAAAGGAAAGACCTGGTTCTTGTGAAAGTTATTTGGCAGCGTCGTGGCATTGAGGAAGCCACGTGGGAGCTTGAGGAAGAGATGAGGAGGAAGTATACCTCGCTTTTCTCTTCGGATTTCGGGGATGAAATCCCTTAAAGGGGGTTATCTTGTAAGGACCCTGACCTGCGTTTAGGGTTTACCCTGTTTGTTTTGCTTAATCTTGGTGCTGTGATGCTTGCTAATCACCTTTAAGTGGTGATTAGGGTTTTGATATGCTTTGTTGAGAGTTGAGGGGGCTATTTGCAAATAACCCAAGTTTAGGGTTTTGTGTGCAAGTTGGACATCTTGTGAGATGTTTTTCCCTCTTTGCTTCCTCTAGGGTTGAGAGGAAGGCTTGGGCTTGTTGTTTGAGCCCTTTGGGCCTGAGTTGAGCTTGTTTGGGCCTTGAGATGTGTTGTCTGGGCTTGGTTGAGCCTTGTGTCGGCCATGACCTGCTTTGTGTCACCCAGCAGCTTGTTTGTATCGCCCAGCAGGAGTTGTTGCTTGTGTCGCCCATGTGGCTTGACCTTGGTTGGTGACACTTGGTGCCTAGCTTGGACAAGTGTCCCATTCCTTGCTAGTGTGTTGGCTTGAACCCTAGGACAAGTGTCCCTTGGGTGGGCGACACATTGCATGGTTGTACCTTGGTTTCTCCTCCCCTTCTTTCTATATAAGCAGCTCTTCTCCATGCCTTAGTCTCCTTTGCTCTTTTGGTCTCCCCTCCACCTTGAGTGCACAATACCCCTCTCCATCTTGCTTGGGTTGGCCGATACACTTCCTTGGTGAAGCAGTGGTGGCCGATACACCTTCTTGGATCATCTTGGTGGATGATATCCCTTGCAGCTCGAAGTGCTTCTTCTTCCTTGCATCAAGGCGGGTTTCATATCTTCTAACCCTAATTTCTTTACCTCTAGCTATGATCTTGTTGCATGTTAGTAGCTTAGCTTGGCTCCTTGCTTTTGTACCTGGCTTGAGTTCCCTTTGGTGGCCGATATGCCCTTAGGGTTTAGGGTTCCTAGTGATCTAGGGTTTGTGATGCTTTGAGTTAGAGGTTGATGGTGACCATGTGTTGGGCAATAACCTTCCTTGGTTGGATGTGTTGGGCGATAACCTTCCTTGGTTGGATGTGTTGGGCGATAACCTTCCTTGGATGGGTATGTTGGGCGATATCCCTCCATGGTTGGGTGAGTTGGATGATATCTTTGAGTTGGATGACATGAGTGTTGTCCCTTTGTGCTGGCCGATATGGTGACCATGTTGGGTGATATGGTCTTTGTGTTGAGCAACACCTTGTCCTTGAGTTGAACGATAGGGTGAGAGTTCTCAGTGTTGGGCGGCATGATGGTGCTCTTATGTTGGGCGATATCCTTGCTCTTGAGTGGGCGATAGGTCAAGTTAGTGAGGTGTTGATCGATAAGTGTGGTTGTGTCAGGCGATACCCCTTGTTGTGTCGACCGACATGGTGAGCATGATGGGCGATATGGACCTTCTTTATAGTGGATGATAGACCTAAGTTTCTCGTGGTTGGTTGGTGCTGGACGATAGCCATGCATGGTGTGCTGGCCGATATCCATGTTGGCCGACATCCATGGTGGTCGATAGCCAAGGTGGGCGATAACCTAGGTTGGATGTGTGTCGGCCGATAGGCCTTGATGGGTTTTAATAAAGATGGTGATGAGTTATAGTTGTTGGGTTTAGGGGAGACAGAGAAGGCAGCGGAAACAAAAAAAAATTTCTTCCCAAACCCATACCGAGGAAACACGTCAACGTCTATATAATAGGAAAGGATGGTTTGTGGAATCATACCTTGTCCCAAGGCTTGCTCGGCGACAATACCTCGTGCAATGCACGGTCTTCAACTCCGGTCTTGGACGGCGTCTGTGCAGCTCCTGGTCGCATCGGGACCGACTCCTCCTCCTCCTACCGGACTGTCGGATGACAGTTGTCCTCCTAAGCGGCAGTGTCCTCCCGCCTCTGTAGTAGTCCACAAGGACCACCTGGAACTCCACTCTCCTTGTCCCACAAGGAAGTGGAAGGAGTCGCACCCTACTGTTGACGTACTAGTTGCCAACACACTCTCCTACTACCAGTTGCAACTGCAGTTGTCCTTCCCTTGCTGCACCTCCCTTTTGCGGGAAGAACTTGCTCAAGATCTCTCACGGTTACCAAAACCAGAGTGAACGATAACTTCGCAAAGCAACCGGCTTGCATTGAGTTGTACTTTGAGAAGCCCCCAATACCCCTATATATATAGGCGGGTCATGGGACAGGGTTCTCTGTGTCCGGCAATATGGGACTAAAGCAAGAGTAGAAGGGTTCGAGAATTTTCCATAAAAAGCAACCAGTTCGCAACTTGAAATGATCTGTTCACAACTGAACCGATCGGTTCGGCCATTGAGCCGATCGGTTGGACCTGAGCCGATCGTTTGGGGCACTCCAACCGATCGGTTGGTTCCCTGAACTGATCGGTTCATGGTCCTAATCCGGCTCAAAAAGACTTTCCTTATTTCGTTCTCAATTGGTATCGAATACCAATGTTATTCCCAATCGAATTGGGCAATTTGAAACCAAAGGAAAATTCTTGCCGACATGACTTTCCCAACAGGTCGGTTGCACCAGTTGATCCGATCGGTTCAACTCTTGAACCGATCATTTCAACCTGGGTATGAGCCGATCGGCCTGGACACTCCAGCCGACCGGTTCAGCAACCTCAGCCGACCGGTTCATCACATGAACCGATCGATTGGGAGCACAGGTTGGGCAAAATCAGTCAATTGCGATTTCAATCAATCCGATACTCCAATCAATGCGTCCAACACCTTGAACCATACGATATTGAGCCATCGACTGATTGAGTGTTTAATTGAACTACTAAACTCCTTTAGTAATCAATCTAAACATTGCTTTGTGGACAAAACTCCTCTTCCAGGTTAAATCCTATGTGTGTGACCCTGCAGGTCCATTTCACGTTGGCAGTGAAAGTCTATAACACTTATGACTTCACAAGCAAAGAGCGGTGCCTAGTCACACATCTGTGCTACCCAAGTGAAAGTAGAAAGTTGGAGAACAACTTTCATCCTACAATCTGTGAATGGTGTTACAGTGAATGTATAATTCCTTTGTCACTGATATCCCGAATGAACTCAAGGCATGGAATAGTCATCCTGTCAACGTTCATTCACTTTCTTGATCTCAGAGTAGATTGAAGGAGATATGTATGACATCAATATCGCATACTGATTCACACATGCGTGCGCACGCCTATCTCAATCCTACTCATCAAGTGGCCTTGGATATCAAACTCCCTCAGGAGGGACAAATCCCATATCTATCACTCACCCCTCAAAAGCCCCATGTGTCAAAGCCACCCAATCATCACCTTTATAACAACCCATGTTTTAGGACTGCGTTTGATGATGTCAAAGTGTGCCCAACGACATGTGTTGAGTGTAGTGATTTCAGGTCAAAGAATCACACTCACCACCATCACTGTGAGTACTGACTGTGACTACCATCTCATGGTTCCATGTGTCAAACTCACAGTGGGTCTGTCTGGTACACTTGTTCTCTAACAAGTACCTATGTGTTTGGTTTGATATCTCTATATCATGACTAATGAGATTCTGTCATCAACCAACACCACAATCTAGTCTTGTGTGTCATTGTTGTCTATCTACCTTCCACAATGACATCCGACTAGGGACATGACAAGAATGTACAAACTCTTAGCATCCGTATGATCTCATCGTTCATGTCCTTAACCTGAAAGCATACGTCATTGAGTAGTGTCATTCTCTAGACATTCAATCTGTTCTATCACTATCTCATATGACTGAACCAGAAAGAATTGGAAGCTTGCCTTTGATGTTTATCAAATCAATCTTAATGTATCCCACCAATCATCCCATGATTGGCTCTCAGGGCATACATACCAACAATAGTGAGGGTCATGTGTTCTTATAGTGACGGTCTCATGTACTATGGAAGCGCATGTTTATGCTCAAACGATAATGATGCCTTGCAAACAATAATAATGTTGATGATAGTAACAATGATGATAATGGTAGTTGCATAATGATAATGATAGTAATGATGTTGATCATAATGATGATGGCAATAATGACAGTAATGATATGCATGAAGTAATCCTTATACTTAATCGTTAAATGAGAATGGTGATAGTTACTTGCATAATGATAATAATGATAATAGTAATGAATGGTGACAATTATGATTGCTCGGTATTCTCAACATAATTGTTATATAAAGTGAATACCTTGATTGTTTATATAATCCTGAGATAAGGGTAAGCATAATTATGGTATGATGTGCTTAACAAGCTTGATCATCAAATAGTGTAATATTGATAAATAGATTATCTTGGATGATATCCCATGATAGTGAGCATATTCCTTATGATTGAATCTATGGTTATTATGTATCCTAACCATGCAGGTGATGTGTAGCCATGAAAGGGCTATGTGACAGATGTGATGAGTAACATTACCTTGATAATTGTTATATGAGATTATATATGTAATGTGTTGGTCCCATGATGATGATGTGAGCCTTGAGAGGCAGTGACAGTACAGGATGAAGGATTGATATCCTATGGTATGTGATGATCCTTGATATGGATCTGGATGGTTGGCAAGAGGCCAAGTGGTAACATGTGATGCTGGATCCTTGTGAGGGATCAGGTTGATGAGGTTTCAACAATAATATGATGTTCTTTATTTTCTGTTATATCCTGCATGTTATATAACTTGGTTGAATCCTGCAATCCATCTAAAAGATACTAATTAATCACAATGAAATATATAATGTAGTTTGCCCTGGCCATAGATCCATCATCGTCAGGACTTGGTGATGGTGAAACGGGTTCTCCTACGGGTTAACCTGGAAGCGCATATTGTTGAATATGTGTAGGTTGCTCCTAGCCTGAAAATAAGGAGGTAAGAGTGTAACTTCAGTTACAGACTCAAGTACGTATATAGAGCATGGTGAATAGGCCCATGGCTCAGGATATGTGATATGTAGAGCATGAATGTGTTCATGGCTCAGAGCACGGTGATCAGGCCCGTGGCTCAGTTGTACTAGCGCCGAGACCTGTACCAAGGCGGGCTAGAGTGAGGGTAGCCTATGGAGCTGACCCAGTGGCTTAGACCACTACAACATGTGACTACGGTCCTGCTTATGTTTTACTCGTGTACTGACCACGAGGTGGGAGGTTGTGGAGTCCGGCTCTTCCATTGACCTTGTATGGCACCAGTCTTGGGCTTCGCAGCCAGAGGTTGGATTTGAATGGTACGATTCAAATCCTTGGGGCATAATAACACGTAATACAGCCGTTTAGTATTCATTGATTATATCAAACACGAAACATTGGTTGAGGCCTTGTTTGTGTAAATATCTCTGTTGTACCTTTCAGGTTATATGGCAATCTTGTTCTAATAATCATGTTACATAGTGATATATCTTGTCAATCATGTTTCATTGAGAGACATCTGGTTATATGTTTGTGTACATC
Source organism: Alisma plantago-aquatica (assembly GCA_963693085.1). Lineage (NCBI taxonomy): Eukaryota > Viridiplantae > Streptophyta > Magnoliopsida > Alismatales > Alismataceae > Alisma > Alisma plantago-aquatica. The sequence goes on from OY856414.1 coordinate 290,635,829, forward strand.
TGGTGAGCTTTTTGGTAAGAATAGCTTTGCTATAAATATATACATATATAGACTGCTCTTGTTTTACCTGATTTTAATTACCTGTTGTTATAGCTTAAGCCCCTGAGGTTCTGTAGTTGCGGTGGGAAGTTATGTTTCCCGCTGGGATAATTGTTCAATTGTCTCACTCCACTGGTTTTCAGGTGGTTGAGGTAGACGTGGTCGTGGTCGTGGTGTTACGACCGAGCAGCCTGAAGAGCAGTAGAAGGCAAGCGATGGATATGCTACTATTTTGGTTGTTTGGTAGTAGAGTCTAGAGTCATCCATGTACTCTCAGGTCCTTGGCAGTGTTTTGACGTTGATTCACGATGAACGATCGATAATGTTTTGTATATCCTGCTGTTGGCCGGATGTGGGCCTCCGTGTATATGAACAGGTGATGAACCCATGCGATGAATGAACAGCTGTTTCAGTAAGCTGTGAACACGTATCAGATTCCGTGTATGTATATATATGACATGATTCTGTGCAGGATGAGGACTGGAAAGTAATAGTTTCACAGTTTATATGTTTTCCGCAATCGGTTTTAATTAACCCATATTTCCATAATCTGTGGTTATGGTGATTTCCGCACGTTTTCGTGTAACACCTCGTTATCTTTATGATAATGGGATGTGTTGCCACATATATATAAGCAAGGAGACCTAGACTAGGGTTTGGCTAGATGGGAGTAGAGAGAGGCGGCGCAAGCATTGGACGTTTCTCAAATATTCATCCAAACATAAAAAATTTGGAATATATCTGTGCGAAATTTCACGAGGGACTAATAGAACCAAAAATTATCAAAATCCATCGAGTATATCTCCGGATATTTGGATTTGAAAATAGGGAAGCAATGAACATGTTTCCTTTTTCGTTTAGAGGAAGAAGACGACCATGGGTCATCAGATCAGTGGACCCAGGTCCACAAAGGACCCTGAGCCATCTGATCTCGCGGATGGGATAAGGCGATAATTCCTTGTTGCATGAAAATTCGACCAAAGTGTCATTTAAATTCTAAATGTTTTTCTCTCTCCTTGTTTGGAGGCCCAAACGACATCCAAAAATTACCAAATTTTATATTCTGACTGATTTTGATGCTTAGAATTCAAATATGGAGTTATTTTTGCCTTTTGGAGAAGTTTTATAGGTTAAATAATTAATATGGAATTTTCTCTTTCCTCCTTCAAACGAGGTGATAACATTATCTAAGATTTGTGTAACTTCACTCATAAGTCTTCCTAAGTGTTTAGAACACGATTTTGTTATTATTTTCACAGGTTGATATTATTCATTTATTTATTAAATAAAATAGAAGATTCTACACACTTTCTCTCTCTTATTTTATTCATTATTCACACATTATCCAAATTAGTTGCAAATTTGCCCAAAGGCTTATTTTTATGTTTATATTATGAATCTAGAGTTAGTTTTCTAATTTGAGGGCATTAACTATTTTATCTCTCTTTCTTGGCTTATTTTCCATTATCTTGTATTAAAGGCATTATGTATTTATTTATTATCCAAATTAGATGATACTTGGCCATTAAGCAACTTTTAAGTCAAGAAAACGAAATTGATATATTTATTATCCAAATTATCTTCTTGGTTTTATATTTAGGATTTTGGGAACAATATATTCCTCATTATCTTCTTTTATCCAAAATATTCCATATTATCCCCAATTATTGCATTTATCATCTCTTTTATTTATATTTCGGGATTTTCTTTCTTTTTCATATTCTAAAAAGCACTAGAAAGTTGTAGGAAAAATTTATATATTCTTTTTATCACTTGAGTAGATATTTTGCATATTTGACCCATTACTAAGCTTCCACTGAGGTATTTGTGTATAAACCCAAATATTGGAATAAAAGGTGAACAAATGTTCATTAGGCCATCATATTCCCCACAAATTAAACAGAAAGGCCAAAGAGGATATAAATCAAAGGAAAAGATGGAAAAGAGGACCAAAAAGGTAAAAAGTCCAGAATTTAGTATGTTACAATACTCCACCCCTTAAAGAGGATTTCGTCCCCGAAATCACTAGCAATTAGGGAAGGGTGAGTGTGCAACCTCACATCACAAAACTTTAGGTTGTTCCTCTAACCATAAAACTTCCGCCATAGCTTATACTTCAACTACACCTAAGGGTTCAGAACTTCACATACAACTCATCGTAGGTTTGGTTCTCAAGGACCACTTAGGGTTCCACTATTAAGATATTCTTTTTAAGAGATTTAACTTTGTTTACATTTTTGACTCATTAACATTATATTCATTATGATAACACATTATCATCATTATATTAATCATATCATGTTATATTCACTTTATTATCAAAAGGGTTATATTTCATTATCATCCATGAAACATTATATATGTATTTCATTTTTCTTACTATGAATTTTAGCACAATTAGGGGTTACTCAATTATCTCAACATTCATTATTATATTTGATCATTGTCCTTAATAATTCGGTTTTATACTTCCTTATCCTCATATTATCACGTTATTAATTATAATCAATTATTTTACATGATTATAAGACATTCTATCCAATTTGTCGTTAAGCATACAATTATTTCAATTAATGTCACATTAGTTACTTATATTCATATTAACGTTGTCACAATGTCACATTATCTTTATTGCTCACATTAATGTCATCATTAATCATTATTCATATTTATTCATTTATATTATTGATTTTGCACATTTATGTGAATTCCAATCATCTCATATTCATATTGAATCAATTATATGTATTTTAATGATCAAGGTGGAACATATGTCATATTAATGATTTGATTCACATTAAGTGACTAATAACATGTATATTAGTTAACAAGGTAATATGCATTCATATTGATGACTTAATTAATATGTGATTAGGTGATCATATATATCATCAATGTGTATCAAAGTATGTTAACTGATTATGGCACTTAACATCACCAATGTATCATGAAAGGTATTAAAGATGTATAGATTAGGGTTAGATATTACAACTTAGGGTTTAGGTCAACATGACCATTATATTGCACTTATTCATTTCTTGGCATGCATTAAGTTATGAATTATAACCTTACTCGTCATATCATTAGGGTTTATTGGTTCATGACATTATAAACATCTTACTTATTGACAATTAGCATTGATATTCATATTATGTGCATTGGATATTCATTAGGGTTCAAGCATATGATTTATTCCTTAGATGATAATTATGTGTTCATTAATATATAAACAAGCACGTTAGGGTTACAACTATTAACTTGTTTGGTCAAAACTAAGGATCTGAGCATACTAACCTCCTATCTATGGAGTTAAGGTTTCTAAAGATAGATCAAGATGTTATAGGGTTCCATCCCCCTAAATAGGATTTCGTCCTCGAAATCTAACCACTCAAACATCATCAACTAACCATACTCCACCCCTTAAAGGGTTTGGTCCATCAAGCCAAACTACATTAGGATTAAAGGATAAGTCTAACTAAACCATTCTCAAGATCCATCATGCTTCCACTGCGCACTCTGATATCTTTCCAAACACCCAAACTCCAAGGTCTAGGTTCTACAGATAAACTTATCCAAGCATGTGGTCCTAAGGGATATAAGGAACTATATAGGGCATATATCCTCAAACAAGTCTCAAGGTTATCACACCTGCAAGACTAGGTCAACCTATTAAGGTTCTCAAAGATATACAACATAGAATCTAAGGTCACTATTGCCTAAAAGCAAACTATTTTTGACAATTCATATTAGCTCAGGTCAGGCCGGTATCATATGGGTACGAGAGTCCTCGTAAACCAAGCTAGTGGTGCGGAGGAAAATATTGTCAGCCCCTGAAACCCTGATCCTTTCTAGACACCTTTGCTTCAACTTCATGGCCTAATAGTTGCCTAAAGGCAAACCTAAACAACATCAAGTTATGCATATTTTAATTATAAGTATTTTAGGATTTTATTCATCAAGGTTCTAATGTGGAACTATTGGTTCCTAAGTCAACCTATCATCAAGGTAGATCAAATCTAGGGTAACCATGTCACCGAAAGGAACTATGCAAATCTAGGGTTCTAACTAGGGAGACAAACTGAAATAGCCAGATTTCTGACTACCATGGGCTCTGATACCATGCTGTAAAGAAGTGAAATAAATCAACCTCTCTACTAATAACAATGGTAAAAAAAACTCATTTGGGATAGCAGCGGAAGATAAAATTTTGACTATATTCAATTTAAATAAAGTGTACATAAAAAATTTCCCCAATATGGGTGTACATGCTTTATACAAAAAGAGGATCTAAGTAGAGGGAAATCTAGACTACTCCACTTTTGTCTCCAAGCAACATATTCATCAGCTAAGTCCAAGCTAATCTAAGATCTTCAAGTCCTATTCATCACCTTGTTCCACATCTGGGTGGTTGGGAAAGCACCCAGCAAGAGGGAAGGAAAAAAACAAGTACGTGTTACAAAACTATTCTAATGCAACAAGATAAGCAAATAAAATATAAACATGATAGGGTTCATCATAATATGAAGATAATCAAGAGAATGAGGCCATATACAAAAGAATATTTCAATAGATGCTTGTCATAAATAACATATAACAAAAGGATTGCATGTATGATTAATATTGACTATCTTAACTAAGTAGGGTTGAGGCACCTACCGAACCTTCAACCAAAGGGTGAGGGGAGAGTAACACATTCCCAGTCACCTACACACATTTTGTGTGTGGGGGGAGAGTAACACGTTCCCCAGGGGAGAAATAACACATTCCCCAACTATGGGTGGTTGTACATACAAGTACCACTACACTAGTTAATTAGTCTAATAAAATCAACATGCTAGAAACAATGGCAAGTAATAGAATCTCATTTGAAGAACATGGCAGTGGGGTACCAAGCCCCAAGAATAATATTACAAACTGATCATGAGGCAAGTATAGCAAGAGAATCATGAATATAGGATATAAGGTGCAAATAAACCTCATTATGGAAAGCATAGGTTAAGGATCAAATAATTCCCAACTGAAGTGTATTAACTGAAGGGGGTAGATGCACATACCTTATTCTTTAGAATCCTAGAATCACTTTTCATAACTTTTACATGAGATCGGATCCACTTTCCCTAATATGATCATCATATTTATGTATTAGATATATGTATATTCATTAAAGGCTTAAAACCTCAAAACCATCGAATTTTCCACAAACGATCGAATTTGATTATGAAAACCTCACTAATGGCTTGGTTACATTCTCATGATCAAAATAACATATATATTTGTATATTTTTGAGTTACTGACTTTTTAGAGTATTTTCCATATTTATTAGTTAATTAAATAAACTCAAAAATACATATTCGAAAATATCAAAATCAAACCACAAAAACATTTTTATTGAGTAGATCTCGTTCTCCTGATTTCAAAACACTATTTATTTTCTATTTTGACATCGGGAATAATTTATACGATTTAATTTACCTCGGCCAATCATAGCCTACCACGTAGGCAAGGCATGTGCGCACAAAGCAAGAGAAGAGGGGAGTCGGCCCCACGCTGCTGACCTGGCCCAATAGGCCATCTCACACGTACGGGCACCCAGTAGACTCTCGCAAAGCCGAGTCAACGTGGGTCAAAGCAAGACGAAAAGACAAGGTTGCCCCAAGCGCAATGCAAAGAATACTAAGGAACGTATGGGGGTAAAATCATAATTTGGGCAGGGATCATCCCCTTTCCCCAGCCCCGCGCTATTGCTGCTCGAAGCAGCAGGCGGCGGCTGGTCAAAGATTGGGGAAAAACCCATTACTCGACCAAACTCAAAAACAACAAGACAGAAAGAAAAAGGTAGAGGAGTCGGACCTGCTGGTGTCGTCAATTAGACCAAAGACGAAGGGAATAGAGTGTGAGGAGTGCCACAAACTAGAGGTCTTCGGCAGCTAGGTGTAGGCCCAAACTTCCATGAAAACCGAAATTGGCAGCGTGGTTGAGTTGCAAATGAGATGGCGGTCCTTGGGGTAGGTATATATATAGGCAAGGAGACCTAGACTAGGGTTTAGCTAGATGGGGGTAGAGAGAGGCGGCGAAATCATTGGGCGTTTCTCGAATATTTATCCAAACATAAAAATTTTGGAATATATCTGTGCAGAATTTCACGAGGGACTCATAGAACCAAAAATTATCAAAATCCATCGAGTATATCTCCGGATATTTGGATTTGAAAATAGGGAAGTAATGAACCTGTTTCCTTTTTCGTTTAGAGGAAGAAGATGACCGCGGGTCGTCAGATCAGTGGACCCAGGTCCACTAAGGACCCTGAGCCATCCGATCTCGCGGATGGGATAAGGAGATAATTCCTTGTTGCATGAAAATTCGACCAAAGTGTCATTTAAATTCTAAATGTTTTCTCTCTCCTTGTTTGGAGGCCCAAACGACATCCAAAAAGTACCAAATTTTATATTCTGACTGATTTTAACACATAGAATTCAAATATAGAGTTATTGTTGCCTTTTGGAGAAGTTTGATAGGTTAAATAATTAATATGACATTTTCTCTTTCCTCCTTCAAAAGAGGTGATAACATTATCTAAGATTTGTGTAACTTCACTCATAAGTCTTCCTAAGTGTTTAGAACACATTTTTGTTATTATTTTCACAAGTTGAGATTATTCATTTATTTATTAAATAAAATAGAAGATTCTACGCACTTTCTCTCTCCTATTTTATTCATTATTCACACACTATCCAAATTAGTTGCAAATTTGCCCAAAGGCTTATTTTTATGTTTAGATTACGAATCTGGAGTTAGTTTTCTAATTTGAGGGCATTAAATATTTTATCTCTCTTTCTTGGCTTATTTCCCATTATCTTGTATTAAAGGCATTATGTATTTATTTATTATCCAAATTAGATGATACTTGGCCATTAAGCAACTTTTAAGTCAAGAAAACAAAATTGATATATTTATTATCCAAATTATCTTCTTGGGTTTCTATTTAGGATTTTTGGAACAATATATTCCTCATTATCTTCTTTTATCCAAAATATTCCATATTATCCCCAATTATTGCATTTATCATCTCCTTTATTTATATTTCGGGATTTTCTTTCTTTTTCATATTCTAAAAAGCATTAGAAAGTTCAGAGACTAATCTCTTACTAGCTTGCAGTGATGACACTAACAAGTTTCTCAGGGGATAGCCACATAGATGCAAGAAGCGTCAAAGAAAAACAAAGTTTCTTTTATATGATTAACCTGACAGCTTGTTATTACCACATTGAATTCAATTTGAGGGATCTTCGCTCTTTTGGGTTGGGTTGCTAATACCTGCAAACCTAAACGGGTTTTAGTCTCATCCCCAATATGTATTTCTCCATTTTGGCCAGGTTAAGACCTTTAGTGAAAAGATCAGTTGTATTAGCTTTGGTACTGATGTAGTCCACAACCACGATCAGTTGTATTAGACACTAGTTCTCTGTAAAACTAGAGTCTGACTTGGATGTGTCTATGTTGTTTTTTAATGTACTTGGAACTCTTTATCTTAGCAATGGTTGTAGTGTTATCATTGTGAACTGAAATTGTAGGAAGCGACTTCTTTACCATAGGTAAACTGGACATAAGTCTATGTAGCCATTCAACTTCCATTCTAGTTTCATCTAAAGCAGACAACGTTGCCTCAAAAGTAGACCAAGACAATATGGTATGTTTCTTAGACCTCTAGGCAACAACACCTCCTCCACATAGGAAAACATATCCTGAGACACCATTACTCCCAGAGTTCATAGCAATCTAGCTTGCATCCAATTTTGTAGATAGACGAATTGGTTCGACAATCAATATTCCATTTTTTATCAATTTCGTCAGAGCTAGATCTTTCTGAGTTACCATGACGTCTAAACTCATTTCTCCTCTTTTAATGGAGGATATAGCAATTTCCTTTGGATTTGTTAATCTGAGTCTTGTCGGGATAAATGATGTATCTACTTAACTTACTCATGACAAACACAATGTCTGGACGCATGTCGTTTATATGATACATCAAAATTCTAATAATCTGAGAGTACAGTAATTGAGACACTGGAACTCCAATATCATTCTTGAACAAGACCTTAGATGAATCATATGGAGTCTTAATAGGTTTATGTGATGTGTACTTAGACCACTCTAGTATTTTCTCAACATAGTGAAACTGATAAAAAGGTATACCGTGAATAGACCTTATTATTTTAAGCCCTAAAATCACATTAGGGACACACATATGCTTCATTTCAAACTTGCTACAAAAGAATGACTTTGTCTCATTTACTACTTTCATATTGGAACCAAGAAGTAGGATATTGTCGACATATAATCATAACAAAATGAATCCATCATTGACAATTTTACAGTAGAGAAACTTATGAAAATCATTAGAAACAAAGCCAAATGATGATATAACATAATCAAACTTCTCATGTCATTGCTTAGGGGCTTGTTTCAATCCATATAATGACTTAACAAGTCTACACACTTTGTATTCATTCTCACAACCCACAAATCCCTCAGGTTGTTCCACATATATCTCTTCTTAAAGAACACAGTGTAAGAGCACAATCTTTACATCCATCTGATGGATAGAGTGATTATAAATGGAAGTCAAAGCTATAAGCACTCAAATTGTGGTCACACAAGTAATAAGAGAATAGGTATCAAAATAACCTATTCCTTCCCTCTCTGTGTAGCCTTTAGAAACTAACCTAGCCTTATACTTATTGATTGTCCTGTTTGCATTAAGTTTCTTCTTAAAGATCCATTTGCATCCAATTACAAAACAATTAGGAGGCAAATCCATTTATTCCTAAGTTCCATTTGAGAAAACTGATTGGATTTCATTATTAACGACTTCTTTCTAAAAATTAGATTCCAGAGAATCCGTAGCTTGTTTGAAAGATACCTGATCATCCTCAATATTGTAGGTGAGAAACTACTTTTAAAATATATGGATGTTCTAGGTCATTTACTTCTCCTTGGTTCAACCATTTTTTCAGAATCATCAAACTGAGAAATTGCATATTCTGAGTCATCCCCCACATTTGTCATCCTTTCCACATGCTCAGAAACGGAACATGTGGTGAATGAATTCTGTTGAGATACTTCTTTGGGCACACCAGATTTCATGGGAAACACAACCTTAAATAATGTAGCATTATGTAACTCCACAATTGTATTGACATCAATGTCTGAGATATCACATTTTAGAATCAAGAACTATAGGCATATCTTGTCTCTACATAACCCAAGAAGATGGTATCAATCATTTCTGATCCTAGTTTCTTCCTTTTGTGTTCAGGGACAAGTACCTTAGCAAGGCACTCCCACACTCGAATATATTTGAGACTCAATTTTTTACCTCTCCATTGCTCAAACTGGTTACTTAATGTTTATGGGGAACTCTATTCAAAATATAGCAAATTGTAGTCAAAGCTTTCCCCATTTGAAGTTAGGTAGACCTGAGTTTTAGAGTAAGGTATTAACCATATCTATTAGGGTTTGGTTAGTATGTTCATCTATCCCATTAGGTCGTGGTGAATAAGGAGTTGTAACCTCATGAACTATACCATTGAATTGATAAAAATCCAAAAACAAGTTTGAGGTGTACTATCCTCCCCTATCAGACCTTAATCATTTAAGCACTTTACTAGTTTGAGTTTCAGCTTCTTTATTAAAATTTTGAATCTATCCAATGCCTCGTCTTACTTTTAAGTAAATAGACAAAACAATATCTACTATCATCGTCAGTAAAAGTTATGAAATAATGTTTTTGATACCTAGTAGCAGGCCCATTAAATTTGTAGATATCAGTGTGTACTAAACTAAGAATTTAATAGAATGAAAAGGCTTACTAGGAATTTTAGTTTGCACACATATTTCACATCTACTAACATTAATGTCAGTCTTAAGAATTAAATCAAGATTCATCATTCATTTCATTGAGTCAAAGTTAACATGTCCAAAATGACTACGTCATACATCAAATGATACAAGATTCATGAAAATAGAACTATTATCATTCAAATTTAATATTGAATTTGAAATAGGTTTGAAAAGAATCTTAAATAAGTTCTCCATATCACATAGATACCCTTCTTAAAAAATAAAGAATCAAGAAGGTGTGTAATAATTACCTTATTGCATTTGCAGTCTATTCTAAAAACATCTCTAACTAAAATAACGCCACTAAGGAAATTGTGCCCAATCGTTGGAATATGTTTGACACTATTAAGTGTCATAACCTTCTCTTAAGGGAACTTCAAGTCCACCCATCCTATGCCTTTGACTTCTGTAGAGTTGGAATCGCCCAAAGTCATAGAACGACCTCTAGAGTCCTAGTAAGATACCAACATGGACTTATCATCACAAACATGTACATTAGCTCCAGTGTCAATTATCCAATAAAGTGGCTCAAAATTATAAGGGACTTTAAGCTTTATAGACACATACCCATCATTGATATTCAAGGATGTAGTCATCATGTTGACCACAACCTCAATTGTAGATGTGGTATCTTTCTTTGCCTTCTTTATAGGATAATCTGTGTTCCAGTGGCCAACCTATCCACAAGTCTGACAAGGTTTGTTCTTTGGTTTCTTTTGGATCTTAGCCTTATCTTTATTATACTCTTTGATTTCTTATCTTTATCCTTGGAAGTAGTAAGATTAACACTAGGGTTTACATAAATAGGTAACTTGATAGTTTTCTCTTTCTAGTGTTATTCTTATATGTTAATATCCCTCACTAGATTGTTCATTCACACGTCTCCTTTGCAATGCTTAAGAGTCATGCCAAACGATTCACACAATTTAGGGAATTTTCATTTGATGAACATAACAATGAACTTCTCAGGAAATTTCATCTTTGCGTCTAAGAGTTCATGACACAAGACATGAAAATCATGTGTTTGATCAGAAATGGATTTACCCTCAACCATCTGAAATTTTAGAAATATAAACACACAATACTTTTGAGCACCATGATCGTCAGTACTAAAATTCTATAGTAGCACCTCTTACAAAACTTTGAAGTAGTAATGGACAACTAAGAGTATGGATCATACACTTTATTATTTAAACCAAACAAGACTAGACTTCATCTAGTTTCTCATTATTGAGCCATATATCCCATACCCAAGGTTGGAGCTTAGGAAATTGTCCTAGTCATCCTTCAATCGCCTTGTTACTGTCTATCTTGATGATTGCCTTAGGGAGATTCCAATAGTGCATCATTATTCACAGCCAGGGAAATCACCCTTAGTTCTGCTTCTACTACTGAGCTTACATGAATTGTCATGGTTGCACCTCCATACCATATCCCCTCCCAATCAACGAAAGAGACTGCTATAGTCGCACAGTTCATCTTAACAGATGCATCTACCATCATGAGGACTCAATGTCTGCCAAGATTCACCCATTTTCCATCTTGAACACTAGGCACCTCTTTGGTCATTTTTCACCTTGCATCCCTCCTAGACTCCATTACATGGTTGTGAGTTCTCTCATACTTGATATTAATGTTCTTTTTTTTTAACATCATGTGACCTTTATGCATAGATTTTTATTCGATACAATACTACTAAATTATGTTATTCTTTCAAAATTCTACAAGTATCATAGTTTCCAATTACCCTCACATTCCAACACAACATGTCCAACATCGTTGGAATTTTAGTACAGAAGAGTCCTGACTTAAGGTAGGTTGTGTGGAGCTTGATTTTCCATATCACCTTCAGCCGTTGTCCTCTGCTTCTCCACTGCCACTGACTTAAGGTAGGTTGTACTTGATATTAATGTTCTTAAAACTAAAAAAGTGGACAAAGACTTTGTTTTGCAAGGAATAGAATTTGAAAACACTATCTATCTTTCTAAGATTGTTTTGTTTGAAAAAGAAAATGCTTCCTTGCTTGCTTAAATCAAGATCCTTGAATCTTTCTCTATTTTTACTAGCAGAGAGAATAATGTTGCTGCTCTTCATATTGAAAAAAAATCTTATATGACCAAATCTCTTTGCTTAGAAATCAATCTTTTGCATGCTAGAGATGATACCAATCAATTTTCTTTTACTATTACTTCTCTTATGCATGATAATTATAGTTTGAGATCCTTAATGCAAATATTCTTAGATGATAAAAAGAATCTTAATAAAATCCTAGATCATGCTACCAAACAATTGGGTAAATATGGTGTTGGACTTGATACTAGCCAAAGGAACAACAAAGACAAAGGACCTTCGATTTTCAATGAAGACTCCTATAGTTCCAAGGCCAAGGGCTCATGTAATCATTGCATTAAAATTTGTCATTATGATACATATTTCCCTTTTAGGAAAGCACCAAATAACAATAGAACTTGGGTTGCTAAGCTAACCCAATCCAGACCCAAAAATGTGATTGGAGAACATTTCATCTTTCTTCTTGTAGGTCTCTTGCTAATTGATTTGCAAATTGGTCTCTCAATCCACATAAAAGAAGAAAGGTGATATGTGCATGGGGTGGCAACAAGTTGAAAGGAAATGGCAAGATAGAGGTAATGGTACTCTTGCTCATATCCATTCATTGCTTGTTTTTGTGAAGTTTTTACATATGATTTTTGACTTAAAATTGGTATATTGTGATCTTCATCACTTTCTTACTCAAAAATTGTCCTTGATGTTTTCACAGTGTACTACTAACTTGCTTACACATATTTGAATATGGTTCATATTTTTATCATGCCTCTAGATATGTTTTTATGAAATATATGTGCTTTTTGACAATAGTTGTTGTCGGCCGAGTTTTCTTGTAAGAAACTCGACCGACAAGCACCAATGGGTGTTGTCAATAGTTGTTTTCGGTCGAGAAATTCCACCCAGAAACTAAACCGATAACACTATACACAGAATATATATATATATATATATATATATATATATATATATATATATATATATATATGATTTTTTGGATGAGAATTTCCCTCTCAATTAGACTTTCTCAACCAATAGTCTTATTCTATGCCACTCCGATTGGTACCTTTTTATGATATGCATATTGTCTTTTGCTTTAAATTTCATATCTTGCATACACTCTACCTTTCTAATTGCTAAAAAATGGTAGCTGTAACATACTGAATTTTGGACTTTTTACCTTTTTGGCCCTCTTTTCCTTTCATTTATATCCTCTTTGGCATTTCTGTTTAATTTGTAGAGAATATGATGGCCTAATGAACATTTGTTCACCTTTTATTCCAATACTTAGGTTTATGCATAAATACCTCGGTGGAAGCTTAGTAATGAGTCAAATATGCAAAATATCCACTTAAGCGATAAAAAGAATAAATAAATTCGTCCTAGAACTTGTCAAGTCCTAGGACAAGGTGTTAGTAGTACATCCTTGGAGACTCCAACTAAATGATTGATGTTGTATAGGCTGCAACAGGAGAATTGAATTGTTCCTTGATATTAATGATGACATGTTATTTGGATACATGACCTTAAAGCATCATATTTCTTTTCTGCTATGTCTTGATTGTGTTGTTACTAACTTATACTCTTACAACTAAGGTTGAGGTTCAAGAATTTTGTTCACCTAGCTCATGTGGGGGTCAAAGTTAGATGACTCGGGTGAATTCAAACTAAAAAATATTTGCTAAAAGCATAGTAAGGAGGACTGAATGGCAGAACACACTACACATTAGACTTTCTGGGGGATTGTTAGATATACATGGCTGCTAGTCATTTATTTAGCATGGATTAAGCCCAATGTAGTGTAACTAGTACTTTTAGGAGGTAGTCTTGTGTCTTGTGCTAATGGGAAGAGCTTTAGTCTCACATTTCTCACTCCTAGAACTTTTGTGGTCCTTCTTTGTAGGCCTAACACGTGATACCAGTGTCCAAAGGATTCTAGGAGAGAGTATGCTCTTTCTTCCTCTCCCTAAAGGCGCTGATCGTCGTCAAGTGTGAGTGAGACGACAATTTGCTACATGTTCGTGGCCGAATCAACTAGAAGAACGATGCTTATCCTGTAGGATTACGAGTCGTAAATTTCTTTAAGTAACATGTTCATTTTTCAATGAACCATCTAGTCAATGTTCCTAACCTTATTTATTCTCTATTCTCCTGCTCTGATTATTTTTCTATTTCATATTTGAATCTGACATGAATTCGTTAATTAATTTATAACTGTTGTCATCTAATATAAAATTTACAACATTCAGATGCTGCGCTGAATAAAAGCTGGGCTGCTGTGGCTATTGTTTCTATATCAAATAGCAAATGGGTGGACAGGTATGGAGATAAAGAGAATATTGAAATTGACATCCTTGTGGCAACCCGCATGATTGCTGATGATCATTATAAGAACCATCCCATGCCTATTGAATCATCAAGATTCAGGAGATATAATCTTCTTCTTCACCCCAGCGACAGATGCTGCTGGGCGAGGACAGAATAAAAAACGTTGTAGCTTGCCATGAGAAGTTTGTGATTCCTTCGTGTATTTCAGTTACTATTTATTTTTTTGATAAGTATTGAGACATGCGTTTATGTTTCTCTTTGGGAGTCTGATCTTTTGTCGTGAAAGCCGGAACTCGGGGTTGTAGCAATCTTTGTCGTTATTCTTGATTTTTTTTGCATTGGTGAGTAGCTGGTCATTTGCCAGTTTGACCGTAAATAATGGGGCTCGAAACCTAATTTCAGGAAACGTCTCACATCATGCTTTTTAGGTGACGTTAGGGGTCGTCTTGCAGAACACGATGACTGCACCACGAAGGGAAATCCACACAATTAAGTCGGTTCCTGGTAATCGGTTGAGCTACTTCCTGAGCTTTGACAATGGCAAGTCGATGCCTTTTATTATCTGGAACAACTACGTTGATTCTGTTGATACCCGCGTGTGCTTTTAATTATCTCAATTCGATGCCCTGTATTAATTTTATGGCCGACAACCACCGGCTTTACTGTTTCACCTCTAAAAGACGTTTTTTCTTGGTCTTCTGCATATCTAATGGAACATGTCGTTGTCCAGAAACTCTCCATCTCATCTTCCTCTTTCAAGTGCAATCAATGCAAAGAGATCACTTTCTTTAGTTGTGGACTACAAGTTGATGATCTTGGCATGCATACTAGAGGAGGGAGACATATGAGTGAGTGGGAGGCGCATGATTTTTTAAGTATGCGGGTTTGCCAGGATTAGTGCCAAGCTAAGCAAGATAGGGCTCCTCTGCGTATTATGACAAAGAGGACGTATAGTAGGCCGATGGGATCAACAAGTTGATAAGAGAGAGAAAGGGGCATCGCAAATGAGTCATGGCCATCCTATAATATCTAGAAAGGAACCAAATGTTATAAGCGCTTCAAAAGGATCGTTATTAGGCCATATGTTGAAGCAACTAGGTTTGTCTCACATAAGAACCTATGGTGCCTCAATTATAAAGCGACCTCATGTGTGTAGCACATCAGGGAAAGTTAAAGAGAGGAGGTGTCCGCAAGGCATGGATGGGCTTCTAAATCTCGATCTTGGGAAGAGGATCTAAAGCCAAGACATGAGAGGCTAGCATTATTGAATTCGATATACATATGAGGACCATCTAAAAGAATCAGACAGGCAGAGGTTGTGAAAGAAGACGACCTCAATATGATGAGGTTTTACATAAGGACCCTGAGATGCTTTCATATCAACTTGTATTTGAATATCAATAATTGAAAATTAGTATCACTTTTAAAAAACCAAGAAACTTCATACGTAGTAATATAATATCCTAATAATAGATACTTTATAGTTAGAACACAAATTTTGTTGTATATCATTTACGACCCATATTTTCTTCTTGAGATTATTTAGCAAAGAATAAATCTTTATTAGCTTGTGGGTGTTTTTGTACATTAAGGTGACAATGTTGGTCTTTATTTGTGGGAAACCTCCTAAATACTCCATATATGCACAAAATCTCAAGAAAAATTGTCATCTATTGTGTTTTTAGACCGCTTCTTATAACCCCTACTATCTTCTTTTGTACTTCTTTTTAGGCTTAAACCATGACTCACTTTGATCGAGTTCATGCACCTCCTCTACCAACCAACTTGCGTACACATGAAGATTACTAGCCTCACACACGGACCACTCACATATCAACCAACATCGTAATTGGGATTTGTCTTCCTCTTGAAGCCATTCCACACATATAATGATGCACACAATAGAAAGAAAGATGCCTCCTAAGAAACAGACAATATGGTGCAACCTGATTGACCAAAAAAATATACAATTTTTTGGATTTCATTTAGACCAATCCATTATCATAAATACATGCAACCGTAAACCCTTTTCAAATTATATGAAGCAAAGGAACATGATAGAGAACCTATATTGTATGGGTCACACTTCACCTTCAAGGAAATATTTAATCATGATTTACAATGATAATATTAAAGTCTTATACAACTAAATTTGAAGCCTCTTAGCATTCAAATTGAATTTCCCTTTCATCTTTAGTCTATCTATCTCTTTCTAGAACTAGTCTTGGGGTGTGATAAGCTCTTTATTCAAGATTCAATCTTAATACAACAATTGAAGGATAGGTTTTAGGATGAGTGATTGTCATTAATGCTAATACATATGTGGAAGCTTACTTCTCGAAAGAAAGGCTTAAAGTTGTCAAATCAAGATTTTTAGACATTCTCATTTGGTTTAAGTCTTGGCTTGGATCTTTGCATATGTACATTTTCACCATATCTAGATATATTTCTTCCTATCTACTTGGTGACTTTATTGTTCATAAGTGCTGATACAATAGTTGTAACCACTTGCTTTTAATAATTACGATCAATTTTTTGGTATACTAACCATGATAGGCATAGTCATTGTTGTTAATAATCCTATAATCTTGTTTGTCTTCATAGTCATTTCCATTTCATATATTATCTACGCACTTCCTTGCATTCTTCATTTCAAAGTTACCAAAATAAAGAAATCTAACATTCAATTGCTAGGAGTGTAGATATACATAAAACAAATAATATAGCTTGTACTAGGGGAGGGTAACTAGTTAGTTTTCTGATTACTATGAAGGCCCAACTAGACTCTCACACATATTTGTTGCTACCATACCATGGTTTACTAATCAAATCATAGGAAAAAAGCACCCATGTAACTCATTGATTGGATCAACTTTGATGTTCTACCTCTTCCCTAAAACCACTTTTAGGGATTTTATCTATGTCTAACTTTATCATTGTAAGGTATTTGGTGAAATATGTGATCT
The DNA here is from genome assembly GCA_963693085.1 of Alisma plantago-aquatica. NCBI lineage: Eukaryota > Viridiplantae > Streptophyta > Magnoliopsida > Alismatales > Alismataceae > Alisma > Alisma plantago-aquatica. The sequence goes on from OY856414.1 coordinate 290,653,127, forward strand.
AATATAGTTGGTGGGTTAGAAATACAAGTTTATTTGTTATTGTGATCTAGATATTGCTCCTTGATGGAAATTGTAGCATTATTTCACATTTCACGCTTAGATTTCACCACAAGAAAGAATTTAGGCCAGTATTGTTTGTTAGAAGCCCTAATAGCTTGTGTGAAATGGTCTATCAGAGAGTGTTTCTATATATATCTTGCTAGAATATGCATGTTAAATTCATACCTAGTTGATCAAGTTCCTCATTGGTAGTGAAAGTTAGCCTTTAATTAAGTGTTGGGTAAGTGACCAATCAAGTACTCTACTATGATACCCTAGAAACACGTAAACTAGTACATCCAAATTTTATCACGTAATCTTGAATTAGTTAGGTTTCACTCAAAATAAATTATAAAGGAAAGATATGGGATTTCAGAAGTACTCGTAACTAGTAAGAGCATGTAACAAAGGAAAAATATTGACAAATGGGATATAGCAATAAAATCTAGTCTTTGTCGTCATTATCATCATCATCATCATCATCATCATCATCATCATCATCATCATCGTCATCATCATCATCATCATCATCATAAAATCCCCAATCTCAACCATGTTGCATTTGGTTACATGGATCTTTCTTTTCCAATCTGCTATGTTATGGGACATATTTTGGTTAAGATGTAAATATTCAAAATATATCTTTATGAGCTCTTCTCAAGTTAACTTAGGTCTGGCTTTTCTTCTTTAATTGTGCTTGACTCAATAGCACTACTATGAATAGGCATATAAGTCAATATTTGTTGTACATGTCCATACCATCTTAGTCGCCACTGACTAACTTGTCATTGGTGCTCAACACCCCCATTTTGTTCCTGATATACATATTTCTTAAGCGGTCTTTTCTTGTCTTTCCACACATACATATTAGTATAGGCATAATGGCCACATTCAACTTGTTGAGACCTTTTTTCTTCAACATACAACATTCACTCCCATATAACATGGCTGACCATAGAGTTGTTCTACAAAAAATACTATTTAATCTGAGAGGGATCTTTTAGTCACATAATACTCCTATTGCACTCCTACATTTTAACCATCCTATAGTGATGTATTGACAAACATGATTTTGAATGCCTCCATTTATTTGTATGTTAGAACTCAAGTAATGGAAATTTGTCACATTTTGATACATCCACTCTGTCCAACTTGGCCCCACCATTTCCAATTTTAAATTTCAACCCATTTGATTCCAACACATAAGTCTAAACTTCAACTTTATCATTCAATCCATCTTTAGTTTTGTAGATCAACACAATATCATTAGCAGATAACATGCGACAAGGAATATGATCACAAATGTTCTTTTTCAACTCATCCATAGCAAGAATGAACATATATGGATTGAGTATTTGATCCTTGTGTTGACTCAAGGTCAATTAGGTCAATGTTGACTCACGTCGAAATTGACTAAACCCATGTTTTGATGATGACTAACCATTCCACATATTGGTGTCTAATGTCTCTACTTGAGTGATTTCAGATTAGGTATATACACACTCCAAATGCCCTAACTTGTGCATCCCAAATTGGAGAAAAGACAAGTCAAAATCCATACAAGTGCACGTTTTTGTAATATGATGTAAAACCATTAGAATCATGTTTTAAATCACATGTAATGATTGTATGACTTGTAATTAATCTTAGAAAACATCAGGAGCACTTAGATCGAATGTTAGATCACTTTAGATGCAACTTTGAAAATTGATTACAGGTACTTTGTCGGTCGAGTTTCCCAGCCTGAAAACTCGACCGATCATCCTTGATCAATTTTCTGCAGATTGCATCGGTCGAGTTGTGTTTACACAGAACTCGACCGATCAAGTAATTGGCCATTTCGATTCCTAATGGTCGGTCGAGTTTTGTCAGGATAAACTCGACCGACCGTTTGAGTATCGGCCTTGTCGTTTACTTGATCGATCGAGTTACCTTTATAGAAACTCGACCGATTGCACTGTACGGAAAAGTGCAGAAAAGTGCTTCTAGCCATTGTGGAGTTGCAACAAGTGAAAATAGATCCGTTGCAAGCCACAAAATGGCTAGTTTTCGTTCTCAAGTGTTCCCAAAGGCTAAGAGGCATCCCCAGCTATAAATAGGACCCCTTGGGCTTCATTCCAAGGTTGAGCATTCATTGCAAAACTCTATGTGAGGTTCCCATTCTATAGTTGAGTGTTTCATACAACCTCCTCTCTCTCTCTAAGATTAATCACTTGCTACATCCATTAGAGTGAGTAGGAAATATGTAAGAGAGCTAGTCCTACATGTATATCTTGTGAGTCTCTCACTTCCACCACCTCCCTTTCTCTCATTTTAATCATGAAGATGAAGGTTCTCTCTCTTATCCAAGAGAGGTGAAGAAGAACAAGGGAAGGAGTCCCTTGGTGAAGATCAAGGCTGAAGACTTGGAGCTAGAGTGGGTAAGCCCTTGGTGAAGGCAGAAGACTCCTTGCTCAAGTGGGTAAGCCCTTGGTGGAAGCTTCTCCGAGTGAAGGTGAAGTCAAAGGAGGAAGATCCAAGAAGAGTGGGTAATTCCTACAAGGCTGAAGACTTGTGCAAGAGTAGGTAAGTCCTTGGAAGAAGGCAGAAGACTCCTTGCAAAGTGGGTAAGTCCTTGGTAAGGTTGAAGACTCTTTGTATTGGATAGGTAAGTCCTTTGTTTGGTCATGTATTGTAAGTCTTATGAATGAATATAAGGATGCAATGGTTGGGAAATCCTAGAGCTTGACCTCTCTAGGTAAGTGGCTGACATACTTCTAGTTTGAAGTGTGGAACCACTCTAATTAGCTTGTCTACTTATGTTTGCTCAATCTCTCTCATTCTTGCTATTCATGTTTTAGTTGCACACAAATTTCCTATTTAGCAACCTTATCTTGTGATATATCTTGAAGCTTTAATGAATATTGTTTAAGTGTATTCAGCTCTATTCACCCCCCTCTAGAGCATCTAATCACCCATCTAGGATCCAACACCTTGATATACCTAAAATGTAATAGGAAATGTTGACTTTTCTCCTCCCGGAGTCTCTGCACATGTAGTTGAGCTATCGTACATGTCTTTAATCAAGTCAACATATTGGATTGCCACACTATTTTTCTCCAAAACCATCCATGACACTTCTATGGGTACTTGATCATAAGATTTATCCAAGTCAATTGAAATTGTATATAAATCTCTTTTTCTTTCTCTATACTTCTCCATAAGCCTCGTTATCTGAAAAGTTTCATATGTTGTTAATCTTCTAAGCCTGCAACCAAATTGGTTATCTGATATATGTGTTCTAGGTCTTATCACTTACTTAGTAGTCCTCCCCCAAATATTTGAAGTATGACGTGATACCTTTGTAGTTTGTGCAACTCTAAGCATCTCCTTTGTTGTTCTAGATAAGGACTATAGTACACATTCTCCACTTATTTGAAAACCTCTTTGTCTTCAATAAATTTTTAGAATTTTGTTTTAACCATATAGCTCCTTCATTCCCCATACTCTGCCACGCATCAATAAAATATTATTTGATCCACATGCCTTCCTCATTTTAGTCTTTTTAAAGACTTCTTGACAACAAATAATGAAACTCGTCACATGTTAATGATATCTCTTATATTAATGTCACACGCATTTCTTACATTACTCAATAATATCTCCATTGAAATGCTTGCGAAACTAATTTCTCCATTGGTTCTTAATATCATCATCCTTCACCAACATTCTACTATCTTCATTCTTGATGCATTTTACTTGACTCAAGTCTCTTCCTTTCCTTTTTCTTATATAATTCATTTTGTATATATCCTTTTCACCAAAGAATCTAGACTTCACCTCTTGTAGAACCCTTTTAGCCTCTTTCTTTACTTACCGGTAGCTCTAAAAAATTTCATCATCTCAAGTTTTGTGTAAGCTCCTATATATCTCCCTTTTGAGTTTAATAGCCTCCTATACTTCATTATTCCACCACCAATTCTCTTTCTATGGAGGCCCACACCCTTTGGACTCTCCCAAAACCTCTCTGGAAATTTTTGTTATACATGAGATATAAAATGACACACAATACTAATATCAGATTCCTAGTCCCCTACCTGATGAGTTTATCATAAAAATTCAATTTCTTTTCTCCTTTAAGATTCCACCACTTGATCTTACTATCCTAGTTTTTATTATGCTTGCATTTGTTGATCTTCATGTTAATATCCAAAAACACCAACCTATGTTGGGTTGAGAGTTCATATCCAGGGATCTCTTTACAATCCTTGCATACTTTATGATCCACCCAGTTGTAAGGAAGTAAGCAATTTGTCTACAATTGTTCCCACTCTTAAAAGTAATCTTAAGAAAATTTATTTTCCTAAAATTGGTGTTTGCCAAAATCATATCATATGCAAATGCAAAATCTAATACCCTCTCTCATTATTCATTTTTGCTTCCATATATTAAAAAACCATGAACTCTCTCATATCTAGAATTGATACTCCCCACATGGCCATTTAAATTACTCACAATATGATCTTCTCTTCTATCAACATTCCTTGCATCAATTTATACATGTTATCCCAAAAATCTTTGTTAGCTTCCCCATTAAGGCCAACCTAGGGGGCATAAGCGCTAACAATGTTAGAAATATTTCCCCTAAGAACAATATCAAAAGAGAATATTCTATCGCCCGATCATGTGATCTTCATAACATCATCATTCAACATCTTATCAACAAGAAAATCTAGTTAGTGGTGAAATTGTATTTGTTACAGTGTTTATAGTTGTATGTTCTATTTTACTTTTTTGTTATATTAATTTATTAAATAATTTTTTTGATTTAATTTTATGAGACTCGTACATAGTAAGGTAGTCCCTTCAAACTAACAACTACACTTGCTTGTCAAATATGTCAAATGAATTGCACCAGGAGGAAATGAGTAGTTTACCTAAAATAAATTGATATGAACACTCAAAATAGAATTGGAAGGTAAAGCAAAAAAATAAAACTTCACTCAAAATTGATTTGCCATTAACTAGATTAAAATATATTTTAAAACCAAGCGAATGGGATAATGTAGTTTTGGTAAAAGTTGCAAACATATACAATTTAATTAAATTAATCCATAACTTTTATTTTGATCATGCTAACAACTTGACCAAATTTATGAAAATTAAGTCACAATCAGAATGTGTCAATGCTAATAGACTTCACAGAAATTTAGATTGATTTGTTAAGTGTAAGACCCCTGACCTATATTAACCCTAATCTTCTTTATTCTACTTAATTGAATGTGTCGGTGAACTTGAACCAACATATTAAGATAGAACCCTAGTTTTACTATACTTACTCTTTGTTTCCCTAATTGCATGGTTTTTATGATTAATTTAATGTATGAGAACGTAATTTCAGATTTAGCAAAATATCTATGATCATGTTTCACTTATTATATGAACCATTTCTTTATGTGGTTTTGATGCCTTAATCTTGTTTGAATCATGTTTTACTATGGAGTTATTGAATCATATTTCACCTTAGAGTTCTAACCCTTAGCTTTCTCTAGGGTTCTATAGTTGAGGTTTGGGCTTGATGGTGTTGAGCCTTGATTTTGATGGCTTGACCTTGATGGTTCATCCCAGGGTACATGAGTGAGATATAGTTGAACCTGATTGTTAATGGAGTGGTGACCCCAACGGGCCATCTAGTGGTGACCTTGATGGGCCTTGGTTGGATCTTCTATGGGCAAGGTTGGAGTGGACTAGTCTAGTTTGGATCCCAAATGGATGAGGTTAAAATGGAACTTGATGGGTCTACCTTGGAGCCTCCACAGGTGATGTTAAAGTGGAACTTAATGAGTCATGAAGTGGGGTTTTGATGGGTCAAAGATGATGTGCCCTGATGGGTACCTTGATGGTCTAGAGATGAAGACCTCGATGGAATGGTGAAGTAGAGTCTTGGTGAGTGAAGTAGGGATGTGCCTTGATGGGTGGTGAAGTCAAGCTTTGATGGGTAAAGTTGATAAGGTAGAGATCAATGGATGGCGGTTGATGGGTGGATGTCGGTGGCCAAGAATGAGGGTTGATGGATTGGTAGGTTTGAGCAATTTATCCTTTTAGCCTATCACTAACTATATACAGTTCAAACTCATCAAACTTATGGCCCATTTGACACCCAAGAGGTGTTGAAAATTTGGAGAGGAGCCAAAGAGGTCAAAGAGAGATTCAAGGACCTCATAATGACGTGGTTTGAAGCTTACATGTGCATGAAAGAAGAAGACCAGACTTCTTTTGGTGGATATAAAGCATGCAAGCTTTGTTTAAATCCTAAATATTGTAATATATATTCTCATTGTCCTCTTTTCTTATTATTTTCTCACTCTCTTTGTGACACACCGATCATAAAAACAAGATTTACTTAAGAGGAAGCGTTCACTAAGCAGCGGATTACCAAAAATCACTAAAAATTAAAACCATTTTACAGAGAGGTCCACACATAGGAAAAACTCTTTCACAAAGAACTGAAGTAATTTAATTACACACTAGTTTACAAGTACATGACATGTATCATCTTTTTCTGAGAATTACAAGCATCAACTGCACTGTTAAACTAAACACAGGCAGTATAAAATCTTAAGGTACTGAGCCAAAATCTCGAAAGCACTAACTATTACTCCGAGGACCTGAGAGTACAGAGACAACTCATAGGACTCTATGTACATCTATACAAGGCATATCAACCAATGTCTCCACCTGAGAATTCACTGCTGACCCTGCTGCTGCTGTTGCTGTCCTTCACCTACTGAAGAATTCCTGCCTCCTCGTATGTGTCTACCTAAAAATGTGATTCCCACGGGGGTGAGACAATTGTAAATTGTCCCAGTGAGAGATATAACTCTCTTCCAGAAACATTATTATTACAATTTAATAAGATAAATCTGGACAGAGGAATCGAAATTGTTTAACAATAGTTAATTTATTGTCTAATAGATTAGAACATTATTCTTATCTAAAGCATTGCATCTATAGCCTGATAGAGTAGCATGTCACTTATCCAATAAGGAGTATGAAGAACATGTATAGCATTTATCTTCTATACTAAGCAGGATAATATCAACTAATGTTTCTCGTATTTCAACCTTATGCAAATAAATTACACGGCTGATTATATTTTACACATCATGTGTCAAACTACACTTAGCTTGCCAGGGTATATTGACATATTCACTATAGAGTTATAGCCGCAACATATACTCTCTTCAGGCTTAGATCACATAGCTAATGCCTGACATTGTTTTGTGGAGTCATGGCCTGTAGCCATACTCTTTTAACAAAGTTTTGGGATCTTAATCCCTCATTTCATCAAGTATATTTCCATTTCTTAACAAGTTTATTATCATGATTATAGAATATGGGTATTCAAACCTTTAGTTCATCATAGAATACTTATTACCACTTAGCAGGTAACTTAATACCTTCAGATCATATGACCAAGGTAATAATCATTCTTGCTACACAAGCATTCCACATAGTTCACAAGGTTCATATCACCTCTTGTTACCCCTTAATAGGCAACAAGGAAAATTATGGCTTATGAAGCCCATAAACAACAATAATTAAAACATCATATGGCACACATAGCTCATTAATTTCATGTTATCTTCTCACTAAGAAATAAAGTATATGAAGGCTTATAAGGCCTATAAAACATTTTCAATATACAGAGCATCACAACCTATACCTGGATATGCTCATCATCTCAACATACCTGCATGATTAGTACTCATGATGACAATTATAATGCTTTCATATCAGCACCATTCAACACAAAGTAATACCATTATTCCCTTTTTAGGGCTAGGATTTCTCTTGCATATCATCACCCTCCATTAGGGTTTTTCATAAATAACCATTTAGGTTCTCAAGATCATATTATTAATGATCAAGTCCTATTTCATTGCTTCACACAGCTAGGCCAATATTGATAACATAAGTATTCAATCATACATATTTATTCTCATCATTCATCATTAAATGAATTATCAACACAAAGTATGAGTTTCTCTCTCATCTTTACTAGAATATGATTGTATTAAAGTTTATTGATTTGGATTAACCTTTTCATAAGGCATGTTAGCCTACACTTATGAAAGTGCATTACATCACAATGTAACAATTGTCATGACACTCTTCATGTGTCACCCATCCAAATATATTGGATTTAAATACATCAAGGTGTATAAATCTTAAGGTGTTGGATGTGATATCTATCATATCTTGATGTATCACTTCCCTCATCACCTTTATCTTACTTGAATTCATCCACTTAGCTTGTATTAGGGTATTTCCCATCCTAATACTTTATGCATAAGCTCATCACATTTATCATGTAATGTATTGGTCATAAGTCACTTATTTAGAATATACAACCATTGCCGATGATATGGACTCATCTTTGAGTTAGTGACTATATAAAGATATCCATTATCAGCCTCTTTAGGTATTTCACCTACCAATATATTAGTTACTATTCCATTATTAGGAATATGGTTTTTCATTTTTATAAATTAGGGTTCACATAACATCTTCTCACATTTGGGTTTCACATAACATCACTCTTTATTAGAGTTTCACATAACATCCTTCTGTATCAGGGTTACACATAACATTACATGAAATTAGGACTTCATATCACATCACCCAGTGTTAGGGTTTCACATAACATCACTCTTCATTAGAGTTTCACATAACATCCTTCTGTATCAGGGTTACACATAACATTACCTGAAATTAGGATTTCATATCACATCACCCAGTGTTAGGGTTTCACATAGTATTACCCTGCATTAGGGTTTCATATACCTTTACCCTGTTTTAGGGAAGGGTTTACCATTATCATCCAAGTAGGGTTTCTCACACCCCATTACCCAAATTAGGGTTAGGATGTACAATTCCCATCAAATTAGGGTTACATCATCACCTAGATTAGGGTTTTACTCAGCTTTTCCCTAAATTAGGGTCAGGGCTCAATAATCTTTTCAATTAGGGTTTTCATGATCTCATTATTATGGATCAAACCCTAATTACATATTTTATTCATAATGAGACGATTAGGGCATAATTATATAAGCATTCCTCTCTCTCCTTCTCTCTCTCATTCTCTCTAGGATGTTAAGTACTCCAAGATTGATCTAGGTCAGCTCTTCATTTAAGTACACACAATTAGGGTTAACCATTATGATCACCTTTAATCTACATCATTATCAATCAAGTAGCTAACTGACCTTTAATCATATTAGGTGTCCAAATGGTTTAACCATTTTGAACCTCAAAAAGTCTTGGTCACTTAGACCCCAAACGGTCTTGGTCACTTAGACCTCAAACGGTCTTGACCAATTAAGTTCAAACAGTTTGAAACCGTTTAGCAAGGTTGGTTCTTGAAACCGTTTAGACAAAAACATATTGAAACCGAATGAACTTGGGTCTCCAAATGGTTTGAGACCGTTTGGTCCCAAACTTTATTGAGATCGTTTGATCCCAAACGGTCTTGAGAATGTTTGGACTCAAACGGTATTAAGACCGTTTGGTCCCAACTCTCTCAAAACCGAATGGACCAAAAGGGTCTTCCATCACTTAGTCAATTTAGGATTTCAATTATTGAACCATCTATCAATTGAACCACTCATTTATTCTTCAATTGAACCATTGAATCACCCTTCAATTGGACCTTCAATTAGGGTTTTGATCCCAATTGAACTGGGGTTTATAATCAAGAATCCATCACTTAGGGTTTTGAAATCAAGGAACCATCAATGGTTGACATTGTGGAACTAATTCGATTGAAATAATTGAATAACCACTTAGCTATGTCATGAACTGACCTCAAACAGTCTTGAGGTCGTTTGGATGACCTCCAAACAGTCTTGAGACCATTTGACTTAATCCACCATTGAAATTTATGACATTAATTTAGGGTTTGCATCATTGATTCAATCATCAATTGAGCCATCGATTGTATTTCAATTTGAAGTCACTAGATCTTCAACCATCCAATCATACTCAACCATGGGCTTACAAACGGTATTAGATGACCTCCAAAAGGTCTTAAGACCATTTCCATTGAAATCTATGACATTCAGTCAGGGTTTGCATCATTGATTCAATCATCAATTGAGCCATCGATTGTATTTCAATTTGAAGTCACTAGATCTTCAACCATCCAATCATACTCAACCATAGGCTTCCAAATGGTCTTAGATGACCTCCAAACGGTCTTGAGACCGTTTGGGTGACCTCCAAATGGTCTTGAGACCGTTTGGGCTAGTCAACCCAAAATTAAATCAATCAATTTAGGATTTCAACACTCAACCCGATTAGGGTTTCTAATTGGAGGATTGTCTATATATAGAATCAATCAATTGGATCCATTGGATCATCAACCAACATATACTAGGGTCCTGACCTCAAATGGTCAACCCATCCAAACGGTTTGGGATCCAAACCTCCAAACGGTTTGGTGAAACTATTTGGGCCAAGGTTACAAAACCGTTTGCAAAAGATATTTGTGGAGGTGTGTGCTTATGATTATGTCATCATAATCAAGCTATAAACCCACAAAGCTTGCTGTGATTTTCATGTTGATTGCAACAATCATTCAAATAAAATTTCAAGAATAAAGAAGGAATCAATAATTGTTAAGGATATGGAATCAATAACAAAGTTCAAGGGTTCAAGTTATATAACCCGCCTTCAATTGAGCTTCAAAGCTTCAACCTCCACGTTTTTAATGGTGAAAGAAACACCTTTCACTATCCCAATCTCGTCCTTAAGCTTTGAGTGAAAAGGAATGGCTAGAATTGAAGATGGAATGGATATAAGAAGAAATCATGCATTGATTTTTGATTTCCACCATGAAATCAAGGTGAAAGAAGGTCAAGAAGCTTACCAACAGGTTGGGGGTCGTCCTCCTGTTTCTCCAAGATCCCTTGGTCGTTTTTGCAAGCAAGAAGTGAAAGTGGTTTCGAAATTACCCTTTCAACTCATTGATAAAGGAGCATATATGTGAATTTTAAAATTCACATATATTGAAAATTCATTTAAGAGAGAGAAAGTAGGGATTATCTCCTCCATTTCCTTGCCACTTGCTCCCTTCCAATCCTTGGATATGATGCTATCTCCTTTTCCACTTATTCCTCTGAATTATCCACGATTTAAAAGAAAACAAACTAAGCACCTTAAATCATATTATAATAATATCCATAAGTGAGTGGATATTTCTTTTTGTTTTCTTAATGTGAGTGGGTTCTCCACTCACGTAGATATTTCCATTGCCTTTTCAAGGCACATGCTCGTCCAATCTTATCTAATTTTCAACCATTACCATTTGGTTGAAGGCACTTCGATTAACACATTTATTTTTGCATTAATTTGAAGTAAAGTTCCAATTATGCTTAAATCTTGATTATTTTAATATCAAGATTCTCTCTCTTCCAAAATGATTCAAATGAGGCGCCCCTCTCAAATTATTCTCTACATGATGACAAGAACCATGAGGGACCCTCTTGAAGTGGTATTTTGCATATTGAACCCTGGGTTTTGGGTAAATTGCACATTACACCAAAACTAGGTTTTAATGCACAAACATTGCTTTATCAGCTCTTTCTTGGTACTCATGCTACCACAAGCCATACCTCTGCATCATATTCATTCTCATGATGCTTCAACACATGAGGATCATATTATCATGCACAATTTGTAATTTAACCCCTCAACTTGGGTAGTTTGCACTTTAATCCTCAACAAGTAAAACATTATTTCGACATGGTTCAAAATGGACTAAAATTGAAATATAAGTTCCTCTTGAGCCTTAATTACTTTTCAAAAGATAATATCAAGCATATAATCAACTTTATCAAGCAAAACATCTAGGGTTAAGCATAACACAGGTCAGGGATGTTACAAATTATAAACCCCTAACAAGGATTTCGTTCCCGAAATCCCAAGAAAAGGAGCGACAAATTTTAATCATTATCATATCATCAAGTCTACACATAACATCTTAATGTCAGGGAGATACCATAGATCTTTAATCCACATAAATTTCTTCCACACAGGGTTATTCTAAGAAAATATTTTTAGCTTGATAAACTTTTCCACCATAATTACAATTGTTCCTTCCATTAGTTCAACCTTATCAAAGTTTATGTTTATGCAGAGCATAAACCCCTAACATATGATGTCCATATTATTTTATGTAACTGGATTGATTTCAAAGTTGGCCAATATAGATAACCGACACAAATCATCTATTATTTCTCAGATACCAGAATCCTTACTTTGCTATTCATCATATGTGTTGAGAACACATCTCATCCTTATCATATTCATTTCTCTATTGTTACCACCAAGGGTACACATGCACATGGTATTTCTTTTATTTTAGGACATTGCTTGTTCCATATATCATTATCTTCAAACCCAAGTCCAAAGCAAACTGATACTTTTCTAAGTATCCATCAACGGATTATTTCTAATCCACGTACATCAAAGTCATATTACTTACTTGATTGCCATGTTAATGAAAAGAAGAAACATAAATGAACATACCCCTATCATTACCCAAGGTTTTTTATCAAAGGGGAAACATACATATATATATATATATATATAACTGAGGTAATCCACTCAGCAATCCTTTATTTGTTTGGGAAAGTTCACTTAGCAATTCCTCATTAGTTGGGAAAGTTCACTTAGCACTTCCTTATTAGTTGGGAAAGTTCACTTAGCACTTCCTCATTAGTTGGGAAAGTTCACTTAGCACTTCCTTATGTAATTGGGAAAGTTCACTTAGCACTTCCCTATGTAATTGGGAAAGTTCACTTAGCAATTCCTATGTTATTAGGAAAGTTCACTTAGCACTTCCTATGTAATTAGGAAATTTCACTTAGCACTTCCTTATGTAATTAGGAAAGTTCACTTAGCACTTCCTATGTAATTGGGAAAGTTCACTTAGCACTTCCCTATGTAATTGGGAAAGTTCACTTAGCACTTCCCTATGTAATTGGGAAAGTTCACTTAGCAATTCCTATGTTATTAGGAAAGTTCACTTAGCACTTCCTATGTAATTAGGAAAGTTCACTTAGCACTTCCTATGTAATTGGGAAAGTTCACTTAGCACTTCCCTATGTTATTAGGAAAGTTTACTTAGCACTTCCTATGTAATTAGGAAAGTTCACTTAGCACTTCCTTATGTAATTAGGAAAGTTCACTTAGCACTTCCTATGTAATTGGGAAAGTTCACTTAGCACTTCCCTATGTAATTGGGAAAGTTCACTCAGCAATTCCTATGTTATTAGGAAAGTTCACTTAGCACTTCCTATGTAATTTCATTATACTCACTAGATTGTTTCAGAATGACTACTTGATCATAGTAATTAGAAAGATAACAATCTAAGAGTTCCATACTTGCCCTATCTCCAATAATCATATACCTGGCTAGGGTATACAAGTATTGAGATTAGGTAGTATGCATTTTATTCACTATCATGTTCCTTACTTTTCATATCATTATACACACATGATTTTTCATTCCTGGATTTTCTTCAGGCATCACTTCTATATCTCATCTTTTATCACACAAATAAGAGAGATTATAAAGCATTTTAAGGAATACTGAGTAAAATGTAAGTTATCATCTTCCTTGTGTCCTTATAGGACTAGTTAGAGGAAGTTCAAAAAAACTACTTTCTTATTTTTTAACACATAGAATCATTAAATGAAATATCAGAATGAATCTATTTCATCTAACCTATCACAACCCGAGGGTTGACTATTGCATCAGATTGATTCATTGCATAGAACCTCGCAGTTGCTTGTTGTTGGCCCTGTGCTTGATTGTTAGGTGTTGATGAACCAGCTTGGGATGCTCGTCCACGTCCTCTATTGTTACTAGAAAACTGCCTCCTTTGTGAGCCTTGCTGACTCTCCCTTGGAGGTAGGGTCACCATTGAATTCCCGTCTGCACAATCCTTTGCTAGATGTCCCAGTTTTCTACATTGGTAACAGATCCTGGTCGTAAGATAGGGTCTGTGAGATCCAGTCACCGATGTTGATGCTATGATGGGGGCTCTATTTGGAACAATATTGTGGTCCCTACCCTTACTTGACGTCCATTGCATCTGGGTATTGAATCTCGATGATGCGGCCGATGCAGAAAATCTTGGCTTCTTAAAACTTTCAAATCTTTGCCCTTGAAACTGGGTGTACACCTTATTACCACTGGTTTGTCGTTTCTCGATTTTAGACCTTTCTATCCTCCTTACCGACTCCACAAAAGTGGAAAACCTCTCCCTTTTCTCTAAAGCAGACACAGGAGTGGTCAGTTCAACGTTCAATCCATTCTCAAAATGCCAAATTCTTTCCTCATCATTAACTGCCATATGCAGACAAAACCATAGCAACTCCATGAATTTAGCTTCATACTCGCTAACATTCATCTGTCCTTGTCTGATCCTCTCAAATTGAGAGATCTTCTCGTCTAGATACGTCTTAGGGAAGTATCTACTGATGAATTCTCATCGGAATACCTCCCATCCAATTTCTTCACCTAGCCTCTTATCTTCTTCTATAATCCACCAGTGACCAACACTCCCTTTTAGGAGGTACATAGCATGTCTTACCTTCTCGGCTTTAGGAATATCAAGGATCCTGAAAGCCTTCTCCAACTCCGTCAGCCACAAATCAGCATCTGCTGGATCAGCTGTACCAACATAATCTATGGCTCCAACTCGGCGAAGTCTCTCAAAAGTCTTGTCAGCTCCATATCCCTCATTGTGGGCTGGTGCCCTAGGTGCAGGTGGTGGCATCCTATATGCCATATGCATCATAATCACCAAAAACTGCCCGAACAGGGTATGGAAAGCTGGATTCTCTAGTGCGGCTTGATCAAGATGAGGAATCTCAGGTACATGTTCCTCTCTAGCTTGATCCATTGCACCTTTTCCTGGTGCAGCAACACTGCTCTCAGCAACGTGTTCATCATGTGATCTAGACATCTTCAATTTCTTCTTCTCCTATATGAGTAGAAGACACTATCAGATAAACTAGAAGATACTAGAACAGACTCAACATCCTTAGTCCTATGTCTTTGTAGACTCAACGAACCTAGAGCTCTGATACCACTAAATTATGACACACTGATCACAAAAACAAGATTTACTTAAGCGGAAGCATTCACTAAGCAGAAGATTACTGAAAATCACTAAAAACTAAAACCATTTTACAGAGAGGTCCATACAAAGGAAAAACTCTTTCACAAAGAACTGAAGTAATTTAATTACACACTAGTTTACAAGTACATGACATGTATCATCTTTTTCTGAGAATTACAAGCATCAACTGTACTGTTAAACTAAACACAGGTAGTATAAAATCTCGAGGCACTGAGCCAAAATCTCGAAAGCACTAACTATTACTCCGAGGACGAGAGAGTACAGAGACGACACATAGGACTCTATGTACATCTATACAAGGCATATCAACCAGTGTCTCCACTTGAGAATTAACTGCTAACCCTACTACTGTTGTTGCTGTCCTTCACCTACTGAAGGATTCCTACCTCCTCATCCGTGTCCACCTAAAAATGTGATTCCCACGGGGGTGAGACAATTGTAAATTGTCCCAACGAGAGATATAACTCTCCGCCAGAAACATTATTATTGCAGTTTAATAAGATAAATCTGGACAGAGGAATCATAATTGTTTAACAGCAGTTAATTTATTATCTAACAGATTAGAACATTGTTCTTATCTAAAGCATTGCAACTATAGCCTGATAGAGCAGCATGTCACTTATCCAATAAGGAATATGAAGAACGTGTATAACATTTATCTGCTATACTAAGAAGGACAATATCAACCAATGTTTCTCGTATTTCAACCTTATGCAAATACATTACACGGCTGATTATATTTTACACATCATGTGTCAAACTGCACTTAGCTTGCCAGGGTATATTGACATCTTCACTATAGAGTTATAGCCGCAACATATACTCTCTTCAAGCTTAGATCACATAGCTAATTCCTGGCATTGTTTTGTGGAATCATGGCCTGTAGCCATACTCTTTTAACAAAGTATTGGGATCTTAATCCCTCATTTCATCAAGTATATTTCCATTTCTTAACAAGTTCATTATCATGATTATAGAATATGTGTATTCAAACCTTTAGTTCATCATAGAATACTTATTACCACTTAACAGGTAACTTAATACCTTCAGGTCATCTGACCAAGGTAATCATCATTCTTGCTACACAAGCATTCCACATAGTTCACAAGGTTCATATCACCTCTTGTTACCCCTTAATAGGCAACAAGGCATATTATGGCTTATGAAGCCCATAAACAATTTCAATAATTAAAACATCATATGGCACACATAGCACATTAATTTCAGGTTATCTTCTCACTAAGCAATAAAGCATATGAAGGCTTATAAGGCCTATAAAACATTTTCAATAGACAGAGCATCACATCCCATACCTGGCTATGCTCATCATCTCAACATACCTGCATGATTAGTACTCATGATGACAATTATAATGCTTTCATATCAGCACCATGCAACACAAAGTAATACCTTTATTCCCTTTTTAGGGCTAGGATTTCACTTGCATATCATAACCCTCCATTAGGTTTTTTCATAAATAACCATTTAGGTTCTCAAGATCATATTATTAATGATCAAGTCCTATTTCATTGCTTCACATAGCTAGGAGCCAATATTGATAACATTAGTATTCAATCATACTTATTTATTCTCATAATTCATCATTAAATGAATTATCAACACAAAGTATGAGTTTCTCTCTCATCTTTACTAGAATATGATTGTATTAAAGTTTATTGATTTGGATTAACCTTTTCATAAGGCATGTTAGCCTACACTTATGAAAGTGCATTACATCACAATGTAACAATTGTCATGACACTCTTCATGTGTCACCCATCCAAATATATTGGATTTAAATACATCAAGGTGTATAAATCTTAAGGTGTTGGATGTGATATCTATCATATCTTGATGTATCACTTCCCTCATCACCTTTATCTTACTTGAATTCATCCACTTAGCTTGTATTAGGGTATTTCCCATCCTAATACTTTATGCATCAACTCATCACATTTATCATGTAATGTATTTGTCATAAGTCACTTATTTAGAATATACAACCATTGCCGATGATATGGACTCATCTTTGAGTTAGTGACTATATAAAGATATCCATTATCAACCTCTTTAGGTATTTCACCTACCAATATATTAGTTACTATTCCATTATTAGGAATAGGGTTTTTCATCTTTATAAATTAGGGTTCACATAACATCTTCTCACATTTGGGTTTCACATAACATCACTCTTCATTAGAGTTTCACATAACATCCTTCTGTATCAGGGTTACACATAGCATTACCTGAAATTAGGACTTCATATCACATCACCCAGTGTTAGGGTTTCACATAACATCACTTTTCATTAGAGTTTCACATAACATCCTTCTGTATCAGGGTTACACATAGCATTACCTGAAATTAGGATTTCATATCACATCACCCAGTGTTAGGGTTTCACATAGTATTACCCTGCATTAGGGTTTCATATACCTTTACCCTATTTTAGGGAAGGGTTTACCATTCTCATCCAAGTAGGGTTTCTCACACCCCATTACCCAAATTAGGGTTAGGATGTACAATTCCCATAAAAGTAGGGTTACATCATCACCTAGATTAGGGTTTTACTCAGCTTTGCCCGAAATTAGGGTCAGGGCTCAATAATCTTTTCAATTAGGGTTTTCATGATCTCATTATTATGGATCAAACCCTAATTACATATTTTATTCATAATGAGAGGATTAGGGATTAATTATATAAGCATTCTCTCTCTCCTTCTCTCTCTCATTCTCTCTAGGATGTTAAGTACTCTAAGATTGATCTAGGTCAACTCTTCATTTAAGTACACACAATTAGGGTTAACCATTATGATCACCTTTAATCTACATCATTATCAATCAAGTAGCTATCTGATCTTTAATCGTATTAGGTGTCCAAATGGTTTAACCATTTTGAACCTAAAAAAGTCTTGGTCACTTAGACCCCAAACGGTCTTGGTCACTTAGACCTCAAACGGTCTTGACCAATTAAGTTCAAACGGTTTGAAACCATTTAGCAAGGTTGGTGCTTGAAACCGTTTTGACAAAAACATATTGAAACCGAATGAACTTGGGTATCCAAATGGGTTGAGACTATTTGGTCCCAAACGTTCTTGATATTGTTTGATCCCAAATGGTCTTGAGAACATTTGGACTCAAACGGTATTAAGACCTTTTGGTCCCAACTCTCTGAAAATCGAATGGACCAAAAGGGTCTTCCATCACTTAGTCAATTTAGGATTTCAATTATTGAACAATGTATCAATTGAACCACTGATTTATTCTTCAATTGAACCATTTAACCACCCTTCAATTGGACCTTCAATTAGGGCTTTGATCCCAATTGAACTAGGGTTTATAATCAAGAATCCATCACTTAGGGTTTTGAAATCAAGGAACCATCAATGGTTGACATTGTGGAACTAATTTGATTGAAATCATTGAATAACCACTTAGCTATGTCATGACCTGACCTCAAACGGTCTTGAGACCATTTTACTTAATCCACCATTGAAATCTATGACATTCAGTTAGGGTTTGCATCTTCAATTCAATCGTCAATTGAGCCATCGATTGTATTTCAATTTGAAGTCACTAGATCTTCAACCATCCAATCATACTCAACTATAGGCTTCCAAACGGTCTTAGATGACCTCCAAATGGTTTTGAGACCATTTGACTCAATCCACCATTGAAATCTATGACATTCAGTTAGGGTTTGCATCATTGATTCAATCATCAATTGAGCCATCGATTGTATTTCAATTTGAAGTCACTAGATCTTCAACCATCCAATCATACTCAACCATAGGCTTCCAAATGGTCTTATATGACCTCCAAACAGTCTTGAGACCATTTGGGTGACCTCCAAATGGTCTTGAGACCATTTGGGCTAGTCAACCCAAAATTAAATCAATCAATTTAGGATTTCAGCACTCAACCCGATTAGGGTTTCTAATTGGAGGATTGTCTATATATAGAATCAATCAATTGGATCCATTGGATCATAACCCAAAATATACTAGGGTCCTGACCTCAAATGATCAATCCATCCAAATGGTCAACCCATCCAAATGGTTTGGGATCCAAACCTCTAAACGGTTTGCAAACAGTTTGCTCTCCAAATGGTTTGGTGAAACCGTTTGGGCCAAGGTTACAAAACCGCTTGCAAAAGATATTTGTGGAGGTGTGTGATTATGATGATGTAATAATCATCAAGCTATAAACCCAAGAAGCCTTCTGTGATTTTCATGGTGATTGCAACAATCATACAAATAAATTTTCGGGAATAAAGAAGGAATCAATAATTGTTAAAGATATGGAATCAATAACAAAGTTTAAGGGTTCAAGTTATATAACCCACCTTCAATTGAGCTTCAAAGCTTCATCCTCCACGTCATGGTGAAAGCAACACCTTTCACTATCCCAAGCTTGTCCTTAAGCTTTGAGTGAAAAGGAATGGCTAGAATTGAAGATGGAATGGAGATAAGAAGAAATCATGCATTGATTTTTGATTTCCACCATGAAATCAAGGTGAAAGAAGGTCAAGAAGCTTACCAACAGGTTGGGGTTCGTCCTCCTATTGCTCCAAGATACCTTGGTCGTTTTTGCAAGCAAGAAGTGAAAGTGGTTTCGAAATTACCCTATCAACTCATGGACAAAGGAGCATATATATGAATTTTATTGAAAATTCATTTAAGAGAGAGAATGTAGGGATTATCTCCTCCATTTCCTTGCCACTTGCTCCATTCCCATCCTTGGATACGAGGCTATCTCCTTTTCCTCTTATTCCTCTCAATTATCCATGATTTAAAAGAAAACAAACTAAGCACCTTAAATCATATTATAATAGTATCCATAAGTGAGTGGATATTTCTTTTTGTTTTCTTAATGTGAGTGGGTTCTCCACTCACGTAGATATTTCCATTGCCTTTGCAAGGCACATGCTCGTCCAATCTTATCTAATTTTCAACTATTACCATTTTGGTTGAAGGCACTTCGATTAACACATTTATTTTTGCATTAATTTGAAGTAAAGTTCTAATTATGCTTAAATCTTGATTATTTTAATATCAAGATTCTCTCTCTTACAAAATGATTCAAATGAGGTGCCCCTCTCAAATTATTTTCTCTACATGATTCCAAGAACCATGAGGGACCCTCTTGAAGTGGTATTTTGCATATTGAACCCTGGGTTTTGGGTAAATTGCACATTACACCAAAACTAGGTTTTAATGCACAAACATTGCTTTATCAGCTCTTTCTTGGTACTCAAGCTACCACAAGCCATGCATCTGCATCATCTTCATTCTCATAATGCTTCAACACATGAGGAGCATATTATCATGCACAATTTGCAATTTAACCCCTCAACTTGGGTAATTTGCACTTTAATCCTCAACAAGTAAAACATTATTTCAACATTGTTCAAAATGGACTAAAATTGAAATATAAGTTCCTCTTGAGCCTTAATTACTTTTCAAAAGATAATATAAAGAATATAATCAACTTTATCAAGCAAAACATCTAGGTTTAAGCATAACCCAGGTCAGGGATGTTACACTCTTCTTCTTACTTTGGCTATACTTCTTGGTAAAACATGGTGGATATTTCTCAATATGGTTGAAAGTCCCTCATTTGTTCCTTTTTTGACCTAGTTGAGCATAGATCTTGCTTTGAGGAGATTGTTTGGCGATTTGGTGAGCTATTTGAAGGTGGTTTCTAGCCTATCTCCCAGAATTATTGCTTGCATTATGTTTTATCCATCTTGAGGCAAGTGGTATAGCTTGTTCATCTTCCCCTTTACCTACACTCTATACACGCAAACCCTTAATTATTACTAACATGTTAAATATGTCACACACTCGATAGCTCATCAAATTCTAATATATAAAGCATACATTTAGAATTGTTTCACAAGAAAGGAAATTACAAAGCTTTATACGTGACTAATAGAACTCTTTCTTTTTCACTATATAAGACCTAGAATGGATAGGTACTGTGGCTATCTAATTCTACCTTAAAAATATTGCTAACATCCTTATGTGGCAAGACTCTTCTCAATATGTATCTATCACCAAAATCATTTAGATTACCTAAAAATTTGTTGAGTAGAGTATGAGATACTGGCTTAGTGATTGAAATTCAACAAGTACACAAGATGATACAAATATTGTTTATCGAGTGAATTAAAACATATAAAGATAAGCACAATGTGAAATGCTGAATTGAATGATTAGTTTTCAACATTCACCTTCATATTAAATACTAAGAATAGTTGAATAACACATTTTTGAGTCTACATAGTTGAATAGCAATCTAGATTCTTATAGTCATTTATTAATGCCCTGGACCCACATGAGTTGTACCACAACATGTAGAAGCATCACAACAGGTTGAGATCTCACTGTACAAGAATTAGAAGAATTCTCGTGTATTCTAAGTCTGAACTCAAACTACCCTGTTGGCAGCATGCATCACCACGTCTGGATCCCGACGTATAATGGGAGTGGACGACTGTCTGGACTCCTCCTCTAAACATGAGTACGTAGGCAGAGAGTCAAAGCACTTGTTTTCTCTACATTAGTGGTTCCACTGAGGCCAACCAACATCACAGATACTGCAAGCATATCTAATTATTGTTGGGTACCACACTATTACAAAGAGTCTCCCCTCACTAGCCTAGACCCCTAAACCTTTATCCAATATGATTTGACTATCATAATATGAACTTATTTTCCAATCAGAATCACATTTTCTCCTCATAGTGCATGCCTCATGTGAAGGTTTTTTTAGTGTTTAGGGCATCTAATGTCTAATTCACTCTTTAAATTTGATCTTCAAGTATCTAATCAACATTTCTTAGCTTAACCTTGTAAAAAATTATTTTCATATCTTAATCTATAATATGTCCTATAAACTGAGCTATTGAGCTACTCCACTTACCATACTGAGAGACACTAAAGTGAAAATATTTTATTTACTAAATGCCCTATCTTTAGGGTTCATTTGACTCATTCACATATAGCATGAATCACATAAGAATTTATTACAATAATACTATTGAATATCATACTGAACATAAATAAATATTTTTTGATGATATGAGCATAAAATTAACTAGATTACTAACTTTGAGTATTATATTTCCCTTAAAATAAATAAACAACTTGATCATATCTAAGTATGCTAATAGGATATGTACTATAATAGTATCATTATCTTGCATACTATACACTACTTATTTAGTTTTGATTGATTTGTACTAACCATTGATATATAAATTGAGCTGATATTGAGAAACATCAAATAAATATTACTAGAAATAGTTAGGAACTTATCATCTCATTTTCATAATTAAAAGAAAATCAAACCATGTAATAACATTTCTTAGCATGTATTTCATCACTAATAGTTTAGGGAAAACCCAGACACACTAGTGCCTCAGACCTCTCTGTATTGGAACTCAAACAAAACTATTCATACGTTCTTAAACTAAATTCATTTAAGTCATTTTCTATCTAATTTAATCGTTCAAACTTTAGAAATCCAAATTAGGACTTACTGGACCAAAAATTGTATAGCAACAAACACACCAATATATGTTCTTCACATCTTGTCTTAAATTTTATGAAAATCATGGATAAAAGATGAATTTCCACTCATATGGATCCAAACCTATACCACTGGTCTTGGATCTAAAGTTGCAAGTTTATATTCATGGTCTCCTGAGCTTAGATTCCAACTTACTTCAACATCTACCTTCTAACAGTATGATTTTAGATCTATAATTCTGAATAGAATCTTCTAGAGGACGAAGATGAAGAAAGGAAGAAAAGATCCTCATATGAGTCTTGCAATAGATTTTTTGAGCAAAGTAAAGGGAAAATGATAAGAAATCTATGGTTAAACTATAAACCATGATTGATCTGGGGCTAGATCATCAATTTTCAACTATGCTTTACATTCCTCCCAAAAGTCACCCTAGAAATTGCCCCTCGGTCAATCTCCTAAGTGGTTTATGGATGTGGTTATGTTTCAAGTTGAAATATGAATCCAACGAGACAAATTTCATCAGATATAGATGTATATAAAAAGTTATGGTCATCTTACTGATTGGTTGTCTTGGGCAGCTACACAGTTCATTTCTATCAGTCTGTGTGATTTTGTGTGGCCCATCTGCCTACATGTCCGTTGGTTTGCATGGTCTGTCAGCCTGCATGACCATTGATCTATGTGTCCCCTCTGCTTGGGTGGCCATTGATCCAACAAAAAAGTAGACTAAAGCCAATTTTGTACAAGTTTACTAAAACTACCATAACTCTCTCATCTTAGCTCCAATTTGGTTCATCCTTTTTACTTTGAATTTATAATTATCCATACTATGATATTAGTTTGATAAAATTCTCAAATGATAATTTCTTTTTTAGTTATTTTCTCAAGCATCATTAATTTCTTTCCTACATACATGTCTGGGATATCTCTATATCAACTAAAGCTCGCATCTCATGGTATACTCATGTTATTCTTTTCATTACCAAAACATAAAATTAAGATAAATAGACTTGAGATAAATATCAAGGTAATGATAGTAATAAAAAAGCATAACTAACATTAAGGTTTTCTTTAACCCTAAGATTTCCAGTAAGGAGAGTTATGGATTGTAGCAATCTCTCCCCATTAAGGATCTTTGTCCTCAAAACTTATACATAGACAAGAATGGTGTAATAAATTTAGCTTTATGTATACCAACTCATATGCCTTTCTATCTCTGATATTCACAAATTCCAACTTTTACTATTTAATTTACAAAGCAACAATCATAGTGTAGTAAATCATTCCAAACACAACAATAAGGTTTATATTTTATACATATTTACTAAAAATAAATCTTCCTTTATACTAATAACTCTTCACCTTGATTGATAAGAGTCAAGTTGCTTTCATTAAGGGAAGATCCATTACAGACGCCATCTTGCTAGCAAATGAGTTTCTCTGTTCCTTTCCTAATGTGCGTAGTCTATGTAAAATGTGTGTCAAGGATAACCTATCTAAGGCTTATGACACAATGCAAATGGATTATATTTTGTTTCTTTTAGAGAATATGGGGTTCCCCCCTTGTTGAATTTCTCGGGTGCATGTTTGCTTTAGTTCTTCTTCTTTTTAGGTTCTTATTAATGATTCACCTTCCAGTGATTTTGAATCCACTAATGGGGTGAGGCAGGGGGATCCAGTAGCACCCTACTTATTCGTGCTAACTATGCAAGGCCTATCTGCCATAGTTGGTGATGTGATTAGAAAAAATCATGTGGTCCCTCTTCAAACTTCTGAAAACTATGGTGTTTCTAATATTACCTTTGTTGATGACCTTCTTTTCTTTGTTAAGGCTGATGAACATAATACTATTGATATTGTGAGTAATCTATAGACCTTTGGGCAAGTCTTAGGGCTTAATCTCAACAATGATAAGATCCATCTTTTTGTTAGTAAAAGTGTTCATAATAATGCAGACTTATCCTCTATCTTGAATATTGGTTGTTGTTTCTTACATGTGAGATACCTTGGTTTACCCTTGTTTACAAGCAGACTCACAAAGGCTATGTACGCCCCTATTGTTGATAATATGAAAAACAAATTGGATTCATGGAAGTGCAAGCTTCTGTCCTTTGTGGGAAGAGTTGAATTGATCATTTCTACATTATCCTTGTACCACATTTTCTAATATTCTGCCTTCTCCCTTCCTAAATCTTTTATCCTTAATATTGAAAAGATTATGAGGGATTTCTTATGGAATGATACTGATGAACATAAGCATATCCATACTATTTTGTGGGAGTTTGTTTGTAAACCAAGAGCTAAAGGAGGCCTTAGGATTCGATCTATTGAAGATTGATCTAAGGATGGTCTCTTAAAGAACTTATGGGATATTGCTACTAGTAAAGAATCTATGTTGGTGAAGTGGTTGCATGAGAGATACATCTGTGAGGAGTCTATTTGGTCTGTTCAGATCAAATCCAAGCTACTGAAATATAGAAATTTGCTCAAGTCTTATGTAGATTTCTCAGTGGGAGAAGGAAATGATTTCTTATTTTGGAAAGATTTGTGGCTTCAAAAAATAAGTGTTGGAGATCTATTATAATCAACTTGTGTATCGCTTTGGTTATGGTTTCAATTGTAAGGTGAACCGTTGTTTGGTTAATGGCAACTGGATCATCCCTAAGGTGAGAGGATGTAAGGTAGTTAAGTATGTTCTATTTAATTTGCCAATGATCAGTAATATGAGTGATCAAATTTTGTTCAGGGGTAAAAAGCATTTTAAGTTGAAGGATGGGTGGGATATTGTTAGAAAAAGGAATCCAAATGTTCTGTGGTTTAAATGGATTTGAGATAAGTCTATGCCTAGAAGGTGTTCTACCATCTTTGGAAGTTTTGTTTACATACACTCCCTACTGTGGATTACTTGAAGAAAATTGGGTTTTATTTACCCTCGAGATGCATTCTTTGTAAAGTTGAGGAAAAGGATGCAAATCATATTTTATTTTCTTACTCTTTTAGCTCAAAGATTTGGTCTCTTTTTTACTCTTAATATGGCACTTGGCCAGCCAATCTCCATGATCTTCTCAAGTTGGAGGGGGAGAAGAAACTTGCTGCCATTTTTATTGACTTTAAGATTTGGTCTGAAAGGAATATCAGAGTTTTTAGCTCTTCTGGTAAATCATTGAAGTCATTTGGAAAAAAAATTTCATAGATACCACGAGTTTGTACAAATAGACTAGTATGATTCTGTTCTTTTTCTTCTTTTCTATTTTGTTCCATGCCTTTGGGAAATTTTCTTTCTTTACCCATATGCAATGTATATACTCCTTTTTCCTTTTATAGTAAAGAGGCATCTCACACCGAGTTCATAAAAAAAGAACTCTTCATTCTTAGATGAAGTTCTGATCTTTATTGTATTATCTTATAAAATATTGTTTTCAACACTTATGAACACATTAGAACTTAACAAAAGAAGACATAATTTATTCTCTTTTACCACACATAGATTTAAATCTTGAAACCCCATTAATTGAAATTTGAGTTTATCATAATTGAACTATATTAGACCACTAACCAATCAAGGACATAAGAAAAATCGACTATTTCTTTTATTCTGTACATTATACCCATATACATTGCTGAAGTTGCTTCTACATCCTTGTTATGCTCTTAACAATTATAATTATAGGGATTTGATTATTATATAAGATATTTAAAATATTTCTATATGAATCCTTTTACATCATTAATTGTCAATCATTGCTCAACCTTGACCTTTTAGCTCTATTATTGTAAATTATATAATTTAAATGGATGACCATATGGGTCCACATGTTGGAACATTAAAGAGTCACTCTCCTCACTTTATGGGATAACTACAACTTCGTCATTACTAGAAGGATAGTCTGTTTTTGGTGGATTTAGGGGATTGAATTCCACTAACCTATCAGCTTTTTCAATTTGTAAGATTTCCATAACTCTTTTCTAAAGATTGTCACAGTAGAATCTCCCTCTTGAATTATGTTTAACATTGCTCTAGAAAGTATCTAACTCAAAGGTAAGCTTATTCTAACATGTGCTTTGATATGGGACTCTAATATGCTAATCAGATGGGAAGATTATACACTCAACTATCATTTCCTTACTATGTTATCAATAGGTAAACATGTAGTTGTTACTAGTGGATCTAGCCATGGATAGAGGAACAATAAAAAAGCATCTAAGGGTATAGGGATGAAAGATAGTTTGGATATGCTAATATTACTAAAACCAACATGTCTTATATAGGAATCTTATCTAGCACCTATATGAAGTTGGATAGGAATGAGTGCAAAGCTTATCTGAACTTTTTGAATGTTATCCAAAGGTTCTACAATTTCCAAGATTACATGCATATCAAGAATTAAAGGATAATAGGAAAACTATGTCGTGCTTATGTAAATACCTTGAACCATTTAATATTTCTTACTCCTCAAAATTTTTAACAACTAGATTATTTATAAACTTACAATCCATTTTGATCTCTCTATCTAGCATTGCTAACTCTTTGATTTTTTTTTCCATTTATAACCATGATTATACATTCCACAGCTACACTTCTCAAGATCTCTTAGAGAATTTCATACTTGAATATTTAAATTAACATTCTCCTTGAAGAATTCATTACTAATCTCAGTACATAACACATCTTTTACCTAAGTCATGTAACTTATATAATTTGGCCAAAGTTTTATCTTCATATGAAATTCTTACGTTTCTCCTAATGTTCACAATTATGTAGCTTACTCACTTGTTTAGAACTATATATACCTTTCCAAATAACATATAGTCGCAAGGAACCGATTGAAGACATTGACGTAGAAAAAATAATAACTTTACAATGACATGAGCATCAAACAAAAGCAAAACATTTATTTATAAGGCACATATCTGCATATCCCCTTCTTATCAACAATCTTTCTCTATAACAAAGTTTCATCTTCCCTTGTCCATCTTGGTGCATCTTGATCTCTGATAATGAGCTAACCTTTCATATGTTCAAGAACCACTCTTTAATTCTAATGCTTCTGGTGATACCCCCTACTTGTGAAACTATCAAATTCCTTTATATTTCTTGTTCCAATAATTTTATTCTAGTTGGAATAATATTTCTTACTTGAGCTACTTTTAAAATGCAGTTTGTCCTCTTTCTTTCTCTTTTATTACTCCATGTTAAAGTTTAATTGACTTCCAATTATTATTTTTTATTTGTCAAGAGAAATGTAGTGAGGGTTCTCTCATCCCTTTTTAGATGGTCTTCATCATTTAATATTCTCCACACTATCCTTTGTCTCGAATTATATTCTTTCTTCCTTTATCTATCGAATTAAGATTTCTTATTATATGTTCAAACCTTATACATAGTTATTGATACCAACAACCTTTTTAATAGTTCACTCCTTTTCTTATATTTCAACATCTTAGTGTAAATTTACATTATCATTACAATGTGGATTTACCTTTTCCAGTTTACTCATATAAGATTCTTAATGGCAATCATTAGATCCCTGTAACACATCTTGCTAGCATGATTAGGCCAAACCCATAGTCATGAAGCCAAGAGCTACTTAGGATTAAGCAACTAATGTTTGTCTCAAATATGTGAAAAGAATATCCGCCTAGGAAAAACTCATTTAAATATGATTTCCGGTCTACTTAATGAAAATAATATGAACGACATAGAATGTAACGTCATAGTGCACATCAATCTTAAACAACCATATATGCTATGAAAATGGAAAAAATTGAATTCATATGGATAAGAGATTTTTATTCATCTCAAGTCAATACAATAGTATAAAATAAAAATTGTATCACCTTCTATCTTTATTCTCTTATTCTTTTCTTAATTTTTGGTCTATTAACCCTAACAGTTCTATAGGTTCTCTCTCTAACCCATTCTTCTTCTATATAAATGGATTGGGTATACATGAAAGTATAGAAAAAGCAGCTTGATATTGGTCAAAATATGTATTTAGATATCGGGCCAGTGTACTAAATACTTAGACTTTGTAGAGTTATAAGCGCATATATCCTCCTAACCACCACACTCTAACTCTGACTATCTAACTCAAATGTTGCTTGACAACTCAACCTGAGCTCTAATATCAAGTTGTACACCCTCATCTCACATTAACTACAAATCATGAGATTAGGACATAAACATAGGACTAAACAAAAGCCAAACAACACTCTTAGCTTTTTCTTCCCTTTTCCCATTAATAAAAAAACTATTAAAGGATATGACATAGAGAAATATCCTTCCATAAGAAAATTTTCTCATAATCAAATCACAAGATCTTTTTTTAATCCATCACTGGATAGCTCAAAAATTTTTATTACATGAAGAATATATCGCAATTGTTTCACAAGGAAAGGAAATTACAAAGCTTTATACTTGACTAGTACAACTCGTTCTTTTTATATTTGTAGAACCTAGAGGGGACATGGACCAAGAATATTCAATTCTACCATAAAAATATTACTAATATCCTTCTATGATAGGAGTCTTCTGAATCTATAGCTACTTCCCTAATCAGCGGGATTACCTAAAAATTTGTTCAGTAGAGCATAAGCTACTGGTTTAGTAAATTGAAATTCACCAAGTAGACAAGATAATACAAATATTACTCATTTATTAAACTACAACATATAAATATAAGCAAGTTGTGAAATGCTGAATTGAATGAGCAGTAATGAAAATTCATCATCATATTAAATACTAACAATAACTAAATAACACATTTATGAAACTATATAGCTTAATAACAACCTAGATTCTTAAACCTTTTGGTCACTTTATTAATGCCCTAGACCTACATGAGGTGTACCAAAACATGTGGAAGCATCACAAAAAGTTGTGATTTCACTATACAAGACTTAGAAGAATACATGTGACTCTAAGTTTGAACTCAAACTACCCTATGTAATGTGGCCATTGTCACATCTATCTCTCGACGGATAATGGGAGTGGCTGGATATATGGGCTACTCCACTAAATTTGGGTATTTAGTTGGAGAATAAAACACTTTCTCTATTTGCATCATTGGTTCTACTAGGGCCAACCAATTGACCAACATCATAGGTACCACTGGCATCTCTGACTATTAGGCACCACATTATTATAACAAGTCTGGCCTCACTGGCCTAGACCCCCACACCCTTATCTGAATATCTTGATCTAGATATATCCTCTAGTCGGATTCACATTTCTTCCTTATAGCGTAGGCCTCCTGTGAAGGATTCTATAGTGTCCAGTGCATCCAATGTCTAATTTACTCTTTAAATTCAATGTTCAAGTATCTAATCAACATTTCTTAGCTTACCTTGTAATAAGTTCATTTGATAATTTATCTATAATCTAACCTGTACTTAGATACTAAGCTAATTACCATACTGAAAAACACTAAAATGAAAATACTTGATTTACTTATTGCCCTATCCTTAGGCTTCATTTGCCTCATTCAAATATAACATGACTCATATAAAAACTTACTACAACAATGATATTGAATATCATAGTGAGCATAAATGAGTATTTATGATGCCCTAAACATGCACTTAACTAGACTTCTAACTTTAAGTATTGTATTTCACTTGATATGAATAAACAACTTAAGCATATCTAAGTATTCTAGTAGGATCTATACCTTAATAGTACCATTTATCATCCATACCATTTTCTACTTATTTTGTTTTGATTGATTTCCACTAACCACTAATATATATATTGAATTGATCAAACCAAGCATCAAATAAGTATCACTAGAAAGAAGTATACACTTATCATCTCATTTTCATAATTGAAAGGAAATCAAACCATGTAATAATGTTTGTTAGCATGTATTTCATTATTATAATTTAGGGTGAACTCAGACACACTGGTGCCTCTGACCTCTCCATATTTGGAACTCATACAAATCATATGTGTACATTATTAAACTGAATTCATTGAATTCCTTAAAATTTTCTAGCTAATTTAATCATTCAAACTTTATAAATCTAAATTAGGACTTACATGACCAAGAACAGTCTAACATCAAACATGTCAATATATATTCTTCAAATTTTGGCTAAAGTTCTATGAAAATCATAGATAAAAGATGAAGTTACACTCACTTGGATCTGATACTAAATCATTGGTCTTGGATTTAAACTTGCAAGACTAGATTCATGGTCTACTAAGCCTGGATTCAAGCTTTGCTTCAACATCTACCTTCTAACTGCCTAATGTTAGATCTATAGCTCTAAATAGGATTTTATAGAGGAAGAAGATGAATAAAGGTGAAAGACAAGGCCCTCATATGAGTTTTTAGTAGATTTTAAGAAATGGAAAGTGAAACAATGAATAAATCTATGGTAAAAATACTTACGTAGTCAATTCGGGGTTAGATCTTCGGTATCCAACTATTCTTCACATTCCTCCCAAAAGTCGATCTAGAAATTTCTTCTATGTGGATCTCATGAGTGGTTTATGAGTCTAATTGTGTAGAATTGAGATAAAAATCTAACAAGATGAATTTCAACACATTCAGATTTGTATAGCAAAAGTTGGGGTCATTTTACTGATTGGATGTCTTGGGTGGCCGCACAATTTCCTTTGGTCTGTGTGACCCTCACCGTTGGTCTACGTGGCTGTCAGCCTGTATGGTGATGCAACCCTATTTTAGAGCTTCATTTTGTGTCTTTTTGCATCTCAATCACATCTAAACAATGTTAGAATACAAGTTATTTCCTCAATATGTATCTTTCTGTTCGATTGCACTTATGGACTTTCTTTGCATGTTTTTCAGGTAGTTGGACTACATTTGGATGAAGAGAGAGATAGAGGGTTCCAAAGAAGACCCCAAAGCTCCCCCAACCTACTCCTAGTGGTCAAGGGTCAATCTCAAACAAAGGCGTCCATGGATTTCAAAGAATGGAGTGCACAATGCTACTGAAGATCTCAGCACAGCTGTGGTGCCAAGAAATAATCATGCATGGTCACTAATGCCAAAATCATAGAGTCAATGTGAAGATCAACATGCTACAACAATAGCCCTAGAATGTCCATGCTAGATAGCACGATCATGCCAAGAAGCTCCCAGAATGATCGTGCTATCTAGCATGACCGTGTTTCCAAAGATTAGAATGGCCATTCAGTGTAAAATGATTTCCAACCCAACTTTCCCACCACACTTGTTCCACCCAACACAGTCGTTCTACCTAGACCCCACCATAGTTGTGCTACCAAACTCCATTTCCCCACTTTCACACTATAACTTTACCTCTCCCCAGCACAGTCGTGCTACCAACCTCCATTTCCCCACTTTCACACTGTACCCAACACGGCCATTCCCTACCACCGCAGTCATACTACACTCTACCCACCACGGCTGTACTGCCTAGAACGGCCGTGCTGCCACCTAAAACCCTAGTTTTTCTGTACTATTTTTCTCATTTTACCCCCACTTTCCCTAGTGTTTCCCCACCACATATATATACCATAGTGACGGTCATAACACCAGGTTAGCTACCTCTAGCATTCATTTCCCTCCCTCTTTGCATTCAAGATCTCCACCTACCTTCCTTCCTCCATTAGTCCATATCCACCTCATTTCTACCAAAACCCTTAGTTTTCTAGGGTTTTCACCACCAAACCTCACCCATTCATGCCATTTTGGACCTTGGAGGCAGGTGCTTCGTCTTCTACAATAAGGAGGTGAAGAAGGAGGGTCTTTTTGAGCTACCATGGCCTTTTACCTCTTTCTTCTTTCCTTTTTCTCTTTTGTTTGATTATGAGTAGCTAAGCCCCCTTTGTGGGCTGTTTGGGGGATAAAATGTCACTTTGATACCATATTGTGGATAATAAGTTGTAATGAACATATTTCCATTCTATGATGATTGTATCTTGCTTCTATCTTATTTTACATTATTTTACTTGTGGTTTATGCTTCTAAACATGGATTTCTTGTTGTATGATGCTTGAAAACACCTAGACTCTAGGGGAAAATATATTATATGTGGCTATCTTAGGAATTTCTCCTAGGTCCAACTAGTGGATCCCTAGCTAGCACCCTATCTTCCTACATACAAATCTCCTCCTACAACTAAGTGTGAGATCTAAGTAGCTAGTGTAAGAGTGATTAGTGCAATTGCCTATAGTTTTCTAAAGGCTAGATGGTGAGTAACATGAGGTGAAATTGTTACAACCCCAATTTTTGGGTTCTTTTGCCGAGAAATGAAATTTCTCATATTAAAGATAATTGAACAAAGAATGGTATAATTTGTTTTGAATACATGGATTTTGTTTACAATAGCCTTGATGTTTGTGTTGTGGGATTTATTGGCTATTGGGCCCAAATAATAAAGAAAATTCAATTAGTAATTGAATAATTGAATATTTGAAAAAAAGGGAAACCTCTAGAGGGCACATCCAAAGAGGATTTCGTGCCTCTTGGGTTCCAAGGAGTCCAAAGTTGCATAGAGAAGGCAATAAGAAAAGAAAAGTTTTATTAAGTATTTCTTTATTAAGAAATAAATTGAAAATAATGATAAAATGTGGGAAAATGAGTGGAAAGAGGCATAAATGAGATTTCTTGGTGAAATTTCGTATCCATGAGATTGCTAATATTAAAAGGGATGCCAACAAGGAAAATAAAAGAGAAAGAAAGGGAAATCCTCAAAAAGAGATATTTTAATGAGAAATAAACAAGATAATGTGAAATAATGCATAAAGATGCATCTAGAACGATAATAAGTATCCAATAAAAAGAATTTCGAAATAATGGGGTGTCTTGGGATCCAAAGAGTCCCAATAAAGAGGAAAGAAAGAGAAAATACCAAAATTGCAAAATAAAAGGATAATGTGATACATTATTAAAGAATTTTGTGTTGTTTTTCAAAAGGTGGTATTTTCTATTAAAAGAGAATATAATTTTGTGCCAATAAATTAAAAGGCAAGTGCAAAGAAGATAAAAGATATAATTTTCGAAATCCTAATATCAAAAGAAGGAGGAATATTAAAGAAATAAAAGAAGGAGAGAGAGAGAGAAGAATTGCTTCTCTTTGAAGGAAACGATTCCTATTAGAAGAGGGACTTCGTTTCTTTAAGGAAAGCCATTCTAGGGCTTCGTTGACTTCCCCTATATAAGGGGTAGGACTTGGGGGCGAATCCAGAGGAATTCCACACAGCTATATCTCCCTTCTTCATCTTCTTGTTCCTTTCCTTACAAACCCTAACAAAGAAAGTGTAGTGCTATCCCTAGAGCACGGAAGGTTGTAGTGTGGTCTTGTTAAAGGCATGGAGCATCCGCGGCGGCCCCAGGGGGATCATCTATCAAACCCCCACCCTAACCTTCGGGCAATCTCCGTCGTTCATCTATAGAACTTCCGCATACTGCAGCAAGCCGCATCAGTGATCGTGGGAGAACCAGGCTGTTAATAGCCATCTTTGGCCAAGGTTCAGTGGTGCCCCAAGGGCGCCAGGGTACAACGGAGTTGGGGCAGCCATGGCCGGCCACCCCGAGCCCAGAGGAGGGAAGAACAGACCTCCATCGCGCTACAAGTCGCGTGAGGATAGGTCATCGCGAGGTAGATGATGAGCAAGGGTCTGTTGGACCGTTCTACCCCTCCGGGGTATGAAGCAGCGACAACTTAACTGAGGGGCAGATTTGTAATCTGGTTATATTTCCAAAAGGCCAAGCAACGTTGCATGAGCTTGATGACGTGGCACCATCCGATTGGCCAAGTAAGTAAAATCTTGCTAGATTCATAATTAAAGATTGGTAACTCAGATTAAAACAAGTCTTATATGAAAATTTATCCTCAGAACGAGAGGAATGCAAAGAAATTAGATTTGAAGCTTAAATATTCTTGGAACTCAAAAAGTATAGAGTTTTACATATTTTAATGCATTAATTGACTGAAAAACCTTAGAATGATATAAAATCAATCATGATGAATCTTTTATATGCTTTTGATCAATCTTAACATGTTATGAGTGGTAAGATCATAAAAGGATAGTTCATATAATTCTTTTAGGGTTTTATGATCATGAACATGGTTTAATATACTAAAAACCCTATTTTGAGTAAATATGAGTTTTAGTGGTTATAACATGATATTGCAAGAATAAAACTATAATATAATGATTCTTAAACATAGTTTGGATTAGATAATTCTTAATGAAGATAATTGAGATGGTTAGGGTTTTGTAGGAAACCTTAGAAACCCTAAATTGAATATAAAGGATACATCTTTGAAGACTAATAGGTTAATTTGAAAGATATTAACCTGTTGATTAATAATATAGAGTTTTCATCCGTTTGGTATAAAAATTGGTAGTTTTAGGGTTGTAATCCATAAATGAAGAATAATTCATATGGGAACCCTAATTGGGGTAAAAGAAGAGGAAAACCATGATATTTCGGATTAAGGAAGTAAATTACTAAGTGATGATCCTAAGACTGCTAAGAATATTAAAAGGAGAGAATTTAAAGGTTTTAAGTAGATTTGATGAATTAGGGTTCTTAATAACTAAGAATGGAGGCAAAACCGTAATTCCGAAGGAAACCCTAAAATTGGAATAGAAATCCTAAGGATGATGATGGTATTGGATAAATATTAATAAAAGGAAATTGGTATATTTATTTGAGGATTATGTGCATGATTGGTTGCTTGATTGGGATTTCTGTGTTCTGACAGGTATGTGGTTACGCTTATGAATATATCGAGTTAGTTTTCCGAGGTTTACTGAAGTTTTCATCGATGACATGAATTAATGTTGGATGATTTTAATTCATGCAAACTATAATGTGGATATGACTATCACCTAAGATATGTGCCAACTAGCTCAGATCCTGGTCCCCTCTGTGGCTTATTAGTTGACCTAGTACATGGCTACCTATGGAGTAGGTCCATCAGGTCATTGGATGACTTAGTACATGGCTACCAATGGGGTAGGTCCATCAAGTCACATTGAGTCAGATATTGGGCTACCTTCGGGTAGTGCCATGCGACTCTATTACCCTATGTATTGGCTACCTGTAAGGTAGGACCATGGTGATAAGAATCTACCTAAAGAGAGGTAGCATACAAGTCCACCACAGGGATAACACAGAGTTAGGGGAAAGGTAAGGATTGAGTAGTGTGGCTTAAAACGTAATCCTGGTTGTTAAATGATTAACTGAATGATTACTTTGTTAAGAATAATTGCATGATTAGTGTTTCCCCCACATACCAGCTTCGGCTGACCGACGTTTTGTTTTTCGGCGTTTTAGGTTCAAGCCAAAAGGACAAATAGTAAATCGTCATATTGTGAAATACATGAAGTAAAATACAAAGAGGATTAGTTAGATTAGAATCCATAAGTGGATAGAAGTTTAGAGATCCAAGTTTTAAAAAAGGTATGCAAAAGTTTATTTTCTTACAGTTATTCCCATTTAGTATGTTAAAATTTGATAATTATTTGTGGTTAATTTCCGAACCTTTGATCCAGAAGTTATGGGTGCTGCTTCAACCTCTCGGTCTCCCTTAATTGGGGGTTATCAGGAGGTGGGGTCGTAAAATTTGGTATCAGAGCGTAGGTTCCTCAATTAACCATTAATAATTATTAAATTTTACAAACTCCATAGAACCCAAGGGAGTTATTAGAGGATTATCCGAAAGACAGAGGTGTCTAGAAAAGGATCACGATGGGGGGCTGGCAATATTTTCCTCCGCACCGCTAGTCAGAATACGATGACTCCCGGATCCGTGTGACTTCCTGGCCAAAGTCTTAGGGTATGAATCAAAATAAGATACCTTTAGGAGTTTCTCATCTTATTCATCCCTTCTCATCACAAATTCTGTTAAGGACCTTAAGGATTAGGGTTTTTACCTCTTCTCCTCACCCTCTTGAGGTATGGGTAAGATTAATAAGGTCTAAGGAATCCTCCATCAAATTAATGAAAATCATGTAAATAAGATGTCATGGACATAAGCTTAATAGAGTAAGCGTAAACTAAAGAATAGATACATGCTTAGGTCGTATGACATAAGTTGTCATGCCCACAAAAGAGACCTGAGGCTAGACCTTCTTATCAGGAGGATAAGTAAAGAGATTTAGTCTTGGAGATAGAGATCTCCATTGTAAGTAGAGACCTGGCACATCCTCTGAGGATGATGCTAACCCTAATCCTAAGTGAAGGTTAGAGAGAGATGGCATGATGAGTTGGACCAGGTGTGAGGGTATGCCTTTGGATGCCATATGAGCTATGAACCTTGGATGACCTAACCCTGGAAAGGGTCATACATGTTGGAGTGAAGGATGGCTCCTTCAATGAAGAGGTTAGTGAAGAACCTATGGAAACCCCATGCGCATGGCATAGTAGTCATCCAGAGTATGTATCAGTAGTGTGAGCAATAGATTGAGACCCTGACCAGGAGAGTATGAAGGATGGCTTATGAAATAAGCATAAAGAGTTGTGGATAACCTTGAGCAAACATAAGATGAACATAGGCTTCATCTAGGTAGGGGCATTCTTTTGAGATTGATCCTTCATGAAGAGAGTACCTCTAATGGTGAGGTTGGATGTAGGGTTAGCTCTAGAGAGAGAGAGCAGGAAACCCAGCAAGAAGGTTGGAAGCCTAAAACCCCGAGATATGAGGAACAGTGGATGATAGTGGTTGCCTCATGTCTGATCCCTAGAAGTTGCTGATATCTTGGTTTCCTTTAGAGGAACCAAACCCTAGAGAGAGGATGATGATCCTGGTACCTATGTGCCTATGGTGTAAGTGCTCACCTTCGGATAAAGGAAGAAGAAGTTCTGCATACCCTGGAGAGGTTTGGTAACAGGTTATGAGACCTTGTACCTTGTTGATTGTCCTTGAGGAGGACTCAACTTCAAAGTGTTGATCAAGGAAAAAGGATGACAGGAAGTGTATGTCATACCCGTTACATGTTTGGGTTGTGGTTAAGAGGTTGAGCATGCAGTTGGACACCTAAAAGTGAACCTAGGGTTCCTAGGCCTAAGAGGGGAAGTGGTATACCTAATGCTCATAACGAGAATTAAGTTGCTATAGATGCGAGCATGGTACTCCTCATGTATAGAGGAAAAGGGAAGTCCCTTAAGTTTAAGGTATGTTTGATGAACCCCTCACAACTAGGTTGATGATAAAGGAAGGTATGATCTTGATCCAGCATTGAGGAAAGAGGATAAGTATGACCTAGCATGGTTTAGTAGGTGATCTGTTTGTGCCTTAATAGCTTGCTAGGTTTAAGTAGGCTCATGTGGATGTAAACCATAGACCTAAGAGATTTTGTGACCTTGTTGTCAAGAGATAGTTTTCCTCTCAACCTGGGAGAGGGACCCCTTTGGTAGGGTGTATATCAGTTTTGTTGGTTTAAGGTAACCTAAAGAGGTCTCATAGTATCTTGAGAAGCTAAGTGAAAAGTACATGGTATGGAAATGAACCTGTAGACCCATAGATATCCATCTCTAAGTGCATGTGGATGTGTTACCATGGAGGTAACCAGTAAGGGGGCCTGACCAAGGTAGGCAAGTCACCATGACCCCTATGGAAGGATGAATGTCAGCCCATGTATACAAAGAGAGATGATGAAGGCTTGGGTAAGGTTCTAAGTTGGACATGTACTATAAATGGAATCCTAAGTCTATCCTAGGGTCAGGTAGGGATAAGACCGATGAAGGTAGGAGTTGCCTAATTACCTAGTTGCACATGACCATAGGGTCAGGAGGTAACAACTATCATTATCTGAGGGCCATGGGTTAGGAGATTGATCACCTTCAGGAATTCATGGGACCCGAAGGGCAGATGAGTAGGGCACTCTCTGGATGCATAAGGGAAGAGGGATGACCCCAAAAGTGTCGGCACCCTATAGACCTCGAGGAGATGACCAAGGGTTGTGTGTAAAACCAAGTAGGTTCGAGACCACCTTTCCATGGAAGTAACTTTGATATCGAGATGATTGTGATGAAGTGACATATGAGGCACGTTTCAACTTAGATTTAAAGGTGTACTGGCAAGGTGGGATGTACCATCTCTACTTTTAGAACAGGAAGAATTATGTATTTGGACTGCAGCCAAATGCTTATTTCCTCTTGTTATGGGAGAGAGAGATAGGACAGTACGCATGCCATACACGAAGGATAAAGATGATGTGGGTTGGAACGTTGCCATGAGATATGGGGACAGAGATGATAACATACCTTGGTGAAGTGAATGATACATGAACATGTATAAACGATAAGAGTATTAAGATAATCACCTTATGAGAATGTATTATCATGAGCTATGTGGAATCTGCATGTGATACAAGGTTGAGTTCGATAACTAAGAGGATGATCCCAAAGTTTTCTTGATGAAGCTAAACTTAGAGTTTCAGATGAGACTTAAGCAGAATACATGGAGGTAGTATGTCTTCAATATTACCTAATACCGAAGGATGTGAAGTGGTAATGGATGCTCTGGTGGAGATATATCTGACTAGTTTGGCTAGAAGCTAGAAGAGGTTGTTAGGCTAACCCTAAGTTTGGAAAGGAGATAGGTTTGGCTAACACTCCGATGTAATGAGATATGTTGAACAAGTTAATGGTTGTTTGGGTAGCCAGTCTAGTCCTTGATTGCAATGAAAGGATGGTGGTAGAACCTCAGGTGCACTTCTTTGGAAAGGAAGGTGATGAAACCCTGACTAAGAGTGGTTTAGGATTTATGAGGAATTGATCTTGAAGAATAATGACATACAGGAGATCATGATTTTAAGATCACCATACACCGTACTACTGAGATAATGAGTAGTAGTAGTACTATGGATGTTGGAGATGAGGCTGCATTTGATATGTTGCCATGCATGACAAAAGGTGAAGGATGAACCTCGATAACCTAGTGCATTGATATAGAGGATAAAGAGTTTCCGAGAGGGAATGGGAGTTCATCACTATGGATGTTGTGATAAGTCTCCTCTAGACCAAGGAAGGTCAAGATGCAATGTGGGTTATGGTAGATCGCCTTACCTAGATGACATGAGAAAGAAAGAGTACTGTCAAGGAACAGATCGGGTTGAACTACATATGAGAGGGATGGTTCAACTACACCATGAGGTGAATTCAGAAGTTCTTGAGTATAACCTAAAGGGTTACTTCCATAAGGTGGAAGGTACATGAAGAACTCTATGTTAGTATAGTTTATCACCCCTAACTAATGGATAGTATGATCCAGACTAAAGGGTCTAATGAGAGCAAATGCGCTCATTTAGGGTGATAGCTAGAGACAGTTCTTGTCCTATGAAAGATGTGAGGATAACCACCATAGCCAATATTGGGATTTAAAGAAGCTCTGTAAGAGAGGTTGTGACGGTCACCACTTCAGTAAGGTGATGTTGGTGAAAGGACCACATGATGGTTAGAAAAGGACCATAGTGTGTGTAGATGAAGTTGCTTTGATCATGAAAAGGCTGAAAGGAGCCTAGAGACGACGAGAGTCGTGAGCGGATGCAAAGTAGACTGGCATGCGATTCACTGTGGGAAATATGTGACATGAAAATCTGACCCCTCTGAGCTATAGCTAAGAAAGATGAGTCCTCGATACATGGGTCCATTGAGATGGACTGGTGGAGAAGGTTAAGTTTGACCTTACCCTCAGGATTAAGTAATGTGTGATGAGTTCCATGTGTCCAATTTAGAGTACTATGTGAGGTACCTGACCATGTGCTGAGCAATGAACCTAGTGAGCCCCAAGGGAGGCTGAAATGGCCTGAGTCCACCTGTGCCAGGATGAAAGAACTCAGAGAAAAGAACATGTGATGATAAAAGTTCTTTGGAGACGCCATGAGTACGGTAAAGCCACATAGGGGCCAATGATAGACACGAAAAAGTCTTATCCTGAATTGTTTGTTTGCTTGATAGAATTTTGAGGACAAAATTCCTATAAGAGGGGAAGGATGTTACAACCCCAATTTTTGGGTTCTTTTGCCGAGAAATGAAATTTTTCATATTAAAGATAATTGAACAAAGAATGGTATAATTTGTTTTGAACACATGGATTTTGTTTACAATAGCCTTGATGTTTGTGTTGTGGGCTTTATTGGCTATTGGGCCCAAATAACAAAGAAAATTCAATTAGTAATTAAATAATTGAATATTTGAAAAAAAAGGGAAACCTCTAGAGGGCACATCCAAAGAGGATTTCATGCCTCTTGGGTTCCTTGGGTTCCAAGGAGTCCAAAGTTGCATAGAGAAGGCAATAAGAAAAGAAAAGTTTAATTAAGTATTTCTTAATTAAGAAATAAATTGAAAATAATGATGAAATGTTGGAAAATGAGTGGAAAGAGGCATAAATGAGATTTCTTGGTGAAATTTCATATCCATGAGGTTGCTAATATTAAAAGGGATTCCAACAAGGAAAATAAAAGAGAAAGAAAGGGACATCCTCAAAAAGAGATATTTTAATGAGAAATAAACAAGATAATGTGAAATAATGCATACAGATGAACCTAGAAGGATAATAAGTATCCAATAAAAAGAATTTCGAAATAATGGAGTGTCTTGGGATCCAAGGAGTCCCAATAAAGAGGAAAGAAAGAGAAAATACCAAAATTGCAAAATAAAAGGATAACGTGATACATTATTAAAGAATTTTGTGTTGTTTTTCAAAAGGTGGTATTTTCTATTAAAAGAGAATATAATTTCGTGCCAATAAATTAAAAGGCAATTACAAAGAAGATAAAAGATATAATTTTTGAAATCCTAATATCAAAAGAAGGAGGAATATTAAAGAAATAAGAGAAGGAGAGAGAGAGAGAGAAGAATTGCTTCTCTTTGAAGAAACGATTCATATTAGAAGAGGGACTTCGTTTCTTTAAGGAAAGCCATCCTAGGGCTTCGTTGACTTTCCCTATATAAGGGGTAGGACTTGGGAGCGAATCCAGAGGAATTCCACACAGCTATATCTCCCTTCTTCATCTTCTTATTCCCTTCCTTACAAACCCTAACCAAGAAAGTGTAGTGCTATCCCTAGAGCACGGAAGGTTGTAGTATGGTCTTGTTAAAGGCAAGGAGCATCCGCTGTGGCCCCAGGGGGATCAACTATCCAACCCCTACCCTGACCTTTGGGCAACCTCCGCCGTTCGTCTGCAGAACTGCCGCATACTGCAGCAGTGATCGCGGGAGAACCAAGCCGTTAATAGCTATCTTTGGCCAAGGTTCAGTGGTACCCCAAGGGTGCCAGGGTACAACAGAGTTGGGGCAGCCATGGCCGGCCACCCCGAGCCCAGAGGAGGGAAGAACAGACCTCTGTCACGCTACATGTCGCGTGAGGATAGGTCATCGCGAGGTAGATGATGAGCAAGGGTCTTTTGGACCGTTCTACCCCTCCGGGGTATGAAGCAACGACAATTTAAGTGAGGGGCAGATTCATAATCTGGTTATGTTTCCAAAAGGCCAAGCAACGTTGCATGAGCTTGATGACGTGGCGCCATCCGATTGGCCAAGCAAGTAAAATCTTGCTAAATTCATAATTAAAGATTGGTAACTCGGATTAAAACAAGTCTTATATGAAAATTTATCCTCAGAACGAGAGGAATGCAAAGAAATTAGATTTGAAGCTTAAATATTCTTGGAACTAAAAAAGTATAGAGTTTTACATATTTTAATGCATTAATTGACTGAAAAACCCTAGAATGATATAAAATCAATCATGATGAATCTTTTATATGCTTTTGATCAATCTTAACTTGTTATGAGTGGTAAGATCATAAAATGATAGTTCATATGATTCTTTTAGGGTTTTATGATCATGAACATGGTTTAATAGACTAAAAACCATGTTTTGAGTAAATATGAGTTTTAGTGGTTATAACATGATATTGCACGAATAAAACTATAATATAATGATTCTTGAACATAGTTTGGATTAGATAATTCTTAATGAAGATAATTGAGATGGTTAGGGTTTCGTAGGAAACCTTAGAAACCCTAAATTGAATATAAAGGATACATCTTTGAAGACTAATAGGTTAATTTGAAAGATATTAACCTGTTGATTAATAATATAGAGTTTTCATCCGTTTGGTATACAAAATTGGTAGTTTTAGGGTTGTAATCCATAAATGAAGAATAATTCATATGGGAACCCTAATTGGGGTAAAAGAAGAGGAAAACCATGATATTTCGGATTAAGGAAGTAAATTACTAAATGATGATCCTAAGACTGCTAAGAATATTAAAAGGAGAGAATTTAAAGGTTTTAAGTAGATTTGATGAATTAGGGTTCTTAATAACTAAGAATGGAGGCAAAACCCTAATTCCCAAGGAAACCCTAAAATTGGAATAGAAATCCTAAGGATGATGATGGTATTGGATAAATATTAATAAAAGGAAAATGGTATATTTATTTCAGGATTATGTGCATGATTGGTTGCTTGATTGGGATTTCTATGTTCTGATTAATCCTGTATCTGAATCTGCAATACAGGTATGTGGTTACGCTTATGAATATATCGAGTTAGTTTTTCGAGGTTTATCGAAGTTTTCATCGATGACATGAATTAATGTTGGATGATTTTAATTCATGAAAACTATAATGTGGATATGACTATCACCTAAGATATGTGCCTACTAGCTCAGATCCTGGTCCCCTCTGTGGCTTATTAGTTGACCTAGTACATGGCTACCTATGGGGTAGGTCCATCAGGTCATTGGATGACTTAGTACATGGCTACCAATGGGGTAGGTCCATCAAGTCACATTGAGTTAGATATTGGGCTACCTTAAGGTGGTGCCATGTGACTCTATTACCCTATGTATTGGCTACCTGTAAGGTAGGACCATGGTGGTAAGAATCTACCTAAAGAGAAGTAGCATACAATTCCACCGCAGGGATAGCACAAAGTTAGGGGATAGGTAAGGATTGAGTAGTGTGGCTTAAAACGTAATCCTGGTTGTTAAATGATTAATTGAATGATTACTTTGTTAAGAATAATTGCATG
Organism: Alisma plantago-aquatica; assembly: GCA_963693085.1. Lineage (NCBI taxonomy): Eukaryota > Viridiplantae > Streptophyta > Magnoliopsida > Alismatales > Alismataceae > Alisma > Alisma plantago-aquatica. The sequence goes on from OY856414.1 coordinate 290,696,881, forward strand.
ATTAGTGTTTCCCCCACATACCAGCTTCGGCTGACCGACGTTTTATTTGTCGACGTTTTAGGTTCAAGCCAAAAGGAAAAATAGTAAATCGTCATATTGTGAAATACATGAAGTAAAATACAAGGAGGATTAGTTAGATTAGAATCCATAAGCAGATAGAAGTTTAGAGATCCAAGTTTTAAAAAAGGTATGCAAAATTTTATTTTCTTACAGTTTTTCCCGTTTAGTATGTTAGTAATTATTTTTGGTTAATTGTCGAACCTTTGATTCGGAAGTTATGGGTGCGGCTTCAACGTCTCGGTCTCCCTTAATTGGGGGTTATAGGGAGGTGGGGTCGTAACAGAAACACCCTCATCTCTACTCGCCCTTCCTACCCTTGACTCTCAATTTCACTAATAACCCTTACCCTAGAAACGTAGATAAGTTGAATCCTATAGAAATTTCACCTAGACCTTGGTCCAATTGAGCCTCTTAAGGCTAGATAGGGGGTGAAAAGGTGTAGTGCCCCTCACACACTCTCTTCTATCCATAACCAACCAATAGTCTAGGGTTATTTCATTACATTTGACTATATGGTTTGTTTGGCAATCTAGAATGAGAATATGAGATTTGCATGTTATATCAACCTCCAACTTGGATTCTTGTGAAACTCCCCCAAACGGCCCACTCTCCCCATAACTTGCTAGAACCCATCTTATTTGCTTAGATCTCTTATTCTAGTATAGTCAAATTCTTTTTTCCTCTTGGTTAATTTCTTAGGTTTGGATAGTTAGGCCTTGCTTGAGTATTTAGTGCTCCTTTGAGCTTGCTAGTGCTAATCTTTCTATTTGGTGATAACCTAGGTCATCATATTCTCTAGTGTTTAACTTGCTTCATTAGTGTAACTTAGTTGTAGTCTCTTGATCTTGCTTTGTTAGATACCTTATTTTGTGAGCTAGACTTAACTTGTTATGGGTAACATAGGGTTTGCTTGTCTTGTCTTGTTCTCTTGTTTCAATTGCTTGCATCATTATTATAATCAACTCAAACCAACATCAAACCCTAGACACCTTTCTCTCCACATTAGGAACATAGAGCACCCTAACTTAGCTCTAGTCCCCCTCTTTCCCCATGGATCGACCCCTCACTTGCCACTCACCTATACTAAAATATAATCTTGTGTCCTTGTGGGTTATATATTGCGGTCTAAGTGATTGTGTTAGTATAGAAACAATTTATAAATTTGAAAGACCCGAGTGGGTTTTCCTTAGGTTGCATTGATTCATATCCCAATTGAGTAGGGTAGTGAAAATGTACCAAGCTTTCTGGTGTTGTTGCTGAGGATAGAGATGTTCGTCCTAGCTAGTTAGCGTAGCTTAGCTTTTCCTATTGCCCTCACCATTTCTATTCTTTATTCTTTGTTTACTTTTGCATAATTGTCTTCTCACTTAGCTCATGTTGCTTGTTTGTGAGTTGTGCTGGTGAAAGTTTTACATGCCTGGAAGACGTTTGACTTCTACTACTTTGGTTCCTTTTGACCTCGAAATAGGTAGAAGGAGACATCAACACCATTGCAAACAACACCAAGAAGTTGATATGGTTGAGGAAGGTCCCCATGCAGATTGAGGTAGTGCTCCACCACCCAACCGCCCCCTCCATGAGTACTTCACTCCAAGGAACTGCACCCCACCCATTACCACCCTTGATGGCCAACTGTCGGGCCAAAAAATTCCCATCCCACTTGCCCTTCTTGGAATTCTACCCACTTACTATGGGTTGGATAATGAGAATCCATACCACTATATTGATGCTTTTATGGAAACATGTTCAACCTTCTCTACTCCATCTACCACTAATGATTCCATAAGGATAACCCTCTTCCTTTTCTCCCTTAAAGAAAAAGCCAAGGAGTGGTATATGTGAAAACCTAAAATGGTGACTTGGGTGTCATTGAAGAAATAGTTCTTTAAGAAGTTCTACCTGATGCAACCCTATTTTAGGACTTCATCCTATGCCTTTTTGCATGATAATCACATCTGAACATCGTAGATTACAAGTTATTCCCTCCAATATGACCGTTTATGATAAATGCACTTATGCCTCCTTTTGTGTGTATTTCAGGGCACTGATGCATGCATTGATGCATGGGAGAGAGATGAAGAATGTATTTTGGGTATTACACCCCAAAAGTGGGACTATCTCTTCCCCGAGATTCCCTTGGATGCACAAGATCAATTTAAAGCAAAAGGAGGCTAGATGAAGAAGTTGAAATGAAGATCAGCACCATGAAGCCCCAAAACAGTAGTGGTGCATCACCACGACTGTGGGGAATTATGTTCTAAAATTTACAGGGAAGTTTCTTAATTTACACATGAATGACCACAGTCGTGGTCATCACAACGGTCGTGGTCACTGAAGACCCCACGGACGTGGCCCTCAGAATGGTCGTGGCCAGCGCCTTCCACCTTTCCCATGGTCATCAAAACGATCATGGGGATTTATGCATGAAGATCCCAAAAATCAAAAGGGATTTGGTCCAATTTACACGTGCATGACCATGGTCATGGCCATCAGCACAACCATGGTCCTTGAAGGCCACCTCACCTATGGTGCTCACCATGCATGTGGTGAGCTGAAGACAAAACAACCTTAGAGTCACCTCGCATGTGGCCTTTCTTCCAACACGGTCGTGGTAACCCACATGACCGTGGCACCCGCTACCCACCACACCCATGGTACCCTGGCATGGCCATGGTACCATGGGCGTGGCCACTATACACACTTATCACTTGAACTCCACTTTCCACCTCGGTCATTCCATTGCCCACGACCATGCCATGCAACCCCCACCACTGCCGTGGTGATCACCTGAACCTACCCATTTTTGCCACTGATTTTTCCACTTTACCCCTACTTACTCTAGTGCCTAACCACCACCTATATATACATGGGTGGAGGCCACAACACTAGGTTAGTTGCCACTACTCCCCTCCATCAAATCTAGAGCATTCATTGCCTCCTTCCTTGCATTCAAGCTATCCATCCACCATTTCCACCATAGAAACCTAGTTTTCTAGGTTTTCCACCATAATCTCCTTCATTTCGATGCCCTTTACCCACCTTGGAGGAGGATCCACGTTATACAGTAGCTAGGAGGTGAAGAAGAAGAAGATGCTTTGAGCTCCGTGGAGTCCTATCCCTTTCCTCTCACTTCTTTTCTATTTTGTTTGAGCATGTCTAGCTATGCCCCTAGTGATGGGATCTTTAGGGTTAAAATGTGACTTTGATACCATGTTGAGGGGAAATAACTTGTAATGAACACAATTTCATTCTATGATTATTGCCTCTTTCTTCTATATCATTTCCCATTATCTTGCATGTGGTTTGTGCTTTTAAACATAAATTGCTTATTTTGTGATGCTTGATGACACAACTTCTAGGGGAAATTGGAATGCATGTGGCAATCTTAGGAATGGCTCCTAGGTCCAATTAGTAGATCCCTAGCTAGCCCCCTTTGTTCCTACATACATTTCCCTTCTTCTACAAGTGAGTGTGAGATCTAAGTATCTAGTGTAAGTGTGATTAGTGCAATTGCCTAGAGCTTCCGAAATGCTAGATGGCAAGTAACATGAGGTGAAATACCCTCATCTCTACTCCCATTCCTACCCTTGAATCTCAATTATCCTAATACCACTTACTCTAGAAACCTAGACTTGCCAAGTCCTATTAGAATTACACCTAACCCTAGTTCACTAACTAGTAGTATAGGGTAAATTCTAATAAAGCTTGCCTTATTGTTTGGTTTGGTAATCTAGATTGAAATGTGAGATTCACATGCTTTGCTGACCTTCCCCCAACTAATATAAAGTTGCATTCCCAAATGGCCCACCTATTCATCATAATGCTTAAAACTCACTTTTGCCTTCTTAGCTTGTTGATGCTAGTGTAGTCAATTGCCTTTGTTAATTCTTAGCTAATTTCCTAGTTCTAGATAGTTAGTTCTTGCTCAACTAGTTAGGGGTCCTTTGAGCTTGCTAGTGTAGTAAAACTCTTTGCTCTAGCCTAATTGCTTCCCCTATTTAGTTTGATAGCCTTAACTTGCATATAGTAATCTAGAGTATTTGTCAACTTCGTTTCTTTCTTGTTCTTTTTTGCTTGCAATCATAGTGTAATCAAACCAAACCCAAGTTTAAACCCTCATACCCTAGACTCTACTTTAGGAACATAGCCAACACAAACCTAGCTCTAGTTCCCCCTCTCTCCCTGAGGATCGAATCTAATCTTACCACTGGCCTATACTATAGCATGACCTCGTGTGCTTGTAGGTATGTGTGATTAGTTGAGCTTGTGTGTTGGACTGGGTCCTTATACAAATTTTGATAGATCCATATGTTTTCCCTTAGGGTTGCATCTAGCCACCTTTAGTTGGCTAGCATGTGGCCTTGATAATAATTACAACACTACCCCATTTCCAAGATAACTCAGATGAGGAGGTGCATCACCTCCTTCATGCAAGAGGAAAAAAAGCCCTTTCATGAAGCCTGGGAGAGATTCCAAAATCTCTTGGGAGACTACCCCCACCATGAAGTTACTTTATGGAAACTAGTGCAATCTTTCTACATGGGACTTATTGAATTGAGCCAGACTATAGTTGACTCTTCTTGTAGCAGAACATTCATGGATAAGACTCCAGAGGAGTCATGGCCACTCTTTGAGCACCTTGCTGAAAACTCACGCCATCGAGCTTCAAGCAAGGGGAACTGGGTTCCTCCTCCACCACCTCTAGCTCTAGTTATAGATGACATAAATCCTCAAATGATAAAGATCCTTTCTGACATGATGAACTTGATGAAGAATCAAGCTGAAGGTTCTTGTAGTCACTCTACCAATGTCGTGGAGGCTATCTGTGAAGAAGTGTAAGCCTTACAATATTTTAGGAATAGGAATAACCAAGGCACTATGTCAAACTCCTACACTCTAGATCGAAGAAATCACCTAAACTTTTCATGGAAGAAACAAGGTGAAGAAGGGCAAGGGAAAACAAGGCAACACCAAGGGCAAAGGTACAACTCAAAGTTTGAAGATGAAGTTCTTGGAAGGCTAAGAAGCCTTAATGAGGTGAATAAGTATTTTTCCTCCCATGGACAAAAAATTAGCCACCTCAATCAAAGACTAGATCAAAACTTTCTTTCACTTGCTCACTGTAAAGAGGGAAGACTCCCTTCCCAACCCATGGCCAACCCAAACAATGATAGTGGTTATATGAGAACTCTTCAATAATATGAAGGACCTCCTAACCCCTATGGTCCTCCACCTCCAAAACCCCCATTCAACTACCCATACACTCCACCTCCACCACACTCATACCAACAACCCCCTCCACAATATCACCCCATCCACAACAACCTCCATCTCAACCATAAGTCATTCACAAAAACCCAAACCCACTCACCAAAGGCCACCACCACCTCAAAAGCCACTAAAACCACCACAAGATTCCTCCCACTCCTCTCATGAGCAAGTGAAGGTTTTGATAGTGTTGAGAAGTGGGAGGACACTAGAGCAGCCAAGAGAAACAATAGTTGACAACTCAGTTGGTGAAGCTAGAGTTGATACCATGATTCTAGGTAGTGATACAGAGATTCAGGATGATGATACTGTGATAGGCAGCTGAGCTAATTCTATGATCCAGAGTGATGATACTGTGATTCTTGTGATACTACTTGACAATTCAATTGATGCAATCCAGTCGGGGGCACAACTCCCCCCTTTTCCTGATGCATTTGAAGAACCTTCCACCGAGAAAAGAAAGAAGAAACATACCAAGGATATCATGGAGACCTCTAAACAAGTGAGGATCAATATCCCATTGCTAGATGCCATCAAGCAAATCCTGTCCTATGCAAAGTTCTTGAAAGATTTCTATACCTTCAAGAGGAGGACAATAGTTAGAACACCAAGGTGAGTCAAGTTCACTGAGTGAGATCTATTCTACAACACACCATGCCAAAGAAGATAAAAGATCCCGACGAACCCATCATTTCTTGCTACATTAGAACTCACCGTATAGACCAAGCGCTTCTTGACTTGGGTTCTAGCGTGATTCTGATGCCATATGATGTGTTTGCCGAATTTAATGTGGGACAATTACAATCAGCTAATTTTACCTTAGTTAGTTGACCGTTCTGTGAAGACTCCTTGAGGGTAAGTTGATGATGTGTTGGTGAAGCTTGACGATGACACCTCCACTTTCTTTCCTAGTGATTTTATTGTGCTTGACATGGAAAAGGACTCAAGGAAGGTGTCGATTATCTTGGGAAGACCCTTCCTAGCTAAAACTAATGTAGTGATTCATGTGAGAACCAACACCATGTATGTGACATTCATGCACATGAAGATCCGGTTGAATATTTTCAAAGCTTCTACTAAAGTTGAGTTAATAGGTGCTACTGAAGAAGATTGCTATTTGATTGATTGCCTTGAAGAGATTGTAGAAGAATGCTTGCTTGCATGGATTCAGACTGCCACCCAAGGTAGAGGTCTAGAGCCCATTGTGGAGTTCCCAATGATGACGATGATGAGGAAGATGATCTAGCCTTAGTGGCTGCAAGTGAGGACCTCCCATCCATTTCTAAAAAATATCTGAAGAACTCCCTTGAAGAACCTCCAATCCTTAAGCTTAAGTCTCTTCCTAATGGATTGAAATATGCTTTATTAGGTTCCACTAACACCCTCCCGGTAATCATTTATTTTGTCCTATCTCCTGAACAAGAAGATGCTCTTATTGTTGTATTGAAGAGAAACATTAAGACCATAGCTGATTTGAGGGGTGTCGACCCCTCCATCTATGTTCATAGAATCTATCTTGAAGATGATGCAAGGATGACTCAAAAAATGCAAAGAAGATTTAACCCAAAGATAAAAGAGGTTGTAAACAAGAAGTGGTGAAATTTCTAGATATTGGGATCATCTATCTGATTTCTAATAGCCCATGGGCGAGTTCCATCCAGGTTGTACCCAAGAAGGGTGGGATCACCATAGATAAAAATGAATATGGAGAGTTATTGCATATGAGAGAACAATCCAAATGGAAAATGTGTGTATATTATAAAAAATTGAATGAAAAGACAAAGAAGGACCATTTCCCTCTACCATTCATTGATCAAATCTTGGAGAGACTTACAGGACAAAGCTTCTTTTGCTTTCTTGATGGTTACTTAGGTTACTTTCAAATGGCAGTGCACCCAACTGATCAAGAGAAGACCACATTCACTTGCCCAAGTGGTACTTCACTTATAGGAGGATGCCATTGGGATTATGTAATGCCCCATCCACATGTCAAAGACATGTTACATCAATCTTTGAAGATATGTTGGATCCTTCTCTTGAGGTATTTATGGATGGTTTCTCAGTTTTTGGAAAGAATTTTGATGATTGTTTGCTCCATCTCACTATTGTTCTTGAGAGATGTGTCAAAGTCTGATTGGTCTTGTCTTAGGAGAAAATCCATTTCATGGTTCCAGAATGCATAGCGCCTTCTACTTCTAATAGGCCATGAACTAGATCAGAATCATTCTGGCTTATGTTTTTCATGTAGTGTTCAGACCGAATGACTCTATGAAATGACGTCGATACTTCCACATATTATGGGACATAGAGTTTCAAAAGTTGAGATTGAAGTTGACAGGGCCAAAGTGGGCCTCATCTACACTCTTACTATTCCTTCCACCATAAGACATGTCTGTTCTTTCTTGGGGCATGCAGGTTTCTATCATCACTTCATCAAGGATTTTTGTAAGATTTCAAGACTGTTGTGTCATTTTCTTGAAAAAGATGTTGAGTTCTATCTCTCCAAAACTCTCAATTCTCTCAATAATTTAGAATCCAATCAAAAAATCGATCCACTTGATATTCTATTACTACTTTTCACTGAAATTTACCTATTTCTAAAACTTTTACCTATTTCACCTATCTCAACACAAAAACTAAAACAAAATTATTAAACACAAGTGTGTGTGTATTTCTTGGAATCATGTAAAAACAAATGAAAAGTATACTAAATTGAAGGTTGGGTGCAAAAGTTCCCAAACCTAGGTGGGTTGCCTCCAAATAGTGCTAAATTTTACGCCTTTAGCTTGGGTTATTGATTTTTTATTCAATCATCCTCTCAGAATTATCAAGCATCCTTGTAGTATATTTATCTTTTGTCTTCATTAAAACACACCTCTTCATCAATCAGATGTTCCTCAACTAGCAGCCCAATGTCCAAACTTTGATTCGGCTTGTCCGGGCTGACTTCTATGACTGCCGTCAATCTCTATCCATTGACCGTGAATTCCTCTATGCCTTCTTTTTCACGTATCACAATAGCACTGGATGGATATACATGCTTGACTTGATAAGGTCCTTCCCATCTAGACCTAAGCTTTTTGGGAAAGAACTTCATCCTTGAATTGTAAAGCCACACCCGTTGTCCGAGCTCAAAATTCTTCTTTTTTATCAACTTGTCATGCAAGAATTTAATTCTCTCATTTTAGATTTTCAACAACACATAGGCTTCATGCCTCATCTCTTTCAACTCATGGAGCTACAATTTCCTTCTTACTGTGATAGTATCTACATCCATGTCCATAGATTATAGAGCCCATAAGGCCTTGTGTTGCATCTCAACAGGTAGATGGAAACTCTTACCATACGCAAGATTGAAATGTGTGGTACCAATTGGGGCCTTGAATGTTGTTCTATATGCCCATAAAGCTTCATTAATGTGTAGAGACCCATCCTTGTATTCTGGTCTCAATGTCTTCTCAAGAATGAGCTTTATCTCTGGATTGGCCAACTCAACTTGACCACTAGTTTGATGGTGGTAAGGAGTAGCCACATGATGGTTCACACTGTGTCTTTTCAACAAAGCTTCAAAGTTTCTATGAATGAAGTGGCTTTCTCCATTACTAATCATTTCTATTTCCACACAAAACTGGCTAAAGATGTTAGACTTGACAAAGTCACATACCACCTTGTGATCATTGGTTCTTATAACAACTACTTCATTCCACTTGGAGACGTAGTCAATAGCCACCAAGATGTACACATATCCAATAGACGGTGGAAACGGACCCATAAAGTCAATACCCCAAACATCAAATACCTAAACCACTAGAATAGGTGAGAGTGGCATCATGTCCCTTTTTGAGATAGTTCCCACCTTTTGACACTTCAAGAAACACTTGCAATATTCATTAGAGTCTTTGAACAATGTCAGTCAATAGAATCCACTTTGAAGAACTTTAGTGGTTGTACTCTTTCCACCAAAATGTCCTCCACAAATTCTAGAATGGCACATGGAGAGGATATCTTTCCGCTCACCTTCTTATGATCTGATTGGAGCAATACTTGAAAAGATATGGGTCATCCCACGCATAGTTCTTCACTACAACAAACAATCTCTTACTCTCTTCCCTTGTCCAAGTGCTTGGTACCCTCCCACTAGCCAAGAAGTTGTCTATGTGCTTTTACCATGGTCTTTGGGTGGAGGAACGTAAGAAGAGCTGCTCATGTGGCATTGTTTCTTTAATCTGGTTGACATCATCATATGGTGCCTCAATACAATAAAGGTGATCAGCTACAAAATTTTCCATTCCATTCTTGTCAACAATCTCCAAATCAAACTCTTGGAGAAATAGAATCAACAAATCAATCTTGGTTTACAATCTTTCTTTACGATAAGATACTTCAAGACTGAATGATCTGTGTAGATAGTGACTTTGTTTTGCAGAAGGTGAGATTGGAATTTATCAAGTGTAAAGATCTTGGCAAGAAACTCCTTCTTTGTGGCAGTGTAGTTTCTTTGGGCCTTGATAAGGGTTTTACTTGCATAGTAGATAACATGTGGAATTTGACCTATCCTTTGTCCCAACACATCCCCTATTGTCGTACCTAAAGCATCATTCATGATCTCAAATGGCAAAGAGAAATTTGGAGGCTACATGATAGGATAAGAAAACAACTTGTGATTCAAATGGTTGAAGCTTCAACACATTTGTCAAAACAGTTGTGCTAGCACAGTCATTTTTACAGGAGAATCTCAAGTTTTGGGCTCAGTCAGCATGACTTTTATGATCAACACGGTCATGTTGGCACTACGCCAAAACGGTCATGCTGGACAAAATGGTCATGTCAGCCTGGGCCCTGAACTTAAGACCCCCGAATTCTCCCCCTCCAACACAACCCTCCTTCACTACTCGCAACACAGAATGGGCGTTCTGCGGAGAAAGACAACTAGGGTACATTCAGATATCCACAAATTGCCTACTCTTCTTCCTAAACTCCAAATTCAAGCCTCTCTCAGCCTCCAATCATCTTCCCCTACCTCTAGCTCCATTTTCTACCATCCATCAACCCCAAATTCTCCACCTACTCAAGGTTTCAATCCAAACTCTCCCAAGGTGCGAAAATAGCACTTGCTCCTCCGATTTCCACCATTCTTGTTGTAAAGATGAAGAAGACCGACAATGGAATGAAGAAGGGTGTTGAGAACACCATAAAATCCATCACTGGAAGCAAGGGTTGGTCAAAGAAGGGCAGACCACCATCAAACAACTTGACATCATCTCCGTCGAACTCCATCTTCAACTCTCTTTGTTGTTCAACATCACGAGCGGCTCATGTATCCAGTCCTCTGTGAACCACCATACCTCAAATCCAAGTTACAACAACCTCGAGGAAGAGGAGGAAGAAGAAGAATTGGAAAAAATTGTTGATTCAGCTGAGGTGGACACACCAGCTCGACAGAGAAGATCCAAGAAAGGTCATCTTTGCATTTGCCTCCACGACCCACTCCAGTAAGGCACTCCACCTCCTCCCAACCACATGTCACACAACATCCCGCTCGATGTTGGTTGTTGACTGAAGAAGAAGAGGTCGATGTACCAATTGAGATGGTGCCTCTGAACCTTGATACAAGCTCAGGGCCACACACATATCAAGAGGGAAGTGGATGACACTGAGAGTGAAAAGATGGAGGATGAGCCAGTTGATTTTCTATCAAAGTTGGAGGAGGACCGGATGATCAGCTGGGAAACAGCCTGAGGGAGATGCATATGGTAGAGGGACATCAAGGAGAGTGCTTATGAGACCTCTCCACCCCAAATGCACTACAAGGAGGGTGATCCCCACAATATATGCTTGCCCTAATACCATGCAAGCTCTAGGGATGTACTCCATCACCAAGGATGTTTTAATGACATGTGGGTTATTTCAATTACTAACTAACATAAAAGAGGCATTCTTGGAGACAACCCATGAATTCTTTGGGTCTTTGGAGAAGGTACAATACCAAGGTAAGAATGCTATCCGCTTCAGGCTCAAGGACTCCACGCATGTACTAAAGTCTTCCCACCTCAAAAAAATTCTAGAACCAACACCAGAGATGGTGCAGAAATTTGATGGGGTAGATTTGAAAAAAAAAATGGAAAATGCAATTATCCCAAAATTTCACAATATTTTACTAGACATGGCACCTTTGAAGTGGGAAAGTAAAAAACAAGTTAAATTTTCAACCCCGCCTTGAGAAATGTTCAGAAGGTTCTATCCAACACCATCTTTGGCTGGTATGACAACCAATGTTGCTGCTCACAAAAGGACTTATTATTTATGCCAGTGATGGCAAGTGGTGGTCAATTGAATCTAGGTATGATGAGGCTTGATCATTTGAAAACAATCCCCTCCAAGAGAAAGAAATCTTTCATAATGGGGGGGGGGTTGCGACAATCATTACAAAGGCACTCGATTGTGATTTTGAGAACCTCACAAAGGTAGAAGGGACCAAGTTGGTTGACTTGAATGATCTGGAAAGGTCCCAGATGATCTCCATTAGAGACAAAAAAATCATATCCAATATCAACCCTGGGTACCCTGGTACCACTTTATAGTTACCCTACCATTGTTCTATTCTTCTTGATGGTATTAGGTGTTTGGATAATCTTCCAATGTGGATTGCCAACTGGGAGAGATAGTATCCTAGGGAGGCCTAAAGATTCATTCCCGTGGACTTACTTGAGGGAGGGGGAGAGATAGACGTATCAGAGCAGCAACACATTTTAGAGAAGCCTCTCTGCATGAGACATAGACACAAGGATTTTGACGTGAAACCACCTCCAAAAAATGCATATGCCATGTCAGCCATTCATGCACAGTTGGAGGTGATTTAGTAGACACATTAGTACATGTGGAAGGATCATCATCAGATGCACTACCAGATCAACCACATATATCACTATCAACATGTGCGGGTGCAGAGAAACCCCCAATGGGGGAGGCATTTCTGAATATCAGGAGACATACATGCCTCCACAGGAGGACTACTGGGGACATTACTACCAGCACCCTCCTCCACAGGCCGACCCACCAGCATTGGGAGACCATCATGGGATACATCACCACTGGGCAGTGACTCCTACCCTATCATTCCTAAGCTTTAGTTTCATGCTGAGGACAACACGATTCAAAAGTTTGGGGTGGTAGGGCGGTATGCCCTCTTGTCTCAGCTGATTTTGTTTATATCTATTTCACCCTATTTCACTTGACACTTTGTTTGATAGAATCACCCTATCTAGTGTAAATTTTCTTTTGTTTTCATTCATGCATATCATGTAGTTCAATTCCATGTTGCGTAACTTTTCAAAAAAATAATTCTCTTTTTGCCTTTCCATCTCATGCATTGCATTTCCATGTAAATTTTGGTAATTTTTGTGAGTTTAGGTTGTATTTTCTTGCTTAATGATTTTTATTCCCTAAATATAGGTTTCGATGTGATTAAATGCAAATTAGTACCATTTTGGCCAATTTTCCCAAATTTGAAATATTTTGACCAAAATGCATGTTGTGACTCTTCTCTATTTAATGAATTGGAATTGTTGATCATTGACAAATGCATGCCACATTCTTATATTTTACTGCAAAATGGTATGGATTCTTGAATTTTTACATGTGAATCACCTCTCTTATGTTTGTGAATGTTTTAGTTGAATTGTGGTTTGAGCAAGCTATGAATGCTTAGGGCCTATGGAATTACATGATAGAAGTATGAATCTCATGTTGTAAGACCCTTGACCTAGCTTTATGCTTAATTGTAATTACTTTTTATAATGAGATGCTTAAACCTTAATTTAATCTTGTGAGATGTCTTAATATCATGTGACATGCTTATATTTTCATTTTAGTCCAATTTGATTGATGTTTGAGCTATCTTTGCTATATATATGCTTGATTTGGACTAAATTGCAATTTACCCATAAGTGAGGGTTATATTGCAAATTGTGAGATGTTGAGAATGTTTCTTGTGCTTTAGCATCATGAGAGAAAATATGATGCAATGGGGCACCTTATTTGAATCATGGTTAGTGATGTGATATCTTATGGTGATTCTAGGGTTTCTAGGCTTTGCTGAAGTTGATAGTATGACTATACTAAGGTTTGAGTGTTGTGACCCTACACCACTCTTGGTGAGGGTAGTGACCACAACACATTCCTTGTATATAGTGGTTTCGACCTAGATGACCTAGAGGTGAGTTGGTCGAAACACTTTGTCCTCTAGTTTCTCGACCATGTACATATGGTGACTTAGGGTTTCAACCTAGACAAGTACATGAAGTGTCTCGACCGAGGCACGGAGGTAGCCGGCCTTGGAGGTTGCTACACTTTTTTTGGACAAACATTAACATTTCATATATTGCATGTATATGGAGATAAGGTTATTTCTTGGGAGGACATGTGTCCCTTGCTATTCTCATATGTTGACACCTCAATAACTCCTGCTTCCCTCCTCCTTTGGGTATATAACCCCTTCTCTTCACATATGAGAAACCTTTTCAGCACTACACTCTTTCTTCTTCTTTTGGATCATGCTTGGAGCTTCGAGAGAAAGAGAGGTCATATCTTGAAGCTTGGGTGGCCGATCCATCTTGCACGTTGAAGATCTTGTGCTAGATCAACTCTTTGGTGGCGATTTCTTGGAAATTCTTCTCTTGGTAAGTAACATTAACTCTTAATCATGATTTCCCTCTCTGAAATCCTCCTCATCTTCTTCTTACTCCTTGTCTGTAGATTGTGGATCATCTATGGTTGCTTTTCTTGGAGATCTCTTCTTCACAAGGGCCATTGATCATGTTTTGACATGATGGTACCCGAGTGAGAAGAAGACCTCTTCTTTCTTCTTCTTTGTTTCAACCTAGGGTATGAGCTTTCTCTTTTCTATAATCTCTCCTTTGACCATGATGTTTCTTTCTCTTCTTAAGGTGATCCTTTGGCTAAAGTGTTGAAGCTTGGTTGAAGTTCTTGGAGATTGAGATCTAGGGAGATTATTTCTCTCCAAAATAGGCGGGTTATATAACTTTTCTTCATCTATTATTAGCATATTAAGATCTGATCATATGTTGTTGCTCTGCATATTAAAAATGTATTCTTGATATATAAGGAATAACATGTCTTAGGGTTAACTTGTGGAGTATTCTTGAGAAGATTATCTCTCTTATAAATCCTATAAAGCATTGTACTTAATTTTGTAGTAAATAGAAAATGATGTGTTTCCTTTGAATCTTCAACTATGGAACCATGCTACTTTCTTTATGGTTCATTTATACTTGAATAATAGGATTTTTTTCGTCTATGTATATTCATAAGAATCTAGGTTTTCTCTCTCTATATATAACTCTTTTCATGTTCTTCTATGATCCATGATCTAGGGTTAATGAACACTTGGTATAGGGCGTTGTTCTCCCTATTGACGCTCGATATTCCTTGTTGTAAACTACCAATTTCAACCTTGTGCATATCTGTTATGGTGTTGGGCATATATCTAACCTATGGTCAAGACAACCTTTGGTCTTCCATCATGGTTGACACTCTTGTAAGTGGTGGTTTTGATCGCGACAATGTAAACTCTAAGGGTGGTCACTACACTATTGGTCGAAACACAGCGTTGCTGCATGTTCTGCTCAGTTGGTTGATGGTGAGATTATTAAGGGGGTAGGTCAAGACACCATGCTTGCTGTGGTCGAGATATCCTGTTGAAAGGTGATAGATATACTAGGTATGTACCTGATATCCTGTTAGAAGTAGTACTTAACCATACGTTGAAGATCTTGTGCTAGATCAACTCTTTAGTGGTGATTTCTTGGAGATTCTTCTCTTGGTAAGTAACCTTAACTCTTAATCATGATTTCCCTCTCTGAAATCCTCCTCATCTTCTTCTTACTCCTTGGCTGTAGATTTTGGATCATCCATGGTTGTTTTTCTTGGAGATATCTTCTTCACAAGGGCCATAGATCATGTTTTGACATGATGGTACCCGAGTGAGAAGAAGACCTCTTCTATCTTCTTCTTTGTTTTGACCTAGGGTATGAGCTTTCTCTTTTCCTTAAGCTCTCCTTTGACCATGACATTTCTTTCTCTTCTTAAGGTGATCCTTTGGCTAAAGTATTGAAGCTTGGTTGAAGTTCTTGGAGCTTGAGATCTAGGGAGATTGTTTCTCTCCAAAATAGGCGGGTTATATACCTTTTCTTCATCTATTATTAGCATATTAAGATTTGATCATAAGTTGTTATTCTACATATTAAAAATGTGTTCTTGATATATAAGGAATAACATGTCTTAAGGTTAACTTGTGGAGTATTCTTGAGGAGATTATCTCTCTTATAAACCCTATAAAGCCTTGTACTCAATTTTATAGTAAATAGAAAATTATGTGTTTCCTTTGAATCTTCAACTATGGAACCATGCTACTTTCTTTATGGTTCATTTATACTTGAATAATAGGAAGTTTTTTGTCTTTTTATATTCATAAGAATCCATGTTTTCTTTATATATATAAAACTCTTTTCGTGTTCTTCTATGATCCATAATCTAGGGTTGATGAACACTTAGTATAGGGTGTTGTTCTCCCTGTTGACACTCAATATTCCCTATTGTAAACTACCTATTTCAACCCTATGCAGATCTATTATGGTGTTGGGCATATATCTAACCTATGGTCTAGACAGCCTTTGGTCTTCCATCACGGTCGACACTCTTGCAAGTGGTGGTTTTGACCGCAATAGCGTAAACTCTAAGGGTGGTCGCTACACTATTGGTCACAACGCAGCGTTGCTGCATGTTCTGCTCAGTTGGTTGATGGTGAGATGATTAAGGGGGTAGGTCAAGGCACCATGCTTGTTGTGGTCGAGATTTCCTATTAAAAGGTGATAGAGACACTAGGTATGTACCTATTATAATGTCATGTTGCATGATTTGGTCACGATGCACCTTGAAGTGGTCTTGGTTGCGACACACCTTGAAGTGGTCTAGGTCACAACACAATGTTTACGTGGTACATAGTATCATGATCCCAACACATGTCCAGGTTGTGACCATGTTGTTGTGTCTCGATCGTGATACATTTTGTTGTGTCTCGGTTGTGACATTGCTTGTTGTGTCTCGGTCGCGACACATCTTGTTGTGTCTCGGTCATGAGATATTTTGTTGAGTGATAGGTTTAGACCATGTTGAATTGTGTTTGAGACCCATATGTTATCAAAGGTCAACACCAAGTGTTGAGGGTAATCGAGATAATGCGTTGTGAAGTGGTTGAGACACCTATACACATATATATATATGTACATGATCAATACATAGTGCAATGGTCCACATAAGGTGTTGCAGTTATGAATGGCTAACCATTATCAGTAGTACTTAACCCTAGTGCTCTCCAAATATGTGGGAGGTGGTAGAATTAGGGTTTAGTGTTCCATAATATTATAAAACCCTAATCAGATACATATGATTCTTAACCCTAATCTTGTTAAAACGTGATGTATGTGCTCAATTCTACTTGAAACGATTTTTATGTGATTATGCTTTCTGTATCCTACTTGTGTAACAGTAACTTGCAAGAGAGATGAATGTCATAGGTATGAAAATGTGATGATGATCCCTAGGTAATACATGTGGTGATTATGAGTAATGTTGAGGGATATTATTATATTGATTGTACAAGAGTTGTATGAATTGGTCTAATGATCTAGTAAGGGCTTTGTGCATAAATTGAGGGATTGATATCCCATAGTGATGGGATATTGGTCATGACATTATGAATGGAAGTACTACAAGTTCCATATGATTATGAGACAAGTTCTCACTTAATACATTTTATATCTTCTGTAGTTGTATTTAATTTTGTAGAGTTTGTTTAGGGTTTATACATTGTAACTTATTGATGCATTAAAAGATGCCCAAATTGGTAATTCTAATCAAGTGAAACCATAATCAGGTAGTTGTCTTGTACCATAGATGCATCTTCAACATAAACATCTAGCTGGATCATGAAATGGGTAACTCCTACGGTAAAAACTCAGAGCGCATAATACTGAATATGCGGGTTATAGGTGGAGACATCTCCCTATCTCCTTAAATTGTGATATATAGTGGTATAATGTTTTATTATGGAATGACCATGTGTGAGCATGTTCTCTAGTGACGCGTCATGTACCAAGGTAGGCTAGTTGTTTTACATGACCATAGCTTTGACTATGAGTTGATGTCTACAGGACTATAGCTTTGACTATAAGTTTCTTTTTAGCAGTTTGAATGTTATGTCACGACATTGCAGACTTGAACTGACTCAGTAGTGCTAGTGATAATCATGGAGTCCGGCTCTTCCATTGATCTTGTATGGTACAAATTTCTACTTAGATGTGGTCAGTTGGATTTGAGTGGTACACCTCAAATCCTCAGGGCATAATAATAAAAGTGATAATACAACCGTGTAGTATATTTGCTTAGGGTCAAATATGAATCACATTGAATGACCCCATGCCTTATTTGTTGCAGTGTTTAGTTTATTACAGTTATACATGTTGTTCATATTTCTTCTAAAAGCATAATATGTTCTTCTTCTCAGTTGTAACTGCTTAAGCTTCTCAAATAGTAATACCTATTCTATTTAACTGCATTATTATATTACTATGCTTATAATAGTTGATGGCAAAGAGTTATATCTCTTGTTGTGATGTTTGGTCTCACCCCAAGGGTTCCACAACTTTTTAGGTGGACGTGGATGAGGAGGTCGAGGTCTTAGTACATGTGATGAGTAGCAAGGAGAGTAGTAATAGTTAGAGGTTGGATATCTTGTCATAGTTTTGTAGTAGAGCCCTATGTGTTGTCCTTATACTATCAAGTCTTTGGGGAAAATTTCATTGTTTTATATATCAACGCATAGATTTTGGCTTTGTGCCATGAGTGCATAGAAATGGCATGTACATGTATGCAGGTTGTAGTATGTAAACTATAAAAATTATTGATTGATAGCCTTTGAACATGATATGTAACACCTTTTGGCATATATGGAATACATATGGTATAAGTTGAAGTCTTGTTTATATAATACTTACAGTTGAGATCTTGAATTGAAAATGGTTTTAATTTACCCTATTTTTATGGTATATTGTCAATAATGATAATTCTACACTTTGTTTTGAGTAATCTCGCTTTGTGTTGCAAAGGGTGTCACACTTTGCATGTTTTTCATGTACTTGGACCACATTTGGATGGATGAGAGAGACAGAGGAGTACAAAGAAGACCCCAAAGCTCCCCCAATCTACCAAGGGTCAAACTCAAGTAAAGGTGTCCATGGATTTCAAAGAATGGACTGCAAAGTGCTACTGAAGATCTCAACACAACCGTGGTGCCAAGGAACGGTCATTCTCACTAATGCCAAAATTACAGAATCAATGCAAAGATCAACATGCTATAGCAATAGCCCCAGAACGGCCATGCTAGCCAACATGGTCGTTCCAAGAAGTCCCCAAAATGGCCATGTTGCCAAAGATTACAACAGCCATTCTATGTAGAATGAACTCCAACCCAACTCGCCCACCACGACCGTGATACCTAGCCCCCACCATGGTCGTGTTTCCCAACACAACCATGCTACCAACCTCCATTTCCCCACTTTCACACTGTAAATTTACCTCTCCCCAACATGACCATTCCCTGCCACCATGGTTGTGCTACACTCTACCCACCACGGTCGTGCTGCCCAGCATGGTCGTGCTACCACCTAAAACCCTAGTTTTTCTGCACTGTTTTGCCCATTTTACCCCCACTTACCCCAATGCTTCCCCACCACCTATATGTACCATAGTGGCGGCCACAACACTAGGTTATAAACTCTAGCATTGATTTCCTTACCTTGTTGCCTTCAAGAGCTCCACCTACCTTCCTTCCTCCATTACTCCATATCCACCTCATTTCCACCCAAAAACCCTAATTTCTTGGGTTTTCACCACTGAACCTCACCCATTCATGCCATTTCGGACCTTTGAGGTAGGTGTTTCATCTTATACAATAAGGAGGTGAAGGAGGGTCTTCCATATGCTACCATGGCCTTCTACCTCTTTCTTCTTTCCTTTTTTCTTTTTTATTTGATTATGAGTAGTTAAGCCCCCTTGGTGGGTTGTTTGGGGGATAAAATGTTACTTCGATACCATGTTGGGGAAAATAACTTGTAATGAACATATTTCCACTCTATGATGATTGTCTCTTGCTTCTATCTCATTTCCCATTATTTTACTTAGGGCCTATTTATAAATTTGAAAGACCCGAGTGTGTTTTCCTTAGGGTTGTATTTATTCTTATCTCAATTGAGTAGTGTGTAGCCCAAGGTAGTAAAAACGCACCACATGGTCGTCAATATGTGTGGTCTATCAGCCTACGTGACTGTTAGCCTACATGATCCTTCATCCAGCCAGGCTATCAGCCTATGTGGCCACTTCGGTCTTCATGGCCCATTGGCTCGCTCTGACGAAAAAGCAGACTCAAGACAATTCTGTGTAAGTTTACAAAAACTACCATAACTCTCTCATCTTAACTCTAATTTGTTCATTCTTTTTGCTTTAGATTCATAATAAATTCTCTAATATCATACTATATTTTTGATAAAAATTCTCAAATGATAATTCTGTAATTATTATCTCCTCAAGCATCATTAATTCTCTTTCCACATACATGTGTGGGTTATATCTATATCATCTAAAGCTCGGATCTCATGGTATGTTTATGTCATGATTTTTATTATCAAAATATAAGATTAAGATAGATAAATATGAGATAAATAACAAGGTAATTATAGTACTAATAAATCATTGTTAACATTAACGCTATCTTGAATCCTAATAATACATGTAAGGAGAGTTATAAGTTGTAACAGTTATGCATAAAAAGATGATCATTATGGGTTGTTCTAGTACGGAAATGGTAAATAAAGAACTTTCCTTATCTTATGCTTTGTTAAAAGAAAATCCATGATGTTAATGTTCAACCTTTTGTATCCATAAGGATGAAACTTTGAAAAAGACATGTTTTTCCCTAAAATGCCTCTTTTATGGGTTGTATGACACCATGTTAAGTAAACCCCCAATTGATATTATTCCTTTCTTTATTAAGTTCATTATAAAATGATATATTACCTTAACTATTATAATGATGAAACTTCATGGAACCTATGTTCCACACCTAAATGTATCTCTTTGAAATCTAAAAATAGCATTCTTATGCATAATCCTATTTTTTCCATAACTTCCTTATAATTTGGGATCCATACAATAAAACTACATAGTATAATATTACTGATATGCAAAGAAAAATGCACCATTCAAGGTAAAGAGTGAACCTTTATGAAGGTATAAACTTGTTATGGCAGAAAATTATGAATGGTGCTATATTTGAGCACTTTGATGCATGATGTGAGGCGTGTATAGCTTCTAGGATTTCATATACTTGTTCTTATTTTATTGTACATCTTTCTGCTTAGTTTTAACCATGGTTTCATCTTAAAGGATGAGTAATTGGTCTAATTGATCAAATGAGACCCTAATCATGTAGTGCATTATTACCATAAGAACATCCCAGTGTTTGGAAGTCAAGACAATAAATTATGTATCCTTGTAGGTATACTAGATTTTGAAAAGGTACTCCAAGTGTCGCACACTTCCTGAAAAACAGAAAAAGGAGATATATTTAGAAAATAAAGCTCTTCCCTTTCTGGTAGTGAAATGTCACATGAAAAAAATTCTTTAGATTCGCTACGACGTTTAGTATGGAAAATGAGGAAAAAAGATGTATCATGAGAGATATGGTGTAAACTAAGAGATTATTCATGTTGGATAAGAAAACATAAAATAAAAGAAAAACTGGAGATCATATTTGGTGATCTAGTTACGAGTGGGCAAGGATCAACACCCCCATCTTGCCTGATAAACCAGTATGAAAATGAAATTGCATTGCAAGGAAATTGAGCAATTCAGTATGGTTAAGTTAAAAAACATGAAAATAAGACCAAAAAAAGAGATTTTTTTATTATGGATGGGCTTTTGGGGTGGAAGATGTCTGTGGCCATCCTGTCATGGCCCCAAAATTCCAAAATTTTAGGTGTATTGTGGTCTTGATCACCTTAGAACCTTACATGGTGTAGATATGTCATTGGTGACCAGGACCAATGCATAAGGTGTTAGAGGATCTCTAACAAAAGTATGCTTAGAAAACTAGATCTAATTCCTTCAGAAATAGTAAATAAGTGAAAACTATAAGAGCAGTAAAAGAAATAGATAGCATATTTAGTAGTGAGGTGTAGTAGTTAGAGAATACAATTTTTTTTGGCTTCAATAGAGATGAGAGGATCCAGAAATACATTGACTATGGGGGTCTATTTATAATCTGATATTAGGGTTCTGGATTCTAGGTAGAATCTTTTGGAAGAGGTGAAGGATCACACTAATGTGCCACCCAGGCATGCAGATCAAGGCAATCTACCCACATGGAAACTAAAGATGGATTTGATCTGCTTAGGTGCCCTCCTAGTGTAAAAAAAAGGAAATTTCTCATTTCCCAATAATTTTAGGAATATTCTAACAAAAATTAGAGAAAATTTGCAAATAAAGTGTAAGGTCCCATGATTTGATGCCTCAAATAAAATGATCTTAAAAGGAATAATTGGACTACCCGTATCACCAAGGTGTGCCTGTTTTTCTGGGAGCCCATCACTAAAGAACTATGTGGTTAAGCATGCTCAACCCAGAGTAGTACTAGGATGGTGACCTATCGGGAAGTTGACCTGGCTTGGGCATGAGTGAGGACAAAGCACACAGTTAAGGATAGTGATGGTCTATGGATCCAGTCGTCATTCATGAAACTCTAATGGAGCCTTGGTCAGTGGTCCCAAGCATTACAAATGGTATTAGAGCCAATTCCCCTCCACTTGGTTCTATGGCATGCTAGTCTTTGAACTGTGTAGTCTAGGCATGTTGTAAAGGGTTATCATGGTTGATGGAGCCACCCTTGCACTTTAGTCATAGTCAAGAGCTGGGTGTATGTAACACCCGAGCCCACTCCCCAAGACTCTAGTAGAGTTTTAGGAATGACGACTGGCCCCACAAACCACCACTAGCCTTAACAAGACACTTTTTTGTCACTCACACGCAATCCAAGATCGATTTCATGACTGGGCACCCATCCTAGTACTACTCCAAGATGAGCACGCTTAACTATGAGTTCTTTAGTGATGGGCTCCATGAAAAGGAGGTGCACCTTGGTGATATGGGTAGTCCAATCATTCTTTTTAATATCATCTTATCTGAGGCTTCAAAGTCCTGGGACGTTACAATCTGCCCCACTTAGACTCTTGATGTCCTCGTCAAGGCTCAACTATAAGGCCTCATAATCATTTCCCATTTCAGTGTAGAGCCATAATGGCCCATGGACACCCAACTCCCGATCGTAGAATACCAGCGCAAGGGTGGCTACGTCAACCATGGACATCCCTTTCTAACATGTCTAGATCGCACGACTCAAGATTGGCAAGCCACATGTCCATGTGGGCCCCACCTACTAGAGGGGTTATAGCTCTGATACCATTTATAACACCCAGGCCCACTGCCCAAGACTCTAGTAGAGTTTCAGGAATGACAACTGGCCCCACAGACCACCACTAGCCTTAATAAGGCGCTTTTCCTCACTCACGTGCAAGCCAGGATCAACTTCCCGACTGGTCACCCATCCTAGTACTACTCCAAGCTGAGCACACTTAACTATGGAGTTCTTTAGTGATGGGCTCCCTAAAAAGGAGGTGCACCTTGGTGATATGGGTAGTCCAATCATTCCTTTTAAGATCATCTTATCTGAGGCCTCAAAGTCCTGGGACGTTACAGTGTACATGGGCCATTTGGGTATGCACTGAAATGAGGATAGATTATGAGGCCATATATTTGAGCCTTGACAAGGATGTGAAGAGTCAAAGCAGAGGAGATTGTAATGTCCCAGGATTTGAGGCCTCAGATAAAATGATCTTAAAAGGAATGATTGAACTACTCATATCACTAAGGTGCACCTCCTTTTCAGGGAGGCATCACTAAAGTACTTTGTGGTTAAGCATGCTCCACCCAGAGTAGTACTTGGATGGGTGACCTGTTGGGAAGTTAACCTTGGCTTGCGTGTCAGTGAGGACAAAATATGGGAAATTTTGGAAAATGTGGAAATTGGGTTGGATGTGGAACTGATTCCATAATTAGCCAAAGAATTCATATTAATTGTGAATTTCTACCAAGTGAGAAAAAATGGGGTGTCAACAGTTTGCTCTCTCAAGGCAAGGTTGAAGATAAGAGTGAGAACCGTAGGCTTGAGTCAAGTCTGGCCCCCATTTTTTTTGCTGATGGACAAAAAGGTTGGCCTTGTCAAGGATGTTCTGACAAATCTTATGGAGGGTGGAAATAATATGATGTCCCTTCCTTTTGATGTTGAATTAGTGAGGAAAAGGTTTAGAATAAATGATTTCTCCATAGTAAGTATACACTATGAAATAGGTAATTTCCTCCATGTGAACAATGATTCAATCCCTTAAAGTTCTGGTAAGTGTCTACCATCATAGCTTCAGTTCTGAAAGAAGTGCATGTCTAATTCTCCCACTAACTCATGCCTTAGTGAGAAAAAGGTGAATGTGAAAAGAGAATGTAGATGTGGTTTGTCAGTGAGACATTAAGATCAGGTTTATGTGACTCACTGAGAAATAGTGGCAACTACTCTGCTTGAAAATAGTTCTTGGAGAAAAAAGAGTAGTCATCCCCTTTCCTACACATCTTTAGTTTTAATTTTTTTAGAGTTGGCCAGTTTAGAGTCATAACTAGAACCCTTAAAAAGCACGATATGAGGATTTTTCCTATCGGGATTGGGCTTGAATCATCAAGACTGGTGTTTTTATTTTAGACAATCTTTTAAAATTTAGGTGACCTTTCCAGCCAGTGACTCCATCGATTAGCTATATGATTAATTTAGGCATCTAATATTATATTGAGATTTAATGTTTGGACTATTATCCAAGGAAATGTAGCCTCCATGAAGTGTTCCTTTACTATTTGTCTTCCAACCTCTAGGGCATCAATGCTCCTCAACCTTCTAGTTAACAATAATAGAATCTAGAGTTTTGAGCCATAACTCAAAGTCATGAGGGGGGATCGATAATCTAGTTCAAGTCATGATATGTGACTATCGGAAGATGTGTGTGTGAAAGAAAGCTGATAAATGTAGTTGCAACTTGGGATTAGTCAAAAGGATTCACATTGAAAGGCAATCTAGAGTCCAGTTGTAAGTCATGAGTAGAGACCCCCTGATTAAAAGGAAAATAAAAGAAGAGCAGGGACCCTATTTAGGATGAAGATTGTGGTCTAGTTTTAGATTCTGGTCTAGGACCCAAATATATTAAGAAAATAATCTTTTTGGTGGTTTAGTTTTAGGTCATGATATGGGACCCTGGAAATATTTGGCAATTCATGCACATAATTGGTCCAATTTTAGGTCATAGTCCAGGCCCTGACAGATTTGGAAATGAGATTCAACGTGGTTTAATTTAAGGCCACGAGCCAGGACCCTTCCAAAATTTAGATGTGAAAATTTGGTTGGATTAATTTAGGTTTGTAATCTAAAACCCTACAAATGTTACATGTAGATCTGTTGAATATTATAAGAAAAATAGAGATTTTTTTTATTTTAGAGTCAACATTTGACATTTTTGGGGTTTTAAAAACTTTTTGGTATTTTTTGATTTTAGGGTTCTAGAAATTTTACCAAAAAAGGGACCTATTTGCAAAATTTACATTAGTTTTTGTCTTTAAAAGAGGTTGAATATGACATGGATGCACATTCTATTTTGTGATCTGGATGATTTTGCCATTTTGTCATTTTCTCAGTCGTCCTTTATTAGATGGAGCTCATTTTAGATGTTTTGGAAATATTTTGACATTGTCATCATGGTTGTCAATATGTCTTCTCATTATTGGAATGAGGTGGACCCTCTTATCGATGAGAAATATGAAGGCAATGATGTCAGGCCCAAGGAGTACCATAGGTATGGGCACTTGCCTTTCTGATTGAATATGTATCTGCTCTGTGAATATTCTGACTGAAGTCTTCTTTGAGAAGGCATCATGGTGGTGCAAGAAGGATCGAGGGGGAAGTGATCCTTGTAGAGTGATTTATCCAGCATCCGATCATGTTTTTGTAAGGAGTGGTTCCCAGAGGGGACCCACTCCCTACTAAAAAATTGAAGAATGAAACATCCATTCCAAACACACTCAAAAGGTATGATGGAATAGGTGTAAAATTTTCAAATCTTATATAGTGGTATACAAAAGACCAAGTATAGCAATGGAATAAAAGTAATGACAATATTCAATTTTACAAAGGTACATCATCATCTCCCATATAGGGCTTATATGGATGTTACAACGTAAGGAGAGGGAAATATGAACCCTATCAAGTTTGTATCCAAACATCAACTTCATGAGTTAGGTCTATGGTGAAAGCCATGTACTCCTTATCCTAATCCTAGGATGGTCCTCCATGCTCCTGGTGCGCAGCTCTAATCCTAAGCCTAGGTGGTTGGGATCACCTAATAAGAGAAATAAACAATGTATGTGTCAATAGTGAACAAGAACAAAAGGTAAAGAAATAACATGGAAATAAAGACTAAGATTTCATCATAAGATGAAGATGGTCAAGAGTATGAGGCATAATCAAATAGATTCTTTCCATAACAAGAAAATATAGTAAAAGACTTGCATGCATGATTAATATTAACTACATTAACTAAGTAGGGTTGAGGCATCTACCAGACCTCAGCCAAATAGGTGAGGGAGAGTAACACATTCTAGTCACCTACAAAATATTTTATAATGGGGAGAGTAACACATTCCCCTGGGCAAAATAACATATGGCCTATCTATGGGTGGTTGTATAAAAGTACCACTACATTAGCTAAATAGTCTAATAAAATCAACATGCTAAAGAGAAACTATGGCAAGTAGAAGCATCAAATATTTGAAACATGGCGGTGGGGTACAAGACCCAAGAAATAGAATTTTAATACTAATTTTTAGGAAAATATAATAAAATAAATATTAATAAAGAGATTAGGGTTCATATAATACCTCATTAGGTAAAGTAGGGTTTGTCTTGCAAATATCCCAACTTAGGGTGTAAGAATGCACATACTCTCTTACTAAGTTCAATTACCAACTTTCACCAGTTTTAGATGATCCAAGTTCAAATTTGCCTATTTTATTTATCAACATGTATTAGAATACATAATGCATCTTAATGATGACAAATACTAATGTTTGGACCTTTTAGAAAAACTCAGATTTTGACTTTGAAAATCTCACCAGTCACCCTATTTGGTTCTCCTGATCAATAAAGCATATTTATTTGTCGAATTTGGAGTTTATATAAATTCGTTAGCAATTTTAGGGCTTGTATATGATTTCTTAGATTCTCAAAAATAAACCTTCGAAAACATGAAAATCAGGCTCTCAAACTATTTTTATTACAAACCTTTTTTTTATTCCAAAACATATATTTACTTAATTTTTGGACAACCAAAGCAAAAGATATTATTTTTAGAAAATTGACCAATTAGAATAATTTAAAAATCCAAATAAGTAGAAAAATATGCAAGAGAGGAGTTGGGTCACTGACTTTGCCCAATCAAAAGATGCCAAGTCATATGATCAGCGTCCAAGATGGCTCGCGTTTAAGGAAACAAATCACATGTGAAAAGATGGTTTTACCCCTGATGGTGAAACCAAATAAAAAATCATAACAAGGGAATCTATATAACATACTCCTCGATCATCTTCCAAAAGTGCACGAGAGACAAAAAATCTTTAACATCTTCGGAAGGTCCTTGGTGTAGAAGAGATCATGTGAAACAACTCTGGCACCATCAACAAAGGTACCCATCAACTTCCTCATCACTTGGCAGTCTTAGGGAACCCAATATTGAGCCCAGAGATGCCCAGAATATAGGAGAAGACCCTCCATGTTGCTAGTTGATGATTGAAATCCAGAGCAAGAAATCACAAAGGGTAAAAAGCAAATTACTCCACAAATGGATCAATTGAACAACGAGTTACCTTTTTTCAGCATGGGGAACTATTCTAAGTCATTTATAGTCGTTTGCTAAGATCGGAAGCCTTGCCCCCAACTCGAGATCCTCAGTGCAGGCAGTTGGAGGAGAGGAAGATGCTTGATGTCAAAAGAGGCCAAACCAAAGTGGGTAAACAAAACTTGGGATCTCAATGGAGGTCGACAACCAATTTATGATAGGTATGATGGTGTAGGCTCACCGGAAGAGGGTAAAGGAGAGAAAAATAGGGGAGGAACAGAGACAAAAGAAGACCAAGGAACAACTAGGCTTGGAACTACAAAACCCTAGGTTAAATAGGGTGAGTGTGTTCATGGTAGAGAGGGGAAGTAAGAGGAGAAGAAATTGGGAAGAAAGGTGGGGAGTTGAGGGAGAAAATTACGAAGGAAAATCAATGGGAAACTGGTTCCCAGGTCGTGCAGAAAGGAAAAACAACAGAGAATACTCAGGGTAGGTGATGATCTCAGAGCCATCTAATAAAAAATCTAACAATCAAAGAGAGAGTCTACATTCTCAAATAAAAGAAAGTTGTGTGACATCTTAAGCTTACTAAATTGGAAAATCGATTGAAGTGTTATTTAAATAACTTCTCTTCTTCTCTCTCCTTTTATGTAGGTGTAAAAAATTCCAAATTAATTGAAATTTGACACCTAAGATAATTTGACTATGTAGAATTCAAATATGCAATTAGATTTTCCTTTTGAAGACTTTTGATTTATTATATTAGCAAATCTCATTTTCTCTTTCCTCATGCATTAATGACACTAGGATTCTCCAAATTTGATGAAACTTCACCCACAAGTCGCATTAGTATGTTTGATATGAATTTTCCATTATTTTCACAAGTTGAAGTTATTTGTTATATTAATTAATGTATTGAAGGTTCTACACACTCTCTCTCCTAATTTCACCTTGTAATAAAATATTTTCCAAATTGAGTGAAAATTCACCCAAAGGCATATTATAATGTGTAGATTATGACTTTGGCATTAGTTGCCTCTTTTGGGGTCATTAAGTGATTTATTTTATATTTTTGATATATATCCTATTTTCCCATTCAATTAATGCAATTATAAGTGATTTATTTTATATTTTTGATATATCTCCTATTTGGCATTATAAACTTTAACTCAAAGAAAATGAACTTCAAATTATCTTTAACATATTAGTCTTCCTTTTATATATTTTAGCCAATTATCTAATATTACCACTATTTCTCATATTAAATAATTCAATATCTCATTAACTTGTTTAAAGCATTATTATTCATTCCTTTTTCTCTTCCTTGCTCCATAAAGCTAAGGTAATGATCTAGAACACATTCCTTTTATTAATATGCCACATAAGTGGTAAATTGGCAACTTTTTTTTTGGTCAGTCAAAAAGCGAGTTACTATTAAAACCAAAAACTTTGGACATCGGGTACCCCATTACATTGACAGGAGCTAAGAAGCTCAACAAGGATCCAAATCCCCACACAGGAGGACACTCAGGAAACTAAACCAAAATGAGACTAAGAGGACTAACCAACTAGAAAGCTAGGACCAGACAAACCTACTAGGAGAAGTCTATTACAAGCCGCTATTACATGCATTCAGTGTACCCACAAATAGTAACAACAAAATGACATAGAACAAAACCTAGCAATCTTGCCTGTAACTAGCCATGAAGTCCCAGACCTTCTTACTACTCAAGACCAGGTCTCTCATAGGCATAAACCCAAAAAGACCTCTACCAACTCAGCAAACACTCGGAGGTATAATTTGCATGCAACATCAACACAGCTAAATAAGAAGAAAAGGGATCACCCCCCTCTTAAACCCACCCACTGTGATGCACTTGACTGCATAACATCCAAAACCTTAAAGGAGTTCTAATCCAGCCGAAGCAGAGGAGACAAGATACAGAACGGGGTACATCCTTGCTGACTAACGAAATGTCCTTGAGATAGCCAACCACCGTCCCCCCACTGGCATTTGAAACACCCCCTGAATGTGTGGGATCCAAGTAGAAAACTATCCCCTCTTCATCGTCGGCAATCAGCTGAAGATCAGTACCCAACACGTCTTGACTTCCCACAACAGCAGCAAGGGTAAGGCGGTGAAGAGAAGCAACAAGCCACTCTCAGAAACCTAACCCACCTAAGGTCCCTGTTTGCACAGAGACCCTTCATCGAGCACCTTGAGGGCGATCGAACCCACGGCTACAAAGAGCCACACATAGCAGGGGAAGCTTAGAGCCCGTGCTGCTGACCTTGAGGTATCCGCTTGTTGGGGAAGACAGACCCTCGTCGCCCAAGGATTATCAGCCGCACTGGAAGACCAACCGCTGACGAAAACGACCATTCGCCACCAAGGGTGATGAGGAACAGACCCGCCGAGCCGAAGGAGCTCCACAAACACCAGAGAGCAGGTATGAACGAAGGAGGAGGAGAAGAACCCCCTAACTTCATCGCGGAAACGCAACAACACAAGGTCACGAAAATCTTGCGGCACATCGCAACTGCTACAGCTGGTGCTGTCAAGGGAGAGACGACGACGATGGCTTCCGCCCCATTTAAAATATTCATTGAGGTATTTGTGTATAAACCCATACATCGGCATAAATGGTGATCAAATTCACCCCAAAACCACTAAAAATTCCACAATTTAAACATCAATGACAAAAAGGATAGAAAAGATAGGAAAAGCATGGGAAAAGGGTCCAAAAAAGAGAATATACCCAAGATTTCAGTTCGTTATAGCATTCCACTCCTTAAAAGGGATTTCATCCCCGATATCTGAAGCAAAGAGGGAAGGGTGAGTATGTAACATCTCATCTCTAAGATCATAGGTTGTTTCTTCCAAACCAACGTATTTCCACTAGACTTCCACTAGCTCAAACACATTGTTATTCAACTGCTTAACTTGGGAGTCAAGAATCTTCACAAGAAACTCTTCATAGGTCAGGTTCTCATGAATCACCAAAAGTTTCACTATTGAGGTTTCCTTTTATGAGACATAAAAGAATTAACATTTTTTTCTTATTAGCATTATATTTATTATGATACTACATCATCCTTATTTTTTTTAACTATGTCTTATTATATTCACTTTGTTGCCAAAAGAGTTACATTTCATTATTGTGCACAAAATCCTATATATATATTTCTTATTTATCTCATTAAGAATTTTAGCACAATTAGAGTTATACTCAATTATCATAGGAGCTACTAATATATTATTCTTAATAATTTGGAATTATATTCCATTATCACCATATTATCACCATATTGAATTATATCATGTTATTTGCACGAAATAAGACATTTTATCCAATTTACTATTAAGTCTACAATTAATGCAAATAATGTCATATTATTTACTTATATCCATATTAAACATTGACACATTACCTTTCTTTCTCACATTAATGTCATCGTTAATCATTTTCTCATATTTATTCACTTTTAATATTGATTATGCACACTTATGTGAATCCAATTACTTCCTATCCATATTGAAGTTATTATATGTATTTTAGTGAACAAGGCGGGACATATTACATACTAATGAATTGATTCACATATCAAGTCATGATTAGGTGATTAACTAGGTGTGTATTAGAGAACAAGATGATATGAATTACATATTCATAACTTGATTAATCCATATATCACTTATGTATATCAACATATCTTATTTGATTATGACACCTAATGTCACTAATGTATGTTGAATGCCATTAAGGATGTATATGTTAAGGTTAGATGATTACAACTTAGGGTTTAGATCAACATGATCATTTTATTTCACCTATACCTTCTTAGCATACATTAAGTCTAATATTAGGTTCCAATTATCTTACTCATATCATTAGGATTTATTGGTTGAGGATATGGTTGACATCATCTGTCCAGTATTAGTATTAATATGTGAGTTACTTTTATTATGTGCATTGGATATTCATTAGGGTTCATACCTATGAACTATTCATTAGATGACCATTATATATTTATTAAGATATAAACAAACATGTGGGGTTTAAACTATAAGTTATTTTGGTCAATTCTGATGATCTAAGCTCACTAACCTCCTAATCATGGAGTTAGGATTTTTTAAAGTCAGGGTAGCAAGATCTTAGTATGTTACATGACTCCACCCCCTCAAATAGGATTTTGTCCTCAAATAACCATGATCTATCAAGGTACAACAACTACCCCTCCACCCCTTAAAAGGTTAGACCTACCAAGTCAAACTAAAACTAGACGTAAAAGGGTGAGTATAACTAAACCATGTATAAGATCTATCACTTGATTGCTTACTAGTTAATATGACCAAACCTCAAAGTCTAGGTTCTAGGGATAGACTACCCCAAACTTGTGGTACCATGGGCCAAGAGGAATTATATTTGGTATCCATCCACAAATAAGTCACAAGGTCAACATATAAGGTTCCCAAGAGTACCCAACATAGATGTTTAAGGATACTATTACCTATAGGCATCCTATTTTGGTCAATAAGTATCATCTCAGTCCAGGTAGGTATTGTATGGATCTTGGAGTCCTCGCAAACCAAGATGGTGGCACAGAAGAAAATCTTTCCAACCCCCAAAGGTCGATCCTTTCTTGACACATTTGCTTTCAACTTATGTCCTATTAGCTACCTAACATGCTCATCACATAAAGGGTGACTAAATTTAGTTCTAATGTGAAACTCATATGATCCTAAATCAACCTTTCCTCACTTCATGGAAAACACAGGTCAATTCTAGGGTGAACATCTTAACATGGGGGGAACTAAGTAGGCAAGGGTTCTAATTAGGGAGACAAAATTGATATAGTCAGATTCCAACTACCATGGGATCTGATACCAATTTGTAAGGAGTGGGACCCAGAGGGGATCCACTCCCTACGAAAAATTTGAAGAATGAAACATCCATTCCAAAAACACTCAAAAGGTATGTTGAAGCATGTGTAAAATGTTCAAATCTTATATATGGTATACAAAAGATCAAGTATAGCAGCGGAATAAAAGTGATGACTATATTCAATTTTACAAAGGTACATCATCATCTCCCATGTAGGGTTTACATGGATGTTACATCATAAGGATCTAAACCATATAAAGTTTGTCTCCAAACATCAACTTCATGAGTTAGGTCCATGTCGAAATCCATGTACTTCTCATCCTAATCCTAGGCGGGTCCTCCATGCTCCTATTGCACAACTCTGATCCTGGGCCTGGGTGGTTGGGATCACCCAGCAAGAGAAAGAAACTAGGTATGTATGAATAGTGAACAAGAACAAAAGGTAAAGTAATAACATGTAAATAAAGGCTAAGATCTCATCATAAAATGAAGATGGTCAAGAGTATGAGGCATAATCAAATAGAAGCTTGCCATAATAAGAAAATAGTAAAAGATTTGCATGCATGCTTAATATTGACTACATTAAAAAAGTAGGGTTGAGGCACCTACCAGACCTCAACCAAATAGGTGAGGGATAGTAACACATTCCAGTCACCTACAAAATATTTTATAATGGGGAGAGTAACACATTCCCCTGGGCAAACTAACACATGCCCTATCTATGGGTGGTTGTATAAAAGTACCACTACATTAGCTAAATAGTCTAACAAAATTAACATGCTAAAGAGAAACTATGGAAAGTAGAAGTATAAAATATATGAAACATGGTAGTTGGGTGCATGACCCAATAAATAGAATTTCAATGTTGATTTTGAGGCAAATATAGAAAAATAAATATTAATAAAGAGATTAGGGTTCATACAATGCCTCATTAGGGAAATTAGGATTTGGCTTGCAAATATCCCAACTTAGGGTGTAAGAATGAATATACCTCTCTTACTGAGTTCAATTATGACTTTCACCACTTATCGATGATCCAAATTCAACTTTACCTATTTCAATTTATTAACATGTATTAGAATACATAATGCATCTTAATGATGAGAAACCCTAACTTTTGGACCCTTTTATCAAAACTTGGATTTTGACTTTGAAAATCTCACTGATCGACTTATTAGGTTCTCCTGATCAATAAAACACATTTATTTGTCTAATTTGGAGTTCATATGAATTAGTTACCAATTTTGGGGCTTTTTACATGATTTATTAGATTCTCAAAAATCAACCTTCGAAAACATGAAAACCATGCCCTCAAACTATTTTTATTATAAATAACACAATTTTCCGAATACAAAATATATTTTTACTTAATTTTTGGACAACCAGAGCAAAAGATACTATTTTTAGAAAATTGACCAATCAGAATAATAGAAAAATCCAACTAAGAAGAAAAATCCGCGAGAGAGTGTTATTTAAATAACTTCTCTTTATCTCTCTCTATGTTTGAAGGTGCAAACAAAGGCCAAATTAATTGAAATTTGTCACCTAAGATAATTTGAGTATGTGGAATTCAAATATGCAATTAGATTTTCCTTTTTAAGACATTTGATTTATTATATTAGAAAATCTCATTTTCTCTTTCCTCATGGATTAATGACTCTAAGATTCTCCAAATATGATGAAGCTTAACCCACAAGTCACATTAAGTATGTTGGATATGAATTTTCCATTATTTTGATGCATTGAAGTTATTTGTTATCTTAATTAATGTATTTAAGGTTCTACACACACACTCTCCTAATTTCACCTTTTAATCAAATATTTTCCAAATTAAATGAAAATTCACCCAAAGGTATATTTTAATGTGTAGATTATGAATTTGGCATTAGTTTCCTCTTTTAGAGTCATTAAATGATTTATTTTATATTTTTGAGATATCTCCTATTTTCCCATTCAATTAATGCAATTATAATTACCAATTTCTCAAAATTGTGAAACTTGTCTCTTAAGTAAACTTTAACTCAAAGAAAATGAATTTGAAGTTATCTTTAATCAATTAGTCTTCCTTTTATAGATTTTATCCCATTATCCAATATTACCACTATTTCTCATATTAAGTAATTCAATATCTCATTAACATGTTCAAAGTATTATTACTCTTCCTTTTTCTCTTCCATGATACATAAGGCTAAGGAATTATCTATAATGAATTCCTTTTATTAATATGTACATACGTGGTAAATTTGCATCATAGACCCTTATTTAAAATATTCACTGAGGTATTTGTGCATAAACCCATACATTGGCATAAATGGTGATCAAATTCACCCCAGACCACTAAAAATTTCACAATTTCAACATCAATGACAAAAAGGATTGAAAAGATAGGAAAATCATGGGAAAAGGGTAAAAAAAGAGAATATACCCAAGATTTCAATTCATTACAGATGTGGATGAACATACATCACCGAGGTCATCAAACGGGAGATGAGGTATAACTTGGAAACTTTTCTTCTTGTTATTTTCTTTCTACTTTTCTCAGTTTGAATCTATCTTGTTTTCCATATAGAGGTGGTTCTAACTTTCTTTTCCACTTTATTCCTTCAGAGTATCATATTTTCAAACATTTATTAGAGAACCCATTGGAATGAGTTGGGGTATTTTTATGAGATCCTGGTGACAAAGAAGGTGAAATTGTTGCAGAGGATCAGTTTTGGAAACATTAGTCAGTGTGGGACAATTGACAGACCCTATCTCCTTCCTCTTATTGAGAACTTCTGTCTAGAGACTAGTACTTTTCATTTTGCCTTTGGTGAGCTAGCCATCACCCCTAGTGAGTTTGTCGGGATGACTGGATTAGGGTTTGGTGGGACTCCCATTAGTTCTCTACCTGACCGACAAGAGTGCGGTCTTCATTACATGGCTGGGATTCTAGGACTAAACCCCAAAGATATTGAGATGGCCTCAAAGTATGAAGTTAGGTTTCTGGTTGAGGAACACCTTCTTTCGGGCAATTGGCAAGGTGCTAGTGATCTATTATATGCAACCTTGAGGGTACATGTGTTCCCATTTGACCTGATCATTGGTTGCTTGTTTAGCACCTACTTGGGGAATAGAGAAGATGTGATTCCTTTCTGTCATATCTGGATGTGATTCCTCCCTTTGACAGAGGTGGCAGTGGGTATGCCCATATGTAGATACACTTATAGAGATGTCTTGTGGGAAACTTCAAAGGAGAGATGGTTCCAGATACAAAACCTATTGGGGCTTTTTAGGATTGATTGTGGTAAGGTTTTACCTATCTTTGTTCCCATTTCATTCTTTGAGATAATGAAAAATAATTTTTTTGTGATGCTTCTTCTTATAGATGTGGGGTTATGAGCACTTATGGCTACATAGACCCTTTACTTTAAGTGGTCCAGAAGGCTATTTGTGTTTCTCCCTACCTACTTATTTCCATTGGGTTGGCTATGCTAATAGGGTGTCATATGAGAAATGGAGAGGTGAATTGGTAATGATAATGGTTGCTGGGGAATGTGTATGTAGCTTTGTTTCATTGTTCTTCCTAGGTCCGATTCAAGTGTCTTCTCTGGGTTTCACCTTGGCGAGGCGGTCACATCTTTTACAACCTACTTTGAGGCCTTGGCTCTGGATGATTGCCAAATCCAATTTGAGTCTCCATCTGGAAGTGTTTTGTATATGGGCAAATGTGTTTCTTGTCAATGGGCTGGTGGCTGGCACATCCCTTTTGATCCTTTGTCCGGGTTAGTCCTTCTTGGACTTGTGATTTTTTAGGATGCTTAGAAGCTGATGTATGTACACATGACACATGAAGAATACCTGAGTTGGTATTTCATGTGTGGTCAACACATTCTCTTTTCTAATGTGGAATATGGTCATCTATGATGTCCTCCTATGGTGAGTGTATACCTACTTGCATTATATTTGACATGCATTTTCTTGTAGGTGATTGATTGGTATATGAGTGAGGAGTTGGATGATCAGGGGCATTAGTTTCATCATCAAACTCCTCTTAAGGTAGATCCTTCACTTGAAGCAATATCGTTGCTTGAGGCTCCACCTCTTCTTTCAGTTGATGCTCGTGGCTTTGTTGACTTCCTTGGGTTGCGGCTCCATTGAGGTTTCAGTATTGGAGTCTCATCTTGCTTCTTGAGTGACTTTGGTTGGACCTCATCCTTCACAGAGACAGATGGGGATTTGTATGTGGTAGGAATACTCTTTGACTTGAGTATCCCACCAAAATTTGGGCATAGTCTAAACTTTGGTGGACCTTCTGATGTTGGGTCCTTTCTTCAGACATCCCCTTTTAGGGTGTAGATCCATCTTCAGGATGTGTACGTGTTGGTTCTTCTTGGAAAAGAGATGTTTCTCTGGTTGTCAATGTGACTTCTGAGAGTTCCTCTTCTAGTCATTGGTGGTCTACCAGCTATATTCTCTTTGACTCGAGTGGTGAGTGTTATTCTTTAGGGTCTTCTTCAATTGAACATTGGCCTTTGGCTAAGAACTTTACTGGGTGGCTAAAGAATAAGTTGAAGAAGTAGCAATTTGCTTTTAGCATTTCTATCATGATGTTTTTTCTTTTCCTATAAGAAAAATCATGCATTAGTCATGTTAGTATTTTGTAAAATCTTTAATATATTAAATAAAACTTTAAGTTTGAGTTTATATATGGTTATGAGATTTTGTAATCCTTGATTCAGGATCAAATTTCAAAGTTTGATCTTTGAAAGATTCTTAGTTGATCAGCTAATTGCCTTGATCCACATGTTGATATGAAGTGGTGGATTTTGAGATCCTCTAGCCTGAAGTTCTTCTTGTCTTGGGTTTAGAGTCAATGCTGGCTACAGATGTAAAGTGATTCTATCAGGGAAAAGGACATAGAGTCCTCTATTTTAAAGATGAGTTTGTCATATAAATAGAATTCTACCCCTCATCTTTTCAATACAACTTTCCTCTCGTGACTTAGGGTCACATGATAGAAAGAAATCTGGGAGTTCCTACTTTTGTGACATCCTCCCATTAACTTCTCTTTGGGGCATTGTTGCATCCATGATCTTTCTATAATTGAATAAGTCCAGCTAGAGAGCTTTGGCATGACTCACCATCTTCTTCATCTTCTCAGATCCTTTAAGTCGCACCTTCAGTTTTGATGACGTCATTTTGACACACACCTTAGTGGATGTGTCTAAGATCACTTGGATTCCTCTTCATTATTGATGGACTGTGGTACCGAGGTAGTTGAGTTAGAGTGTTGAGATAGGGAATGTTCTCAACATGAAAAAACCCCAAGTCATTTTATGGCTGACTGGTGACCATGTCTTTATTCATAGGGGCTCCCTGTGGGAGCCATTCAAGAGTGAGGTGTGTCGTGGTGTCAATTCTCCTAATATGTCTCTCCTGTAGGTGTATACCTTGATCATCCAGGTGGAGTTGTTCTTCAGAGAGACTATTGGACAGGTGATGGCTACTGCTTTAGCAGTCATGACCACTCTATGGAGACATGAAATCAGTGTTCCTTTGATGTTGGCTGAGTTATACAAGTGCTTAGATGTAGTACATCTGACTAGAAAGATAAGGGAACCTTCCAAGTTGTGTAGATTTATCTGGTAATGTACATAGGTCCTTTCAGATTGACAAAGTACCTTCGAATCCTCATTATATCATGGTGAAGGAGTTTCTATCAAAGCACATATAGATATGTGAGCCTCTCTAACTGCATGGAGACCTAGCTCGTTGACTTTCTAGTTTGAAGGCTACAGACGTGTGTTGGGGATGGATGGACTTTTGCTTTGATAACTCAGCCTTCTGTGTGTCTATGCCCAATTTTCAGTGGATGATTATTTTGCCTAGTCTGGAGAGACACATTGCATATTACCATGTGTTAGTGTTGCATCAGTTCAATCATTGGCAATGTGTGTATCAAATTGAAGCTCCTCCCCCATTCTTCAAGAAGCTAGTGCTACGTTCTCAAAAGGTTCATGAGAAGGTTGCATAGATGTGGTTGGATCAGATGAGGTTGACCCAGGATTCCTTCCCTATGGGTTAGGACAATTCTCTTGAGTACTTGGAGTGTCTTGCATCAACACCTTCAGTGGTAGCGACTTGTGATCCTTCTGGAGAACCACACCAATTGTATTTGTTCATTTGTTTGTTGGCATCATGTGCCACCGTTTTGTAATGATTTTATTTCTAGAATGAAATATTTTGCTCATGAAATGTTGCATCAATTGTGGGTACCCTCCAGATACCTAGAAATGTGCATTGGACCAGGGTCCTTGAGGTGCATACGACTATGAGCTCCTTTATAACAAATCATCTAATTGAAATAATCTAGAACTCCTATCTATGAATTTTCAGGACTCCAGGGATAGATATACATTTTTATGTGTTAGGGTCACCTCCCTCTTATTCACCTCCTTGCATGAAGTTGGACGGTTGGAACCCCAAGCACTTTAAGCTACCTCTCATCCTATTTTTATCATAGATATTTCCTCCCTCTACACGTTCATGATCCATTCTGTTATGAGGGTATCCCTCATACTAGGGGAGGTTGGAGATGGAAGAATCTCTACTAGAACTGGTCATCATACTAAGATCTAAAGCTATGTCATATAGAGGGTGAGTTAGTGGTGATTCCCTACCCATTTG
Organism: Alisma plantago-aquatica; assembly: GCA_963693085.1. Taxonomy (NCBI): domain Eukaryota; kingdom Viridiplantae; phylum Streptophyta; class Magnoliopsida; order Alismatales; family Alismataceae; genus Alisma; species Alisma plantago-aquatica. The sequence goes on from OY856414.1 coordinate 290,735,876, forward strand.
GGCCAAGGTGCCAGTTATTGGAGACATTCCGATAGGCTTTTCTCCCTACATGCTTTGGGGTAGCAATCAACCATGAGCATGTGTCTTCTTATTTAAAGGGATTTCTATGTTTTTTTAATATTTTTCCTTTTGAACATGTCCAATGGTTGTGAATATTTTCTATTTAAATCTTTTTATTTTACATTCATGCTCAAAGACTTAGTATGAGAGCCAAAGGTTCCATGGGGAATGAATGAGGTTTTCCTAACAAGGTTTTCCATCTCATGACTCCCAAGTTAGCATGTTTGGAGCTTAACATCACCTTTTTTGTAAGGAGATGAGAGTATTTGAAAGTGGTTTTCAACCTACGTCTTCTCCCAATGGTCCTTCATTTTGATGTTAAATGTAGTAGATAAAAAGGTTATGGCATCTCCCTGGATAGAGATGTCATGATGTTTGATTGTGAGGATCGAATACGACTTGCTTCAGGGGACTCATAGCCTCTACCACCCTTCCATTTAATCGTGGGGATTCTCCTAGGTTTAGCCATAGTAGTGAACACTTTGCATGTTTTATAATTAGGTTTGACCTATTTTAAGGAGTTCATTATAGGTTGGCAAACCATTAGGGTCTCAAGATAACAACCACGCTCCTTCTGTCCTAGGCCCAAGGTTTTACTTTGACCTTTTCACTTCAGGGTGTACAAGGGTACGCAGTTAGGTGTTTAAGTATATCTTAAATGCTTTTTAGAGAGGTGGGAGCTTTTAGCTCTGTTGCATGAATTTCTGTCAAAGGTTTGCTTGTTGTGGCAGTCTATTCATCACTAGTAGCATTTTACAAGGCTGGAATTTGTGTGATGAAGATGGATATCTCCAACCATGTCCTTTAGGTGCATGCCACCTCACTCATAGATGTCATGTACGATGTAAGGTCCCTCCCATTTAGGGTTGAACATTCCCCTAGAATCATAATTTTGGATGAATCACAACACCACTTTTCCATTCTAAAAGCTGCAAGGCCGAAACTCCTTATTGAGTGCTTGAGCCATTCTTGCTTGATAACAATGTGCATGGTGTAGGGATTTTTCCCACCATTCTTCCAGAATGTTGAGGTAGTAAACTCGGTATTGAAGCCATGTCGTCTCCAATATATCCACTCTCATAGTATGAGGAGAAAAGGGATTTGCATTTCATCTAGTTGGACTACTTCCATCCCATGTACTAGGGAGTATGGTGTAGCCCCTATTGATGTTCTGATGGAAGCATGGTAGGCCTAAAAATCCATTGAAAGGTTCTCATTATAGTTGGCATGAAATCTATAGTATTTTTTAGAATCTTGACCATATTTTTATTAGTATCTTCTACCTCTCTGTTCATATGTAGTCGATAAGGTGATGGTCGGTGATGTTTGATCCCTATAGAGCTTAAGTATTCGTTGACTGTCTTGGCAATGAAGTTGGTCTCATTATCTAAAACAATCTCATGTGGTATCCCATATCAGCTTATGATATTGTTCTTGAGGTACTTGATGACTTTTTGGGATGATTCAATAGTGATGGACATAGCTTTAACCCACTTGGTAAAGTAATCAATTGCAATGAGTATGAAGCAATTCTTGTTTGATGCTTTAGGGTTGATCTTGTTGATTATGTAAATGCCCCAAGATGAGAATGGCCAATGCATGTCCATGTTTTAGAGTTTATTTGCAGGAAAATGGATATATCCCCCATGGATTTGGTAGTCTGAACATTTGGAGATAAGTTGGAAATAGTCCATTTCCATGGTGCTACGTTAGTATCCCAAGATTTGTATTTTCTTGGTTAGCATAACCCCCATTCATGTGTGTGCTACATGATCCTGCAGAGACTTCCTTCATTAAAGATTTAACTTGTTTTCTGTGAATGTAGTGAAGGAGAGTTCGATTGTAAGTGTTGGGAAATATAGCATCAGATAGGAAGCGGAAACAAAAAGTTTTACTGACATATTTCCCATAACTAGTAGATCGCGTCAAGAACTATGCAATGGGAAGGATGGTTTCACAATGTTATACCTGGTCTTAGAGAAAGTCCAGAGACAATCCTCATCGATGTTGATGTGTACTTTATATTGGATGGTGTCTGTGTAGCTCCTAGTTGCACTGGGACTCATCTAACTACTCCTCCATAGACAATAGACTCAGACAACTATTGCAGTGGATCCTCTGATCTCGCCACGTATTGCGAGTTGAAGTTTCCCTCCTAGCAGCAGCCAAAGGACTCCTACCTCTAGAGTAGTCCACACTGACCAACTAGAACTCATGTCATCCAGTTAGAATGGATAGGAAGGAGTTTTTCCTCGCGTTAGTGTACTAGTCACCAATCTTCTCTCCCACAACAATGATCCTAAGTTGTTTCTCTCCCGTGGCTATCCCTCCCTAGTCGGGTAGGACTTGCCTATGCTCTCGTGGTTACCACAACCAGAGAGAACAACAATTTTTAGATAAACTGGTTCTCAATTGTATGTGTTGTAGTTGTGTTCTAGGAAGCCCCTAGTACCCCTTTATATATAGGAGGAATTAGGGTTAGGGTTCCCAGTCCCCAGCCAATACAAGACTAAAGCTGGAGTGGAAAGGACCGGAAGATCTTGAATTTTCACAAAAATTCTGGAAGTTTCACAACCAACATGCGTTGAAATGGTCATCTCGTGTGTGAGACACCAGTTAGACGATCATTTCAAACTTTCCAGTTTTGCACATATGTCGACAATTCAATTCCAATTAGTACTCAACTTGACGTCAGGACCAATCCTTGTTGCAATTGAATTGGACCCCTGAGACAGTCGTTTGGTGCATGTGAGATGAGAGTCTCACATCACCTAAGACGGTCATCTAGCCAAGCCAGACTGGTGTCTCACATGCCATTTCAGGCTGAATTCCACCTAATGCACAATACAATCATCCTGACACTCCAAACGACTGTTTGAACACTTGAACTAATTGTTTAACAGTCTAGTTAGTTGATCCATTGTGTGAATTGAAATACCTAAACACTTTAGTATCGATTCAATTATCATTCAAGATAAAACTCCTCTTCTAGACGAGTTCCTATGTGTGTGACCCTATAGGTCCCATATCACGTTGGCAGTGAATGTCCATAACTAGCTTATGACATCACAAGCAATTAGTGGTGCCTAGTCGCACATCATTACTACCCAAATGAATGGAAAGTTGGGGAGCAACTTGAACCTACAATCTATGTATGGTGTTACAATGTTTGTATAGTTCCTTTGTCACTGATATCCAGATTGAACTAGGGGCATGGAGCAGTCATCCTCATTATGATTCAATCTTGTTTCTTGAACTAGAACAGACTGCATGAGATATATGTAAGCTCAATATCACATATTGACTCACATTAGTATGGCCATACTTTTCTAAGTCTCGTTAATAGAGAGGCCTTGGATATCATACTTATGGAGGAGGGACAAATCCCAACTCTATCATTCACAGTCAGTCCCCATGTGTCAGATTCACCCAATCATCACCATTATAACAACCCATCTTTCAGGACTACATTTGATGATGTCAAAGTGTACCCAACGACATGTGATGAGTGTACTGATTTTAGGTTTAAGAACCACAACCACCACCATCACTATGAAATATGACTATGACTTCCATGATGATGGCTTCCATGTGTCAGTCTCATGGTGGGTCTGTCTGATACACTATTCTCTAACATGTATCTATGTGCTTGGTTTGATATTGCCATATCATGACTAATGATATTTAGTCATCTAACTCTGATCTTATGTGTTATTGTTGTCTATCAACCTTCCACAATAACAAGCGTTCAGGGACATAATGAGAATATGTATATGTGCTCTTAACATCTGTATTATCTCATCCACAAGGATAGTAACTTGAATACATACATCATTGAGTAATATAATCTCTAGACATTTATTATGTTATTCATTATCTCATAACTAAATATACAAAATAAATTGGAAGATTGCATTTATTATAAATCAAATCATTTATATGTTATGCCATTACAATAATCACATGATTGGCTCTCTGGGCATACATACCAATAGTAAGATCTATGGTATAATAGTTTTGCACCTAGAACATACTGCATGGATTGTGGCTTGAGCACTAGTTTCTCTCGTTGAGATATGTTCTTGGGAATGAATTAGTTTGATAGATTCATCTTCATGTCATAAAACCAAGCCCTTCCTCCTTAGATGGGTGCATTGTCGATGACAATGTAGTAAGCTGGTTGTGTAAGTGCCTCGACTTCTAAAGAGAAAGCCTGGACTTCATGGATGTCGATCCATGAAGCAAGGGTTGCTTTTGTGTCAAAAAAAGTGTTGTGCTCTCTTCTTATGAAGTGGAAAGAGATGTTCTTGAAGCTACAAGGCAGAGAGCACATGTGTTCCTGGTATGGTACCAAGTTCTGATTACATGTTCTCCAATTATTCAAGACTTGAGAGCTGATCAGGAGGGAGTCACTAGACTTATACTCATCATGCCCCTTATTGTATGTGAGATTTAGACTCAGAATGCAAGCTTCATATTTGTCCATGTTGTTTGTGGAATCAAATTTCAACTATCTTTCTACAAGTAGATGATCTTAACTGGGTTTTTACAAGACTACACCTATTCCAGTTGCTTTTCAACTTACAGCTTCATCGAAGAAGATTGTCCATGTGTCAGCATGTGGAGGGATCCCCATGTCTGGCAGGTTAACCATCCCTATATCTTCATATGGGAACTCATATGCATGAGAAGCTTCTTCCATTAGTGGGGAACCTGCTAGTTGATCTGTGAGAGCATGTACTTTAAACTGCCTTCATAGGGAGATAGGTAATGTCAAATTTTGACAACATCACTTGCAATTTAGCACATCCTCTAGTTAAGGTTGGGTAATCGCATAGATATCAGAGTTGACCATGCTTGGTGATGATCTATAGAGGATACATCATTAGATAGTAGTGCAACTTCCTTGTTCCATGAATTAGAGCCATTTAGTATTTTGTATTATAGTGTAGAGAGCCTTTGTGTCATTGATCTTCTTGGACAAGTAATAGATGTTGTTCTCACATTTGGTTGTTTCTTGACTCAGGAGTCCACCCATAAATGTCTTATAGATAGATAGGCATAGGATGAGAGGATATCCAGGAACTATTGGCCTTAGTACTAGATCATTGGTGAGGTAATGTTTGATATTCTAGAGCGCAACCTCTGATTGTTCATTCCATCTGAAATTGGAGTTTGTCATTGACAACTGGAAGATTGGCTAACATCTAGGTGTAGTTTGGAAATGAAGAGAATGATGTATTGAAGATGCTCGAGCAAACCTCATATCTCCTTCTCAGTACTTAGGGATGAAATTTCTCAGATGGCCCATGCTTTCCCAGGATGTACTTTGATTCCTCTCTAGCTAAAAATGTAACCCATTAGGTTACTAGATGTAACCCAAAAGGTGCACTTGGTAAGATTCAGGCACATGGAGAACTGTAACAGTTGCTGAAATAATTTGTTGAGGTTGATGAGGTGATCTTTAGGACTTCTAGATTTAGTGATCATGTCATCCACACAGACCTCCACCTCTTTGTGCATCATGTCATGAAAGAGGGCAACCATATCCCTTTGATATGTAGGTCTGATGTTCTTGAGATCAAAAGTCATGAGTTGATAGCAAAACACTCCTCATTATGAGATGAAGGTGGTCTTTTCTTTATCTTTTTTATCAATCTTAATCTGATTGTACCCAGTGAATATGTCAATGAAGTTGAGCATCTCATGGCCAGCTGTGTTATCAACGAATACATCTATGTGTGGAAGTAGGAAGTCAATATTTTGAGATTCCTTGTTGAGCTCGTGATAGTCCACACACATCGGTACCTTATCATCTTTCTTTGGAACGGGTGCAATTTAGGCGATCCGTGTAGGATAGTTGACTATCTCTAAGAAATCTACACTATATTGATTTTGAACATCCTCCATAATCTTGAGGCTCCATTCTTGTTGCAACCATCTAGCCTTCTGTTTGATGGGGTGCACACCAGGGGTGATGGGTAGTTGGTGGATAGTGATTGTTCCATCCAACCTCGACATGCTGGCATAGCTCTAGGAAAACATGTCAATGTAGTGGAATAGAAACTTTATTAGTTGGTTTTTGATGTGTTGATGTAGAAACACCCCAACTTTGACATTGTGTGGCTCGGGGCCAATGTAGAGGTTGATCGTCTCTATCTCATTTTCAATATGAAAAGGTTGATGCTCCTTTGTCATATATTCTAGGATAGTGGCATCTTCTAATTCTATGTCTTCATTATTGTAGATCTTTTCCACCTCTATGAAGTATCTAGCAACTCTTAGAGAGCATGGTCATCTTTAGATTCTTTTGGATTTTGTAATTTTTTGTTTTTTTATTTTGCATTTTTTGGATTTTGCGGTGATCCATGGGGATGTGGTAGAGCATGATAGAACAACCACTCTAGAATACCTGCCACAGTATGTTGCCATTCTTCCAATGGTCTTTCTTTGAGTGTGAGGAGAAATCTAGTCCTTAAAATGTTGCAATCATCAATAGACCAGTTCTGGAATTCCTCTCCTTTCAGGAGAGGATTGATGAGAGTTTGTGGATCTTCCACATACATTGAATCAAAGATGGAATTGACACCCAAACATTCAATCATGTCATAGGCTCAATCATAGTTGTCCCATGTGACACCATAGTCTTCTTATGTGACTTCAACATCTATAGTGTCAGCGCCATCTTGGTTGGTCCATCCAGAGTAGATCCATAGAAGATTGTATCCATCTACTTTGGGTGGCATCTCCACCCTTCTTGATTTGGTTGGATGATTTTTTGTCTGAACAACATGGTCATCTTGACGATGTGTGATTCTTCTACTGATGTCTAAGCGCTCATGACATGACTTACTAAAAATAAGAGTAGGCATTTTATTGATTGCATCTTGATTTGGAGGGATGACATTGATCTTGGACTGTTGATTGTTTAGGGCGGTCTGGATGCCTTGGTCATTGTTGGTGATGAGGGTGATCTCCCCGGTGTTGGCAATGATCCTAGGATAGTCCTCTTAGTCTTCTTTATCAACCTCTTACATAGAGTAAGGCAATGTTACGGGAGAGATTGCTTTAATTGTATCTGAATAGTCTTGAATGATGGTCATGATAAAAGGGAAGTATGGATGGGTACATTTGTACTCAGGGCCTAGGTCCCACTGATATAACACCCTAAGTTGACACTCTTCCTCTAGTTGAAGGCATCAGGCTTTTCCACTTAGATCTCAGATCATTAGTAAGTGGTTAAGGTAAAATCTTTCAGTTAAGTCCCTAATGGCATCCACCTGGTGAACCAAGGTCATGAGTACGACAGGAAATAGAACTTGAGGCTGACCCCTTTTTTTGGAGTGGCCTAGATGATCTTTTTGCCTCGTTGTTGTCAAGATTCCAGTCCTCTATCTAGATGGATATTCATCTCATGCAGTTTTTATGCAAATTGTATGGGGTTGTAGGGTGGATGAAGTCTCCTCTTGCATGGGGGCACCCAGTTGATGTTGGTGATGTGTAGCATCTCAAAGAGAAGTAGGAGATTGTCTTCTACCATGCATTCTATAGTACTAGAATTTTTAGCCTGAACTATGATGATGGCATGGCCTAACTAGTACTTCAACTTCTACTATAGTGATTAGGAAACTACTCAGTTTTGATGAATCCATGGCCTCTCTAGTAGGAGGTTGAAGGACAGTCTCAACTCCATGATGACAAATTGGACGGTGAATGTCTGGGGTCTGATTTGAAGCTATGATGTGATTTCTTCCATAGTGTCCTTGATTACTCTATCAAAGGAGGTTGCTTTTATTGTTGTTGATTGGAGGTCAGACAGATCCTTCCCCAAGCTGATTAGTGTCTTTAAGGGACACACATTAAGGCACTATGAAGCATGAGGGTATCTTGAGGCCATTGTGTATTGCAATGATCAATAAAGGAAAGTTGTGATTTCCTCCTACCGAGATCTCATTCTCAGAGAACAAATTAGGTGTGGGGTTGTGATCAACCAGATGATGGCCACAAGTGATTTTAGGTGTACTTATTTAGAGATGTAGGATCCTTCTAGTACATGCGTGGCTACATCCTGATGTGTTGGGGATTTCTACATCACTTCTTCCAGTGATACTTCTCCTACTAGTTCACTGAGGAACTGGATTGTGTTGGGCCTTTTGGATCTATTTCTTTACAAAGATTGGGTGTTAATGGTACCTTCTTAGTATCGACAGATGGAACAGAGACCTTGCCACCCCTTATTCTATGATGTTGGTAGGGACTCCTATGTAAGTTTTCACCTTCTCTTTGCCCTTATTTAGGGCGGTGTACTTCTAAGGAGGCTGAGCATGGATCCCCATGTGTTGTGACAGGTCAAGTCGTTATGGATGATATTACAATTGTAGGGTGTGAATTCGGAGGGACTACCACTTTTGGGACACAAACCTTCTGCACATTTGGATTTGGACTCACCATAGGTATGTTGATTATTTATGCCTCCTGCCCATGGTGGGCCCCTCAGTATGATGAGTGGTTGTACTTTCTGTCCATGGAGGGCGCTTGGTGTGCTAGTCAACTTTTTGACATTTATTGGAATCACCAACTTTCATTCTAGGATTGAGGCAACGAACTGGGTACATTGGGTCTAGTTCTTGATTGCTTGCTCTAGTGGAAGAACCAATTAGCAGGACAAGTCTTACGATGATAAGATCATAGACACTATGTTGGAGGATGATGATACCTCTTCTAAAGCGACCGTGTGGACTTCCCCATCATCTATGAGATCTTGCAAAGTGTTTTTGAGTGTGATGCAGGAGTCTGTCTTCTGACCCTTTGCCTTGTGTTAGTTTCAAAAGGCATTAGAATTGTTATTCTTAGGTAAGGGATTTGTGGATCCCTTATGGCTGGAAACTTGAGCAGATGCTTGATATCTAGAACAATAGTGCAGAGAGAAGCTCCCAAGGGTGTGAACTTCCACTTTGGTTTGGAAGGCTCCTTGGTTGACGAAGCGGTAGTTACTGGCACAACATGGGATATCAGATTACCCACTACTAAGGTAGTGATTGTGGATGTCTATTGTAGGGTCGGCTGGAAGGGTGGTGGTGTGTACCCATAGTAGTTGTTTGGAGTTTACATGTACTGTGGGAGCATGTACTAAGGCTGATAATTGGGTGGTAACACATGAGCTTGTTGTGGTTGAGGTGTCAGAGCCTGGATAGTCTGAGCTGCTAATGTCCACACTGATGAAACCAATATAGTTGGCAGTTGTTGCCTTCCAATCCCAATGGGGATGAGTATTTCTCCCACTATGGCTTTTGATGTCTTTTCTTTCACCCATGTGGACTTCTGATTAGTCTTTGAGGAGTAGATGATGGGTGGAAAGTGAGGCCTATGGTTTGATAGACCCCCCTCTTGATTGAATATTCGATATGTATACCTTCTTGTATGAGCGTCGGAAAGGTATTGTACCTTTGTAAGGATAAGAGAGTAATGAGAACTGGTACGGAAACTCTGATCACCATGTCAAGAGCCTTGTTATCTGTGGGATGGAATTCCAAATAAGTGGCAAGCTCCCTCCATCCTATAATGAACTCAGAGAATCTCTCATCCATCTTTTATTGTAGTGCTTTGCATGTCTTCCTTTGTTGGGACTTGGTCTACATTCCAGGCATTTTGATAGGTGAACTTTTTGGAAATCTTGGCCCATGTGGTGAAGGTAGTCATAACCTACTTATAGTACCAGGACAATCGCAGACCAATCAAGATCCATGTAAAACAATGTATTAGTACTTTTCCATCATCCTGGACATCCACTATATATGAGCAATATGCCTCGATATGGGCCACGGGGTCCCCCTTCTTGGTGTATTCATGGAATTTTGGCATCGTGAAGTTTTCAGGGAGCTTTATGTGTGGAAAGTGGCAGAAATCATTGAATGTCTTCCCACTGCCCCTCTTCCCTTCTAGAAATATGATCTTTAGCATGATCTCGAGCAGTAAGTGATCTATAGCATCAAGCTCCTGTGTGAAAATTGCTTCACGTGCGGCTATCACGGGTATAATTGGTGGTTTAGTCATTGGTAGCACCATATATATGGGTAGTGGGAATCTATACCCTCCTCTGATGTACGGGTTGTACCAAGAATGGGTTGGTGGAAACATTGAGTGCAGGATGGGGATTGGTCCTTGGCCATTCAAATTTTGCATTTGCACCTTTGTACTGGTATTAACTTGCTTGGCCACTTGCGGTTCTTCCTATGTGGTTGCAACCTCACTTTCTTTCTTCTTTCCTTCACCTTCTCCCTAAGGTTTTAAGAAGGTTGTTGTTGCCTCTTGAGGGATTGGGACTGGCCCAATGCTTGTGAATGGTGAGCACTGATAGAGACCTGACTAGAATGCTTCTAGATGAGGTGGGTGGGAACCCCACATGCCGTATGGGAAGAATGACATGGATGAATCTTGTCTGGTGAACCCTGGGTAGTTCCATCCTCCTATATATGTTGGACTTGGAAAAGGCATGTTGGAAGGCTACTCAAAGGGGTGTCCTTCATGAGTAGCTATGGCTCTGGGCACAATCCTTGTTTTTCTTCACCTCTTCTGGTTTCTCTTGCTTGTTGTGCATGGCCTCCCCCTTGTAAGTACCTTCAAATTGTTGGTCCATACTTATACTCCAAGTCAATCAGATTGATTATTAGCGAGACCAAGTGAGGTAGGATATCCTTGTTTCTCCCATGATACCCTGAAATGAACACCATCAGAATTCAAAAGTAGGGTTTAACATCATGAGAAAATATTGTATGCTTTGGAATGGGTTCCTCTGCATATACTATATTAGACAACAAATTGAAAATGCCTCCCCTTGGAGAGGAAGGTGTATGTAAGTGATACTACTAGTTTTCTTGTGCCCTTCTCATGATGAAAGGCACATATAGTTTTTTTTGTGGTTGTTCCTACCCCTATCTTGGACTATATGAGGGAACCTATCCACTTTTGTATTAGACATGCTCGACTATGCCATGGAAGAAATGAAAAGATGGTGGGTGTGTTGTTCCTTTGAAAAATGCTCCAAAATAATCATTCGAAGTAGGATGTAGGTGGAGGATTGAGTGGTTGGTCAAGAGTAAAGTGACCCTCCCCAAGCCAATGACTATTCTTGGTCAACCACATTTCTTCCATAGGGCGTCCTCATCCAATGAGGTTACCAAACTAAAACCCTTGGCTATAACCATGACACCCTGGTTTCCTCCTATCTCAAGGGGTTTCTCCATATAGTTCTGGCAAGGAATGACTGGTAAGGAGAAACCCTCAGCTTGGCTTCTACCTTTCATGGAATTCAGCAAAATATTGTGGTCTAGTTTTAGGTCATAGTCTAAGACCCTATTTAGGAACATGAATCTATGATTGGGCTAGTTTTAGGTCATGATCTAGGACCCAAAAAGATTTGAAAGTTAAAGTGCGATTACCTTAAGGTCATAATCGAAGACCATGATGGGGAGGACTCTACATTGGTGAATTATGTCTTACATGATGGGTAGATATCCCCTATTCATCCTAGTGTTGGATATAGATTCCCCTCTTGAGTTCTTAATCTTTTGAAAAAGATTGTTAGTCTTTAAGAAAGATTGTTAAAATTTGTTAATCTTTGAAAAAGATTGTTAATATTTGAGAAAGATTATTTGAATCTGCACATGAAAGAGGGTTGTCAACAATCTCAATAATATTGCAACAATGAAGACAAGACATAAGATTAGGCAGCAGATAAACCCCCCTTTTAGCCCATGAGTTTAGATCCATGTTACATCATCACTCAAATATGACCTATATAGGAGGGGTATGCAATTATCTTCTTTATGAATAGATGGCACTCATCAAGGGGTAATCTAGGTTCAACGGATAGAGGTACTGCTCCCAATACACCACATGACTGTTGTGACCATAATTAGTCATGACTGTGAGGAGAGAGGGATGTTTCTAAGGCTTTTGAATGCCCAACTTGACACTGTGTTTATACCTTTACTAGCATCCCACATAATTCCTAGGGATCCAACATGAGGTTGGCACATGTTCCAGGACATGTGGGTTTATTGGAGTGTGAGGTTCATGTGATGGGTTTTAGTATAGTACCAAGCCCATGATTCACATATATGCCCATAAATAAATAACTACAACATGTTCCTAGAAAAAAAAATTAGATTTTTATTTCCATCCTAAATTTGCTATTCATCCCTTTTTTGTATTTTCTTAAACAAGGGAGGCAAAAACAAGACCCTAGACAGGGAGCACAACCAAAATCCTAATCAGTAAGGGACACAGTGTCCAAAATGGAAAAATGGGATCAAGATCAGGCATCCCAAAAGAGAGAAGAAAAAAAGAAAAGAAAAAAAAACAAGGGGCCAAGCACAATGGATTTCTTTGATCTGCTTGACCAGTGTGGACGGATTTGTGTGATCTGGAACCCTGTTCCCAGTAGGCTAGAGAAGAAAAGAAAATGACAGAAAGAAAAAACAAACGATCACGAGGATGCTCAATCCTTGAAAGGGAACAACATGAGTTTGACTTGGCTTTACTCCCCAGTGGATTCGCCAATAGGTTGCACCCTACCCAAAAAAGAAAATAAGAGATATATTTGGAGAACAAGGCTTTCTTTTTTTAGTAGTGAAATGTCAAGTAAAAAAATAGTTCGAAGTCAACCCCACGTTTGGTATGAACAATGAGGAAAAAAGATGTATAATGAGAGCCATGGTGTAATCCAAGTGATTATTCATGTGCGATAAGAAATAAAAAATAAAAGCAAAATGAAAAATTAGATGTGGCAATATAGTTATGATGGGGAAGGATTATCACCCCCATATCGCCCTATAAACTGATGCAAAATGCTATTGGGTGTGAGGAAATTGAGTGATCCAAGATAGTTAAGTTAAAGAAAACATGAAGATAAGTAAAAAAGCAATTTTTATTGTGGGTGGCCTTTCAAGGATGAAGACGTTTGTGGCCTTCCTATCATGGCCCCAATTAGTCCTAAGTTTTAGGTGTGTTGTGGTCTTGATCACCTCATAACCTCCTATGATGGATATCCTCATTGGACTAATGTGTATGATGTTAGGAAATTTATAACATAATTATGGTTAGAAAACTAGGATCGATACCTTTAGAAATAATAAAAAGGCAAAAGATATAAGATTCTCAGAGTGGTTATAGCATATAGAAATAAATAGCAGATTCAGCAGTTAGAGCAGTTTACCTTTCTACAAATCTAGTAGAGCAGGTGATGTTAGAGGAAGAATTCTCTAAATCACAAGCAATAAGAAAATAAAGAGAGATATAGTCATTTCTCTAGCTTCAAGATAGATGAGAGGGACTTAGAATACATTGGGTATGGGGGTCTATTCATTGTTTAGGATTCTAGGAAGAATCTTTCAGAAGAGCAAAATATCACACTAATGTGCCACCCAGGGCACATGGATTGAGGTGATCCCCCACACAGAATTGACAGATGGTTTTAATCACTCAATTGAACTTTGGGTTAAAAAAGGGAAATTTCTCATTGTCTTAGTAATTTCAAGAAAATTTTGGAAAAAATTGGAGAAAACTTTCATAGAAAAAGAACTTGGTGTTATCTCTCGAATTTTCTAAAAAAAAGGCAGTTGCAAAGGGAATATTTGATTCTAGACAAACCCAATGGGAATTTTTTTAATAGCTAGCTTATTTATGGGTGAATTGAAGAATAATTGTACTTTCAGCCTAAAAGAAGATTTCTTTGCAGAAGAGCTTGCACTAGATAAAGTGGAAAAAAGGGTGATTTTAAATAGGCAAAAAAATATGGGGAAGTGTTGAAAAATATGGAAATAGGTAAGATATGAAGCATATCTCATCATTATCCAGAAACTAACATTACCCTTGGTCGACCTAAAGATGTAGGTTTGTCATTTGACCCCTACTAGTAGGTTTTGACTCTTGAGCCCATACTTTCTTGTACTTGCATTGATAGAGGTATGATAAGATCTTATGGATTATGCCTATCCTATGACCTTACATTGGTTGAGATAGGAGATTCCACTGTCAGTAGATAGTGGTTACTCTAGTATACTTGAAATTACCCACAACTCAACAATATAGTGAGTAATCAACCATGTACAAATATTTGTTAGGTAACTTGACAAATTAAATTGGATTCTTTTATTTTTCTTTTGGACATTTCTATTATTGGTAGTTTTATTTGTATGATGCATCTACTCCTGATTATACCTTATGAATATTTTGTATCAAATTAATGTGATTTTAGTACCACGTTAATAATAGTCGTGTAATCATAAGAATATTATCTATGGGTATCTCATATCGCTTGACATGGAACTCACCCTCATGATCGTCCACATTTTTTATGTGGTCATTGTCATTCCACAATTTCTATGACGTGGAGTTTCCCCTTGATGAAAATTACTAGATTGACAATGGTGGTATCCTTTCTTGTAGTCCAAGGCATCCTTGTACACTCAACACTAGATAGGGTGGTGCTTATCAGATGTATCCATAATTTTAGTTTTTAGCTTTCATGCCTTTCATATAAAGTGATCATGTTATAAACGTTAGCAGATATATCATTTATGTACATGTTGTGACATAGGTCACTTAATGTTTAGAATGTGTAGTTAGCTTCTAATGAATGAAATAATGACCCTTTTATATGTATCTTTGTGGAGATGAACAAAAAAAATTCTATTTTTTGTACTCAGATGATTGATGGTGTTTAGTAATATAAGATTAACATTCAAATTTGTGTAATAACATCTTTGTGTGGTAGGTTTATCATTGAGAAGTATGCCGACTGGTCTGACAAACTGGAATATTGTCTGACTTTTTTATAACATACAATGTTGAAACATAATATTGATGTAAGTCAATCAATTTTCCCATTTTCACAAATTTGAATCAAAATCTTGATGACAATAATTAATGAAAGTATTAACCCTTTACCATGTATCTCTAGATGTATATCATAGTAAGTTAACAAACTTATAACTAACTTATTAGTGACATACTATCCTGAAACATAATATCATAGTAAACCAACTGACTCGTCAAAGGTTAGGCAACTCATACAGAACTGGAAAGAATTTTTTTGGTGTGGCAATCAACATTAAGAAGATCATTTGATATTTAGCAAGTAGAAAAAAATGTTTTTTGTCGGGATAAATTTTGATGATGTAATTCCATTGTAAAATTCCAAAAAATAAATCTAGAGGTTAAAATGTTGATAAACATATTTTGTGTGTTCTTGAGTATCAAAAGCTACCTTAGGTCTACTTCAATATTTGTTTATGCATGTATACCTTCTTTTGAACTCTAGGGTTAGTAAAAATGAATACTATGACTAAAATATGTATTTAAATATATAATTGACCTCATTGGGTTAGTAAAAAGAATCACGAGTTGAGTGAAGTGTTATTTTGAGGTCTCTTCAAGCTTTACTGAATGAAGAATGGTATCTTGACCCAAACACCAAGATACTAGGTGATCAAGTACATGCTTCACAAGAAATAAATAAGGATTGTAATAAAAATTAATTATACATAAACTAACCTAATAGTTAAGAGAGAATGTATGGTATGACGTACATATTGGTATGTATGCCCATAGAGCAAGTCATGTGATGGTTGTAATGGGATACTTTGTAAATGATTTGAATAATAATAAAGGAAATTTTCGATCTATATGTTTTAACTATTTCTGAGATGATAGTGTAACATGATAGATGTCTAAAGAATTGTTTAACTCGATGACATATGCTTTTGGGTTGAGGACCTAAACGATGAGATCATACGGATGTTAAGAGTATACTTTCTTGATTCAGTCCCTAGTCAGTTGTTATTGTGGAAACAACCATAGACATCAATAACACTAAAGACTAGATTGTGTATTGGTTGATGACAGAATCTCATTAGTCATGATATAGTGATATCAAACCAAGCACATAGGTACTTGTTAGAGAACAAGTGTACCAAACAGACCCACTGTGAGAGTGACACATGGAACCATGATTTGGTAGTCACAATCAACTCTCACAGTGATGGTGGTGAGTGTGATTCTATGACCTAAAATCACTACACTCAACACATGTCATTGGGTATACTTTGACATCATCAAATGCAGTCCTGAAACATGGGTTGTTATAAAGGTGATGATTGGGTGACTTTGACACATGGGGCTTTTGAGGGGTGAGTGATAGATATGGGATTTGTCCCTCCTAAGGGAGTTTGATGTCCATGGCCACTTGATGAGTAGGATTGAGAAAGGCATGTACATGCATATGTGAATCATTATGTGATATTGATGTCACACACATCTCACCCAGTCTGCTCTGAGATCAAGGAAATGGATGAACGTTGAAAGGATGACTGTACCATGCCTTGAGTTCATTCAGGACATTAGTGACAAAGGAATTATACATTCACTGTAACACCATTCACAGATTGTAAGATTGAAAGTTGTTCTCCAACTTTCTATTTCACTTGGGTAGCACTGATGTGTGACTAGGCACCGCTCTTTGCTTGTGAAGTCATAAGTGTTATGGACTTTCACTGCCAACTTGAAATGGACCTACAGGGTCACACACACTAGGACATGTTCTTGGAAGAGGAGTTTCTCCATAAATCTTGTTTGGATTGATTACTAACGGAGTTTAGTAGTTCAATTAAACACCCAATCAGTTGATAGCTCAAAATCATAGTGTTCAAGGTGTTGGATCAGATGATTAGAGTATTAGATTGATTGAAACTACAATTGAATGATCTATTGCCCCAACCGATCGACTCATAGAGATGAACCGATTGGCTCAGGCTGGTGAGCCGACTGGCTCAGGTCAATGAACTGATCAGTTCACATTGTTGAACTGGTCGGGTGACCAACCGAGTTCTTTTCACTTGTCAAATTTGATTTGGATAAGGACTAATATATGATTAGTTAGAAATGAATGTGAAAGTCAATTCGAGTTGGACCAGGAGCATGAACCAATCATATCAAGCATGAACCGATCAGCTTAGATGCCCCAAACGATTGGTTCAGTTGTGAACCGATCAGCTCAGGTCACCAACCGACCATTTCGTGCTTGAAACTATCGGTTCAACTGCCGTAGTTTGTCAGATTTTGTGAAAAATCTCGAACCCTTCTACTCCTGCTTTAATCCTGCATTGCCCAGGGAAGAGAACCTTATCCCATGACCCTCCTATATATAGGGGTATTGGGGGCTTCTCTGATAACACAACTCAGAACACCAGTTGCTCTGCAAAGTTGTCGTTCTCTCTGGTTGTGGTAACCAGGAGAGCCCGAGCAAGTGCTACCCGATTAGGGAGGCACAATAAGGGAAATACAACTGCAGAAAAGTGACTGGTTGCAGGAGAGTGTGTCGATGACTAGTACGCTGATAGGAGGGTATGACTCCTTCCGATGCCTTGTGGGACAAGGCGATCGGAGTTCCAGGTAGTCCGTGTGGATGACTGTAGAGGCGAGAGACTTCTGCCGCTCGAAGGACAACTATCAATCCCGGCAGTCCCGGTGAGACCAGGAGCTACACAGACACCGTCCAAGAACAGAGGTGAAGATTGTGCAAGCTGTGAGGTAACGTTGCCGAGCAAGCCTCGGGACAAGGTATGTCTCTACAAACCATCCTTCCTATTGTATAGACGTTGACACAATTCCTTTTTACTAGGTTTGGGGAGAAGAATTTGTTTTGTTCCACTGCCTTCTCTGCCTCCCCTAAAACCCAACAGTGGAATCAGAGCCACATCAACTGCTCTATACTTTAGAATTATCAACGTGATCGATTTTTGTTTGTCGCCTTTATTTATTGCATATGATGTGAATAAAATTGGCTTTGTGCATGTCCAATCCTAAGTCCACAAATCCCAATATACATATATGATATGTAATATGAGTGCACTCGATACGCGTTGCCCTTAAATGAGTTTTGTGGTGGATGTATAGTGTGGTTATGGCCAATAAACCCTATGTATATGTGCTTGGTTGAATGTGGTTGCTTGCATCTCGGCTTGCGCACGGATTCCCTACCTCCTTTTCTTGATGTAACTCGAGATAACTCGAGATTTCTTTCCTACCTTTGCTCCCCCCGAATGTAACTCGGGGTTTCTCAATTCAAATGTAAATAAGATAAAACTTTTATTTCTTGTTATGTTAAAGAATGGTGGACAACCTGACGATGACTAAGATGATTAGGTTCAAGGCGTGAACCGATCAATTGGCAATCCAGATGACCGGCTCGAGGAGTGAGACGAGCGGGTGGCGACCTGAGGAGATGCACGATGACCAGTGAACCGATCGGCTGGAGGCGCCAGTCGATCGGCTGGTGGCACCCAACCGACTGGCCTGATGGCGAGCCGATCAATCATGGAGATTAGTTGATCAAACCCAAAATGATGAAGTACAGAGTTCATCTTGTACAAGTTGCATGTGATGTGGACCTAGATGACTGTTATTCCTCTTGGATCAAGGAATCACATTAGGATGGCCATAATAATTGCTTTTATCATTTTGCATGTTTTCTGTGGGATATAGCATGTATATGATATGTACTGTATCTTGTGGTGATTGGATATATATATGTACCTATAAAAACCAAATTGCTCATTAAATATCAAGTCTTATATGCCTTCCATTAGCGACACACATGAAAAACTCGATCAACCAAGCGTAGGTTACGCCAAAGCATAGTGTGCCATCTATCTTGCGGAAGTGTGAAGGGTAGACATGTAGGATCTGCCAAAGCAGGATGCATGTCTACCGTGTCAGCTTTTGGGTTAGACTTAACTGGTGATTCTTAGAGCGTCTAAGCCCAGAGGCACGGGATGAATGGCAAGGAGTTGCACATTTCATCCATCCAAGAGTTTCATAGGATGCAATTGGCAAGTGTTTCCTACCTAAATAATCTATATTATGGGCGATCAGCTAAAGCTGACTCATGATTGGATGAAATATGGATCTTGGACCCACTAGAAGATTGTACACAGTAATCTTCCGAATTGATGGTGAGGGCTGTCAATTTGAATCAAAATAGTGGGAAGGGTAATTAATTAAAGGCCTAATTAACTACCATAAAATTTTATTCAAATCAAATCAAATCAAAATGAGTTTTGATAAATGTAACTTTCTCTTATAGAATGGTAAAAGAATCATCTTTTAAAATGGGCAAGTTAATTGAGAATAAATTCCATAACTAGTTGAGGATTGTGAGAAGTGTTCTGCACAATCCAGATATAGTAGTAGCCTTTGAATCCACTCTATGTACACTTAATGCGTTGTTTGAGACAAATAAGAAGAATGATAGTTCATCAATGAAGATCAATGGAACAAAGTCCAAGGACAAAGGTGAGGGAGAGAAGGGTTCTCTCGCCAAACCAATGTCAGATTCTTCTACACTCAAAACATGGAGAGGATGGAAGGAACGGTGGAAGAAGAAGTGAAAATAGAGATCTCTACTTCTGGTATATACGTGATAGAGATTAACTTTACTACTTATTTGTCATGGGTTCTTGATACCGGATGTGGATCTCACATTTGTTCAAATATGAAGAATCTTAAGAGAAGTAGGCCTTTAGGGTAAGGCGAGGTTGAACTATGTGCTGCCAATGGGGAAAGGGTTGCTGCCAGTGCCATAGGAACCTATGAGTTAACTCTACCTAGTGGGCTAATAATAGAGTTGAAGAACTGCTATTATGTACCTACCATAAATAGGAATATCATTTCCGTTTCTTGTTTGGGAAAGGATGGTTTTGAATTTCTCATTAAGAATGGGAAATGGTCCATTTCAAAAGATGGGATCTTTTATGGTAGTGCCCTAATGTCTAATGGTCTATACTTGATAGATCTAGTGACAAGCGTATACAATGTAAACACCAAAAGGCAAAAACTCAACAACTCAAACAAAACGTATCTTTGGCATTGTCGTCTAGGGCACATAAATGAGAAGTGCATTTCTAGACTCCATAAAGATGGTTATCTAGACTCTTTTGATTATGAATCAATAGAGACATGTGAATCTTGTTTGTTTGGAAAGATGACCAAGACTCCCTTTTCAGGTAAAGGTGAGAGAGCTAGTGATCTATTAGGACTCATACATACTGATGTATGTGGGCCTTTTAGAACTAATGCCAGAGGTGGGTATTCGTACTTCATTACCTTCACTGATGACTTCAGTAGATATGGCTATGTGTACCTGATGAAACATAAGTCAAAAACCCTTGAAAGGTTCAAGGATTTCATGAATGAAGTACAGAACCAAATTGGTAAAAGTATTAAAACACTTCGATATGATTGAGGTGGAGAGTACTTAAGCTAGGAGTTTGAGGACCTTCTGCGAGCCTGTGGTATTGTATCACAATGGACTCTGCCTGGAACACCACAACATAACGGTGTGTGTGAAAGAAGGAATCACACTTTACTGGAGATGGTACGATCAATGATGAGTTTTGTTGATCTTCTGATTTCCTTCTGGGGTTATACTCTTGAAACCGCCGCATTTACACTTAACTGAGTACCATCTAAATCAGTTCAAAAGACACCATATGAGATATGGACTGGGAAGCATCCCAATATGTCTTTTATGAGGATTTGGGGATATGAGGCATATGTCAAGAAAATGTTTCCTGACAAGCTAGGCCCAAGATCTGATAAATGTTATTTTGTAGGATATCCTAAGGACACCCAGGGATATTACTTATTCCACCCAACTGACAATAAAGTGTTTGTTGCCAGGGATGTTGTGTTCCTAGAAAAGGAATTTATTTCCAGAGGAAATAGTGGGAGGAAAATAGAGCTTGAAGAGGTTCAAGCCCAACAAGAAAACATTGAACCAGTAGATTTACAAGAGGAACATAGAGATTCACAAGGTGTTGTGGAATCTCAATCTCCTCAAGTAATACAAGGACCTCATAGATCTAGTAGGACCCGCCTTGAACCTGAGAGGTTTGGATACCTTGCGACTCAAGAAGGCAGTAAGTTGATCATAGACGATGATCCAACTACCTATATAGAGGCTATGGAGGGACCCGATTCTGAGAAACGGCTTGAAGACATGAGATCTGATATGGAATCCATGTACTCCAACAAAGTATGGACTTTGGTGGAACCACCCGAAGGGGTAAAACCCATAGGGTGCAAGTGGGTCTTCAAGAAGAAGACCGACATGGATGGCAATGTGCAAACTTATAAAGGAAGATTGGTTGCGAAGGGTTTCTGACAAGTTCAAGGTGTTGACTATGACAAAACTTTTTCTCCAGTTGGCATGATTAAGTCCATCAGGATCATGCTTGCTATTGCGTCTTACTATGACTATGAGATTTGGCAAATGGATGTTAAAACTGCATTCCTTAATGTGAGTATAAATGAGGATGTGTAATGACACAACCTGAAGGTTTTGTAGATCCAAAGAGGGCCAATAAAGTCTGTAAGCTACAAAGGTCAATCTATGGATTAAAGCAAGCATCTTGGAGTTCGAATATTTGATTTGATGAGGAAGTCAAAGTGTTTGGCTTTATTCAAAATGAAGATGAACCTTGTGTGTACAAGAAAGTTAGTAGGAGCACGACCGTATTCCTTATATTGTATGTAGATGACATATTATTGATGGGGAATGATGTCACAGCCTTAGAGAAGGTAAAGACTTGGCTTGGGAATACTTTCTAAATGAAGGACTTAGGAGAAGCATCCTACATTCTAGGTATTAAGATCTATAGAGATAGATCTAAAAGGCTTCTCAGACTAAGTCAAAGCACGTATATTGACAAAGTGTTGAAGCGATTCAGCATGGAGAACTCAAAGAGAGGCAACATCCCCATGCTACATGGAGTCACCATCTCTAGAGCTCAATGTCCCCAATCTTATGTAGAGAAGGAGCGTATTAATGGGATCCCATATGCATTAGTCATCAGATCCATCATGTATGATATGTTGTACACATGCCCAGATGTTTTGTATGCTCTCAGCATGACGAGCAGATACCAGTCGGATCTCGGGGATGCTTACTAGACGGTCGTAAAGAATATCCTCAAGTACTTGTGAAGGACTAAGGATCAGTTCCTTGTATACGGCGGTGATGAATAACTGGTAGTAAGGGGTTACACCGATGCAATCTTCCAAACTGACAAAGATGATTACAAATCGCAATCAGGATTTGTATTTTGCCTAAACAATGGAGCTATGAGCTGGAAGAGTTCCAAGCAAGAATCAATTGCTGATTCTACTACAGAGATCGAGTATATCGCTGCTTCACATGCAGCAAAGGAAGCTATGTGGATCAGGAAGTTCATCACTGAACTTGGTGTAGTTCCCAGTAGCTTTGATGCAATTGAGCTTTATTATGACAATAATGGAGATATTTCTCAAGCTAAGGAGCCCAGATCACATCAGCGGTCCAAGCACATACTGCGGCGCTTCCATCTCATATGAGAGATCGTACAACAAGGAGATGTGAAGATTTGCAAAGTACCAACTGAAGACAACATAGTTGATCCACTGACTAAGGCCCTTTCTCAACAGAAGCATGATGGTCATGCTAGGTCATAAGGACTGAGATTCCTAGGTGACTGGCTCTAAGTGCATGTGGGAGTCTGTTGGTATGTATGCCCATAGAGCAAGTCATGTGATGATTGTAATGGGATACTTTGTAAATGATTTGAATAATAATAAAGGCAAATTCCGATCTATATGTTTTAATTGTTTCTGAGATGATAGTGTAACATGATAGATGTCTAAAGAATTGTTTAACTCAATGGCGTATTCTTTTGGGTTGAGGACCTAAATGATGAGATCATATGGATATTAAGAGTATACTTTCTTGATTCAGTCCCTAGTCGGTTGTTATTGTGGAAATAACCATAGACATCAATAACACTAAAGACTAGATTGTGTGTTGGTTGATGATAGAATCTCATTAGTCATGATATAGTGATATCAAACCAAGCATATAGGTACTTGCTAGAGAACAAGTGTACCGGACAGACCCACCATGAGAGTGACACATGGAACCATGATTTGGTAGTCACAGTCAGCTCTCACAGTGATGGTGGTGAGTGTGATTCTTCGACCTAAAATCACTACACTCAACACATGTCGTTGGGTACACTTTGACATCATCAAACGTAGTCCTGAAACATGGGTTGTTATAAAGGTGATGATTGGGTGACTTTGACACATGGGGCTTTTGAGGGGTGAGTGATAGATATGGGATTTGTCCCTCCTAAGGGAGTTTGATGTCCATGGCCACTTGATGAGTAGGATTGAGAAAGGCATGCACATGCATGTGTGAATCAATATGTGATATTGATGTCACACACATCTCACCCAGTCTGCTCTGAGATCAAGGAAATAGATGAACGTTGAAAGGATGACTGTACCATGCCTTGAGTTCATTCAGGACATTAGTGACAAAGGAATTATACATTCGCTATAACACCATTCACAAATTGTAGGATTGAAAGTTGTTCTCCAACTTTCTATTTCACTTGGGTAGCACTGATGTGTGACTAGGCACCACTCTTTGCTTTTGAAGTCATAAGTGTTATGGATTTTCACTGCCAACATGAAATGGACCTACAGGGTCACACACACTAGGACATGTTCCTGGAAGAGGAGTTTCTCCATAAATCTTGTTTTTATTGATTACTAAAGGATTTTAGGAGTTCAATTAAACACCCAATCGATTGATAGCTCAAAATCATAGTATTCAAGGTGTTGGATCAGATGATTAGAGTATCAGATTGATTGAAACTGTAATTGACTGATCCGTTTCCCCAACTGATTGGCTCATAGAGATGAACCGATCGGCTCAGGCTAGTGAACTGACCGACTCAGGTCAATGAACCGATCGGTTCACATTGTTGTACTGGTCAGGTGACCAACCAAGTTCATTTCACTTATCAAATTTGATTTGGACAAGGACTAATATATGATTAGTTAGAAACGAACATGAAAGTCAATTCGAGTTGGACCAGGAGCACGAACCGATCGACTTAAGCATGAACTGATCGGCTCAGATGCCCCAAACGATCGGTTCAGTTGTGAACGGATCAGATCAGGTCACCAACCGACCATTTCGTGCTTGAAATGATTGGTTCAACTGCCACGGTTTGTTAGATTTTGTGGAAAATCTCAAACCCTTCTACTCCTGCTTTAATCCCGCATTGCCCAGGGAAGAGAACCCTGTCCCATGACCCTCCTTTATATAGGGGTATTAGTAGCTTCTCTGATAACACAACTCAGAACACGAGTTGCTCTACAAAGTTGTCATTCTCTCTGGTTGTGGTAACTAGGAGAGCCCGAGCAAGTGCTACCCGATTCGGGAGATACAACAAGGGAAAGCCAATTGCAGAAAAGAGACTGGTTGCATGAGAGTGTATTGGTGACTAGTATGCCGACAGGAGGGTATGACTCCTTCTGGTTCCTTGTGGGACAAGGTGATCGGAGTTCCAGGCAGTTCGTGTGGACGACTGTAGAGGCGGGAGACCTCTGCCGCTTGGAGGACAACTGTCAATCCTGACAGTCTCGGTGAGACCAGGAGCTGCACAGGCACTGTCCAAGACTGGAGGTGAAGACCGCGCAAGCCGCGAGGTAACGTCACCGAGCAAGCCTCGGGACAAGGTATGTCTCTACAAACCATCCTTCCTATTGTATAGATGTTGACGCGATTCCTTTATACTGGGTTTGGGGAGAAGAAATTTTTTTGTTTCCACTGCCTTCTCTACCTCTCCTAAAACCCAACAGTACCCATTATTTAGAAAATAAAAAAATTTAAAACCTTTTTTTGTGATAGTTTGAAATAGTTAATCGTTACCAATAGATTTAATCAAGCATAATTCATATTGTAGTTCATTCATTTTTAGATAGAATTGATTATACACAGAGAAATAATACAAGTTAATTCATTAAATATGCTACATGTTAGGAGAGTAGTTGTTACAACCTTAGTTTCACTTGTATTTTAAATAATTGAAATGCAATTATTCTAGTGAAAGAGACATGTTGAAAATTTATGTGCTTTATTTTTAAAGTATGAT
The DNA here is from genome assembly GCA_963693085.1 of Alisma plantago-aquatica. Taxonomy (NCBI): domain Eukaryota; kingdom Viridiplantae; phylum Streptophyta; class Magnoliopsida; order Alismatales; family Alismataceae; genus Alisma; species Alisma plantago-aquatica. The sequence continues at coordinate 290,760,973 of OY856414.1, forward strand.
TTTCTTCAAAAATTTCCCTTGAATGAATGCTTTCGTGATTGCTACTATTGTATTAATCCAATAATGGATGAAAGGGAAAAATGAGAAAAGAAAATCCCATAAAAGCATAAAGTAAAATAAAATGGATGATAATTATGTGTACTTGAGATAATTGTGTAGAATTCTCTAGAAAGTGGCATGGATGACCACTATTAATTATTTTTCATTTGTACATGGTTTCTAATATAAAAAATAGCCAAAATAAAGAAAATAGAGAAGAAAGAAAGAGAAAATGATTAGTTTTGACGCCTTAAATGAATGAAATTAGAGGAAGACTTGCATATTAAGAAAAGTACATTTTCTTCTGGAATTTTGATGCCAATCTTTTCACATGACTAGATAAAGTCATTTCAGACTTCCCTGTAAAATTTGGGATTAAAAGGATTGATGGTTTGAGAGATATGGATTTTAAAAAATCCCTAAAGTGTATGGAATGACATTAAATCTCACGATATACATTCCTATTAGAATTTCTATTATCAACCTTTTATTTTGGCACATGCACTGTGGATCATTGGATCAAAGATCCAATGTTAGTACACTCATCACCTACCTCGTCCAGTTCAGGCAACTCGAAGATACAACTGTGAGGATGTTTTACATCTTTCTCCCTCCCTGATGAATGAGCAAGTTTAGAAACTACACCAATGGATTTGGGAGATCAATCCAAATCAGCTTACCCTAGGGTGTACCTAGTTTGGAAGTCTCTAGGGGTTTCTCTAAATTCATAGCCAACCATGGCTAACCCATGACTATAAATAGAGGGTCTTGGACCCTCTCCGAAGGCACCATTCAATCTCAGATATTCGACTGAGTTTCACGATTGTTTCTGCACCTTCAATTTGACTCTTGGTCTTGACCTCCACCTATACCACTGCTCGTTTCCTCCCCAAGAGAACCCCGTTACCTTCCCGATGACTCACGACGTCATTGAGGTAATTAAGATGCCCTTTGGATCCTTCATGTACAGGAGAAGGTGTTAGTGCCTTCACTCCACGCTCAGAGGACCAAAATCCCAAAGTCAACCGGTGTGACCACCTAGTTCATGAGGAAGGATGCTGATGCGATGATTTTGAGTCGCATTTAGAGACCTATTTCATATGTGTTTTGTGCCTTAATTACTCATTTTCATGGATATTATTGCATAATTCACTTTATTTGGTCTCTGCCATCATTTTATATCAAATCCCCTTTATTTCATTATTTTAAGCATTATTGATCATCTTATCATAAATCGTGTGGATTTATTTGGTCTTGTTGTACAATTTCAGGAAAAACAAGTATCTACATCCGTCGATACCATCGACGGGTGTCGATACCATCGACCAAGCCACAGGTTGTCAGCCGAGAAGAGCAATACAGAGTCGATACCATCGACGCCCAAGTCGATGGCATCGAGATGTCTCCAGGCTGCTAGCGAGGATTAAGTCGATACCATCGACGGATGTCGATGCCATCGACACAAGGAGAGCTACAGCGTCGCTAAACGACAACAACCGACGCTAAAGGAGTCGATACCATCGACACCCAAGTCGATGGTATCGAGATCACCACAGGCGCTCAGAATAAAAGAAAGGAAAGCTACCGCTAATCCGCTGGGTCGATACCATCGACCCGCGTCGATGGTATCGACGCCGGCAGATATGCGTTGGATCTATTTTGACATCAATCGGACGGCTGTCATTATTGGACGACCTAATTAGGGACTTATACCTAATGACGGCCGCCCAGAGGTGAAGGGGATCTGATATTTGGATTGCACGAGTGCCGAGGAGGAGAGAGAGGAGAACGGAGGCCGAGAAGCTCATACCGGGTGATTCGGACGCTGCCGAAGACAATTTCCACCACCGACAGGCGGGGAAAGCTTGTGTTCTACGCCAAGGATCCACCGGTTCTTCTCCGTTCAGGGGTTTTCCCATCTATTTCACGTTTTTCTTATGAATTCCCCAATTTCTACCATGTATTCGTGTAAGATGAACATGAGAGGCTAAAACCCTCAATCTTTAGGACCGGGAGTAGCCCGGGGATACATTGTATGATGATTTTATATTGATAATTCATATTTTTCTCTCATATCCGTGGTATAAATTTGTTTTCTCTATTGCTATTGTTATGCTTGATCACCATAATAGTAAATTAATGCCCTTAATCACTTTGACAGAAGGATTAACGGTTGAAAAGAAACGAATTCTACATTAATTAATAAAACCCTTGACAAAGGAGTTGTAAAATTAATGGTGGGAACTGAGGGACCGATCTTAATGCGCTTAGTTTAGGGGAATGATTACTACGACGGTGGAATCAACCTAAACCTAAGTAGTGAATTACACCACGACAGTGGGTAATTCTCATTTCAGGCCACTACCCGGATAGAGAGAGAAGTGTGAGGAATTATATGAAATCTAATACAATGTTGACCCGCGGTGAAACCGCCATCCTAAAGATATCCTTTTAATTGATTAAATTAACCTTTAATCGATTGTTTTCTTTGTTTCATTTTTATTTTCTTTTAATTTCAACAACAAACCCTACTTTGTTAATCGGTCTAGCTGATTGCGATTAGTTAGTAGAAGTCTCCAATAATTCACGTATCCCTGAGTTCGACTCGGGCCTCACAAGGCCTATATTACTCGACGCGTATACTTGCGTTTAAGCGCGTAGTAAAATACACGTCAAGTTTTTGGCGCCGTTGCCGGGGACACGGTGAATTATTGGCACTTTGAGTGCTAAGAGCGGCCACTCTAGGCCACATTTTTTTTATTTATTTTAAAACAATTTCAAAAATTCCTTTATTTCTCTATAATTGTGTTGACTCGTCCAAAGCATTGTACTGAACCCCTATTTCCATATTTCAGGTGCTTTGCATGGTGCACACGCGCAGTCGAGACTACGTGAATCGCACACCTGAGGTTCCATCTGCGGGACCAGAGGACGAGGACAACTACGAGGAGGAACACCACAGTGATATACATTCTGAATCTGAGCCGGAACAAGAAGAAGTAATGGCTGAAGCACAGACAATATGGGAGAAGATCAAGGCGTCTTCTTCCTCGGCATCAAAGGGGCCTATAAAGAAACAAGGGCTAAACATACCTACATACAAGATCGACCCAGCACTGATTAACTTGGTCAAATCCAATGCATTTCACGGACTGAAAAATGAAGATCCAGTGGCACACATTAGTCAGTTTGTGGAGAACTGCGATATGGTGAAGATAGATCGCTTTCCACAAGATGCGTTGTATCTCAAGTTGTTCCCAAGTTCACTGGCAGGAGCAGCACGTGAGTGGCTTCATAACCTCGACGACGGGTTTGTTGAATCATGGGATCACATGGTGGAGGTTTTCTTCGAGAGGTTTTTCCCTCCTGAGAAGACCAATGATATGATCCGGAAGATCCACAATTTCACCCAACAGGCGGGTGAAACTTATTCTGAGACTTGGGAGCGATTCCAAGTCATGTTGAGGAGATGTCCACACCATGGACTAGACAAGGAAACCCAAGTGAAGATCTTCTACTTTGCTCTCTCCGAGCACGATAGGAGTAATTTGGATTCAGCCGGGTCCGGATTTTTCTTAAACAACACTGATGATAGGTGCTGGGAGATTTTAAAGAACATGTCCAGAAAACAATCATGGGGTGACCGGGATAAAGTTGAGCATGTTCGAGCGATAGGGGAATCTAAAGCAGTCAAGGAGCTGAATGATAAGTTAGATCTCCTAGCCAAGAAGTTACTGTCTAAGGAAGATGCATCTGAGGATGAGGAAGCCCAGGTTAAATTCATGCAACAACAGGGCTACAGAAACAATGACTATGCATGGAGGAGAGACAAAAAGTTTTCTTGGAAGGATCCGAATAACTTTCTACAAGATCCGGATGCAAAGCCACAACCGAAAGCCGAGGACAAGAACACTGAATTGCTAAGTCAAATGGTCCAGCAAAACCAAGAGATGATGGCCATGTTTGGAAAACAACTGCAATCTCAAGGTGATATTCTAACCAAATTTGGGCAGACGCTGCAAAGCCATGGAGCGCAAATGCGGGCATTGGAGACCACCGTGGCACAGATTTCAAGTGAGGTGGCGGCTATCAAGCACGCCAATCAACAGAAACCATCCGAGAACGCGAATGTGGTTCAAGCGCACCATCAGGTCAAATACATTTCTGTGGTGAGTAATGAAGAAGAATCTCAGGTGCAAGAAGTTGCAGAGGAAAGGAGAATGACGTTCAATGTGAATGCAACACCAGCAATACCATTTCCACGCACGTACTATGGACTGCCGGGTGGAAACCCTTTCTTCAGAAAATCTGATAGAGTTGTGAATACTGTATCTCCACCTGGGCAAAAAGAAGAAGTGCAAGTTTTTGCACATGCGGAGACAAAGAAGGTGGAAGAGGAACCACAACAAGCTGCTACTAATGAGGATGACTTGCAAAAGCACACGTCCGAGACAGTGAGTGAAGCAAGCTTAGGGGAGGTACCTCCGAAGGACTCATATGTGCCTCCTCACAAGCGTGTCAATGCGGCAGATGTGTCAAATCGGGACAATCCAAAGCCGAAGAAGGAGCACCGACACTATAGGAAATTCTTGGAAATATTCCGCAAGATGCATATCAACATTCCGCTGGTGGAGATGATTGAGAAAGTGCCCGCCTACGGGAGGTTCATTAAAGAGATCATCAACAAGAAGAGGCGGATAAATGATGATGAAATTCATTGGTTGAATGAGACGGTGAGCTCGATGATTCATGGGAGTTCACCAAGGAAGAGAAAGGACCCAGGAGGTTTTTACATTCCGTGTTCAATAGGTGGTCAACATGTTTCTAGAGCGCAATGTGATTCTGGCGCTAGTATAAATCTCATGCCTTTGGCGACATTTCAAAAGCTGGGGTTAAAAGAGATAAAGAAGTTGGCTGCAACAATTGAATTGGCGGATGGGTCTACAGTGAGACCCTATGGAGTATGTGAAGATGTTCTAGTCAAGGTGGACAGATTCATATTTCCGGTGGATTTTGTTGTCATGGATATGCCACCACTCCAGAGCTGTGAAATTCTCCTAGGAAGACCATTTCAAGCAACGGCAGATGTTGTTACTGCTTTAGGGAGAGGTACTCTATCTTTGGGCATTGGAGGCGATCGTGTTGAATTCGAATTATCGCATGATCCTCTAAGTGCAGTTCCCAAGGTGAAAAGATTATGATTGTCACACCGTCTAGCCTAAGACGTTAAACAAGGGCGCTTGTTGGGAGGCAACCCAACCATTGGTACATTAGGATAGTTTAATGTTAGGTGTAGTTTGCTTGTATTTTGTTTACTTTTTAGTTTAAAAATGATACCTTGATCCGTTTGTTAAATGTGCAGGAACAGGCAGGGTCGATACCATCGACACACTGGTCGATGGTATCGACATGGGTTCAGGTTGACACCAGCAAAAAATCGCACTGCGTCGATACTATCGACACCCCCGTCGATGGTATCGACATGGTCACAGACAGGTCGCAATAAAGGTCGATGGTATCGACATGCCAGTCGATACCATCGAGATCTCTGGAGATTTTCAGAAGAAATCGACTCAGTGAAGTCGATACCATCGACAGGTCTGTCGATGGTATCGACATTTTCAAGTGAAAAAGACGGCGGCCGGGCTCGCGAGGCAGTTGCCCTAATCAGCGAGTCGATACCATCGACTTCCGTCGATGGTATCGACGGGCACACAGCAGTGTCGGTGTCAGTTATTCAAGACGGGGTTATTGGCCAAATGAAGTCACATCATCCAGAGTAAATCCAGACCCCACGACCCTGGCAGTACCCACCTCCGCCTCCACAAGAATGATCATGGTATCACTGTTCCACCCTTAAGTTGGTTTTTGACTATGAGGCCATAGTCGATTTCAAGCTTAGGGGGGTGGCTGGAACAGCTCTATCTTTTATCTTGTCTTTAGTTGTTTTTGTTTTTTTGCTTTGTTATTTTCATGTTCTTGCAATTTTAGTTTGTTTAGGATCCACATCTATCTAGTGTAATCGTGGATGTCTTAAAATTGTCATCTTGCTGTTTTCATGGGGAAATTAAGGGAATTGAAAATCTTTTCTGTGTCATTTAAATAGCTTTACTTGGTTGTCCTTGGGGAACTTTTTCTATGAAAATGATTGATTATGTCAACTTTGAAGCAATATGCCATACCCACACCCCCATTGACTCATGAAAAGTGGATAGTAACGGTTTTTTGAGCCTAACCTAATCAAATGGTAATGAGACCTTAATCAGATGTAAGAGAAAGAACCCTTTAAACTACTACACATGTCAATAAGGAGGGACACATAATTTTCTTTTAAGGTTCAGTCACTTAATCTTGTGATCATTCCACCCCATTTCCTATATTCCACCCAAGAATTGGAAGTAAAGTGCAGTTTCAATTTCTTTTGCGTGCATGGCATGTAGATAGGTTTGCATTATTATTTTCATGTTTTTGCATAGATTAATGAAAAAAATATATAGTGAAACATGCACATTACCCTTAGGTGCATGTCATGTAGTTGCACTCACAATTTCATGATTTTCATGCATAAGCACACCATGTATCTCAGTTTTCCTAAATAGGTGATCTAATTTGTTCCATACCCTCGAAATAAAGCAAAGATCTCCAATTGGAAAGAAAATGGCCTTATACATGTATCTCTAAGCAATTATAGATATATGGGCAAAGAAAAAAAAAACAGAAGAAAAAAATTCTGGAAAAACAGAAAAGAAAAAGGAGATTTGGAAAGAAAAGGAATAAGAGGGAGAAAGGAATGATATCACTTGTATAATAAAGGGAAATTGAGTACATGATGTGGCTTGAGTAGATTTCTATCTCATTGTGAGGTAGAAGGTTAGGGCATGCATCATTCCACCCACTTTTAGGCATTAGGGCATTCTTAAGGTGCATTTGCATCATTTAGGGCATTTTGTTATATGCATTTTGAAACTGTGTAATACTTCCAAATTCTCCCATGAACCACCCATTCCATCCACCCGTTGCTCGGATTGGTAGGCCACCGTGATTTTCTCCTCACTCATGTTTATCAGGAGAACTGCTTCCATGTAGATGGTAGTTAGGGCGAGCAACGTAGTGTAGGTGATCACAAGATGCACCATGGCTGAATCGGCGAACTTTATTATGATAACTGCCTTATGTGATAGTGTTCATCAGTTTGAAGGATAATTTCTTTTATTGATGGTTATTGTCGCCTGTAGGGTAATTACTGTTCTGTGATTAGGAAAGGCCGGTTTGAGAACGTTCAGTGGGAGTCATGTGGGATGTGGGGTGATGTGTTGATTGTTAGTTGACATCTGCAATTCTATTCTAAGGATTAGTTGCTCGAGGGCGAGCAATGTTTAAGCTTAGGGGAGTTTGATGCGATGATTTTGAGTCGCATTTAGAGACCTATTTCATATGTGTTTTGTGCCTTAATTACTCATTTTCATGGATATTATTGCATAATTCACTTTATTTGGTCTCTGCCATCATTTTATATCAAATCCCCTTTATTTCATTATTTTAAGCATTATTGATCATCTTATCATAAATCGTGTGGATTTATTTGGTCTTGTTGTACAATTTCAGGAAAAACAAGTATCTACATCCGTCGATACCATCGACGGGTGTCGATACCATCGACCAAGCCACAGGTTGTCAGCCGAGAAGAGCAATACAGAGTCGATACCATCGACGCCCAAGTCGATGGCATCGAGATGTCTCCAGGCTGCTAGCGAGGATTAAGTCGATACCATCGACGGATGTCGATGCCATCGACACAAGGAGAGCTACAGCGTCGCTAAACGACAACAACCGACGCTAAAGGAGTCGATACCATCGACACCCAAGTCGATGGTATCGAGATCACCACAGGCGCTCAGAATAAAAGAAAGGAAAGCTGCCGCTAATCCGCTGGGTCGATACCATCGACCCGCGTCGATGGTATCGACGCCGGCAGATATGCGTTGGATCTATTTTGACATCAATCGGACGGCTGTCATTATTGGACGACCTAATTAGGGACTTATACCTAATGACGGCCGCCCAGAGGTGAAGGGGATCTGATATTTGGATTGCACGAGTGCCGAGGAGGAGAGAGAGGAGAACGGAGGCCGAGAAGCTCATACCGGGTGATTCGGACGCTGCCGAAGACAATTTCCACCACCGACAGGCGGGGAAAGCTTGTGTTCTACGCCAAGGATCCACCGGTTCTTCTCCGTTCAGGGGTTTTCCCATCTATTTCACGTTTTTCTTATGAATTCCCCAATTTCTACCATGTATTCGTGTAAGATGAACATGAGAGGCTAAAACCCTCAATCTTTAGGACCGGGAGTAGCCCGGGGATACATTGTATGATGATTTTATATTGATAATTCATATTTTTCTCTCATATCCGTGGTATAAATTCGTTTTCTCTATTGCTATTGTTATGCTTGATCACCATAATAGTAAATTAATGCCCTTAATCACTTTGACAGAAGGATTAACGGTTGAAAAGAAACGAATTCTACATTAATTAATAAAACCCTTGACAAAGGAGTTGTAAAATTAATGGTGGGAACTGAGGGACCGATCTTAATGCGCTTAGTTTAGGGGAATGATTACTACGACGGTGGAATCAACCTAAACCTAAGTAGTGAATTACACCACGACAGTGGGTAATTCTCATTTCAGGCCACTACCCGGATAGAGAGAGAAGTGTGAGGAATTATATGAAATCTAATACAATGTTGACCCGCGGTGAAACCGCCATCCTAAAGATATCCTTTTAATTGATTAAATTAACCTTTAATCGATTGTTTTCTTTGTTTCATTTTTATTTTCTTTTAATTTCAACAACAAACCCTACTTTGTTAATCGGTCTAGCTGATTGCGATTAGTTAGTAGAAGTCTCCAATAATTCACGTATCCCTGAGTTCGACTCGGGCCTCACAAGGCCTATATTACTCGACGCGTATACTTGCGTTTAAGCGCGTAGTAAAATACACGTCAGATGCACCGAGGTTGAAGAAGACCCTCGGCAAAAAGACTAAGTTTTCCTTAATTCCCTCTAGTGTAAGTTTGGCCTTATGGTCTTTTCGTCTTCTTTTTTTGCTTAGTCGGTAAGCCAGCCACAAGTGGGTTGGCGACTTGGTGAGAGGTAATAGGCCATCCCAGCCAAGTTGGTAGGGCGGGGCCCGGGGCTCCTTGCCTAGGCGGCAAGCCCTCATTGGCCTAAATTGAATTATTTTATAAAAATCCTAGTAATTAGTAGATAATCAAATTAAATCATGTAATATATGATTTTTCCTCAGAAAAATGTAGAGAACCCAATAAAAATATGTGCATTTCCTAAATATGATTCTAGTTCAAAAAGTATTGAAAGATGCTATCTTTAATGTGGTTAATGAACTAGAACCCTAAGTTTTAGGTATTGATGATTCTAATGTGTTCAATTGATATTGATAATAAAAGATTGTTATTTTATGGATAAAAAGAGAAACTTGAAAGTTATGTGAACTTAGAAACCCATGATTTGGATAATTAGGGTTTCCTTGAGATTAAAGGTGCAACTAATGATGATATAAGGGTTTGTCAACCCTAAAGACATGAAGAGTGGTAGCTAAGATTTAGGAAGCTAAAATCCTAATGAAACTCTAACTTGAGACTCAAGTCAGTCTTAATGATCATTTGGATAAAATAATAATACATGAGTGTATTGCTTAAACTTTTAGGATGATTTGCTCGATTGCTTGTTTGGTTATTCCTGATTGCTCTTGCTTGGACATCAAGAACACCTGATCAAGGTATGTGGTTACACCTATGACTAATCACATTAGTTACATGGCATTTTATGAGGTTTTTTTGGATTGCTTGAAATTAAATGCTTGCATGTTTATTTAGTTCCTACAATCTATAAGGTCACTAAGGCTATCACAATTTATGCTTATAACTTGCTCGAATCTGCATACCAAATCTGGAAATTTGAGAATGGAAAGAAATGTAAAGTCATGGTGATGACTAAAGACCAAACCCCAGATTGGGAAGATCAGACCAGGCCCCAGATTGGGAAGATCCTAAGAATTCAAACCCCTGATTGGGAAGACCTACATGGCACCTAGCTCCAGATTGAGGGGTGTCCAACAAGGCATGTAGCTCTAGACTGAGAGGTGGCCTAAAGTCATCTACAGGGACAAAATCCTAAGAGAGGGTATATCAGAGGTTGAGTAAAAATGATTAAGAATTTATGAAGAAAATGATAAATTTTGTTTCTAAAATAGTAATTGTTGTGGTTATGTTGTTACAAATAGATGCAAACATTTTGTTCCCCCCACATACCAGTTAACACGTTATACTGACCATGCTTTTATTACACAGCATTTTAGGATAACTTTCTATTATGCAAGTAAGAGGAAAATAGATATCCAGGAAAAGAAGGCACTCAAAGAAAAGACAGTAATGTAATCTGTGGGAGGATTTAATTAGTTTTCTTTTCATATTGCAAAACTTAGAAAACCAAATTATGTAATTCCTTTGTATATGGATAGTCTTGTACAAACTCATTCCTATTTAGTGAAAATTTATTAATTATTTCTGGTTGTTTGCTAAACCTTCACTTATGTATTATTGGTAATGGCCCTTGCCCTCTCTTTCCACCTAAATAGGGGATAACAAGGGGCGGTGTTCGTTACAATAGTTATAGTATTAGAAGATATATTGGAATTTCAAAGAATATTATTTAAGAAAATGTAATCTCAATGGAAAACCCAAGGTAACATGATAACCTAGAAATCCATAATATCTGTTTCTTCTAACTGAATTTTTATCTAAATATAATTAGCTATTGTTGGAAAATTAAAGGTAAAATAATGAGATAAGTAATTTAAGTAATTAACCGTAATAAACTTGAGTTTAATAGCTACATATCAAATATTAGTTGTATGTCTTTCAAACTATTATATCTTTTTTAGAGAACCTATATTTGAAAAAGTTCTTAAATATTATTATATATTTTAAAATTGGAACATGCTATTGAGAATAATATGATTAGAGTGAGATAGAAGGAAGATGGAAAACAAGTTGCACCACCAACCCCTTTTGTATAGAAAAACTAGTATTCCAAAATAGAACATCCATAGACATATTTATTTAAATACTATTACTTTTAAATGAAACATTAATTTATTTTATAATAATAAATTACATTATATGTTATAGACAACATGAAGTAAAATTTTCTATTAGTAATTGAATATAGTTAAGTATAACATCGATATATGAGTTTGATTAAATTTTTCTATACCTTGATATAGAAAATTGGAATCCAATATAATTCATAAATAATGTAAATTCCTATAATATTTATTTTATAGTTATCACTGTGAATATTTCAGAAGTATGAAATGATAAATATCTCAACTTATAATGATTTTTTAAAGAAAGTATCCGATAATGATTGTTAATTATTATAATACACCAAGGAATATATATAAGATTAGTTAAAGTAATATCCAAACCAGTAGTAGTGAACTTTTTTTTTGGTCGGTAAAAAACTCGTGTTGCTTTTTTTGTATTTATCTCTTAGTTTCTATACAATGCTATCCAACTTCAAAAACTAAATATGGTGAAAAAAAGGAAGGATATAACTTTACAAATGCTATTCCGAAAGAAAAAAAGAAAAAAATGATGGTAAAGCCTAAAAATATGAAAGAAACACAGAGGATCATTAGCGAACAACAAAGAATTCTCAAAATAAGGATCCAGCAGATATCACCAGGCTCATACACAGATCAGTAGCAAGGCGCCAAGATCATCAATACCAATCTTTAGCAAAGAGAGACAAATAAGAAGACATCCTCAAACAAGCTATCTTCATCAACTTCTAGGAGCTAATGTGCCTTAACAAGCTAAACCAAAAGACACCCTTGTCAGATATCACCAGATCAGCCAATAGAGAAGCCAGTACAAACTCAATCATCACAGCTGTAAATAGCTATGAGATGGGAGAAAAGGACCCAAGGAAAGAAACAGAAAGTCCTCAACCATCATAGGGCAGCAAAATAAACTCGACCATCATTGCATAAAGCAATGAGAGGGGAGCAAGCCTGGACCATAGAAACAAGAAAAATCTTGAACCACTGCATCCAACTCTATAAAGGATCAGAACAGATCCCAAGAAAAAGGAAACGGGGAACCACATGCATCACAGGCATCAAAAACTCAACCATCGCTGCATAAAACAGTGAGAGGGGAGCAAACCCAAAAGATATCTTCATCAACTTCCAGGAGCTAAAGTGCCGTGACAAGCTAAACCAATAAGACACCCATGTTAGATATCACTAGATCAGCCAACAGAGCAGCCGGCACAAACTCAACCATCACATCTTTAAATCAACTATGAGAGGGGAGCATAGGACCCAAGGAAAGAAACAGAAAGACCTCAACCATCACAGGGTAACAAAAGAAACTCGACCAACATTGCATAAAATAATGAGAGGGGAGCAAGCATGAACCATAGAAATGAGAAAAAAGCTTAAACCACTGCATCCATCTCAGCCAACACCAGATCATCCATCAGTGCAACAGATGCAACACTCAATTGTCACAGCTATAAAACCATCTATGAGAGGGGAGCAAAAAACCCAAAGAAAAAAATGGGTAACCACATCCATCACATGCATCAAAAACTCGACCATCACTGCATAAAACAGTGAGAGGGGAGCAAGCCCAACCAACATGCTTCAACCATCATAGCAAGAAAGCACCTCATGAGAAAAGAAACAGGCCACCCATTCACATATCCAGAGAAACTCAAACCATAACTAGATAGCAGAAGCAACATGGCAAGGGAACGTAGGACAGCATCACAAAAAGACATAAATCCAAACAGTAAGAAGCTCCACAGGACTCGAACCAGGATCTCTGAACAATAGAAGAACTGAACAGACCACAAAAAAACCTCTTCAGATAAAGCAACATAGCAATTAGTTAAGAATAATGAGAATGTCAGACTTAGTAAGCTTCCAAAGAGTATTCACACTCTTGTAAACATTATTATGGACCCTCCTATTACGTTCAAACCAGGTATGATAGAAGATCGCAGGGATGGCGACACCAGCTCTTTTACTCTTCATACTAGTAATACTATCCCAATTCATAGGAATTGTGTAGATTAACTCTTTCTCCAAAGCTTTGTTCTACATCTCCTTCATGAAGCTACAACCAAAATATATGTGAAAGGTGTCCTCGTAATCATTCATGCATAGATAGAAGATGGAAGTAACAAGAATTCCCCTTCTTCTAGAATAGAATGTGGTAGGGAGTTTATTGTGGATAGCTTTCCACATGTGAAACTTAGAGTTCATACTGGATTTTGTCCTCCAAAGCCATGAAAAAATGTCTTTCTTCTCTCCTTTAGTTCTTATAAGATCCCAAACAAAGTTCAACCTAACCTCTTTCTACCCCTTGAAGTAGTAACTGCCATCCTGTTCTTTATCAATGTGCATGTTTTCCATAACATCCATCAGCTTCTTAGAGCACCTAGAATCCTTAATATTCCAACAACCATTTTTGATAATAGTGTTCAGTTTAGCACCATTAGGTAAGCCAGCACGTACTGAGAAGTTACTCTCAACTAGGTCATGAAGATAATTCCCATTAAGCCATGGGTCTTTCCATATGTCAACACTATCCCCTTTGCCAACTTTTATTTCAAAAAATCTCAGCAGCTCATCCTTAACATGAATGAGATTATTAAACATCCACGAGAATTTAATAGAGTCATTCACACTCCAATATGTTTCCTTCCTTAAATATTTCTCATTCACCCATTTCACCCACAAAGAATCCTTTTTTCTTGCCATGTCCCAAGCATTCAGAATGAGGCAGGCTTTGACAACTTCTTTTCTCCTCCTTAAACCAAGCCCTCCTTCAATTTTAGGTAAGGTGATACTATCCCACTTTAGAAGATGAACATTAGATTTCATATCAGAATCCCCCCAAATGAAATTGCAACAGATCCTATCAATCTCGTTCAAAACAGAGCTAGGTAAAGGAAAATATAAAATCCAGTAAAGATGTAGAGTTGATAACGTAGATTTCACCAGCTCTACTCTACCAGCAAGATACAAAGTCTTTGACTTCTAGCCTTCCATGCGTCTATTGATTCTATCAATGAGCCTTCCACAATAATTCTTATTAAGCTTGCCAGGAAAAATAGGAAGACCTAGATATTTGTCTTCCTCTAACTTACCAATCTTTATACCCAAGAAATTAGAAATATCATCGGCTTCTTTAGTAGGGTTCATAATAATCATGCTCTTGTTTTTATTGATGCATAAACTGGACAAGGAGGCAAAATTGTCTAGCAGGGATCTCATCAGTAGTAGTGAACTTAAGCACTAAAAATAATAAAACCTTCATTATGTATCTATAGTAGGGTGGGTTACATGTTATATGATTAATAAAAATTGGAGGGAGTTAACCCGGATTATATTTTCCCAATACAAAAAATAGTGGGAGTGGTCAAGTTGTACAACATAAATTATATCCTAATAAAGAAAAACCCAAAAATGGTAGATATCTGTCGACCTTTTTAAGCTACCAATGAGGAGATTAACATCCTTACCAAGTGGTCCTTGTGGAGAGACAAGCCTTAGGGAGCCCTTTTTGTAGGTTGTTTGTTGTTCTGTAACTGAGGCACCCCTTCTAACTATCAAGGGGGCATGGACCTAGTCAAGCACCATGGAGACTCTCTACCCATATTGTGACACCCAATCCTAAAATTAGTGCATTACCATGCCCTAAGACGAGAATCAAGTGGTAGAAACTAAAATCAATATATGAACTTAACATCCATGACCAATAAATCCATAGAACATATATCTTAAGCAAAATTTTATGGTAATTTTGGATTATTGAAACATAAAGGATGCCACATATGTGTTAGTAAATAAAGGACCACATGTTCCATTTTATATACCATGTAAACTACATATTAATTAGATTTTAGCTTTGAATACATCATTTGGAACCACCCTAGCTATGATTTACTGGAGTATACATAAACAACTCCAAATACTTTAAAAATACAATGAATCACACCTCAAGTGAGATCTTCTTTGGAAGGGGATCTCACAAAGGTATCCCTTAGGGTTTGTTGGTGTTTAGAAAGCCTTCAAATCAACATATTCATTACAAAAATCCCATTGAGAGATAAAAATCTATTAATACATAATAATTTGCAAGATCCAGTCAAGTTTTAGTTGAGTAAGTATACTAATATTAGTGTTAAGCATGATAATTCAAAACATTAAAAACTAGCACATCCAATAAGAATTAGAACATATTTTCATAAATGAAAATATTAATCTTGATTAGTCATTTTATTTTGACATCTTTAACATGGATACAAGTACACTTACTGCACCATATAAGATCTTGGGGTTGTTTTTTACATAAACAATTCATCAAACCTAGGTCTATGTGAGTATAGTTTTAGGGGTTCATCACCTTGTGGCATGTGTAAAATATCTAGGTACCTACTAGGTACAGAGAATACATCACCTCACTGCATCACATGTAATCATCATATCTCAATACTCCTCACCATGGCAGTTGGACTACTACATCCAAATTGATGATATGGTCTCAAAGACATTCACCAATGCTTTAATGGGAGCTAAGGTGTAACATCCCTAACCTGGCTTATGCCATAACCCTAGAAGTTTTGCTTAAGTAAGATATTTATTAACATGTTTTAAACTTTTGAAAAGTATTTAAGACTCAAGGAGAGTTTAATTTTCAAGTTTGGGTCTATTTGCAAACTGTTGGTGCATTATATGATAGTTTGGGTGTGAATTGCAATTTACCCAAGATGAGGGGTTATATTGCAATATGTCACATGTTGAACGTGTCTCAAGTGATTTATCATCATAAGAGAGAGAATGATGCTAAGGGGTGGCTTGTGGAAAGCCTAAGTTCCAAGTTGGAGCTTGTTTCAATAATGTTTGTGCCTTGTGTACCAATTTTGGTGCAAATTACAATTTACCCAAAATGTAGGGTTGATATGCAAATTACCACCTCTAGAGTGTCCCTACTCTCTCTTATCATCATATAGAGGAGAGAGAAATAAATAGGCACCATGTTTGAATCATATTAGAGTAATGGTATTCATGGTGATGAAAAGACCAAGAAGAGTTGTATAGTTGAAACCCTAAAATGAGTTGTATTGGGTTGTAGAGCTTATATGGGAGTGCCTATCGGCCAAGAATCTATAGAGGAGGTCCCATATCATTTTTTAAAGTCTTTGAAAAGGCCATGATGAGTTAAGAATCTCAAGAAGGTGATGTATTGTGGCATACAACTCATGAAAACATAATTAATTAATGCGGAAGCGTTCACTAAGCAGCGGATTACCAAAAATCACTAAAAATTAAAACCTTTTTATCAAGAGATCCATCAAAGGAAAACTTTCTCAAATGGAACCAAAGTAACACATTTACATTCTTGTTAGAAGGTACATATTCTGTATAATATCTTTTCCGAGAATTACAAGCATTAACTGTCCTGTCAAGCTAAACACAGACAGTATAAAATCTCGAGGCATTGAGCCAAAATCTTGAAAGCACTAACTACTACTCCGAGGACCTGAGAGTATAGAGACAACACATAGGACTCTATCTATATCTATACAAGGCATAACAGCCAGTGTCTCCACCTGAGACTTCACTGCTATCCCTGCTGTTGTTACTGCTGTCCTTCACTTACTGAAGGATTTCTGCCTCCTCGTCCGCGTCCACCTAAAAATGTGGTTCCCACGGGGGTGAGACAATTGTAAATTGCCCCAGAGAGAGATATAACGCTCCTCCAGTAACATTATTATTGCATCTTAAGAAGATAAATATGCACATAGGAATTATAGTTTTTTGGCAGTAGTAAATTCAATGTCTAACAGATTAGAATATCATTCTTATCTAAAACATTGAAACTATAACTTGAAAGAGCCACATGTCACTTATTCATTATGGAATATTAAGAACATGTATAACATTTATTCACTACAACATCATTACCACAACATTAACTCTCTTTAGGCTTAGATCATATATCTAAAGCCTGGCATTGTCATTGTGGAGTCATGGTCTGTAGCCATACTCTTTTCACAAAGTGTTGGGATCTTAATCCCTCAACTCACCAAGTACATTTCCTCTTTTTAACAAGTTCATCATCATGATTATAGCATCTGGGTATTTGAACCCATAACTCCCCATAGGATACTTATTACCACTTGTTAGGTAACTTTTGCCTTCAGATTATCTGACCAAAGACATCATGATTCTTACTATACAATGTATTTTATATAGTACACAAAGCTTAATGATTCTTACTACACAAAGCATATGAAGGCTTATAAAGCCTATAAAACATTCTCAATACAAAGCGTCATAGCCCATACCTGGCTATCCTCATCTTCTCAATGTATCTGCATGATTAGTAATCATGACATAATTACATATCAATATCCTACAATACGAGGGTTATCTTATTACATTCATAACCCATTAGTATGTATTTGAGATTCACATAGGATTACCCTGGGTTAGAATTTCACATAATAATGCTCTGTATTAGGGTTCACATAACATTAACTTGTCATAGGATTTCACATAGCATTACCTTGTATTAGGGATCACATAGCATTGACTTATATCAAAGTTTCACATAGCAATACTATGTATCAGGGTTCACATAGCAAGGAATCAATACAGATAATCATAAGTATTCAATCATACTCTTTATTCTCATCATTCATCAATCAATGAATTATCAACACACAACATGAGTTTCTCTCTCATCTTTATCATAATATGATCACATCATAGTTTATAGGTTTGAACTAACCTTTTCATAAGGCATGTTAGCCTACATTCAACAGAGTACATTACATTACAATGTAACCATTGACATGACACATCTCATGTGTCATTCATCCAATTATCCTGGACTTATAACTCATCAGGGTATACTAGCATTGGGGTGTTGGATGTGATATCAATCATATCTTGATATATCACTTCCCTCAACACCTTATCTTACTTGAATTCTTACACATAACTTATATTAGGGTATTCCCCATCTTAATACTTTATGTACCAGTTCATCACATTTATCATGTAAAGTAGTGATCATTAGTCGCTCACTTAGAATATACAACCATTGCCAATACTATGGACTCATTCTTAAGTTAGGAACTATTAATATAAGGATATCCATTATCAATCTCTCTAGGTGTTACATTTGTCATAACCTTAATCACTATTCCATTATTAGGAATAGTATTCTCCATAATTATAATTTGAGGATTCACACAGAATAATCCATACATTTATGGATTTCACATAGTATTATTCTCCAATAGAGTTTTACATAATCATCCTTCTATATCAAGGATTCACCTAGTATTATGTGAAATTAGGATTTCACAACACATCACCCAGTGATAAGACTTCACATAGAATTAGTAGCACAACCCTATATTAGGGTTTCATATACCTTTATCCCGTTTTAGGGATTAGGGTTTACCATTCACATCCAAGTGGGGTTTCTCTTTCCCCATACCCAAATTAGAGTTTCCTTCATTGTTACGCTAAGTTAGGTTTACATCATCACCCTAGATTTATAATAACACTCAGTTTTGCCCTAGATTAGGGTTTCCCACATAGCTTGGCTCCAATTAGCGTTTCACACATATCATTGATCTAATTAGGGTTTCACACATGGCATTGCTCTAATTAGGGTTTCACACATAGCATTGCTCTAATTAGGGTTTCACACATAGCATTGCTCTAATTAGGGTTTCACACATAGCATGCATCTCTCTCATTCTCTCTCTCTCATCCTCTCTAGGATGTTAAATACTCCAAGATTGATCTAGGTCAACTCTTCACTTGAGTACACATAGTTAGGGTTGATTATATCGAGCACATGGTACATATATGTATCCCCCATGATGTATAAGAGGTATCAACTCATCACCATGTCGGGCTACCATGTTGTCTAGGGTTGTATATCGTGCAACCCTATCGTGCAAGGTCATGTGTCATGAAAACATGTCTTGCAAGGTCATGTAGGCCTCATGATACTAAGTACCAATGATGTATCATGTGATCATACCGTGCATTAGCACTTGTTACTCTTCACTTAAATCGGGTTACCCAAATTAGGGTTTCATGTCAACTTACAAGTATACAACTAACCTTGTGTCATGAATGGAGTCTATAATAGACTTCCTATCTTGAAAGAGGTGTATACTACTCCCCCATATCGTGCAACAAGGTATAGAATCATATCCTTATCGTTTTAGTGAAGTAGGTACATCATCATATCGGGTTAGAGGTGCTTGCTTATGTGCATGCACCCGATATCACTTTTATAAGGTGATATCACAATCTTCAAGTTCTAGACCTTTATTCTAACTATTATAGTTCAAGTAAACAGGTCTAAGAAACTACTAGAACTCATAATTTCATCAACTATTTCATAAAAGTTTGGAATTAAAAGTAGATCATTAAATACAACAATTTAGGTGATGAATAATAACATGGTTGAGTTCAAGTTATAAAACCCGCCTTAAGAACCACTTCAAAGCTTCAAGGTCCAAAGCTCCATGTTCCTAAGGTTGAATATGACTTTATCAAAGGTCCAAGGCTCGTTCAAAACTCCTTCATATACATAGAATCACCATGGATAAGCAATTGGTGAAGAAGAAAAGAAAGGTAGATCATAACCCTAATTCCATGCTTCAATTCAAGCTTGAAGGCCACTATATCTTACCTTAGGGTTAAGTTTTGAGTTCCTTAGCTCCTTGGCCGACACCCTACCACTCTTGGGCGATATGGACTTCCTCTTGGCCGACACAACTTTGCTTGTGGCCGATACCCCCTCACTTGTGGCCAAAATCACTTCAATTGGCCGATATCAACTTGCTATGGGTAATATCAACATGCTATGGCCGATATACTTGCTATGGTCGATACCCAAGGCCTATGCACGATAACCTTGTGCTCTTGCACGATATGCCACCCCTCTTGCATGATATGATACTCACTTGCACGATATGGCACTTAATTGGAGTCAAAACACTTCACTCTATGGCCGATATCACCCTATATGGCCGATATCACCTACTTGGGTGATATGCTCTTGCCATGGGCAATATCCCAAGGCCCATGCACGATACCACAGCATCCCTTCACGATATGGGAGCTCTATGCACGATACCTTAGGGTAGGAGGGTGGTAAGGGTCGCACAATTCCATTAAGGGGTCAAACTAGAGGTATATATACTTGCTGATCATGAAGAAAGGCAAAAAAATGAGGTGTCAACATTTTGAGCTAGTAGGTGCCACGTGTCATGCATGGGTGACACGTGTCCATGCATGCATCAACATTTATCTTGACATGCAAAAGGTTGAGGATCATCTAAAGATGCAAATTCGTCCATTACCTATCCATTTGGATAAGTTATCTAGGTTTAATCACTATTTTAAGTCAAGCTGACACACTTTTTCTAAGGAAACTTGTTGGCCGTCACACCTCACCTACTTGAGGTGCTTTGCACGATATGGCCTTTGCCAAGAGTTCACAAAACGATATGGGACACCTCCTTGGGCTCCATGGCCGATAGGCACTCATATATAAGCTTTTCAACTTGATACAACTCAAGTTAAGCTTTCAAATTCAACCCTTTTCTTGGTCATTTCATCACCAAGATTACCATCATTCATAATGGAATCAAACATGGTATATCATTCATTCTTTCTCCTATAAATAATACATAGAGTAAGTAGGAACACTCTAGTGGTGGTAATTTGCATATTGAACCCTAGGGTTTGGGTAAATTGCACATTACACCAAAACTATGTTTTAATGCACAAGGATTGCTTTACAAGCTTAATCTTGGTGCCCAAGCTTGTGAAAACCATACCACTACATCATATTCATTCTTATGATGTATCAACATCATAGGAACATCTTATCATGCAACATTTGCAATTTAACCCCTCAACTTGGGTAATTTGCACTTTAGTCCAAAATAAGCAAACATTGCTTCAACATTGCTCAAACAAGACCAAAATTGAAACATAAGTTTCTCATGAGCCCTAATTACTTTTCCTAAGATAAGAATAAGAATCTACTCAACCTTATTAGGCAAAACACCTAGGGTTAATTCATAACCCAGGTCAGGGATGTTACAAATTATAAACCCCTAACAAGAATTTTGTCCTCGAAATCCCAGGAAAAGGAGGGACAGATTGTTCATTAATCATGCCCTCAAGTCTCCACATCTCATCTTAGTGTTATGGAGATACTATGGATCTGTTGTTCCTACAAAGTTCCTTTCATTAATTCAACCTTATCAATTTTTATTGCTTATGCAAGGCATAAACCCCTAACATATGATGTTCATTTCATTGAAAAGAAGAAGCATAAAAGAGCATACTTCTATCATCATCCAGGAATATTTACTAAAAGAGAAACATATATATATATATATATATATATATATATATAATAGAGATAATTCATTCGGAAATCCTTTATTTGTTTTTTTTTTTTGAAAAAAATTCACTGAGTAAGTTCACTAAGTATCCACGGAGCAAGTTCACTAAGTATTCACGGAGCAAGTTCACTAAGTATTCACGGAGCAAGTTCACTAAGTATTCACGGAGCAAGTTCACTAAGTATTCACGAAGCAAGTTCACTAAGTATTCACGGAGAAAGTTCACTAAGTATTCACGGAACAAGTTCACTAAGTATTCACGGAGCAAGTTCACTAAGTATTCACGGAGAAAGTTCACTAAGTATTCAAGGAGCAAGTTCACTAAGTATTCACGGAGCAAGTTCACTAAGTATTCACAGAGTAAATTCACTAAGTATTCATGGAGCAAGTTCACTAAGTATTCACGGAGCAAGTTCACTAAGTATTCACGGAGCGAGTTCACTAAGTATTCACGAAGCAAGTTCACTAAGTATTCACGGAGCAAGTTCACTAAGTATTCACGGAGCAAGTTCACTAAGTATTCACGGAGCAAATTTGCTAAGTATTCACGGAGCAAGTTCACTAAGTATTCACGGAGCAAGTTCACTAAGTATTCACGGAGCGAGTTCACTAAGTATTCACGAAGCAAGTTCACTAAGTATTCACGGAGCAAGTTCAATAAGTATTCACAGAGCAAGTTCACTAAGTATTCACGGAGCGAGTTCACTAAGTATTCACGGAGAAAATTCACTAAGTATTCACAGAGCAAGTTCACTAAGTATTCACAGAGCAAGTTCACTAAGTATTCACAGAGCAAGTTCACTAAGTATTCACGGAGCAAGTTCACTAAGTATTCACGGAGCGAGTTCACTAAGTATTCACGGAGCGAGTTCACTAAGTATTCACAGAGCAAGTTCACTAAGTATTCGCGGAGCAAGTTCACTAAGTATTCACGGAGCAAGTTCACTAAGTATTCATGGAGAAAATTCACTAAGTATTCACGGAGCAAGTTCACTAAGTATTCACGGAGCAAGTTCACTAAGTATTCACGGAGCAAGTTCACTAAGTATTCATGGAGCAAGTTCACTAAGTATTCACAGAGAAAGTTCACTAAGTTTTTTGAAAATATTTCACTTAGCTCTTCCTTTTTAATTTCATTATACTCTCTGGATTGTTTCAAAATGACTACTTGATCAGAGTAATAAAAAAGGTAACAATCTAAGAGTTTCATACTTGCCTTATCTACAATAATCATATACCCGGCCAGGGTATACAAGTATTGAGATTAGGTAGTATGCACTTTATTTGCTATCATATTCTTCACTTTTCATATCATTATACACACAGGATTTTCCATTCTTGACTTTTCTTCAGGCATCATTTCTACATCTCATCTTTCAGCACACTGATAAGGAAGATTATAAAACATTTTAAGGAACACTGAGTAAGATATAAATTCTCATCTCCCTTGTGTCCTTATAGGACTAGTCAAAGGAATTTAAAAACAATTACTTTCATATCTTTAACACATAGATTCATGATATGAAATATCGGATTGAATATATTTCATTTAAGTATCACCCCTTAAGGTCACCTACCACATTAGGTTGATTTCAACACATAGTGTCCAATTACCTCATGTTGTTGCTTTTGCCTTTACTTAGTGGATACTGCCCTGGTGCACTAGGCATTTATTGCACTTGTGACACCAAAAACTTTGGCTTTTCATAATATCTAGGCAAATGTCTCTAAAATTATAGAGACCTTACCTAAATTCATAGCTTATGGCCCCTCCTTCGGCATTATCATCACAGATGTACTATTTGTCCAGGCTTATGGCAGAGTCTACTTTCTTGCCATTTATTAATCTTTCCCACATTTCCACTGTTCTAACATAACCATGTCACTCAGGAATCATTTCAAAACCAAAGTTTATGCATTAAAGACTGGTAACTTAGGTTGTAATACTAGTATCCAGTCTTCTATATGCATCACCATTATCCTAATCTGCCCTTGAAGAGCATAAACATAGGATTCTCTATCCTGATTAGGTCAAGGTGGGAATTCTCAGGCACTGGTTCTCCTCTTACCTGGTCCCATGCACCCTCTCCTGGCGCAACAACATTGCCCTTAGCAATGTGTTCCTCATGTTCTCCAGTCATTTTCAAGTTCTTCTTCTCCTATGTGAGCATAAGATACTATCAGATAAACGGGAAGACACTTAGAACAGACTCTACAACCTTAGTCCTATGTCTCTGTAGACTCAGCGAACCTAGAGCTCTGATACCACTTAATTGTGGCATACAACTCATGAAAACATAATTAATTAATGTGGAAGCGTTCACTAAGCAGCGGATTACCAAAAATCACTAAAAATTAAAACATTTTTATCAAGAGATCCATCAAAGGAAAACTTTCTCACATGGAACCAAAGTAACACATTTACATTCTTGTTCAAAGGTACATATTCTGTATCATCTCTTTTCTGAGAATTACAAGCATTAACTGTCCTGTCAAGCTAAATACGGACAGTATAAAATCTCAAGGCATTGAGCCAAAATCTCAAAAGCACTAACTACTACTCCGAGGACATGAGAGTACAGAGACGACACATAGGACTCTATCTATATC
Organism: Alisma plantago-aquatica; assembly: GCA_963693085.1. Lineage (NCBI taxonomy): Eukaryota > Viridiplantae > Streptophyta > Magnoliopsida > Alismatales > Alismataceae > Alisma > Alisma plantago-aquatica. Next base: position 290,785,181 of record OY856414.1, read on the forward strand.
TATACAAGGCATAACAGCCAGTGTCTCCACCTGAGACTTCATTGCTATCCCTACTGTTGTTGCTTCTGCCCTTCACTTACTGAAGGATTTCTGCCTCCTCGTCCGCGTCCACCTAAAAATGTGGTTCCCACGGGGGTGAGACAATTGTAAATTGTCCCAGTGAGAGATATAACTCTCCGCCAGTAACATTATTATTGCATCTTAAGAAGATAAATATGCACATAGGAATTATATTTTTTTGGCAGTAGTAAATTCAATGTCTAACAGATTAGAATATCATTCTTATCTAAAACATTGAAACTATAACTTGAAAGAGCCACATGTCACTTATTCATTATGGAATATGAAGAACATGTATAACATTTATTCACTACAACATCATTACCACAACATTAACTCTCTTTAGGCTTAGATCATATATCTAAAGCCCGACATTGTCATTGTGGAGTCATGGTCTGTAGCCATACTCTTTTCACAAAGTGTTGGGATCTTAATCCCTCAACTCACCAAGTACATTTCCTATTTTTAACAAGTTCATCATCATGATTATAGCATCTGGGTATTTGAACCCATAACTCCCCATAGGATACTTATTACCACTTGTTAGGTAACTTTTGCCTTCAGATTATCTGACCAAAGACATCATGATTCTTGCTATACAATGTATTTTACATAGTACAGAAGGCTTAATGATTCTTACTACACAAAGCATATGAAGGCTTATAAAGCCTATAAACATTCTCAATACAAAGCATCATAGCCCATACCTGGCTATGCTCATCTTCTCAACGTATCTGCATGATTAGTAATCATGACATAATTACATATCAATATCCTACAATATGAGGTTTATCTTATTACATTCATAACCCATTAGTCTGTATTTGAGCTTCACATAGGATTACCCTGGGTTAAAATTTCACATAATAATTTTCTGTATTAGGGTTCACATAGCATTAACTTGTCATAGGATTTCACATAGCATTACCTTGTATTAGGGATCACATAGAATTGACTTATATCAAAGTTTCACATAGAAATATTCTGTATCAGGGTTCACATAGCAAGGAATCAATACGGATAATCATAAGTATTCAATCATACTCTTTATTCTCATCATTCATCAATCAATGAATTATCAACACACAACATGAGTTTCTCTCTCATCTTTATCATAATATGATCACATCATAGTTTATAGGTTTGAACTAACCTTTTCATAAGGCATGTTAGCCTACATTCAACAGAGTACATTACATTACAATGTAACCATTGACATGACACATCTCATGTGTCATTCATCCAATTATCCTGGACTTATAACTCATCAAGGTATACTAGAATTGGGGTGTTGGATGTGATATCAATCATATCTTGATATATCACTTCCCTCAACACCTTATCTTACTTAAATTCTTACACATAACTTATATTAGGGTATTCCCCATCCGAATATGTTATGTACCAGTTCATCACATTTATCATGTAAAGTAGTGATCATTAGTCGCTCACTTAGAATATACAACCATTGCCAATACTATGGACTCATTCTTAATTAAGGAACTACTAATATATGGATATCCATTATCAATCTCTCTAGGTGTTACATTTGTCATAACCTTAATCACTGTTCCATTATTAGGAATAGTATTCTCCATAATTATAATTTGAGGATTCACACAGAATAAACCATACATTTATGGATTTCACATAGTATTATTCTCCAATAGAGTTTTACATAATCATCCTTCTATATCAAGGATTCACCTAGTATTATGTGAAATTAGGATTTCACAACACATCACCCAGTGATAAGACTTCACATAGAATTAGTAGCACAACCCTATATTAGGGTTTCATATACCTTTATCCCATTTTAGGGATTATGGTTTACCATTCACATCCAAGTGGGGTTTCTCTTTCCCCATACCCAAATTAGAGTTTCCTTCATTGTTACACTAAGTTAGGTTTACATCATCACCCTAGATTTATAATAACACTCAGTTTTGCCCTAGATTAGGGTTTCCCACATAGCTTGGCTCCAATAAGGGTTTCACACATAGCATTGCTCTAATTAGGCTTTCACACATAGCATTTCTTTAATTAGGGTTTCACACATAGCATTGCTCTAATTAGGGTTTCACACATAGCATTGCTCTAATTAGGGTTTCACACATAGCATGCATCTCACTCATTCTCTCTCTCTCATCCTCTCTAGGATGTTAAATACTCCAAGATTGATCTAGATCAACTCTTCACTTGAGTACACATAGTTAGGGTTGATTATGTTGAGCACATGGTACATATATGTATCGCCCATGATGTATAAGAGGTATCAACTCATCACCATGTCGGGCTACCATGTTGTCTAGGGTTGTATATCATGCAACCCTATCGTGCAAGGTCATGTGTCATGCAAACATGTCTTGCAAGGTCATGTAGGCCTCGTGATACTAAGTACCAATGATGTATCATGTGATCATACCGTGCATTAGCACTTGTTACTCTTCACTTATATCGGGTTACCCAAATTAGGGTTTCATGTCAACTTACAAGTATACAACTGACCTTGTATCGTGCATGGAGTCTATAATAGACTTACTATCGTGCAAGAGGTGTATACTACACCCCCATATCGTGCAACAATGTATACAATCATATACTTATCGTTTTAGTGAAGTAGGTACATCATCATATCGGGTTAGAGGTGCTTGCTTATGTGCATGCACCCGATATCACTTTTATAAGGTGATATCACAATCTTCAAATTCTAGACATTTATTCTAACTATTATAGTTCAAGTAAACAGGTCTAAGAAACTACTCGAACTCATAATTTCATCAACTATTTCAGAAAATTTTGGAATTAAAAGTAGATCATTAAATACAACAATTTAGGTGATGAATAATAGCATGGTTGAGTTCAAGTTATAAAACCCACCTTAAGAACCACTTCAAAGCTTCAAGGTCCAAAGCTCCATGTTCCTAAGGTTGAAGATGACTTTATCAAAGGTCCAAGGCTCGTTCAAAACTCCTTCATATACAAGGAATCACCATGGATATGCAATTGGTGAAGAAGAAAAGAAAGGTAGATCATAACCCTAATTCCATGCTTCAATTCAAGCTTGAAGACCACTATATCTTACCTCAGGGTTAAGTTTTGAGTTCCTTAGCTCCTTGGCCGACACCCTACCACTCTTGGGCGATATGGACTTCCTCTTGGCCGACACAACTTTTCTTGTGGCCGATACCCCCTCACTTGTGGCCAAAATCACTTCAATTGGTAAATATCAACTTGCTATGGGTAATATCAACATGCTATGGCCGATATACTTGCTATGGCCGATACCCAAGGCCTATGCACGATAACCTTGTGCTCTTGCACGATATGCAACCCCTCTTGCATGATATGATACTCACTTTCACGATATGGCACTTAATTGGAGTCAAAACACTTCACTCTATGGCCGATATCACCCTAAATGGCCGATATCACCTACTTGGGCGATATGCTCTTGCCATGGGCGATATCCCAAGGCCCATTCATGATAACACAGCATCCCTTCACGATATGGGAGCTCTATTCACGATACCTTAGGGTAGGAGGGTGGTAAGGGTCGCAAAAGTCCATTAAGGGGTCAAACTAGAGGTATATATACTTGCTGATCATGAAGAAAGGCAAAAAAATGAGGTGTCAACATTTTGAGCTAGTAGGTTCCACGTGTCATGCATGGGTGACACGTTTCCATGCATGCATAAACATTTATCTTGACATTCAAAAAGGTTTAGGATCATCTAAATATGCAAATTCGTCCATTACCTATCCATTTGGATAAGTTATCTAGATTTAATCACTATTTTAAGTCAAGCTGATACACCTTTTCTAAGGAAACTTGTTGGTCGTCACACCTCACCTCCTTGAGGTGCTTTGCACGATATGGACTTTTCCAAGAGTTCACAAAACGATATGGGACACCTCCTTGGGCTCCATGGCCTATAGGCACTCATATATAAGCTTTTCAACTTGATACAACTCAAGTTAAGCTTTCAAATTCAACCCTTTTCTTGGTCATTTCATCACCAAGATTACCATCATTCATAATGGAATCAAACATGGTATATAATTCATTATTTCTCCTATAAATAATACATATAGGAAGTAGGAACACTCTAGTGGTGGTAATTTGCATATTGAACCCTAGGTTTTGGGTAGATTGCACATTACACCAAAACTAGGTTTTAATGCACAAGGATTGCTTTACAAGCTTAATCTTGGTGCCCAAGCTTGTGAAAACCATAACACTACATCATATTCATTATTATGATGTCTCAACATCATAGGAACATCTTATCATGCAAAATTAGCAATTTAACCCCTCAACTTGGGTAATTTGCACTTTAGTCCAAAATAAGCAAACATTGCTTCAACATTGCTCAAACATGACCAAAATTGAAACATAAGTTTCTCATGAGCCCTAATTACTTTTCCTAAGATAAGATCAAGAATATACTCAACCTTATTAGGCAAAACACCTAGGGTTAATTCATAACCCAAGTCAGGGATGTTACATGTATATTGGTTTACAAGTTTCCTTGGAAAAGTTATATCGACTTGTGAATAAAGTGATGTTGGGTTGAAATATCTTGTTCAACAAGATAACTAATGGCTGAAATCTTATCCCTAGATTATCCCCAAGATTTTTTCATGTCAAAATAAATATTTTTGCATGCATGGACACGTGTCAACCCATGCCTCGACATGTGTCACCTAGTAGTATAAGGTGATGACACCTCTTATACACTCTCTCTCATGAGCCTCAATTATATATACCACTCCTTTCACCTACTAGTGAAACTTTTTGAATCCTACAACTCTCTTTCTCTTAGATATCATGCATAGTAGTTGAGGAGCAATGAGGATCTTGAGCCTTAAGCTTAAGGTGAATCCATGGTCATGCTTCAACCTTGGTTGAAGCATGAATCTCGGGTTGTGATTCTTCCTTTCTTTTCTTCTTCACCAAGTTCTTATCTATGGTGATTCTTTGCATATAGAGGAGTTGTGAACAAGTATTGGATCTTTGATAAGTTCATCTTCAACCTTGAGAACGTGAAGCTTTAGAGCTTGAAGCTTTGAAGTTGTTCTTGATGTGGCTATATAACTTGAACCCAATCATGTTATTATTCACCTTCAATCTTGCTATACTTGTTGATCTACTTTCAATTTTGATTTTTCTTGAATGATTGATGATTCTATGAATTCTAATAGTTGCATGGGACTGTTGTCCATGAACTAGAATAGTAAGGGACGAAATTCTAGAGCTTGATGATGATGACATCATCATGGCACAAACCGATATCGGGTTGAAGCACCTCTAACCCGATATGGTAATGAAACCCAATATGGTGATATGAAATCCATTATACCTTGGAACCCCACACCCCTATCGTTTTGTACATTTGGGTTGGTTGAAAAAGGACTAACCAGTTGTCTAGGATGTCACTCAACAAATGGTAGGTTGATACTTTAAAGGTTTAAAAAGGTATGAGCATAAGGGTCTAACCCGATATGAAAAAACCTACACTTGAGTAACCTGATATGCAAAACCCTACACTTGAGTAACTCGGTATAAGTGACACACACACACACACCTCTTGGAAGATATGGTGGTAAGCACACATATATTAAATAATATGGTGGTAATAACACACCTCTTGGACGATATGGTGGTAAGCACACACCTCTTGGATGATATGGTGGTAAGCACACACATCTTGGACGATATGGTAGTAAGCATACACCTCTAGCCCAATATGGTGGAAGCACCTCAAAACCAATATGGAGGTAAGCACCTCAAATTTGATATACTTGATTGAGTAACACCTGAAGTGTGTTATGTCAAATGATACATTAAGATGTAAAGAGTTTAATGCATTTTGATAAGTGTAGGCCAATGTACCTTGAGAAAAGGGTTGAGCCAATTTAATAAAGTATGATGTAATCAATATCCTAGTAAGGATGAGAGAGAAACTCATACTTTGTGTGATAATCATTTAATGATAAATGATGGGAATAAACAAGTATGATTGAATACTTATGATATCAATGTATGCCCCTAATATGTGAGGAGCTATGAATTATGGTTTTAATTCTTGATAATATGAACTTGAAACCCTAATCGGCTAAAAAGGGAAACCCTAACCCTAATAATGTGAAGGTTGTATTTCTCTTGTATAGCATGGTGATGATATGTACTTGATATTGTTTTTATCAAGAAATACTAACCATGCAGGTATCATGAGATGATGAGCATAGCCAGGTATGAGCTATGATGTTTCATATGATACAGATTAAATGGGCCTTGTGAGCCATGTGAAATACTTCTGCAACAAGTATAATGTATACATGGGTCTGAGGACCTAGAGGTAATAGTTACCTGATAAGAGGTGACAATGTTTAGCGATAAACTAACGGTTTGAATACCCAGATCTAGCAATCATGATGATGATAATGTTAAGGGATGAGAATCCTCAGTAGTGTGATAAGGGATTATGATCCCAAGTGTTATGCATTCAATGTGTTCCAAATATTATGAAAGTAATTGATATTTGTATTACACCTTTCTATGTAGCATCAGTTATAATTCATGCTTGTAACTTGGTTGATGCTAAAAGATACTGTAATGCACCTAATTAATCAAGTGGAACCTTGTCATGTAGTTGTCCTGGCCATAGATCCATTCAGTGTCATAATTTGCTGAATGATGAAACGAGTTTAGCACGGAGAGCATATTTTTAACTATGTGGGTGTAATGGGTGAAAATATCCTTTAGTCCAAATAGGGATTGCTGTGTGATATCCCTCATCATCATAAGAGTATGGCTATATTCCATGACTCAATATTAATATACCGGGGTTGTTGTGTGATCTTCCTGAAGAGAGTGCATGTTGCGGCTGTAACTCTATCGTGAAGATGCCACTATACCCTGGAAAGATAATTGTAGTTTGACATGCGATGTCACTTCCAGTGCTCTCGTACTGACCGAGACAGGTGAGGTCTTAGAATCCGGCTCTTCCTTTGACCTTGTATGGTACCGATGCTTTACGTAGCCATGGTTGGTTGGAGCATGAGTAGTATACATCATCTCCTCATGGCATAAGTGTGATTGTAAATATGTAATCATCCATGTAGTGTATTTATGTTTCAGCAATGATCAATCTAATCAAGCATGTAGTCATCCACATAAACCCCAACTTACCAATTAAGCTCAGAGACGGTCATAACAATTCCCCCCCCCCCTTAAAAAGGTTTTGCCCCTGAAACATAAATATGCAACAAAAGTACATTCAAGGTTTATTTTAAGCTTATGAAATCTTACATGTCATTATATTCTTGTATTTCATTCTTGAATATAGCTTTCAACATTAAGTCCTTTATTTCTTTTCTTATGAAAACATGTTTAAAACAATTCTCAATGATAACAAACAAATTCTATATGCCACAATCAATCATAGGATAGAGAGAGAAACAACCAGTTCAATATTTTCATGCTCTTGAGGTGTCGCCTCAACATTGATAATCTGATCCAACTATCTCAATTCATATGGCTCAATATCCACTATTATTCTATAATACCTCTTAGTCACAAAAGAAAGTTCACCATGTCGTTTTGAATTTTACTATTGTTCTACTCAAATAGCAAAGCAGTCATGAGTTGGAAGACTAGATTCAAAAATAATTGTACAATACTAAGTTGGAATACTGATATGAATGACTAAAACTATCAGACACCTTTAATTAACATATTTCTTGTACATGTACAACTGAAATCATATGTAATTTTTTTTACATCCCTTAATATACCTTCAACAAATTATACTTCTAAAAAAATTCACATATTGCTAAAGGCCATTGTTTTCTCTTATTTCTCTCCTCATTCATCACTACTTACCTTTTGCTACTTATCCTTCTCATTTTTGATCATGTAGAATAAACATCCCCAAAATTGAAACATACAAGGTAAGAATAGATTATTCATCATTCTTTCTATCACTGCAAGAATTTATTTCATATCATACTTCACTCATATTGTATTTCTCCTTTTGTTCAAAACGCACTTGTTACATTTCAAATTTATTTCTTAATATTTGCTCCAAATCATATCCATGTTATTTATCTACCTTTCAGATTAGCTACCTTTAAACCCTAGATTACTATCAGTGCTAGTTTACTTCTCATAGTGCAAATCTCATGATCTCATTTTATAGAGATGCTAGTATTCAACAGTATTCAACGTCAAATTACTAGTGACATCCCTTGAACTACTACAACTCTAAACATTCTAGGGCTTGGTCCTTATTAGTAGAATGATGTTATTATGATGTGACTTTGAGCCCTTAATTTAAAATTCAAACTTTGGATGTCACAAGCTTTAATAAAGTCTCCCTTATCTTATCAATTGAATTTCCTTTCTCTAACTTGGCTATTTAGAAAGATTACATTCTCAATTTACCCTGCTAGGGTTTCATCTTCATGTTGTGTGTCATTATTACATTCACTAGATGTGTCCACCATGGTGGTTGTGCATCGTATATGATTCATTTTCTTATTACTTCATCCCCACATTACTCCCATTAGGAATAAGGATTGAATACATAAATATTGGTTGATGTTACACTACTTTTATACATCTTAAATGGATAGATGTTATATGTGTTCTTCGTATTCTTTATAAAGTGAATAGATGATTTATTGCTCTATCATAGATAGTTGCATTGATTTAAAAGATGATATTGCTCTATTATGCTTATAAATAGTGATTAATCTTGATTATTAATATAAAAGATCCTCTACTTAGTTTTATATTTTTTACATGTGATAATAATGTTGTTGGCGGAGAGTTATATCTCTCGTTGGGACTTTTGTCTCACCCTATTGGTCCTGACATTTTTAGGTGGATGCGGACAAGGAGGTAGAGTCTGTACTGCATAGGGAGGACAACATCAACAGGGACAACAGTAACAGCTCAGGTTGAGTGTCTTTTCTGTCGTGTCTTGTAGATAGAAGTTCTATGTGTCATCTATGTACTATCAGGTCCTTGGGAGCTAGTACGTAATGATTTTATAAATGATCTAAGATTTTGGCTTGTATGCCTTGAGGCTTTATGTTGCTTATGTATATGTTTGGGCAAAGCAACTGAAATATGATATCCTCGAGATGAGATGGTACAATGTATGTACAATGTGAACCATGATGTATATATTTCTTTGGTTCTTCCCTTAAGAGTTTCCTAGAAATGGATCTCTTTGCAAATGATTTTAATTTTTAGTGATCTTCTTTAATTTGCTGCTAATGGTTATTCTGTGTAATTACTATGTGATTTGGTTGTTGGTTTGATAGCGGTCATCACAAGTTTTGGTATCAGAGCCTAAGGTTCACTCAGTATACGGAGACATAGGATTAAGGTTGTTGAGTCTATTCTAGTGTCCTCCAGTTTATCTTATAGTGACTTCTACTCATAAAGGAGAAGAAGTAAATCTGAAAGATGGCTGGAGCACATGAAGAACATGTTGTTGAGAGTAGTGTTGTTGTACCAGGAGGAGGTGTAAGGGAACATGGTAGAGAGGAATCAGTGCTTGAGAATCCCCATCTTGATGAAGCCATGCTAGAAAACCCAACCTTTCATGGTCTTTTCGGGAAGTTCATGACCACAATAACCCATATGGTAGACTGGATGCCAGCACCTAGGGCACTAGTTCCCAATGAGGGACATGGGTCTGGTAAGACCTTTGAGTGCTTATGTTGAGTAGGATCCACCAAATATGCTGGTACAGCTGACCCAGTAGACGCATATTTATGGCTCACTAAGCTGGAAAAAGCCTTTATAATCCTTAGCATCCCAGAAACTAATAAAGTTAGGCATGTTGTGTATCATTTAAAAGGAAGCGTTGGACATTTGTGGGCCATTGAAGAAGAGAAAAGATCGGGTGTTGAGGTCGAATGGGAGGAGTTCCGACGTGAGTTTGTCAGTAGATACTTTCCCAAGACTTATCTAAATGAGAAAATCTCACAGTTTGAACATATTAAGCAAGGACCAATGAAGATTAGTGAGTATGAAGCTAAGTTCATGGAGCTTCTATGATTTTGTCCACACATGGATACTACAGGGGAGGAGAGGATTTGGTGTTTTGAGAAGGGTTTGAACGCTGAGTTATCCACAATTATTATTGCTCTAGAGAATAGAGAGAGGTTTGCCACCTTTGTGGAGTTAGTTAGGTGGATAGAGAGGTCTGTGACTGAGAAATGTGAGGATAATAGTAGGAAAGGACCTACCCAGTTATAGGGACAGAGGTATGGAAGTTTCAAGAAACTAAGGTTTCCCACACCATTAACACCACAGAGGTTCAACACATAGACGCAGTGGATGTCAAACAAGGGTAGAGGCTGTAGTTTTATGCCAAGTGGAGCCTGTAGTATGACATCAATGTCAATAAAAGGACCATCTAGACCACAGTAAGATAGAAACTGCTTCAATTGTGGGCAGACATGACATATGATAAGGGATTGTCCAATTAGTGACATGGAGGTAACCCAACCACTAAGGCAGAGTCAACAAGGCTCTCAAAGGCAATAGTTTAGCAGTGGCACACGAGGACGTGGATCGGCATCCCAAGCAGGTTCATCTACACCAAACAATAGAGCACAGAGTCAGCAACAAGCAACAGTGAGATTCTATGCAATGAATTAGCCAAAGGCAGTAGTCAATCCACGAGTCGTGACAAGTCAGATGGAATTGTATCATTTTGATATGTCTTCATCCTGCTTCGTATCTATTTGGATTGATCCGGTTTCTACACATTCCTTTATCACTCGAGAAGTGATTCATGACTACAATATGACTGTCAGTCATAGAGAAGATAATCTGTTATTAGAAACTTCGTTAGTCAGATCTGTAGTGTTGCAAGAGGTATGTTCTCCTTGGGTTCTTTGTTTTTCAGAACACAACATTCATGTGGAGCTTATACCACTTGAGATGCACGAGTTTGATGTAATTCTTGGGATGGATACCCTAGAAAAGTATAATGTTGTCTTGGATTGTGGTTCCAAGCAAACTATGTTTGCAGACAGTGATGAGACATGGGTCTTTCAGGGGGACAGAAAGATTCATCCAACCTGTCTAGTATCAACAATGGTAGCTGAGAGACTGATGCGACAAGGATGTGAAGCATTTTTGGCACATGTGGTAGATACCAAATCAGAAAGTTATAATTCAAGGATGTGTTTCCTGAAGAATTTCTAGATATTCCTCCACCTCAAGAGATTGATTTCGAGATTAATCTAATTTTGGGTACGCAACCCATAGCCCAAACACCTTATAGGATGGCACCTGCTGAAATGGAAGAACTCAATAAATGGTTACAGTAGTTGTTTGAGAAAGGTTTCATTCGACCGAGTACTTTGCCATGGGGTGCTCCAGTTCTTTTTGTTAAAAATAAGGATAGGTCTATGAGATTATGCATAGACTATAGATAGCTTAACATGGTGACTATAAAGAACAAATATCCTCTTCCAAGGATAGATGATTTGTTTCACCAGTTGTGTGGTGCAATAGTGTTCTCTAAGATAGATCTAAGGTCAAGATATCATCAGTTATGTATCAGGGAGGATGACATACCTAAGTCAGCCTTTAGGACAAGGTGCGGTCATTATGAGTTTGAAGTTATGTCATTTGGACTAACTAATGCACCAGCTGCATTCATGGAGCTGATGAATAGAATCTTCCGACCATTCCTTGATCAGTTCATAGTGGTCTTCATAGACGACATCCTGATATACAATAGATAAGGTCAACAACATGAACAACACCTTCATCAAGCCTTGACTTTGTTGAGACAGCACAAGCTATATGCTAAGTTTAGCAAGTGTGAGTTCTGGTTGTCAGAAGTGTCTTTCCTAGGACACATCATATCTGCTTTAGGAATTCATGTTGATCCACATAAAGTGGTCTGTTTTAGAGTGGGAACAGCCCAAGAAACCAATTGAGATTTGTAGTTTCTTAAGTCTGGAAGGTTACTACAGAAGGTTTATTAAAGGATTCAAGTATGTAGCATTACCCCTAACTAGGTTGACCAAGAAGGAGGTTCCTTTTGTCTGGAATGAAAAGTGTCATCATTCTTTCCAGTTGTTAAAAGAAAGGTTGACTAGTGCACCTATGTTGGTTTACCTGAGCAGGGAAAGGGATACATTATTTTCTGTGATGCCTCGAAGAATGGTCTAGTATGTGTGCTAATGTAGAGTGATCATGCAGTTTCTTTTGCTTCCCGAAAACTTAAGAAACACGAGGAGAATTATCTGACACATGATCTAGAGTGAGCTGCAGTGGTCCACGCGTTGAAGATTTGGAGGCATTATCTTTATGGATAAATGTGTTAGATTTTCACAGACCATACAAACTTAAAGTACATATTCTCATAGCACGAGTTGAACATGTGACAACACCGCTAGATGGAATTAATCAAGGACTATGATTTTACAATTGATTATCATCCAGGAAAAGCTAATGTAGTGGTAGATGCACTAAGTAGAAAATCTTCATCTCCACCAATAGATAAAGCATAGTTGAATTCTTTAATGTGCTTTAAACGGGACATGTTTGTCTCTTTGAGACAAATAAATGTACAGTTAAAAGTATCTTTGTTAGCCAGATAGCTGGCCGAGATGCATGTGAAACCTACTCTGAGATAACATATTGAAGAGGCACAACATGATGATACTATGATTCAGTAGATCATGCCAGAGTATGCTAGTGAGAAATGGGACAGTTTCCATGAGTCAGAGGATGAGGTAGTCTGTTACCATGGTAGGATGGTAGTACCTGAAACTAATGACTTAAGAAATATAGTTATGGAGGAAGCTCATTCATCCATATATGCAATGCATCCAGGGAGTACTAAAATGTATCATAACTTAAAAGATATGTATTGGTGGCCTGGTTTGAAGAAGGATGTAGTTGAGTTTGTTATGTGGTGTCTAGTATGTCAATAAGTTAAAGTAGAACACCAGAAGCCTGCAAGAACATTGCAACCCTTACCTATACCGCAGTGGAAATGGGATCACGTGACAATGGACTTTGTGGTTGATCTACCCAGAACAACCAAAAGTCATGATTCCATTTGGGTGATAGTTGATAGGTTGACTAAGTCAGCACATTTTCTTTCCTTTTAGAATAACCTATATTGCTAAAAAACTTACACAGATCTACATAGATGAGATAGTGCGGTTGCACAGAGTTCCAGCCACAATTGTGTCTGATAGAGGTCCCCAATTTACAAGTCATTTTTGGCAACAACTACATAAAGCCTTGGGTATGCATTTAAAGTTTAGCATAGCTTTTCACCCTCAGACAGATGGACAATCTGAAAGGACTATATAGACTTTGGAGAACTTTCTTAGGGCATGTTTTCTTCAGTTTGTAGGAAGTTGGGACTTACACTTGAGCTTAATAGCCTTTTCCTACAATAATAGTTATCAGAAAAGTATTGATATGACACCATATGAAGCATTATATGGTAGACATTGTAGATTTACATTATGCTGGTATGAGATAGGAGAATACCAACTTCTGGGTCCTGAATTAGTGCAACAGACAACTGAAAAGATTAAAGTAATACAACAACAGTTGAAGGCTACACAGGATAGACAGAAGTCATATGCTGATAAACATCGTAGACCTTTAGAATTATCTCAATGTCTCTCCTTGGAAAGGTGTTCTCAAATTTGGGAAAAAGAGTAAGTTAGCTCCTAGATTTATGGGACCTTACCCAGTGACAACACAGATTGGAAGGGTATCCTATAGGTTGGAGTTTCCACCTGAGCTACATAGACTACATCTAGTGTTTCATATATCTATGCTTAGAAAGTGTAATCCTGATACAAAGTTCGTGTTGCAATCTGTAGAGGTAGAATTGAATGAAGATATATCCTATGTGGAATGATGATTCTTGATAGAAGAATCAAGAAGTTGAAAAAAAATACATAGTTCTTGTGAAAGTTCTCTGGCATCATCATGGCATTGAAGAAGCCACATGGGAGCTGGAGGGAAAAATGAGGAGGAAGTACCCTTCTCTTTTCTCTTGAGATTTTGGGGACGAAATCCCTATTTGGGGTTTATATAAGGGAACTAGGCCCCGCAAGATTCTCATTCTTTCCCATAATATAAAATTTATACAACTCTAAACCACTTCTAGTGATTTCTAAATCTCTACAAGTACCACTTCTCATGATCTCTAAACATCCACAAGTATACTCATTTTGCTTCCCAAAAATTTGACCAATTATGAAGTTCTATATTGAATATGGGTCACCTAACCATAGATGGATCAATGTTTCTCTTGTAATTAACTTTGTGTACTAACCTTCATAATTAGTATATCATATTCATAATAACCTATATTTTTATATAATAAAACAAATAATCAAGTGTATAACACTAATTTTCATCCTTAACTTCTAAAGTTGATCATTTTTCTCAAGAGTAAAACCTACAATTTAACCATTCCACAAGTATCAAGACTTTCCATGCAATGGGCTCAAAATACACCTTTAAAATAGGAATATCATATTACACAACTAAAAAGTCTATCTAGAAAAGGCAATAATAAAAAGTCATCCAACATACTCATAATTATCAAATCTTACAATTTAGCTCTAAGTTGACGTAAATGAGCTTGAATTTTACATGATATCTCAAAATGCTCAAGTGGCTAGCATGTAGAGAAAGTGTCATGGAAAATGAGTTAATATTTAAAAGAATTCTTACAAATGAGTATGCAAGGAATTTCTCAACAATATAAAAACACTCAGAGACAGTAAATATCCAAATGAGGTGTAGAAAGACTTACGAGGAGAAAACTTTGCAAAAGAGATGACAAAAATCAATATTAATTACTAGTTCTTTGAGAGCCTTAAGAAAGATAAGGGGGACTACCCACCAGGTATCTGGGGGTACCCATTGTAGGGGGAAGAGGAATGTCTAGAGACTTTGATAGTTGTGTGGATCATATCAAAGGGAATTTGGAGGATAGGTCTAGACTTTGCATATAGATCCCCCCTATAACTTGTGAGCCATGTTGGGCTCAGAGGAGTTAGGTTAGGGAGAAAAAGGACCAAAGTGCCCATGGTTCATGAATAAAAACATGGCACTTATAGGGCATATCAGCATTATCCAGAACTTGTATCTTCGATCAAAATAGAGACATGGTCCTTGGTTCATGCCATTGCAACAACAAGACAAGGAGCAAAGGGAAAAAAATAAATATGTGATCTGGGTAGGATATCACATGAGGCGAAAGCAAGGGCATGGGTCAACTTCCCAAGATTCCAGTGAGCTCAAGGAGACATCTGATGGTCAAAACAATGAATGAAGTGGAGAACACAATCTTACATTGTAGGTGTAAGAGAGTAGATGCAATCGAGTGATATACCACAAGAAGGAGAAAATAAGAGGTCTTAAGGATCTGTGAGCCTCTGAGGGGTCGTCTGATGCCTTTAGCTCCACATGACAACATTGGATGACTCCCACTGGTGTCCCCGCAGGTGGTATAGAGGGTTCCTTGTCGTTGGAGTGTCTCAAAACTTTATAGCTCCTCATGAGGGTTCAAAGATCTCCACCCGACATCACTAATGGTGTAGGTGCAATGAATATGGAAAGGAAGGTCTGTGGTGTGATCACGATGTACAAGTTCATTCAATGCAAAATTAACATGGGTGGAGAAGAAGAGGGAAAAAGGTGAGGAATTTATGTCTTTGTCAGGATAAAGGGATGGTTGCAGAGCTACTGAGACTCTTTAATAAAATTCCTATGATCTAGGGTTAACGAGGGCTTCTCCACCTTTGAGCCTAGTTTGCTATCGTTTGGGCATTTTCACAATAGAGTGAGAGAGAGAGGTTGGTGCGCTTGTTTGAATGAGGATAAGATTGTGGACCTGGTCACCATATTTTGACTAAGAGAGAACCAAGTTGGAGGGAGTCATGGCTCAAATGGACAGTGCTATAGTGCACACTCCCTCCTACCCCATAATTGTCGAGCGAGGGAGATGACCCAGTTGCATGTGGCTATGCCTGGATTTGGGTCCAGGTTGGGGTCCGATTAGGTTAGAAAATGATTTAGGGGTATTTTGAGGGTATTTTCTCCCTAATTTCATAACTCTTAAACGCAACAGTTAAAAATGTGTGAAACTTAACCAATACTTCAAGTTACATCTCATTAGATATAGTTTGAGTTCATATGACAACATTAATGAGGCTAGGTTTTGAAGTCACAACATGCACAATATTCAATTTAGATATCACATTATCAAACTGGGTGTCACAAATGTTCAAATATCATAAGAATGATGAAGTGGGATTGATTTGAGAGGCAATGGGTAGTACAAGGGCATATTTGTAACTTAGATCATAATTGTGATAAAATTCACTCATCACACGCGTGTTCTATTATATGTTTCATGTATAGCTACAAATTACTTAGATTTGAGCTTTGAATACATCACTTTAAAACACACTAGCTACATAAGACCCAAGTATATATAAATAGCTCTAAAGACTTTATAACACAAGAAATCACACCTCATGTGGGATCTTCTTGGGTAAGGGGAATACTCACCAAGGTAGCTCACATGGGTCTATTTTTATCAAGAAAGCCTTTGAATCAGATTCTCAGTCTTTTACATATAACACAAATATAAAACTATATGACACATCTATTTATATTTAAATCAATACAAGTACCAGTTCACAAGCTCTCTAAATTTCTACATGTATATTAATTTTGCTTCCCCTAATTTAGTCCACTAGTGAAGTTATATACTAAACATGGGTTACCTAAATATACATCAATTAATGTTTCCCTTGTAATAAAATATTCTTACTCATATTCTTAATAAGGATATGATATTCATAACAACCTATATTTTTTTATATAATAAATAAATAATCAATAGTGGAACAAGAATTTTTCATCCTTAAATTCTAAAGTGTACCTTTTTGTAAAGAGTAAAACCTATAATTTAACCATCCCTCATGTAGATAAACTATTCATTCAATAAGAAAAAAATCCACATTTCAAGTAAAGAACATCACATTACATCATTAAATAGGCTATCTAAAAGATTTCACAATAACAAATCCATCATATATGCTTCTAATGATCAAATCTCACAATTTAACTCCAAATTGGCATAAATGAGGTTGAATGTTATAGGAATCTCAAAATGCTCCATTGTATAGCATGCAGAGAAGATGTTATGACAAATGAGATAATATTTAAAAGAAAGCCTATAAATGATGATCATTATAGGATGTAAGGAATGTCTTAGAAGTATAAAACACACTCATAGAGACTATAAGTATGCACATGAGGTGTGGAAAGACTTGCAAGGAGCAAGCTTGGCAATCGTGATGACCAATAGTGATATTAATTACCAGTTCATTAAGAACTTAAAGAAAGATAATGGACATAATACTAGATTCATAGTCAAATGCCACTATCTATGGTAATCTGAAAACATGTTTGTAATTGATTAAACTGCTATGCAATGTAGCCATCAAGACAATTACCTCCACACAATGTCTGGAAATTTTAAGAAAGCATGAAACACAAAAGATCAGGTTATTAGCTTGGGAAATGAGGATGAAGTCATGACATGGCTCCCACCTTTGTAGGGAATTATAAAATTCAATGACAATGATTTGGCACATTCGGGAGAATCAACCATCAGAATTGTGTATAGGACCCACAAAGGAACTTAGTAGGAAGGAAAAGGAAGGAAAATGAAGGAGTGAAATGTCAATGAAGCTAATGAATGCATATTCATCCATATTTTTGCATACTTCTCTTAGTCATTTACATTATACTGTCTATTTTTTAGTCATTTCTATACTAAATTGCAATTTACCCATTTCTTGATTTACTTTTATATATACTTATCCATTTTCTCAAGTTTTGTAGGGATTTCCTCCAAAGTTTATTCTAACCCATTGATCTAGTTAGATGGTCATCCCACTAAGCCCAGACGGTCGGTTCAATCCTTGAGATCCCTCGTTCAGAGCCAAACGGCCACCTTGGCCTCGGCTCAATCAGCCAACTCTGCACACCAAACAGGCATCTTGCTTTAGTGAGACAGTCGTCTCATGGATCCAGACAAGCATTTGAACAAGCCCAGGTGGTTAGGTTGACTTGACCTAGACTCGCATCAATTCTCAAGCACGTCACCACTAGATTAGGTTTCCAACCCTTTGATAACATGCACGACAGTGCGAGACAAGTGCCTCAGTTTTCCCAAATGACTGTTTCAAGGTTTTACTTTGAGATCAACAAAAGAAAGCAAGGGCGCCACCACTTCAGTCAACAAGAGCTTGATCATTGCTCCAAAGCCACGCCATGTCACAACCGACATGGGTGTCCCAAAGATCCCAGACAACCATCTAGAACTTTGCTTCAAGCCCAAGTTTGCTCTCAAACAGCGTTGTGACAACCCTCTTTAGGGTTTCAATCCGAATGTTCTAGACCCGTGTTAAGTCATCACCAGACCACCATCTTTCTTAGCGACACAGCCATTTTGCAGTGCATGAATAGAACATTTCAGCAGTCACCGCTCCTTTCTTTCTTAGTCCTCTTTCAGGGTTTTCCACCCCTCCTTCCCCTATAAAAGATGAGGGGGACTCCACTAAGAAAAGGGTCCGAATTTTTGTACTCAAGTTGTAGTGAAACTATGTCAATTTCAATTCTAGCATAATTTTTATATTCAAGCAATAAAGTTGGTCTTTTTCTTTTGCATTTGGATCTCTTTTATTATTGTTCTTTCTTCTCACTTTTCTTCTTGGAGAGGGAGATGAAGCAATTAAGCCATTTAATCATCACCACCTTGGTCTCTTCGAAGATTCTAGATTGATGGTCTCTGGCTTTCTCTCTCCTTGATTCTCCCTTCCTAGCTATAAGTAGTGAGTAGTCTCTTTATCGAAGCAAGGGGAATAGCCCCTTGGACATTGTGTTGATCGGATTAGTTTATACAATTTTCATTATACAGTTGAGTTTTAGTTTAGAAAACCACTGATTTAAACAAAGTGATCTTCCCTTTTCAAGGTAAGTTAATTTTAGAGGATGCAATCGTAGAACCTGAAATTTAGAACGATTAAAGCAGTTGCATGGGGATTTGGATGCGACTGTGGAAAAATCCCCATTAGGATAATGAGTTATGAAGCGTGAATGCCAGGGTCAATGGGTTCACATGGAGTTTTCCTTTTGCATTTTGTTTACGAATGATTTGCATGACTGTTTCTAGTCTTTAATTATTGTGTTTTCCTTGATCTAATTTTCACTTTGGATAAGGTGGTGAAAAGCCCTAAGCCTTGGTGTTTTTCCCATCTGATTTTAACCATTTCTTCCAACATTTGTTTCAAATCGCTTCCTTTTTAATTCTTGCAATATTGTTCTCTTTCTTAAATAATCTTTGATTCTCTACTAACCATCTTCTTCCTTTATATATCTTGCTTAGTTTAATCTTTCCATTTCTTTTCTTAGTGTAATCTTTTATTCTTCTTGCACTTTAATTTCTTGCATTAGTTTAATCAAACCCCTCAAAATTAGATTATAGTTTCTGTCAATCTTTCAAAAATACCAAAAAGAAATATTTCAAAAACAATCGGGATTAAAAAAATGAATCTTAAAATGTTGTCATGTGGGATCGACCCTTCTACACTAGCCTTAACTAAAAAGTTAAAAAGGATTAAACTCTAGGATACTTATTCTAGTAAATTGGTGTACAAATGATGTGTATCAATTTTTCTGTCATTGCCGGGGACAAGGGATCATTTTCTTGAACCCTGGATTTTTTTTTAAAACCTTTTCATTTTTTTATGTCTTCTGAGTAACTTTCCGGAAGTGTTATCTCTTCTTTCTATTGAGTTTCCATTCTAGAAGTATATTTTTTATGCACTAAATATATCTATATAACTATGCATGCACCGCCCGCCGAATGATTCTACGCCACCAGTTTTCAGTCCCGAGCCAAGGAGAACCTTTCATCGCTTAAATTGACAACACAAACTTAGGATGGATGAAGAGGAAGTTGCCTGTAGGATTGAGTAGGCACTTTCCGCTCAAAGAGAACTTATGATGGCTGAATGCACGACCCAAGAAGCCAATTTGCATACAGCCTATATCGCAGAGCAAGATGCCATAGAAGCCGCTCAGAGGGAGGCTGAGAGAGAAAAATAATTTAAAGAATAAAAATCGGATATGCAAAACACCCAGTTGTGCCACCCATGATTACCGCCTCCTAATTTGAGATACACACTAAGTGGATCACCATGCTCCAAGCCAACCCTTTTTTTGGGAATAAGGGTGAGAGTTTTCCAGATCACCTACAATGTTTCACCGACATCCTAGTTGTTTCTGATAATGCCATAAGACTTAGGCTTTTCAAATACTCTCTTTCAGGGCCAGCCAGAAGTTAGTATAATTCCATGGAGAGTGAAACCCCCATCACCACTTGGGAAGTGCTTCAAACAAAGTTTTGGGATCAATACTTCCCTCCTTCCCTTACCCATGAGATCAGGGAACAAATCCTTCTCTTCTCAATGATCCCTAAGAAACTTTAGGAGAATCATGGTAGAGATTTAGGGAACTCCTCTATCATTTCCCTCATCATGACATATCACAATCTCAACTCATTGAGATATTTTACCGTGTTGTTGATGATGACACCAATAAATTTCTTGATT
This sequence comes from Alisma plantago-aquatica, assembly GCA_963693085.1. NCBI lineage: Eukaryota > Viridiplantae > Streptophyta > Magnoliopsida > Alismatales > Alismataceae > Alisma > Alisma plantago-aquatica. The sequence goes on from OY856414.1 coordinate 290,805,959, forward strand.
CCTCATATGGTGGAAACTTCATGTTTTAAAATCTGATCAGCGCATGTGAGGTTGTTAAAAGAGCCTATGAGACCCAAGCTAGATGAGGGATCGGTGGGGTCCTCAAGGTTTCTAAGGATGAGGTAAACCTAGACATTCATACTATTGTCTAAGCCCTTAAATTGATCTCCTTGAAACATGATTTCTTAGAGTCTTCGTTTAATGCCTATGAAAGGCAACCTCAATAAGTGAGAGTTGTTGAATCTCTTTATGGGATATGCCAAGGGTATGATCAAGCTACCCTCCAATGTCAATATCTCTACAACACCCCTATACAGCCAACAGTTGGCCAACCAGTGGAAGACCTAAACTCCATCCATAGTATTCTGGTTCAAGCTTACTAATCTCCCGACCAACCTAGAAATCATCCCAGATTCCAATATGGAAACGCTTCAAGAGCTGAAATTTTTTCTAAAATTCCACCCCCGTAAAGACCACCTCATCCTCAAGCCAGCATTTGCCCACCACCAGGCTTTCCCAAAAATTATAACAACTAATGGAATTCTGGGAATCAAGGAAATTATAGGGGAAATTTCCAAAACCGTGGACCTCACCAAGGACAACAATATAAAAACCTTCATCAACCTGCATCTCCACCTCAATTACAACAGAATGTCCCCACCCCTTCAATTCACGATAGGGTAGCTGCCTTAGAGTAAATCATAATAACACATCAGAAGTCAACCGATGCTCAGTTTACCCATCTCTTTGCTCAACAAAACCCTCCTACAACCACATTCCCCAGTCAAGCTGAACCCAATCCCAAACACATGGAACAACTCAAGGTTGTTACTACCGTATCTGACCTTACCACGCCAGAAAGGGAAACTTCCCCCCTTGTATATTTTGACCAAGGGGAAGATGATGAGGTCATTGTACCACAACCCTTGACCACTTCTACTACTCGATAAGAAGGGATTGTCTATAAACTGCACATACCCTATGTCAGATGTTTGAAGAAGACCCAGTTGGACTCTCAGTTCAACAAGTTTAAGGAAATCATGAGAAAGTTATGTGTCAACATCCCCCTTTTAGATGTTATGATAGATTTACTTGAACGAAAAACTTTCTTCAAAGCCCTTCTAAACTGTAAGCGCACAATTAAAGAATCTGCAGCAGTAGAATTGGCTAGAACTACATCGAACATCATCTAGAGTAAAATGCCAATGAAATGCAAAAACCCAAGATCTTTTGGCATCACTTATTCTATCAAAAATTCCACCAGCCATTCGGGGCTAGCTGATCTTAGAGCTAGTGTATCCATCATCCCTTTGAGTATATGTAGGAGGATAGGGCTCATAGATGCTAGACCCAATTCTATGCGTATTCAACTTGCAGATTCTTCCATTACCAAGCCCCTTGGCATTATTGATGACGTGCCCGTCAAAGATGGAAATTTCTACATCCTGTGTGACTTTTTGGTGCTTGATGTAAAAGAAGACAGATGTTGCCCTCTCATTTTTGGCAGGCCCTTCCTTGACACTGCTAGGGTGCTCATTGACGTCGAGGCAGGACTTCTCACACTACGTGTGGGAACACAATTCATCAATTTCCAAGCCTTTGGGGATAGAATGAAGTATACTCAAGAAGAATAAGTCGATCTCCTCGACTGCATGGACTAGTTCAATCAAATGCAACAACGCTTTCTGAATTCTAAAACACCTCCTATTGCTGAAACCCAAATTTCTTTGGTGGACAATCAAGTTGCTATTCAAACTACCCCTACTATCCCTATCAAGATGGACATTCCCCCTCTCACTAATCCAGTTGTAAGAACAACCAACATCACCACTTAGGAAATTTCCCTCCCACAACCCCCTCTCCCATCTATGACCATACTCATTTCAGCTCCTCCTTCTCCCTTCGAGGCACCGATCTATGATACTCATCAAACTTCTACCAAATCATCATTGAAAATCACAACCCAAGTGGCGCAACCAAATTTCATCGATGAATATTTCCCTTCTCCTCCCTACAACTCACTTTCCATTGACATTAGTGGCCATTATAGGGAAATAAATGAAGATTCATACTTAAGAACATCCTTGCATCCCATAAATAGTTATATTTGGATTCCCTACAACTACCCTCCACCACATCCCAAACTGTGGGAATCTAATAAGATTGTTTCAAATTTTTGTCCTTGGTATATAGATGTACGCCAAGCATTCTAGGATATGTTTGAAAGCACTCAAGAAATAGATGGAGTTGTTTCCATGAAATCAATACTACAACCCTACCCTCCTCTCCGCTCCTCTACCACTTTATTATCCACTGCCAGAGTGATTTTGTTCCCTCTATCTCTGATTTAGGTTTTTCTCTGGACAAGAAAAATTCTAAGCCCAGGGTGGAGTTGGGTGGTACGATTGCACTCCACCCTCCTATCTTTTCCCTTATTTTCTTTATTTTTCCTTTTTATGTTTTGCATGTATTTGTTTTAGTTTTTGGCCTTTATCTAGTCGGCCATCCTTTTTTGTTTAACTTAGTTGTAAAGTCCATCATCTAGTTGGCCCATTGAGTAGACATTTATCATTGTACCTCCTTGAATTTAGTAAAACTTTTTGCAAAATCTACTACAAATTGTCATGTGTGAAATTACTATTCACCTAGGACCCCTAATAACATCAGTCCTTAGAATAGTTGGCAAGTCATAAAGAATCAATCAAAACCAAGCATAATTTTTACCTATTTTTAACAAATGGATTATCTTGTTATACAACTTGTAAGATATGAATTATAGGAATATTCTAACTTGTGCAATGTCACTCTCTGAAAAAGGGGGAAAAGTATATAATGTTGAAAGCACAAGAACATCTTTTCTTTCCCTTTATTTCTCTTCTAAAAAAGAGAAGCAAATAATCACCACCAGAAAAATATCAAGTATGGGTGGCATGCTCCCCAAAATGAGCCTTCCATGCACCACAAAGGGGTGTACCACCAAAAAGATGCCAAAAGTGTGCAAGAAAAAATTGTGACCAATGTAGCCACAACTCCACAAAATCCAAATCTTGAGTCAAAATAGAGGGATCAAAAAAATTATCATTTCCTTCTTTATTTTTTGTACCCCCAATTTCGTCCTATTCTTGTAAAACAATTTACAAAAAAAATCTTTAAAATTTTTGAGAGTGACAAAGAGACAGTAAGAGGAAGCCTATTTTTCTACAAATTCTCATTTTAGAAGCAAGATTTGATATTTGTTTTGATAGGGAGTACATAACTTTATGCTATGTGGTTCTAGGAAATTGGGTCACTTGGCCAAAATTTGGAGGTAAGGACTATAGTGATGTTACAAAGGGGAGGATGACATTTTGGGAGTATAAATTGGAATTTATTGTTATTTAACTTGCTCGAGACAAGCAAAGATTCAAGTCTGGGGTATTTTGATGAATGCATATCCATCCATCTTTTTGCATATTTCTCTTAATCATTTACATTACATTATCTCATTTTTCATTAATTTCTATACTAAATTGCAATTTACCCATTTCTTGATTTACTTTTGCAAATACTTATCCATTTTCTCACATTTGTAGGTATTTCCTCCAAAGTTTATTCTGACCCACTGAGCCAGTGAAACGGTCGTCCCATTGAGCTCAGACTGTTACAACTTCAATTTTACATGTGTTTTCATAATTGAAATGTAATAATTTTATGAATATGGATTTGAATTGAGAAGGTTGTATGCTTTTCTTCAAAGAATGGGTTTCTTTGCAAATCTCCCCTTTGATATGAATTTCATGATTTCTATTGTTCTGTTAATCCAATAATGGATATAAAAGAGAGGAAAAGAAGAAAAGTCCAAACAATAGAGAAAAATAAAAGATAATAGATATTGAGCAATGAATTTATGAGAAATGTATGGAAATCTCTAGAAAGTGGAATTGATGGCCACAATTTATTAGATTTTGTTTACATGAGATTAATAATGGAAAGAGTAATCAAAATAAAGAATATAGGAAAAGAGGAAAGAGAAAATATATGTTTTAATGCATAATATATGCTTTATAAGTCATTGACTTGCAAACAAAGAAAAGGAGTTATTCCTTTTGTGTTTTGGATCCAAACTTGTAAAATAAGTAGATTAAGTCTTTATAGACTTTCCTTTACAATTTGGGATTATTTGGATGTACGGTTTAAGAGATATTGATTTTTGAAAATCCCTAAAATGAATGGATAATCTTGAAATGTCACAAAATTTATTCTGACTCGGACTCTTTGTTATTGTCGCGCAAACTTATGATCGTGGGATCGAGATCCAATAATCAGGAAACGATCACCTACCTCGAGATATGTAAGGAAAGTCAGAATAGGGAGCATGGTCTTTCCAAAGCAGATCTCTCGCGATTGAGTGTGTGAGCAAACTTGGAAACCAGTTAGTTGGATTTATGAGATCTTTGCGGCCAACCCTACCCTAGGTTTTTCCTATCTTGGGGGAATCTAGAAGAACCCCCTAATAATCAGGATTCTCACCAGCCACCTACCCTATCTATAGGCTATAAAAGAGGATGTAACCCCTTTGTGAGACTAACCATTATTCCGCGAGATCCTACAGGACCATTAGACCAAGTACCAGCCCTCAATTTTTCCCCCTCAAACCTCTCTTGCACCACAAACCCCCCTGGTTTGCTGTCGGAGACCCCTCTTTCCGTCTAAGCAACTCCGACCAGGTCTGGAGCAATTAGAAGCACCGATGAGTTTGTACGGGTGCGACAGAGGTCATTGAAGCTTAGTCGTTTGCTTGACGGAGTTGGATCTTAAAGTCAACCCTGAAGTTGACCACAGCCTGGCACTGCATCGTGAGCGAGGGCAGGCTCGTGAGGTTGAAGAAGCGGCTGGAAAAAAGACCTCTCTACCCCTGTGTGGAATGTAGTGAGGTAAGGGGTGCAAATGTCTTTTAGTTTTTCTTTAGTCGCTGTCGCTTGCTGACATGTCAATCAACCATTGGCTGGGAATGATTAATATAGCATAATTCGTAACTAATTATTGGTAGCTCAGATTAAGATGAATAATATATGAATTTTGATCAGAAAAATGTGAGGAATTCAATGAAAATGTTTGAACCTGATTTCGCTTCTAATTTCAAAAGTGTCTAAAGTGATCATATAATGCATTGAACTTTGATTAAAAGCCCTAATTGTGATTGGAGATCAAATCTAAGATGCTTAATGGGTTAATTAGAGTATTAATAACCTTTTGAGAAATAAAGTGAGGTTTGAATCTAATTTAGATAATGTTTTTCTTGTTTTAGGGTTTTAATCCATGAATCCATGATAATGCATGTAGAAACCCTAATCTAGGGTAAAGAAGATGATTAACTTGAATAATTCGAATTATTTGGAAATAGGTTGATAATTGTTGATCCTAAGCCTATTAGGAGAGATAGGACAAGTTAATTAGGGTTTATGAGTAGTTTTATTGTTTTAGGGTTGGTGGTAGCAAAAGTAATAATGAATCCCTAATTGCAAGTGAAACCCTAAAAGCAAGTAGGAAACCCTAGGAAGTGAGTTCAATTGAATAGATCGTGATAACATGAGTAGTGAGTAGATTACTTAGTTGTTTCAGGATCCTTGTTGTGTGAATTGCTTGCTTGCATGGATTTCTTTCTTGCTTGGATTATTGCTAGCTTAATTTGGCTGAATATGTATGTGGTTATTTATGAATAATAGATTTAGTTTCACGGCATTTTCTCAAACATTTAATCAATTGGATGCAACCTAAGTTATTGAGAATTTATTTATGAAATCCTATAAAGTCGCTATGATTATCACAATTAAGTATATATGGGTATTCTCGAACCTACATGCCACCATGATGTACGAAGCATGACCAAGCCCCAGAGGGAAGGTCTATTCGGTTAAGCCCCAGAGGGAAGACTATTAGGCACTGAGAGGTGACCCCAAGTACCAAGCTCAGGATGGAGAAGGTGGCCTTCTGTCCCTTGACAGGACAAAACCCTAGAGAGGATGATCCAGGGTTAGGGTAAAAGCTGTTGAGAATGTCACATTGAAAATGTAACTTTGGATTATTAATAACTTATTTGTGATAATTAGGTTGTTAGAAACTATTTGTGATGTTGTGATTGTCCCCCACATACCGGTATAGCAATATACTGACCGACGTTTTGTTTGTCACTGTTTTAGGTACAATCTTTGAAAAGGACAAACAGTAAATTGAAATATTGTGAAGGAATGAATAATCAGTTCAAGGAGGATTAGATAGATAGACTCCATCTGTGGATAGAAGTCTAGAAATACGAAATTTTTACAAGGTATGCAAGATATTTATTTTATTCCATCTTTCTACTATAGTTTTAGTGGAATTTAATAGTTATTTTTGATTAGATGTCAAACCACTGATCCTGAAATATTGGGATAACGTCTCTAACCTTTTGGTCTCCCTTAAGTGGGGGTTATCGGGTGGTGGGGTCATTACATTTGGTATCAGAGCCTTGGTTTCTCATTTAGTCCTTAGTAATTATTAAATTTTACAAAATATATAGAACCGAGGGAGTTATTAGAGGATTTTCCAAAGACTGAGGTGTCTAGAAAAGGATCACGGTCCGGGGGTTGGAAAAATTTTCCTTTGCCCCGCTAGTCAGTCATGAGGACTCTTGGATGTGGTGTGATATCCTAGCCAAAGTTTGAGGTCTTGACTCAAAATAAGATACCTTTAGGACCTCTCATCTATTTTGTCCCTTCTCAACCCTAATTCATATAAGATTCCAAGGTTTAGGGTTTTTCTCTCTCTTCCTCACCCTCTTGAGTCCAGGGTGTGTATGATAAGATTATAATTAATGAAAAGCATGTAAACAAGATTTCATGGATATAAGTTTAATAGTTATGCATAAAATAATGATTAGTTACATGCTTAGATTGTAGTACATGTGTTTTTGTGCCCTTAGGAGATAACTAAGGTCATACCTTCCTATCATGAGAGAGTTAGCCTTGGAGGCAGAGGCCTCTAGGAATGAGGTAGAGACCGGGTGCATCCTATGAGGATGATGCTAACCCTAACCCTAAGTGGTTGTTAGAGGAAGAGATGGCATGATGATTTAGATATCATAGTTGACCATGTACGTGGGTTGACATGTATATAGGTTTTAAGTACCCATGAGAAGCCTGAGCTAGGTTTGACCTAGTGTTTTTGGTAACCCGACCTTGGGTGGTAGTGCCTGTTGAGGATGAGAAGTAGCTCCCTCTTCATGGAGGATAGTGGGGCCCATATAAAAACCCTTATGGACATGTAAGAGAAAAGAAGAGACATGCATCTATGTAGAGGTGGACAACAGCATCGTTGGCAGTAGGTTGAGACCTAGGCTAAAAGAGTATGTCGGATAGCTTATGAGATGAGAATGCTGAGCTCTGGATGATCTGGGTCGGACATAGGTTGTGGATCATGTGTTTCACCCATGTAGGTGTAGACATGTACCCTTAAGATCTTAACCCATCCTCTAAGAAAGAACCTTTAAAGTCGAGATATGTTGTAGGGTTATCTCTAGAGAGAGAGAAAGACCCGATGAAGAAGGTTGGAGACCTTGGTTCTAAGACATGAAAAATCATGAGAAGATGGGTATCTTATGACCTATTTTAGATGACCCTGAGTGGATAGTTGTAGTTGCCTCATGCATGATCCTTGGAGGCTTGTACTACCTTGGTTTCCTTTAGAGGAATCAAACCCTAGAATGAGAAAGAGGCTTGTGGAACTGATGTATAGATGTTATAGGTGCCTACCTTACCTTATAGGAGTAGAAAGGAAAGTTCCTTAGACCGAAGAGGTATGGTAACAAGTTGTGAGGCCTCGAACCTAGTTGGACTCTGAGATATGGTTCATGTGGAAGAATAGTAGGAAGTGCATGCTATATCTAGTACATGTTTGGTTTGTGATCAAAAATTTGAGCATGTAGTTAGACAGTGGATGCGTAGGAGGTGAACCTGGGGTTCCTAGACCAAAGAGGGGAAGTGGTAGGACCTGGTGCCCCTAGTTCTCACAAAGATGTTTGTGCTTTTACGGATTAGAGCATAGTACCCCTCAAGTTTAGAGGAGAAGGAAACCCATTGACTAAAGTATATGTTTGATGAACCCCTAACACATAGGTTGGTGACATATGCATGTATGATATTGGTCCAATGTTGAGGAATAGGAACTAGTATGACATACCAAGGAAACCTAGCATGGTTTAGTAGGTAGTCTTATTGCTAGCTACGTTCCTAATTAGCACAATAGGGATAAGCCCACACATGATGATGCAAACCCTGGATGTAGGGACGTTTGTGACCTTTGTTGTTGTCAAGAGATAGTTTTCTCTCCATCCTGGGGAGGGACCCTTCTGGTAGGTGCAACTTTTGTGTAGGTTCAAGGTAACCTAAAGAGGTCTCTCATAGGAGCTTGGTGAGCTAAGTGGAGAGCACACAGTATGAGCACGTATCTATAGACCCTTGTGTGACCATCTCTAAGGGGCATGATGATATGTTGCCATGGAGGTAACCTTATGGGGTCGGACCAAGTTAGGTAGGTCGCCATGATCCCTATGAAAGGATGTAATTTTGTTTATGAGTTCCCAGAGAGATGATGTGTTTTGGGTAAAGATTCAAGAATGAGATGTGCTATGATGGAATACTAAGTCAATACTAAGGTCATGAAGGGATATGAGTGATGGAAGTAGGAATTGTTTGTTCCCTGGATGCACGAGACCATAGGGTCGGGAGGTAACAACTACCTTTGCCCAAGGACCATGGGTTAGGAGGTTGACCACCTTCACGAGTTCATGGGGACTAAGGGGTAAATGTGATAGGCACTCCCTAGATGCATAAGGGTCAGATCACTCTAAAAGTGCTGGCACCCTAGAGACCTTGAGGTAACGACTAAGGATTGTACATAAAAAAGATATGTTAAGATCCAAAAGGTGATGGGAAAAAGTCTTCCCATGTGTGTAGACTCATAATCGAGTTGTTTATGTTGTGGAGACATGTGATGTACGTTTAAAATTAGTTTGGAAAGTGTACTGGTGATGTGTGATGCACCATCTCTACTCTTGGAATGGGATGAACTTTGTATTTGGAATGCAGCCAAATGCTTATTTCTTCTCGTTATGGGGGTGAGAGATAGGGCAATACGCATGCCATACACTAAGGATAAAGATGATGTGAGTTGAAACATTTCTATGATGTTTGAGGATTGAGGAATTATCATACCTTTTGATAGATGGATTGCAAACACAAAGAGAACTAAGGTAGTCATCATATGAAGACGTTCCTATCAACAGCGGTATGGAATTTATGAGTTATATAAGTTTGAGTTTGATAACCAAGATGATGAGCTCGAAGTTTTCTTGACTCAGTTAGACCTAAATCCGAGATGTGGATGATGAGTGGAGTATATGAAGGTTTATGTCCTCACTGATAAGGAAGCTTAAGTGGTAACGGATACCCTTCATTTAGGTATAGCTCAGGTGTATATCTATCTTGTTTAAGAGAGACTATTAGGTGAACCCTAAAGTTTGTTAGAAGATGAGACCATGTATGGCTAACACCCACATACAATCAGACCTATTGGTCAAGGTGGTTGCTCAGTTAGTTAGACTAGAGCTTGATGGGATAGAAGGATGGTTGTAAGAATCGTAGGTACACCTCTCAAGAAAGGAAGGTGATGGAAACCATGCCTAGAGTGTTTTAGAGTTTTTAAAGAGTTGACCTTGAGGAATCATGACAAGCAGAAGATCATGATTATAAGTCTAGCATATACCATGGTATTACTAAGATAATAAAAGTGTGCTTTGAATACCTGAGATGAAGAAGCACATAAAGTGCATGTGGCTTGTCGCCATGCATGTCAGGAGGTGACGCCAGTAACCCATTGAATTGCTACGGATAATGAAGAGTCCCCAAGAGGGAATAAGAGTAACTTACCATAGATATTGAGGTGAGTCTCCCCTGGACCAAGAGAGGTCAGGATGCAATATGAGTTATGGTAGATCACCTTACCAAGTTGACCAAATCCCTTGCCTAAGAAAGAGAGCACTATTAATGTAATAGATCTAGTTGAACTATATGCATGAGAGAGAGATAGTTCATCAACACAGTGATCTGAGTTTGAGGGTTCTTGAGCATGACCTCAAGTTCACTTCCATGTGGTGGAAGTAGATACATAATGAACTCGATGCTAGATTGAAGTTTAGTACAACATATCACCCCTTGTTGATAGACAGTTACGAGAGTGTGATCCAGAATAGAGGGTCTGATGAGAGCGTGTGTGTTCATTCAGGGTGATATATGGGAGCAGTTCCTGCCCCTAGAAGAGTCTGATCGTGATGATAGCCACCATAGCTAGTATCAGGATGTAAGAAGCTCTATAAGGGAGGCTTTGTCCGTCACCGCTTCATTAGGATGATGTCGGTGAGAAGACCTTGTAGAGGTCAGAGAGATCATAGTGTGTGCAGATGAAGTCGCTTTGATTATGCAATGGATGAGAAATCCCAGGGGCAACAAGAGTCATGAGATGATGCAAAGCAGATTGACATGCAGTTCACTGTGGGAGAACATGTGTTATGAAAACCCGACCCCTCTGAGCTATAGCTGAAAAAGATGAGTCCCCGATACATGGGTCCATTTGAGATGGATTGGTGGAGATGCTTATGTTTAGCCTTACCCCTCAAGATAATATGATGTATGATGTGTTCTATGTGTCTAACCTAGAGCACTATGTGATGTACCTGATCCATGTACTGAGCCATGAACCTATTGAGCTTCAAGGGAGGCTGACATATCCTGAGTCACCTATAAGGGTACTTGATACTAAAGTGGGTGAGAACTCAGATGTAAGGATATAAAATGATAAAGATTCTTTGGAAGCACCATGGAGAGGATGAGGCCACATGGGAGCTGATGATGGATATGGAAAAGTCGTATCCAGTTTTGTTTGTATGTTTGGTGGAATTTTGAGGGAAACATCTTATAAGAGGTGAAGGATGTTACAACCTCAATTTTACATGTGTTTTCATAATTGAAATGTAATAATTTTATGAATATGGACTTGAATTGAGAAGGTTGTATGCTTTGCTTAAAATAACGGGTTTCTTTGAAAATGTCCCCTTTGATATGAATTTTAAGATTTCTAATGTTTTGTTAATCCAATAATGGATATAAAAGAGTGGAAAAGAAGAAAAGTCCAAACAATAGAGAAAAATAAAAGATAATAGATATTGAGCAATGAATTTATGAGAAATGTATGGAAATTTCTAGAAAGTGGCATTGATGGCCACAATTGATTAGATTTTGTTTACATGCGACTAATAATGGAAAGAGTAATCAAAATAAAGAATATAGGAAAAGAGGAAAGAGAAAATATATGTTTTAATGAATAATATATGCCTTATAAGTCATTGACTTGCAAATGAAGAAAAGGAGTTATTCCTTTTGTGTTTTGGCTCCAAACTTGTAAAATTAGCATATTAATTTATAGACTTTCCTTTCAAAATTGGGATTATTTGGATGTACAGTTTAAGAGATATGGATTTTTGAAAATCCCTAAAATGAATGGATAATCTTTAAATGTCACAAAATTTATTCTGAATCAGACTCTTTATTATTGTCGCACGAACTTATGATTGTGGGATCGAGATTTGATGATCAGGAGATCATCACCTACCTTAGGACATATTAGGAAAGTCAAAATAGGGAGCATGATCTTTCCAAAGTAGATTTCTCGTGATTGAGTGTGCAAGCAAACTTGGAAACCAGCCAGCTAGATTTGTGAGATCTTTTCGGCCATCCCTACCCTAGGTTTTTCCTAACTTCGGGGTGTCTAGAAGAACCCCCTAATCATTAGGACTCTCTCAGGCTGCCTACTCTGGCTATAGTCTATAAAAGAGGATGTAACCCCTCTGTGAGACTAAGCATTATTCTGTGAGATCCTACAGGACCTACAGACCAAGTACCAGCCCTCAATTTTTTCCCCTCGAACCTCTCTTGCACCACAGACCCCCCTGGTTTGCTGCCAGAGACCCCTCTTACTGTCTCAGTAACTCCGGCCACGTATGGAGCAATTAGAAGCACCGATGCGTTCGTACGGGTGTGGCGGAGGTCATGGAAGCCTAGGCATTTGCTTCGGGGAGTTGGATCTCGAAGTCAACCCCGAATTTGACCATGGCCTGGCATTGCATCACGAGGAAGAGCGGGCTCGCAAGGTTGAAGATGTGGCTAGAGAAAAGACCTCTCTACCCCTTAGTGGAACGCAGTGAGGTAAGGGGCACAAATGTCTTTTAGTTTTTCTTTAGTCGATGCCGCTTGTTGACGTGTCAATTAGCCATTGGCTGGGAATGATTAATATAGAATAATTCATAACTAATTACTAGTAGCTCAGATTAAGATCAATAATATATGAATTTTGATAAAACAAAAGTGAGGAATTCAATAAAAATGTTATTAGAACCTGATTTCACTTCTAATTTCAAAAGTGTCTAAAGTGATCATATAATGCATTGAACTTTGATTAAAAGCCCTAATTGTGATTGGAGATCAACTCTAAGATGCTTAATGGGTTAATTCGAGTATTAATAACCTGTTGAGAAATAAAGTGACATTTGAATCTAATTTTGATAATGTTTGGCTTGTTTTAGGGTTTTAATTCATGAATCCATGATAATGCATGTAGAAACCCTAATCTAGGGTAAAGAAGATGATTAACTTGAATAATTCTAATTATTTGGAAATAGGTTTATAATTGTTGATCCTAAGCCTGTTAGGAGAGATAGGACAAGTTAATTAGGGTTTATGAGTAGTTTTACTATTTTAGGGTTGGTGGTAGCAAAAGCAATAATGAAACCCTAATTGCAAGTGAAACCCTAAAAGCAAGTGGGAAACCTTAGGAAGTGATTTCAATTGAATAGATCTTGATAACACGAGTAGTGAGTAGATTATTTGGTTGTTTCAGGATCCTTGTTGTGTGAATTGCTTGCTTGCATGGATTTCTTTCTTGCTTGGATTATTGCTAGCCTGATTCGGCTGAACATGTAAGTGGTTATTTATGAATAATCGATCTAGTTTCATGACATTTTCTCAAATGTTTGATCGATTGGATGCAACCTAAGATGTTGAGAATTTATTTATGAAATCCTATAAAGTCACTGTGATTATCACAATTAAGTATATATGGGTATTCTCAAACCTACATGCCACCCTGATGTACAAAGCATGGCCAAGCCCCAGAGGGAAGGTCTATTTGGTCAAGCCCCGGAGGGAAGACCATTGGGAACTGAGTGGTGACCCCAGGCACCAAGCTTAGGATGGAGAAGGTGGCCTTCTGTCCCTTTCTAGGACAGAACCCTAGAGAGGGTGATCCAGGGTTAGGGCAAAAACGTCTTAGAATGTCACATTGAAAACGTAACTTTGCATTGTTAATAACTTATTTGCGATAATTAGGTTGTTAGAAACTATTTGTGATGTTGTGATTGTCCCCCACATACCAATATAGCAATATACTAACTGACGTTTTCTTTGTCGGTGTTTTAGGTACAATATTTGAAAAGGACAAATAGTAAATTGAAACATTGTGAAGGTGTGAATAATCAGTTCAAGGAGGATTATATAGATAGACTCCATATGTGGATAGAAGTCTAGAAATTCAAAAATTTTACAAAGTATGCAATAGATTTATTTTATTCTAGCTTTACAATATAGTTTTAGTAGAATTTATTAGTTATTTTTTATTAAATGTCGAACCACTAATCCTAAATTATTGAGATAACGTCTCTGACCTTTTGGTCTCCCTTAAGTGGGGGTTACCGGGAGGCAGGGTCATTACACAGACGATCAGTTCGCTCCCTGAGATCCCTCATTTCAGAGCCAAATGACAACCTTGGCCTCAGCTCAATCAGCCAACTCTACACGCCAAATAGGCAGTCATCTAATGGAGCCAGACGAGCCTCCACACAAGCCTAGATGGCTAGGTCGACTTGACCAAGACTGGCATTAATGCTCAAGTGCGTCACTACTTGATTAGGGTTCCAACTCTTTGATAACGCATATGGCGACACAAGATGGGCACCTTCGTTTACCCAAAGGATTGTTTCAAGGTTTTACTTTGAGACCAAGAAATGAAAGTAAGGGCACTACCACTTCAGTCGACTAGGGCTTGGTCACTGCTACAAAGCCACGCCACATCACAACTGAGACGGGTGTCCCAAAGATCCTAGATAAATGTCTGAGACTTTTCTTCGAGCCCAAGTTTTCTCTCAAATGGCTATGCCCCAACCCTCTTTAGGGTTTTGATCCAAACGTTCTAGACCAGCGCCAAGTCATCGCCAGAAGACCGTCTCACTTAGCAAGAGGGACGTTTTACGGCACGCGAACAAAACATTTCAGCAGCTGCCGCTCCTTTCTTTCTCACCCTCTTTCAAGCTTTTTCACCCCTCCTTCCCCAATCAAAGGAGGGGACTCCACTAAGAAAAGGGTTCGAAATTTTGTACTCAAGTTATAGTGAAACTCTGTCAATTTCAATTCTAGTATAATTTTTATATTCAAGTAATAAAGTTGGTCCTTTTCTCCTACATCTGGATCTCTTTTATTATCATTCTTTCTTCTCGCTTTTCCTCTTAGAATGGGAGATAAAGCAATTAAGCAATTTAATCGTCACCACCTTGGTCTCTTCAAAGATTCTAGATTTTTGGTCTGTGTCTTTCTTTCTTTCTCTCCTTGTTTCTCCCTTCCTCGCTATGAGTAATGAGTAGTCTCTTTATCAAGGAAAGGGGTATAGCCCCTTGGCAATTGTGTTGATCGAATTATTTTATATGATTTTCATTATACGGATGGCATTTGGTTTAGAAAATTTCCGGTTTAAATGAAGTGATCTCTCATTTTCATCGTGAATTAATTCTGGCAGATGCGGCTGTGGAACTTATAATTTAGAAAGACTAAACTGTTACATGGGGATTTGGATGCGATTGTGGAAAAATCCCCATTGGGATGATGAACTATGAAGTGTGAACGCCAGGACCAATGGGTTCATGCAGAGTTTTCCTTTTGTGTTTTTTTATGAATGATTAACATACCTGCTTCTAGTCTTTAATTATCATGTTGTCTTTGATCTATTTTTCACTTTGTCTAAGATGGTGAAAACCCCTAAGCCTCGAGGTTTTCCCCATATGATTTCAACCATTTATTCCAAAGTTTGTTTCAAATCTCTTCCTTTTTAATTATTGAAATATTGTTCTCATTCTTAGATAATCTTTTGTTCTGTGCTAATCATCTTCTTCCTTTGTTTTTCTTACTTCGTTTAATCTTTCCATTTCCTTTCTTAGTTTAATCTTTTATTGTTCTTGCACTTTAGTTTTTTTCATTAGTTTAAACAAACCCCTCAAAATCAGATTTTACTTTCTGTCAGTCTATAAAAAATACCAAAAATAAATATTTCAAAAACAATCGGGATTAAAAGAAAAAGAATCTTAAAAATGTTGTCATGTGGGATCGATCCTTCTATACTAGCCTTAACTGGAAAGTAAAAAAGGATTAAATTCTAGGATAATTATTCTAGTGAATTGGTGTAAAAATGACGCGTACCATAAGCATAACTTATAATTGTTCTTGTGTCTTTAAAATAAGTGGACAAGGGTAATGAGAATTACGAAATGTGGAAACAATCCATTTTATTGTTGAGTCAGTAATTTCATCACCACCAATAGTGTCACACCCGATAAAAAAAAAGGATAAAATAGAGCTATTTTGAGAATAAAGCTTCATCCTTTTTGTAGTGAAATGTCACATAAAAAGAATGCTTGTTTCATTCACCAACATGTTTTATGCAAAAAAAAGGAAAACATGTATAATGATGAAGCCATCAAGGATTCTTAGTGATTATCCTTATTGGATTAAAAAAAGGAAAATAAAAGTAATACCAGAGAATGGATCCGACAATCTAGTTATGAGTGGGGAAGGATTAACACTCCCATCCCTCCTGCTAAATTGGTATCAAGCTCAGTTGTGTAATGAAAAAAATGAACTATTTAGGATTTGGTTAGTTAAGGAAACAAAACATAAAAAATGATTTTTTTGGTTGTGGGAAGGCTTTTAGGGCTAGTGATATCTATGTATTTCATGTCATCACAATAGAAGTCCTAGTTTTCTAGATATGTTATGGTCCTAATCACCTCTGAACCTCCCATGATGGGGATCCATCATTGGCAATTCAGACTGATGTGTAGGAAATTAGAGGATGACTAGAAGAGATGTGCATGTAGAAACTAGATTGATGTTTTCAGAAATAGCAAAAAAACAAAAACTATAAGAGCAACAAAGCAAGTATAGCAAATAATGGATAAGATGCAACAATAGATCTGGTAAAATGCATGTAGTTATAGATTAAATAGAAATAAATATTAGATTCAACAATTAGAACAGTTTACTATTCTATAGGTTTAGCAAAGCATGTGGTGTTAGAGGAAGGATCCTCTAATCATAGAAAATATAAAAAATAGAGAGAGGGGTAGTCGTTTCTCTATCTTCAGGAGAGATGAGAGGGGCCTAGAAAACATTGAGTATGGGGGTCCATTTATAGTCGGGGATTAGGGTTCAGGATTCTAGGTAGAACCTTCAGAAAGAGGTGACAGATCATGTTGATATGACACACATGGCATGCCAATCAAGGTGATCCACCCATGTAGCACTAGCAGATGGCTCTAATCTGTCTAGTGTCCTAGGGTCAAAAAAAGGAAATTTCTTTTTTTTTTCAAATTTTAGGAATATTTTGGCATAAATCAGAGAATTCTTGCATGGAAAGATAAGTCAAGGTTATCTTTCAGATGCTGAAAACTGACAACTGAAAAGGGAATATTAAATCTAGACAATTCGACTGGGAAATATATGAAAAGATAGCCTATTTAAGTTAGAATTGAAGGATACTTGTCATTTAGGTCTGAACGAAGGTTCCTTTTAGAGAAGAGCTCGAACTGGGTGAAAGTGGACAAAAAGGGGTGTTTTAAATAGGTGAAAAAATATGGAAAATGGTGGGAAAAGGTAAAAAATGGGTAGGATGTGGAACAAATTCCATCATTAGCCAAACAAATGACACTAATCATGAACTTATACTGTAACAACCCGCACTTTTGAGTGTCTAAAAGACCTTAAAGTCACGAATCATTCTCATAAATTCCAAGATCAGATTCAAGAAATAATATAGAATAGTAAACAATTTCCGTTAATGAACAAATAGTTACATGTTTGCATAAAAAGCTCCTCTAAGGAGTTACATATATTTTAGAAAAGATTAACTTATACAGGTATGAAGATATACCATTATGACTAAACCTTTCAGAATAACTTTAATATCTTCAACATCTTTAATCTGTAACCTCATGTCCACGAATCAAGTATACCTGATACCTAAAATGCCGACAAACAAATATGTGGTCAGTATATTTCTATACTGGTATGTGGGTTCAAACAATAATCACAAGCACACATATAAGCAAACATCTTTATCCTGCATATAAGAACATAAACTTGTTTTCATATTCTAACCCATATCTAGTCTACTACCTCAGGTGTAATCAATGTCCCTCCGGGGCTTGTGTTCATTACCCTTAAGATTAGTCTAACCCAGGGTTCAGATTATTGTTATTTACATTACATGATACTCATAGGAACTTTATAATTTGCAAGAAGTAAATAAACAAGCAAGGAGTTTATCTTTTATTCAATCTCATCGAGAAACCTCGGCAAACTTAGAATTCGATACATGTATTCATAAACGTAACCACGTACATTATGCCATTGTAGAAACTATGTTGAAATCTCATATACTTTAAGAGTGCATCCAAACATCCAAGCAACAAAGTATTCAATCTAAAATATACATACTACATATGTGTCACCATGTATTGCATTACATTAATCAGATCTATATGCGCTCCTAAACTAGGGTTTAGGGTTGTCTCATGTTTGGACCAGGGATTAGGGTTACAAACCCTAATTCCATCATGTCATGATTTCTAAGATTACAACCTTCAATATTCATATTAGGTGAAACCCTAATCATCAATTTAATCTCATTAGACTATCTGTGACACCTAAATCATATTACTAGCATTAAGACCATAGTAAGATGTCCATATTGGTTTCCAAAATCCTAAATTCACATGAATAAGATTATTAACCTAGTATCTTCAATTATTCATCATTATCAAGGATTTTCTCATTATACATGTCTAGATCATGTATTAACTCAACATAACGTAATCTACTCAATTAAGCATCAGTTTAAGGAATCTAGGTTCTCCTTTCTATTAATCACACCAAAACATGTATTTCATATACTTTTGGAATAGGAAGCATAATTAGGTTTTGATAATATTTTATTTGAATTCCTCTCATTTTTCTGAGTAATTTGATATATATTTTCAATGCATTTTGACCTACCAATCATTTTCTTTGATTTTTTCAAGTAAAAGATATGTGGGCCAATCCCGATTGGCCACGTCGACAAATACAAGTGTGTCAGCCCAGCCCATGTAGCCAAGCTCGGACAATGGCCTACAACCACCTCAGCTGGGTGCTCCAGTACACTAGGGTTTAATAAAATAACAAAAATACTCATATACCCCTAAGCTTCATGTTACAACCCCAATTTTGCATGTGTTTTCATAATTGAAATATAGAGATTTTGTGAATTTGGACTTAATTGAAAAGATTGTATGCTTTGCTTCAAAGAAGGAATTTCTTTGCAAATATCCCTTTGGAAAGGAATTTCGCGATTCCTATTATTAGATTAATCCATTAATGGATATAAAAGAGAAGAAAAGAGGAAAATTCCAAATAATGGAAAAAGATAAAAGATAATGGATATTAAGCAAAGTATTTATAAGAAATACTTGGAAATATCTAGAAAGTGGCATTAATGGCCACAATTGAGTAAAATTCGTTTACATATGATTTTTAATAAAAGAAATAGGAAAAGAGGAGAGGAAATGAAAGATAACGGGAAATCCTTGCAAAAGAATATCTTAATAAAGAAATAAGAACGATAATGTGAAATAAAGGATGTAGATGCATCTAGAAGGATAATAAGTATCCTTAAAAAGGAATTTCAAAATAATAGAATTTCTTGGGGTCCAAAGAGTTCCAATGAATAAGAAGAAAGAGAAAATACAAATAATAAGAGGATAAGGTGATATACATAATTAATGACTTTTTGATAATATCAAAAAAAGTATTGTTTGTTTTAAGAGAGAAGAATTTAAATGGCCAATGGATTAAAATCCAAGCACAAAGATGATGAAAGAAATAATTTTTAGACTTCCTAATAACTAAGGAATATGAATAATTAAGGAAGGAAATAGACAAGAAGTCTGTGTACGGCAGCAATACAAGAAAGGAAATTTTAGCAGACCAGGTTTTCCTAAGAACAAGAATATTCCTTGTTATTTCTTCGTACCCCCTCATATCCATTAGAGTTTCCTCCAAGGTATGTATATATAGAGAGAGATATAGGACCCTTAAAAAGGACCCAGACTTCTCAACAGTCCCAGTTGTCCATGGGAAGCCCAGAAAGGAAGGCTCCTTCGTAGCAACACTTCCTTGCTCACATTCTTCCTATCTGCACCTAATTGTGCCATAAGATGAGATAGACATGAAGCCGGTTTGGAATCATGGTTTACAGAGCCGAGTTGAGATCGTTAAAACATGGCCTCACCTTCCTCCTTCCTCCCTTCTCGTGGGTGCGGTGAGGGTCAAGACTTGCTCACAACAGATTTGGTTTCAGCCACCTTAGCTTTGCCTTGGAACCGCCAATGCTGAGTAAGGAGAGTGGGGTCTCTCTATCCCTTGTGGAGACTGTGCAGGAAGGCGCAGCAGAAGGGGTTAGCAATCAGACGAGTCGGGAAGTAGCATTGCCTTGTGGAATCAAGGGAATCCGATCAGTAGGGTTTACCTGAGGAAGAATATGACCAGGAGTTCAGATGCCGGTTGTCAGGGTTGGTTCGACTTCGACAGGGGTCTGTAGAGGTACAACCACCTTTCCCTGGTTGCCTCGTATAGCCAGCGCCCAAAGGACGGAAGCATGTACGTGACGGTCGTCGTTGTAGCAGGTTGTCGCAAGGAATGGGGAGACAGAGTGAAAGGACATGATGGTCCTTGAGGCTGCACGTTACCCATAAGGGTACAACAGTAATTTGATTATCTTTTTTAGTCAGCCCGCCTATAAACGAATATATGATTAAAACCGACGTGTGAAGTTCTGATTGGTCAGAATATAATTTTCTTGCAAAAATCTTAACTCAAAATTGGTAACTCCGATGGTAGCAATTAATATATGCTTTTTGCTCGGAAAAATGAGAGGAATTCATTAAAAATGGTTTTAGAGGCTAATTCCTTTTGCAATTAGAAAAGTGATGGAAGTTATCAACTTTAATGATTTAATAATTAAGAAACCCTTCTTCGAGATGATTAATGTGTTTAGTAGGGTTTAAAGGATGATTAAAGTTGATATTAACCTATTAATTGTAAAAAGGGTATATTGAGAATAAAAATGATGAACTTTGCACGTAATTGGTTTAATTTAGAAATTCATGTGCGTAAATATGCATTATTGGGCCTTGAAACCCTAATATTAGTAAAAGTGACTCATAATGGTTTTAATTTTTCAAATTCATGATTAAAGTCGAGATATGATAATTCTAAGATATTTTGAGTATAAAGGTTCCTCATTGTGGATAAATACCTTTAATGTAGTAATTAGGGTTTTCTAATAGATAAAGGCAGAATTAATGAGTTCATATGTGAATTAGATTATAATGAACTAGGAGTTGTTAATCCGGAAGGAACCAAAGATGATAAATGAGCATAATGAACTTGTCATGGATTAAAAGGATAAATATGGTAGTTTTAATGTAAAGGAGGCTTAATGGACCTAATTGATGGATAATGATGCCTTTAATTTGAAAATAGGGTTATATGTTGTTAAAAAGGTAACCTTAATATCTTTGGTGATGAATAGATGAGATAATTAGGGTTTGTGAGTAATTTTATAAAATTAGGGTTTAAAATATTAAAAGATAAAGTGAAACTCTAATTGCAATGGAAACCCTAAAAGTAGACTAGAAACCCTAGGAAGCAAGCTAGATCTTGATGGCATGATTAATAATAGGAAATTGTATGCATATTTCAGGATCTCATAATGTGCTTGCTTATTTGGATTTCTTGATTGGATATTTCTATATCAAATCTTCCTGAAAGGCATGTGTTTACGCTTATGAATATCTCGAATTAGTTTTTTGAGGTTTTTCAAAGTTTTCTTCGATGAATTGAATTAAACTATTGGATGAATTTAATTCATGCAAACTATAATGTGGATATGACTATCACTTAAGATATGTGCCTACTAGCTCAGATCCTAGTCCCCTCTGTGGCTTAATAGTTTTATCTAGTACATGGCTACCTATGGGGTAGGTCCATCATGTCATTGGATGACTTAGTACATGGCTACCAATGGGGTAGGTCCATCAAGTCACCTTGAGTCAGGGATTGGGCTACCTATGGGCAGTGCCATGTGACTCTTCAACACACCATGAGTTAGGGATCGGGCTACCTATGGGTAGTGTCATGCAACTCAACCCTAGATATTGATCTACCTGTTAGGTAGGATCATGCAGGGTTTAATGGGGATCTACCATGAGGAAGGTAGCATCCAGGTCCACTGTAGGGACAGCACAGAGATAGGGGATAGGTAAGGATTGAGTAGTATTGCTTAAAACATAATCTTGGCTATTAAATGATAATTGGTTGATTACATTGTTATCATAGTTGCACGATTATTGTTTCCCCCACATACCAGCTTTATGTTGACCGACATTTTGTTTGTCGATGTTTTAGGTACAAATGAAAAGAATAAACACTAAAGTGGCTATTTGGAATTAAATGAGAATTAACGTGCACAGGAGGATTAGTTAGATTAGTATCTTCATGGATAGAAGCTTAGAAATCCCAGATTTTAAAAGATATGCAAAGTTTTATTTTATACCAGTTTTAGTTTAGTTGGTAAAATTTATTAATTGTTATTGATTATTTGTTGAACCTTTGATCCAGGTTATTGGTTAACGGCTCTGACCTTTCGGTCTCCCTTAATTGGGGGTTACCGGGAGGTGGGGTCATTACAATTGGTATCAGAGCATAGGTTCCTCATCTAATCTCTAATAATTATTAAATTTTACACACTCTGTAGAACCCAAGGGAGTTATTAGAGGAATTTCTGAAAGATAGAGGTGTCTAGAAAAGGATCACATCTGGGGGATGGCAAGATTTTCCTCCGCACCGCTAGTCAGAATATGAGGACTCCCATATTAGAGTGATTGCCTGGCTAATGTCTCGGGATTGGACTCGAAATAAGATACCTTTAGGAATCTCTCACCTTGACTCATCCCTTCTCAAATCAAATGTTGTTAAGGATAATAAGGATTGGGGTTTTCTCACTTTTCCTCACCCTCTTACGGTATGGGTAAGGTTGATAAGGATTAAGGAATCCTCCACCAAATTAATAAAAAGCATGTAAATAACATGGCATGGACATAAGCTTAATAGATTAAGCATAAAAGAATAAGATACACGCTTAGGTCATATGACATAAGTTGCCAAGCCCTCAGGAGAGACCTGAGGCTAGACCTTCTTGTCAGGAGGGTAAGTAAAGAGAGTTCATCTTGGAGGTAGAGATCTCCATTACAAGTAGAGACCTGGCACATCCTCTGAGGATGATGTTAACCCTATCCCTAAGTGAAGGTTAGAGAGAGAGGTGACACGAGGAGTTAGATGTCATGATAGACCAGGCGTGAGGGTGGACATGCTTTTGGATGCCCATATGAGCCATGAGAGGTTGGAAGCCTAGACTCTGGGAAAAGTGGGGAGTTGGGGATGAGGTGACCTAAGTGGATGATAGTGGTTGCCCCATGCTTGATCCCCGAAGGCTGTTGATATCTTGGTTTCCATTAGAGGAACCACACCCTAGAGAGGGGATGAGGCTTCTGGTACCTATGTGCCTATGGTGTAGATGTTTACCTTCTAAGATAGGAAGAAGAGTTCCTTAGACCTGGAGAGGTTTAGTAATAGGTTGTGAGGCCTTGTACCTTGTTGAATTTCCTTAAGGAGGACTCAAATCTGGGGTGTTGCTCAAATGAAAGGATCATGAGAAGCGCATGACATACCTGGGACATGCTTGGTTCGTGGTTAGAGTTTGAGCATGCAGTTGGACACCCAAAAGTGAACCTAGGGTTCCTAGGCCTAAGAGGGGAAGTAGTGTACCTGATGCTCATGACGAGATTTGAGTTTCTATATATTTGAGCATGGTACTCTTCATGGTTAGAGGAAAGAGAAACCCCTTAAGATTAAGGTATGTTTGATGAACCCCTCGTAGCTAAGTTGATGACATGGGAAGATCTTGATCCGGTGTTGAGGAAAGAGAA
Organism: Alisma plantago-aquatica; assembly: GCA_963693085.1. Taxonomy (NCBI): domain Eukaryota; kingdom Viridiplantae; phylum Streptophyta; class Magnoliopsida; order Alismatales; family Alismataceae; genus Alisma; species Alisma plantago-aquatica. Next base: position 290,829,432 of record OY856414.1, read on the forward strand.
CAAGTATGACCTGGCATGGTTTAGTAGGTGGTCTGCTTGTGCCTTAGTAGTTGCTGGGTTAAGCATGCTCATGTGGTTATAAACCCTAAGGATGTTTGTGACCTTGTTGTTAAGAGTTGTAGTTTCCTCCCATCCCGGGAGAGGGACCCTTTGGTAGGGTGTATACCAATTTTGTGGGTTTTGAGGAAACCTAAAGAGGTCTCATAGGATCTTAAGAAGCTAATTGAAAAGTGCATAGTATGAGAATGAACTTGTAGACCCATAGATAACCATCTCTAAGTGCATGTGGATGTGTTATCATGGAGGTAACCGGTATGGGGCATGACGAAGGTAGACAAGTTGCCATGACCCCTATGAAAGGATGAAATTCAAACCATGAATGGAGAGAGAGAGATGATGAAGGCTTGGGTAAGGTTATAAGTTGGACATGACTATAATAGAATCCTAAGTCTATCCTAGGGTCAGGTAGGGATAAGACCGATGGAAGTCGGAGTTGCCTAATTCCCTAGTTGTACATGACCATAGGGTCGGGAGGTAACAATTATCATTGTTTGAGGGCTATGGGTTAGGAAATTGATCACCTTCATGCACTCATGGGACCCAAAGGGTAGATGAGTAGGGCACTCTCTGGATGCATAAGGGAAGAGGGATGACCCCAAAAAGTGTCGGCACCCTATGGATCTAGAGGAGATGACCAAGGATTGTGTGGTGACCCAAGTGGGTTTGAGACCAGTTTTCCATGGAGGTAACTTTGATATCAAGATGATTATAATATAGAGGCATAAGCGGCACGTTTCAACTTAGATTTAAAGGTGTACTGGCAAGGTGGGATGTACCATCTCTACTCTTGGAATAGGAAGAACTTTGTATTTGGACGGCCGCCAAATGCTTATTTCCTCTTGTTATGGGAGTGAGAGATAGGACAGTACGCATGCCATACACCAAGGATAAAGATGAAGTGAGTTGGAACGTTGCTAGGAGGTATGAGGACAGAGATGATGGCATACCCTTGTGGAGTAACTGATATGTAAATGGTTTACAAAAATCAAGAGAACTAAGGAAGTCTTTTGGTGAGGATGTTTCATCATGAGCTATGAGTTATACAAGGTTGAGTTTGATCACCATTTGGATGAGCTCAGAGTGTTCTCAATGAAGATAGACTTAGAATCTGAGATAATACATGGATGTGTATGCCTTCAACGTTACCTAACACCTAAGGATGTGAAGTGGTAATGGATACTCTGGATGATATATAGCTGCCTAGTTTAGATGGAGGCTAGAAGGGGTTGATAGGATAACCCCCAGTTGGAAAAAAGAGATAAGTTTGGCTAACACACAGATGTAACAATATTGGTTGATCAAGTTAATGGTTGTTTTGTTAGCTTAGGGCTTATCATGATGAAAGGATGGTTGTAGAACCTCATATGCACTTCTCTGAAAAGAAAGGTGATGAAACCCCGATTAGAGTGGTTTAGGGTTTCCGAGGAATCGATCTTAAGGAATCATGAGAATACCGGAGATCATGATCTAAGATCACTATACACCATGGTACTACGAAGATAGTAAGTGACAGTGGTACTTTGGATGCTTAAGAGGATGTTTCATGTGGTATGTTGCCATGTAAGCCAAGAAGTGAAGGACGAACACTAGTAACCCAGTGTATTGATATAGAGGATAAAAGAGTCCCTGAGAGGGAAGGGGAGTTCATCACTATGGATGTTGTAAGTCTCCCCTAGATCAAGGAAGGTCAAGATGCAATATGGGTTATGGTAGATCGCCTTACTTAGGTGACATGAGAAATGAAGAGTATTGTCAAGGGACAAATCCAGTTGAACTACATATGAGAGAGATGGTTCAACTACACCATGATGTGAGTTCACATGTTCTTGAGTATAACTTAAAGATACGCTTCCATAAAGTGGAAGTAGATACATGAAGAACTCATGTTAGTATAGTTTATCACCCCTAACTAATGGTTAGTACGATCCAGACTAGAGGGTCTAATGAGAGCATGTGTGCTCATTCAGGGTGATACATAGAGACACTTTTTGTCCTTTGTAATATGTGATGATAACCACCATAGCCAATATCGGGATGTAAATGAGCTCTACAAAGGAGGTTGTATCGATCACCACTTCATTAAGATGATGTTGGTGAAGGAACCTTGCGAAGGTCAAGAAGGGACCACAGTGTGTGCAGATGAAGTTGCTTTGATCATGTAATGGCTGAAAGGAGCCCAAAGACGACATGAGTTGTAAGCTGATGCAAAGTAGACTGACATGAAGTTCACTGTGGGGGAATATGTGACATGAAAACCCGACCCCTCTAAGTTATAGCTAAGAGAGATGAGTTCCCGATGCAGGGGTTCTTTTGACAAGGTTTGGTGGAGAAGGTTAAGTTTTCCCTTACCCCTCAGGATAATGTGATGTGTGATGAGTTCCATGTGTCCAATTTAGAGCACTATGTGAGGTACCCTGACCATGTGCGGAGCAATGAACCTAGTGAGCCCCAAGGGAGGCTGAAATGACTTGAGTCACCTATGAGGTTTATAGATGCCAAGGTGAAAGAACTCAGAGAAAAGAATATGTGATGATAAAGGTTCTTTGGAAGCACCATAGATAAAGTAAATCCACATAGGGATCAATGATGGACATGGAAAAGTCTTATCCTGAATTGTTTGTTTGCTTGATGGAATTTTGAGGACAAAATTCTTATAAGAGGGGAAGGATGTTACAACCCCAATTTTGCATGTGTTTTCATAATTGAAATATAGAGATTTTGTAAATTTGGACTTAATTGAAAAGATTGTACGCTTTGCTTCAAAGAAGGAATTTCTTTGCAAATATCCCTTTGCAAAGGAATTTCGTGATTCCTATTATTAGATTAATCCATTAATGGATATAAAAGAGAAGAAAAGAGGAAAACTCCAAATAATGGAAAAAGATAAAAGATAATGGATATTAAGAAAAGTATTTACAAGAAATACTTGAAAATATCTAGAAAGTGGCATTAATGGCCACAATTGAGTAAAATTCGTTTACATGTGATTTCTAATAAAAGAAATAGGAAAATAGGAGAGGAAATGAAAGATAATGGGAAATCGTTGCAAAAGAATATCTTAATAAAGAAATAAGAACGATAATGTGAAATAAAGGATGTAGATGCATCTATAAGGATAATAAGTATCCTTAAAAAGGAATTTCAAAATAATAGAATTTCTTGGGGTCCAAGGAGTTCCAATTAATAAGAAAAAAGAGAAAATACAAATAATAAGAGGATAAGATGATATACATAATTAATGACTTTTTGATAATATCAAAAAGAAGTATTGTTTGTTTTAATAGAGAAGAATTTAAATGGCCAATGGATTAAAATCCAAGCACAAAGATGACGAAAGAAATAATTTTCGGACTTCCTAATAACTAAGGAATATGAATAATTAAGGAAGGAAATAGACAAGAAGTCTTTGTACGACAACAATACAAGAAAAGAATTTTTAGCGGACCAGGATTTCCTAAGAACAAGAATAGTCCTTGTTATTTATTTGTACCCCATCATATCCATTAGAGTTTCCTCCAAGGCATGTATATATAGAGAGAGATATAGGACCCTTAAAAAGGACCCAGACTTCTCAACAGTCCCTGTTGTCCATGGGAAGCCCAGAAAGGAAGGCTCCTCCGTAGCAACGCTTCCTTGCTCACATTCTTCCTATCTGCACCTAATCGTGCCACAAGATGAGATAGACATGAAGCCGGTTTGGAATCATGGTTTACTGAGTCGAGTTGAGATCGTTAAAACATGGCCTCACCTTCCTCCCTTCTCGTGGGCACGGTGAGGGTCAAGACTTGCTCACAACATATTTGGTTTCAGCCACCTCAGCTTTGCCTTGCAACCGCCAGTGCTGAGTAAGGAGAGCGGGGTCTCTCTGTCCCTTGTGGAGACTGTGCAGGAAGGCGCAGCGGAAGGGGTTAGCAATCAGACGAGTCGGGAAGTAGCACTGCCTTGCGGAATCAAGGGAATCCGATCAGTAGGGTTTTCCTTTGGAAGAAGATGACCAGGAGTTCAGATGCCGACTGTCAGGGTTGGTTCAGCTTCGATAGGAGTCTGCAGAGGTGCAACCACCTTTCCCTGGTTGCCTCGCATAGCCAGCGCCCAAAGGACAGAAGCCTGCACGTGACGGTCATCGCTGCAGTAGGTTGTCGCGAGGAATGGGGAGATAGAGTGAAAGGACACGATGGTCCTTGAGGTTGCACGTTACCCATAAGGGTACAATGGTAATTTGATTATCTTTTTTAGTCAGCCCGCCTATAAACGAGTATATGATTAAAACTGACGTGTCAAGTTCTGATTGGTCAGAATATAATTTTCTTGCAAAAATCTTAACTCAAAATTGGTAACTCTGATGGTAGCAATTAATATATGTTTTTTTCTTAGAAAAATGAGAGGAATTCATTAAAAATGGTTTTAGAGGTAAATTCCTTTTGCAATTCGAAAAGTGATGGAAGTTATCAACTTTAATGATTTAATGGTTAAGAAACCCTTCTTCAAGATGATTAATGTGTTTAGTAGGGTTTAATGGATGATTAAAGTTGATATTAACCTGTTAATTGTAAAAATGTATATTGAGAACAAAAATGATGAACTTTGCATGTAATTGGTTTAATTTAGAAATTCATGTGCATAAATATGCTTTAATGGGCCTTGAAACCCTAATATTAGTAAAAGTGACTCATAATGGTTTTAATTGTTCAAATTCATGATTAAAGTCGAGATATGATAATTCTAAGCTATTTTGAGTATAAAGGTTCCTCATTGTGGATAAATATGTTTAATGTAGTAATTAGGGTTTTCTAATAGATAAAGGCAGAATTAATGAGTTCATATGTGAATTAGATTATAATGAACTAGGAGTTTTTAATCTGGAAGGAACCAAAGATGATAAATGAGCATAATGAACTTGTCATGGATTAAAAGGATAAAGATGGTAGTTTTAATGTAAAGGAGGCTTAATGGACCTAATTGATGGATAATGATGCCTTTAATTTGAAAATAAGGTTATATGTTGTTAAAAGGATAACCTTAATATCTTTGGTGATGAATAGATGAGATAATTAGGGTTTGTGAGTAATTGTATAAAATTAGGGTTTAAAATAGTAAAAGATAAAGTGAAACTCTAATTGCAATGGAAACCCTAAAAGTGGACTAGAAACCCTAGGAAGCAAGCTAGATCTTGATGGCATGGTTAATAATAGGAAATTGTATTCATATTTCAAGATCTCATAATGTGCTTGCTTATTTGGATTTCTTGATTGGATATTTCTATCTCAAATCTGCCTGACAGGTATATGGTCACGCTTATGAATATCTTGAATTAGTTTTTCAAGGTTTTTCAAAGTTTTCCTCGATGAATTGAATTAAACTATTGGGTGAATTTAATTCATGCAAACTATAATGTGGATATGACTATCACTTAAGATATGTGCCTACTAGCTCAAATCCTAGTCCCCTCTGTGGCTTAATAGTTTGACCTAGTACATGGCTACCTATGGGGTAGGTCCATAAGGTCATTGGATAACTTAGTACATGGCTACCAATGGGGTAGGTCCATCAAGTCACCTTGAGTCAGAGATTGGGCTACCTATGGGTAGTGCCATGCGACTCTTCAGCACACCATGAGTTAGGGATTGGGCTACCTATGGGTAGTGCCATACGACTCAACCATATATATTGATCTACTTGTTAGGTAGGATCATGCGGGGTTTAATGGGGATCTACCATGTGGAAGGTAGCATCCAGGTCCACTGCAGGGACAACACAAAGATAGGGGATAGGTAAGGATTGAGTAGTATTGCTTAAAACGTAATCTTGGTTGTTAAATGATAATTGGCTAATTACATTGTTATCATAGTTGCACGATTATTATTTCCCCAACATACCAGCTTTATGCTGACCGATGTTTTGTTTGTCAGCGTTTTAGGTACAAATGAAAAGAACAAATAGTAAAGTGGCATATGTGGAATTAAATGAGAATTAACGTGCACAGGAGGATTAGTTAGATTAGTATCTTCATGGATAGAAGCTTAGAAATCCCAATTTTTAAAAGGTATGTAAAGTTTTATTTTATACCAGTTTTAGTTTAGTTAGTAAAATTTATTAATTGTTATTGATTATTTGTCGAACCTTTGATCTGGGTTATTGGTTAACGGCTCTGACCTTTCGGTCTCCCTTAATTGGGGGTTGTCGGGAGGCGGGGTCGTTACACTTCACATTCGCATGGGGGGTATTCGGGACATTTCACTCTGTCTCACCCCTAACCCCGCAACGCCGGAAGCCTCTGCCCTAGCAGAGCAACTGTGCATTGCCTCCAGGGTTCCCAGGCTATGAGGCCCCAAAGAAATCTAGGCAAGCTCTGCAGTCCACGCTGGACCTGAGCGGCCATTGGAAACTGCCAGAGATGACTGGGGACATTGAATTAGGTCTGACATGGGTCACACGTTGCAACGGTTTGTAAGGTTGATAAAAGAGGTTAGTTCATATCTAGCCATCTCATGTGAAGTCCAGGAGGGTAGATTAGCCTCGCAGAAGCTTAGAACCTCCTCTTCTCGGTGGCAAGGTTCTTGTAATTGTTGCACCAGGGCATAGGGCCTGGGCTTTGAAGGCTCAGAGAAGGTCAGGGCACTTCTACACCCATCGTCAGTTCTGATTAGGTACTAGGTGCGGTCTAGCATCTCACCAGAGCCCTCCTCTCTATTAAGATAGTTGGAATAGAAGGATAACCCATGATCTTAGATCCTACTGGGGAAACTAGGGTGACACACTCCTTTTCTTTTCCACAGTCGGAGGTCTTCACGACCTTACATAGTTATTATGAGGGAGAGAGAGTGGAGAGAGTCAGTTGTGTTTCCTTCTTATAGCCGCTGCTATAGGTGAGAGAAAAGTCATTCCCCAAATCCATGCATGACTGGTCTCTTATAGGCATTGTGCCCCTAGGGTTAGACTGAGAGAGGAATAGACTCCTACTCCCATAGAGAGTCTAGTTCCTGAGATGAAGGGGATGCTCTGTCCTCATAATAAACATCCCTTCTTTGATGTAATTCCTTTTCAATAAAGTAATTATATCAACCACATTAAAGCTTCTTTTGCACCCAATCCCTCGTGTAAACCTCCTTTGGTTATTATCTATTCATGATCTAGATATCATCCCTAAAAGGATTCAATAAACACCTTAAACTTATCTTCCAAGGAACCACTAGGTAATTACTTAAATGATTACCTAGGTTACTATATAACTTGGTATATCCTGGATTTCCATGTACACTCTTATACTTGGATTATATAGCAACAAAACTATCTTAGATATATCTCATGATCACGAATAACAAAAGCATCCCATACATATCTCAAGTACTCGTATTTAAACCTTAGTTCACCAATTTGGGCAGAATTGTGTCCCTAAGGCCCATGAATCACATCTTTGGCCTTCCAATGGTTCCTTGAGCTCAACTACATTTCTATGAACATATTTAAGTCTTTGATTCACATTGCACCTGATATTAGCCTCATATGAATACATATGCTCAAAATCACATTATATACTCAGATTGATCATTATACCTAATTCTAGGGTTCGGAATCTTCAACCAAGATCCCTCAAAACACTTCATTATTATATGTTCCCTAAATCATTTAGGCTTGAAATCTACGAATTTCAAGGACGTAATTACATATACCAAGTGAGAAAAAATAGGTCACCAACAATTTGCCCCTCTCAAGGCAAGGTTCAAGATAAGAGTGAGAGCCACAAGATTGAGCCAAGTCAAACCACCACTTTTTATCACGGACGGCCAAAAAGGTAGGACTCATCAAGGATGTTCTGACAAACCTTGTGGAAGGTGGAAAGTGGGTGTAACGACCTCGCTTTTTAGTATCTCCCAATTAAGGAAAGACCCAAAAAGTTGAGAGTCATTACCTAAAATTTCCAAGGATCCAAATTTAACCAAATAACAAATAATAGTAAACAATTTCCATTAATTTAAATATTGTTTATAATATGCTTGCCTAAAGAGTTAAATGCATTTCTTACACAAGAATTGTATACATGAGAAGAAGTATCTAACTAATCCCCCTTACTTAATGTGCATCCATCCACAACAATGCGGAAGCAGATCTCTTTCTCCCCTCATCATGGAAATACTCTTACTCATCCGTGATGGTCTTGTTGTATTTCATAACATGGGGCTTGCCACGATGACATAGAAATCCATGATCTTTGGAAGTAATTTGCCCCTAATCCCTTTCCTTCTGAGTATCCATGGAAGGATCCACCATGTCACCCCTTATTAGAGGTATATATGTTTATTTTGTTTAAATCATGATAATTGTTAGGGTTAACCAAATATAGAGGAACTATATCTCAAATTGATCAGGAGAAAAAGTAGAATACAAATAAAATGGTATCATGACCTAAATCTAATCCTAATTCCAAAATTAGGGTTAATGGATGATTAAATAATGATTAATATGTTGAAATATTAGATCGAATAATTAGCATGTTGAGTACATTAAAAACATTTACTTTGTCATATATACTAAAATAGTTAACTATAATGATTTCTAAGATAATGATGATAAGGATAATGAATAATTAGTTTTTCTAGACCAATAATCATCAAGATGTGTAATTAGGATTTTGAACACCAATTATGTGACTTCGAAGACCTTAATGTACATAAGCTGATATAAGTGTTCATGATGCAATAACATGGTAGATTTGATAATAATGATTACACTTAATATTGAATATGATTATTGAGTCATTAGATCAATGAGTATGGGAATTGGGATACTAACAAAATCTAAACCCTAGACTAAATAATTATTAATATTTAACTATGATTGGTGACACTTTAGAGTATACATATATGCTAATAATGTTAGTTGATTATGTTGAATGCTTGGATATTTGGATATATGCTTGAAGTACATGGATTCTGCATGGAAACAAAGGCACGTGGTTACAATTATGACTACCCACAATATAGTTTTCTAGTGTTTGTTGAGGTTTTCTCGAGGATTGAATAATTAAATTGTTGGTTATTTATTTACATTTTGTTCAATTATAATGACACTACAAGTATTACATAAAGGAAGATTGTGAAAAGAAAATACCAGATCTTATTTTCAAGTAACTGATTGAATATATGTTGTTATGCACTTGCACACTTTTACATGCACCCCACATACACAATATATTTCGATATACTGATATGTGCTTTTGTTTCACACCATTTTAGGTACATGCTAAATATGAATATATCAAGACATGATAAACCAGATGAAATTACATGAAGGCATTTTTTTCTAAGTAAGAATGATTGGATAGATAATTCTTCTCATATGTGCAATTCTTGTGTATGAAATTCATGTAACTCTTTAGAGGAGCATCTTGTAAACAATAATTGAATTAAAAGGAAATTATTGACTATTATTGGTAATTTGGTTAAATTTGGATTCTTAGGAATTTTAGGTAATGACTCTCAACTTTTTGGGTCTTTTCTTAATTGGGGGGTGCTGAAAAGTGAGGTTGTTACATTTGGTATCAGAGCCCCAAAATTTTCAAATAATATTTAATATTTGATAATTTCAATTAATTTGTACAAGTAAAAGGAGAATTATTATGGCATGCCCTCACGGTGGTGGTGTCTAGAATGGATCATGGTTTTGGGGGTTGGCAATATTTCCCTACACACCATTAAATTGGTATATGAAGAGTCCATTATCCAACATGATACTGACCTGGCCAGAACCTAGGGTTTGCCTAAAGTTATATTTCCTCTAAGTTTTCTCATCTCAAATTTCATCCACTTCTTGTCCTCTTTCTTAATAAATCATAAAATATACTTCCCTCCTCATCTCAATTTAGGGTTTGTGAGAAGAAGTAATATTAAGTCATCCTCCGCCAATCATTGTCCGTGTAATATGGAAATATGGAAAAGTGAAGGAAAGATGTTTTATGGGTTTTTCCTTGTGACAGTAAACCCTAGATGGATCCAGGGTTGGTTTAGAAAAACCCTTAGTGGGCCAAGGGCATCTTAAAACCTAAGGTGTAGGGGCAGTACCTAACCCAAACCAAAACCCTAATTCTGGGAAATGGGAGAATTGTGGGTGATAGAGTAACCCTACCCATTTGAACCCTGACTAGGGTGAAAAGGATATGGAAGATAAAAAATGAGTTTAGGTGACCCAATCTCCCATACATGCATGTATGTCGGATAAGGCCTTAATGTAAAGAGTTTAAGGAACCCATTGTTACATATAAATGGAAAATTTGACTTTTTAGGGTTGGTGTCTCAACCTAGGATGGGTCAACCCATGAGTGGGAAAAGGACCTACGAGAGAGGCAAAACCCTAAACATGTGGGGTCAGGTTGTGGCTAGAGAGCCTAACCTCCTCCTATGAGTTAAGAGGACACCCTAGGTTAGGACTTTCCCTAGAAGGGTGAGATCATAAATTAGTTTAAGAATTGAGGTAACGTTGAATATCACCTGAAATGTGAAGAACTGAGAATACACAATATGAAAGCACATACATTAATTGAACCTAAGTATGCCATCTCTGGGGGACACAAGGAAAGTCACTACAAAGTGGCTGTAAGTATTTGACCAAACTGGGATAGGAATTTCACTAATCATACAAGTTGGGATTTGAAGGCCGATACCTAAAGGAAAATTAGTGTAATGATTGGTGATCAAGCTGAGATAGGAAGATCACTAAAGTGCCAAGCTGGGATAGGAAGTCCAATGTAAGAGAAAGTTCTTACCATGACTGGTGATCAAGCCAGGATAGAAAGATCATCGATAGGACAAGCCAAGAAAGGAAGGCCAATATAAGAGGAAGTCATTGTAATGATCAAAGACCAAGCTAGGATAGGAAGGTCACTTATAGGGAAAGTTGGGAAAGGAAGGCCAACATGGAAGGAAGTCATTACAATGACTAGTGATCAAGCCAGGAAGGGAAGGCCACTAATGGGTCAAGACGGGAAAGGAAGACCTCTAAGAAATACCAAGATCAGGAAGGAAAGGTCACCATGAGCCCAAGGTAGGGGCATAAAGTGAAAAATGTGTACCCCAAGAGATGAAAGAAATTCAGGTTACAGAACTACATAAGAAAATATTGTACTGATTTGTGATATCTTGATAAACCCTAGGCAAAGTAGAGTCCTAAGTCAATCCAAAGGTCAAGTAGGCGGGATTGCAAGTACATAAAACTGATGAGATTAGGAGGTGATTCTTCCCTAAATGCATAAGACCATAGGGCCATGAGGTAGTCGGCCATGTTGCCTGAGGCCCATGGATCATGAGATTCACCACCTTCATGAGTTCATGAGTCCCAAGGGGGTAATTATGAGAGGCACTCCCTAGGTGCATGAAGCCAACAAGGCCAGGAATAGATCACTCCAAAGGTACATGTACCCCTAGAGAACTTGAGGAAATGACTAAGGGCAATGAGACATGAAGTGTAAATGTCAAAGATACAAGAAGTCATGCAATAATGAAATCTTAAAGGAAGTGTGCACAAACTTAAGAGTGAAAAAGACACTATACTTCATGAAATATAAGAATATTGTGGAATTAAAAAGCAAGTACGATTTAGAGTCATGTTGAGAATGATTCAACCTAAAGTTTGAAATTTTAAGACAATGTGTGGATATGCCATCTCTACTCATGGAATGGTGTGAATTTTGTTTTTGGTTGCAACCAAATGCTTATTTCATCTTATTATGAGTGAGAGAGATTGGGTAGACATTTGTTATGCTTAAAGTTGACCTAGGAGAATGAATACCCTAAGTTGAGGTTAATCACATGATCTAGGGTTTGAGATGTTACCTCACCCTTATGTAGAAAGAAATGAATAATTGTTCAGAAACATGGGTGATAAGATAGTCACCAAGTATAACTAAAATCACAAATGAAAATGTAATCACCAAGAGATGATGTCATGTAAATACTAAGGATGTAGGTATACCTTGAATTTGATAAAATTACCAATCTTAGTAATAACATGAGGAATTTGATTATCACTAAAAGTTGTTAAAGATAATCCAAGAAAGGTTGCTAACATTAAGGTTGAAAGTTAAATGAGTTATCATTCATCTTAACCTTACCATGTTTGAATTTTGGGAACAAAATTCCTTTTAAGGAGGGGTGAGCGTCATATCCTCAAATTTTGGTAAATTTGAAATATATAAATACAAGGCTTGAATTAAATTCCTAGATTATATTTGAAAGAATAATAATGTCAACCACTTTGTGGAATGGGTGCAACTGATGGCCCAATTGGGGCCTATGAGACTATTTGCTTTTCAAATAGTTCCTTGGGGCACAAGATTTAGAAATAAGAGATTTTGTGCATAAATAAAGGACAATGACCTTATAGTTTGTTAGAAAATGGAATTGTGGAATAATAGACAAGTTTCTAAAATATTCCAAGATAGTTTGTAAATTGGATAATTAAGGGAAGTAATTAGCTAACCATGTCTTACAACAAAAGTTTGAGGAATCAAATAAGGATAATTCAGTCTGGTTTTTGGAAGACATAAAGATAACGAGAAAACTAAGATAATTCTATAATTTTATAGAAAAGGGACTTTCCATGTGATAATGATAATTATTTTAAGTAAATATATAAAGGGCATGTTTTTCCTGTGGAAGTTATCCCAATAAATCCAAAAAAATAGAGATAAGTTTAGAAAGATATTAGTGAGTTTTCTTCCAAGTTTCATAGTGAAAGGACACTCCATGATAGCCTATCAAAAATCGAGAAGGAAGATAGACTTGCATGTAATAATTAAATATTGTTTCCCTTATTTGAAGAAAGAGAAAATGATTTCTAGAAACATCCCATTATTACTTAACTTGACTCAATACGTGATTCTAGGATAATAAAGAAAGTAACCAATTTTGGGACCAATTGGAGTAAATATGAGAAAGGGGTATGAATTATTTGAGTTTCCATACTCAATGTTTACAAATAGTTCCTTGGGATACGAAATAGGGAAGTGGGTATTTTGTGCCCATGATAAATGCCCAAGATAATTTTTATGTGATAGATAATACTAATATAGAATTATGGACAAAAAATACAGAGGATGATAAGATATCTTGTGGCATAGGTGACTTATTTAGTAATCATCTTATTTTTCCTTGGAAATCAACTTTTAGGTATATAGGGAAATACATAAGGAAATAATGAAGGACTTTTCCTTTTCCCAATGGAAGGTAATAGAATAAATATATTTTTTCCAAAAAATTTCCTTTGTGACTTTTGGGTCAATAAAGTAAAAGATATGAGATTGTTATTATAAGGACATGAGGGAGGAATCATAGTTAATACTTTTCTAGCATGATACCTTGCCAATTGTATAAGGAAACTTTTGTGGAACTAAACTCATTGATCTCCAACCCTTGTTCTATATAATAAGTGGTACAAAGAGAAGATGGACTACCCCAATAACTTTCTTCCTCGATGTGTATCCTTCCACAATAACGCGGTAGAAAATCTCTTTCTCTCCTCATCATGGAAATGCTCTTCCTCATCTGTGACAGTTTTTTGTATCTCATAACATGGGGCTTGCCACAATAACTATAATGGCCCTGCCTCCCGGTAACCCCCAATTAAGGGAGAATAGAAGGTTAGAGACGTTATCCTAATATTTCTGGATCATTGGTTCAACATTTAATCAATAATAATTATCAAATTCTACTAAAACTAAACTAGAAAGCTGGAATAAAATAAATCCCTTGCATACCTTGTAAAAATTGTAGATTTCTAGACTTCTATCCACAGATGGAGTCTATCTATCTAATCCTCCTTGTACTAATTATTTGTACCTTCATAATATTTCAATTTAATGTTTGTCCTTTTCAACGATTGCACCTAAAATGCCGAAAATCAAAATGTTGGTCAATATATTTCTATACTGGAATGTGGGTGACAATAAAAAATTTCACAAATAGTTTCTAACAACCTAATTATCACAAATAAGTTATTAACAATCCAAATTATGTTTTCAATGTGACATTCTCAACCACTTTTTCCCTAAACCCTGGATTACCCTCTCTTAGAGTTTTGTCCTTGTAAGGGACATAAGGCCACCTTCTCCATCCTGAGCTTGGTGTCTGGGGTCACCTGTCATGGTGCCCAATGGTCTTCCCTCCGGGGCTTGGTCATGCATCATACATCGGGGTGGCATGTAGGTTCGAGAATACACATATATACTTAATTGTGATAATCATAGTGACTTTATAGGATTGTATAAATAAACACTCAACAGTTTAGGTTGCATCCAATCGGTCAAACGTTTGATAAAACTTCGTGAAACTAGATCGATTATTCATAAATAACCACATACATGTTCAGCCGAACCAAGATAGGAATATTCCAATCAAATATGAAATCCAGGCAAGCAAGCAATTCACACAGCCAGGATCCTAAAATAACCATACAATTTCCTTTACTACTCATGTTATCAAGATCTATTCAATCTAACTTGCTTCCTAGGGTTTCTACTTTCTTTTGGGGTTTCACTTGCTATTAGGGTTTCGTTATCACTTTTGTCACTACAAACCCTAAATAAGTAAAACTACTCATAAACCCTAATTATCTTGTCCTATCTCTCCTAACAGGATTAGGATCAACAATTATTAGAATATTTCCAAATATTTCAAATTAAACATCTCAATCTCATCCTTTACCCTAAATTAGGGTTTCTAAATGCATTAATCATGCATTCTTGGTTTAAAACCCTAAAACATGCAATTTCTCATCTAAATCAGATTTGAATCTTTCATTATCATTCAACAGGTTATTAGTACTCAAATTAACCCATTAAACATCATAGATTCAATCTTTAATCACAATTAGGGTTTCTAACCTAAGTTTAATGCACTTTTCATCAACTTAATATACTTTTGCAATTGCGAAATAAATCAGGTTTTAAAACTATTTTTATCAGGTTCCTCACATTTTTCTGATCAATTTTCATATATTAAGTTTATCCATCAGAGTATCCTAGAAATTTCTACGATTTTTGTAAAGAAAAACATTTTCTTAGATTATCTTTTATTTTCAGAAAATCGTCGGCCGCTCGATCCGTGATCCCTTGGACCACGTGGGATCCAATGGTCCTCAGATACACACCTCACCCGTGATCAAAACAAATAAAGGATAGGTTTTCCCTTACCTGAACTGAAGACGCGGGAGGGTGTTTTGGTAATTTGCTCGATGGTCTTCTTCAACCTCGCGCGAGCAGCCTGCCGCGAGTCGTGGTCAACTCGGAGGTTGACTTCGTGCTTTCGTCCACCTACGATCAATCTAATCGATCCCTGAGCACCGCATGCTCCCCACGAACCTGCCCACCTCTTGAATTGTTGGCTAACTTCAAGTCTTCACCGCCCACAAACCGCCGACACTCCGGCAAGGGTTGCAACTAGTCGAGGGGGAAGAATAGGGCAGTTGGTCTGATTGAGAGCACGAGCAACGCTCGTCGCAATGCTCCAAGCTTGAGGGTAGGGTTCACGCAATTTCTCGTGATGCCCAGACCCCTCCCTTTATATAGGACTTCTTACAGGGGTCCAAGGAAGTGGGGACTTCTCCAATCATCCATGAAACCACCCATAAATTGGGTCGAGAAGCTTCGGAACAGACTCCCGAAGGTGATGGACTCGTCCACCCCACTGCTTATTGTATAAAACGTGAGCAAATTCTGATTCTTTCCCCTCTCCCTTTCCTTCTGTGACTCGGGGTAGATGATGCACAGTCATCGTTAGATCCGTGGTCCTATGGACCACGTGGGGATCCGATGGCTGTCATCGCCCCCCAAGTTTCCCTTTTTCTTTTAAAGCGAGAAAATTATGTATTATTTATTTCAATTCATTGGAAACTTGTAAAATCCATAACTCACTCCTCGTTTATCCTTTTTCATTCAAATTTTAAAGGAAAGTCTGGCTTGGGATTATCTAGTATTGTACCAAATTTGAAACCAAAATTCCAAAGTAAAAGGGTATTTCCTTCATAAGCAAGTTACTCATTAAATAAAGACAATTTAATTGGTATTTTCACTTTCTTATGCCATTGTCTTGGTATCTTGGACTCCTTGGACCTCAAGGAACCCTAAAGGCATGAAATCCCTTCTTGGAGGATATTCCGTAGCCTTTTTATTTATCTTTTCTCCTTTTCTTATTTATTCATTTATTGTTTGAATCTCTTTATCTTTTTCTTATTATTGGGCCCAATAGCCAATAAAGCCCACGAAGCAACCAAACAAGGCTATTGTAAATGAAACCCATTCAATTCAAACAAATCAAGAAATTATTGATTTCATTTATCATTAAAAGGAGAAATACAATTTCATTACATATCTAGGAAAAATGTGATTATAACATCCTCCCCTCCTTATAGGAATTTTGCTCCCAAAATTCAGCAATCAAACAAACAAGTCAGGATATGCTTTTTCCATGTCCGTCTTCAGCTCCCATGTGGCCTCATCCTCTCCATGGTGCTTCCAAAGAAACTTTACCATCTCTATATTCTTACATCTGAGTTCTTTCACCCCTGGTATCTAGAATCTGCAAAGGTGACTCAGGATATGTCAACTTCCCTTGAAGCTCAATAGGCTCAATGCTCAGTACATGGCTTGGATCTTGCACATATCGCTTGAGATTAGAAATGTGGAAAATGTCATGCATCATACTATATTGAGGGGGTAATGCCAAACGGTATGCAGCTTCACCAATCCATTCTAACACCTCAAATGGACCCACATACCAGGGACTCAACTTTCCTTTGTTCTTGGCTATAGCTCGGAGCGGTGGGATTTTCAAGAATACATGCTCTCCCATAGTGAACTTCATGTCAGTCCGCTTTGCATCAGCATGACTTCTGTCGATCATGGGCTCTCTTCAGCCTCTACTTGATTAAAGTGACTTTATTTGCATACACTTGGAGCTCATCTGACCTCAACAAGGTCCTCTCACCGACATCATCCCAGTGAAGCAGTGACCGACACGGTCTTCCATAAAGAGCTTCATATGGAGGCATCCCGATACTATCTTGGTAGCTGTTGTTGTAGGCGAACTCAGCTAAAGGTAACTACTACTCCCATGATCCACCCCAATTGAGCACATAAGCTCTCAACAGATCCTCTAACGTCCAGATCGTCCTCTCTGACTGACCATCTGTTTGGGGGTGATAAGCGGTACTGAACTTCAACCTTGTACCAAGTTCCTCTTATACTTGCTTCCATAACTTGGAAGTGAACTTTGGGTCTCTATTAGAGATGATGGAACCAGGTATGCCATGCAAACATACTATCTTCCTAATATACAACTCAACTAGGTCTGACACTTTGGCAGTGGTCTTCAGGGCAAGGAAGTATGCTGACTTGGTAAGGCGATCTACCACAACCCATATTGCATCATGACCTCTCTTAGTATGGGGTAGACCCACCACAAAATCCATGGTGATCTGCTCCCATTTCCACTCTAGAATCTCTATCGACTATAAAAGTCCATCGGGTCATTGGTGTTCAGCCTTCACCATCTGGCACGTAAGATAGTTGGCCACATATGCTGCAATGTCTCTTCATTCATGGCCATCAAAAATACCTCTACAGATCCTTAAACATCTTTGTAGTGCCCGGGTGTACCGTATACTTAGAACCATGAGCCTCTTGCAAGATATGTTCCTTCAACAGTGAATCTTCAGGAACCCAAATACGGTTCTCGAATCTGATTCCTCTGTCTACTCCCTTCGAGAAATGGGTATGTGGCTTCTCTAACAAGCTCTTCATCCTGTCGAGTTCTCTACTAACCAACTATGCTGCCACGATCTCACCCAACAACTCTGACTAGATCTGGATATTGGCCAATCAAACTCGGCCCTCTAACAGTTGCAGAGTCCACTCCACCAACTCCTCTAAGCTCTTCCATTGACTGGACAAAACAACTGCACACCTGAGCTGTTTCTGACTCAACGCATCAGCTACGACATTCACCTTCCCATGATGATAGGCGATGGTGAAGTCATAATCCTTCACGTACTCCATCCATCTTCGCTATCGTAGATACATGTCTCTCTGTGTCAGGAGGTACTTCAGACTCTTATGGTCGGTGAGGATCTCGAAGGTAGCACTGTACAAGTAATTCCACCATATCTTCAACACATGTATGATAGCAGCCAACTCTAAGTCATGCGTCGGGTAATTCACCTCGTTGGGCTTGAGATGTTGGGAGGCATATGCAACCACATGTTGATTCTGTTCCAACACACAACCAAGTCCCATCTTTGAAGTGTCGGTGAATATCACAAAACCCTCATTGTCGGAAGGTAGGGTCAACACTGGGGGGGTGGTAAGGTTCTCTTTCAACTCCTAAAAATGAGCCTCACACATATCAGACCACATGAACTTTACATCCTTCTGAGTCAACATGGTAAGCAGCAAAGTGACCTTCGATAAATCCTTGATGAAGCGCTGATAGTATCCGACCAACCCCAAGAAGCTGCAAATCTCGGAGGGGTTTTTCAGTGCAGGATAGTCTCGAACTGATGACACTTTAGCTGTATCCACGGTGATTGTTCCTCCTAAGATGATGTGTCTAAGAAACATGACTCGGTCTATCCAAAACTCACATTTCAAGAACTTTCCATAGAACTTCTGCTTTCTCAGGATATCAAGGACTCTACCTAGATGGTCACGATGTTGAGCTAGGTCATCTATGAACATGATCACAAAGGAGTCAAGGAAGGGTTAGAACACACTATTCATAAGGTTCATAAAGAAACTGGGTGCATTGGACAACCCAAACGGTATGATCACAAACTCATAATGGCCATATTGGGTTCAGAAAGCCATTTTAGGTATATCCTCATTCCTTACTCTCACCTGATGGTATCCTGACCTCAAATCAATCTTGGAAAAGACTCGGGCTGATTTGAGTTGGTCAAAAAGGTCATCTATCATAGGTAAGGGGTACTTGTTCTAAATGATCGCCTGCTTGATCATCTGATAATCAATACAGATCTGGAGTGATCCATCCTTCTTCTTCACAAAAAGGATTGGTGCTCCCCATGGTGATTTACTAGGTCGGATAAAACCTTTATCTAGCAAGTCCTATAACTGAGTTTTCAACTCAAGCAACTCAGTTGGGGCCATTCTATAGGGTGCCTTAGATATAGGGCTAGTCCCGAGAGACAACTCAATGGAGAAATCTACCTCCCTCTCAGGGGGAATCCCTGGTAGATCATCTGGAAACACATCTACATACTCTCGAACAACCTCTATCTCCTCTAAGGGTCATACCTTGGCCTCAGGCTCAGTGACTATGGCTAGGTATGCTCGACATCCTTTGGATATCATCTGCTCAACCTTCAAAGCCGACACATAAAGGTTGGTAGTCGCATCTCTCCTTACTCAAATGGTAAAGTGTGGATGACCAAGTTTCCTAATAAGGATCTTCTTCTCTCTACAATCAATCTGTTCTCTATAGGTGTAAAGCCAATCCATACCAATGATTACATTAAAATCATTCATATCGAGGAGGATAAAGTTAGTGGGAAGCTCAAGACTCATGTATTTAACTGGCAAGATAGGGGTTTTTGAAAGAGATGTATATATTCAACCACTCAGAGTTGTGACATCCAAAACATAGCCTAAATCCTTGATGTCCAAACAAAGCATAGTTGCCATATTTCTCGAAATAAAAGTATTAGTAGAACCAGAATAAAAAAGAGCTTTTACATTTTGTCCCATGACTTCAAGCATGCCTACATAGTTTCATACTATATCAGACTGATGTTACATGATCAAACTAAACTAAAAGGAAACCTCTATGGGTTATTACCCTCGATCAACCTATTAGCATTCGCCTGGGCTTCTTAATTGTTGATGGCGAACACTCTGGCTTGCCTTCTCTCTTCAACAGCTGGACCTCCAGTTGGTACTCCTCCTTCTACTGGGGGTGATACTGCCACTGGTTGTGCTGCCACTGGACCTCTTGGATCGGGAAGAGGACATTTGGTGATGAAGTGTCCCTCCTGCTGGAAACAGTAGCACACCCTCTTCTCAAAGCGGCACTTCCCAAGATGTGTCCGTCCACAGGTACGACACTTCTGAAAGCGATTCTTACCACGTGGCTTTCCTTTATGTCCATGCTTGCCCTTTTTGTGATTACACCCTTATCCTTTCTTGTGGTCATTCTTCAGTCCTTGAGTACCTTCAATAAAATCCATATATCCTTTGGGTGGGTTCTGAGTAGGCATCACTGTTCTCTCCATGTCTAAGGCGGTGTTGTAGGCTTAAGTGAAGGTTGTAGGTTTACTCGCCATCACATGAGGCTTGATTGTGGGATGAAGACACTCCAAAAAATGGTCCACTCTTCTTTCCTCATCCATCATGTGCCCAAAACTCTCCAGGATACGAAACTTGCAGCCAAAGCCCGCAACGGATAAGTTATCTTGGGTCATGTTGGTGAACTCTCTTTCCTTCTCCTTATTAGATGAGGTGGGGATGAATCTAGCAGTGAAGATAGTCCTAAAGTCAGTCCATGCCATCGATTCATCACTTAGATCTCGTCTCATGATGTGGTTTTCCCACCATATCTTGGCTGCTCCTTCCAAGAGGTGAGTAGCAAAAAGAACCTTCTTGTTTGGTTGTACCTCAAGCATGCAGAAACCATTCTTGACTGCCAGTAGCCAAGCATCCTCTTTGTCGACCGCTTCAGTCTTATCCTCTCCCCAGAATCTCTCGATGTTCAGCTTGACAAAGTCTAGAATGGCGACTCCGAGTCGAGGGCGTACGGAAAGTGACTCACCATTTTCATCTCTGGCTATATCCCTGAGGGCCAGAGCACTGATGGCCTCAATTAGCCTCTTCTACTATTCAATCCATAGGGAATCAGGGTTGTGAACCACCATTGCCGGTCCTAGATCAATGGCCTGGTTCTCCTCAAACTTGACTTCATCCTCGGACATGTGTTCCTCTTCCTGGTCCATCTCGGGGTTGTCGAAGGGTACTCGCTTAGGATCGGGGCCTTCATCTGAGGCTTCCTTGGGTCTCTTTCTTTTCTTTGAGGACTCACCACCATGGTTCCTCTTCCTCTTCTCAAAAGATACATTTCCCTTGTGGGGAGGCCAAACACCCCTAGATGGGTTCTCGGTGGCCTCAGGGATAGTTACGGTCTTCACTCAAGCTATCTACATAAGCATACAATCACACTTTAGTTTACGTTTAAAATAATTATACTTATGCCGATGACATCTTGTTTACGTATCTTTTATTAATTTGATGGAGGATTCCTTAATCCTTATCATACTTATCAGACCTCAAGAGGGTGGGGAAGAGAGAGAAAACCCCTAAATCTTAGAATCCTTAATTGAATTAGAGTTGAGAAGGGACAAAATAGATGAGAGAGTCCTAACGGTATCTTATTTCGAGTCAGAACCTTAGATATTGGCCAGGCAGCCACACTGCATCTGGGAGTCCTCATGACCGACTAGCGGGGTGGTGGAAAATATTGCCAATCCTCAAACTGTGATCCTTTTCTAGAAACCTCCGTCTTTTGGAAAATCCTCTAATAACTCCCTCGGTTCTACATAGTTTGTAAAATTTAATAATTACTAAGGATTAAATGAGGAACCACATCTCTAATACCAAATGTAACGGCCCTGCCTCCCGATAACCCCCAATTAAGGGAGACCAGAAGGTTAGAGACGTTATCCCAATATTTCCAGATCAGTGGTTCAACATTTAATCAATAATAATTATCAAATTCTACTAAAACTAAACTGGAAAGCTGGAATAAAATAAATCTATTGCATACCTTGTAAATTTTTTAGATTTCTAGACTTCTATCCACAGATGGAGTCTATCTATCTAATCCTCCTTGTACTGATTATTTGTACCTTCACAATGTTTCAATTTACTATTTGTCCTTTTCAATGATTGTACCTAAAACGCCTACAATCAAAACATTGGTTAATATATTTCTATACCGGTATGTGGGGGACTATCAAAATTTTCACAAATAGTTTCTAACAACCTAATTATCACAAATAAGTTATTAACAATCCAAATTATGTTTTCAATGTGACATTCTCAACCGCTTTTGCCCTAAACCATGGATTACCCTCTCTTAGAATTTTGTCCTTGCAAGGGACATAAGGCCACCTTCTCCATCCTGAGCTTAGTGTCTGGGGTCACCTGTCATGGTGACCAATGGTCTTCCCTCCGGGGCTTGACCGATTAGACCTTCCCTCCGGGGCTTGGTCATGCATCATACATCAGGGTGGCATGTAGGTTCGAGAACACACAAATATACTTAATTGTGATAATCATAGTGACTTTATAGGATTGTATAAATAAACACTCAACAGTTCAGGTTGCATCCAATCAGTCAAACGTTTGAGAAAACTTCATGAAACTAGATTGATTATTCATAAATAACCACATACCTGTTCATCCGAACCTAGATAGGAATATTCCAAGCAAATATGAAATCTCAATCTCATCCTTTACCCTAAATTAGGGTTTCTATATGCATTAATCATGGATTCTTGGTTTAAAACCCTAAAACATGAAATTTATTATCTAAATCAGATTCGAATCTTTCATTATCATTCAACAGGTTATTAGTACTCAAATTAACCCATTAAACATCATAGATTGAATCTTTAATCACAATTAGGGTTTCTAACTTTTTGGTTTAAAACCCTAAGATTAATGCACTTTTCATCAACTTAATATACTTTTGCAATTAAGAACTAAATCAGGTTCTAAAACTATTTTTATCAGGTTCCTCATATTTTTCTGATCAATTTTTGTATATTAAGTTTATCCATCTGAGCATCCTAGCAATTTTTACGATTTTTGTAAAGAAAAACATTTTCTTAGATTATCTTTTATTTTTAGAAAATCATCGGTCGCTTGATCCGTGGTCCCCTGGACCACGCGGGATCCAATGGTCCTGAGATACGCGCCTCACCCATGATCAAAACAAACAAAGGGCAGATTTGCCCTTACCTAAACTTAAGACACGAGAGGGTGTTTTGGTAATTTGCTCGGTGGTCTTCTTCAATCTCGTGCGAGTAGCCTGCCGCAAGCTGTGGTCAACTCAAAGGTTGACTTCGAGCTTTCGTCCACCTGTGATCAATCTGATCGGTCCCTGAGCACCACCTACTCCCCGCAAACTTGCCCACCTCTTGAATTGTTAGCTAACTTCACGTCTTCACCACCCACGAACTGCCGGCGCTCTGGCGAGGGTTGCAGGTAGTCAAGGGGGAAGAACATGGTGGTTGGTCCAATTGAGAGCATGAACACACTCGTCGCTATGCTCCGAACTCGAGGGCAGGGTTCACACAATTGCTCGTGATGCCCAAACCCCTCCTTTTATATAGGAGTTCTTATAGGTGTTCGAGGAATTGGGGATTTCTCCAATCCTCCATGAAACCACCCATAAATTAGGTCGAGAAGCTTCGAAACAGACTCCCGAAGGTGATGGACTCATCCACACCTCTGCTTATTGTATACAACACGAGCAAATTCTGATTCTTTCCCCTCTCCCTTTCCTTCTGTGACTCGGGGTAGACGAGGCACAATCATCGTTAGATCCATGGTCCTCTGGACCACGCGGGGATCCGATGGCTGTCATCGCCCCTCGAGTTTCCCTTTTTCTTTTAAAGCGAGAAAATTAGGTATTATTTATTTCAATTCATTGGAAACTTGTGAAATCTATAACTCACTTCTCGTTTATCCTTTTTCATTCAAATTTTAAAGGAAACACTGGCTTGGCATTATCTACTCATGTACCAAATTTAAAACCCAAATTCTAAAGGAAAAGGGTATTTCCTTCATAAGAAAGTTACTCATTAAATAAAGCCAATTTAATTGGTATTTTCTCTTTCTTATGCCATTATCTTGGTATCTTGGACTCCTTGGATCTCAAGGAACCCTAAAGACACGAAATCCCTTCTTGGAGGATATTCCCTAGCCTTTTTCTTTATCTTTTTTCCTTTTCTTATTTATTCATTTATTGTTTGAATCTCTTTATCTTTTTCTTGTTATTGGGCCCAATAGCCAATAAAGCCCATGAAGTAACCAAACAAGGCTATTGTAAACAAAATCCATTCAATTCAAACAAATAAAGAAATTATTGATTTCATTTATCATTAAAAGGAGAAATACAATTTCATTACATAACTAGGAAAAAATGGGGTTATAAGAATAACATAGAAATCCATGATCTTTTGAAGTACTTTTCCCCTTGTCATTTTCCTTCTGGGTCTCCATGGAAGGAGCTGTCACGTCATCCCTTGTTCAAGGTGTATACATTTATATTGTTTAAATCATGGGAATTACTAGGATTAACCAAATATAGCAGAATTATATATCAAATTGATCAGGAGAACAATTAAAATACAAATAAAATAGTATCATGACTTGGATCTAATCCTAATTTCCAAAGTAGGGCTAATGCATGATTAAATAATGATTAATAAATAAAATCTTAGATCGGATAACTAACATGTTGAGTATATAAAAAACATTTACTTTACCATATAACTAATATAGTTGACTATAATGAGATCTAAGATGATGATGATAAGGATAATATATAATTAAGATTTCTAGACCAATAATTATCAATATGTGTAATTAGGATTTTGAACACTAATGATGTAACTTGTTACAATCTTAATGTGCATAATCTGGTATAAGTTTCCATGATGCAACAACATGGTAGATTTTATAATCATGATTACACTTAATATGAATTATAGTTTTTGAGTCATTAGATCAACAAACATGGGAATTAGGATACTAAGGAAACCTAAACCCTAGATTGAATCACGACTAATACTTTGACTATGATTGGTGACACTTTAGAGTATACATATATGCAAATAATATTTGTTGATTATGTTGAATGCTCATATATTTGGATATATGCTTGAACTACATGGTTTTTGTATGGAAATAAAGGTACGTGGTTATGATTATGACTTCCCGCAATATAGTTTGTCGGTGTTTGCCAAGGTTTTCTCGAGGATTGACCAATTAAGTTTTGATTATTTATTTACATCCTGTTCAATTATAATGCCACTGTGAGTATCACATAAAGGAAAACTATGCAAAGAAAATACTAGATCTTATTTATAAGTAATTGATTGAATATAAGTTGCTATATACTTGCACATTTTGTATGCACCCCACATACACGATATATTTTGATATGGTAGTTCATGCGTTTGTTTCATGCCATTTTAGGTACATACTAAATATGAAGATACCAAGACATGATAAACCAGATGAAATTACATGAAGGTATTTAAGCTAAGTAAGGAAAAGTACATATATACTTCTTCTCATATGCACAGTTCTTGTGTGATAAATTCATGTAATTTCATCTGAGCTATGAGAATTGTCTTCTGTTTCTTTTAGCACAAGAAAACAACTATGTATTTAGTTATTAATTAATTAATTAATTAATTCTTTCCTAAATGAACTTTTAATCTAAATTGGAGAGTGATTGTCTCATTCTTTCTGCTACGTGTACATGAGAAATCGTGTGATTGTGCCTTATTGGAATATGTTGTTAGGTGTTGAGAGGATTCTAAATAAGCCTCTGGTCATTATGCTTACTTACATATGAATAAGAGCAGACGCCATTCGAGTGTGAGAAAAATACTAATCCACAACTTGTCTCATCCTCTGTTGTCGCTCCAAAAGTTCCTCACGAAGGTTCTTCTCCTGTGTGAAGCTCGTCTGTGGCGGTACCTACAATCGATGAGTTGCATTGGTAGTGTTGTTGTCAAAGTACAAGCTCGACAACCTTCTGCTACAGGTTCGTGACTGGATCCACTAGAAGAACGATATTCATCCAAGATGATTGTTAGTTGTTGATTTCTATAAGTATTACGTCATATAGATCTACAAACGATCTAGTTTGAAGTTTTTAACTCTGTTTTACATTTTTGTTCTCATGCATTGTTTGTGCTACACATTTCCTATCTGGATCTGACCCGAAATTGTAAACTTCGTTGCAACTATTGCTGCTGCATGTAACAAACTAAAAAATTAAATCCAACACCCACTCCCACACACACTTGCAGACACATATATATTAATGTTGTAACATCTACACATTTTCTCTTATATAGTGATCCCCATATATCTATGGGATGATTTTAATTATACATGTAATGTAATAGGTGTATATAAAACATGTATGATTAGATTACGTTGTAGAGTGTTTGAGTGTCTGCTAGCGTGAATCACCAGAGGAGAATAACAACTATGTTAAATGTAAGATGGATATGTATAAGTCACGAATACACACATTTTTCAACCGTGCACATAAACTAATTACTGACCCAAGGGCTTCAGAGGATACACAGAAAATGAAATTCAGTAGTATCGTGGGCATGGCATGACAAAATGAAATTTCTTTGCCAAACAAGAGTTTCTGAGAAAATATGCCAACGCATAAGCAGATGTAAAAATATACTACTTCTTTTGTAATCAGTTTACACGTGTCTTTGCTTATCCATTGGTAAGATTGAGATTCTATTCCCATAATAAATGTCACAATCTAATACAAGATGCAGCCTACTTCTTATTTAATTAGGAACAACAAATCCTATAATTCGACACCATATCTTTGGTGTCTGAGTTTCATGTGCATACCCCCAAGCAATGCATCTTGCCAACCAGCGAGACATTACTGGCGGTGTCTCTTGACTTTGGGGACGAGACGGAGTGGTGTCGTGGTGGTTGTACAGCTATTTCTATTTTTGTATTACAAAAAATGCTAATGGTCCAGTGCGAGACATGTGGTGGACTAGGATATTATTGCACTTTTGCTCATTATTGTGACTAAGATCATTGATCCTGATTACTGGCCAATCCTCGAACAGTCGAAACAGGTTCTCTGTATTATTGTATTTTGTGGCCGTGAGAGATGTACTTAGGGGAAGACGCGTCTCTTTGCTGCGTGTTTATTAGAGGAACCCACGTCATTCCCAGGTAGTACATAGACCTCAGATTCAGAGAACCAGACCATGTAATTTGGGGACTTATCTTTGCATATATATAAGATCAGGAATTTTTCCATTTATCTTCCTTCTTTTGTGCGTGAAGGAAAATGATAACTAAGATCATGAACCATTGGGCAAGTCTATTTACTAAGACGCCCATCTCCCTGTCCCTATGCTGGATCCACAAATGAATACGGTCTATGATGAGATCGGAATCGTGACGTAGACAACCTTGTACCCTGATGGAGTTATCGTGGACATTTCAATACTAGCAAGAAGCTCGAAGCACGTGAGTCTAGTTTAAAACAATTTAATTAAACTAAAGTGCAAATACTATATATGAATGTTAGATATAATTGATTAAAGTTTATTTTTAGACCGGTCCAATTCAGTTCACGACCGTACTGTACCGACATCTACACTAATTCTATACTTAACTCGACTTTGAGAATGGCAAGAACAAAAACCACACAGCCACATATAAAAAGAGTTGTTCTAGCACCAATCAGCCGGCAACAACTAAAATATTGTCAAAATACAAAGCACACAAAAAAAAGCTAAATAAGTTGTGCTAAGCAGGGACTCTACCACCATCCAAATACGATCCTAAATAACATTTTAAACAAATAAATATGGGATTATTATTTTTTAATAAAATTGTTATCCTAATTTATGTAGATCATCTAATCAAACAAGGCGTCATCTAGTAGTATTACATGTACCTCCGCTAACCGTCTGATCAAATGTTTTATTTTCTATGGATGCATTTCTCCTTATAAAACCTTTTCGAGGGTTTTCATATTTGTGATTACCTGCTATTCGTATTTTTTTTCATATATAATATGATGATTTTATAAAAAATATTATGCAATTTGCGTCAGAATGTGCCAGTCCTAAGTCTGATGACTCCTCAATCGACCTAATATGATCTTAAGACTCAGTTCAAACTGAGTCACTAAGAGCCCATCAACATGCTACGGCCCAGTCCAACGTCTTCTACATCTGTTCTCTATACACTCGTCAAGTAGCGACAAGTCCCGCTCCAACCGCTGAACCGGCCACCGGGAGCCATAGGCACCGCACCCTTCGACGTGGCCGGTCCCGATGCCATTGTCGTCAGTGCGGCTCTCCCTCCGCCTCATCCTAAGCCTGCGTCCCTACTTCCTCTTCTTCTGGTCTCTACTTCACTTCCGAATGGCTTGCCTGCGATCGTGCTTCACCAACTCCGCTGCCCATTCCGCCCCGGCTTATACATGGCTTCCCGGGTCCTGGGAACTCCACTGCCTCTTCCCGTCGTCCCCTCCTCGAGTTTCTCACGCCGGACTCGAGGACTCGTCGCGCGGACCTCCGTAGGGTCTTCAGAGCTCGCAGCCCCGCCCACCCCTTCCGGGAGGAGCTCTTATCCTGGTAAGGAGCTTTTTGTTTACAGCTCTCTTGTATTCAGGGGCGAAAAAACTGGGTCCTGAGGCACTCACTTCTTTCTTGCCGCTGATTCCAGGGAAGCCTGAAGCGGACGTGGTCGTCATCGGAAGTGGCATAGGAGGGCTGTGCTGCGGTGGGTTGCTAGCTAGGTATGGGCAGGACGTGCTGGTGCTGGAAAGCCATGACGTGCCCGGTGGCGCAGCACACTCCTTCGACATCAAGGGTTACAAATTCGACTCTGGGCCTTCTCTATTTTCTGGTTTCCAATCGAGGGGTGTCCAGGCTAATCCTCTGGCGCAGGTAGACTATCAGAATTGAGATTCAAGTGTTCATCCATTTTAAAATCATGCTACTTACTTAAAGTAACGATGAACAATTTGCATTGGAATAAGAATAGTAATGAAATTTGCATAGAAGCAACCGTAACTCAAATGACTAATCATCGGCTAGTTTGTTTCCTTCTGAATCATCTAAGCCAGTTATATTTTTCAATACTTAAAACACAATACAACTTTGTGATGTAATGAAACATTATTCTAACTTTTAAGTCTTAGATGCATTAGAATGGGTGCAGTCTGACGATGAAGTTTAAATGTGCTGTGTAATTTTTTACATCACAAATTCAGACTTTGCAGCCCAACAACACCCAACCGAATTATCCCTACTCTTTAGCCCAATTAAGCCAGTTATAATTTCGATGCTTAAAATACAATACGACTTTGTGATGTAATAAAGCATTTTTCTAACTTGTAGGTCTTAGATGCATTAGGAGAGACAGTACCTTGTGCTTCTTATGACTCTTGGATGGTTTACATACCTGAGGGCGAGTTCTCATCGAAAATAGGGCCAACGGAATTTCTAAAGGTTAGTATATCATTTTCTATTGACTGATATTTGCGAGGAGTGTATGTTTTTGTCTGTGTGTTTATGTGTGTATGTGGATATCTGTACTGTTTGTTGCTTAACTGAAGTAGAGGATTTTGCCACTGAACTTCTCACTTGTGATATGAGACAAACGTGCAATATGTTGACTTTGATGATTATTGAATATGCACAATAAATTTAAAATGAAGGAATGTCACGTGTGGATATGAAAAAGAAAATGATAAAGGCTCTTTAAAACAAAGGAAATAAGAATTGTTATATTACCACATAAAGCGATCTGGAAACTGTTTCTATGGTTTCCATTATTATATTACCACATAAAGCAATCTGGAAACTGTTTCTATAGTTCCCATATATAAGTACAAAAGAGTTTTGGGATAATACAAAACAGTTTATTTTGATATTCTTTCTTGAATTAGTTGTAAGGATTGTCACCATAGACCAATAAGTCATAGATTTAATTATAAAGGGACGTTTGGAAGATCTGAATTGCTTAGGCATCCGGCCTCTTTATTGGCATTTTTATTATTAATCTTCTGTATCCATGATATCTATTTTCAATATAATGACAGTCATTCAATCACTATCTTTCAAGTTGCTTCCTCATAAAGATACGTCGTAGGCTGTATATGCCAGCCTGAGTAATTTCATGTTCTTAATAAAGCATTACATTCTCATACTTCAATTTCCTTGTCTCTTTGATGGAATGTACTGCAGCATTTTTCCACGAATAAATCATTGATCTGCATGCATTCTCTCGTCTCCTCTCGTATGATTTTTTCCCTCACTTTGTTGTAGGACCTCGAGAAATATGCAGGCTTGGATGCTGTTCGAGAATGGAGGAAACTTCTTGTAAGAACATGCATCTTTTGATAATGATGTGATTCACAAAACTTCCCTGCTTGTTATCAAAGACATGGACATAGAACATATTGAGATGACAAAAGTGGAAAAAATTAAGATACATGCATGAAAAGGACATGGAATTTTCTTTACATGAATTTTGTGAGTATGTGTGTGTGTACGCGCATTTATATGCCATC
This sequence comes from Alisma plantago-aquatica, assembly GCA_963693085.1. Taxonomy (NCBI): domain Eukaryota; kingdom Viridiplantae; phylum Streptophyta; class Magnoliopsida; order Alismatales; family Alismataceae; genus Alisma; species Alisma plantago-aquatica. The sequence goes on from OY856414.1 coordinate 290,859,869, forward strand.
AAATGATGAATACTGTAGAGAAGAATACGATAAGTGACAAAAACACGAGACAATAATAAGTGGATTATCATGTTACATCTTCAGAAGGTCTAAAAAGGTATAAAGAGGAACAAAAAGCTAACAGCATAAATAGGGATGAAATAAGAAGCAAGAAAGTGGTGATAGTTACATAAGGCATCTGGAATGTATAAGGGACTCCAAAAGTCTTTTTTTCCATCGTAATTTTTGCTCTAGCAATTTTCTAAAAACTTAAGTAGCAGCATAGTCCAGAACAGTGAAATAAATTAGTTAGGACTTAGGAGTATCCTAGAATTGTCCATAAACGTGCTGCATTTGTCCCTCTGTTGATAGTCTAAAATCATGGGAAAGTATCTAGGGAGTATTGGTCTATCCTGGGGTGTCCCCACATGTCTTGGATATGACTCACATAAAGAAGGATGCAATTTGACTTGTTTTACACGTCTAAGTTGTATCCATGACGTGTTAGACACTATTGTTTGCAATCTTGGAGTATTTGTGGCTCCTAGCTTCACATGATTCTTCTTTGAATGACAGAGCATGTAGAAGTTTAGAGTTAAAATCGTCATATATTGTTAATGACGAAAAATAGAACTCCTTATATAGGTGGACACTAGAGAGGGCACATTCATACAATGTGCCAATGGTACAAACGAAGAGTACATAGACTTAACAAATTGCAAGGAAAGAGGACCTGAGGCCCGTTAAGCCCATGTAGTTCTAATTCTTCAACACTGACTCTCAAATTGGTGAGTACACCGTGTAGTGTCAACCTGTTATTTATATGTCGACGAGAGTTGGAGACAAAGGATTTGTTGCATATCTGCAATTTGATCTTAGATCTCACATGAGTAGTAATCTTCTTGCACACTACAAAATCTCGAACAAAATGGTAGTCTACTTCAGCGTGTTCTGTGCTCTTGTAGAAGACAAGTTCTTTTGCAATATATATAACTTCTTGATTATTATACCATAAAGTAGCCTGGGAGCTAGGTGGAATTCCAAACCCATTTAGGATGAATTGGACTCACTGTATCACAACAAGTATGAACCATAGCCCGATACTCAACTTGAACGCTAGCTTGATCCACGACTGTTCGTTTCTTACTTGTCCAAGTGACAGGGCGACTACTCAAAAGAACAAGGACTTTAGAAGTGGAGCGTCAATCACTTGTTAAGCATCTCCTTGGGCCTGATTCAATATGCTGAGCACAATTCTCAAATATCTGCGCTTCAAAACGTCTGCTAGTGATTGTTCTCTATTATTCTCTCAGCCACCTTAGGAATACATACTTTTTGTTGTTTATGTTGGTGATTTTTAATCGTAGGGAGTGATACCGAGGGAATCTTTCATCTAAAGATCCTTCTATAGTCCGATTTTCACATTAAGGATCTGGGAAATCTTCAATACTTGGTATATAAGTACTCAGATCTAAATATGGAATCAACCTGTCCCAGAGATTATATGTTCGGGATCTACTAAAAAAATGGATGACAGATGCCAAAACGGTCTCTACTCTTATGGACTACCACACAGAGCCTGAAAGTGAAGGGGTATTATTCCCAATGCATTGTCTAAACACTGATTCATTTCACAATCACCTGTCCTGACATATCGTACGTTGTTGGCATCGTAGTTAACACATGAGCTCCACTCATCAGGCTCATTGGTGTAGCATTAAACACATTCCGAGGTAATTAAAGATGCTCTAGGGAGAGGTTTGTTCTATAAAAGGCCTCAACATAAGACTATATTAGTTTGTGGATACGCATATGCTGATTTTGCGTAAGAGATACTCAAGACCGACAATTGACATCTGAACTTTGAATTTTGTATTATGTAGGGAAATATCATGTTGCATGGAAAAGCAAGAAATATAAATTGTTTCTTGATCAAGCACGGATGCTGGGTACATAGTGATGACTCACTCATGCATGCTATGACCTGCAGTGGGTGTGGGTCATTCTCACTGAATTCAATATTCCAGTCCAGACACTGGTTTCTCTTTGTTATGGCAACCAGACAGTAATACATATTGCAAACAACCCAGTCTTCCATGAGCACAAAAAGCATATTATACTAAATTGTAACCTTGTGCACGACTTTGTCCCAACCAAGAAAATTGTGAAGACTGTAGATCCAATTGCTTATATTTTCACAAAACCAGTACCTCCGGCCCTATTCCAACAAATGGGGGATGTACTTGAGTGAGAATCCATTTACCAGTTAAGTAAAGTCATACATCTCTCCATACTCTATATAGGAGAGCATGTAATCGCTTTTGTTAACTAATAAGAAATCCATTTTTGTATTTTTACAAGATGGAATGGGGGCTAGGGCAAAGAACTAATGGGTGTTACGAGGAAATCATAAAGGGGTATTATAAAGAAATGATATTAAGTTACTTTCATAGTTCCCTATGATCTTTGACCTTGATTCTAAAAACTTGTCTCCCTAACTAGCCTTTTAATGAAAAACTAATATGGAATATAGAGTGATTTTCTGGAACACTATTAATCAATTATAGTTTAATTTTGGATTAGTAGCTTAGACATGGAGTGGAGGAAAGAATAGGTACACAATTTGGACATGCAAACATGGTGTCAATACTTGTAGAATTAGTTCCAGATTGGGCGTAGATCCCAGATCTTGGTTTTTCTGTGATCTAAGGCACCTATAGTTATAGTATAATATCAAATAATTATCCAACTCGACTAGAAGCCCAAATTTGGGCTGAGTCTGTAAGACTGTAGCTCGTGTCTCCATCTAAAGTTAAATTTTGTAATTGTCTATGGAATCTTGACTACACCTCACCTTCATTGTGCAGTGTGTCATACTTTTTCTTCTTGAGTAGAACTGGTAGGATGTCATTTAAACAAGTTAGGGATGAATTCAGTGAATTAAAAAATGGCCCAGGCGGCCGCTTAAGCGTTCACAGGTCCTGGCCGTTGTAAGTCTGCCTTAGGCGTCCGCCTGGCGCTTGGGCCAATAAACGCCCGCTTTTGGGCCGCTTCAACACCTGTTTTAGGCGGCCGATTTGACCCGCTTAAGTAAAAATCGGCTCCTAAAGCCATGATACTGGAATTTCTTTGCTGATTGTATACTTGAATGAATATTAGTCTATTATACTTCTAGTGAATGATTGGTTTTATTGATTTCCTTGCAGCTTTCACTGATTACTGATTGGTAATACTGATTAGTATTACTTTTTTGGCACAATAGTGATTATTTGATTAATATTACAGATTAGTAGTAAAGTTCTTAATAATTAATTCATAGTTGGTTATTTAGGATTACTGATTTGCTTGTTGTTTATTAGAAATAATGCTTGGTGGTAAGTATTGATAAATGCTTAATTAAATACTGATTTACTGATATGCTTGCTTATTTTACCTATTAGTATTACTGATTAGTCGTTAAGAGTTTAATAATAAATTCATAGTTGGTTATTTACAGTTATTGTTTTGTTTGCTGATTTTGGTGATTAGAAATATTGATTAGTAGTAAAGAATTGATTGATACTTAGTTTTAATTACTGATTTACTGATTAGATATGTATAAAAGTTCCATAGAAATATAACTTTTATATACAAATATGTGTAATTAGGTATAAAAAATATATAAGAATATAGGAACCGGCTTTTTCAAAAAACGCCCGCTTAATCGCCCGTCTGGCGATCAATCGGCTACAAGGTGTTGTCCGCACACCTTCTGCTTCGCGCTTTTAAAAACATCGGATGAATTTGATAAGCATTTGGTTTCTTCTATCTTCCTAGGAATAATCGACATGTTTGTAACTTGTTTCCACCAATCTCTTGCATATCTGAATAAATGAGATATGGCACTAGCTAGCTTGTTATATCAATACCATTACCTCTCAAGTAACAACACAAAGAAAGACATTGAGCTAATTCATTAGAATTATGCACTGAGTTCCCTCTATCATAATAGGATCCTCCATTAAGTCACATCGACACAAAAATCAAGGTCAAATTTATGTCAAATATTTTGAGGAGGCTTTTGTTTTTCTTTAAATATATATTCTTGCCTTTAAAAACACATTCATCATCATCATCATCATTTAAGACTCAGTCCCAACCATGTTGGTTTCGGCTACATTGATCCTTCTTTCCATTCAGTTCTATCATGGGTCATATTCTGATCAAGATGTATAGATTCAAAATCTCTCTTTATAAGCTCTTCCCAAGTTAATTTTAGGCCTTCCTCTTCTTCTTTTAATTGTGCTCGACTCAATAGCCTTGCTTCATATGGGCACATTAGAAGGTCTGCATTGCACATGTCTATACTATCTGAGTCGGTCCTCCCGCAACTTGTCCTCAATGCTCACCACCCCCACTTTGTTTCTGATATAATCATTTCAAAAATCATCATTTGTTGTCTTCCCACACATCCATCTCAGCATATGCATTTCATCCGCATTCACCTTGTTGAGACCTTGTTTCTTCAACGTCCAACATTCACTCCTATAGAGCATAACTGACCATATAGTTGTTCTATAAAACTTACTTTTTCATATGAGAGGGATCTTACAATCACATAAACTGTAGTTGCACTCCATTTCAACCATCATGTAGTGATTCTATGACAAACGTCATCTTGGACATCCCCATCTATTTGAATAATAGAAATGAAGTAACGGAATTTTTCATATTTCAATACATCGACTCCGTCCAATTTGACCCCACCATTCATAATTCGAGAATGACTGAAATTGCAATGCATATACTTAGTTTTGCTCCTAATCATCAATCCATTTGATTCAATGCATTTCTCTAAAGTTCAACTTTATCATTCAATCCATCTTTAGTTTCATCAATGAACACAACAACATCAGCAAATAACCTGCGCCAATGAATATCATCATGAACATTCTTTCTCAACTCATCCATAATAAGAACGGATAGATATGGGCTGAGTGTGGATCCATGGTGTACCCAACTGCGGTAGGAAATGTTGGCGTTCCTCCTCCATGAGTTTTCACACTTGCAATTGAGCTATCATACATGTCTTTAATCAAGTTAATGTATTGGATTGACACACCATTTTTATCTAGAACCATCCACAACACTTCTTTGGGTACTCGATCATACGTCTTTTCTAAATCAATAAAAATAATATGAAAATATGTTTTGCTTTCTCTATATTTCCCCATAAGCCTCCTTATAAGAAAAATAACATCTTTTGTTGATCCTCCAATGACATCAAATTGGTTGTTTGATATTTTTATTATAGATCATAGCCTCTGCTCAATAATCCTCTCCCAAAGCTTCATATTGTGACTCATCAACTTGATACCTCTATAGTTTATGCAACTTTGAACATCTCCTTTGTTCTTGTAGATGGGGACTATAGTAACTCCACTTATCGGACATCGTCTTGGTCTTCATAATCTTATAAAAGAAATTCGTTAACCACATAACTCCTTCATCCCCCTTACTCTTCCATACATCAATAAGAATACTTTTTGGTGCACATGCCCTTCTCATTTTAATCATTTTCAAAGCATTTTGACCTCAAATAGCTGAAACTCGTTGTGTGCAAGTGATATCTCTTGTATTCATGTCACATGAGCCTCTCACATTATTCACAGTATCTCCACTGAAAGACTTTGAAAGTAATTTACTGGTTCTTGATATCATCATTCTTCACCCAACACTGTACCATCTTTATCCTTGATGCATTTTACTTGACTCAAGTGTCTTCCTTTCTTTTCTCTTATACGAGCCAATTTATATATAACTTTTTCCTCTTATTGTGAGTCCAACTTCTTATAAATCTCTTAAAGTATTTAGATCTTGCCTCTTGAACAACCTTTTTAACTTTTTTTCTTTGCTTACTTGTATCTTTGAGAAGTTGCATTCTCTTGAGATGGACGCCCTTTGTTTTTGTACCTCTCCATCTTCGAAGACTCCCTTGGGGTCATTCTAGCACAACATGACGACCAGAAGGAGGAAATGGCAGTGTTTATGGACAAGCTCCTATAGATCTCCCTTTGAGTTTCATAGCCTTCTGTACTTCATCATTCCACCACCAAGTCTCTTTCTGTGAAGGCCCACACCCTTTGGACTCCCTCAAAATATCTTTGGCAAGTTTTGTTATGCAGAAGCTAATATTATGCAACATAGTGTTAACATCAGACTCCAAGTTCTAGTGTCCTCCTAGATGAGCTTATCATGAAATGTCAATTTCTTCTCCTTTAAGATTCCACCACTTGATATTTTTACATTGGTTTCTGTTATGCTTGCCTTTGTTAATCTTCACATTAATATCCAAAACCACCACCCACTGTAGGTGGTGAGTTCTTTGTCAGGAATCACTTTACAATCCTTGCATACTTTACGAACCACCCACCTCGTAAGGAAGTAATCAATTTGGATACAATTGCTCCTACTCTTGAAAGTAATCTTATGAGATTCTCTTCTCTTAAAATGGGTGTTTGTTGAAATCATATCATATGCAACTGCTAAATCTAATATCCTCTCTCCTCCATTTCTGCTACCATTTCAAAACCACCATGAACTCTTTCGTATCCATCATTGTCACTCCCCACATGGCCATTTAAATCAATCCAATAATAATGTTCTCCTTTATTTGTATTCCCTACATTAATTCATCCATGTTAGCTTAAAAGTCTTTCTTAGCCTCCTCGCTAAGGCCAATTTGGGGGCCTAAACGCTAATAATGTTAAAAGTCATTCTCTCAAGAATAACCTTGATAGCTATGAGTCTATCGCCCATCCTTGTGAAACATCATGCTTTAACATCTAATCAACAATAATATCTATTCCATTTCTATGTTTGTCAATACATGTATACCAGATGTACCTTGTGTTTTCAATCTCTCTGAATTGTTCCCTTATCCACTTGGTTTCTTGCAAGCAAGCTATATTGATTTTTCTTCTGATCATGGTATCTACTGTTTCCAAAGACTTTCTTGTCAAAGAACCAATATTCCAAGATCCAACTCTAATCCTTTTTTGTTGAACTTGCTTCTTCACACGCCTCTGTAAAAAATGTCGTTCTTGGATATTTTTCACTACATCCGGATGCAACGAGACTAGCTTCTGTACCCACATCCATTCAAGATGTGAAAAGCCTTGCCTGTCCTTTGACACAACCGACATCGTTGTGTCGAAACCTTTTGCATATTTATCACTACACTCGGGTACCGATGCAGCGTGTCGCTAAGTAGGGACACTCCGACAAAATTCTTATAAAGATCTTAATCATAAAAGAGTGAAGTTTTATAGCTGGCTGTCAACTTACCATCAACCCTCCTCCTTTACCCGGACTTGAGACCGACTATATTTGCACAAGATGTATGGAACATAGACGGAGTTCCTTTGAAAAACTCATTATGCTAGAAAATTGAATCTCAACTGTCATCCTGAAGTTTGTTAGTCGCAGTAGGAGTTCAACTGGATGGATCTATGCTTTTTGTTGCTGTGCCTCTGGTCTGTACTTGGGTCAAATTTTGCTTAAAAGCTACAAAAGAAGGCAATGGTGATTAAATTGTGAGACAACCATTGTGTCCTCTTCTCTTTTCACGTGGGGTTAAAGCCCTTGTACTTCTGTTTGCTAGGGCCCAATGTTCTGATCTACTTTAGGGTAGAGGATGCGGTACAAGGAAGTGAGTCAATTACTACTAAGAGGTGAATTGAATTCTTCAGCATAGTGGATGCGAACAGGAAGGAGATGGATGTGGCGAGGCCCATTGTCTGTCAGCTTTAAGATGCACTTAGTCCATGGCCATAGATAGCGTTGTTGGGTTCCGACAATGACGGTCGGCTTTGCTTGGGTTGTTGGCTAAATGGACATCTATAAATCCCTTTGTTTTGATTATGACAAACATTTCATTCTTATTAATCTAACGAGCTACTTGAGTGTGCAGGATTAAGGTGGATGACAAAGCAACTAGGGAAATCCATATGCCTACATGTTTATGTTTTCATGCAATGTAATAGCTTTGTAAAAACTTATACAAATATATAATGTACAAGTACTTAGAGTGCATGTAAATCAAGCGTTAGATCTTCCCTAGCTAAACACCACATTTAGATAAGTCATCCCCTTCAAAAAGGATCACATATGCACACTCATACATATAATTAGTGCCTAAATTGAAACATTGAAACAGGATCAATCTCGGTCGACAAACTCCTCGACCGAGACACTCTCAGTCGACAATCTTCTCGACCGAGAAAGATCCAAAGTAGCCGTTAGACACAACTGACAAGGTAGTTGGCAGTTGGAGATAGACGTTGCAAATCACTTGTTCCAGAGAGCCTGTCGGTCGACAAAAGTTCGACCGAGTAGGTGTCTCGGTCGACCATTCCTCGACCGAGATGGTCTCTGACAGCAACTGCAGAATTAATTAATTAGCCGTTGTTAAAGCAACAAACTTGTACCTAACGGCTAGTTAAGCACTTAGAAACCCCTAGAAGTTGTCTAGAACGTCCTTAAGCATCCTTAGGCCATTCCTATAAATAGGACAAGCCATAGGACACTCAAACTCACTTGTTACACTTGAGAAATCCTTGAGCATACTTTGAGCAATCTGTTTGTGAGCAATTTGAGCATTGTGACAATTGGCCATTTCATTCCTTAGCTCAAAATTCGTGTCCTATAGGCTAGTATCTCCTACCCACTGCAATCACAAGTCCATACACTTGGTTAGGAGATCTATACGCTTGATCTAGGCAAATCAAGCCTTGGGCTACAAAGGATAAGTTGTAATTTCCTTTTTCCTTTCTTGTTCTCTATTACCGTTTGTACTCTCCTTGCTACTCCTAGGTTGGAGGCTGCTGATTGGAGAGGGTGGAGATCTTCTTGGTGAAGAAGGTGACTTTGAGCTACTTCAAAAGGCTGGTGCAACGGGAGGTTACTTCTAGAGAGGAAGGCTACTTCAAGGGGGAGCTTGGAGTTACTTCAAGGGGGAGCTTGGAGTTACTTCAAGAAGGCTACCTCAAAGTTGGTGCACCTACTTCAAGTGAAGGCTGTTCAAAGGGTGTAAAGGAAAGTATTGTATTTTGTATAAATCCTTGAGAAGGTAATAAAATAAATACTTTCAAAATCCCGGTTGGGTAAGCAACCGGGTAGTGGACTGACAACTTTAGTATTTGCTAAAGTTGGAACCACTCTAAACACCTGTCTCCTTCTTCCAATTTTCAATTGTGGTTGTTTGAGTTCAATAAATTGTTAAAATTGTTTAAAAACTCTATTCACCCCCCCCCCCTCTAGTGTTTTTCATGGGTATCTAAATTCCATGAAGTGAAGGCAGCTGAAGGACATGGTGATGTGGATTTTGTATGGGGTTAAGGTTGCTGCAAGTGATTTAGTGAACTATTGATGGTCAAGGGTTAATGAGAAAACAGTGAATGTCAGTGGCTTGTGAAGAAGGAACAATAATGGCTTGTGTTCAGAGGTGTCACTGGTGTCGTGCAGGGTGAGATGGGAACCGTTGCGGCATGGTCAGCTGCTGGAGCAGATAATGAACCCAGAAGCTGGGATATGGTGGGTGGTGGCAGGGGTGTTGTTGGCCAAGGTGGTAAATAGTGTTTTAACGAGAACAGGGAGGGTACACCCCAGGATGTTTGTAGAGGTGGCCATGTGGTGGTATGGAGAAGATGTGCTCTGCTTTGTTTCCATTTGGAGAGGTGAGAGATTGTGTGGTATCTTTTTCTTTTTGGTTTTTGATAGAGTAGATGGAAAGAAGAGGAGCCGAGGAACACACCAGTTGTTGCTCTACCAACTTGACTCTTCCTCAAAACTTGACTGATATGTCTTTGATAACAATTTCTGGGGATAATATGCCACATCAGGGTTCTAGTTAACAGAGATTGACTCAACTCATCATATTTAATTGACTGGCTAGACAAAACACCTAGGCTAGCTATACACTTAGAAAAACCCCACTACAATTACTAAGGGTAAGGGAAGGCTATAGCTTGAGTCAACTTCCTTATATTCTTTATTTCCTAATCCAGATAAGCTAATTAATGACATAGTAAATTATGTTTTTGGTAATCATATACTAATATTATAGCTCAAGCATCAATTCACTGTTGGAGAAACTTGCCCAATTCACTTTTTTTTTTTTAGTAGAAGCCGGGAGGTAATTTTGTTCATGCTACACTCCACACATTAGACAAAATCGATCAAAAAGATTCATCTACATTCCAACCTGCTCAAGGACCACAGGCCCAATTCGCTTTCGATAAGCAATTCAAGGAATTCAATTTCATGTCATGGCAATAAAATCACGCTGGTAGAAAGAGTTAGACCACCCACTATTATGCAATTTCCTTATAGCAAACCCCTGCCTTTTTTATGGTCTCCATGTCTCATGTATATATATTAAATCCCTCATATCATTGTGACTTTACCTCTTCTAAATGGCAACCGCTTCTCTTTTCCATGGTTGTTGTATGGGTACTTTTCATCTGTAGCAACCCGTCTTTCATCTATGGCCTCTGACAGTTATATGCGTCACAGCAGTTTGAAAGGCTTTGTACATTCTCTTCCCCGTCTATGACATGTGCAGTCAATATCTTTGTGACTGTAAAAAGACATTTAAATTTTTTTTGAGAGTATTTAAACAAAAGTTGATGGTAATGGAGATTATTCCGTTTTTATTCATTATTTATGTCTTTATTTAATAAGGGATCGCTGATCTAGAATTCTTATGGAGAATGCGTGGTATTGGATTGTAATGGAGATCACGTCCATTTTACTGTTTGTCTTATGTTTTGCGGCAAAAATGAGTCGAATGTTCTGTATCCGTTCTCAATGTGTCCATAAGCATCGCTAGTATTCATGCTGCCAAATCTGCAGGGCGAAGATGGTAAACCATCTAAAAATTGATTATAACTTCCCCTTAAGTTCTGTTCTTAGGAAATAGAATGCCATATATTTCATTTTAATAATAACCTCTATGAGTTCTTACAATGTTGTTACTGAGTATAAGTTGATGGTGAAACAATGGATCTTTAAGTCTTCTATTTGTGACTTATTTTAGGATGCAGTGCTCCCACTATCGTCTGCTGCAACGGCTCTTCCACCTTTAGCCATTAGAGGAGATCTTGGTGTCGTATCTACCGCTGCAAGATATGGACCCTCTCTCCTGAAATCATTTCTCAAAATGGGACCTCAAGGTGCCCTTGGTGCAACTAAGCTTCTACGGCCCTTTTCTGAAGTTGTTGATTCACTTGAACTAAAGGATCCTTTTATACGTAACTGGATTGATCTACTATGTTTCCTGTTAGCTGGGGTGAAATCCGATGGTGCACTGTCAGCTGAGATGGTACGTGCATTTTCTACTTTCCTGACGGATTATGACTGTCAATTTTCTCAAATTTCTACTGTACCATTTTACTTTTATGATAATACATATGCACTGTTTGTGCGGCTAAACTGGATAGGTGATTTGAATGGTTGTATTTGTTCCTACTCCTAACTTTTAAGAGCTACTGTGGTTATGTAACTACTATTTGTATCCGCCTTCTCTAGGTTTATATGTTTGCTGAGTGGTATAAACCAGGATGTACCCTTGAATATCCTCTTGAAGGCAGCGGTGGTGTTGTTGCTGCACTGGTGTCTGGAATGTACAAGTATGGTGGAAGGCTGGCTTTGAACTCCCATGTTGATAGCATTGTGGTAGAAAATGGTCGAGCTACAGGTGTGAAACTTAGAAGTGGCCAGGTAAATATTAGTTTTTCGGTTGTCATATTCAGTCTTCCGTATCTGTCGCCTGCTATGTATGATCCTATGCATATTTACAACTGCAGTTTATACGTGCCAGAAAAGCTGTTGTCAGCAATGCATCTATGTGGGACACATTGAGTTTGTTACCAAAGGATGCAATCCCAAAAGCATATGAGGAAAATATCCAGTCGACCCCACAATGCGAATCATTCATGCATCTCCATTTGGGTTTTGATGCGCAGGTAAAAGTTGTAAAATGAAATGGACTAAATAATCGTACAGAAATAAGATTACATTTTTGCAGCTGTTCACTTCATGACCTTAGTAAATGGTTTTGTACGTCGTCGTTTCTATGCTCTCTGTAGCAAACATGCTACTGGTAAACACTGAGCACTATAAATGTAAAACCATGGGATAAATTTGGAAGCCAGGAAGGATGCACAATTACCATAAACAGACAGATCATTTCAATGTTGTTTCTTGATAGTCCTTTGCTAGATACCACTTTTGATACGAATTCACAACGAAAACACGTTGTTTTTTGCATTATCATTAAACGCGTGCAGATTGTTGTTACCCCGAGGTTCCGCATGTTGAAATTTCAGGATTATTTTTTCATGGCATCTTCGTAGAACGGCCAAGAATAGCAGTATGGCATGGCCAGTTGCTGCTGAAGATTTGCTACCGTCACTTAGAATTTTTTATTTTCTATGGCAGAACATTCCTGATGGCCTCGAAATTCATCACATTGTTGTTGATGACTGGAGTAGAGGGGTGGATGCTGATCAGAACGTGGTTCTAATCTCTATCCCAAGTGCCCTCAGCAAAGATTTAGCGCCCCCTGGAAAGCACATACTTCATGCATATTGTCCTGGAACAGAGCCCTTTGGCATATGGGAAGGGCTTGATCGCAGAAGTGCGGAGTATAAGAAACTTAAAGTGGAACGTTCAGAGGTAATCAATAAACTTCTTGTACAAAAAATATTAGTTCACACCTATATTATGGGATTAAGAGAGAGATTTCTCCCTCCCTCTCCCACGTCCGTGGCGGAGGACGAACACCCGGGAGGGTGATAAATCAAGGCGGTAACTGAGATTCGAACCCGGATCCCTTTGTCAGGAGACATATTGTGTTTGACCACTTGAGCCACTCCTTGTCGACTTCACACCTATATTATATATTTATAAAACATCAGTTCACACCTAGATTATATATTTGACCTCAGTGCCTTGGAATTGTGTTTGCAGATCGGATCATCATTACAATCATGTTTCTCCATTTATGACAACTGATCCATATAAAGTAGACGCATTAAATTTTATCTGCTGATATTGCAATATGTGGAACAACAGTCAGAGATCATGCTCTAACGCTCCTGCTATTGTGAATGACACAGGTTATGTGGAAAGCTGTGGAGCGGGTCCTAGGCCCGGGCTTCCGCCGCGAGGACTGTGAGGTCAGCCTGGTGGGTACACCATTGACCCACCAGAGGTTCTTAAGAAGGAATAGGGGCACCTACGGACCAGCCATAAAAGCAGGGCAGGCCACGTTCCCCGGCCACTCAACGCCTGTACCACAACTGCTCTGCTGCGGTGATTCAACCTTCCCGGGCATTGGAGTCCCTGCCGTGGCTGCTAGTGGAGCCATTGTTGCCAATTCCTTGGTCTCCGTGTCTGACCATATCCAGTTGCTTGAATCAATTGGGATATGATTGCAATAAGCTGCTGCTAAGTAACTTCGGACGGTAGGGACTATATGATCTAACTTGCAACCAGACCTGTTGGCTGTTGTTTTCAGTAAATTTTTCCGTGGCCGTGTCTATATGAGCAAGCCACACTAATTGATCTTGAGACTGTAATCTCTAGTGATGAACATTGTTACCGGGGACATTATATAATGTACGGGCTTAACACTTACTTATTACGTGTTGTGCAACGTACTGGTGGTTTAGATCACACAAACAATAATAAAAAGTCTCATAATAATTTAGTCTCAGTAGGATATGTACCTATGACCTACTAATGAGTATTATGGCCTAGTCACTTTTGCGCAACATCTTGTTTAGGTGAGTTATTGTCTTTTCTTCGTTTTGCCAGTGTTGCAGAGGTATAGCATCCGGAGATTCTCTAAATGAAATTAACTGAAGAAAAAAGTTTCTTTAATTTTCTTGCTCTTTTCTTTCATAAATAAACAACATTATAGGTCTTTGATATTCTACTCGTGGCAGATAAATTGTATATGTAGATACCAAAGAACATTAGGTTATGCTTATACCATGAGGATCGATGTTAAAAATAAGACGATTAGGACGTGGTTCTGATGGATGGCATATTTAATTTGAAAAACATTTATTTTGTTTCTCTTAAGATGTCAAGTTGGACTCATGCTAAATATGGATTTCAAAGATGAATTGTTGTAGTTGTTTTGTATCAGTCGAATAGAGGTAACTTGAAGTTGATATCCGTTGTTATATATGTAAATATGTATACTTTGTTTCAGGCTATAGTACTCTTCTTCTTATTCTAGTTCTTTCTTAATCATTTTATGCGTGATAACAAGTTCAACGAAAGGAAAAGAGTAATGGTCACGTTAGGAATGATGATTCTAGGGTTTAGCTTTCTGAATCTACCGAACACCAGTACTAGCAGAGTAAGGTACACTAGTCGGGATAATCAATTATGAAAAGTGGGAGCATTCTTATAGGATTAGCATATTGCTTGTTCTAGTGTATGTTAGAAACCCATTAGTTTCCATTTACCACTTATTGGCTAAGAGTTTTTCTTAGACTAGTGGGAGAAACTTATGTTGTTCTTAGTATGTTTAATGCCAACATATGATGACTTCTAAGAAATTTTTGAACTTATTATGAAGAAGAGGAATATTGCAAAAATAAATAAATAAGACAAAGTTGTCCATCCGAGATTCTTATCTTTCAAATTTCATCTTAACATCTTTACCAAATAATTGGAGATATTTGAAGTAACACATACACGAAAATTATTGACAAAATGATTTATCAGTCTAATGTGTTTGAGAAGGAATTTGACTTTAGGGGTGATATTACATATGGGCTCTCATTCGAAGCATGCGTACAAGGAACGAGTATGACTTAATTAGCATGATGCTTCCTTTTTGTGCTTGTGCGTTTAAGCCACCTAATTGGAAAGACATTTGTCAACCCTAACATAAAATACGTATTTGATGCAAGAAAGGACATGCCAACAAGGATTTAACCAAATGCATGAAACATTTGAAAACAAATGTACAGTTCCTTTTTGTGCTTGTGCGTTTAAGCCACCTAATTGGCAAGGCATTTGTCAACCCTAACATAAAATATGTATTTGATGTAAGAAAGGAGATGCCAACAAGGATTTAAACAAATGCACGAAACATTTGAAAACAAATGTACAGTATCCTCGGTTTCATGTGACTACCGTCATAGTTTCTAGAGCCACAATGGTGATGGTTAAAAAGACAATGACATGTCAATGAATGGGTTTTAGGCCTTGTGCACTTTACTATCTTTGGAGCTTGTGTTGATTACAAAGGGCCTAAGAAAACCAACAAATGAAAAATGTGACGATGCAAGCCATATAGATTACAAATAATCGACATTGACATTTATTAGCATTTTCCTCGATTCATAAGGGAAGGGTACTTTTTGGCCTTATCAATTGTTATTTGTGCTATATGGTTCTCTACTTATTAACTGATATAAATGAGATTTGACAAATCTTTACAAAGATAGGGTTGAACTAAAGAAACAAATGAGTGAAGTGAGATGAAGTTAGGTCAAATACGAGAGATGAGTACTATGGCATATGCATGTAAATGAGACAAAATAAATGGATATTTCACATTTTTTTGAGAGTGTCGTCATTTATGTATAATGCCATCAACACTATGTCAAGATGATGTAGCTAAATTACGGAACCATACTTCAGGGATCTATTTACGAAATTTATGTAATTAAACCATTCCTTCTACATTGTCTAGTAAGACCCTAAAGATGACATTGCATGTATCAAACTATGTCTTTAATAGTTCTGTCTCAAATACCCTCATGGATTATTGTTAGATGGGAGTTCATTCTAGAACTACACACATGATGAGGAAGCCATGTACAAGCTAGGTTTTATAATCCACAATAGAAGATATTTGACCTAATGCCATTAGTGGCTTATTTTCAGAGTGTATACAGAGACAAATGGGATATAAATTCTACTTCTTTTATCACTAGAAACCATCCATAGTAGAATAAATAGGTTCCTTAATGACTATGAAGTTAGTGGGAATCATTACCTAAGGAAAAGATAGTTACCTTACACAAGCATCTAGTCAAGTTATACGTGCTATTTAATTATTAATCACATGTGAAAATATCATGTGTAAGGTGAAATTAAAGTAGATCATACTCCCTATTAACCACCTCACTTTTCAGTACTGTCTCCCAATGAAGGAAAGACCTTAAAGTCGAGAGTTGTTACCTAAATTTCTAAGGATCCAGATTTAGCAAATAATAAGTAATAGCAAATAATTTCAATTATTTCACAAATATTATTTACTAGATGTACAATAATGCTCCTCTAAGGAGATAGATTGACTTTACATGAGAAACTAATACATATGAGAAGAAGCATCTAACTTATCCTCCCTTACATAGCTTTAATATCTTCAATTGGTTTCATCTGATTCATCATGTCTTGATATCTTAATATATGAGATTCACTAAAACACCGACAGTCAAAACGTGGATCAGTATATTTCTATATTGTGTACATGGGTGCATACAAAAGTGTGCAAGGAATATAACAACATATAATCAATCAATTACTTGTAAATAAGAATTGTCATTTTTGTTACATGTTCGAACCCATACTTAATATGCTATCTTGGGTGTAATCATTGTCCTTACATGGCCCATGTCCATCACCCCTTGATACATGTCATCCTAGGGTTTAGAGAACATAATTTAACAGAATGTAAATAAACATCCAACAATTTATTTCACCAATCCTGGAGAAATCTTAACAAACATCAGTAGTAGATAATGCGAGTGTTCATAATCGTAACCACATACCTCAATGTAGAACAATGCAGACTATGCAATCATCATATCATCCAATCAAGCAAGCAAAGGTGAATCCAAACAACTGATATTTAATCTACATGTATGTATATCCTAAAGTGTCATCACTACTACAGAAACAGCCTTTGGCGTCAGTTGTTTAACCTCCTTTGGCGTCGGTTTCTGAGCGACGCCTATGCGGGCGCCGCTAAAGGTCGAACACTTCGGCGTCAGTTTTTTAACCGACGCCTATTTAACATATAGGCGTCGGTCGTTTAGTAGATAACCGACGCCAAAAGGGTTCGCGCCACAGAAAACGACGTCATGTAGGACACATTCTGCGTCGGTTATCTACTACAAGACCGACGCCTATACTTCAAGATGACACGGCCGTGCTTCCCTGCACGGCCGTGTTTAGTACTATAGGCGTCAGTTTTATATGAATAACGGACGCCTTTTCCACCACAGCCGTGCTATCCTGCACGGTCGGGTTGTTTGTACTATTCGGCGTCGGTTTTTATCAAATAACCGACGCTGTATGTCTTTGCTGACGGTTTTCTGTAAATAACCGACGCCTATATCTATTTTTTTTTTCATATCAGTTTGAAGGCCTGCTGTGGCTGGTCAGCAGGATGAGAACCTGCAGTTCAGTTTTCTGAACTACAGGTTTACGACATCCATTGATATCAGCCTACAAACAGGCCACAAACCTGCAAAATTCACAAAAAATAATTCACACAAGTAGATACATTCAGACATCAATTCAATTCTCACATTCACACATATAGAAACATTCAAATACATGTATTAACATTCAAAAATATTCATTTACAAAGTATCATTCATTATCGCTATCAACATCCCAATTATATCTTACAATTGCCACTGCTTGTATAGTTTTTGCCCATTCTTCTCTTATTTCATTTAATGCTTCCATCGTATATGGAGCATGTATATTTTTTAAGCGTTTACCTGTTGTGTTGTCAGTTTTAAACACCTGCAAAGAGAATGATGTATATATAAGTAATAATATAAAAATAAGATTGATATATTTCATACTAACTAATGAGACTATATATAATACCTCATGTATGGTATCGATGTCCAATGCGGCATGTCGGATAATCATCTGCATAAATCACATCACATAGTATGCGCATGCCCAACCATTGTCTTGTGTAGCGCACTATAAATTGAAACATACACAATAATACAATTAAGCACAATTCACATCAATAATATATACATTGGAGTCGGGAACTTACTTGTACGTTCTGCCAATTTATTAGCTGGTTCTTTTTCCTTGGGACCGTTCCTCCAGCCTTTTTGAATGCATCTAAACCCCTACATATTAATATAACACAGTAAATTGCATAAGTAAATAGTAATGTAATAACAGATGTTAACAGATACAAAAATGAAATATTTCTCACCAGAATAATGGCATTCTCATTACGTGTCCAATTTTAGTGTTTAATGTACTTCCCACGGGATCTAGATAATAAACAATGAACGTCTCAGGGACAATAACTAGTAACTCCCAATGTCTACCGCTAGAGGTAAAAAGTTAACAATTAATAACTCAAAATGCACAATAAAAATGGAATTTTCTTAAGTCCAAATTATAAATAAAGTAAACTTACTTGACATTGAATGGAGCTATTATTATCGTCTTCTTTTGCTGACCAAAAATTATAAAAGCATCTATACAGTATTGTTGAACATTATCAGGGTCTTTAGCTACCAAACTAATCAATGAAGGAATCAAAAATCCCACATGATCAAATGCAAATTGTTTGCAATGATCTTCGACTAAGTAGCTGCAAAACATGTATTACGTATGCATTAATATATAAGAAACCAGCTCACCGGATCTTACACAAGGTATATGGATGTATAAATAAGATCTCACCTTATCCATGTCTCTATCATTGATGTATTCAACCACTCATACATAAACAACTCAATAATATCTTGTATAAATAAAGAGCTATCGTATGATTGTCCTGCATAAACAATTATAGGGCAATGTATATTATGTGCCCGTAGCCAACATGCCATTCCCCTACAAGCAGGACCTAACGGGTATGTTAGGTCAGTTGGAACCCAACTTGGTAATGCGGGAAGTGGAGGTAGATGCCTAGGTGCTCCGGTTGTCTTCTTTTTAACCTGTATATATAATTTCAGATCAGTTAACCTCATATATACACATTAACAATTTAAAGTAATGTAAATTTATCTTACAATTTCAGTAGTGTAGACGACATCTGCTTTGGGCCACAATATCACCCCGCCTTCTGCATCAGCAAGTGTATCAATATCCGGGTGGGGATATGGCAATGTAGCTTCTCTCCAATCGGGTAACACACGTATCGGGCTCACACGAATGTAGCCCTGTGGCATTGGAGTCCCGTGAAACATTTCCCCAGGAAGGGATGGGTAAGCCTGCGCCTCTGCAACAACGTAGTCTTGCATTCTTAAGCGGCATGGCTTCAATGCCTACAAATTTACGTAAAGAATATTATACATATATACATATCATCTTGAAAACATAACAACTTGAAAAGACTAACTACAATGTCATAAACAATACTTACAGCAGACGTATTAGGCGGTGGGTCTACAGGATTACTTGTAGTCTGTACATCAGGAGAAGAGTGGGTCGCCATAGGCTGATTGGAAGCCTGATATGCCTGCCACCGCAGCAATTCTTCCTTGACCTTCTCAGCAACTACATCGTTGAACTTCTTAGCAACTATATCCTCGACTCTCTTATTCTCCTATACATGGATAAAAGAAACATTAGCTTCTTATTATTGAATTTCCTTTTGCAGCAACATTCTAAAAAAAGTATAGGTTACCTCTTCTTGTGAAAGTCCCGCTCTGGGTTTGCACTGGGATGGCCCAAAGAATGCTTTGATGCCCACACCAGCGCCTGCACCCCTAACACGTCCAGGATGCTCTGGGTTACCCAGAGCAACTGTTAATTCATCCTGTGTGCCCTGAGGGATGAACGTGCCTTGTTTCCTCTGCTCGTGCAGCTCCCGCTAATCACCATCAATAGAAATGGGTAAGTTAACAAATAATCAATATTCAAACGATTGCTCTAAGAGTTGTATTTTACCATTTTCGCAGCCGCCTCAGCAGTTACGGGCTTCTTTATTTCACCCTTCTTGTTTTGCCTCCCAGCTATCCAGATATCATGGCGAGGCATGGGTGTGGCAGACTCCTCAGTAGCAGCAGACTCCTGAGTAGCCGCAGACTCCGCCTGTAGTCTTTGGCGAATGCTTGCATAGCCTTTTGGACCCATAGTGTGGTCATGCACATTCAGTGCACGCCTTGCTTTTTGTGCGTCACTGAGGGCCTAGTTAGTATGCACATTAATGATTTGGTTAGTAGCACTAAATGTTAATCTTGAATAGGTGAATACAATGTATATTAATTAAATTGGGAGTGGCGCCTAATACCTTGAATTTTTCAGATTTTCTTGAAGCAACAAAATTGTCCCAATCTTCTTTGTCCAAGAAGTTCCATTGTTCAAGGGCTGACTTCTTCTTCTTATCACCCTCTTTTATGTATTCTCTGTTCAGATTTTTCCTATAATTCCTAAGCATCTTTCCAGCACGTTGCATCACACTTTTACGATGCAACTTTTCATCCAATGCAAACAGATTGTGTAAAATAGAAATGTTATTAACTAGTATCCAAAATAGAATTGCAAATAATAGAATTTGTAATCTACAAAATAGAATTGCAAATAATAATAACTCACGCATAAATCCTTCCATATCAAGTCTTTTTTCCCCTGAGGAACTTTATGCCAATTATCATACTTAACACCACAATGGCTCCGAGTGGTACACCCAAGATAGTTTACAAAATTATTGCGGTTCACTCCAATTGCATTTCCTCCATTATCAAACTCCACAACCAATTTGGATCCACTGCCACTTAGCGCTATTAACTTCTTCAACAGAGTGATGCCCCTTTTCTTGTTAAGTGTTTGGTGCTGCGCATCAAGTTGCTCCAGTGCTTCAGTAGGTACATGTGCATCATCAACCTAAATTTTGACAAAAATAAACACACTGAATTAGCCCAATATAGAAATATATGATATATGACATAACTAGAAGATAATGAATTTTATAGAAATATAGGATATGTTTTTAGAACTTACATTGGTATCCTCACCATGCTCGTCATGGACAACATGATCATCATGGACTTCATGCTCATCATGGACATCATGCTCATCATGGTCAGCCATCTGAAAATGTCATTAAAAAGGCAAACATTTAGCATTTGTATTAACTAGAAAAAGGCAAACATTTAGCATTTGTATTAACTAGAAAAAGGCAAACATTTAACATTTGTATTAACTAGAAAAGGCAAACATTTAGCATTTGTATAAACATACATGTCTCTAAAATTGTGATCTTTTATCAATTAACAATCCTTCATTGTGATCTCCGCGCACATATAAGTCATCATTAGCTTCAATATTTTGTGGAGTTGGCAACCCAAATGAGAATGGACTGGAGTCATCATACTTATCATAGTACTCTTCTTCATCTATAGGATCTTCAATGAATTGTCTTTTACCATGAAGAACAACCGACCATTTATCATTCGCAGGATCATCGATATAGAATATTTGTTTCGCCTGTGATGCCAATATGAATGGTTCACCCTTCTCGCCAATCTTTTCAAAGTTCACCAAAGTGAAACCCAATTCATCCACTATAACTCCTTTGGTGTTATCAACCCAATTACATTTAAAGAGCAGAATTTTGAAATCTATGTAGTCAAACTCCCAAATGTCCTCAATGACACCGTAATATGACATTTTAGCTTCACGTGGACTCTTATCCTTTGCACTTGCAAAGTACATAGTTGACGCTTGAAGAGTGACCCCACTATTTTGGACGACACTCTTATCATCTTGGCTCTTTGTGTAATATGTGAATCCATTAATGTCAAACCCTTCATAAGACATAACATTCGGTTTTGGTTTAAAGGCGAGGCATTTGATAGTTTCTGTAATATCATTTGGTGTTTGAGATAGTTGATGTAAGACTTTATCTTCAAACCACTTAGTAAAAGTCTTATTATGCTCTCTAGCAAGCCACATTGAACTTGTTCGAGGATGTTGTCTCTTTATGAAATTGGTATGTTCCTCGATATAAACACTCACTTCGTCCATATTGTGTAAAATATACAAGTGAGCTTGTTCCAACTGCTCACGGCTGATTACTTTCACCCGTGATCCCAAAATTCATTTGCCCTCCTCAATATTCTTGTCATTATCAGGAGTGTCATTACCACTGAGAAAGTCATTGCAAAAATCCATAACCTCTCTCACCACATAACCTTCAATAATACTCCCTTCAGGCCGATAACGGTTTCGAACATCACCTTTAAAAACGCTCATGTATCGTTCAAAGGGATACATCCAATGCAAGAAAACTGGTCCCAACATTTTCACTTCCCTAGTCAAGTGGACAACAAGATGTACCATGATATCAAAGAACGAAGGAGGGAAATACATCTCAAGTTGACATAGGGTAACAACCACTTCTCTTTGCAAATTATCGAGAGTATCAGGGTCAATAACTTTACTGCATATACTGTTGAAAAAGAAACAAAGTCTGGTAATTGCAAACCTTACATGCTTCGGCAATATAGATCGAATTGCCACGGGTAATATTTGTTGCATTAGAGTGTGACAATCATGAGATTTAAGACCTATCAACTTCAGATCTTTCATTGATACCAATCTACGGATGTTGGATGAGTAACCATGTGGCACCTTAACATTTACCAAGCATTCACAAAAAGTTTTCTTCTCCTTTCTAGACAACGTGTAACAAGCGGGAGGTAAGTATGTTCTTTTACTACCCATTTCACGTAATTCTGTTAATTCTGACCTTATTCCCATTTCACGTAGGTCCAGTCTGGATTTTATCCCATCTTTAGTCTTACCTGGTATATTTAATAGAGTACCAATGATGCTATCACATACATTTTTCTCAACGTGCATTACATCGATACAATGCCTGACTGTCAAAGAACTCCAATAAGGAAGATCCCAAAATATTGACTTCTTCTTGAATGAAGAATTGTCACTCCGTGTGGCCATACTACATTGTGATTTCTTACCAAATTCATTGACAATGTCTTTTACTCTTTCATAAACAACATCCCCTGGTATAGGTTTAGGTGCACTCCGTTCATCATTCCATCCATTGAATCCTTTGCGCTTCCTACGATACGGATGGAATTTTGAAAGAAACCTTCGATGACCAAGATATACAGTCTTGCCGCCATGTTTTAGTCTTATTGAATCAATGTTTTCTTCACATATAGGACACACTTTAGCTCCTTTGACACTATATCCAGAAAAATTCCCATATGCTGGAAAGTCATTAATAGTGCAAAACAACATAGCGTGCAAACAAAATGTCTCTCTTGCTGAAGCATCATAGGTCATCACACCTTCAGCCCAAAGTTTCTTTAAGTCATCAATCAAAGGTTCAAGATAAACATCAATATCATTTCCGGGTTGTTTAGGGCCCGATATCAACAATGACAACATAACATACTTATTTTTCATACACATCCAGGAAGGAAGATTGTATATAACAAGCATGACTGGCCAAGTGCTATGTTGGCTGCTCAATGTCCCGTACGGATTCATCCCATCTGTACAAAGCCCAAGTCTTAGATTCCTATCTTCTTCACCAAATTTGGGGTACAATAGATCAATCTTCTTCCACTGTGGGGAATCAGACGCATGTCGCATGATCCCATCATTATTTTTCTTAACATCTGCATGCCACCTCAAATTCTTCGCATCTTTCGAATTTGCAAACAAGCGTTGAAACCGTGATATTATAGGTAGATACCACAACACCTTAGCAGGAGAACCAGTTTTGGACTCCCCCGAAGTCGTCAATTTATACCGTGACGCACCACATTTTGGACAATATTTCAAATCTACATAGTCCTTTTGAAATAATACACAATCATTCGGGCATGCGTGTATCTTCTTGGCCTCCATTCCCATTGGGCACAACATTTTCTTTACCTGGTATGTTGAGATTGGCAGCTCGTTTCCTTCAGGAAGCATTTCTTTCAACAAAGTCAACAATGAAGTGAAGCTTTTGTCGCTCCATCTATTGTTAGCTTTCAACTTATACAATCTCAACACATCGCTAAGCTTCGTAAACTTAGCACAGCCTGTGTATAACGGTATCTCAGCATCATGCACAATGTTTCTAAAGATAGGAGGTGGATCGGTGTGCTCTACCCTAAAACTATCCAGCATCGCATCAACGATGTCTGCTGGAACTGGTTCGTTCACATTTACGTCATCGGAGGCAATTTCTTTTTCCACCCAAGCACTGCTATCGACATCTACTGGTTTCGATTTTGAAATCTCTCCATGCCAGTGCCATTCTGTATAGCCTTGTACAATCCTATTGCACATGACATGACTTTTGATTTCCTCACCAGTGTTGACTTTCAAGTTGTTACCGCAATGCCTACATGGACAGTAGAACCTATATGTAGGTTTTTTCCTATGTTCCTCGGCAAATCTAATAAACTGATCAAGACCAGATATAAACTCTGGGGTGCAACGATTATGAATGGACATCCATGATCTATCCATTCTATGATCAGAGAAAACAAGTATATATTAGGAAACAAGTATATATTAGGAAAAGATTAGGGTATACACTTACATCCTAAGTGTATAATGTGATGTCATTCTTATATATAATAAATGTGTACCACCTATCCCATCCTTGAACACCTAATCTCACTAGTAAGTGTATAATGTGTATTGGGTTTTCGAGAAAATTTCGGCAGCATTTCCCCGCTGTTCTCTAAGTACATATGTACTTAGAGAACAGCGGGGAAATGCTGCCGAAATTTTCTCAAAAACCCAATACACATTATACACTTACATCCTAAGTGAGATTAGGTGTTCAAGAACAGTCCCAAACCAGGGACTATCCAAGATTTACTCCTAATGAGTCAATCTTGGACGGGTTTCTAGGCCAACAAACACATTTGATGTCATTCTTATATATAATAAATGTGTACCACCTATCCCATCCTTGAACACCTAATCTCACTAGTAAGTGTATAATGTGTATTGGGTTTTCAAGAAAATTTCGGCAGCATTTCCCCGCTGTTCTCTAAGTACATATGTACTTAGAGAACAAACAGGGAAATGCTACCGAAATTTTCTCGAAAACCCAATACACATTATACACTTACATCCTAAGTGAGATTAGGTGTTCAAGAACAGTCCCAAACCGGGGACTATCCTAGATTTACTCCTAATGAGTCAATCTTGGACGGGTTTCTAGGCCAACAAACACATTTGTTGTCATTCTTATATATAACAAATGTGTACCACCTATCCCATCCTTGAACACCTAATCTCACTAGTAAGTGTATAATGTGTATTGGGTTTTCAAGAAAATTTCGGCAGCATTTCCCCGCTGTTCTCTAAGTACATATGTACTTAGAGAACAAACGGGGAAATGCTACCAAAATTTTCTCGAAAACCCAATACACATTATACACTTACATCTTAAGTGAGATTAGGTGTTCAAGAACAGTCCCAAACTGGGGACTATCCAAGATTTACTCCTAATGAGTCAATCTTGGACGAGTTTCTAGGCCAACAAACACAATAATAGATATGTGATCATAGGTCATCATAGGTCACTAACTAGAATTAATGAGCAAAAAATGTCTTGTTAAGAGCATGATTTCTTGTTAAGATCATAGGTCATCATAGGTCATCATAGGTCACAATAAGTTAAGAGCATGATTTCTTGTTAGGTCATCATAGGTCATAATAATCCACTAGAATTAATGAGCAAAAAATGTCTCATAGTGTTAAAATAGACTAGACATCTAATTAAGAACAATTGTAAAATGATTTTCAGCGAGTTAATTTATCTGGCCATTAAATGGAACAGATTCAATTAAATGGAACAGAGTTAAATGGAACAAAGGAACCCTATAAAGATGTTTGAATGAATCTAAACTAATTAATTTGATTAGAAGCTGAAAATAGAGTCAATTAAATGGAATAGAGTCAATTAAATGAAACTAACAAAGTTAATTTAGCTCAATTAAATGGAACAAAGTCAATTAAATGGAACACAGTTAAATGGAACAAAGGAACCCTATAAAGAACCAATTTTGCGCCTGGGTAGGTCGGCAGGTACCTGGGCAAGTGAGCAGGGCGAGGTCGAGCTGGTCGAGTACGTGGGCGGCGGCGACACCGGCGAGCTCCAGAACCACTGGCACAAGTCAGGCAGGTAGCGGCAGCGACTCCGACGAGCAGGGAGCGGCAGGCGGCGGCGGGCAGGCAGGCAGCGGAGAAAGAGCTGCAAGCAGGCGGCGGCGGGCAGGCAGGCGGAGGAGAAGGAGCGGCGACACGTCGGTGAGCAGCAACACAGGAGAAGGGGGCGCGGCGGAGAAGGGGGCGCGGAGAAGAAGAAGAAGGCAGCAGCAGTGGCGGCGGAGAAGAAGGAGCAGAGAAAAAGGGAAATCGGCGGTGACAGCAGAGAAAAAGGGCAATCAGCTCACAATGAAACAGAAGAAAGGGGAAGAGTCGGGCATCGCGGGATATTAAGTTCCCAAATAGCGTCGGTTGTTTAACACAACCGACGCCTAAACATCTTTAGCGTCGGTTGTTTCAAACAACCGACGTCCAATTGGACGATATTTTTACGAAATTATTTGGCGGGAACCACTTTCAGCGTCGGTTATACAAGGATAACCGACACTGAAAGTGACACTTTTCGCGCAAATTTCCATCGCACATACGCATCGGTTTTTTATCTACATAACCGACGCTGAAAGTGACACTATTTGTTTTGCTCGAAAATTGGATTTCGCGGGTGACTTTAAGCATCGGTTTTATATAAACAACCGACGCTGTATTCAAAGCGGTACCCGTGTCTGGCTGGTCTTCGAATATAGACGTCGGTTTGCCTAAATAACCGACGTCTAATATTATAGGCGTCAGTTTTCCTAAAGAACCGACGCCCAGAAAAGCGACACTGAATGCTGTTTCTGTAGTAGTGCATCATCATATTGTTCAAATTAAACCATATTGGGGTCCTAAAGTAGGGTTTAGGGTTGTCTCAGGTTTGAATAAGAAATAGGGGTACACATCCTATTTTCACCGTATATTAAATATTAGGTGAAACCCTAATTATCAGTCTATCCTATACTTGCAATATGAATACTTAGATTCAATTATGTGTATTAATAACATAACACATTATAATCTTTGGTTTTAAAATCCTAATTCATCATATATATGGTTATTCACTTTACTTACTCATCAAATTATCATGATCATCTTGTATTACCATCACATGCAACAATATCAGATATTATCACAAATAATCTGTTTTACATCTTTAAGAATCATTAGTAAGCACTCATTAATCGTGTATCCAGGGAACTTTTGGAATCAAAAGCATACTTAGAGTCTGAGATTTTTTTCTTCATATTCTACATGTTTCCCTAATCAACTTTCACATGTAACATGTCTCAATCCAATCATCCTAGCAATTACTACAATTATTCTAAACTAAATATATGCTGACCAATCAAAATATTGCCAGTGATTAATACCTTTCATCCCATTTACACATGGCTCGGTCCCAGCTAATGGGTGTGCACTACTTCAGCAAAGAGCACCATCGTGTCCAGGTGTATAACCCTTACGAAAGTCATGTGTGTCCTCTCCTCGCAATGCCTGAGCCAAGGGTGTTTGCATCCCTTCTCGTCCTATGCATCTCCTTTCTCTGGTAGATCTGGGCCAATAAACTCCCAGCCATCTTTGATCGATGTTCAGATCATGCGACTGGGGTTGGTCCCGTCCACTTACGGCTACCAAGCATCTTGTGGCTCCATCCACACGATCTGGGCTGTGGCCATCCGAGACCAAAATCCAATGGCTCCTGTGACAATCATCTCCTCCAGACATGCTCGTTCATGCGGCGGTTCTCCACAAAGGAGGGCTCACAAAGGAAAGGTACGACTACGAGGGAGAGGGATTTAGGGGTTAGTATTGTGTCGTTCACGCTCTAGGGTCTAGGAAAAACCCAAAGGCATGGTTTATAAAGGATACGGAGGCAAGATCGAGGGCTTTAGGAGTTTAGGGATGGGGTGAGAAGCACTTAACTACAGGGAGAGGTACTTGTCTATTAAGGCACCTATTTCCTTTCTTTAAGGGGTTTCCTAGTTTGGTTTTCCAAGGGGAATCCGTTGGTGCATTGATTTTATGGAGAGGCAAAGCCTAGAGGGAGATAGGGTAGCTAGGACCTGTGTGTGAACAACTGTTCCTTTCTCAGTTGGGCTCAGGGTAGGGGATGACGGAAAAGCCGTTGATCCTAGATATGACGATCACACATCACGTGACACAAACAAAGGGGCACACACTTTATCACGCTAAGGGCTAGTTTGGTTGGGTGTAGTAGGGTGCAGTTGTGTGAGTTCGCAATGTAAAAATGTACATTAAACACGCACTTTGTCATCCGGCTACACCCTACCAAACAGGCCCTAAAGTCGGAAACATTCATTTGATTTCCAATTACAGAAACACAAGTATTTATTGCAAGTAGGCCCCTCTCCCTTTATGATTTTATATAGGCTAGTAGGAACCTCCTTTTGCTATGAAAGTTGGAGGAAAACTCATGAAAAACTTTCCAAACCAATATGTAATTTATGAGATATATTGGGATCAGTTTCATATCCCAAACTTGCTCTTTTATTGTGGGCTCCGATCTCCAAACCACGATTTAAACACGAGCGGAAGCAATCGATTAACAGCGGAAGACAAAAATCACGGGAAATTAAAATTTTTGAGACAAGATCTGGAAATTATAAAATTCCTTTTTATAAGAAACCAAGTAAACAGTTTAAATCTCTGTTAAACCACTTCTTGAGTAGTTATATACAACATGATTCAAAATCTTCAGGAGCCAACACCAAAAACTCAAACCACTGATTCCTAGAACCTGAGAGTACAGAGACGCATAGGACTATCTAACTACATAATTCAGCAGCCAGTATCTCCACCTGAGATTCACTGCTGCCCCAGGTACTGTTGTTGTCGTTGTTGCTCATTCTTAAACGGTCTCCTTCGTCTTTGGCGACCACCTAAAAAGAGTTAAAATCTACGGAGTGAGACAATATACAAATTGTCCCAGCGAGAGTTATAACTCTCAACTAGAAGCTTTATTATAACATAAATCATACAACAGCAGGTTTAATAACAAGTGAAGCAACTTCTACTTAAGCAATCATGTCTTTAAAGCATATAAAGGACATGTATACAAAATATCTGAACAGATCATTAATGTAAACAATGTAACACCAAACATTGTTCCTCGTAGTTTAATCTAAGCAGATATACTACGCGGTTGATTATGTTTTACAAACATTATTATGCCCTGTGGAGATGAGGCATACCACTCATACTCCAACTGATCGCTAAGAAGTCACATCAGTATCATACATAGGTCATTAAAAGAGCCGGATTCTCAAGACCTCATCTTCCTCAGTCAGTTAGAGGATTGTTTGTTAGACATCTGGCAGGACGTCTTTTGTTATAGCTTACCGGGGTAAACTGGTCCTTCGCTATTTTAGAGTTACAGTGGCGTTCTGTACTCTCTTCGTCATCGGAAGATTTCTTGTTTATCTCTCACCGATGCGGTGTTTGAGTTTTGTTTGGGAGAATAGTGGTACATCTCACCTTTTGGGTTTTGTAGTGAAGGTTTGACGGACTATAAAAATCTACATCAATTCCTACACTAGGATGTAAGGTTCTACACATCCATATACCCCACATACTCAAAAGTATGCGATCCAGGAGTTCCCTTGGGAAAACCTGTTTTACCATCATTTAGACTCTGACAATGATGGATCTATGATCAGGGCTCTACATTATACTTGATTAGTTAGGTACATTCAGTATTCTTTCAACATCATACATTGTTCTTCAAACAATAACATTAGCATAACAACTATAAAATGAGAATACTAAATGTAACAAGCCTAACTCTTATCAATCATCATTTCTCAATACATTCATCACAAGTCATCTCTAAAGCATGACCTTGATGGTATTTATGGCTCTCACAGCCCATTTAATTCATAGGTTGCCATTGACAAGGCAACAGGATATATCACTATTCATAAAGCTAAAGCATGCTTTCAATGAATATAGTTTCATAATCCATACCTGGATATGATCATCATCTCATGACAACCTGCATGGTTAATCCAACTGATAACAGTAAATAATTCATTCTAGAGGTTATACCTTCACACTCATAGAAGAATCAGTTTCCCCAATTTTCATCAATTAGGGTTATTCATTTCCTTTACTTTTGATTAGGAATATTGTTTCCTCATCTCATACTTCAAACATGAGGATTCATGCTTAAAAGCACAACTGGAAATAGGGTTTCACCCTATACAAAATAAGGTTATAAACTCTTTTTCTTATATGACATCCTATTTGTTAACTTGTTCTCAAAGTTCCATACCTAAAGGCATGACACAGGACTAAGGTTAGCATACGCCATCCTTCATTGATAATATTTCCTTTTTGGATTATTAGTCCAATTCTAGTATGCAACTCTACCATCCTTGGAAACATACCAGGGTATGGTGAGTATTTGCCTTAAATACAACATTATTGAACATCATAATGATTATCAATTCAAGGTATGAATTCACTTCTCAATCTTATCATGGTGTAAACACACCATACTCATTGATTTGACTATACTTTATTTAAAGGTATTATCTTATAAACATCTCCATAAATTAGGGTTTACTAATCACATCATATGTCATTACCCTAAATTTAGGGTTTACTATTCACCTCATGGTGAATTGAACTCATAACATCATCATGTATGAGAAACATCATCATTAAAGCTCTTAGATAAGATTAAGATTCACTAAACATCATAATTAGGGTTTCCATGATCTCACATAGGTGGATCATACCCTAATCATGCACATTCATGTGTATTGAAGGTATCTTACTTGAGTTTTCACCATAAAAGGGTAATTTCTCTCTCTTAGGATACTTTCTCTCTCCTATTACTAGTAGATGGTGATAACACCACTCTAGATCAGGTTGGGTTAAGTCCTCATTGACTAGCATAATCCAAAACATCACTATCATGTGATTATGGTTTGACTAGAACAAGGTATTACCCAATTAAACCCCTCAAGGGTATTTTGGTAATTTACCTCTTGATCACCATCATGGGTCAACTCATTAATCACTTAGTCCCTTAATGACTTAGGTTACAAATAGGGTTTGGATTGGATCACCATTGAACCAATTACACCATCAATTGATTAAGTACAAACCACCTTAAACATCTTCAAACGGTTTCCACCTTCAACCACCAAACGGTCTTGAGACCGTTTGGTCTCAAACGGTCTTGAGACCGTTTGACCTCAAACGGTCTTGAGACCGTTTGGATGTGTTGACCGTTTAGAAAGGTTGACTTTCCAAACCGTTTGAAGCTCATGTGGTTTGAAACTGTTTGATCAAATCAACTTGAGATCGATTGGTCCAAACGACCTTGAGATTGTTTGAGCCCAAACGGTCTTGAGACCGTTTGGCATCAAACGGTCTTGAGACCGTTTGGATCCAAACGGTCTTGAGACCGTTTGGTCCAAATGGGCTCAAACCGTTTGGACCTCCAAAGTGGTTCAAAAGTTACAATTGGTCATGGATATGTATGTTGAACCCCTCAATTAACCAAATCCATGATATCCACTTATAAATTGAGTTAACCAAGATTAGCCTTAATCAATTGGACATCAAATTGACCCTCAATTGAAAGCCAATTAGGGTTGATTCTAATTCAATTAGGGTTTCAAATCGGATGGTCATCAATATTCAACAATGTGAATCAATTCAAGGTTGAACCTATCAACTGACCTCCAATTGGGCCCAAACTTGGCCCAAACGGTCTTGAGATCGTTTGGACATCATCCAAACGGTCTTGAGACCGTTTGCCCAAAGTTTGACCAAGAACCAAGTCGTTTGGACTAGGGTTGAACTCCAATTAGGTCTAAAATCAGTATTTTTATCAATTCATCAACTTAATGCAATTGGACCTTCAAACCATTATATTATCTCAACCCTAGACCTCCAAACGGTCTTGGGTTGTGCCCAAATGGTCTTGAGACCGTTTTCCCAAAAAGGGCAAATTAAACAGATTGAAAATCAGAACTTAATTCAATTGTTTTTGCTAATTGATTTGCTTATATCTCACGATTCCTTTGGAGTTAACCTCTCAAATTTTGTGGGTGATTAACCTACATAATTATGAACAAGATTCCCATACGGTCTTCGCTTGGTCAATGGGACCAAACGGTCTTGAAGACCGTTTGCCCTCACACAAACCTGAAACCGTTTGCCCACCAAACGGTTTGAAACCGTTTGAGAAATTGGTGGAGGTCGTTTGATAAAGTGGAAATCCGTGGATAAGCATAGGAATTAATGCCCTTATCTTCTACCTTAAGAACAGTAGCAGTTCTTCACGATTTTGCTTGCAAGGAGGCAAGGGAAGATAGGGAAGAACAAGAACTAGCAACTATATGCATAGAAAAGATAAATAATCAAAGAATAAAGTTTAGAGTTATAAAACACGCCTAAAGCTTGCTCCTTGAGCTCCAAGCCTTTAATGGCGTCCTAGAAGCTCCACATGTCAGCCAAGGTGAATCCTCCAAGGAAAGTTGAGAAGAGATGGCTAGAAAGATAAAGCTAAGTGAGCTAGCCATGAATTTGACCTTGAATTCGAGTTTCATCCAAGAATTTAAGCAAAAGGAAGGATCCAAACCTACCTTGCACTCCCCTGGTCGTCCTCCTGAGCTCCAGAGCTCTCCTTAGTCGGTTTAAGCAAGGGGAAAAGAAATGAAAGGGAGAGGGTCGTTCCCTTGCTAAGTGGAAAAGTTGTATACATACTTAAGTGAATTTTCAACATAAGAACATATACTCTCCTCATTTCTCATCTAAGTCCTTCCTTTCTTTCTTGCACGTCCCCACCTCTTATTTATAAGGACAAACTCCTTCTACGGTCAAGAATTGAAGGCAAAGAGGATCAACCCATCACTAAAGCATACACATAAAAGGGCTATTATACATACACCTTGATTATTCAATCACAAAGGTGCTCTTTATTATACGATTATTCAAATGAAGTGACCTTTTCATCATTTATCTTCTAAATGATGCCAAGAGTCATAAAAGATATTTTAGATGATGTATTTTACAAGTTGCACCACTCAAATTGGGTAAATTGCATTTTACACCAATTTAGGGTTTTCAAGTACAGGGGTTGCTTCCTCAGCTGCACCTTGGTGCTCAAGCTTGGGAAATCCCTCAAACCTCATCATATTCATTCTTATGTTGTGTCAACATTAAAGGAACGTATAAACATGTGAAATTTGCAAGTTAACCCCTCTGATTGGGCAAATTGCACAAAGGTCCATGTATTGCAAACAATACTTCAACATTGGTTTATAAGGGACAGAAATGGAAACATATGTTCCATAGAAGCTTTAATCATATACTAAAGGATAATTACAACCATCTAATTTCATAATTAGGCAAAACACCTAGGGTTATCTCATAACCCAGGTCAGGGGTGTTACAAATCATAAACCCCTAACAAGGATTTCGTCCCCGAAATCTCAGGAAGAAAAGGGGAAAGCAGATATTGTTTCAGCATACACATTGTTACATCCTTAGGTAACATACCGTTTTCAGGAAGATGTTATAGAATTTTGATCAACATTCTTTTAGGATCAAATTCAAGCCCTGATATTTATTCAAGACCATATAAGGACCTTTTCACCCTGAGTCTATCATCACATCTGATAATTAGCATACTAACTCCCTTTATTATATGCATTAACTATCTCATCAGTTATACATTCTTATCATAAAGAAAAGTTTTCTTGTCAAACAAAGATTTATTTATCAGACATTCTGGAGAAGGATATGTTTATTTTAAGAACATAAACCCCTAACAAGGGATGTTCTTAAAATTCTATCTTTATTTAAGAACATAAACCCCTAACAAGGGATGTTCTTAAAATTCTATCTTTGGTATTAATTACTTGTTTATCAAAACTTTATATCTTTTTCTTCCTTTTATCATGGGACATTGCTCATTACATATATTCTTTCAATCATTACCATTCATGATTGACCTTCTCTATTCTCATTTTCTTATCTTATGATGCTCTTTAAGTTGTTTCAGATTGACTACTTGATCAGAGTAATCAAAAGATAACAACTTCAAAGTTTCCATATTTACTTCATCATCAGTAATTGTATACCTGGCCAGGGTATATGATTACTGAGGTAAGAAAATATGTACTTGTATATTACTATATTCCTTCTCTTTTTCCATCCTTACAATCATAATTATTAACTTTACTGAATTCTACATCCAGATCAATTCTTTAATACATTTTCTTCTTATAGAAGTAAACATGTATTATAAAATGATTATATCTGATGCATCATAGAAAGCTTTTATGAGACTAATCAAGGAATAGTTCAATAAACTACTATTTCAACTTGTCCAAAAGATCATAAAGAGATTTATAAGAAAAACCATTTATCTTGTCTAATCAATCATGGTTCGAGGATTTTATCAAACCCTTGCATATCAAGGTATTGAATCCACTCAAATGCAGTGATTAGAAAAGAAAAGGATGCAGGGAGATCATACCTCCTGCATAACAACCGACTCACTCAACGGAGTCTCCAAACAACAAACTATCTTCCCTTATGACTAACTATCATATCACAGTTGCGAATCACTCTTCGAGTGATAAAAGAGTGCGTAGCACCCGGGTCAATTAGAACAGATATTACACATGATTTAGACATATCAGAATATAAAGGTTCATCTGACCTGTCACAACCCGTGGATCGACCACTGCATCAGGTGGGTTCATAGCAAAGAACCTCACTATTGTCTGTGGTTGATTTGGTGCAGATGATCCAGCTTGGGACACTTGTCCACGTCCTCGAGCTGCTCCTTGAAATTGCCTTCTCTGTGATCCTTGTTGCCCTTGTTTCGGAGGTTGTGTTATACTGACAGGCTTAAACCAACAGTCCCTCTTCAAATGTCCCACCTTACCACAGTTATAGCAGCTTTTCTCCAATTGTTGTGGTCTAATGGGTTCCTTATCCTTTCTGGATAACCGTTGCCTTGATGTACTAGGTCCTGGTTGTGTTGGGGACATCAGAAACTTATTCCTTTTGGGAATTCCAGGCCTTTGCTTCTGGGTTTGGATAGGCCTTTTCCCAATTCTTCCTCTATATATCCTTTCTAGACAATTAGATCTGATATGTCCAGGCTTCCCACAGTTATAACAGGTCCTGATCTCTGACTGTATTCTAATTCCTACATTACTGTGGACTGATTCATCAGTTTGAGGCTGAGCATAGGCTTGCTTTGAGTTCAAAGCTTCATCATTTACTTCTGCTTCAACCTGTTGCTGAGGGTTATATATCCTATGGATATCCAAAACATCATTATTAGGAGCTGGTAATCTGGGTTGTACTGCTAGTGTTTGATCCACTAGGTACATCATGGTTGCCCTAAATTCTCCAACAGTGATTCCTAAGGAAGGATTCCTTATCATGGTTGGATTAACTAGGGGAACCTCAGGTAAGTGTCCCTCTACTGCTTGCTCCTCTGCACTTCTTCTAGGTGTAGCATTGTTGCTTTCTGCAACAAACTCCTCATCCTTATATGTCTTCTTCTCCTGAGGAGCAGAAGATTCTATTAGATGCGGAAGAAACACTAAAGACAGACTCGACATCCTAAGTCCTATGTCTCTGTAGACTCGGCGAACCTAGAGCTCTGATACCACTTAATTGTGGGCTCTGATCTCCAAACCACGATTTAAACACGAGCGGAAGCAATCGATTAACAGCGGAAGACAAAAATCACAGGAAATTAAAATTTTTGAGACAAGATCTGGAAATTATAAAATTCCTTTTTATAAGAAACCAAGTAAACAGTTTACATCTCTGTTAAACCACTTCTTGAGTAGTTATATACAACATGATTCAAAATCTTCAGGAGCCAACACCAAAAACTCAAACCACAGATTCCTAGAACCTGAGAGTACAGAGACGCATAGGACTATCTAACTACATAATTCAGCAGCCAGTATCTCCACCTGAGATTCACTGCTGCCCCAGGTACTGTTGTTGTCGTTGTTGCTCATTCTTAAACGGTCTCCTTCGTCTTTGGCGACCACCTAAAAAGAGTTAAAATCTACGGAGTGAGACAATATACAAATTGTCCCAGCGAGAGTTATAACTCTCAACTAGAAGCTTTATTATAACATAAATCATACAACAGCAGGTTTAATAACAAGTGAAGCAAATTCTACTTAAGCAATCATGTCTTTAAAGCATATAAAGGACATGTATACAAAATATCTGAACAGATCATTAATGTAAACAATGTAACACCAAACATTGTTCCTCGTAGTTTAACCTAAGCAGATATACTACGCGGTTGATTATGTTTTACAAACATTATTATGCCCTGTGGAGATGAGGCATACCACTCATACTCCAACTGATCGCTAAGAAGTCACATCAGTATCATACATAGGTCATTAAAAGAGCCGGATTCTTAAGACCTCATCTTCCTCAGTCAGTTAGAGGATTGTTTGTTAGACATCTGACAGGACGTCTTTTGTTATAGCTTACCAGGGTAAATTGGTCCTTCGCTATTTTAGAGTTACAGTGGCGTTCTGTACTCTCTTCGTCATCGGAAGATTTCTTGTTTATCTCTCACCGATGCGGTGTTTGAGTTTTGTTTGGGAGAATAGTGGTACATCTCACCTTTTGGGTTTTTTAGTGAAGGTTTGACGGACTATAAAAATCTACATCAATTCCTACACTAGGATGTAAGGTTCTACACATCCATATACCCCACATACTCAAAAGTATGCGATCCAGGAGTTCCCTTGGGAAAACCTGTTTTACCATCATTTAGACTCTGACAATGATGGATCTATGATCAGGGCTCTACATTATACTTGATTAGTTAGGTACATTCAGTATTCTTTCAACATCATACATTGTTCTTCAAATAATAACATTAGCATAACAGCTATAAAATGAGAATACTAAATGTAACAAGCCTAACTCTTATCAATCATCATTTCTCAATACATTCATCACAAGTCATCTCTAAAGCATGACCTTGATGGTATTTATGGCTCTCACAGCCCATTTAATTCATAGGTTGCCATTGACAAGGCAACATGATATATCACTATTCATAAAGCTAAAGCATGCTTTCAATGAATATAGTTTCATAATCCATACCTGGATATGATCATCATCTCATGACAACCTGCATGGTTAATCCAACTGATAACAGTAAATAATTCATTCTAGAGGTTATACCTTCACACTCATAGAAGAATCAGTTTCCCCAATTTTCATCAATTAGGGTTATTCATTTCCTTTACTTTTGATTATGAATATGTGTCCTCATCTCATACTTCAAACATGAGGATTCATGCTTAAAAGCACAACTGGAAATAGGGTTTCACCCTATACAAAATAAGGTTATAAACTCTTTTTCTTATATGACATCCTATTTGTTAACTTGTTCTCAAATTTCCATACCTAAAGGCATGACACAGGACTAAGGTTAGCATACCCCATCCTTCATTGATAATATTTCCTTTTTGGATTATTAGTCCAATTCTAGTATGCAACTCTACCATCCTTGGAAACATACCAGGGTATGGTGAGTATTTGCCTTAAATACAACATTATTGAACATCATAATGATTATCAATTCAAGGTATGAATTCACTTCTCAATCTTATCATGGTGTAAACACACCATACTCATTGATTTGACTATACTTTATTTAAAGGTATTATCTTATAAACATCTCCATAAATTAGGGTTTACTAATCACATCATATGTCATTATCCTAAATTTAGGGTTTACTATTCACCTCATGGTGAATTGAACTCATAACATCATCATGTATGAGAAACATCATCATTAAAGCTCTTAGACAAGATTAAGATTCACTAAACATCATAATTAGGGTTTCCATGATCTCACATAGGTGGATCATACCCTAATCATGCACATTCATGTGTATTGAAGGTATCTTACTTGAGTTTTCACCATAAAAGGGTACTTTCTCTCTCTTAGGATACTTTCTCTCTCCTCTTACTAGTAGATGGTGATAACACCACTCTAGATCAGGTTGGGTTAAGTCCTCATTGACTAGCATAATCCAAAACATCACTATCATGTGATTAGGGTTTGACTAGAACAAGGTATTACCCAATTAAACCCCTCAAGGGTATTTTGGTAATTTACCTCTTGATCACCATAATGGGTCAACTCATTAATCACTTAGTCCCTTAATGACTTAGGTTGCAAATAGGGTTTGGATTGGATCACCATTGAACCAATTACACCATCAATTGATTAAGTACAAACCACCTTAAACATCTTCAAACGGTTTCAACCTTCAACCACCAAACGGTCTTGAGACCGTTTGGTCTCAAACGGTCTTGAGACCGTTTGACCTCAAACGGTCTTGAGACCGTTTAGATGTGTTGACCGTTTAGAAAGGTTGACTTTCCAAACCGTTTGAAGCTCATGCGGTTTGAAACCGTTTGATCAAATCAACTTGAGATCGATTGGTCCAAACGACCTTGAGATCGTTTGAGCCCAAACGGGCTTGAGACCGTTTGAGCCCAAACGGTCTTGAGACCGTTTGGCCTCAAACGGTCTTGAGACCGTTTGGATCCAAACGGTCTTGAGACCGTTTGGTCCAAATGGGCTCAAACCGTTTGGACCTCCAAAGTGGTTCAAAAGTTACAATTGGTCATGGATATGTATGTTGAACCCCTCAATTAACCAAATCCATGATATCCACTTATAAATTGAGTTAACCAAGATTAGCCTTAATCAATTGGACATCAAATTGACCCTCAATTGAAAGCCAATTAGGGTTGATTCTAATTCAATTAGGGTTTCAAATCGGATGGTCATCAATATACAACAATGTGAATCAATTCAAGGTTGAACCTATCAATTGACCTCCAATTGGGCCCAAACTTGGCCCAAACGGTCTTGAGATCGTTTGGACATCATCCAAACGGTCTTGAGACCGTTTGCCCAAAGTTTGACCAAGAACCAAGTCGTTTGGACTAGGGTTGAACTCCAATTAGGTCTAAAATCAGTATTTTTATCAATTCATCAACTTAATGCAATTGGACCTTCAAACCATTATATTATCTCAACCCTAGACCTCCAAACGGTCTTGGGTTGTGCCCAAACAGTCTTGAGACCGTTTGCCCAAAAAGGGCAAATTAAACAGATTGAAAATCAGAACTTAATTCAATTGTTTTTTCTAATTGATTTGCTTATATCTCACGATTCCTTTGGAGTTAACCTCTCAAATTTTGTGGGTGATTAACCTACATAATTATGAACAAGATTCCCATACGGTCTTTGCTTGGTCAATGGGACCAAACGGTCTTGAAGACCGTTTGCCCTCACACGACCCTGAAACCGTTTTCCCACCAAACGGTTTGAAACCGTTTGAGAAATTGGTGGAGGTCGCTTGATAAAGTGGAAATCCGTGGATAAGCATAGGAATTAACGCCCTTATCTTATACCTTAAGAACAGTAGTAGTTCTTCACGATTTTGCTTGCAAGGAGGCAAGGGAAGATAGGGAAGAAGAAGAACTAGCAACTATATGCATAGAAAAGATGTATAATCAAAGCATAAAGTTTAGAGTTATAAAACCCGCCTAAAGCTTGCTCCTTGAGCTCCAAGCTTTCGAGCTCCAAGCCTTTAATGGCGTCCTAGAAGCTCCACAGGTCGGCTAAGGTGAATCCTCCAAGGAAAGTTGAGAAGAGATGGCTAGAAAGATAAAGCTAAGTGAGCTAGCCATGAATTTGACCTTGAATTCGAGTTTCATCCAAGAATTTAAGCAAAAGGAAGGATCCAAACCTACCTTGCACTCCCCTGGTCGTCCTCCTGAGCTCCAGAGCTCTCCTTAGTCAGTTTAAGCAAGGGGAAAAGAAATGAAAGGGAGAGGGTCGTTCCCTTGCTAAGTGGAAAAGTTGTATATATACTTAAGTGAATTTTCAACATAAGAACATATACTCTCCTCATTTCTCATCTAAGTCCTTCCTTTCTTTCTTGCATGTCCCCACCTATTATTTATAAGGACAAACTCCTTCTACGGTCAAGAATTGAAGGCAAAGAGGATCAACCCATCACTAAAGCATACACATAAAAGGGCTATTATACATACACCTTGATTATTCAATCACAAAGGTGCTCTTTATTATACGATTATTCAAATGAAGTGACCTTTTCATCATTTCTCTTCTAAATGATGCCAAGAGTCATAAAAGATATTTTAGATGATGTATTTTACAAGTTGCACCACTCAAATTGGGTAAATTGCATTTTACACCAATTTAGGGTTTTCAAGTACAGGGGTTGCTTCCTCAGCTGCACCTTGGTGCTCAAGCTTGGGAAATCCCTCAAACCTCATCATATTCATTCTTATGTTGTGTCAACATTAAAGGAACATATAAACATGTGAAATTTGCAAGTTAACCCCTCTGATTGGGCAAATTGCACAAAGGTCCATGTATTGCAAACAATACTTCAACATTGGTTTATAAGGGACAGAAATGGAAACATATGTTCCATAGAAGCTTTAATCATATACTAAAGGATAATTACAACCATCTAATTTCATAATTAGGCAAAACACCTAGGGTTAGCTCATAACCCAGGTCAGGGGTGTTACATTTATGATATTCTTAAATTAAACATTCACACCACATGAAAGCTCCTTTTTATCCCAAATTCTAGAATTCTCTTAGTTTTGCTATTATATTCAAGTATACTAAAAGTCATACCGAGATATTCAAATTTACAAAATTTGAGGATCTTACATTCACCCCTCCTTAAAAGGAATTTTGTCCCCAAATTCAAGCCTAGTAAGGTCAAGGTGAATGATTACTCAACTTAATTTCAAACCTCAGAGTTAGCAACCCTTCTTGGATATTGATATGAAAATATCTCACATTAATGAGGTTGGTACCCAAAATCAAACCAGGGTATTCCACCTCCTCAATAATTACATGATATCATAGCTTGGTAATTACATTTTTCACTTGTGGTTTCAATTTCATTTGGTGACTATCTTTTCACCTAGATTTCCAAATTACTATTCATTTCTATATAAGGGTGAGGTAACACCTATAGCCTTAGATTATATCATTAAGTTCAACTTAAGGTATTCATTCTCATGTGTCAATTTTAATCATAACATGTTTCTACCCGATCTCTCTAACTCATATCAAGATGAAATAAGCGTTTGGATGCAACCAAAATATAAAGTTCAGCCTATTACAAGAGCAGAGATGGTGTATCCACACACTATATTTTAGTTACACATTTTGGTTGAAGTATTCTCAACAGTAATTTCAAACCATGAACACTTTTTAATTATACAATACTCATATACTATATGAACTCAAGGGATAGTGCCTTTCTCACTCGTGAATTTCTGCACAACTCCCTCTATGATTTTATTCAACATTATTACATGACTCCTTTTATCTTTTTTATCTACACCTCTTGTATCATTACCCTTAGTCATTTCCTTAAGGTCTCCAGAGGTAGAGGTACCTATAGAGTGATTTCTTTTTGACCTCGTGGGCCTTATGCACTTATGGAGTGCCTCTAACATTTACCCCTTGGGCCTCATGAACTCATAAAGGTGGACAATCTCCTGACCCATGGGCCTTGGGAAAACATAGATGGATTCTCCTGACCCCATGGACTCATGCGCTTAGGGCATGATCACCTCCTAACCTCATATGTCTTGTGTACCTTTAATCATCTCTACTTTAACTTAGGATTGACTTAGGGCTCTACCTTGCCTAGGGTTTATTGAGATGCCATAATATTACAATTTTTAGCACATTATTTTCTTATATAATTCTTT
Organism: Alisma plantago-aquatica; assembly: GCA_963693085.1. Taxonomy (NCBI): domain Eukaryota; kingdom Viridiplantae; phylum Streptophyta; class Magnoliopsida; order Alismatales; family Alismataceae; genus Alisma; species Alisma plantago-aquatica. Next base: position 290,901,824 of record OY856414.1, read on the forward strand.
CTCAGATTTCCTTCATCTCTTAATATATAGATTATTTATTTTATGTCCCTACATTGGTCTCATAGTGTCCTTCCCTCCATGCTTGGGCTATTAGTAATCTTCCTTTCCTGGCTTGATCACAATTCATTGCAATGGCTTCCTTTTATATCTGCTTTCCTTTCTCAACTTGGCCTATTAGAGACCTTCCTTTCTCGACATGATCACATACTTGTAGCCACTTCCTCATTGACTTTTCCTTCTATTCCTCAGAGATGGCATACCTAGGTTCAAAGAATGTATGTTCTTTCATATTTTGTATACTTAATCCTTTACACTTTAGGTGACATTCAAGGTTATCTCAATTCTTAAACTTCCTACTTAACTCGCCTTTCTAGGGAAGATCTGATGCGCATAAACTACACGTAAAAAATGCAAGTGCACTTATCAATGTAATATAGGCCTAAAGAGGCATGGATATTGAACACAGGGAAAATGTGTCCCCAAAACTACTACTAACAATGACTTAATCAACTAGGTTGATGAAAAATAGTGATTTAGTTGAATTAATAACTAATTTGTAATAATTAAAACTAATATTATTGGTTGTGATCACAAGTGGAATGAATTCCTTAGGATTGTGGTTTCACCATGGCTCACATTAAAATTAACATCATTTCATTAATATTAATCTCTACTAACCCCAGACAAAGAGACCTATAGCAAGAATTACCCACTCTCACAGCATAATTCACTACCTACTCTAATCCCACTCTCGTAGAAATTATATTATTAGTTAGGTACTTTACCAAAATCTCTAGGTTATTATCTTCACATTCGTAAGCCCTTTCTCAAGGCACGGTATAAAATGTGTAAATGTATGAGTTTTCCAATCCTTAGTCCCTCTCTCGAAGTAATTAACGGTCTAAACACTACCTATGATGATCAAATATAGATAATTTTTGATGCTCTCATAGAAATATGTCCAGAAGAGAAACATGTATATTAAATCATAATCATCAATTACAATACAAAATCGGGCTACTCTCGGATCCTAAGGAACAAGGGGATTAGCCACGCATGATTTCAGTCACTCTACATAGAAAAGGAAGAAGAGATCAAAGAAAACATCAAGAACAAGGAATAATCCCTAGAGAAAAATGGTATGGATGGTTTCTTCCGACCAACGTGATGATTTGTCGTCTTCGGATTGCAAATTGGGCCATCAGAACTACTCGAACCACCCAGAACATCACTTTCTCCTCTCTTTTTTCTCTTCTATACTCTCCTCCATCGTATAACTAATTAAGACATGATTATTAGGTCTGGCAAAACCCCCCTAAGTCATAGACATGACATAGTACATCATTAACTCTCAACCGTTAGATTAACTATGATTTCAGATCTGGCCTGATCCCGTTGAGTCGATACTACCGACTGGGTGTCGATAGTATCTACGCCCTCGATAAGTTGCAGCCTTTTGTGCAGTTGTCGGTACTACCGAGTTGATGTCAATAGTACCAAGATTTCTCAAGATTTTCTGAGTCCTCCCTGTAAGGTTGTCGATAGTACCAACTTACTTCATTGGTACTACCAATCTTTCTCAATTTCATTATTCCTTCTGATCAAGTGTCAATACCACCGACATGCAGGTAGGTAGTAGCGAGCTGTGAAGTTTCTTGTAGATTCACCTAAAATTCCACAAAAATGAACATAAGCTCCCAAATGATAATGAATCTGTCAGGAACATTAAAAATACATCTATTTGATGTAATTAAGTGTCACATGCTAATGATAATAAATAATGCACAAATGATATCAAAATGAACAATAAGTGCACAAAAATCCATAATAAATAGTCTGTGAGAACGACAATTATTCAGTGCATCAAACTCCCCTAAGCTTAAATACTGCTCATCCTTGAGAACACGCCCTTGGATTTGTTTAAGAGAAGTCATAAAAAAGACACACAATATGAATTTCCATTCTCAACTATTCCCACCTGGTGGTCCCAAACGACCTTTACTAACCACTGAACAATGAACTACTCTCATGCGACCAAAAATATCCATCAAAGATGTCCACCCTTAGACCAGTGAAACACTATCAATAGAGCAACTAATATCATAGTCAACCAGGCATTCACTTGGTGCATCATGTAATTTCCTATCTACATTGCTCTTTCCTAACTACCAACTGCTTGGAAACAATTCTTTTATAAGAATGAATGGGGAGATCATATGTAGCCTACCAATAAGAGCAATGGATGGAGTGAAATGGGTGGCTTATGAAGAATTGCAAATAACATCCAAATTATTTATGCAAAAATAAAAGATGATGAACCTATATGGTAAAGATAATGAGAAATGCATGAATCCTAATGCCTAATATTATGGGTCGAATGATGCATGTATGGAAAACCTCATCAAATAGATGAGAGTGAAGTAAATAAGAAAATGCATGATGTGAATGTTTCTGTTAATGTTTCTATTTCTTTGTGAAGTAAAATCCCAACTCGAGTTTAGGGCATCCTTTCTCCCCCTTTATTTTATGACATCAAAAAAAGTTCTCTTTTTATTTTTTTTGTCATTGGCTCACTACTTTAGCATGGTAGAAAATTATTCTTGGTCTTCACTAACATATCTCATTCATTTGGTTTTTTCCTTTGATTTTTTTTCTGAGGGTATGGATGTGTATCCCTGTACTCTAAATCCAAAAGAAAACAATAACCACATGATGTAAAATGGATGATGAAAATGTATACAATCTACATGTAATTGTTATGCAACTAGATGATATGTACAAAAGTTATTTATGCACAATTTCTTTTTCATTTTGTAACTAATGCATCAAAAGAAAAAAAAACCAACTATTATGTCACCTATCATACCATGCAATGCAATCAAGAGGAAACAATTCAGGTTACTTGATCATCTTAAAGTGGAGAATCAAAATGGATGGAATTACATAATTAAGAGATAATTCCTTTCTTGAGCTATGGTATGCCCCTCTACTACTGACTTGTGTAAATGGTAACCTTAGAATTTCTTTCTAAAATTTCAATTTAAGGTCTTGTTAATTGTTTGATCAACTCAAACTCAAACCCCATCTTCATCCAATTTTACATGGATAATTAAAATTTCCATTCATATCAAGTGTCCAAAAACTGACTAACTCATACACTTCCTCTAGTTAGTGTAACTCAAGAAATTTGCAACTAAGTCAAAATTTTCAGTTTTCCAATTTTTTTCATTGAATAGACATGGAAGAATGGACTCAATGTGACAAATCTAGAAATTATGCTTATTACTACTCCACATTTACACTAGATAGAGTGTGGATCCTAAAAAAATGAAACATAAAGCTAAAAAGCAAATAAAAGATAAATCTATTCCATCACCCCCCTAAGCTTGAACTCGACTATGTCCTCATAGTAAAAATCCAATCATAGAGGTGGAATAGTGGTACCGATTAAAAAGATGGTGGTGGTAGCTGCAACATGGTCAGGTCATGGGGATAGAAAGTCCCCTGCAACGTCAGTGACTGTTGTGGCATTTTTGAAGGTTGCATATATCCACCAAAGTAACCTTGACTCCAATTGTTGTCAAAGAACAACTGTTGATAGTTCTACATCCTCTACAAATGAGTATGTATGTTCTCCTAGTTGTCCAAGAGAAGTCTCTCATTCTCAAAAATGGCTTGTTGATTCTGATAAAGTCATCCTTAGACATCCTGGATGCCCGTCAATGTCGCCGTATGATGTTGCTGTCCCTGCTGAATCTCTTATAGCATTCGATACATTCCTTCCATTATGGATCATCCTCCTGGGTAGGTGGTGGAGTAGAAGAACTAGAGGCTCCATGTACTCTAGTGTACTTGCGGGGGACCTCCTCCTCATGATTGGGATGGTGGCCTCCTCCTCCCCTTCATTTTTCTCTTACTATTGCACTTGATCAACATCTTCTTCTTCATCTTCTTCTATGTCATCCTCTACAAGCCACCTCATGTGATACACTGCTTGCAAGTTGAAGATAGGATCATAGAGCTCCCTCTCCTGGTACTGGTCATCGACTATACAACACACGTACACCTTCCCTTGACACAGGTTGATGATGTTCGCTCTATAAAATGTTTTAGGTCCAACTTGGAAGAAGCCTTTAGAGATTTGGAGGTGGAAAGATCAAGATTGAGATGCATAGCTATTGGAGTGATAAACCCTCCAAAATGGATGGGGGGCTTCCTATGCACCCGTCACTTCACCACCATCATGTGTTGTAGGAAGAAGGAACCAAAGTCTAGTGACTCCCTTCCTAACTATAGAAAATTCTAGAGGAAGAAGAGATCTATCTGTTGAACATCCCTCTATACTTGACTAAACTTGGTGAATAGGGTGTTGGTGAGGAAATAGTGCATGGTATGACCAAATGGGTGCTTCACGTCGGTGACAAAATTGACATGCCAGCTGATGTGGTAGACCTCTGGCACCTCCACCAAAAATCACCATGCACTATTGTAATCAAAGTTATTGGTGGTGAAGCGTAGTTAACTCATAGATGGCGTTGAATTTCCTCAACATCATTTGATAGTCGATGTTGAAGGGACATAATTAGTGCACCCTTCCCTCCATCCATCCATGTGATCGGGGGTACAACAAAACTCCAGTGAGGCTAAGAACTCACAAACAATCTCTGGGAAGGTGAGGAAATCACTGAAGAAAGGGTGATCACACACCAACCTTTATCCTTCGCAGACTCAACAGAGATTGTCGGTGAAGCCCACAGATGCAAGGAATGCACAACCTCCATACCTTGTCGAGGTGGATCTCTCTTTTCATCAGTTTGTCATAGATCTTCTTCATGTCATTGTTGACAAGAGCGATGTAGGTTGGTTTGGGTACCAATGTGACATTGCCTGCCATCGAAGAAGATGCTCGCCTGGATGCCATCAAGATGGTATAAGAAGGGGATGGAGAAGGAGTGCAGTGAAGATTCTGAATGCCCGTAAGTACTTGAACAATCTTGCTTGAGAGGGGTGTGGTGGAGGTGTGAATGAAACAATACTCACACCCCTCCTTATATAGCCACCAGCCAGCCTACTGCCATGACGTCAGTAGTATCGACCATGTCATTGGTAGTATTGACTTCTTCTCCATGATCTGAGTGAATCGGTACCAACCGTTGATACTGATGCTTCTCATTGGTCAATGTGCGTAGTCGCAAATCACCTAGCATTGGTAGTACCAACGAAATTTGATAGTAATGACTTCAAAAAGTGCACGATGGATCTGTCTTACTGACTGTTAGATGGAGAAAATTGTGGTTGTTGATGGCGCTCCCACAGATCCTGTGTTTTATGGTGCCAGCACTACCAAGTCTTTAAAATTTCTCAAAACTTCCAAGCATTAACTCGATATACCGAACCTGGAGCATTGCTCGACATCGGTACTACTGAGTTGGATGTCGGTAGTACTGAGTCATGTTCATCAAACTCAGCCCCTCTCTGCAAAAAGTTAGTGCTATCGAATTTGTTGTTGGTAACATCGAGAAATTTTTCGGGCTCCCAGTTGAATTTTCAGTACTACTGAGTATATTGTTGGTAGTACCGAGTTTTTCAAACTTGACTCAGCTATCCCTATGATGTCATCGGTATTACCAACATAGCTGTCAGCACTACTAACTTTTTCTCAACCTGTACACCAAACACGAATGATCAAGGAACCTTTTTTACAATGAAAATAATACAATGCAACTAGAATGTAAAGAACAAATCCTAAATCATTAAAAGATGGTTGGGTTGTCTCCTAGCAAGCGCCCTTATTTTACTTCATAGGCTTGGAGATAAAATTAAATAATCACTAAAGTTCAATGAGCTTCCATTTTTCTTCTTCCCAGACCACGTCTCCCTCAAAGTGATGCTTTAGCCATTGGCCATTAAGAAGGAATGTCTCATCCCCATTTCTTATCTCCATTACCCCATGGGGTAAAGCTCTAACTACCACGAAGGGACCACTTCATCTAAAACTCAATTTTCTAGGGTGTAACTTCAACCTAGAATTGAACAGAAGCACCTTCTGTCCCGGAGTGAAGACTCTATGTAAGATGTGGTGATAATGAATCTTCTTTGTTCTCTCCTTGTAGATCCTTGAGATTTCATAGGCATCCGGCCTGAGCTCATCTAACTCATTCAATTCTAACATTCTCTTTTTCCCTGCATCATCCAAATTGTAATTCAATTTCCTCAGGGCCCATTTGGCTTTATGCTCTAACTCGATGGCTAAGTGACAAAATCTCCCATAAACCAACCTAAAAGGAGTGGTTCCTATAGGTGTCTTATAGGCTGCCCTATATGCCCAAAGAGCATCATTCAGTTGCATACTCCAATTTGTCCTATTGGTTGATACTTCCTTATCTAAGGTTTTCTTGATCTCCCTATTTGACACCTCAACCTATCCTTGGGTTTGTGGGTGATATGGAGTACCTACCCTATGTATCACTCTATATTTGTTCAAAAGTGCTCCAAACTTCTTATTGGTGAAGTGAGATCCACCATCACTTATTATCAATCTTGGCACCCCGAACCTACAAAAAGATGATCTTTCTCAAACCTACATACGATAGGGCATCATTGGCACGGGTTGTAATTACTTCCACTCACTTAGATACATAATAAAAAACAAGAAATATAAATAAATTAGAGTTAGATGACACAAAAGGGCCCATGAAATCTATTTCCCATAAATTAAAGACTTCAATTTCCTAAAAAAGATTTAAGAGCATTTCCTGTCTCTTGGATATATTTCCTACACACTGACATGCATCACAATGAAGCTGTAATGTCTGGGCCCACTGCCCTAGGCTCTAGTAGAGTTTTAGGAATGACGACTGTCCCCACAAACCACCACTAGCCTTAACTGCGCGCTTTTTCCTCACTCACGCGCATGCCATGATCAACTTCCCGACATGTCACCCATCCCAGTACTACTCCAAGCTGAGCACGCTTAACTATGGAGTTCTTAGTGATGGGCTCCCGGAAAAAGAGGTGCAACTTGGTGATATGGGTAGTCCAATCATTCCTTTTAAGATCAACTTATCCAAGGCCTCAAATCCTAGGATGTTACAATCTCCCCCACTTAGACTCTTGACGTCCTCATCAAGGTTCAACTATATGGCCTCATAATCTAACCCCATTTCAGTGCAGACCCACAATGGCCCATGGACACCCAGCTCCCGATCACGGAATACCAGCGCAAGGGTGGCTACGTCAACCATGGACAACCCTTTCCTATATGCCTGGACCGCACAGCTCAAGACTGGCATGTCATGCCCATGTGGGCCCCACCTACTGGAGGGGTTATGGCTCTGATACCATTTGTAATGCCCGGGCCCACTACCCTAGGCTCTAGTAGAGTTTTAGGAATGACGCCAGTCCCCTCAAACCACCACTAGCCTTAACTGCGTGCTTTTTCCTCACTCACGCGCATGCCAGGATCAACTTCCCGACTGGTCACCCATCCCAGTACTACTCCAAGCTGAGCACGCTTAACTATGGAGTTCTTTAGTGATGGGCTCCCGGAAAAGGAGGTGCACCTTGGTGATATGGGTAGTCCAATCATTCCTTTTAAGATCATGTTATCCGAGGCCTCAAATCCTAGGATGTTACAGAAGCACAAAATTATATGCATCCTTATAGAGTGTATACCAATAAAATCCACACTCTAATACTTTGTTCTCTGTTCTAGAACTAGCATGGTGAACCCACGTAGGTAAGGAATGTCTGTGTGCTAAAATACTCTCAAACTCACAATTAGGCACCCACTTCCTTATAATGACGTCCCTACACTGCTTAAGCAAGATGGGATCATCATAGAACCTCAAGGAATGGAAAAACTTCTTCTTCTCATGATATCCCCAGTCTTCTGGCAGCTTGCCACAGGCCAAGTAGTTTACAATGTTTACAAACCACAAATCTTTACTTTTCATAGCAAACATTTTCTCATCTGGAAATTCTTCCAGTATTGGTGTGTCTATATCCTTTTCATCCACTCTTTCTAGCCTAGACAAATGATCGGCCACTACATTCTCTGTGCCTGTCTTATCCTTGATTTCAATGTCAAACTCCTGAAGTAGAAAAATCCACCTAATTAGTCTAAGTTTGACATCCTTCTTATGTAGAAAATATTTAATTGTTGCATGATCAGTCCACACAATGACCCTCGCCCCTATCAAATACTAGAAAAAAATTTCGAAAGGAAAAAATACCACCAATGATTCCTTTTTAGTGCTTGTATAATTTAATTGGGCATCATATAGGGTCTTGGACGCATGATAAATGATGGTGGGGTTTTTGGCATTGGCCTAAAATAGCCCCTATCGCATAATCAGATGTGCCACACATATGCTCAAAAGGTTGGCTTCAATATGGAACCTGAACAATATGTGTGGAGACCAGTTTCTCCTTCAACACCTCAAATTCTTTCAAACACTGCTCATCGAATTTAAATTCAACATCTTTTTCCAAAAATTCAAAAAGCAATTTTGTGATTTTTGAAAAATCTTTTAGGAAACGTCGATAAAAATTGGCATCTCCTAAAAAACTCTTAACTCCCTTCACCATGGACGATGGAGACAACTTAGAGATAACCTTGATTTTAATTGGATCGACCTCCATACAATATGAGACACCTTGTATCCCACGACTATTCCCTCACTCACCATCATGTGACACTGTTCCCAATTCAAAACCAAGTGAATGTCCTCGCATCTTTGCAAGACTTTGTCTAGACTGTCAAGACATTCAACAAATGACTCTCCATACATTGAGAAGTTGTCCATGAAAACCTCAAGACAACACTCTACCATATCAGAGAAAATGGAGAGCATACATCTCTGAAAAGTCACTGGTGCATTACACAAACCAAAAGGCATCCAACAGTAACCAAATGTGCCATATGGACAAGTGAAAGTAGATTTTTCTTGGTCATGTGGCTCCATGGAAATCTGATTGTACCCGAAATACCCATCCAGAAAACAAAAATGAGAGTGATCGGTGAGCCACTCAAGAATCTGATCAATAAAAGAAAGTAGGAAATGATCCTTAAGCATAGAAACATTTAAACCACGATAGTCAATACAAACCCACCACCCGGTCACCAACCTACTAGATATCAATTCACTATTTGAATTAGTGGTTACAGTTATCCCCCCTTTCTTTGGAACCACTTGAGTAGGACTTACCCAATTAGAGTCAGAGATACCATAAATTATACCTACTGATAAAATTTTGACTACCTCTTTCTTCACTACCTCATTCATGATGGGGTTGAGACACCTCTGAGGTTGCATGAACGGCTTGGCTCCTTCTTCTATGCGGATCTTGTGTCAGAAAAAAATAGGGGAGATCCCCTTGATGTATACAACTAACCACCCAAATACAATCCAGTGGTTCTTTAGCACTCAAATCAACTCCTCCTCCTCTTAGATGCTCAAGGAGGCTGAGATAATTACTATAAGCTTCTCATTTTCTACCAAAAATGCATACTTCAAATGCGGCAACAATGACTTCAACTCAAGATCTGGAGGAATCAGTAGCGATGGAATCAATGGTGGTGGAGGTGGTCGTATATCCTCATAATGCTTGGTATAGTAACACGATAATGCCTTGAGAAACATGATACACTCCTCCAAGGAAAGAAATTGAGTGTAATCAATCATCCACTAAATTCATAAGGAACACAACCAGAGGCAAATGTGGATATGCTTGAACAAGCATGGAGGAAAGACATTGAGTGTAATCATCCACCAAATTCATAAGGCACACCTCCTGAGGCAATCGTGGATATGCTTGAACAAGCGTGGAAGAAGCTGCTTGTCAATTGTTGCTAGGCAATATTCCTCCTCTTCATCATCAAGATATTGGAAAGATTTGATCAATGAAACTTCCTTAGTGCTTTCTAAGATGTCCACTACCAATGTGCCTTTATGTACCTGTGTCATGATCCATGTCTAGGAATGGCTTCCATAGAAATAAGGACACCTTTCCTTGGACCTATTGCAGCATGTGGCACTGTGCCTTCTCCTCAACCATCTGTGTAGACTCAGGCATCTTGATTTTAAAGCTTTCTTCTTTCATCCCCAGTGCTAGTCTTCCTCTGGCCATCTCTAAGATCATGTCTGTTGTGGCTTGAAATTTCCCCCTAGTAGTAGTTCATTGCCGTGATCAGCATGCATTTCCATAACCACAAACTCTGCTAGAAATACAAATCTATCCACCTTGACAAGAACATCCTCACAGATACCATATGTCCTAACCACTGACTTGTTTACTAGCAATATTGTCATATTTCTCTTTCTGGACTCCTTAAGACCCAACTTCTTGAAGGTAGTCGAGGGCATAAGATTGATACTCTCCCCTGAGTTGCATAAAGCCTCCCCAAACTTGGTCTTCCCAATGTAACATGATATGAAGTAGCCTAGATCTTGCCTTTTTGGTGACAATTTTCCCAAAATGGAAGCACTAACCTGCTCCTTCAACACCACTACATCTAAATCAGCTAGTCTCCTCTTCTTATTGATTACATCCTTCATAAATTCTCTGTAGGAAGGAATTTGTTCAATTGCATCAATGAGTAGAATGTTGACATGAACCTTCCTAAAGTTGTCTAGAAACTTATAAAATTTTTGATCAACTTTCTTTGCCTTCAATCTATTCAGATAGGGCACTGGCATCACCAACTTCCTTTGGTGAGGTGGTACATATGCGTCCTTCCTTGTCTCCCTTGATTCATGAGTTTCTTCATCAACTTCCTTGTCTTGTGCTGTAATGTCTGGCTCAACTGGATCAATAGTCACTATTGGTCCCGTGTCACCTACATTATTCTTTGCCTTTGAACTTGTCCTCTTTCATTCAACACTTTCTTCCCACTGTAAAGCAATGCGGCCTTTACCTGTTGGTTTCTAGATGGTATGTCAGTATTTCCTAGGAACCCGTGCTGGCTGGGTTTCTTCAAAGAAGCCACTTCTACTGCTATTTGAGAAATCTGAGTCTCTATACTACGGATCTGTGCTCCTTGGTTCTGTAGTTCCCTCTGGGTTTGGCCAATGATCACTTCATTTTGATTGACCAACTTACCTAACATGTCTTCAATATGATCTATTTTACTGGGGCCTGTGTCCTATTGGTATTGTTGTTGTACACCAAATGCTTTATCTTTGCTTGCAGTGCTTGGGATGGGTCCTGCTGAAAATTATTGGGATCATTCCTCCAAGAATATTCATTTCCCCTGTGATCCTTCTTCTACACAAACATGCATTCTTCTCCCTCTCCTCTAGAGGAATTTCCATCCTTCTAATATATCTTCTTAGCTATGAGGTCAAACTTCTTATTCAATGTTGTGATAACTTTAGACTCTCCAACACTTCTAATAGTTGTTGGACACTCTCTTTCTTCTCCCCATGACTGATTCTTAGCCATATTCTTCATAATATCATGACACCTAGATGGTTTGTCATTGAGGAAAATTCTTGTTCCTTCACTATCGAGTGTGGTCCTCTCTTCTTAGTGCAACCCGTAATAGAAGATCTTTACTTGGCCATAAATATCAATCACATGATGAGGGACCTTCCTTAACATGTACTAGAACCTCTCCCATTCTTCAAAATAGGACTATTATGCTTACTACTTGAAATTATAGATCTTCCTGACCAACTTGTTTGTCTTCTGAGGTGGGAAATTCATGCTCAAAGAACACATCTACCATCATCTCCCATGTTTCTATTGACTCAGGTGGGAGGATAATGAATGAGGACTTTGCATTGTCTTCCAAAAAAGATGGAAATAGTTTTAGATAGATGATTGTTGCTAGGACCCTATCAATCTTCACCATGCGATGAAATTGTTGATGTGTGTCATTGGATCCTCTGTGCTATGGCCATAGAATGCTTGTGACTTAACCAGTGCCACCAAGCCTGGATCTATCTTGTATCTGCCCACATGGATACCCTACCTTTTTATTGGTCCCAATTGAGTTGTAGCATACGACACCTTGATATCCCAAATGGTCTATTCTTTTGCATCTACGTCACCCATCTCTACTTGCTCTGGTTGTTCTATTGGTATTGGTAGAAGTTCAGGTAGTGGAGTCTGAATCAACCTAGGTGTAAAGCCACTCTACTCCTGTTCTCTATGTAGGAAATCCTCCTGAAACATGCTCTATGGAGATGATCTTCCGTAATCATTGCTTCTCGTCTACACCATACACTAGTACCTAAAATAAATGAAATCTGTGGGAAATCAAGACTAGTGGTTGAATAGATATTCAAAATTCAGCTTTGAAATGTTAAAAGAAAAATAAAAAATTGTGTCCTAGAGTGGTCGGTCACAACACTCCTAGTGGTGGAGACACCATTTCCCCCAGTAACGGCGCCAAAACTTGATGCGCGTAAACTACACGTCAAAAATGCAAGTGCACATATCAATGTAATGTAGGCCTAAAGAGCCCGAATATCGAACACAGGGAAAACATGTACCCAAAAACTACTACTAATAATGACTCAACTAGCTAGGTCAATGAAAAAGAGTGATTTGATTGAATGAATAACTAATTTGAAAGAATTAAAGCTAAAATTACTGCTCGTGATCACAAGTGGAATGAACTTCTTAGGATTGTGGTTTCACAACGGCTCACATTAGAATTAATATCATTTCATTAATATTAATCTCTCCTCACCCTGGACAAAGAAACTTGTAGCAATAGTTACCCACTCTCACAACATAATTCACTACCTATTCTAATACCTATCCCACTCTTATAGAAATTGTGTTATTAGTTAGGTGATTTACCAAAATCTCTAGGTTAGTCTCTTCACATTCGTAAGCCTTTTCTCAAGGTGCAATATAAAACATGTAAATTTATGAGTTTTCCAACCTTTGATCCCTCACTCGAAGAAATTAATGGTCGAAAAAACTACCTATGCTGATCAGGCACAAATAATTTGTGATGCTCTCATAGAAATATGTCTAGAAATATTAAGAGAAACATGTAAAATCATAATTGTCATTTGCAATGCAAAACCGGGCTACTCCCAGATCATAAGGAATAAGGGGATTAGCCCTGCATGATTTTAGTTGCTATACACATAGAAAAGGTAGAAGAGAAGGAAGAAAACATCAAGAACAAGGAAAAGCCCCTGGAGAAAAATGGTATGGATGGTTCCTTCCGATGAATGCAATGATTTGCCATCTTCTAACTACAAATCGGCCACCAGAAGTGCTCAAACTACCCAAAACATCACTTTCTTCTCTCCTTTCTCTCTTCTCTGCTCTCCTATATCATACAACTGAATAGGACATTATTATTAGGTCTGGTCGAACTCCATGACTTAGGGCGTCATTAATTCTCGATCATTAGATTAATCATGATTTCAGATCTGGCCTGATCCTATTGAGTCGATACTACTGACTAGGTGTCGGTAATATCACCACCCTCGATAAGTTGCGGCCTTCTGTTTAGTTATCGATACTACTGAGTTGATGTCGATATTACTGAGAATTCTCGATATTTCTAAGTCCTCCCTGTAAGGTTGTCGATAATACTGACTTCCTTCATCGACACTACTGAGTTTTCTCGATTTCATTATTCTTTCTGATCAAGTGTCTGTATCACCGATAGGCAGGTCGGTAGTACTGAGATGTTTAGTTTCTCTTAGATTCACCTAAAATTCCACAAAACCGAACATAATCTCCCAAATAATAATGAATCTATCAGGAACATTAAAAATACATTTATTTGATGAAATTAAGTGTCACAGGCTAATTGTAATGAATAATTCAAAAATGATATCAAAATGAACAATAAGTGTATAAAAATCTATAATAAATAGTATGTGAGAATGACAATTATTCAGTGAATCAAGGTCCTAACCTAGGGTGCCTTGTTGACTCATAGGAGGAGGTTAGGCTCTCTAGTCACAACCTAATGCCATAGGTTTATGGTTTTGCCTCCCCGATAGATTCTTTTACCATTCATGGAATGACCCACCTTAGGTTGTTACACCATCCAAATGTGAGTTGAGGGTCTTTATTCAACTTTTCATTTATGTAACCATGGATTGTCTGCATTTTCATATGTATATTCAAAATCCTACACATGCATCATGCATGAATTTCTCCACGTACATGCATGCAAGGGAGATTGGGTGTAAAGAATGGGACCAAAGAGGGGATCCATTCTTTACTGAATTAAGAAATATAAAATCATCCTATTTAAAATATGAATGAAAGGATGAATTTGATTATTTCTCAAATGGTATATTGATCATGGAGCATAAAGTTTATAAGAAACAAAAACAAAACTATAAAAAGTTACATGATGATTCATTTACAAATGTTCCTCACCATAAACGGTGGTACAACGTAGTAAAAGGTATACATTTATTAACATGTAGGACCAACTATAGAGGGAAACACATTAATTCCAAGCTATCCTTAAGTCTATTTCATGTAGGTGATCTTCTTGAGTCCTTGTTTTCTAATGTACCTTTACCTGGGTGGAAGGGTGTTAGCAAGAAGCTGAGTATGTACATATAATAAACACTAAGTATTATTGGGTTATAGGATCAAAAAGAGATGTTTACACAAGGAGGCTAATTACAATTAGGTAGGTTCAAAAGAATTATAACTATAGATATGAGGCATTTATGATTAGATTACAAGCATAAGAATAAAAGTTCCTTGTCGTAATAGTTGTCAACAATCTCAATATAAAATCATAACTTTTTGTATGCATAACAATGTAGATTATATATACCTAAAATTGGGCCGTAACACCATAGGATCATGGCGTAAAACAAATAAGTATGGAAACACATACCTAGGGCATAATACACATGCCCTTTTTAAAGTGCGGTTGTACATATGTACCACTATTCTAGATATTCTAGTCAAACATGTAGCATGCATAAAATAGAGAGGCAAAACTAGCATTTTAGTAAATTTCTCATAGAAACGCAATCCTAGAAGGTGGGGTCCAAGAATCCATATGAACGAAGTATTTTATCAAGTATCAGAATACAATGTATTAAGATCAGGAAACATAAATGTCAAAACAATTGGCTTTTCAAGGAGAATAACAGTTCAAGAGATGCCACATTAAATGTATGTAGGTTTTAGTCAAATAATGCCCAAAATAAAATACATAATGTACATACTTGATCTTCATCTAGTGGTTAACTCAATTGATACACCTTGCTCCACCCAATCAAATATCCGTCCTAGGAACACATTAGGTGTGTTAGTCAAACCAAGGGAACATATATGTAAATTCCTAGCATAGTTATATATATAGAACCTACCCTAATTCTAAATACCTAATGGCATAGTAGGATTTTAATATTATGATGTGGACACATGATCCACTAGATATCTATTTTAGTTCTAATATCCATCCCTAGGTACATGAGTTTAAGTATGTCTAGGTTACATATATATATGGGTAATAACACATCTTCTATAACCTATACTAATGTTCTTCTCATGATCAATTATACAAGGTACTATTTATTAGAATATTGAATTTACTAAATCCCTACTTAACCATTGATTCATACACAAATTCCAATACACATATGCCATACACTTAATTCAACAGCTCATCTAGGTTTGATCATCACCACACTCACCTATACCATATGTACCATTATCATTTAGAATATGGTTCACTATGTTAGTATTTCACATATGTCCCTATAGAATTAATGAGTTACTTGCTTACTATGTTAACATGTTACTACACTTATACACTACTATGATACAATTAGGTATACATGACATGGCCAACCTACTAAATTAGAGAACTTTTACTTACTGATACATTTACAGCTCAATGAATTATATGATTGAATAATGCAATCAAAGTTTTTATCAATAGTATTTATGTTATTGTATGATGGACATTAGTTGGTTTTCCTAAAAAATATAATATAGAGAAGGAATACACACCTTTAGATGGTGGAATAAAGTTGGTTATTGATGGCTTGGTTGTAGGGATGGGTTTGAATTCAAACTAAGATCACTTCATGCATTGACTGAGGATGCCAAAGGTAGATGCTCGGGTCCATTTTGAGTTTGTGCGTAGATGGAACCGGTAGTGGTGGTCCCTATTGGGCATGAGGTATGCCTTGCAATGGCCCTTATAGGTAGTGGCACATTGTCAAGGCCCTGTAGTTGTGGTGTATGGGCCCATGGTGAGAGAAGAGGAAGGATTGGCTAGTGTTTTGTTGGTTGAGGAGAGAATATGAAGAAGGGAGAACAACTTGTGGCAAATAATAAATATGGCAAGTGATGCCTATGCGTGACAATGTATTTGAGGTGAAGATTTGCTGGAAAGAAAGGAAGGGAAGAGAGCCAATGAGTTGGGAAGCCTCATAGTCAATGGAAGTATCTTCATGTGTTGTAGGTTGTGCTGATGATGCAGACTATAGGTTGGAAGGGGAAACAAAGGGTGTTTTCCTGGTGAAGGAGGAGGTGGTTTTGTGACCTGGTTGTGGTGTTCTAGGTTAAAAAATGGCATATCTATGTTATCTTGGGTGTGAGGGCATGAATATTTAATAGACATGGATTATGATCGAGTTTCTAAATCCTTGGCCGGCAATCACCAATAGCAAGACAAGAGGTGCAGTTGCAGCGTGGTGCTGGTGGTCAAGGCCGTAGGGAACAAGGGTGCTAGAGGAAGGAGATGATGTCCATCATGCCCTTTGATCTAGGTGTAGGTTGAGGTTTGGAGGATCTCTGGAGGCCAGGGTTTGTGAGGATCTAGGCAATGGAGAGGAGGGGAGATAGTAGATCCATGTGTCTACTGATGGCTAGCAGAGCTACCCCCACATCAGGTGCTTGTGCCTACCAGGGCCACAACACCCTACTACTATCGCATTGGCTTGAACAAGGAAAGAGAAGCTTGTGGGGTTCTGATCCGATTCCTACAATGATGGATGATATCTTCAGGCTCTAGTGAGAATCGGTTGCAACAGGCTGTCGATTCTATACTGGTGTGGAGGGAGGAGGAAGGAAAGAAGAGAACGTAAAGGAGAAGGAGAGAAGTCCCATGTGATGTTGAGAGAGTGAAGGGGGAGGATAAGAATGCCATGAGGTAAAGGAGAAAGATGTTCCCTCTTAGGGAGTCTTGGCAGCCATAACTATATCACCAAAGATGTGAGTCAGAAGTGAAGATGAGAAGGGTGTGACTAGGTTAAAGAAGATGTGAGGATGAAGAGAAGAGATAAGAAATAGGTTCCATAGAGGAGGATACTGGGAAGCAGTCTTCATTTTCCCGACTTCTAGCCATCAGGGGTGCTAGGTCAGTGCAAGAGCACGTCTAGAGAAGGGGAAGACCACGTTTCACATGAGAAGAAATAAAGATGAGTGTTACATACATAATAATTGAAACCCTTAGTAATCTATGCTATTAATAATTTAACTTAATCTATTCCATTTCCTATTTAATTGAGATAAAAAGGAAGTCTGCTTGTCATGAGAATTGATAATTAGGCTAAATAGGATAAGGTAAGTCCAATTTTTCCATCATTTTTATATATTGAAAGCATTTTGGTAGCATATTCCACTAAAATTTCATATAATGTGTTATCTTAATACATTTATTCTACTAAGTCAATTAATTTTAACATCATTCACATATTAATTGGATTTTTCTCATCTTCTACTAATAGAAATATCATAGGAAGTCAAACCTATTTATTCAATGGGAAATTTATATAATTAACCACACTATAAACTTAATTTATTTTTCTATTCTATAATTAAAGGGTATTAATTATGTATTATAATATTTAACCATTAATTGTTAGTGATATGACCTACACTAGGGAATAAGTGAATTATCTAACATACTCAATAAGGGGACTAAGTAGATTAAGGGTTGAGTGATGACTTCAGATTTGGGTATGTTATACCAGGTCACCTAAACTCATTTGGATTTTTTATTCCTTTTACCCTAATTAGGGTTCATACATGTAGGGCTATTATTTCACCCACACTACTCCCATTTTCCAGGATCAGGGTTTAGATTTGGGTTAGGCACTACCCGTGCACTTTATGGTTTTCTAATTCCATTGACCCATTAAGGGTTTTCCTAAACCAACAATAGCCCCATCTAGGGTTTACCCTTGCAAGGAAAAACCCATAGAACATCTTTCTTTACTTTACCATTATTTCCAAATTACATGTACTTTAATTAGAAGAGAATGCCTTAATCCGACTTCTCAAAAGCCCTAACTTGGGATTAGGAGGAACATATCTTTTAGGGTTTATTAAGAAAGAGGATAAGAAGTGGATGAAATTAGAGATGAGAAGACTTAGATGTTACATTACTCCAGGAAAATCCTAGGTTCTGGCTAGGAAGGTTTCACATTGTCTAAGGGAGTCCTCGTATACCAACTTAATGGTGTGGAGGAAAATATTGCCAGCCCCTAAAGCCATTATCCTTTCTAGACACCATTACCATTATATTATTCCCTAACAATTCTCCTTATGTTTCTAAGGGTTACTTGAAATTTTTAAATATTAGATATTATTTGGAAATCTAGGGCTCTGATACAAAACGTAATGACCTCACTTTTTAGTGTCTCCTAATTGAGGAAAGACCTTAAAATTGAGAGAAATTACCTAAATTCCCAAGGATCCAGATTTAACAAATAACAACTAATAGAAAATAATTTCCATTATTTCACAAATATTGTTTACAATATGTATAATAATGTTCCTTTAAGGAGTTACATGAAGTTTACATGAGAAACTAATACATATGATAAGAAGCATATAACTCATCCTCCTTTTCTTAACTTTAATGTCTTCAATCAATTTCATCTGATTCATCACGTCTTGATATCTTCATATATGGTAGTTACATAAAACACAATCAAAACACAGATAAGTATATTGATATATTATCTACGTGAGCACATACATAAGTGCACTATTAATATAACAACATATAATCAATCAATTACTTGCAAATAGAAACTAACATTCTCATTACATATTATAACCCATAGTTGATATGTTATCTCGAGCATAATCATTTTATATTCAAAGGATCATGAGCATCACCCCTTGATACATGTCATCCTCGGTCCCAGCCAATGGGTGTGTGCTACTTTAGTAAAGAGTGCCAGCATGTGTGGGTGTATAACCCCCTATGAAAGGTCATTCGTGCCCTATCCTTGCAGTGCCTAAGCCAGGGGTATTCTCATCCCTTCTCATCCTCTTCATCTCCTTTCTCACATAGATCCAGATCAATGATTTCTCAATCATCATTGATCGAGGTTCAGATCATGTGGCTAGGTTTGGTCCCATCCACTTATGTCTACCATGACTCTCATGGATCCATTCCACACGGTTTGGGTTGTGGTCAACTGAGACCAAAATCTAATGACTCTTGTGAGAGTCATCTCTCGGAGACCTTCTCACTCACGCGGTGATTCTCCACGGCAGAGGGCTCAGTGGGGAAAACGTGTGAGTGCAAGGGACAAGGATTCAAGGGTCAACCATGAAATGTTTATGCTCTAGGGTTTAGGTCAAACCCTAAGGCAAGATTTATATAGGATAAGGAGGCAAGATCAAAAGTTTTGGGGATGGGTTGAGAAACACTTAAATGTGGGGAGAGGTACTTGGATATTAAGGCATAAATTTCCTTTCTTTAAGTGGTTTCCTAGTTATATTTTCAAGTGGAATCTGTTGGTACACTAATTTTATGGAGACACAAAGCCTAGAGGGAGATAGGGTAGCTAGGTCCTACGTGTGAATACTTGTTTCTTTCCTAGTTGGGCTCGGGGTATGGGATGATGACAAAGTCATTGATCCCAGATCTGAGCTCACACATCACATGTCACAAACAAAGGGGAGCGTACTGTATCACACTAAAGTCAAGAGGCTTCATTTGATTTCCAATTACAGAAACACAAGTATTTTTTCAAGTAGGCCCCTCTGCCTTTATGATTTTCTGTAGGTAATTAGGAACCTCCTTTTTCTATAAAACTTGGAGGGAAACTCAATAATAACTTTCTAAACCTATATCTAATTTATGGGATTTATTGGGATAACTTTCATGGCCAAAACTTGCTCTTTTAGTATATCCTTAGATTAATAACCCACACCATACGAAAACTCCTTTTTATCCCAAATTCTAAAAGTCTCTTAGTTTTGTTATTATATTCAAGTATACCAAAATTTAGATCGAGATTGTAACATCCCAATTTTCTAAAACATATAATTCATCGAGCGGAAGCATAATCTTATTGGGAACGTCACAAAACATAATCATTTCATAAAAATAAAGTTTGATAAACCTACACAGGATACATTGCATAATTTCTCATATCTCAAAAATCATAACATAAAACTCACACTCTAATCTAAAACACATGTCTCATGAACATAAAGGAAAATCTAAACTATTGATAATTGGCACCCCACCAGGTATGGTCTCAGATGTCCTTGAGCTCCTTCTTCAACTGGTCCTTAGGTAGCTTTATCCTTGACATTGCTCCTTTTCTGCGGTCATCGTGCCCCATCCATGCATAAAATAGTTTGTAAGTGGAATTGAACACATTATAAAACTAAACTAACATATACTTTGAAGAGAAAATGTTTAAACATCATGAAAATAAACTTTGCATTTTATCATTGTCTTTTATCTGACTTATATAAGATTCCTCAAGTTTTGCACTGAAGGGCCTCTTCTCTTTGCACCGCAGTGCCTCTTGAATTGCACTGTAGTACTCCTTATGCTATGAAAGCCCATGATTTGCACCAAAGTGCAATGTATGCTAGGAAAGCCCATGATTTGTACTAAAGTACACTATATGCTAGGAAAGCCCATGACAAGGATATTATTTAAGGTTCATTCATTATCTTTACTCTTTAGTCATGAATACTCTTTTCTCTTGCTCTTAAACATGAATATAATGTGATATGTTGGATCTTGAAGATAAGCAGTAAAATGATTTCAATTATCCATTAACTTTTAACTTTAATCAACAAAATCATAACATGAATAATACATTCACATAATAACATGTACATTGTACATAATAGCATATAAACATCCAATAATAATGTTCAAAGTGAATGGACCACTTATAGAGATTGGAGAAAATCCTAATGTTTTCTTGGTGTTGAGGAAACCCTAGTTACCCTATTGAAACAATTAATTTTCATTAATGATTTATATTCAAGTAGACTTCTACGATTTTAGGGTTCTTTATGGATTGATGGAAATTAGGGACCAAAACAGGCTTCAAATCCAAGTTATATGATTCTTTTTGTTTTTATCTTTCCAATGAATATTTATTTGCATTTTTTTAACATTCAATTAATTAAATATGAATTTTCGAAGATCTGGCCAATCAAAAAGCTTGCTAAAAGCACATGTAAAATAATTATCCTGTAAATGGGCCCCTTTCCCAGTTGGACCGATAGGAGCTAGCAAACTGGCCACCATCTCCTCATTGCAAAACCTATGGTCAACTAGTGGTCAAGGTGACTAAAAACCCAATTACTCCCATGTGGGTGCAACTCTAGAAAATGATCCAATAGGGGTGAAAAGGGGAATCCATCCCCTGGGATCATCGTGTTTAGGACGAACATGAAGAAGGTGTTGTAGTAGCAATGATCCAAAAGTCACCAACTCTATTTCAACCATCATAAAAGAAAGCCAAAATGTTGGGCATCTACCCCATCGCCTCCCAAACCCAGCAAGCCCTAGAATAGTGTGCGGGCTGTCAGAAGCTTCGACGATGGGTTCTACCATGGATAATAGGTCAGAGAACACCAGGTGGTAGTATATGCAAAACTAAACAAGGGCTAGTGAAAACAAGCTCGATCAACTCGGTGTACCCAGGAGGAGCTAAAGAGAAACCTTTTATGAAGGCTTATAGGCAAATCTTCTAAAGCCAAACTAGGGTTCATGGATGCAGATGGTGTGAAGAAAAAGGGGGAAATGGGGACAAACCGCAAATCTGATGAAGTGGCGGTGTCATGACCTCTGTGAGGACTCAATGAAGCAAAAGAGGTGGCCAGAGGAGGTTGCGTCAGCTTCCACTGTGGGTTCAAACTCGGCCAAAGCCGGAAATAAGGTGTGGTTGAGGGAGATTAGTAGTAATGCAAATGAGGGTGAAGGATATGATTACAAATAATAGTGTGAAGGTCTATGAAGGTCTTTATACAAGTGTGATGGCTTGAGATGACTGGGAATCCCAACCACGATGGGAAATAGGGAAAGGACATGGGTTCTTGTTGACTAGGAGATCTAGGGCATGAGAGTTAGCCAAATCAGGGTTTTGAAGCTTTGAGAGAAAACACCAATTGTGGAAAACTTATTAGATCATGATGAGGAAACTCATAGCGATACTAGGGTGAGGAAATCCTTGGGAGTCCCACTAGTTTCAGGAACCTGGTGAGGGAGAGGACACACATGGATTCTGTGAGTCCCAAGCGGACCCTGACTATGTCTGCGTGACACAATATATGAATGAAACCCATTTTTTGTCTATAGTCATATTATGATAATTAGGTGATTAAGTCCTTTTCTTGGTAATTCAAAGTGGAATATCCAAAAACATCCAAAATTAACCAAATTTGATGTCTTGCTTAATTGGGCCATGAGGACTCCAAAAATCTAGTTAGTTTCCTCATTTGACATATCAATTTTCTTATATTTCTATTTCTAGGATAATCATGGCTTAATTACATAGAATTATTTCGTAAAAGATTTTCAGCTCATATTTTGATAAATTTTGTACTTTTAACAACTTTATTCAATACAAAAATTGTAAGGTCACGTTATTCTCAATAAATGGGTCACTTTCACTTTAAACCCATAGATATTACAAATTGACTAATTAGGGTTATATTGAATTACAATTGGATGTTATAATGTGAATTTGTTTCTAAATTTAGTGGAACTTTAAAAATTATAATTTGATATTTTCATCGCATTAGGGTTTAGTCGAGCATCACATTTTAAATTTGAAATTAGGTTTCTAATCTGGGATTATAAAAAGAATAGGGTGTTACAATTCTACCCACCTTAAATGAATTTCGTCCTCAAAATTCTACTAGCCTACCCACCTTAGGGATTTCTTATCCTTAACATGAAAATTCTAACAACTTAGTTTTCCAAAAAGGTTCTAGTTTTTTTTAAAAGGGTCACCTAGAGTTTTAGGTCAAACCAACATCAAAATGGTATGATCAATTTGTGTCCTAATTATCAATGACCTCAATCTATTCTCAAAACCAATTTCCTCAATTTACATTACAGTAATTTCATCAATTCATGATTCATCCTTAAATTGTTTTCTTAAAAATAAAAAAATCAAAATCATCCATCATCAACCACTTTTGTTTGGGGGAACTTCATCCTCATGTCTTTCCTAAAGCCTAGGGGTACCATGATCCTAATATCTACTTTGCACTCATATTAGATTTAGAGGCTACCCAATTCAGGGTCTTATATATTAACTCTCTTGATCGCACCTCTAGATCTGTGTTGGCCAGATAGAAATATCAAGGTGTGAGGACTCATTATGCTAATGTCTAAGATCTTATTAGCATACATGTCTTATACAATATATACTAGCAAGAAGAAGAACATATGCATAATAAGTCTTGCTCTTGACATTTCCTCCAAAATTCTCAATTAGTTGGCCATCACCATTGAGAATAAGAGAGGACATGCCACTAGCTATATAGAGTTAACACAAAGGATCAAAATTAGATAATCCCCTATCCCTAACTCATATCTCCATAGGTATCTCTATAGACTTGTGTTTCTTTTAAGGTTCCTACTCAAGTAAAAGGGATATGCATTCGAAATTCTTGACTTTCTATCCTCCATAGATATATTTCCTATCATCAAGGGAAGTTTGTAACATCTACCTAAGAAATCATGAGAAAAGCCCTGGTGGCCAACTATATTTTTAGCCCGTAGACCATATTGTAACATCCCAAATTTTCTAAAATATATAATTCATTGAGCGGAAGCATAATCTTATTGGGAATGTCACAAAATGATAATCATTGCATAAAAATAAAGTTTGATAAACTAACACATGATACATTGCATAGTTTCTCATATCTCAAACTCATAATGTAAAACTCACTCTCTAATCTAAAACACATCTCATGAACATAAAGGAAAATCTAAACTATTAATAGTTGGGAACCCACCAGGTTTGGTCTCAAATGTCCTTGAGTTCCTTCTTCAGCTGGTCCTTAGGTAGCTTTATCCTTGACATTGATCCTTTCCTGTGGGCATCACGCTCCCATCCATACATAAAATAGTTTGTAACTGGAATTGAACATATTATAAAACTAAAATAACATATACTTCAAAAAGAAATTGTTTAACCATCATGAAAATAAACTTTGCATTTTATTATTGTCTTTAATTTGACTTATATAAGGGTCCTCAAGTTTTGCGCCGAAGTACCTCTTCTCTTTGCAACGAAGTGCCTCTTGATTTCCACCAGAGTGCTCTGTAAGCTAGGAAAGCCCATGATTTGCACCAAAGTGCACTGTATTCTAGGAAAATCCATCATTTGTAATGAAGTACACTGTAAGGTAGGAAAGCCCATGACAAGGATCTTATATAAGGTTCATTCATTATCATTACTTTCTACTATTGAATACTCTTTTCTCTTGCTTTTAAACATGAGTATAATGTAATATGTTGACTCTTGAAGATAAATAGTAAAAAAGATTTCAATTATCCATTAGCTTTTAACTTTAATCAACAAAACATATCATGAATAATAATACATTCACATAATAACATGTACATTGTACATAGTAGCATATAAAAATCCAATAATAATGTTCAAACTACATGGACCAATTTCATAGATTAGAGAAACTCTTAATTGTTCTTTGGTGTTGAGGAAACCCTAGTTACCCTATTGAAACAAATAATTTTCATTAATGATTTATATTCAAGTAGATTTCTAGGGTTTTAGGGTTCTTTACGTATTGATGGAAATTCGGGATAAAAACATGATCCAAAACCAAGTTATTATGTTTCCTTTTGTTTTTATCTTTCTAAAGACTATTTATTTCTATTTTTCTAACATTCGGTTAATTAGATACGAATTTTTTA
This sequence comes from Alisma plantago-aquatica, assembly GCA_963693085.1. Taxonomy (NCBI): domain Eukaryota; kingdom Viridiplantae; phylum Streptophyta; class Magnoliopsida; order Alismatales; family Alismataceae; genus Alisma; species Alisma plantago-aquatica. The sequence goes on from OY856414.1 coordinate 290,926,959, forward strand.
AGATCTGGCCAATCAAAAATCTCGCTAAAAAACATGTAAAAGAATCATCCAATAGATGGGGCCCTTGCCCAGCTGGCCCAATAGAAGTCAAAAAATTGGCCACCATCTCTTCACTATAAAACATGTGGTCAACTGGAGGTCAAGCTGACTAAAAACCCAATTATTCCCATGTGGGCGCAACTCTGGATACCGATCCAACATGGGTGAAAGGGGAATGCATCCCCTGGAATCATCATCTTCAGGATGAATAGGAGGAAGGCATTGCAGTAGCAAAGATCTAGAAATCACAGACTTGATTCTGACTAACATCAAATAAACCCAAAATGACGGGCATCTACCCCATCACCTCACGAACCCAGCGAGCCCTAGAATAGGGTGCAAGCTTCCAGAAGCTCCAACAATGGGTTCCGCCAAGGATAACAGATCAGAGAAGGCAGTAGATGCAAAACTAAATAAGGGCCAGTGAAAACAAGCCCGATCAACTCAATGTACCCTAGCGGAGCTAAAGAGAAACCTTTTATGAAGGCTTATAGACAAAACTGCTAAAACCAAACTGGGGTTCATGGATGTAGTTGGTCTGAAGAAAAATGGGGAAACGAGGACATACTGCAAATCTAATGAAGTGGCAGTTTCAGGACGTCTATGAGGACTCAATGAAGAAAAAGAGGCAACCATAGGAGGTTGCACCAGCTTCCATTGCGGTTCGAACTCTGCCAAAACTGACAGCAAGGTGTGGTTGAGGGAGACTAGTTGTGATGTAAACGAGGGCGAAGGATATGATTGCAAATGGTTGTGCAAAGGTCTACGAAGGTCTTTATACAGGTGTGATGGCCTGAGATGACTGTGAATCCCAACCACAATGGAAAATAGGGGAATGACATGGGTTCTTGTTGACTGGGAGATCTAGGGCATGAGAGTGAGCCAAATTAGGGTTTTAAGCTTCAAGAGGAAGAAACGATTGTAGAAAACTTATTAGATCATGATGAGGGAACTCATAGAGAAACCAAGGTGAGGAAATCAGTGGGAGTTCCACTGGTTTTAGGAACCGGGTGAGGAGAGGACTCACACGTTATCCAAGAGTCCCAATCAGACCCTGACTATTTCCACATGACACAGTATATGAATGAAACCCATTTTTTGTCTATAGTCATATTAGGATAATTAGGTGATTAAGTTCTTTTCTTGCTAATTCAAATTGGAATATCTAGAAACATACAAAATTAACTAAATTTGGTGTCTCGCTTAATTGGACCATGAGGAGTCCAAAAATCTAGTTAGTTTCCTCATTTGACATATGCAATTTATTATATTTCTCTTTCTAGGATAATTATGACTTAATTTCATAGAATTATTTCATAAAATATTTTGGGCTCATATTTTGATAAATTGTGTACATTAACAACTTTATTTAATACAAAAACCATAAGGTTATGTTATGCACAATAAATGGGTCACTTTCACTTTATACCCATAGATATTACAAATTGACTAATTAGGGTTTATTGAATTACAATTGGATGTTACAATATAAATTTGTCTCTGAATTTAGTGAAATCAAGCTTTAAACACTATAATTAGATATTTTCATCACATTAGGGTTTAGTTGAGCATCAAGTTTTAAATTTGAAATTAGGATTTCTAATTTGGGATTATAAAAAAGAGAGGGTGTTACAGAGATATTCTTATTTGATGCCTCAAAACTTGTATTGCCATTCATGGTTAGATAATTACTCCATAAATTATTTAAATCACACATTATCCTAGGATATGTTGAAAACTTGTCTATTATTCCATATTTCCAATTTCTAACAAACCATAAAGCTATTATCCTTTATTTATGCACACATTTCTTTTATTTTTTACTTGTTCCACAAGGACATACTTGCAAAGAAAATAGTTTCATGGGCCTCACTTGGGCCATCGGTTGAACCCATGCCACAAAGTGGTTAGCTTTATTATTCTATCAATTATAGATAAGGAATTTGCTTATCAAATCAAGCCTTTTTTGTAGAATTTAAATTTACAAAATTTGACTATCTTACACCTTATTTCGGTGGAAGTGAATGCAATCAAATGAAATGAAAAACACATTGATTATAATACACAACACACTTGTCTTACAAACATGAGCAACACAAAGGAGACCAACCATTTTTTTCTTCTGAAGTGGCATATCTTCTGGAGTAAATCATAGATTTTGCATATATTAATCATGAAGGAAATTTTTTTTATTAATGGGTTTAAGTATATGAAAAATCATGTAGTGAACACTCTACCATTGCCATATATGAATTAACAAATATAAATATATTAAATCACTCTTATGTTGCATTTATGGTGAGGTGGTAGATAGACAAGGATAAAAACTTGTGATAAAGAGCATATAACATCCCAAGATGTGAATGTATCAAATAGAATGATATTAAAATGAATGATTGGGCTAACAATATCACCAAGGTTCACCTCCTTTTTAGTAAATTCATCACTAAGAGCTATACTATTAAGCATGCTTAGCCGAGAGTAGTACCAGGATGGGTGACATGTTGAGAAATTGATCCTGAACAATGCGTGAGTAAGGACAACGTGCATAACTAAGGCTAGTGCTGATATGTGGGTCCAGTCACCATTCATGAAACTTTAGTCGAGCTTTGGGAAGTGGGACCATATGCTATAAATGGTATAAGAATAAAAAAGCCTACAATAGGTGCCATGTGGGCATGTGTTGTAGTGGCACATATCTAGACGTGAGGAATGGGCTATCCACTGAGGGGAGATGGATCCACTCTTGAGCTGGTAGACGTGGATGTGATCTGGATGTGCACGGGCCATTCTGGATCTGAATAGAAATGTTGAAGAACTATGAGGCCATACAGTTGAGCCTTGATGAGGATGTCAAGAGTCTACGTAAAGAGATTGTAATCCTAATACTTAAGGCCTCAAATAAAATGATCTTAAAATGAATGATCAGACTACCCACATCACTACGGTGCGCCTCCTTTTTAGGGATGCCATTACTAAGAACTTTGTGATTATGTGTGCTAATTTCCTAGTTGTACTAGGATGAGCTAATTGTCTAAAAGTTGATAACGAACAATGTGTGAGTGAGGAAAAAGAGCGTGGATGAGGCCAATGGTGGTATATAAGGCCAAATTTCATTCCTGGAATTCTATTAAACTCTTAGATAGTGGGCCTGTATTTATAAAACATGTAGGATATTATATGAAAAAAATCATGTTTTGGGCATTGTACCTTTAGTAAATGAAGATAAGACTATTAGTTGAAATGGGTTTTTTGATAGTCAATGGAACTTATAAAGTTGGAAACCACTAGTACAGGACCAATCTAGGTTTGAAGAGTTTTATCCAAAAGAAGGGCATTAATTATAATAAGGCTTTTGCTCCAATTCATAGAAGGACTTACTTCAAGTAGGCATGACTCTTGTGGCTCATGTTGATCTTTAATATATAAGAGGGATGTAAAAATGAATTATAAATGAGGTTTTAACTAAAGAATTGTATCTAGAAAACAACAAATTTATTGTCGAAAACTTGAATTAGGATTTTACTGGATAATGTACCTATAAACAATATAGGATTATTGACAAAAATTAAAAACATATGATATATCTATAAAAATACTTTATGTTATAAGTTTGCAATATTCTCTCCAATATTTGCGAGTTAGTATCATTACATCTACATTATATTTAAAAGTAACATTATATATAGTGTAGTCTATGAAAGTTAGTATGAATGATTTCAGAATATTCTTATAGCATTAATGATCAATGTGGATATTACATATAAGATTCATCTTAATAGTAATGAATTTAGTATATGGCATGACATAGAAAAAACTTTCTACCAATATATGCAAAACATGGACAAATTTCATACATAATAAATGTGGAGATTAATTATAATGAAGTCAATGACATTGTAATGACCCATTCCCAGTTCAAACATGGCCCTAGTTTCATTCATATGATTAACTTGGAATATCCCTCTTCTACAATAGTTTGAGCCCCTAATATTTGTATAATCAAACCTGTGTGAATATATCAAGATAATGAATCCCTAAGTTGATGAAACATTATAATAATTAGTTACGTTAAGCAACTAATTCACATGTTATGTGTGTGTTTATTTGGGTATTTAAATCAATGGAAAATCAAGTAGTAATAGTTTTAATAGATTGATCCTAGTAGTATAAATGATAAAATTTGAGAACTTGAGTTTACACGATACTTAAAGAGAAGAAAAGAATGCAAAATACTTCCTAATTTTATAAAGAATGGACAACATTGTAATTTTAAGAGTTAAAGAAAAAATATATGAGTTGGGAATTGTGTTACGGTTTAGGGACACTTAGAGGGTGTTTTAAAGGTCAAATTTCAAGTTTTATATATGCATGCCAAATAGTTGGTTGACCTTAGAAAAGGAAGGACCAAGTTTGGTGGTTTACTTCTCATGGTCAACCAACATATTAGATAGACAGACACATAAGTAATCAAACTATTCAACAAAGGAGTTTGACTTGTTGGAAATGAGCTCACTTTTGTCGATAACAATCTTCATAGTGACCGATTTAGTCACAATGACTGAGAAGTCACACAAACTACCTATAAAATCAATTCACTAATAATTATGTCATGAAAAATAAAAAGAAATAAAATAATATTATAAATATGTAAACTCTACCTCAACTCCCCTCAAATCAGAATATGTCTCACATAGTTTTTGATCAATCTACACATTCTCCCACAAAAATAACCCTAGGAAGTATGTATGTAGAGGATTTCAGATTGTTGTGGAGAATCTAAGATAAAATTAACTTTTGGATTGATTAGGGATGGAGTGACAAGCTAGTTCTTATTTATGTTTCTCTTCTCATCCTTTTTATGCTATCCTCCACCCTCAAGATCCTCCTCTAGAAGTATAGAAAAAAGTGAGGGTATTTCTTCCTATTTTATGTATTCTTCTTCTTTAGCATAGAGGACCTAAAGGTGGATTATGCATATAATTGGTAGACATGAGGGATGTTGTTGATCCTAAAGGGCGGAAGCACAATATATTTGAATACCCTACTATTGAGTGAATAGTTTGTTACATTTAGGAAAAAATGAAAAGAATCACTTCTTTCACCCTAATTCATTAAAATTGACACTTATAGATATAGATCTTGTAGTATAGGAAATAGTGGGGTAAATTGTTCTTGTTATAATTCTTTTTGATTACCAATTATTTATGCAATTTAATGATTCATGACCTAAGAGGATATTTCGTCTTTGAATTTCAATTCAAATCAAATAATTGAACAAATAATTGAAATTAAATAAATTCAATAGAGATGACTTCCTAGAAGTAGGAACATCTACTGTTTGCATACTTACTAATATTGTTACTTCTTACATGTCGAATTTTCTTTTATCGTGTAAATTGATGAAAAATGAAATAAATTTGCAATATACATTGAAATTGTGAATGAATGTCTGGATTTTTTTTTAATTTGATTGTATTGTATAAAGAGTTATATATAACACTAACAATGTTTTCATCTATATTTTTGGCATCAATGAACACTATAATGTTATTTGTTTATAATATTTTACATTCTTTTAATGGAATTTTATGTCAACACTCAAATGGTTTGAATTTATTAAGTCAAGTAAGATACCTAAGTTATAAATGGATAACCTAATTGCATCAAACTAGGCACTTGAAACATGGTGAAACTTCCCTGATGTCAGTTCTAGAAAGGGAAAATGGATCTTTCTTGTACTGGATTGTAACCCATGATAATAAGATTTAGACGTGGATTAGACACAAAGGGAAAATATGTTATATAGTGTGGGGGAACCACATAAGTGGGAGAAAGTCCCCAATCCCTTTGGTGTCAATAAAAAATGGATCACGGGATCTTATAAGAGTTTTATAGAGACCTCGATCCTAGTAAACATGAAATGAGAAAAACCAACATGTAAGATTAAATTTGATAAATGATATGTTAGGTATGACCCAACCTTGTACCAAGGTGTGAAAATTAGAAGGTAGAGTTCTATAGGCCCCTACACAACCCTCTAGAAAATCTACAATGTGTTAATTAGTTGTCTTAGGGTGGTCAAATAAACCCTAAGGCATAGATGGTGGGTCTTGCATGTAACTATGTTGTAACAAATTCTACATGGTTAGGTACAAAACAATTAGTTTCAGGACATAAAGAAAAATAGAAAACATGATAGTTATACTTGATGATTTCTACTCATCTTATTGATTAATTTATCCTAATACTAGAAAGAAAATTTCTAGAATAAAAATAATTTTCATTATGTTAATTATATTTGGAATATACTTGCCTTAGTTGACAATATCCTATAGTAAATTGTATCTATTGTTCTTATTTATTATGTTCTCACCTAGAAAATGCCTATCAAGTGTTAAAAACTTTTTAGGTCCTTATGTCGTGTCTTCCTCTCTCCAATCCTATAGGTTAACTAAGTGACATATAGGTAGGTGAAGTTGTGTGTGTAGTAGAGTGTGTGTATAGAAGTTTATTTGAAGGGATTTTGAGACATCTTTGGTTATTTTTTGATGAACTTTGTATACATCTCACATATACCATTTATATATTTTACTCGTATATTTATCAAAATTTTTTATGAGAACCTTGTGGAACCATAACTATGACATATCACTAGTACATAACCAGACTTTAGTGTCGGTTATTTAAGGCCTTTAGTGTCGGTTTTAATGCGACACCTATGTGGGCGCCGCTAAAAGGCCAACCGTTAGGCCTCAGTTATCAAACTGACGCAACGACCCTTCACACGCCACCAAAAATGCACCAGCAGGGGGTATAGGCATCGGTTATTAGCTTTGAAACTGACGCCATAAACCTTTGCACCACCATAAGGGCGCCATCTGGGGCATTATCAACGTTGGTTTATTAGTGAACACCGATGCCATATTACCCTCTACCACGGTCGTGCTGGCCAACATGACCGTGTTGTCTGGCCAGCTGCCACAGACGTGTTGGCCAGCACGGCCGTGGTGTCTGGACCACTGCCACAACCATGCTAGCCAGCACGGTTGTGGTGTCTGGCCTCATTAGGGAAATCGACGTCGATTACTAGTAGGGCAACAGATGCCAGAACCATCAGTGTCAGTTTATTAGTGATAACCGATGCAACATCACATGCATTAGGCGTCGATATAATTATTTATTCGACGCTGTAATCATTTGTTGTTGGTTTTAAACAAATAACTGACGCCTATTTCATGTTTTTTTTCTTTTCAGTCTGCAGGCCTGCTGTGGCTGGTCGCAGGATGAGAAACCTACAGTTCAGTTATGAACTGCATGTTTTACGACATCCATTAATATCAGCCAACAACAAACCACAAACCTGCAAAATTAACAACAGTAATTTTCACACATTTAGCAACCTGCAGTTCCATTCGATTTTCACACATGTAGAAACATTCATGTAGCAATTTGTAGTTCCATTCATTTTCACATTCACACATGTAGAAACATTCACACATGTATAAACATTCAGACACATGTAGAAACATTCAGACATGTAGAAACATTCACACATATTATAATTCAGAAATTTATTTACAAAATATCATTCTTTAGTCATTATTCGCTATTAACATCCCAATTATATGTTAAAACCCCTAGTACGTGTATGGCTGTTGCCCATTCTTCTCTTACATCATTTAATTCTTCCGTCGTATAGGGAGCATGTACATCTGGTAAGGCCTTTCCTGTAGTGTGGTCAGTTTTAAACACCTGCAAAGAGAATGATGTATATATATAATTAATAATATATAAATAAGATTGATATATTTCATATTATCTAATGAGACTATATATAATACCTCAGGAATGGTATCGATATCCACTGCAGCATATTTGATAATCATGTGCATAAATCGCATCACATAGTATGCACATGCACATCCGTTGTCATGTGTAATACACTATAAATTGAAACATACAAAATATTAAAAAATACAACTAATTAAGCACTGTTCATATAAATAATATATACATTGTAGTTGACAACTTACTTCCACATTTTTCCAAATTATTTGCTGGTTCTTTTTTCCGGGGACCTTTCCTCCAACCTTTTTGAACTCATCTAAACCCCTACATGTAAATATAACACAATACATTGCATAATTAAATAGTAATGTAATAACTTATGTTAACATATATGAAAATGAAATATTTCTCACAGAATAATGCCATTTTCATTTTGTGTTCATATTTTGAATTCAATTTAGTCCCCTTAGGATCTAGATAATAGACAGTGAATGCCTCGGGGACAATAAATAGCAACTCCCAATGCATACCACTAGAGGTAAAAAAGTTAAAAATTAATAACTCAAAATCCACAATAAAAATGTAATTTTATTAAGTCCAAATTATAAGCAAAGTAAACTTACTCCACATTGAATGGAGCTATTATCACTGTCTTCTTATTTTGACCAAAATTTGTAAAAGCATCACAACAATATTATTGAACTGATGGAGGGTCTTTAGCTACTAGACTAATCAAAGATGGAATAAAAATCCTACACGTTCGAATGAAAAATCTATACATATCTTGTCTAAGTAGCTGCAAAACATGTATTACGTATGCATTAATAAATAAGAAACCAGATCACGAGATCCTACACAAGGTATATGGATGTATAAAGAAGATCTCACCTTATCCATAGCTCTATCACAGATGTATTCAACCAATCATATTGAAATAACTCCAAAATATCTTGTATAAATAGGTTGCTTTCATATGATTGACCTGCAACATCCACATCTATAGAAACAGTTATAGGGCAATTTATATCATGTTTGCCTAACCATATTGCCATACCCCTACAACTAGGACCTAACATTCAATTTTGGTTTAAAGGCGAGACATTTGATAGTTTCAGTAATATCATCTGGTGTTTGAGATAGTTGATGTAAGACTTTATCTTCAAACCACTTAATAAATGTCTTGTTATGCTATCTAGCAACCCACATTGTATTGGCTCGAGGATATTGTCTCTTGATGAAATTGGTATGTTCCTCGATATAAACACTCACTTCGTCCATGTTGTGTAAAATATACAAGTGACCTTGTTCCAACTGCTCACGGATGATTACTTTCACCCGTGATCCCAAAATTCGTTTGCCAAATTGCTCCTCAATATTCTTGTCATTACCAGGAGTGTCATTACCACTGAGAAAGTCATTGCAAAAATCCATAACCTCTCTCACCACATAACCCTCAATAATACTCCCTTTAGGCCGATAACGGTTTCGAACATCACTTTTAAAAATGCTCATGTATCGTTTAAAGGGATACATCCAATGCAAGAAAACTGGTCCCAACATTTTCACTTCCCTAGTCAAGTGGACAACAAGATGTACCATGATATCAAAGAACGATGGACGAAAATACATCTCAAGCTGACATAGGGTAACAACCACCTCTCTTTGCAAATTATCGAGAGTATCAAGGTTAATAACTTTTCTGCACAGAATATTGAAAAAGAAACAAAGTCTGGTGATTGCATACCTTACATGCTTCGACAGTATAGGTCAAATTGCCACAGGCAATATTTGTTGCATTAGAGTGTGACAATCATGAGATTTAAGACCTATCAACTTCAGATCTTTCATTGATACCAATCTACGGATGTTGGATGAGTAACCCTGTGGCACCTTAACATTTACCAAACATTCACAAAAAGCTTTCTTCTCCTTTCTAGACAATGTATAACAAGCGGGAGGTAAGTATGTTCTCCGATTTCCCATTTCACATAATTCTATTAATTCTGACCTTATTCCCATTTCACGTAGGTCCAGTCTGGATTTCAGCCCATCTTTAGTCTTACCTGGTATATTCAACAAAGTACCAATGACACTATCACAGACATTTTTCTCAACGTGCATGACATCAATACAATGCCTGACTGTCAAATAACTCCAATAAGGAAGATCCCAAAATATTGACTTCTTCTTGAATAAAGATTTGTCACTTCGTGTGGCCATAATACATTGTGATCTCTTACCAAATTCATTGACAAAGTCTTTTACTCTTTCATAAACAACCTCCCCTGGTATAGGTTTAGGTGCACTCCGTTCCTCATTCAATCCATTGAATGCTTTGTGCTTCCTACAATATAGATGGAATTTTGTAAGAAACCTTCGATGACCGAGATATACAGTCTTACCGCCATGTTTTATTCTTGTTGAATCAATGTTCTCTTCACATATAGGACACACTTTAGCTCCTTTGACACTATATCCAGACAAATTCCCATATGCTGGAAAGTCATTAATAGTGCAAAACAACATAGCATGCAAACAAAATGTCCCTCTTAGTGAAGCATCATAGGTCATCACACCTTCACCCTAGAGTTTCTTTAAGTCATCAATCAGAGGTTCAAGATAAACATCAATATCATTTCCAGGTTGTTTAGGGCCCGATATCAATAACGATAGCATTATGTACTTATTTTTCATGCACAGCTAGGGAGGAAGATTGTATACAAAAAGCATGACTGGCCAAGTGCTATGTTGGCTGCTCAATGTCCCATACAGATTCATCCCATCTGTACAAAGCCCAATTCTTAGATTCCTGACTTCTTCACCAAATTTAGGGTACAATAGATCAATCTTCTTCCATTGTGGGGAATCAAATGCATGTCGTAGGATCCCATCATTATTTTTCTTAACATCTGCATGCCACCTCAAATTCTTTGCATCTATCAGATTGGCAAACAAGCATTGAAACTGTGATATTATAGGTAGATACCACATCACCTTGGCAGAAGAACCAGTTTTGGACTCCCCCGAAGTCGTCAATTTATACCGTGACGCACCACATTTTAGACAATCTTTCAAATCCACATAGTCCTTTTGAAATAATACACAATCATTCAGGCATGCGTGTATCTTCTTGGCATCCATTCCCATTGGGCACAACAATTTCTTTACCTGGTATGTTGAGATTGGCAGCTCGTTTCCTTCAGGAAACATTTCTTTCAACAAAGACAACAATGACGTGAAGCTTTTGTCGCTCCATCTATTGTTAGCTTCCAGCTTATACAATCTCAACACAACGCTAAGCTTCGTAAACTTAGTACAACCTGTGTATAACGATATCTCAACATCATGCACAATGTTTCTAATAATGAGAGGTGGATCAGTGTGCTCTACCCCACAACTATCTAGCATCGCATCAACGATGTCTAATGGAACCAGTTCATTAACATCTACGTCATCGGAGGCAATTTCTTCTTTCACACAAGAACTGCTATCGACATCCACTGGTTTCAGATTTGAAATCTCTCCATGCCAGTGCCATTTTGTATAGCCTTGTATAATCCCGTTGCACATGACATGACTTTTGATTTCGTCACCAGTGCTGACTTTCAAGTTGTTACCGCAATGCCTACATGGATAGTAGAACCTATCTCCAGGTTGTTTCCTATGTTCCTCGGAAAATCTAATAAACTGGTCAAGTCCAAATATAAACTCTGGGTTGCATCGATTGCGAATGGACATCCATGATCTATCCATTCTATGATCAAAGAGAAAACAAGTACATATTACAACAAGATTAGGGTCTAGGGTTAACATATTAGAGTTTTTGCATGGTTAAAACTTTAGGCCAACAAATACATGTGATGTCATTCTTATATATAATAAATGTGTACCACCTATCCCATCCTTAAACACCTAATCTCACTAGCAACTGTATAATGTGTATTGCGTTTTCAAGAAAATTTCGACATCATTTCCCCGCTATTCTCTAAGTACATATGTACTTAGAGAACAAAAGGGGAAATGCTACCGAAATTTTCTCGAAAATCCAATACACATTATACACTTACATCCTAAGTGAGATTAGGTGTTCAAGAACAGTCCCAAACTGGGGACTATCCAAGATTTACTCCTAATTAGTAAATCTTGGATGGATTTCTAGGCCAACAAATACATGTGATGTCATTCTTATATATAATAAATGTGTACCAACTATCCCATCCTTGAACACCTAATGTCACTAGTAAGTGTATAATGTGTATTGGGTTTACAAGAAAATTTCGGCAGCATTTCCCCGATGTTCTCTAAGTACATATGTACTTAGAAAACAAACAGGGAAATGCTATCGAAATTTTCTCAAAAACCTAATACACATTATACACTTACATCCTAAGTGAGATTAGGTGTTCAAGAATAGTCCCAAACCGAGGACTATCCAATATTTACTCCTAATGAGTAAATCTTGGACAGGTTTCTAGGACAACAAATACATGTGCTGTCATTCTTATACCTACAATCCTAGTTTCATCATTCATATCCTAAGTTTACATCATTTAATCATGCTTGTCAGTAAATAATAAACAATAAATATCCTAAGTTTACATCATCAAGATAATCATTACACACAAATTTAGGTATCCTATTGAGCAATATAGCACAAAATCATCAAGATAATCATTACACATAATTGAGCAATATATCACAAAATCAGCCACCACGGATGTGCTACCAACACGGCCGTGCTGCCCAGCACGGCCGTGCCAACCTGCGATTTCACAAGAAGATGTACCATGCATGGTGGAGAAGAGGAGGAAGAAGGTACCAGGAGCAGAGAGCAGGTCAGAGGGCGGCGGCGACAGCGAGCGGGCGGGTGGGTGGCCAGAGTAGCAAGAGAGGGCAGTGGCGTTGAATGACACTGTCACAGTACAACTCTACTACAATGATGATGCTTGGAACCACCCCACGTTTAGTGACACATTTCTTGATCCAAACAACTTCCTTTATTGCATTGGAGGCATCAATGTACTCAACATATGTTGTAGATTCAACAACTATTTCTTGCTTGGAACTCTTCCAACTAACAAATCTATTGTTGAGGAAAAACAAAAATCTAGATTGTGATCAAAAGTCATCAATGTCAGTTTGGAAGCTTGCATCAGTGTAACTTTCTACCACCAACTCTTCGTCACCACTGTAGATACGAAACTAATTTGTTATTCTCAAGTACTTAAGTATGTTCTTCACACTAGTCTAGTGACCTTCACCAGGACTTGACAAATATCTTCTCATCATACTCAAGGAATATAAGATATCAAGATGAGTATATAATTTTGTATACATGATAGGTCCAATTGTAGATGCATATGGAACCTTACTCATCAGTTCCCATTATTTACAAGAATTGGGACATTTAGATCTAGAGATACTAACACCATGAGACATGTAAGTTTCCTCTCTTCTAGTTCTCCATGTCAAACCTTTCCAATACTTTGTCAATGTATGTGCCCTGTCTTAGGCCAAGAAGCTTTCTAGATCTATATCTATCGATCTTGATTCCTAAGATATAGGATGCTTCACCTTAGTCCTTCATTGAGAATGTAATTCCCAACCATGTTTTTACCATTTGTAAGGTAGGAATGTCATTACCCATCAATAGTATGTCATCTACATACAATATGAGGAATACAATGATGCTCCCACCAACCTTCTTATAAACAAAAGGTTCATCGTAATTTTGACTAAAGATAAACTCTTTGACTGTTTCATCAAATGGAAGATTCCAAGTCCGAGATGCTTGCTTCAATGCATAGACTGACCTTTGTAGGTTATAGACTTTATTAAATGATTGTGTATTTATAAAACCCTCAAGTTGTTTCATGTACACATCCTTACGAAATTTTCCATTAAAGAATGTTGTTTTAATATCCATCTCCCAAATCTCATAGTCAAAATAAGTTACAATGGCAAGCATGATTCTGATGGACTTACCATGACAACTGGAGAAAATGTTTTTTCATAGTAAACACCTTAAACTTTTCTAAAACCCTTTGCAACAAATTGACCTTTATAGAATTTTATGTTACCATCTATGTCATTCTTATTTTTGAAGACCCACTTGCACCCTATGTGTTTTACCCCTTTAGGTGGATCCACCAAGGTCCATACCTTGTTGGTGTACTTAGATTCCATATCAGATCTCATGATGTCAAGACATTTCTCAGACTATTTTCCTTTAACAAGTTCTAGGTAGATTGTTGGCTCATCCTCTATGACCAACTCATCACCTTCTTGAGTCACAAGATAACCAAATCTTTCAGGCTCAAGGTGTGTCCTACTAGATCTATGAGGTTCCAGTGTTACATGACAAACTTGAGATTCCACAAAAGTTTGTGACTCTCCATGCTCCTTTTCTACCTCTATGGGTTCAATGTTTTCTCGTTGGCCTTGATCCTCTTTGAGTTCTACTTTCCTCCCACTTATTCCTTTGGAAATAAATTCCTAGAGGAAGACAACATTCCTGAAAACTAACACTTTGTTGTCAGATTGTGTATAGAAGTAGTATCCCTTGGCTTCCCTAGAATATCCAACAAAATACCATTTATCCAATTTGGGTCCAAGATTTTTGGGAAACTACTTTTTCACATAACCTTCACATACCCAAATATTTGTAAAAGACATGAAGAAGGTGCTCTCTCTCTAAGTCTTGCTATGTTCCATCTCTAGGAAGAGCAACTTGGGCGGTCATGGTGGGCGTTCGGCCCACCGACGGGGGTTCTAGGGACCCCTCTTCCTCCACTTGTCCTTCCCCATCCAATCCACCACACTGCTCCACTTCCACTTCCACCCCAATGTCCCCTTTTCCATCCATGTTGCCACCGCCACTACCGCCACACCTCAGCCTACTGTCGAGCCTGGTTCCCTCCTGTGGATAGACTCGCGAGCAGATGTCACCACTGGATGAGCCTGGGCGGACACCATCTCCAGGACTAGGCCAGTCAGGAAGATCTACAGACCCATAGTCCTACCCAAAGACCCCAAGGAACCCTTCTTCAGGGCGGATGACATCATACCTTGGACCAAGTTTTTTGGGGAGGTAGTCCAAGACCTGAACGATTTCCACCGCAGCTCCATCATCATCCATATTTTGGGGAGTAAGTTCCACTTATAGCAGGTTTACGGTTGGATGCTTTATACTTGGAAACCATGGGGTGAGCTTCATCTATCCCCCCTCAAGGACGGACTGTTCTTGGCCAAGTCCGCCACTGTGGAGGACATGAATGTCTCCATTGAGCAAGGACCCTGGTTTTTTGATAACCAGTTGGTCTTGACCAGGCAATGGTCTCCACTGGAAGACATAAGAAGGGTGTCCCTTACCTCTGTGCCGGTGTGGCTCACCCTTCCGGACCTGGGGCATCACTAGACAAGGAGCGCCCTGTCCATCATTGGATTTGCACTGGGCACCCCAAAAGTCATAGACTTCTGGATGGAGGGAAAATACACAGGTGCCTCACATCTCTGTGTCGAGGTACACAATGACAAGGAGCCTTCCTCCATCGTCATGGTCGAGTTACCAGATGGTCAGCAGCTAGAAATCAATGTTGTTTATGATGCCTTGCCAAACCACTGCAATGTCTGCAAGGTATTTGGACATATGCCAGGGAACTGCCCCGGGGCCAGAACGGACCACACGGAACCTTCGGTTGAAAGTGGAAGGTCTAAGAGTAGAAGGCCCAATAGAAGGAACTATAAGAAGAGAAAGAGCCAGGCTACCCGATCTACTGATCAACCCACTGTCATCCACACTACTCAGATGTGTGAGGGACAGTCTGAGGTTAATACAGATACAACTATTGAAGATGAGATCATTCCCAACACCACCAAGGACCTGGACCTACTGTCTGAGTCTGCTGGAGCTACGGTTGGGACATGAACTGATTGCTCTTTGTCTGATCAGAATCACACTAGTCAGGATACTGAAGCTTGTGCGGTTGAGGCCATCTTTGAAGAGGGGAATGAGTTTGATGTATTTGAAAACCCTTTCAGTCTGCTGCAGGACCAGGAACATGATAATGTTGATTTTCTATGGCGAGAAGAATCACCCGTGGCAGCCTAAGTAGAGAGAGGGTGGTTCAGGGCAAGGAAGAGGCAGAGGAGGCTCCTCCCTTAGAAGAGGGGGAAGAACGAAAGGTCTTAAATGAAGGTCCTCACATGGAATGTCAGAGGGGTGTCTCTCCCTGCTAAGCAGAGGACCCTCTGACACATCATATAGGAGAGCAAGGCTACCATTTCTATTTTTCTTGAAACTCGGATAAGAAGAGAAGTAGGTGATTAGATCCCTGGTCTCTTTCCCAATGGTTGGGGCAACCTTAATAACCTAGATATTGTTGAAGGTGGCAGAATTGATGTTGGCTGGAATCAACTGGTGTGGGATATCCAAAGGATACACACAACATATAAGTCCATCACGGTTAGCTGCATCAATAATGGAGGTTTCCATTGCGTCATCACAACAATCTATGGGCGAATGCAGAATCTGAGAGGAGAAGGATGTTGGATTCTATGGTCTACACTACGCAGCAAGAACTCCCACACCTCATCATAGGTGATTTCAAACACATCAGGAAGGCCCGAGAGAAGCTTGGTGGGCTGCCAGTCCCAAACTCTGTCCTGAGAAGATTCAATGACGCAGTGGATGCTGCTAACCTATTTGAACTCAACTCGAAGGGTGGAATTACTACTTGGCACAACAAGAGGGTACCCATTAGAAGAATTTCTAGCTATCTCGATCGTGGCCTCATCAACGAATCTTCATTGGATCATTTTCCTAATGCTGCTATCAAATTAGGGGCACATCCGAACAACGATCACGCATGGATGGAAGTAGAACTTCTGGGCACCCCTCAACCAAACCACCCCTTCTGCTTTCTCAATCACTGGCTCACCTGACCCAGCTTCCATGGAGTGGTCCAGGAGGTTTGGAGGCAAAATGTCATTGGCAATCCCATGTTTATTATAGTGGAGAAGCCCAAAAGAACCAAGGTAGATTTGAAGAAGTGGTCTAAGGAGCTTATTGACCTGCCCAACCTCATTAATGAAGCAAGGTCTACTTTCCAAACTGTTGCTACTGATCTTAGACTTAACCCTCTTTCTGACCTTCTTATGCTCAAGGAGGAAGAGGCCAACAAATGTCTCCTCCAAGTGGAGAAAGCATAAGAAGTTAGCTATTGGCAAAGGAGCAGGCTTAGATGGATCAAAGACGGTGAACACAACCCTAAGATCTATCACGTTGCAATTAAAAAGAGCAAAATGAAAGACCACATCCACAATCTCATTGACGCTAACAACGACCTTGTGGATGAGGAAGGACACATTGACGACATGGCTGTTAATTTTTTCTCCAATTTATATAATCTGAGCGATGTTTCCTCTCCTCAACCTAGAAGGTGTCCTTCCCACAAGGTATCTATTGAGATGAACAGAGAACTCCTTAGACCGACTACTGAAGAGGAAATCAAGGCTACTACTTTCTCTATTGGTGCTTCCAAAGCTCCCAGACCCGACGAGTTTAATGCAAAATTTTTCCAAGCAACATGGCCCATCATTGGTGTCGATGTTTGCAGGGTAGTCCGATGGTTCTTAGTTGGTGGCAGGATGGTCCGACAAGCCAACCACACTTTCATAAAGCTTATTCCCAAAATTAATAATGTTGCTACCATGAATGATTTCCAGCCTATTTCTTGCTGCTTCGTGCTCTACAAAATTCTATCCAAGGTGATTTGTAACAGGCTGAAAACCTTGCTACCCAATCTGATATCAAGCAATCAATCGGCCTTTGTTCAAGGTAGGGATATAGTGGATAATGCTCTACTTGCTTCTGAATTTCTTCTTGACTTCGAGGTTAAAAGTAAGTCTAAGAAAGCCTGCATAAAGGTGGACATCTCTAAAGCCTATGATAAAGTTAGTTGGAAGGGCTTGTGGTCCACCATGAATGGTTTTGGCTTCTTGACTAGATTCATTGATGTCATTAAACAATGTGTGGAGACAACTTCCTTCTTAGTTCTAATCAATGGGACCCTAAAGGTTTGTTTCAAGCTTCCAACGGCTTGAGATAGGGTGATCCACTCTCGCCCTTGCTTTTCTCTTTGGTTATGGAAAATCTCACAAGTCTTATGAACAAAGTTGAAAGGGAAGGTCTCATCAAACCTTTCAAAGTCCATGGCGCCAAAGTGCACACATACATGATTTTTGCTGATGATGTTCTTTTCTTCATTGTTGGGCATGTGAAATCTCTTAAAGGGATGCGGTGCAAACTATACGTTTGTTAACATCACGGGTCTATACATCAATGACATCAAGTCACAAATCTTTTTGTCTAAGTCTTGTGCCTCTAGAAGAGGGAGGCTTAAAGAAGCAATAGGCATATCCGAGGGTGCTTTTCCCACCAAATACTTAGGCATTCCCATTGCTGGTGGTACCAGATGTGGGGATGACTTCAAAGGTTGTGTTGAGGATCTCTGCTGCACTATTGACAAATGGAGGAGCCTGAAACTCTCCATGGCTGGACGCATTGTCCTCATTAAATCAGTTCTCACCAGTAAAATTCGGTTTTGGTGCCGCATGGAAGAATTACCCGAATTCATCCTCCATAAGTTTAGATCCATTGTAGCAGGTTTTCATTGGAGCGGTAGAGCTCGTGCCATTTCCTGGAGCATGGTTGCTCAACCTAGGCATGCAGGAGGGCTAGGTATTCCTGATCCTTGTGACATTGCCCTTAACTCAATAGCCAGAAGAATTCATCTCATGCTCATTAAGCCTGATAACCTCTGGGATGCATGGATGAAGGGCAGATATGGTGATATCCAAACAGCTTCCCCTATCTACAACTCTTCCAAGACATGGAGGAAAATGGTCTTTATATGGCCTAATGTCTGTGACTATTACAGCCTTTCTAGAACTAGCTGGACTGCCAACAACCCTAAGCCTTGGAGAATCAACAGGAACAACCCACAAGTTCTGTGGGATCCTATCATATGGAACAAAATTCACTATCCAAAATGGAGCCTTTGGTCCTACAGGGCCATTTTGAACATGTTGCCAACTTTTGATCGATTATCCAAATGGTACTTGGTGGCGGACAACCGATGCCTGTTGTGCAAGAATGAATCTGAAACCAATGCTCATATCCTCTTCAGATGTGAGTTCTCCATGTATCTGTGGAGCAGAAGGTCTCTTAAATGCGACTGGGGTGGCTCCCCTCCACACAACTTGGATGAGGCCCTTATCTGGGTCTTTAATCATACAAGATGCAACCTCAGATGGAGAAGATCCACGAGCCTTGTTCTCACGTGCCTTGTCTTCCATGTTTGGAATGAGAGAAACAACAGACTCCACACCAAGTGTGCTTGCGACAACCTTAAAGTTTTTGACAATATTGTAAATAGTTTGCATCTATTTGCCAAAGGTAACCCATGTATCCTTGAAGGGGTGAAACCTAAGGTGCTGGATATGTGGCATCTTTCTTAGACCTTGTATAATATACGGGGAATTTTCTTACACCCCTATACGCCTTTTGAGAAATGAGTAATATTTTACCTTATCCAAAAAAAATATTTGTAAAAGACACATATGGACACTATCCATACCACATCTCATATGGTGTCTCTTTGAACTAATTAGATGGTGCACATTTAAGTGTAAATGTTGTGGTTTTTTGAGCATATCCCTAGAAGGAAGTCAGAAGACTAGAAAAACTCATCATCAATCACACCACATCTAGTAATATATGATTCCTTATTTTTGATACACTTTTATGATGTGGTGTTCCAAGTGTATTCCATCGTGATAAGATACCATAGTCATGAAGAAGGTCCTCAAAGTCTCGACTTAGGTACTCTCCACCAAAATTAGAATGAAGTGCTTTAAAACTTTAACCAAGTTGGTGATGTACTACATTCATGAAATACTTGGAACTTTTTAATGGTATCTAACTTGTGCTTCATTAAGTACACATAGCCATACCTACTAAGATCATTAGTAAAGGTAATGAAGTATTGGTAACCACCTCTAGAATTTGTACTAAGTGGTCCACATACATCAGTATGTATGAGTCCTAGTAGATCACTTGCTCTCTCACTGTGTCTAGTGAAAGGAGTCTTTGTCATATTCCCCAATAAATAAGATTCACATGTCTCTATTGATTCAGGGTCAAAAGAGTCTAGATAACCATCTTTATGGAGTCTAGAAATGTGTTTGTTATTCATGTGCCCTAGACGACAATGCCAAAGGTATGTTTTGTTTGGATTATCAAGTTTTAACCTTTTAGTATATATTTTATAAACATTTGTCTCTAGATCTATAAAGACATAAGGACATAGGGTAACTACCATAAAAGTTCTTCTCTTAATAAATAAAACATCAACCATTCTTAATATGAAATTCAAGTCCATTCTTGTCCATAAAAGATGCAAAATAATTTTCTATTAATGAAAGGTAAAAAATAATAGTTCTCTAACTCTATTACAAGCCCACAGGGAAAAGATAAATAATAAGTTTCAACTACAGTGGAAACAACTCATGCTCCATTCTCAACACACATTTCAACCTCGCCCTTTCTCAACGGTTTACTTCTTTTCAGATCCCACATATTTGAACATATGTGAGATCCACATACGATATCCAATACCCAAGATGAAGAATTAGAAATATTTATCTCATTAATGTATATACCTAATGTGGAGGTCTCTATCCCCTACTTCTTATTCTCAGTTCCTCCAAGTAAAGAGGGCAATTCCTTTTCCAATATCCAGATTGGTCATAGTGGTGACAATTTCCTTCCTTATTCACCCTTCACTTTTCTTTGAGTGCTAAAGACTTGGGTTTCTAACCAGCTGTAGAACTCTTCTTAGAGTTTACTTTACCCTTATGCTTCCCTTATCCCCTGTTAATCATCATCATAGATTTGGGTTTTCCCTTCTTCATTTGGGCTTCAATAGTTCTCAACATGCTAAGCAATTCTGACAATGGATTATAAAAAATGTTTATGTTGTAGTTCATGAACAAATTGGCTATATGATTCCAACAGTGATTGCCGAATCACATATATGGCCAACTCTTAGCCCAAGGGAAATCCTAGTCTCAATAGGTTATCCATATACCAAATTACCTCAGCACATGGGGCCCCACTAGATCTCCTTCTGATATATTGCACTTAAACAATACCTTTGCGACATCATATCTCTCTTGTCTCACCTAATCTTGGTACATATTCTTAATATGTGTAACCATCTCAAGGACATTCATGTTCTTATGTTATCTCTACAACTCATACTTCATTGAGCACCACATCAGACACTTGACATCTATGACATCTTCAAATTACTTCTTGTAAGAATCCATGTCAGTCTTAGGCACAATGGGTGCATGTTCATCTCATCTGGGTCTGGTGTCTCTAGGACATAGAGCTTTCCCTCTTGTGTGAGAATGATTCTCATTGTCTTGAACCAGTCATGGAAGTTATTTGTTCAACTTTAGCTTCTCAAGGACCAATCACATAGAAAATGTGTTGTTGTTTGCCATTTGTTTTACAAAAGAAATTTGCATTTTATCAAAACCCTTTTGATTTGATTTGATTTTATTTAAAAAAATTAAATGATATTTATTCAGCCTTAATTAATTATCACACCCACTATTTTGTTCCAATTGATAGTCTTCACTATCAATTTTGAGAATTGCAACATACAACCTTCTTGTGAGCCAAGATTCAAAACAATTAAGTTATTACCTAGCCAACATTGATGTTCATAACCAATTATTAATGTAGGCACAATTTTCCAATTACATCTCATACAGTCCTTGGATATATGGTATGCACAACTCCTTGTCATATATCATATATATGCTTCTAGGCACTTAATCTCAAGGTCACCTAGGTAAGCCTGACCCAAACTCCAACATTATAGTAATGCACCCTACTTGGTAGGCCCACATAACAACCATCATAGTTCCACGAGATAGACGATGCACCATGCTTGGTGTGCCCACTCTTGGTTGATCAAACTTTTCATGTGTACTTCTTATGGACATAATCTAATACTTAATATTTTATTGAGTGACTTTATTTATATATAAATATATACATATATAATCACCACATACTGGTAATATGCATCATATAATACTATATCTTCAAACGAAACATGTAATCATAAAACATGAGTGATGGTTATGGCCATACTAATGTAATTATTTAGACTAAAAAAGAACTTCTATCCACGTAAAGTCAAACATCACATGTTACAACATGTAAAGAAAAAGATATGCTAGAAACTAGCCAGTCGGTCGATTGGACTCTTTCTGTTGATCAATTTGTCTTCCTGTCAGTCAATTTGCCTTTTTTGGTCGGTCGACTGGCTCTTGGCTCAAGCGGTTGTGTGGACTCCTCCAGTCAGTTGATTGGGCCTCCACACTATGGGTTCTATCATTCAATCTGTGGCCTCTTTGGTCCTCTGATTGATTGACTACCAGTCGAGTGACTCACCTGGTGCCACACATCTTCTCTTTTTCCAAAAAAGAAATTAAAACTATCCTATTATGTATTACATTGTAAAAGCTAAAACCTTGAGTTGCATTTGAGCAGAGTATAGGGAGGAGAGTATTAACTTACATATGGATAAAGAGAGAGATACTCAATATGCAAATTGAATATAAAAGGTAGGAAATAAACCATTCAACCATGAACACATACCTAGGGCTATTGTCCATAACCATGCATACATTGACCATAAAACTAATTTTAGGGAAACATGTACAAATTACACACACACAAATATATATATATATATATATATATATATATATATATATATATATATCATATATATATGATCTATGGGACATTCTCTTGAGTATGTGGCATTTAATTAGATATGTACATTAATCATTTTAAATAATCATATCATATGTAACAAAATAAATGCTAAAAACAAAATCAGATCATATCGATTAAATTCCAAAATATAGTATATTGATGTGGCTCTAATACCATTGTAAGAAAAATGTGGGGGAATAGATTGTAGTGGAAACAAAAAAATTACCATATTCCCTATAAACTAGTGGATCACATCAATAATCATGAATAGGAAGGAAGGTTGTAAGGCATATACCTGGTCATAAAGTAAGTCCAATGACAATCCTTGCATTGTGCTTCTTTCTTAAGCACTTGAACAACAGTTGGTGGCAACCTCCTAGTGTAGCACTACGGACGGTGGTTGATGACGTCTTCCTAGTGTGATGGCAACAACCTCCATACCTCTATATAGTCCACGCAGAGCACTAGGAATTCCTTGTGATTCTTCTAGAACTACCATGAAGGAGTTGTTACTTCATGTTATCAATGTGCTAGCATTAAATTTTCTCCCCCTTGGCTCTCTCTCCCTTTTACGGGTAAGATGCCTCTGACTCACAGGTTACCACAACATTGAGATAAGGAGTATCTATACTGAGAGCCTTAACCACACCCTTTATATAGGAGTGGATGGGCTAGGGCTTCCATAAACCCAGGGACACAGTGGGATGGATTTCATGAATTTTTGGCTACTACAAATCACCAGTTGAGCAAATAGAATGTTTTCCTATTTGCAAACATTCTGACTTTCAATGAAATGATTAATGCATGTCATGACGTCAACATCAATTCCTTGATCCAGTTCAACTGATCGTCTAGTCAGTTGGTTGGACACTCCAGTGGATCGACCGACATTCCCAGTCGATCGATTGGACACTCCAGTCAATCAACTAACAATCCGTGTTGTTTAAGTTGATTACCTAAACACTTCAGTAACCAAGTCAAACTATATGAATGAGTAAACTCCTATTATAAGTGCATCCTATCTGTGTGACACTATATGTCCCAAACGACGTTAGTAGTGAATATCCATAAATGAATTATGACATTACAAATAATGAGAGGTATCTAGAAACACATCATTGCTACACTGGTAATCAACAAGTTGGAGAAAAACTTCAACCTACATATGCAATTAGTGTTATTGTGATCATATAGTTCCTTTGTCACTAATATCTAGATTGAACTCGAGATGTGGAATTGCCATCCTCTTAATATTCAATCCATGTTCCTTGAACTAGTGCAGACTATCTAAGATTCATCTGAGCTCAAATATCACATATCGATTCACATGAGCATGTACATATATTCTCAGTCTCTCTTATCTAGTGGATAAGATATCAACTTTGATGGGAGGGACAAATCCCATCTACACCAGTCACATTCAATCCCCATGTGTCACAATGTATCCGAGCACCACCTTTATGGTAACCCGTTCTTAAGGTCACATTGGATGGGGTCAAAGTACATTGAATGACATGTGATGAGTGTAGTTTCTTTAGGTATAAGAACCACAATCACCACTATCACTATGAGATATGATTCTAACTATCATTCAAGGGTTTCCATGTATCACTCTCAAGTGGGGTCTGTCTGATGCACTATTCTCTAACTAGTACCTATGTGTTTGGCTTGATATCACATATCATGACAAATGAGATTCTATCAGAAGTAAAAATACATTTTACCCTTATGTATAATTGTTATCTATATTGAATCCAAAATAATATCCCACTAGGGACATAATAAGAATATATATATTTATATCATACATATGATCTCATTATTCAGGTCCTCAACTTGAAGACATATGTCATCGAGTAATATCATTATTTAGATGTGTATCATGTTATACCATCATCTCATAATTGAACAAACATATAGATGAAAATTTCATCCATTATTAATCAAATTAATTACATGATTCCTCATTGCAATCATCATATAACTGGATGTCTAGGAATAAATAGAAAGAAATAGGTACCATGTTTACCATCATCAATAAATATTCACTTTGAGATATATCTTTCACATGATACTTTATTAATATTTTGAACATTGTATTAGAAAACTCCCAATGAACACATGGAACTGAAGAACTAATTATCTAAAATTTCAGATATACAACCTAGTACATCACCCTAGAGAGAAACCATCTTGTTTATAAAAAGACAAATAATATAATATGGTTATGTGATTTACCTCTAGAACTATGGAGTGACAACATCTTTTCACAAATTGGTAGTTTTCTAGGTTTTTCTATTGACACAAACTCTAACACCACTATTTGCCCTTAGATTTGAATTTAATCATATATATATGTATGTATGTATGCATATATATATATATATATATTCGTGTCATCATCGAGTTTTCTTAACTCTGCTTCTCTGCTAAGTAATTTGGTAGATGGTCATATTATTAATGTGAACAACTATTGGATACCAAAAAATGTATTGCCAATGGTGCTTTTTTCCACAATCCAAGTTCCAGCTCTATGAAGAGTACCCCATTACAAATTACTATTCCTATGAATCAAGATGAATGGGCACATTTGCAAAGAGGTGAGAAAAAAATTATTTGTGTCTATGAATAATGTGATGCATAATTAAGTGAATGCTATGAGTTCTAGGACAAAATAAACTATTATGCCAGTTAGTGATAACGAATGCCATTCCAACCAATTTGCATTTGCACAAGAATGTTGGGATGCATAATTTTGTGAATGCTACAAGTTCTGGTCCTGGATAACCTATTATGCCATCTCATAATGATGAAATTGTCATAATTAATTCATTTGTGCATAAGGAAAATATTATCGGCCCAAATGTATATGATTTTTATATGCTCATTCATCTATAGAGTTAATTGATATGTACTATATGCATCCGCCTAGACGTGATCCCATTGAAATAAGTCAAAATTTTATTATGTTAGAAAAATTAGACGTTCTATCCTTATAAATTTGAAAATGTTAATTTTCTAAAAGTTTGAGGATGCTGTGGAAAGATGATAGAGTTAGTTTCTTGGATCTATCCCTGATCAAACCTTCTCTAACTAGATTTTCAATGTATTGTCTTAATCCCTAATGATGATGGTTTCAAAAAGGTGAAAGGGAAACTGAGATATACTCCAAAGTGTGTTACTAAACCTCATAAGGAGAGGAAGGGACAAAACTCTTTAAATTTTGAAAATTTTCCAAACATATTTCAAGGTTGGGAGATTTGTGATTAGTAACATGAGCCCACCATGACTACCATGCAACCAGTCACCCAGTCCGAAACTTGTTAACTCCTAGAATTCATATGGACTTATCAAATAAAATCACCAACATAAGTTCAAGAGGAAACTACTAGAGTGGATTCCCCTATTTTAGTTCGTATTGAATCTAAAATCAAGAGGAAGAAGATCTATTAGTATATTAGCAAGATGTAGATGAATATGAATTGGATTTCTAACCATAACTCTCACCCCATGGAAGGAACTATTCTCATGCGGAACCCTACTGCTATTAATATCATTAAAATTGAGGAATTAGGTCAACACATGCAATGCAAGTATTCCTTCAATGGTTGCCATTTCTATTTCACTACCATATATGGAGTAAATCAAGATAATATAAGATATAAAATTTTAATGAGCCTCTCTCTATTATTTCTGATTATATAATGGATTCCTAGATGCTTTCTAGGGATTTTAATGATGTGCGATTGGAACTGACATGTTAGGGAGATCTAATCCCTCTCCCTCATCTATTTCATATTCTAGTAAATTCATGCAGAATGCTAATCTTTTTCAAGATAAGATGAAGGGACCTTTCAATACTTGGGGAAACATGTAGCTTAATGACAAGTTCACTACCTAAATTATCTTGATCATCCACATTTTTTGGTTGCCCTATGTATATAGTAATCATGAAACTCAACATGGTTAGTAAAAGCCCAATTTTCCATAATAAAAAGAAAGTAAGGAAAATTTCTATGAAGGGTAGATGTCCTAATAATTTTGTTCTAGAATCAGAAATTTGGAGTTGACAATAATCATACCAACACTAGTCTTCAAGTTGTGTCTCAGACTAGTAGATAAGAATCCCTAAAGACCTTAGTGATGATAAATCTATTTTAAAAAATGTGATACCTAAAAAGATGAGAAAAATACATTTAAATGGGGGCTAGGAAATCAATGTTCAAGTGGATATACAATAGTATCAATTATAAAATAAAAACCTTAGCTAATCTTGATAAGAATTAGATTGGTCACGATTTTGTTTTCCCAAACAATGACACCAAAATTTGATATAATATTTTTGGCACAAGAAAGTGACCTAAGAAAATAATCCTAGGGTTTTCCCAATTCTACATGCAATAATAATTACCTTCAAGTGTAAAATCTTGTTAAGTATAGGTTAGGATTGAATAATAGGGACAAATTTTTAAGAATTTGATTTAGTCTAAATTTGATTGGAATCAATATTTAGAGCCACAAGTTGATTTGACTATTATAATTGTACATAAATAAAAGGTGAACAAAGGTAGAGTTGAATAATAATTGTAAACTACTAAGGTGAATTGCGTTGCACCACTATTTCCTTCATATTATTTCTCTCACATTACATATCTAATTTTGGATACTCAGATTGGGACTGAAAAAGATTCATATACTTCTTTTATATGAATTTCATAGGGATAGAATTTTCCATAGGCTGAAGGTCTCATTACCTACAAATCTTTATTTCGTCACTTCAAAGAATGCCCTTTGTTCTCTCAGTCGGTGTCAATGATATCTTTTGGTATTCCAATCCTATATTTCAATGTTTCTATGTATATGATTATAACATTCATGAAGATTAGGTAATAAAACAAAATATCACACGTTCTATGAAATGATCACCAATCAACATACCATAAAAATAGAAATTCATAATGTAAGATAAAAGATATGTGCAATATGTTTACACACACGGTAAGAATTAAGAACAAACAATAGAAGTGAGAAGAAGAAGCCTCACAGAAGTGATGGGACCATAGTCATGGTCCTCAAAAGACACTCAACACTCCAACAAGAATAGCACTCAAAGAAGGTTTAGGGTGGGTGTCATTATTCCTTTTCCTCTCTCACATCCTAAGTCTTCAAGAATCACGTTAGGATTTATGAGGGTAGAAACCAGATTTCTTAGGGACAAATCCTTTTCATATGGGAATTATTAGGCCCACAAAATAAGTTAACAATTAGTCTAACAACGCTCTCTATCTATGCCCTAGAGTCCCAAGAATCGATCCATTGATGAGCTAGATGGGTGACTGGGCAATGAAGGCATGCTTTGCTTGGATTCCCAACTGGTCGACCAATTATCGAATCCAATGACCGATTGGGGTTCAGTCTTTGTTGTTGTGCAAGGGGTAGTTCTAGGTCACGTGACTTGCTAGTTAGATTGTCTAATTTTCTTACTTAAAGATGAAAAAAATATTTCTCCAATTGGTTGGGGACTCTCCTATAGCTCGGTGAAGGAATATGTTGACTAGATGATCAAGTTGTTGAATAACTGACCGATTCGAGAGACGGAATGGTTTCTGACCCTTACTATGATTTGTTCCTATCTTAGGACTAGAAAATTTATTATATCAACTGATTGATTCATTCAGTGTTGAATTTTCTGCATGGATGGGGTACCAAGTCAGCTGACTGGATATCCTAGTCAGCCAGTTGGAGTCCCCAAGAATGCTGAATTTGCTTGTGATTAGTGAACTATCTCCCAATACTTGGAGATTGGGGAGATGGTTCCACTGGGATGTACTTGGTTTGATTCCACCCCTTCTAGGTCTTTGAAGTTATTTGTGCATGTTTCCTACAATAAGGCAATAATTCTCATAAACAATCATGAAAAGGAAGATTCAAGCAATCAAAACCTAATTATGCTAAATTGAATTAGTGGTCACATGAATTTGTATGATAATTTAAGCTAAATATGCACCTAAATATAGATGAATATGCATTCATTAATGCCTAATATCTGAATACTTTTTTAATATAGTAAACAATTATTCCTTTTTATGAACTAGTTGTGGTTTATGAAACTAGATAAATAATGTACAATTAGATAACAATATATGCATATGATGGGCCTTCCTTTGTGAATACATATGCAAATATTCTCAAAACTATCTATGTCACATTGTTTTACATGTTTTTTTGGATGATATTATTTATGGTCAGATTTGTTTTTCTTCTGGGGTCTACTTACATGGCTCACTCATCCTCAACACATACTGTTCACTGGGTGTGGGTGTAAGACCGATGACCAGTGTTTTGGGTTAAAACTATTTGCTTTGTCTTTATGAAGTGCCTAGAGCCTTTCTCTATTCCTTTGAAATGATCTTAGAGATTGTGGAGAGCTTAAATCTCCAGTTTGAGCTTGTTTGGATGATGTTTGTCTTTTTATGCTTGTTTTGGGTCAAATCACAATTTACCCATTTGTGAGGGTCATCTTGCAATTTTACACTTCTAGAGAATTCTTCATATCTCTTCCATTCATGAGAGATATTGTGATGTCTTGGTCTCCTTGGGTGAGCCTTTGATGAGTGGTAGCATCAATAGAGGTGATTAGGGTCTCCAGGGTTTTGAGTGTCTCGACCATGTGTACCTTGTTGGTTGTCTCGACCTATGTTGTGACCTTGGGTGTGTTTTGGTTGTTGTCTCAATCAAGACACTTTCTATAGGTGTTGCTGTCTTGATCGTGATAGTCTTGGTTTGTCTTGAGTCAATACAGTGGTCTTCTAGTGAAGTGTCCCGACCCAATGCTTGTGGTGATCCTTTTATCTCGACCAAGTAATGTTTCGGTGCTTTGTCTCAACCATGTGATGTGTCCTTGGTGTGTCATGACCGAGACCATATGTTGAGGACCAAAGGTGTTTGAGACCCAACATAGCTTGTATCACCATCTCATGCATGTGTGTTTTAAGTGGTTTCATGTTGGTTTCTTGGGTGGACAATGTCCCTTTGGAGCCCTATCTTGTTGACACCTCATCTTCCACCCTACTTCTCTCCTCCTTTGCTATACAAACCCTTTTCTCTTCATACAAGTGAACCTTTCGGACCTCTTTCTTCCTCACCCTCTTTTTCCCGTCCTTGGATCTTGGTGGAGCAAGGAGAGCTAATCCTTGGAGCTTTTGGTGATCGGATCACTTGCATGTGGAGATCCTTGCTCATCTTCAACCTTGGTAAGTATATGCCTTTCTTTTGTGGCATTTTACTTGGATCTTCTACCCCATCTTCTTCTATTTTCTTGACCTTAGACTATGTTTTGACATGTGTCTGTTCTTGAGAGTAAGCTCCTCACCACAATGGTCATAGGCCATGTTTTGACAAGGAGGCACCCAAGTGAGAGGGAGTTTCTTCTCTCTTTTCCTCCCTTCTTCTTTGGTTTGGCCTAGTTTCCTTCTTGCCCTTTTCTTGAGGTACCTTTGACCAAGGTGTTCTTCTTTTTGGAGGTGATCTTGTGGCCTAAGTGGTGATTCTTGTTGGAGCTTCCTTCCCTCTTTTGGAGCGTGAGCTTGAAGCTTGTTGTCTCTTCATAACAGACGTGTTATATAACTATTTTCCCTCTCTATTATTGTACATTTCATACATGCATGTTGCTATTTCTCTTTCTAAAACGTACCCCTAATGTGCTAGTAGATGATACCATGCTCTAGATCTTGTTTGACATTGATTAAAATGCTTGTTTTGCTTAAAATCCGAAACCCTAATCTAAGGTACCCGATTTTAGGAGATGGATGTGGAATGGTAGTTTTCTTGCTATCTTTTAATCTTGGTTTTGGTCAAATGCATGATCCTAGTGTTCAGATGTTCTATGGAGTTTAGGTTCTATTTTGATGGTGATAAATGTGGTTTCTCTCTCCTTCTTGAGGTTCTTTCATGGTGGTTTAATGGCACATGCTTCTTCGGGTTTTTGGTGATCGGTTTTTGCACAAAGTTTCTCTCCTTGTAGATGATGTATTCCCTTGGTTTATCTCCTATTTTGGCCATGGAAATCATCTATTTTTTTATCTTGGTTATCCCTATCTTGAATATGGTTAGTTGCCTTTATGATAGCATGAATTTGGTGGACATTCCTCCCTTGGTTTTCTTTGGGTTGAGATACATGACCTAGTGTCGCGACTGTGACCTAATCCCAATAGGTTGAGGGTCGAGCCATTTTTGGTGCTTGAGGTCGAGAGACATGTCTATGTGTTGGTTGTGACCCATGTTTGGTTTTGGTCGAAATGCTTTTTGTTTTGGGTTGAGATTTGACCATGTTTTTGAGGTCGCGACATATGTGTGATGGGTGGTCAAAACCCTAAACTTTGAGGGGTCGAGACATGTGGTGATGTCATGGCCGAGGCATGGAGTTTTGTCACGGTTGAGACACCATGGTTGGAGGTAGTCGAGACACCTTGATGAGTGAGTGGCCACGACCCATATGGTTGGTGGTCATGACATGCATATGGTAGATGGTTGAGACATCTATGTGTGATGGTAGGTTGTGACACATGTAAACTTGGAATGTAATCTCATATGTAAATGTGCATGCGTATGATAGTGATGCCTAGTGATGTTGACATAAGACTCTAAGCATAACTAATTAATGATGTTCTTTAACACTGATATGCTCCAAGAAAGTGGAAGGTTGTGTACATAGGGTTTGGTGATTGAACACAACTATGAACCCTAATCGGGCATGTATGGAACCCCAACCCAAATGTTGATCCATGTGATGTGTTTGCTTATCTCTATTGAAGTGGTTATCTTATTATGTTGTTTTCTCTCTTCTATTCATAAATCCCTAACCTTGTTGGTGAAATGAATGCCGTGGCTTGTGTATGTTGTGGTGATGATCATATGATACAAAGTGGTGATTATGCACGTTGTTGAGGCATAATGTGGTGATGTACATGCAAGGTTTATGTGATTGGGTCCTATGACTTGGTGATGGCTTGATGTCTATTGTGAGGTGGTAACCTCTAGTGATGTGATTGAGGGGTTTATGTCCCACAATAATGTGACAATGGTTATGGCCTTGTGAATGGCAGTGTTACAACTATCATGTGGTGATAGTGTGACAAGTTCACACCTTATACATTTTATATATTCTGGAGTTGTACTATGCCCTTATTCTTGTAGAGTTTGTTATGGCTTTATACATTGTAACTTGATTGGTGCTAAAAGATACCCAATTGGCTTAATTAATGAAGTGAACCCCTAATCATGTAGATGCCCTGTGCCATAGATCCTTTCCAGTGTCACCTTTAATTGTTGGATCGGTGAAACGAGTATAACTCAGAGCACATTTTTTTTTAATATGCAAGGGCATAAGACCAATACATCTTTGCATCTACAATTATAGGTTGTGTGAGACAGCCATGCCTGAGCTGATCTCCTTGTGATATGGATGGACATGAGTGAGCCAATCCTTATTTTTAGAATTTCCATGCATGATTATGTTCTTCTAGCACCATTACCTATACCAAGGTGGGATAGGTGGGATTTATTTGTGGATGGCCATGCGTGAGCCAATCCCCAAGCTTGACTATATGTCATTATTGTAGTTGATTGATACATCACTACAATTTTTTCTCTTGTGCTGACCTAGAGGTGTGGGGAGGTCATGGATTTCGGCTCTACCATTGACCTTGTATGACATCAATTTTGACTTAGATGTGTCAATAATAAAAGATGTAACACAACCATGTAGTGTATATTACTTAGGGCCAAATATGAATAACATTGGTTGAGATCTTTGCCTTTTCTTTTTACTAATTTCTTTAATTATAAGGTGGTAAGAGAAGTCAATTGTTATACATATTCTTCATATTCCTTTTTAGAATATTAATTATTCTATTAAACAGTGTTAACTGGCTAGTTTTTCATGATCTTCTCTTTCTGTTGAATATATATCATTTAGTTGAACCTGCTCAATCTGCTATGTACCTTTATTTACCTTCTTAGTTATCTATGCTTTAATATACATTGGTAGAGAGTTATATCTCTCATTAGGACTTTTGGTCTCACCGCGTGGGTTTCCACATTTTTAGGTGGTCATAAACAAAGAGGTAGAGATCGTGCAGTCGAGGTAGACCAGTGATGCAGGGGTTTTGAGTTGCTTTTATAGGCTAGTTTTACACTCGTTTTATGCGCTTATTGGTCATATTTGTGGTTAGTATTACATGATTCAATTCCTTTAGCCTATTATCCTTGCCTGCATCAAATTCATCTTGTTTTACATTGTTTTGCATAAATGATCATATTTCTCATATTTGATTTGTGTTTCTCTCTTTATTTTAGGCAATTTGCATTCCAGGACCCATCGATACCATTGATGGTCTTTCGATAGCATTGACAGAGCAACATTGACAGAGCCGGAAAGGAAGCAGTTAGTTTGATACCATTGACACCTTGTCGATGGTCTCAAAAGTCCAACAACGAACCAAATATCGTCCCGTCGATACCATCGATGGGAGCGGTTGATGGTATCGACATGCCATCAAGTGGCTTCTAGAAATTGAAGAAAGCATCGGTACCCTAAGGTTTTGATACCATCAACACCCCGTCGATGGTATCGACGCCGTCGAATTAGGGTTTTGTCCAACACGACTTGAATCGGATGGTTGCGTTCTTTTGGCGACCGTAAGTGGTACCTATACCTAAAAAAAGATGGCCCAAAGCCGTCATTCAGTTTCGATTGCATTACACAAGTCCCAAAGGAGGAGAGAGCAAAGAACTGAGCTGAGAGCTACGCCCCAGGAGATTCCAGAGACGCAGACAGAGTTTTTCATTGGAGGAAAGGCTACAGAACGCTCATCCCGTGCCGAGGATCACCCGGTTCTTCTCCGTTCAGGGGTTACACCATCTCCATCCACATTTTGTCCATGTTTTCTCATTCCTTCATGGTGTTTTGCATTGAGATAAACATGCAGGGCTAATCCCCTTTGTCTCTAGGATTAGGAGTAGCTCGGGCAATCATTGTATGACTCTTTTCACATAGTTTATCATAATTTGTCCCTCAAATCTGTGGTATGACATCATTTTCTCCATTGCTATCATTGTGCTTGATCACCATAATGGTAATCTAATACCTTTAATTTCTTTTGACAAAGAATTAACGATTTAAAAGAGGCGATAATCACATTAACTAATAAATTCTTTGGAAAAGGTGATGTACGGTTAATGGTGGGAACCCACAGACATGTTTTTCATGCACCTAGTCTAGGGCATAGGTTACTACTGGCATGGAACCGACCTAGATTAAGGTAGTGAATTGTATCGTGGAAGCAAGCAATTCTAGCTACAAGACACTATGTGGAAAGGGAGACGAGTTGTGATAATTGTATAGGAATTAGTACAATGAGAACCCATGATGAAACTGCAATCCTAGAGATTTCTTTTGAATTGATTAAACCAACCATTTAATCGATTGCTTTGTTTTCTTTTATTTTTATTTTTCTTTTTCAAAACAATTTCCAAAATTTTATAATTAGTTTAGCTGATCGTGAGTAGTTAGTAGTATTCTACCAATAATTACATTTCCTTGTGTTCAACTTGGGCCTCACAAGGCCTATATTACATTGACGCATACACTTGCGTTATACGCACGGTAAAGTCATGTTAAGTTTTTGGTGCTGTTGCCGGGGAAACAGAAATTTTCGGCACTACGAGTGCTACAAGCGACCACTCTAGGACACTTTTAATAATTTTAATAATTGAGAGTAAATTGTCTATCTTTCAAATTCTTTATTCGTCTAGCGCTGTACTTAATCAAATTTTCACATTTCAGGTACTAGTGCATGGTGAAGACGCGTAGTACAGACTATGCACAGTCAACACCTGAGATTCCACCTTCGGGATCGGGTGACGAGGAGGAGCATATCCACAATCAACCCGAAGACTTAGACACAAATTCTAAACCTGAAGTAATGGCTGAGGAACAAACAATATGGGAGAAGATCAAAGCTTCTTCCTCATCCGCGTCTAAGGGGCCGATCAAAAAGTAGGCTATCAACATTCCTACATACAAGATTGATCCGACACTGATAAACCTGGTCAAGTCTAATGCATTTCATGGGATGAACAATGAAGATCCAGTGGCCCACATCAGCACGTTTGTGGAAAACTGTGATATGATAAAGATTGACAGGTTCCCGCAAGAAGCACTCTACTTAAAGCTTTTTCCTAGTTCTCTAGCGGGAAATGCACGTGAATGGCTTCACAATCTCAATGATGAGTGCGTCGAGACCTGGGACAAGATGGTAGAGGTCTTCTTCTAGAGATTCTTCCTGCCTGAGAAGATGAATGAACTCATGAGAAAGATCCATAACTTCTATCAAAAGGCCGACGAGACTTGTTTAGAGACATGGGAGCGCTTTCAGATCATGCTAAGGAAGTGCCCACATCATGGGCTGGACAAGGACAAGCAAGTTAAAATTTTCTACTTTGCTCTCAATTAGCATGACAGAAGCAACTTAGATTAAGTGGACTCAGGCTTCTTCTTGAACAACACAGGTACAAGGTGTTGGGAGATCTTGAAGAACATGGCCAAGAAGCAGTCGTGGGGTAATAGAGATGCACCGAAACAAAATAGAGTTGCAGGGGAATCAAAGGCAATTAAAGAGCTAAATATGAAGATGGACCTGATAGCAAAGAGATTGCTAGAAAAAGAGGATGAAGGATCTGATGATGAGGAACAGGTCAAATTCATGTGCCAACAATAAGGGTATGAATAATGATTACTCTTGGAGGAAGGATAAGAAGTTCTCATGGAAGGATCCCAATAACTTTCTGTAGGATATGACAAACCACAACCTACTACAGAGGAGAAGAGTAATGAGTTTCTCAATAAAATTGTGAAACAAAACCAAGAACTCATGAGCACTTTCAGCAAGCAGCTACAAACTCAAGGGGAATTTATGAATCAGTTTGGACAGATGCTACAAAGCCACGGGGCACAAATGAGACCACTTGAGACATCTTTAGCACAGATGGTACCAGAGATTGTGAGTCTAAAGAAGCCCACAATGCAAGGTTTCCCGGGGAATACTGATGTTCATAGAAAGAACCATCAAGCTAAGTCCATTCTATTGAGGAGTGGAAAGAAACTTTTAATCTCTAAGGCCAATGAACTGAGCACACCACAGCAAGAAGACATAGGTGAGGCCGCAGAGAATGCCGTAGTTATAGAGATAGTGGAGTATGATGTAGAGAAGGCCAAAGAAGAACCCATTGTAGAGAAAGAGGCTGAGAAGAGGACGCCTTATGTCCACCACATCAAAGGGCACAAACCGTCCCAGTTCCTTATCCAAATAGTCTGAAGGCAAAGAAAGTTGATGCACAGTTCAAAAAGTTCCTGGATAGCTTTAGGAAACTTTCAGTCAATATTCCCTTGCTAGAATCTATTGAGCAGATACCCTCCTATGGTAAGTTCTTGAAGGATATAATTACCAAGAAGAGGAAGATTTCAGACACTAAGGTGGTAGTGCTTAAGGAACAGGTCAGCGCCTTTATTCTGGGAAAATTGCCACAAAAGCGGCATGATCCAGGTTGTTTCAATATTTCATGCTATATTGGGAAGGTGAAATTTGGTGAAGCACTGTGTTATTCCGGGGAATGTATCAACTTGATGCCCCTCTCTACATTCAAAAAGCTTGGTCTTAAAGAATCTCGACAAAGCAACGTGACAATTCATCTTGCAGACAATTATGTGGTACGGACGTATGGTATTTGCGAGGATATCTTAGTCAAAGTTGATAGGTTTGTGTTCCCGGCTGATTTTGTTGTCATGGAGATGCAAGATGAGCAAGGGAATGAGCTGCTCTTAGGAAGACCTTTCCAAGCCACTACCAATATGATATTGGAGATGGGTAGAGGTCGGTTGACAATGGGTATAGTTGATGACAAATTCGAGATAGTCATGCCGCCAAATTCAAAGCAGTCACAAGCAAATGAGCAATGTCACAAAGTGAAGCACTTTGATCATAGCATCTCTCTTTGCATAGGGAAGTCATTTCTTGATATGGCTCACGTCATGATGAAGGTAGATAAGGGAACAATTGTTGTGGACATCATGGAACAAACAAAAGTGGTTTCTCTTGTTAAAGTTGTGGGTCATCCCAATGATGAATAAGAGGAAGTCTCAGCGTCTACTGAGGATGAGGCTATATCAGTTTTCATGCTTGACTCATACCCACAATTATCTCTTGAAGCTTGTTTATTTAACATAATAGATGATTGGATGAGAAGTACGTCATTACAA
Source organism: Alisma plantago-aquatica (assembly GCA_963693085.1). Lineage (NCBI taxonomy): Eukaryota > Viridiplantae > Streptophyta > Magnoliopsida > Alismatales > Alismataceae > Alisma > Alisma plantago-aquatica. The sequence goes on from OY856414.1 coordinate 290,963,969, forward strand.
GAATGTGTTAAGTTGCTTCAAGTGATTCCTTGCTACTATCCCAAGCACTATGAAGAGCTAGGACCACTGCCACCACTGCTTCAATCTTCTATGGTCAGCCCGCTGGATTTAGAGCTTAAGCCGCTGCCCCCTCACTTGAAATACACATTCTTAGCGGCTGATGCAAAGCTACCAGTGATAGTTTTAGCATATTTGAGTGCCGCTGAGGAAGAACAATTGATGATAGTGTTGAAGAACCACCGTGGTGCATTTGGGTGGTTAGTTTCTAACATCAAGGGGATCTTCCCTACACTTTGCCAACACAAGATCTGGCTCATTGAAGGAGCCAAACTTGTGATTCAGCCACAACATTGCCTCAACCCCATCATGATGGAGGTTGTCAAAAAGGAGGTGATCAAGCTTCTCTCCGCAGGCATCATCTATGCTATTTCAAACTCTACATGGGTGATCCTGTCACCACCTGATTGGTAACTGGGTGGCATGTTTTTATTGATTATCGTTGGTTGAATTCTGCCACTTTAAAAGATCATTTTCCTCTCCCATTCATTGATCATATTTTAGAGCGGCTGGATGGCTGCTCTCACTTTTGCTTTTTAGATGGCTATTCTGGATATAATCATATTTCCATAGACCCTAAGGACCAAGAGAAGTCTACTTTCACTTGTCCTTATGGGACTTTTGCATATCGCCAGATGTCATTCGGTTTGTGAAACACACCAATTACTTTTCAATGCTGCATGCTTGCTATCTTTTCGAATATGGTGGTGCGCTATCTAGAGGTTTTTATGGAAGACTTTTCCATCTATGGTGCATCTTTTGATGAGTGATTGTATAACCTAGACAAGGTGCTATAAAGATGTGAGGACACACATTTAGTCCTCAATTGGGAAAAATGTCATATGATGGTTAGCGAAGGCATATTGCTTGGACACAAGGTGTCTAGCAAGGGACTGGAGTTAGATCTAGTGAAGATTGAGGTTATTTCCAAACTACCTCCACCGAATTCGGTGAAAGGGGTGAGGAGTTTCCTTGGTCATGTGGGGGTTTTATCACCGGTTTATCAAGGATTTTTCTAAAATTGCTAAGCCATTATCAGAATTTCTTGAGAAGGATGCTGTTTTTGACTTCAATGATAAATGTATGCATGCCTTCAAGGTTCTCAAGAAAAAGTTGATATCTGCGCCGATTGTTCAAACTCCAGATTGGACTAAGCCCTTTGAGCTTATGTGTGATGCGTCGGATTTCACCGTGGGGGCCATTCTTGGGAAGCTCCTTGAGAACAAACCCATAGTTATTTTCTATGTGTCTAAGACTTTAAATGATGCCCAACTCAATTACACCACCACTGAAAAAGAATTGCTTGCCGTGGTTCTTGCATTAAAAAAATTTAGGCAATATTTGGTGGGGGTCTAAAGTTGTGGTATGGATAGACCATGCTACCATAAAATACTTAATGGAAAAGAAATATGCCAAGCTTAGACTCATTAAGTGGATCTTACTCTTGCAAGATTTTGACATTGAAATTAAGGACAAGGCGGGCATTGAGAATGTGGTTGCGGACCACTTGTCTTGGTTAGAGTGGGTAGATGAGAGACATACCAACATACCCATTACCGAGACCTTTCCAGATGAGAAAATCCTTTCCATTCAATCTAAGAACCCTTGGTTTTTACATATCATGAATTATATCGCATGTATTGAAATTCCAGATGATTGGACTTATCAAGAGCAAAAGAGATTTTCCCATTCTTTGAGATATTATTTTTGGGATGACCCTACTTTGTTGAGACAGCACATGGATGGAATTTTTTGCAGGTGTGTACTTGAGAGTGAATATGATAGTGTGCTCAGTCATTGTCATACATCTCCCACCGACGGTCATCATGCGAGTATGAGGACTGCGGCGAAGGTATTAGAGAGAGGCCTTTATTGGCCTACACTTTTCCAGGATGCCTATGATTATGTAAGGAGGTGTGATTCATGTCAAAGGGCAGGAAAAATCTCAAAATGGAAAGAGATGCACCTCAATGTATTTCAAGAAGTTGAGGTATTTGATTTGTGGGGCATTGATTTCATGGGACCCTTTGTGTCCTCTAATTCCAATTTGTATATTTTTCTTGCTATTGATTATGTGTCGAAGTGGGTAGAGGCAATATCCACAAGGACTAATGACGTTGCGGTAGTGTGCAGGTTCGTGAAGGAGCATATTTTTTGTAGGTTTGGTGTGCCACAGATGATCATTAGCGATGGAGGCACCCACTTCACGAACAGGAAATTTGCCACACTATTGAGCAAATATGGAGTCAAGCATAATGTAGGTACCCCATATCACCCACAGATGCAGGTCCAAGTGGAGGTGTCCAATAGGGAGATTAAGAAGATATTGAAGTGCACGGTGGCCTCTTCAAGGAAGAATTAGAGTTCATTACTACTGAACACATTATGGGCATATAGAACCACATTCAAGACACCTATAGGCACCACACCTTTTAGGTTGTCTTACGGGCGGGCTTTTCACTTGCTGGTGGAATTAGAGCACAAGACGCATTGGGCGCTAAGGAAGTTGTACTTGAGTATGGATGATGCAGGGAGAAAGCGAATGTTAGAGCTCAATGAGTTGGATGAGCTAAGGATGAATGCATACAAGAACTCAAGGATCTACAAGGAGCGGACAAAGCAAATACACGATCGTTACATTCAATTGCAAGTGTTCAAGAAGGGTGGCAGTGTCCTATTGTTTAATTCGAGGTTGAAGTTGCATCCCGGGAAATTGAAATCCCGATGGAGTGGACCTTTTGTTATAGAGGAGGTGTGACCCCATGGTGCTATCATGGCGAGAGATGGTGAAAGACCATTCTTGGTGAATGATCAAAGGTTGAAGCACTATTATGGGGAAGAATACATAAGGAAAGTGCGTGAGATCAAATTCATGGCACTAAATGAGGAATGAGAAGCATGCATGCATCTAGCCCAAGACGTTAAATGAGGCACTTGTTGGGAGGCAACCCAACCTTGGTAGTGTGCATGTTTGTTTCTTTAAAATTTTTACATTCCTAGGTAGTTTTTGTTAATTTAGCACTTAGTCTCTAAAAATGATACCCTGATGTGTTTGTTGAGTGTGCAGGTTGGGGAACGGTCGATACCATCGACATCTGGGTCGATGGTATCGAATTTGGAACAACAGACAATTCTACTGAAATTTCATTCTATCGATACCATCGACGGTCTCCAGAAAACTCACTGCAATTGACGATGAGTCAATACAATCAACGCTCGATCCTTTTTCTACCTGTTCTAGTGTCGATACCATCGACGGCCTCGTCGATGGTATCGACACTAGAACAGGTAGAAAAAGGATCGAGCGTTGATTGTATTGACTCATCGTCAATTGTAGTGAGTTTTCTGGAGATTTTCAGACATATTGTCTTAGTGATTTCGATACCATGAACACACTGGTCGATGGTATCGACATGTCTACAACAACATTGAATTGGTCAAACTTTGTGGGGATCGAAGGAACGTATAGGTGTCGATACTATCGACACATGGGTCGATAGTATCGACGACACGTTAGCAATCCGAGGTCTTCATCGAGCGATCCACAATGCCTATCTGTGGACTGTGTCGATAGTATCGACACCCGGTTGCTACCATCGACACGAGGTCGATCTGTGTCCCCACATTGAGCCATCAACAACCGTTGATTGTAGCGAGGGGCAGATTTCAACAGTCGTCGATACCATCGACGGGACTGTCGATGGTATCAACAATCTGACAGCAGACCCGACCATCCCTTATAAAAAGGAGGGCAAATCTTCATTCTAATCACACAATCTCATTGCCTACCCTCAACATCCAAGGATTAGCATCCCTGAGCACCCAAGAGCAACCTAGATCACCATCGACGATCGTCTCCGAGCATCTTCTTCAACTTTGCAGATCTCAATCTTCTCCAAGTGCCCCGATCGTCTTCTCCGAGCTCCATTCTCTTTTCTTTTCCTCACTCATTGCCGTGCAACCATGGTGCGATCAGGAGCATCATCATCTAGGGCTGCACCACATGCACTACCCACCCCGCATCAAGGATTAGTCTCTCGGCCGAGGCTAGTCCACCCATTAGTGGAGATAAAGAAGGTTTATGAAGAGTTATGAAAGCGGCCGATTGAGCCAACCCAGTATGGTGACCGCGAGCTTATCAAGGATCCGGGTTTTGAGGATAATCTCACCTATGTTCTTCAGGGACAACGGTGAGAGTCCCCCATGCTCTGCCATGACCATGAGTTCGGGCATCCATTCTTCAGCGGATGGCCTACCTACAAGGAATTTGTAATTGAGTTCCTGGCGTCACTCGATATATGTGTAGTTCCAAATGAACTACTTCTGGCATAGACAATATGGAAGGAAGGGCGTGTGTCTTTCAGCCTCTACAATAGGGATTACAATCTTACCCTCTATGAGTTTAATAGGATATATGGGTGGTGCCATGATGATTTGCGTCAGCCACCACAGAATGCTGATTATGAAGCGATGTATCTAAAGATGGTCACCATACCCGATGGGTATTCTATCAGCTGGCACCACACTGCTGTAGCTAATTTTGAGCATCCTTTTGTCCGAATTCTTCATCGGATAATTTCCAAGTCATTCTTTGCAAGGTCCAAGTTATCTCAGAGCAAGTTCCAGGAGACAGATCTATTCTTCCTCTATTGTCTGCTAGAGAGGACATCGATCAATTTTGGAGCCTTCCTTCTCACGCGCATGATGGCGGTAAAGAAGAATGTTTCTCACCGGGCTCCAATCTACTTTGGGGGCCTTATTACTCATCTTGCCACACACTTGGGGCTTGATCTTTCTGGGCTCGACAAGATGGAGAGTCGAACCATGCTCAACCTCTCTCACTTTGTCAACTCTTACCTCCTTGAAGTCTGACATGGTATCGCCTATGCCACATGTCATGTGCGAGGTGTGTTTCAAAGGGCGCAATTTCCCAACCCTGCTTTCAACATCAGACCAGGCCAAAGCTACAGGTGGTCGATCATTGATGTTGATGATGCGAAGGAAGAAGAAGCTCAAGAGGCGGAGGCCCCAGAGGGTGATGATGATGAAGAAGGGGAGGAGGAAGCCACTATTCGTCTTCGACAGTGAGTTGCTCCGAGAAAGCATCCACGAAACTATGGAGCATCCTCTTCTTCCTAGCCATAGCCACCACAGCCCTCCCATGATGGAGATGACCCCTATTATATGCAAGGGATGTATACCATGCTCCAATCAATCCAAGAGTCCCAATAGACAATGTTGCAGTCACATTAGACAGCTTTTGTAGGGATCCAGGATACCCAGAATAGGCTTTATGAAAACCAGTAGGCAATCTTTGAGAACGAGCGTCAGCTCTTCACCAATGAGCAGTAGATTTACGACAGGTTGGAGAGGATAGAGCAGCAGAAACAACCTTTCTACGATCATTACTGGAGCAGAGACTACTTTGGGGGATATCCACAACCACCTCCAATGCCTCCCTATGATCCCAACTTTCATGGGCAGTATCTAGAGTGGAGCCCCCAAACTCACCAGTACCCATCGCACCCACCACCTCAGCAGTAGTAGGGTATCGTTGTTGCACCTTTTGAGTTTGTTCTTTACTATGAGGCCATAGTCAAATTCAAGCTTGGGGGGGAGATGGAACAATTTCTATCTTAGTTTTATTTTATTTTCTTCTGTTTGAGCATTTTTCTTAGCTTTTTGCAATTTTTCTTCTAGTTTTGTAATGTGTTTTATTTATGGCTTTCTAGGACCCACTTTCTATCTAGTGTAATCCGTGGGTGTCAAATGTAAGTGTGTCATCTCAATGTTTTTCATATGGGGTTGATGTGTGAATTGTTTGAAATTGAGCACATAACTTATGAAAATAATTGGGTAGGTCAACTTTAAAACATATGATCATAACTATATATCCTTATGGTTCAAGAAATGAGGACGGATATGGATGTTGAGCTTAAACTGACCAAATGGTAATGGGACTTTAATTTGAAGTGAGAAAGAGAAACCTCTTAGTTACCCTATGCACATGTCAGTAAGGAGAGACATATAATCTTTTCCAGTGGTTCTGTCATTTAGTTTTGTGATATGTCCACCTCACTTCATTCGTGCTCCACCATAATAACTGAGAGCACATTATAGTTTTTCATCTCTTGATTGCATGTCATTTAGATAGGATTGCATTATAGCTAGATTTTGCATAAAAATGGAAAATAATTTTTTTTGATAGATCAGTTATGCATGCGCATATTCTAGAGTGCATGCCATTGTAGTTGCATAATTACTTTCATGTAGTTGCACTTCACATATTTTTGAGCATATAGGACACTATGTGCCGTATTTCTTCTGAAAAATAAGAAAAGCGGGTAACATGTTCTATACTCTCTGAAAAGTAGATTGCAGTGCATCAATTGTAGTAGTTATGTGAAAATAAGCCCGAAAAACAAAAAAAATATGTTTTGTAAATATTTCTGTAGTCAATTGAGAAAATTGGGGCTTGAAAAAGAATTGAAAAAAAAGAAAAGAAAAAAAAGTAGAAATCAGAGGGAGAAAGGAACTTGTTTCACTTGCATAATAGGAAGAATAAGCACATGATGTAGTTTTGTAGACATTCTATCTCACATTGAGACGGAATAGTAGAGCATGCATCATTCCACCTAAAATGTAGGCATTAGGTCATTTTCATATGCATATGCATCATTTAGGTCATTTTTTTTGTTTTTTCATGTTAAACTGTATTGTGCTTTCTGTTCTTCCACAGCCACCCATTCCATCCACCCGTTGCTCAAAATGGTAGGCCACCTATGATTATCTCCTCATTCTTGTATATTAGGAGATCTTCTTCCATTATAGATGGTAGTTAGGATTTGAGCAACGTAGATTGGAGACAACAAGATGCACCACACATGAACCGGAGGAATTTATTATATTATCTTCTTTATTTGATTGTTTTCATTGATTACGGGGTGGACATCTCTCATGGATGATCATTGTCACCTTTAGGGTAGTTATCGTTCCGTGATTAGTGAGGGCCGGTCTGTGCCTTGCAGGTGGGAATCATACTGTGATGTCTTTTATGTGATATGTTCTTTAGTTGACCCTCACAATTTTATTCTATAGTTTTGTTGCTCGAGGACAAGAAAAGTTCAAGCTTAGGGGAGTTTGATGTAGGGGTTTTAAGTCGCTTTTATAGGCTAGTTTTACACTCATTTTATGCACTTATTGGTCATATTTGTGGTTAATATCGCATAATTCAATTCCTTTAGCCTATTATCCTTACTTTCATCAAATTCATCTTGTTTTACATTGTTTTGCATAAATTATCATATTTCTCAGATTTGATTTGTGTTTCTCTCTTTATTTCAGGAAATTTGCATTCATGGACCCGTCGATACCATTGACGGTCTGTCGATAGCATCGATAGAGAAATAGTTACAGAGCTGGAAAGGAAGCAGATAGTTCGATACCATCGACACCTTGTTGATGGTCTTGAAAGTCCAACAGCGAGCCAAATATCATCCCATCGATACCATCGATGGGAGCGGTCGATGGTATCGAGATGCCATCATGCAGCTTCCAGAAACTGAAGAAAGCATCGATACCCTAAGGTGTCGATACCATCGACACCCCTTCAATGGTATCGATGCCGTCAGATTAGAGTTTTGTCCAAGACGACTTCAATGAGACAGTTGCATTCTTTTAGCGGCCGTAAGTGGTACCTATACCTAAAAAAAGATGGCCCAAGGCCGTCATTCAGGTTCGATTGCATTGTACAAGTCCCAAAGGAGGAGAGAGCAAAGAATGGAGATGAGAGCTACGTCCTGAGAGATTCTAGAGGTGCAGACGAAGTTTTTCACCACTGGAAGGCTACAAAACACTCATCCCATACCGAGGATCACCCGGTTCTTCTCCGTTCAGGGGCTACACCATCTCCATCCACGTTTTCTCCATGTGTTCTCATTCCTTCATGGTGTTTTGCATTGAGATGAACATGGAGGGCTAATCCCCTTTGTCTCTAGGACCGGGAATAGCCCAGATAATTGTTGTATGACTCTTTTCACATAGTTTATCATAATTTGTCCCTCAAATCTACGGTATGATATCGTTTTCTCCATTGCTATCATTGTGCTTGATCACCATAATGGTAATCTAATACCTTTAATTGCTTTTGACAAAGAATTAACGGTTGAAAAGAGGTGGTAATCACATTAACTAATAAATCCTTTAGAAAAGGTGATGTACGATTAATGGTGGGAACCCAGAGACATGTTTTTCATGCACCTAGTCTAGGGCATAGGTTACTACTGGCATGGAACTGACCTAGATTAAGGTAGTGAATTGTATCGCAGAAGCGAGCAATTCTGGCTACATGCCACTATCCAGAAAGGGAGACGAGTTGTGATAACTGTAAAGGAATTACTACAATGAGAACCCGTGGTGAAACCACAATCCTAGAGATTTCTTTTGAATTGATTAAACCAACCATTTAATCAATTGCTTTGTTTTCTTTTGTTTTTATTTTTATTTTTCAAAACAATTTCCAAACTTTTATAATTGTTTTAGTTGATCATGAGTGGTTAGTAGTAGTCTACCGATAATTACGTTTCCCTATATTCGACTCGGGCCTCACAAGGCCTATATTACATTGACATGTACACTTGCGTTATACACACGGTAAAGTCGTGTCAAGCAGCAACAAGAGTAGTAGCTGATAAGGTTGGATATACCGCTAATCTTTGGTGTTAGAGTCCTAGTGTCATCCATGTACACTCAAGTCTTTGGGGGTGTTCACGTTGTATTTTGTGGATAAGTTATCGATATGAGGCTTTTGTCTTGTGAGCCATGTATGTAAGAATCTGCCATGTGTACATGTACATATATGTAAAACTGGTAACTCATGTTACAGGTTGATGATAGGAATGATGATGTACACACCATGATACATGTGTTATGTGATACAGATGTCTTGTTGAGGACTTATATAGTATGTGTTTTTGGCCTATGGTGCTTTTTGAAGATCAGTTTTAATTTCCTATCTTTTCTAGTAATCCACATGTTTAATTTTATTCCGCATTTGTTTTTGAGTTATCTCATTTGTGGCACGTCGGGGCGTCATAGTAAAAGGTTGGTATTAGAGATTAGGTTCACCAAGTCTATAGGGACCTAGGACTAGGGTTTGTGTCTGTTCCAGTGTCCTCCAATATGTCTTATAGTGACTTCTTCTTATGAAGAAGAAGAAGAAGAGTAGAAAAGATGTCTAGAGAACATGAAGAACATGTTGTAGAGAGTAGTGTTGCTACACCTGGAGGTGGCACAAGTGTCTAGGAGAGAGAAGATCAGGCACCTGATGCTCCCTAGTTTGACCCAACCATGATGGTGAAACCTACCTTCCAATCCTTGTTCAGGCAGTTCATGGCAACAGTGATGCATATGGCCGACAAGATGGGTGGCTATTCCCAATGTTGAATCACCAGGCTCGGGATAGACCTTCAACAGGCCGAGAAGTGTTGGGGTTATGTAGTATGCTGGTAAGGCAGATCCATCAGATGCAGATGTTTGGTTGACAGACTTGGTGAAGGCATTCAAGATACTTAGTATCCCCAAGGAATATAAAGTAATGCATGATGTATACCTTTTGAAGGGGAACACTGGCCATTGGTGGGCCATAGAAGTGGAGAAGAGGCATGGAGTTGTTATCAGTTGGGAGGAGTTCTTATGAGAGTTTGTTAGTAGGTACTTTCTGTGAATCTATCTAGATGAGAAGATACCCTAGTTTGAGAAGATCTGGCAAGGATCCATGACAATCAACGAGTATGAGGTGAGGTTTATGGAACTTTTGAGGTTCTATCCTCTTATGGCTGCCACAGATGAGGAAATGATATGATGTTTTGAAAATGGGTTCAATGCTGAGTTGTCTACCCCGGTAGCTACTTTAGAGAATTGTGAGAAGTTCACCATGTTTGTGGGGTCTATCGGGAGGATTGAATGGTTTGTGGTTGAGAAGCATGAGAAGAGTGCCAAGAAGAGACTGGTATAGTACTAGGGACAATATTCTAGAGGCTTTAAGAAGCCTAGGTTCTTGACACCATCAACACCACAAAGGTCAAGTGCACAGACGCAGTGGTCACCAAGTAAAGGAAGAGGCCACAGTCTTCCACCAGTAGGAGCTCATAGTACAACTTTGGTGTTAGTGACTGGACCATCGAGGCCATGGTATGAGAGTAGGACATGCTACAAGTGTGACCAGGTTGGGCATACAAAATTGTATTGGCCTGTGAAAGATGATGAGGTGATCCAGCAACTGGGGCAGAGTCAGTAGGGCTCATAGAGATAGTAGTTTAGCAGTGGAGGAGGTCGAGGATGTGGATAAGCATTACAAGATAGTTTGTTAGCTCAATCTAGTAGAGGGAGGGGATGACAACAGGCAATGTATAGATTCTACGCTATGAGTCAGCCAGAAGGAGTGGTCAACCCGCAAGTAGTGATAGATCTTATGGAGTTATTTCATTTAGATTTGTCTTATTCTTGCTTTATATCTATTTTGGTTGACCCGGGTGCAACACACTCTTTTGTCACTCGAGAGGTGATTGATAGTTGTTCTTTTCCTATTAGTTGTAGATGGGATAGTCTTTGTTTAGAAACCCCGTTAGTTAGTTTTGCTGAGTTGTGGGAGGTGTGTCCTTCATGTGTCCTTTCTTTCTTAGGACACAACATTCAAGTGGATCTCATACCACTTGACATGCATGGATTCCGTGTGATCCTTGGAATGGACACCTTGGAGAAGTATTAGGTGGTATTCGACTATAGTTCCAAGTTGGCAATGTTCGTAGATGGTTATGTAATATGGATCTTCCAAGGAGATAAGAAGATTTTTTTGACATGTGTGGTGTTGGCTATGGTGGCTAAGAGGATGATGAGGCAAGGATGTGAGACATTTCAAGCACATGTGATGGATACCAAGCGAGGAGTCCTAGTATTCAAGAGGTTCCAGTTGTTAGAGAGTTCGAAAATGTGTTTTTAGATGAGTTTCTAGGTAGTCCTCCAGTCAGAGAGATTGACTTTGAGATCAACCTAGTTTCTGGCACGCAGCTAATAGCGCAAACACCATGCATGATGGCTATAGTTGAGATGGCAGATTTGAAGAAATAGTTGCAAGAGATACTTGAGAAGGGTTTTATCAGGACAAACACGTCTCCATGGGGTGCTCTCGTGTTGTTTGTGAAGAAGAGAGACGATTCCATGAGACTGTGTATAGATTACAGACAGTTGAACAAGATAATGATGAAGAACAAGTATCCCTTGCCGAGGATAGATGACCTATTTGATCAGTTGCATGGCGCCACATTGTTCTCGAAGATAGACCTGATATCTAAATATCACCAATTGTAGATCAAGGTGGATGACATACCTAAGTGATCTTTTAGGACTCATTATGGTCATTACGAGTTCATAGTTATGCCGTTTGGGCTAACCAATGCACTGGCATCATTCATGGACATGATGACTAGGGTGTTCTAGATGATCCTTGATCAGTTCTTGGTGGTCTTCATAGAAGATATCTTGATATACTCCAGGGATAGTGAACAACATGAACAACATTTTCGTCAGGCATTGACCGTATTAAGACAACATCAGTTATATGTCAAGTTCAACAAGTGCGAGTTTTGGTTGAAGGAGGCATCCTTCCTAGGACATGTGATATCTGCTGAGGGAGTCTGTGTGGACCCCAAAAAGGTTGATTATGTGCTGGAGTGGGAACAATTGAAGACACCGACAGAAGTGTGCCTTTTTTTGGGTTTGGTAGGCTACTATAGGAGGTTCATTAAGAACTTCAGCTCAATGGAATTACCCCTAACCAAGATGACGAGGAAGGATATGCTTTTTGTCTAGGATGACAAATGTCAGCGTGCCTTTTAGTTACTAAAGGAAAAGTTGACAAGTGCATCGGTGTTGGTTTTTCCTGAGCAAGGGAAATGATGCATAGTCTTCTGTGTTGCATCAAGGAATGAATTAGGCTATGTGTTGATGCAAGACAAGAATGTGATCTATTTTGCGTCATGATAGTTGAAGAAGCACAAGGAGAATTACCCAACCCATGATCAGGAGTTGGCTGTAGTGGTTCATGCTTTGAAGACTTGGAGACACTACCTTTATGACGAGAAGTATCAAATCTTCACAGACCACAAGAGCTTGAAGTATATCTTTTCACAATAGGAGTTGAACATGAGGCAAAAACGCTAGATGGAACTAATCAAGGACTATAAATGCACAATTGATTACCATCCAGAAAAGGCTAATGTTGTGGCAGATGCATTGAGAAAGAAGTCTTCATCATCATCTTCTGTAAAGGTGTAGTTGTGCTATTTAGTGTGCCACAATAGAAACATGTTGATCTCCTTATGTCACATGAATATGAAGTTGTAAGACTCCTTTCTAGCTAGGTTGTTGGCATAGTTGTAGGTGAATGCTATGCTGAGGCAACAAATAAGAGGGCACAATAGGCTAATACCATGATACATTAGATACGACTAGAGTTTGGAAGAAAGAAGCATGATGGTTTTCATGAGGCAGAAGATGGAACAATGTGTTATCATATTAGAGTTATGATACATGATGTTGATAATCTGAGGAATATGGTTTTGGAAAAGGCTCACTCCTTGATGTATGCTATGCATCCATTTAGTACCAAGATGTACCACAACCTTAAAGATATGTATTGGTGGTCTGACTTGAAGCGTGATGTGGTAGAGTTTATGGCCAAGTGTGTCATGTGTTAGCAAGTTAAAGCTGAACACCATAAGCGTACATGGACATTGCAACCATTGCCTATACCATAGTGGAAGTGGGATCATGTCATGATGGAATTTGTGGTTGGTCACCCTAGCACAAATAAAGGTCATGATTCCATTTGGGTGATCGTTGACAAGTTGACCAAGTCAGTCCATTTCTTGCAAGTAAAGACAACATATATCGTAGAGAAGCTCGCTCAGATCTATGTTGATGTTATAATGCATTTTCATGGTGTTCCAGATACTATCGTGTCATATAGAGGTCCTAAGTTTACAAGCCGCTTGTAAATAGGTAGGATCACCCCCTTACTAAAAATTTTGAAGAATAAAACATCCATTCCAAACACACTCAAAGGTATTCTAGAATAGGTGCAACATTTTCAAACTTCAATAAATGGTATTCAAAACAACAAAATATAGCAATGGAATGACTATATTCAATTTTCACAAAACATTACAAAAGTACATCATAATATCCCATACGAGATTATATGTATGATACAACATAAGGATCTAAGTAGAGGGAAATCTAAACCATAACAACATTGTCTCCTAGCTTTAATTCCTTAAGCTAGTCCAAAACTTCATGCCTTATCATGCAAGTCCTTCACCTAGGGTTGGAAGCATACCACAACAAGAAGAGAAAATATATGAAATCAGTAAAGGATGATATGTGCATACTAAATAGAAAATTGAACAATATATGGAATAAAGGACATCAAATATAAAAGGTTTCCCATAGAAAGGAGAAGGACCACCCAAATGGGTATCAAGAGAAAAGGAATTGAAATCATATGATAACAAAAGATTACTTGCCATTGATTAAACATAAAGATTGCGCCACACAAGCACATGTAAAGAATTAGGTCACACACCCCATATCATCAACCTGCATGCATGTGAGATAAACATAGCCCTAGAACAATATAAACACAAAGGCGGCCAAGTCTCATAAACTTGAAACCTGATAGAGAAAGGAATACTGCTAATCTCCCAAATATATAAAACATGGGCCAAGAATCACACATATGGACCTGGGTATGAGGGTCCTTTCCATCCCAATAGAGTAGGAAATATCACATCTTCTCGGTAGGAAATAACACATCTACAATAAAAACCAATGCAATTACACTACTATAGTGCTACTGATTCACATAACATGTTAAATGTAGAGGAGAGTAGAAAGTATAGTAAAAATATATAAACTATTCACCACATAAGTGACCAACATATACATCCACCTCATAAGTGGGAGAAATACATCACATGTCATCTTTTAGAGTTCCATCATGAACAAAGCATAATATAAGAGTTCAAAAGAATATCCATGATCACATGATCAATATCAAATAAGGTAGTTCACATGAACCATGATTTTCAAAAGAAAAGACATTGTGTATAGGCTAATGTCCATAGGACAAAGAGAATGAATAAGCATAGGTGAATTTCTCAACAAAGAATAATAGGGGATACATCATACATTTAGAGTGAAGAATTAGAAATTGCTCAATATAGAAATAATGTGGGATGCAATCATACCTCAACTTCAGAGTCTAAACAGTCCAAGTCAAGCCTAGGCCTCCAAAGAACCTCTAGGGAAGGTGGTTAGGTCCAACAAGTAGGGTTCTGAATCTTAGAGAGGTTGGTTTCTCCAACAAAGCTCCTATCTTGAGCAAGAAGCACCTTCTCCACTTTAAAGGTGAAAAACCCTAACAAAAGAACATGGAGATGAGGTGTTTATGGGTTCTAGGTGGGGTTTGACCATGGAATGCCAGGGTTACAACCTGGAGTAAGGTGGAAGGAAGACTAAAAACATGAAAATAGGGAAGGAAAGGAGGATGCTTACTAGTTTTGGTCAAAATCACCAAGGAGGGGCTTAAGAAATCCTAAACAGAGAAATTTGGAACCCTAGGAGCCTTCTTCACCATGGTAGGCACCTCCTTTTATATTGGAACAAAAAATTCATGGAAAACCAAAGTAGGAATGATGCTTTGAGCTAGAGGAAATAAAGTAGAGAAAGAGTTTTCAAATTGGGAGTTGAGAAGGGGTATATATGGCTATATAAAGAAAGAGGTCAAGTATTAGGTGTCTATGAGACTTTCCATGTGTCATGTATAAGGGTGTCCATGGACATGCAAGACTTTATGGATAAGGAAGAAGTGAAGAACGAGGTTTCAAGTTACATTCCATGTGTCCAATGCTAAGGTTGCCCATGGACATGCAAACCTTTATGGATAAGGAAGAAGTCAAGCATGAGGTGTCCATGGAGCTTTCCATGTGTCCTTAGCCAAGGGATTTCATGGCCATGCAAGAGGACAAATCATAGAGGCTTCTTGAATATCAAATGAAACTTTTATTGACACTTATAGGCCATCCCAACCGACCTTCAATCAAAGAAATAACCCCATTGGTTGATAGCTTCTAAAGATAAGCTCATTTATAAAGAGGGTAATCCCTAAAATGCCCTTGGAGAGAAACACCTTCAAACCAAGGTGAAACTAGGTGCCCCATGGTTCAAAAACTCGAAAATGGTAAGGGAATATATAAGGATTATCATGCATGTGATATTTTGCAAAGAAAACCTCCCAATTGGGTAAATTGCAGAAAAGTCCAGAATGTACCTAAAATTTTATAAATTGCACAAACAACATCCAAATTGGACCAAACTTCATCCACAAGTTATATTTAATGTCTTGAATATGAATTTGCCAATATTTCCATATTTTGAAGTTATATAATCACATTATTAATTACTTATGCCTTTTACTCATTTTCTCTCTTCTAAACTTATCCTAATATTTCAAGGTTGTCCAAATTAGATGAAATTTGACATATATGCTAATTTTGATATGTAGATATTGAATTTAAAGTTTGTTTCCACTTTTGAGATTTCTTTTTATAAGATATGTCATATGGCCCATTAATGGCCCATTATCTAAATTATTCATCTAATTAAGTTTCATATCTTCATATTACCACCAAAATGAGTTATGTGGCATATTTTATGTATCCATTATAAACCAAAGATTAATGTTAGAACATTAGGTTACATTAAGGTGATATATACATGCATTAGATCATTAGGTTATACTAAACATCTATTTAGGTCTAACCTTCAACCTTATTTGGCTAAGTCCAAAATGTCAACTTCCAGGCTAGGGTCCGAGATCTAGTATGTTACATCACTTTTGGGAGCACTTGTAATCATGTTTGGGTACACAGTTGAGGTTAAACACTACTTTCCACCTACAGACAGAAGGCCAGTCTGAGAGGACCATATAGACCTTGGAGGACATGATGACAGCTTGTATCTTGTAGTTTTTGGGTAGTTGGGACATCCACCTCATCTTGATTGAGTTTGATTATAATAACAGTTATCAGAGGAGCATCACCATGGCACCATATGTGACATTGTATGGGAGACGTTGCAGGTCTCCATTGTGTTGGTATGAGATAGGTGAATATCAGCTTCTTGGTCCTGAGCTAGTGCAACATATGACAAAAAAGATCAAAGTGATCTGACAACAGTCGAAGGAAGCACAAGACAAGCAGAAGTCATATACAAATAACTATCACAAACCCTTGGAGTTCCAAGTGTGAGACAAGGTGTATCTCAAGGATCTCCTTGGAAGGGTTTTTTGAGGTTTGGGAAGAAGGGTAAGCTGGATCCCAGATATATGGGACCTTACTATGTGTTGGAAGGTGTTGGGAAGGTGACCTACATGTTGGAGTTTCCACTTGAATTACACAGGTTGCACCCAGTGTTCCATGTATCCATGTTGAGGAAGTTCCACCCTGATACCGAGTTGGTTTTGCATCTAGTGGAGGTTGAACTTGATGAGGATATGTCCTATGTGGAAGGACCCTTGTTGATCCTAGATAAAAGAGTGAACAAGTTGAATAAGAAGGATAGTTTTGGTGAAGGTCTTATGGCATCACAATGGCATTGATGAAGCCACATGGGAGCTTGAGGAAGAGATGCGTTGGAAGTACCCGTCTCTTTTCACTTGGGATTTTGGGGGCAAAATCCTTGTTAGGGGTTTATGGCCTGTAAGACACCTGACCTATGTTTTGGGTTAACCTTATTTTCTTTGACTTGATCAAGTTCTTATAAACTTTCTCTAATCCTTTGAGATGATCTTATAACTTGTGGAGAGCTTAACTCTCCAATTTAATCTTGTTTGGATGATGTTTGTGCTTTTTATGCTTATTTTGAGTCAAATTGCAATTTACCCATTTGTGAGGTTCATCTTACAATTTTCCACATCTAGAGTGTTCTTTCTCTCTCTTGTCTTAATTAGAGAAAGTATGATGTCTTAGGATTCCTTGGGTGAGCCTTGGATGAGTGGTGGCATCACTAGAGGTGATTAGGGTTTTGAGTGTCACGACCATGTGTACCTTGTTGCTTGTCTCGACATATGTCATGACCTTGGGTGTGTTTTGATTGTTGTCTCAACCGAGACATTTTATCTAGGTGTTGTAATCTTGACTGTGATGGTCTTGGTTTGTCTTGATTCAAGACAGTGGTCTTCTAGTGAAGTGTCTCGACCCAGTGTTTGTGTTGATCTTTTTGTCTCGATCGGGTGATGTTTTAGCACTTTGTCTCGACCATGTGGTGTGTCCTTGGTGTGTCATGTCTGAGACCATATGTTGGGGACAAAAGGTGGTCAATACCCAACATAGGCTGTATCACCATCTCATACATGTGTCTTTTAAGTGGTTGCATGCAGTTTCTTGGGTGGCCAAGTGTCCCTTTGGCGCCCTATCTTGTTGACACCTCATCTCCCACCCTACTTCTCTCCTCCTATTCTATATAAACCATTTTCTCTCCATACAAGTGAAACTTTTGACCCTCTTTCGTACTCACCCTGTTTTTCTCATCCTTATAGCTTGGTGGAGCGAGGAGAGTTGATCCATACAAGTATATGCCTTTATTTTGTGGCATTTTCCTTGTATCTTCTACCCCATCTCTTCTCTTTTCTCAGCCTTAGAATATGTTTTGACATGGTGGCCATTCTTGAGAGTAAGCTCCTCATCACAAGGGTCATATGCCATGTTCTGATAGGGCTGCACCCAAGTGAGAGGGAGTTTCTTCTCTCTTTTCCCCCCTTCTTCTTTGTTTCGGCCTAGGGTCCTTCTTGCCCTTTTCTTGTTCTACCTTTGACCAAGGTGTTCTTTTTAGAGGTGATCTTTTGGCCAAAGTGGTGATCCTTGTTGGAGATTCCTTCCCTCTTTTGGAGCTTGAGATTGGACCTTGTTTCCTCTTCATAACAGGTGGGTTATATAACACTTTGCCCTCTCTATAACTGAACATTTCATACATGCATGTTTCTATATCTCTCTCTACTATGTACTCCTAATGTGCTAGTAGATAATACTATGCTCTAGATCTTGTTTTATGGTGAATAACATGCTTGGTTTTCTTAAAATCCAAAACCCTAATCTAAGGTACCCGGTTTTGGGAGATGGGTGCAGAATGGTAGTTTTCTTACTATCTTTTGATCTTGGTTTTGGTCACATGCATGATCCTCGTGTACCTTGATGTTCTATGAGTTTAGGTTCTATTTTGGTGGTGATAAATGTGGTTTCTCTCTCCTAATACAAGTTCTTTCATGATGGTTAAGTGACACATGCGTTTAGGGTTGTTGGTGACCGATTTTTTATGCAAAGTTTCTCTCCTTGAAGATGATGGAATTCCTTGATTTTATCTCCTATTTTGTCCATGGAAATCATCTATTTTGATCTTGGTTATACTTTTTTTGAAGATGGTTAGTTGCCTTTGTGATAGCATGACTTTGGTGGAGATTCCTCCCTTGGTTTTCTTTGGACATTCCTCCCTTGGTTTGCTTTGGGTCGACATACATGACCTAGTGTCACGATCGTGACCTAATCTCAATAGGTTGAGGGTCGATACACTTTTGGTGTTTGAGTTTGAGACACATGTCTATGTGTTGGTCACGACCCATGTTTAGTTTGGTCAAAATGCTTTTGGTTTTGGGTCGAGACTTGACCACATTTTTGAGGCTGTGACATGTGTGTGATGGGTGGTCAAACGCTAAGCTTTGAGGGGTCAAGACATGTGGTGATGTCACAACCAAGGCATGGAGTTTTGTTGCAGTTGAGACACCATGGTTGGTGGTAGTCGAGACACCATGATGAGTGGGTGGTCATGACCCAAATGGTTGGTGGTTGCGACATGTATATGGTAGATGGTTGATACCTCTATGTGTGATGGTAGGTCGTGACACATGTAAACTTGGAATGTAATCTCATATGTAAATGCACATGCATATGATAGTGATACCTAGTGTTGTTGACATAAGACCTAAGCATAATTGATTAATGATGTTCTTTAACCCTTATATGCTCTAAGAAAGTGGGAGATTGTGTACCTAGGGTTTGGTGATTGAATGCAACTATAAAACCCTAAACGACCATGTATGGAACTGTAACCCTGATGTTGATCCATGTGATGTGTTTGCTTTTCTCTCTTGAAGTGATTACTTATTATGCTATTTTCTCTCTTCTATTCATAAATCCCTAACCTTTCAAGTGAAATGAATGCCATGGCTTGTGTTTTCTATAATGATGATCATATGATATAAAGTGATGATTATGCACATCGTTGAGGCATAATGTGGTGATGTACATGTAGGGTTTATGTGATTGGGTCCTATTACCTGGTGATGGCTTAATGTCTATTGTGAGGTGGTAACCTCTAGTGATGTGATTGAGGTATTATGTCCCACAGTGATGTGACATTAGTGATGGCCTTGTGAATGGCAGTGTTACAAGTATCATGTGGTGATAGTGTGACAAGCTCACACCTTATACGTCTTATATCTTCTGGAGTTGTACTATATCCTTATTCTTGTAGAGTTTGTTATTTCTTTATATGCTGTAACTTGATTGATTCTAAAAGATACCCAATTGGCTTCATTAATCAAGTGAAACCCTAATCATGTAGGTGCCATGTGCCATAGATCCTTTCTAGTATCAACTTTCAATTACTGGATTTGTGAAATGAGTATAACTCAAAGCACATATTTTTGAATATGCGGGGGTGCAAGTTGAGTACCTACTTGCATCCACCATTACAGGTTGTGTGAGATAGCCATGTGTGAGCTGATATCCTTGTGATGTGGATGACCATGAGTGAGCCAATCCTTCTTTTAAGAATAGCCATGTGTGAGCATGTTCTTCTAGCACCGTTACCAGTACCATGATGGGCAAGGTGTGATTATATCTGTGGATGGCCATGCGTGAGAAAAACCCTGTGCTTGACTATATGTCATTGTTGCAGTTGACTTATATGTCACTACAATGCTTTCTATTGTGCTGACTAAGAGGTGTGGGGAGGCTGTGGATTCTGGCTCTTCCATTGTCCTTATATGGAACCAATTTCGACTTATAAATGGTTGGTTGGATTTGGGTGGTACGACTTAAATACTTGGGGAAATAATAAAAGATGTAGCACAACTGTGTAGTGTATATTCCTTAGGGCCAAATACGAATAACATTGGTTTAGCCCTTTTCCTTATCATTTTACTAATTTCTTGGATTATAAGGAGGTAAGAGAAGTTAACAGTTATACATGTTCTTCATATTCCTTTTTTAGAATATTATTTTTTCTATTACACAGTATTAACTACCTAGTTTTGCTTAATCTTCTCTTTCTATTGAATACATATCACTTAGTTGAATCTGCACAATCTACTATGTACCTTTATCTATCTACTTAGTTATCTGTGCTTTAATAGATGTTGGTGGATATTTATATCTCTTTCTGGGACATTTGGTCTCATCCTGTGGGTTTCCACATCTTTTGGGTGGTTGTGCATAAAGAGGTAGAGATCGTGCAATTGAGAAAGAGCAACAATAAGAGCAGTAGCTGATCAGGTTGGATGGGCTACTAGTCTTTGGTGTTAGAGTCCTAGAGTCATCCCTGTACACTAGAGTCTTTGGGGGTGTTCTCATTGAGTTTTGTGGATAACTTATCGATATGAGGATTTTGTCTTATGAGTCATGCATGTACGAATCTATCATGTGCACATATACCTATATGTGAAATAGGTATCTCACATTACATGTTGATGATAAGAATGATGATGTACTAGGATGTAAGCACCATGATATATGTGTTATGTGATACATATGTCCTATTGAGGACTTATATGTGATGAGTTGTTGGACTATGGTTCTTTTTGTAGACCCGTTTTAATTTCTTGTGTTTTTTTGGTAATCTACATGCTTAGTTTTATTTTTCATTTATTTCCAAGTTATCTCACTTGTGGCACGTCAGGGCGTCATAGTGGGAGCCACAATTTCAGTGTGCAAACTCATCGTTATTGTATTCACATGCGTGCTCAAAGAATAATGTAAAGTTTCTAATCTAATCCATTTTCTGTACCTCTATTTGCTTAGAGGATTTCTTAAACCTTTAAGGAAATAAAAAAAATGAAATTTAATGTATTGATGGCATCCTCTCATATCATATTGATAGAGGTGTGGAGAGGTTGGGGCTTTAAAAACATATTAAACTAGGATTGGGACTTCCTCATGTATGAATGAGTTCCACCACCAACTGGGACTCATGGAATAAGATTTTCCTCTAGTATTTGTGTGATTTGGACTTCCCTCCTTTATGACAAATGGGTCCCTAACATGTGAAAACAAATTTTCTAAGTATGGATTTGTATCTAGTTCCAATTCCTCAAAACTTACTTTTAGTTGCATGATTTATTTGCAAAAACTATAATAAAGTCCAATCCAAACTTTTTTCAAGTTGTATATATGTTTTTGTCCTTGAGGACACCATATTACAATGGTAATGTCATAAATAACCATTGTCATTGTAAGGATCCTAACCCACGTTTTGGGTTTACCCTATTTTCTTTGCTTAAGCATGTTGCTCAGATACTTTCATTAATCATCTAAGATGTAATTAGGGCATGTGGGAGGCTTGAGTTCCTACTTTGATCTTTTTTGGTTTATGTTTGTGTTTTATGGAGGGGTTTTGGTGCAAATCACAATTTAACCAGGATTGTGGGCTCTGATCTCCAAACCATGATATAAACACGATTTAAACTTAGTGGAAGACAAAAATCACGGGAAATTAAAACTTTTCGAGACAAGAGCTTGAATCCATAAAGCTTCATTCATAAAAGGAGATAAACTGTTTACATCTCATGATAATTACTTCTTGAGTAATTATATACAACAAGATACAAAATCTCATGAACTCATAACCAAAAGACTCCAAGACCTGAGAGTACAGAGGACACATAGGACTGACTCTAACTACACCACATGGTAGGCTAAATCTCCACCTGAGATTTAGTGCTGCTCCTGGTGCTACTGCTGCTGGGACTGGTCACCTGTAAACCTGTTCCTCCGTCCTCGACGTCCACCTAAAAAGTTGAAGTCTACGGGGTGAGACAATTGTACATAATTGTCCCAGCGAGAGTTATAACTCTCCGCCAGAAGCTTTATTATAATATCAAAGAATAACTTAAGCAGTAAAAGCTTACAAAGTATTCAATAGCAGATACAGTTGTATACAAGAGCTCAACATTTATCAAGCATGAAGAACATATGCACCATACAGTGTAACATCAATCAATTAGCTCATAGTTACCTTTAACAGGTATACTACGCTGTAGATTATGTTTTTCAAACATTCTTATTATTATGCCCTGTGGAGATGAGGTTTACCACTCATACCCCAACCAATCACTGTTAAGTGCCTTAGTATCATACTAGGTCATCGAAAGAGCCGGATTCTCATAACATTCACCTTCCTCAGTCAGTAAGAGGATCACTTGTAGGACATCTTGTGTCTCTACTATTATAGCTCACCAGGGTAATCTGGTCCTTCGCTATTTTAGAGTTACAGTGGAGTTCTGTACTCTCTTCGTCATCAGGAGATTTCATGTTTATCTTCACTGATACAGATATCTATGTTTTCCTCGTCATCAGGAGGTTTCATGTTTACCATCCACTGATACGGTATGAGTTTTGTAGTGAAGGATTGATGGATTATACATCTACATCAAATTCCTACACTAGGATGTAAGGTTCTACACATCCATATACCCCACATACTCAACAGTATGTGATCCAGGAGTTCCCGTAGGAAAACCTGTTTCACCATCATTTGATCTCTGACAATGATGGATCTATGATCAGGGCTCTACATTTCACTTGATTAGTTAGGTACATTCAGTATTCTTTTACATCATACATTGTTCTTCAAACAATAACAGTAGCATAACAGCTATGAAAGTAGAATACTAAATGTAACAAACCTAACTCACATCAATCATCATTTCTCAGTATACTCATCACAAGTCATCTCTAAAGCATGACCTTGATGGTATTCATGGCTCTTACAGCCCATTAAAACATAGGATGCCACTGACAAGGCATCAAGATATTTTACTATTCATAAATCTAACAACATGCTTTCAATGAATATAGTATCATCATTCATACCTGGATATGATCACCTTCATATCAGAACCTGCATGGTTAATTTAACTGATAAAGGTAATTCAAAACAAGAATATACTTTCCACTCTTGTCATAAGAGCTAAGTTCTCTGATTCTCATCAATTAGAGTTTACTACTCATATTGCATGTCATCACCCTTGAATTAGGGTTTACTATTCACATTACATGTCATCACCCTTGAATTAGGGTTTACTATTCACATTACATGTCATCACCCTTGAATTAGGGTTTACTATTCACATTATGGTGAATTGAACTCATAAAATCATCATGTATGAGGAACATCATTATTGATGCTCTCAGATTAGTTTAAGATTCATCATTTATCATAATTAGGGTTCCATGATCTCACATAGGTGGATCATACCCTAATCATGCACATTCATGTGTATTGAAGGTACTTTACTTGAATTTCCATCATAAAAGGGTACTTTCTCTTTCTTAAGGTACTTTCTCTCTCCTCATACTTGTAGATGGTGATAACACCAATCTAGATCAGGTTGGGTTAAGTCCTCTTTGATTAACATAGACCAAATCACCACTATTGAGTGATTAGGGTTTGATTAGAACAAGGTTTCACTCAATTGAACCTTTCAAGGGTATTATGGTAAATTACACATTGATCATCATCATGGGTTAATTTACTAACCACTTGACCCTTAATGTCTTTTGGTATCATTAGGGTTTAGGTTGAACAACTATTAAACCCTTTAAGCCTTCAAGGCATTAGGCAGACTTAACTTCAAAAGTCTCCAATAGGTTTCACACCTTCAACCTTCATACGATCTTGAGGTCGTATAAGGTTGTAGACCGTTTAAGCTTTGTAGACCGTTTAAGGTTTGGTTGACTTCAAGACCGTATAACACTCAAGACCGTTTACCCTCATTCGGTCTTGAGGTCGAATGGTCTCATTCGGTCTTGAGATCGAATGGACTCATTCGGTCTTGAGGTCGAATGACCTTATACGGTCTTGAGGTCGAATGACCTTATACGGTCTTGAGGTCGAATGACCTTATACGGTCTTGAGGTCGAATGACCTTATACGGTCTTGAGGTCGAATGAGCTTATACGGTCTTGAGGTCAAATTCCCTCAAAAGCTCAAGATCGTATGGACCTCCAAGGTGGTTCAAAGGGTAAACTCGATTAGGGTTTCCTATGTTGAAGCCTTCAATTGGTCTCAAGCTTGCTAACCACTTATCAATTGAGACAATTAGGGTTAGCCTTAACCAATTGGTCACTCAATTGACCCTCAATTGATATCCAATTAGGGTTGGAGTTGGTTCAATTAAGGTCTATAAACGTTCAACCATCAACACTCAACAATGTGAATCAAATTGAAGTTGAACCCATCAATTGACCTCCAATTGGGCTCAAACTTGGCCCAAACGGTCTTGGGATCATTTGGATATACTCCAAACGGTCTTGAGACCGTTTTCCCAAGAATTCATCAAAATCTAGATTGATTTGATAGGGGTTGAACCTTAATTAAGTCACAAATCAGCAATTTGATTATTTTAATAACCCATTGTAATTGGGCCCTCAATTGATCAAATTACCTTAACCCTAGACCTCCAAACGGTCTTGAGTTGTCACAAAACGGTCTTGAGACCGTTTGGATGAGTTCCAAATGGTATTGAGACCGTTTGCCCATCCATTCTTTGGACTCTAGTGAAAATTCATCAAGGTTTGATTTATTGAGTTGATCATTACATCAATACTTAATTGCAATGTAATTTGGTATCTTTGTACCTTCAATTGGTCAACTATACTTGACCCCAGACCTCCATACGGTCTTGGGTGATCCCCAAACGGTCTTGAGACCGTTTGGATGATTCCCCAAATGGTCTTGAGACCGTTTGGGCTAATCAACCCAAAATCTCAAATTAGCTAATTGTGATTTCAGCACTGATTTCAATTAGGGTTTGCCCTAGTAATCAACCTTAAAATCTTAACTCGTTTGGAATTAGTCTATCAAATTTGGTGAGTCATTAATTAACATCATTATGAACAGTAATCTCATACGGTCAACGCTTAGTCAACCATCTTATACGGTCTTGAGACCGTTTTCCCAAAAAGGGCAAATTAAGCAGATTGAAAATCAGAACTAAATTCAATTGAATTTGCTAATTGTTTTGCCTATATCTCACGATTCCTTTGGAGTTAACCTCTCAAATTTTGTGGGTGATTAACCTTCATAATTATGAACAGGATTCCCATACGGTCCACGCTTGGTCAACGCGGCCATACGGTCTTGAGACCATATGCCTTCATACGACCTTGAAACCGTTTGCCCACCAAACGGTTTTGTAAACCGTATGGGCAATTGGTTGAGGTCGTATGGTAAAGTGGAAAACTGTGGATAAGCATAGGAAATAACGCCCTCATCTTCTAGCTCAAGAACAGCAACAGTTCCTCACGGATTTGCTTGCAAGGAAGCAAGGGAAGATAGGGAAGAAGAAGAACTAGCAACTAATAGCATAGAAAAGATGTATATAACAAAGCATAGGTTTAGAGTTATAAAACCCGCCTAAAGCTTGCTCCTTGAGCTCCAAGCTTTCGAGATCCAAGCCTTTAATGGCATCCTAGAATCTCCACAGGTCGGCCAAGGTGAATCCTCCAAGAAAAGTTGAGAAGAGATGGCTAGAAAGATAGAGCTAAGTGAGCTAGCCATGAATTTGAACTTGAATTCGAGTTTCTTCCAAGAATTTAAGAAAAAGGAAGGATCCAAACCTACCTTGCACTCCCCTGGTCGTCCTCCTGAGCTCCAGAGCTCTCCTTAGTCGGTTTGAGAAAGGGGAACAGTGAAGGAAACGAAAGAAACATTCCTTTGCTAAGTGAGGAAAAGGGCTTATATACTTGGGGTGGAATTTCAACATAGGCACATAGGTTTTCCTCACTTTCAACTAAGTCCCTCCTTTCTTCTTTGCTCGTCCCTTCTTCTTATTTCTAAGGAAAACCTTCTTCTAAGGTCAAGAAATGAAGGAAAAGAAGATTAACCTATTACTAACGCACACACATAAAAGGCTATAGTACTTACACCTTGATTATTCAATCATAAAGGTGTTTTTCATTATATGATTATTCAATTGAAGTGAATTCTTCATCATTTCTTCTCTAAATGATGACAAGAGTCTTACAAGATATTTTAGATGGTGTATGTTACAAGTTGCACCCCTCAAATTGGGTAAATTGCACTTTACTCCAATTTAGGGTTTCAAGCACAGGGATTGCTTCCACAGCTGCACCTGGGTGCTCAAGCTTGGGAAATCCCTCAAACTTTACCATAATCATTCTTATGATGTCTCAACATCAGAGGAACATCTCAACATGGGAAAATTGCAAGTTAACCCTTCTAACTTGGTAAATTGCAAATAGGTCCCTGTATTACAAAACAATCAATTCAACATTGTTTAAAATGGACAGAAAAGGAAAAGTATGTTCCTCAGGAACTTAATTACATGCAAAAAGATAATCACCAGTATCTTAATTACATAATTAGGCAAAACACCTAGGGTTAACTCATAACCCAGGTCAGGGATGTTACAAATTATCCACCCTTACAAGGATTTCGTCCCCGAAATCGATAAAACATATTAAGAGAAAAGGGAAGGATACTTCCTTCTCATCTCATCCTCTAGTTCCCAAGTGGCTTCTTCAACACCACGGTGGTTCCAGAGGACTTTCACAAGGCTTATATCTTTCTTCTTTAACTTTTTAATTCTGTTATCAAGGATTGCCACCGGTCCTTCCTCATAAGATATATCATCATTCAATTCTACCTACATAGGTTGTAGAATTGACTCAGTATCGGGGTGACATTTATTTAGCATAGAAATGTGAAACACAGGATGTAACCTCTGTAACTCTGGTGGCAACTCTAGTTTATAGGCTACTTGTCCAATCTGTTCAATGATTGGATAAGGCCCCATAAATCTAGGAGCTAACTTCCCTTTCCTTCCAAAACGAAGGACTCCTTTCCAAGGCGAGACCTTGAGATACACTCTGTCTCCAACCTGGAATTCTAAGGGTCTACGACGTTTGTCAGCATAAGATTTCTGCCTATCCTGTGCAGTCTTAATCTGTTGTTGTATTACTTTAATCTTCTCTGTGGTCAGCTGCACAAGATTATGACCTAACAACTGATGCTCACCAGTCTCAAACCAACACAAAGGTGATCTACAACGTCTACCATACAAGGCTTCATAAGGTGCCATATCAATACTATGTTGATAGCTATTGTTATAGGCAAACTCTATCAAGCTTAGGTGTAGATCCCAACTTCCGGTAAACTGGAGAACACATGCTCTCAACTGGTCTTCTAAGGTTTGTATAGTTCTTTCCGACTGTCCATCAGTCTGCGGATGAAAGGCCGTACTAAACCTTAGTTTGGTGCCTAAGGCTCTGTGTAACTGTTCCCAAAAACAACTTGTAAACTGAGGACCTCTGTCAGAAACTATTGTGACAGGAACTCCGTGAAAACGCACTATCTCTTGTACATACAACTGTGATAACCTTTCAGCAGAATAGGTTGTTTTGACAGGTAAGAAATGCGCTGTCTTTGTCAACCTATCTACAACTACCCAAATGGAATCATGTCCTTTGTTTGTCCTGGGTAGGCCAACAATGAAGTCCATGGTCACATGGTCCCACTTCCATTGTGGTATGGGTAAAGGTTGCATTGTTCCTGCAGGCTTCTGGTGTTCAACTTTAACTTGCTGACACACAGGACACCTCAGAACAAACTCTGCAACATCCTTCTTCATTCCAGGCCACCAATACAGTTCCTTTAAATTACGATACATCTTGGTGCTCCCTGGATGCATAGCATACATCAAAGAATGAGCTTCTTCCAGGACTAACTTCCTTAAGTTATCCACATCTGGCACTATCATCCTCTCATGATAACAAGCTACATGATCATCCGAGTCATGGAAACCATCTTGCTTCTCATTTCCATACTCTGATCTGATCTGCTGAACTGCAGCATCATCTTGCTGTGCTTCCTTAATCTGCTCTCTTAGGGTAGGTTGAATATGCATCTCAGCCAACAACCCAGCTAACAATGACACCTTCAACTGTATAGTGTCTTGCCTTAAAGAGATAAACATATCTCTCTTAGAGCACACTAAATAGTTTAGTTGTGCTCTATCCATGGTTGATGTTGCTGATTTCCTACTCAAGGCATCTGCAACAACATTGGCCTTACCCGGATGGTAATCAATTGTACAATCATAGTCCTTGATTAACTCCATCCAGTGACGTTGCCTCATGTTAAGCTCATGCTGAGAGAGGATATACTTAAGGTTCTTGTGGTCTGTGAAAATATGGAATGTCTCTCCGTAGAGATAATGCCTCCAGATCTTCAAGGCATGAACCACAACAGCTAACTCCAGATCGTGTGTCGGATAATTCTCCTCGTGTTTCTTAAGCTTTCGAGAAGTAAAAGAAATCACTTGTTTATCCTGCATCAACACACATCCAAGTACATTCTTGGAGGCATCACAGAAGACTACATATCCTTTTCCTTGTTCAGGTAGCACAAGCACAGGTGCACTTGTCAACCTCTCCTTCAACAACTGGAAAGACTGTTGACACTTATCACTCCAAGAAAAAGGAATATCTTTCTGGGTTAACTTGGTCAAGGGTAAGGCTATAGAACTAAAGTTCTTAATGAACCTTCGATAATAGCCAGCTAACCCCAAGAAACTTTGAATCTCCGTCAGTGTCTTCGGTTGTTCCCACTGTAGAATAGATTCTACCTTTGTAGGGTCAACACGAATTCCCGAGGCAGATATCACATGTCCTAGAAAAGATACCTCCGGCAGCCAGAACTCACACTTGCTAAACTTAGCATACAGCTTGTGTTCTCTTAGCAAGGTCAAAGCTTGGCAAAGATGCTGCTCATGCTGCTGAGCATCCTTACTATAGATCAGAATGTCATCTATGAAGATGACAACACACTGATCAAGGAAAGGTCGGAAAACTCTATTCATGAGTTCCATAAATGCAGCTGGTGCATTGGTTAGTCCAAACGACATAACCGTGAACTCATAGTGACCATACCTTGTCCTAAAGGTAGACTTGGATATGTCACTATCCTTAATACGAAGTTGATGATATCCAGACCTCAAGTCTATCTTTGAAAAGACTGTTGCACCACGCAACTGGTCAAAGAGATCATCAATCCTCGGCAGAGGGTACTTGTTCTTTATTGTTACTTTATTGAGTTGTCTATAGTCAATGCACAACTGCATTGACCCATCTTTCTTTTTAACAAACAAGACCGGAGCACCCCAAGGTGAAGTGCTCGGTCGTATAAAACCCTTCTCAAGTAACTCTTGAAGCTGTTTCTTGAGTTCTGCCATTTCGGCAGGCGCCATCCTATACGGAGTCTGGGCTATGGGTTTCGTATCTGGGATCAGATTGATTTCAAAATCAATCTCCCGAAGTGGTGGTATACTAGGAAGTTCTTCAGGAAACACATCCTCGAATTCCCTGACTATGGGAACTTCGGTAGGATTGGAACTTTCCTTGGTAACATCTACCACATGGGCCAAGAATGCATAACATCCTTGCCTCAACAGCTTATCAGCAACCATAGCTGACACAAGACAGGTGGGCAGAATCTTTCTTTCACCTTGAAAGATCCATGTGTTGCTTTCATCAGCAAACACAGCCAACTTGGACTCACAATCCAAGACAACTCTATACCTCTCTAAGGTATCGATCCCGAGGATTATATCACATCCTTGCATATCAAGCAGTATAAGATCCACTTGAATGCGATGGTCAGAAAAGAAGAGGATGCAGGGAGAGCATACCTCCTGCAAAACGGCAGACCCACTCAATAGAGTCTCCAACAACAAACTATCTGCCCTATGACTAACAGTCACATTGCAGTTACGAATCACTCTATGAGTGATGAAAGAGTGTGTAGCACCCGGGTCAATCAGAACAGATACAACACAGGATGTAGACATATCAGGATATAAAAGTTCCATCTGACCTGCCACTACCCGTGGATTGACCACTGCATCTGGTGGGTTCATAGCATAGAACCTTGCTGTCGCCTGGTGTTGAGGTGGTGCTGATGATCCAGCTTGAGATGCTTGTCCACATCCTCGAGCTGCTCCTTGAGATTGCATTCTCTGAGATCCTTGTTGATTCTGTCTCGGAGGCTGTGTCACACTAACAGGCCTAGAACGGCAATCCTTCATCAAGTGTCCCACCTTACCACAGTTGTAGCATCTCCTGTCCTGTTGTTGTGGTCGGGGTGGTCCAGTAACTGACATCGATGTAGAACTGTGAGTCCCTTGAAGCGGTTGACTCCGTCCTCTACCTCTGCTTGGTGACCATTGAGTTTGAGAGCTCGATCTGGGTGGTGGAGGGTTAGGTGCAGAGAATCTAGGTTTCTTGAAATCCCTAGATGAAGAACCCTGGAACTGTGGATATCTTTTCTGGGTTTGCCTCTTCTCAACCACAGATCTCTCTATCCTTCGGACTGACTCAACGAAGGTAGAGAATCTCTCTCGGTTTTCTAAGGCAGACACAGGGGTTGACATATCAGCATTCAAACCCTTCTCGAATCTCTTGATTCTTTCCTCATCTATGGCAGCCATGTGCGGACAGAACCACAGCAATTCCATGAACTTAGCTTCATACTCACTAATGTTCATCATGCCCTGCCTCAATCTCTCAAACTGAGATATCTTCTCATCTAGGAAGGTCTTTGGAAAATATCTATTGATAAATTCCTGACGAAACTCTTCCCACGAGAACTCTATTCCAGGTCTCTTCTGCTCTTCCATGTTCCACCAGTGACCAGCACTGCCTTTGAGAAGATAGACAGCATGTCTAACCTTCTCAGCCTCCGGGATAATAAGAATCCTGAAGGCCTTCTCCAACTCTGTTAACCACAGATCAGCATCTGCGGGGTCAGCAGTCCCAAAGTACTCGGTAGCTCCGACACGACGAAGTCGCTCGAACGTCTTACCGATACCTTGTCCTTCGGGCTGGGCAGGTGCACTAGGTGCAGGCATGGGCATCCTGTCGGTGATGTGTGTCATGGCAGTCATAAACTGCCCAAACATCATCTGAACTGCTGGGTTACCCATATCAGCTGGGTCAAACTGGGGTGGCTCAAGTGCAGGCTGTTCTATTTCTGGAACCCTTGCACCACCTCGAGGTGCACTAGCACTACTCTCTGCCACGTACTCATCATGTGGCTCTGCCATCCTTATGTATCTTCTTCTCCTGAGGAGTAGAAGATTCTATTAGATAAGGAAGAGATACTAAGGATAGAATCGACATCCTAAGTCCTATGCCTCTGTAGACTCAACGGACCTAGAGCTCTGATACCACTAATTGTGGGCTCTGATCTCCAAACCACGATATAAACATGATTTAAACTTAGCGGAAGCGAATCGATCAACAACGGAAGACAAAAATCACGGGAAATTAAAACTTTTTGAGACAAGAGCTTGAATCCATAAAGCTTCATTCATAAAAGGAGATAAACTGTTTACATCTCATGATAATTACTTCTTGAGTAATTATATACAACAAGATACAAAATCTCATGAACTCATAACCAAAAGACTCCAAGACCTGAGAGTACAAAGGACAAATAGGACTGCCTCTAACTACACCACATGGTAGGCTAAATCTCCACCTGAGATTTACTGCTTCTCCTGGTGCTACTGCTACTGGGACTGGTCACCTATAAACTTATTCCTCCGTCCTCGACGACCACCTAAAAATTTGAAGTCTACGGGGCGAGACAATTGTACATAATTGTCCCAGCGAGAGTTATAACTCTCCGCCAGAAGCTTTATTATAATATCAAAGAATAACTTAAGCAGTAAAAGCTTACAAAGTATTCAATAGTAGATACAGTTGTATACAAGAGCTCAACATTTATCAAGCATGAAGAACATATGCACCATACAGTGTAACATCAATCAATTAGCTCATAGTTACCTTTAATAGGTATACTACGCTGTAGATTATGTTTTTCAAACATTCTTATTATTATGCCCTGTGGAGATGAGGTTTACCACTCATACCCCAACCAATCACTGTTTAGTGCCTTAGTATCATACTAGGTCATCGAAAGAGCCGGATTCTCATGACCTTCACCTTCCTCAGTCAGTAAGAGGATCACTTCTAGGACATCTTGTGTCTCTACTATTATAGCTCACCAGGGTAATCTGGTCCTTCGCTATTTTAGAGTTACAGTGGCGTTCTGTACTCTCTTCGTCATCAGGAGATTTCATGTTTATCTTCACTGATATGGATATCTATGTTTTCCTCGTCATCAGGAGGTTTCATGTTTACCACCCACTGATACAGTATGAGTTTTGCAGTGAAGGATTGATGGATTATACATCTACATCAAATTCCTACACTAGGATGTAAGGTTCTACACATCCATATACCCCACATACTCAACAGTATGTGATCCAGGAGTTCCCGTAGGAAAACCTGTTTCACCATCATTTGATCTCTGACAATGATGGATCTATGATCAGGGCTCTACATTTCACTTGATTAGTTAGGTACATTCAGTATTCTTTTACATCATACATTGTTCTTCAAACAATAACAGTAGCATAACAGCTATGAAAGTAGAATACTAAATGTAACAAACCTAACTCACATCATTCATCATTTCTCAGTATACTCATCACAAGTCATCTCTAAAGCATGACCTTGATGGTATTCATGGCTCTTACAGCCCATTAAAACATAGGATGCCACTGACAAGGCATCAAGATATTTTACTATTCATAAAGCTAACAACATGCTTTCAATGAATATAGTATCATCATTCATACCTGGATATGATCACCTTCATATCAGAACCTGCATGGTTAATTCAACTAATAAAGGTAATTCAAAACAAGAATATACTTTCCACTCTTGTCATAAGAGCTAAGTTCTCTGATTCTCATCAATTAGAGTTTACTACTCATATTGCATGTCATCACCCTTGAATTAGGGTTTACTATTCACATTACATGTCATCACCCTTGAATTAGGGTTTACTATTCACATTACATGTCATCACCCTTGAATTAGGGTTTACGATTCACATTACATGTCATCACCCTTGAATTAGGGTTTACTATTCACATTATGGTGAATTGAACTCATAACATCATCATGTATGAGGAAAATCATTATTTATGCTCTCAGATTAGTTTAAGATTCATCATTTATCATAATTAGGGTTCCATGATCTCACATAGGTGGATCATACCCTAATCATGCACATTCATGTGTATCGAAGGTACTTTACTTGAATTTCCATCATAAAAGGGTACTTTCTCTTTATTAAGGTACTTTCTCTCTCCTCATACTTGTAGATGGTGATAACACCAATCTAGATCAGGTTGGGTTAAGTCCTCTTTGATTAACATAGACCAAATCACCACTATTGAGTGATTAGGGTTTGATTAGAACAAGGTTTCACTCAATTGAACCTTTCAAGGGTATTATGGTAAATTACACATTGATCATCATCATGGGTTAATTTACTAACCACTTGACCCTTAATGTCTTTTGGTATCATTAGGGTTTAGGTTGAACAACTATTAAAGCCTTTAAGCCTTCAAGGCATTAGGCAGACTTAACTTCAAAAGTCTCCAATAGGTTTCACACCTTCAACCTTCATACGATCTTGAGGTCGTATAAGGTTGTAGACCGTTTAAGCTTTGTAGACCGTTTAAGGTTTGGTTGAATTCAAGACCGTATAACACTCAAGACCGTTTACCCTCATTCGGTCTTGAGGTCGAATGGTCTCATTCGGTCTTGAGATCGAATGGACTCATTCGGTCTTGAGGTCGAATGACCTTATACGGTCTTGAGGTCGAATGACCTTATACGGTCTTGAGGTCGAATGACCTTATACGGTCTTGAGGTCGAATGACCTTATACGGTCTTGAGGTCGAATGACCTTATACGGTCTTGAGGTCGAATGACCTTATACGGTCTTGAGGTCGAATGCCCTCAAAAGCTCAAGATCGTATGGACCTCCAAGGTGGTTCAAAGGGTAAACTCGATTAGGGTTTCCTATGTTGAAGCCTTCAATTGGTCTCAAGCTTGCTAACCACTTATCAATTGAGACAATTAGGGTTAGACTTAACCAATTGGTCACTCAATTGACCCTCAATTGATATCCAATTAGGGTTGGAGTTGGTTCAATTAAGGTCTATAAACGTTCAACCATCAACACTCAACAATGTGAATCAAATCGAAGTTGAACCCATCAATTGACCTCCAATTGGGCTCAAACTTGGCCCAAACGGTCTTGGGATCATTTGGATATACTCCAAACGGTCTTGAGACCGTTTTCCCAAGAATTAATCAAAATCTAGATTGATTTGATAGGGGTTGAACCTTAATTAAGTCACAAATCAGCAATTTGATTATTTTAATAACCCATTGTAATTGGGCCCTCAATTGATCAAATTACCTTAACCCTAGACCTCCAAACGGTCTTGAGTTGTCACCAAACGGTCTTGAGACCGTTTGGATGAGTTCCAAATGGTCTTGAGACCGTTTGCCCATCCATTCTTTGGACTCTAGTGAAAATTCATCAAGGTTTGATTTATTGAGTTGATCATTACATCAATACTTAATTGCAATGTAATTTGGTATCTTTGTACCTTCAATTGGTGAACTATACTTGACCCCAGACCTCCATACGGTCTTGGGTGATCCCCAAACGGTCTTGAGACCGTTTGGATGATTCCCCAAACGGTCTTGAGACCGTTTGGGCTAATCACCCCAAAATCTCAAATTAGCTCATTGTGATTTCAGCACTGATTGCAATTAGGGTTTGCCCTAGTAATCAACCTTCAACTCTTAACTCGTTTGGAATTAGTCTATCAAGTTCGGTGAGTCATTAATTAACATCATTATGAACAGTAATCTCATACGGTCAATGCTTATTCAACCATCTTATACGGTCTTGAGACCGTTTTCCCAAAAAGGGCAAATTAAGCAGATTGAAAATCAGAACTAAATTCAATTGAATTTGCTAATTGTTTTGCCTATATCTCACGATTCCTTTGGAGTTAACCTCTACAATTTTGTGGGTAATTAACCTTCATAATTATAAACAGGATTCCCATACGGTCCACGCTTGGTCAACGCGGCCATACGGTCTTGAGACCGTATGCCTTCATACTACCTTGAAACCGT
The DNA here is from genome assembly GCA_963693085.1 of Alisma plantago-aquatica. Taxonomy (NCBI): domain Eukaryota; kingdom Viridiplantae; phylum Streptophyta; class Magnoliopsida; order Alismatales; family Alismataceae; genus Alisma; species Alisma plantago-aquatica. The sequence goes on from OY856414.1 coordinate 290,999,512, forward strand.
TTGCCCACCAAACGGTTTTGTAAACCGTATGGGCAATTGGTTGAGGTCGTATGGTAAAGTGGAAAACTGTGAATAAGCATAGGAAATAACGCCCTCATCTTCTATCTCAAGAACAGCAACAGTTCCTCACGGATTTTCTTGCAAGGAAGCAAGGGAAGATAGGGAAGAAGAAGAACTAGCAACTAAAAGCATAGAAAAGATGTCTATAACAAAGCATAGGTTTAGAGTTATAAAACCCGCCTAAAGCTTGCTCCTTGAGCTCCAAGCTTTCGAGATCCAAGACTTTAATGGCGTCCTAGAAGCTCCACAGGTCGGCCAAGGTGAATCCTCCAAGAAAAGTTGAGAAGAGATGGCTAGAAAGATAGAGCTAAGTGAGCTAGCCATGAATTTGACCTTGAATTCGAGTTTCATCCAAGAATTTAAGAAAAAGGAAGGATCCAAACCTACCTTGCACTCCCCTGGTCGTCCTCCTGAGCTCCAGAGCTCTCCTTAGTTGGTTTGAGCAAGGGGAACAGTGAAGGAAACGAAAGAAACATTCCTTTGCTAAGTGAGGAAAAGGGCTTATATACTTGGGGTGGAATTTCAACATAGGCACATAGGTTTTCCTCACTTTCAACTAAGTCCCTCCTTTCTTCTTTTCTCGTCCCTTCTTCTTATTTCTAAGGACAACCTTCTTCTAAGGTCAAGAAATGAAGGCAAAGAAGATTAACCTATTACTAACGCACACACATAAAAGGCTATAGTACTTACATCTTGATTATTCAATCATAAAGGTGTTTTTCATTATATGATTATTCAATTGAAGTGACTTCTTCATCATTTCTTCTCTAAATGATGACAAGAGTCTTACAAGATATTTTAGATGGTGTATGTTACAAGTTGCACCCCTCAAATTGGGTAAATTGCACTTTACTCCAATTTAGGGTTTCAAGCACAGGGATTGCTTCCACAGCTGCACCTTGGTGCTCAAGCTTGGGAAATCCCTCAAACTTTACCATAATCATTCTTATGATGTCTCAACATCAGAGGAACATCTCAACATGTGCAAATTGCAAGTTAACCCTTCTAACTGGGTAAATTGCACATAGGTCCCTGTATTACAAAACAATCAATTCAACATTGTTTAAAAGAGACAGAAAAGGAAAAGTATGTTCCTCAGGAACTTAATTACATGCAAAAAGATAATCACCAGTATCTTAATTACATAATTAGGAAAAACACCTAGGGTTAACTCATAACCCAGGTTAGGGATGTTACAAGGATAAGGGTTGATGTGCAAGTTTTCCACCTCTAATGTGTTCCTTCTCTCTTCTGGCATCATCTAGAGAAGTGAGAGAGAGATGGACACCTTGGTTGAGTGGTGACATCCTTGGTGATGTTTTGCACTCATGTTTTAGGTGTATCTTACACCTAGGAGTGTTGTCTCGGGCTTAAGAACCTTAGAGAGGCATTGTATTGGTTGTGGGTGTCTTGAGGGGCATCCTATTAGTTTTGTGGTGTCTCTAGATGCACCCTATTGGTCTGTGGCTCTAGGGTTTCATCCCTATTAGTTTGTGAAGGGAGGAGGAGAAGTATATCTGCCATGACCTAGGAAGGTGGCTTAGTGGGCGAGCCATGGTTCTTTTCACCTTGTTGCATGATGATACATGTGGCCTTCCTTCATGGACATGTGTCATCTATGGTCTCTTGGTGGTGACACCTTTCCCTTGTTGTCTCTTTCATCTCTCTTGTATATATATCTCTTTCTCTCCATGCAAGAGAATACCTTGGCCATCTTTTCTTTCCTCTTCCTTCATGGACGATCTTGAGCTTAAGGAGTACTCTCCCTTGGAGCTTGGTGGATGAGCCTAATCTTGTGGTGTGCTCTTTCCATCTTCTTTCTTGCTAAGTTATGATTCTTGGTTTCTTTCTCTCTTTCTTTCTTCTTCTCGGTCATGGACCTTAGTTGCTTCTTTTTCCCCTCTCTTGCTCTATATTAACCTTGTTTCTATCTTCCTTCTTGGAGGTGTTGTGGAGATTGATCTAGGAGGATATTCTTCTACCTTGAGATTGGGAATCTTAGAGCTTGGTGGTGATCCTTGAGGTGGGTTATATAACTCAAAACCCTCTTTTTAATTATCACCCTCTACTTGTTACCTTGCTCTTGATCTATGGTTCGTTATTGCTTGCATGCTAGTAACTTTTCCTTGAAAGTTTCATGTTTTGTTTTGGGAAAAATGAGTTGCTTAATTGCTGCTAGCGTTGCATTTTCTTTTTCTTTATTTTTAAAGTCATCTTGAGGTTGAAGATGAGGAGGCCAATAGGCATGTGGAGGCCGATATGCTTGGGCGAGGCTGACACATAGGGTAGGCCGATATGTTTGGTGGTCATCATGGCTTGTGAAGCTCATGGCCATTACCCTTGTGGCAGATCGTCATGACCTTGGTTAGGTCTAGAATGACCCGTTCTGACTGTCATGCCTTTAGTAACAAGTGAGTCTATGTTAGATGAGGGTGATAGTTTGTTGGTGTTGGTCTGTGACACGAAGGAGTGTTGTCCGATACGGTCTTGGCCGTCATGACTTAGTGTCACAGCTGGAGACGTGTTGCTTGAAGGCATTATTTCCCGATGCACCCCTGATAGCCCATTATGGTTGACGCGTTACTGATGTCGATACCTTGTTATCCTGATAAGGTAGGGCATTGCCACTACCTTGATGACCCATTACACCTTTTTTGTTGATGCCCGATACATCAACATTACCCTATATGATGAGGCTCATTATGCCTTGTTGGCATTACCCGATATACCTAGTTGACCGACACCCTCTCCTTAGGTGAGGTGGACCAATACAATAACCTTAGATGTTAATATATTACACCCCTAAGAAGGTAGTCGACACACCATCCTAACTGATAGATCGACACACCCTTGTGACACCTAAAATTGACACACATCATGGGTAGGTAGGCCGATACCCTATCTTGGCTTGGGTGCCTAATACCTAGAAGGTCAAACCGATACCCCATGTGGAAACCTTAGTAGATATCACATGGTGGTGTTTATGATACACCTTGTTGATGTTAGGGTTACATCATATGATTTGATACTCCTTGGATTAGTGGTATGAAAGGTGTTGTGTTATGTTTCTATACCACATAACCTATTTTATAATGATAATGAGAAACATGCTTTTATGTCTCATAACACATCTCATATTGATGAGCAAAGTGATAACCTAAGGGTGATTGTTGATCCAACCTTGTAAACCCTAATTGGGTAAAGTGAAACCCTAATTGTAAAATGTATGATGTAAATGTATGACATGAATCCTATGAGATGATGATGTTGATGATGCATTGCCTTCTTATTATCATTTTCTAACCATGAATGTGATATCAATTGATGTACATAGCCAGGTATGAGCTATGATGGTTATGCTCTATTGGACATTTGGTCCTTGTGATGGACATTGGTCCTTGTGATGGACATTTGGTCCTTGTGATGGACATTGGTCCTTGAGATTGATAGATGATGAGTAACAAGGATAAAGAGACATGCTGTGATGAGATCATAGTTAATGTGATTCAATTTGTTTTGATGATGAGTTATACCCTATTTTTTGTAGATCTTGTTTAGAGGTTATACGTTGTAATTTGATTGATACTTAAAGATGTTTAAATTGATCCAATTAATCAAGTAAAATCCAATAGTGTAGTTGCCCTATGCCATAGATCCAATCTAGTGTTGACTTTTTTGCTGGATGGTGAAACGATTTTAAATCAGAGCGCATATTTTTGAATATGTGGGGTACAAGTCGAGTATTCCTTGTATCCTTACATACATGATCTGTGAGACAACCATGCGTGAGTTGATCTCATTGAGGTATGGATGACCATGCATGAGCCAATCCTTTTGTTAGAATGACCATGTGTGAGACTATTCTTCTAGCAATGTAGCTGTACCAAGGTGGGCTAGTTATGATTATATATGTGGATGGCCATGCGTGAGCCAATCCCTAAATCTGACTATATGCCATTAATGCAGTTGATTGATATGTCTCTATAGTGTTTTCTCTTATGCTGACCAAGAGGTGTGGTGAGGTCATGAATTTCGACTCTTCCATTAGACCTTGTGTGGCACCAATTTTGACTTATCAAGTGGTCAGTTGGATTTGGGTGGTATGACTCAAATCCTTCACATAATGAAATATGTAATCAGCCGTGTAGTATAATTATATAGGATCAAAATACAAAAACATTGGTTGAGGCCTTTCTTGATCTTTATACAATGTTCTTGATAGAAAATATACATGTTCTTCATATTCCTTTTAAATTATTAAGATGTTTCATAATTCAACAGTAATTATACATCCTATTAATAATCATTACCTGCTTCACATAATTGTAATTATAATGTTGCTTAGTTCATCTAATATGTGATAATAATAGAGTTGGTTGTGATTTATATCTCCCGCTGAGATTTGGAATCTCACCCTGTGGGTTTTCCACACTGTATTTAGGTGGACAAGCATGAAGAGGTAGAGATTGTGTAGAGGAGGCTTAGCAACTACCAGAGGAGCAGTAGTCGATAAGGTTGGAAGTGTTGCTGGATGTCTTTTATTATAGAGTACTAGAGTTGTTCCTATACACTCGGGTTTTTGGGAACATTTTGTAGATGTTTTGTGAACATGCTACCTTTATGTGCCCCTTTGTATATCAGATATGATGGAATCATGTATATAGTTATGGAACAGTGCTTTTTTTACAATTTGGAAGCATGCCTTGTGAATGCTTTGAGGCATGAAAAGACCTATGTGTAAAGGTTCTTTCTATATGGTTGTTTTATGAAAAAGGTTTTAATTTTTAGTGTTTACATAGTAATTTGTTTGGTAATCTTTCTTCCATGGTTATGTTTTGAGTAATCTCACTTTGTGTGGCATGAGGCATCTCAAGATAGGTTGGTATCAAAGCATTAGGTTCACTGAGTCTACAGGGACCTAGGACTAGGGTGTGTTTGCTCTAGTATCCTCTAGTATATCTTATAGTCACTTCTTCTTATGCAGAAGAAGAAGAGGAAACTTAAAGATGTCTAGAGAATATGAAGAACATGTTGCCAAGAGCAGTGTTACTACACTGGGTGGTGGTGTAAGGAAACAATCATGAGAAGATCAAGTGCCTGATGTCCCCCACTTTGACCCGACCATGATAGAAAACCCTACCTTTAAATCACTTTTTGGGTAGTATATGACAACAATGACTCATATGGTGGATAGGATGCCTACACCTCATCCTAGGGCACATGTTCCCCATACTAAATCTTTGGGTACTGGGAAGACTTCCGAGCGGCTTCGCCATGTTAGGGAGGTTGAGTATGCGGGAACATCTGACCTGGCGAATGCAGATCTGTGACTGACTGAGCTTGAGAAGGCTTTCAAGATCCTGAGTATCCCTAGAGAGGATAAGGTGCAGCATGTAGTGAAACTCCTGAGAGGGAGTGTTGGCCATTGGTGGGCCATAGAGGAGGATAAGGGACCCAATATTGTGGTTGGTTGTGAGGAATTTTGATGAGAGTTCCTGAGTCAATACTTCCCTCAGACGTATCTTGATGAGAAGATCAGTCAGTTTGAGAGGATTCAATAGGGGTCCATGATGATCAATGAGTATGAGGCAAGATTTATGGAGTTGTTGAGGTTCTGTCCTCACGTGGATGCAATGGAGGATAAGAGGATTCATCATTTTGAGAAGGGGTTGAATGCTGAGTTGTCTACCACAACTGCTGGTTTGGAGAATCGAGAGAGGTTTGCTATGTTTATGGAATCTTTTTGAAGGATAGAATGGTCGATGAAGGAGAAGAGAGAGGCAAGTACTAAGAAGAGGTCTCCACAATTTCAAGGGTAGTCATCAGGTGGCTTCAAGAAGCTGGGGTTTTCTACACTGCCAACATCATAGAGGTTTAGTGCTTTGACTCAGTTGTCACAGAGTAAGGGAACATGTCATAGTTTCCCACCCTCAGGAGCCAAGAGTGTTGCATCAACATCAGTGATAAGACCTATAATGACCCCACCTCCTGGTAACCCCCAATTAAGGGAGACCAAAAGGTCAGAGTCGTTAACTAATAACCCAGATCAAAGGTTCGACAAATAATCAATAACAATTAATAAACTTTACCAACTAAACTAAAAACTGGTATAAAATAAAACTTTGCTTACCTTTTAAAAACTGGGATTTCTAAACTTCTATCCATGAAGATACTAATCTAACTAATCCTCCTGTGCACGTTATTTCTCATTTAATTCCACATATGCCACTTTACTATTTGTTCTTTTCATTTGTACCTAAAACACCGACAAACAAAACGTCGGTCAGCAAGAGGCTGGTATATGGGGAAATAATAATCATGCAACTATGATAACAACATATTGCAATCAAATATGATTTAACAAACAACTTTACGTTTTTAACATAACTGCTTAATCCTTACATACCCTAACCTCTGTGCTATCCCTGTAGTGGACTTGGATGCTACCTTCCTCATGGTAGATCCCCATTGAACCCTGCATGATCCTACCTAATAGGTAGATCAATATCTAGGGTTGAGTCGCATGGCACTACCCATAGGTAGCCCAATCCCTAACTCATGGTGTGCTATAGAGTCGCATGGCACTACCCATAGGTAGCCCAATTTCTAACTCACGATAACCTAGACCTTTCTCTAGGTTACCCCTTTTTATCATTTGCAAAGCCACAAAGGTGGACCAGGATCTGAACCAATCATGTTTTCACATTTATAGTGATAATCATAGTCACTTTATAGTTGCATGAAATAAATAGACATCCAACCGTTATTTTCAAGCAATTGATAAAAATTTCGGGAATCACCGTGAAACTAGAGCAATTATTCATAAGCGTAACCACATACCTGTCAGGCAGACTCAGATGCAAGAATAGTCCAAACAAGCAAGTAATCCAGAATCAAGCAAGTACACAGTTCAATCCTGAAATATACATCCAATTTTTTTTTATCAAAAACTATCCAAACCATCTTGCTACTTATGGTTTCTATTCCTTTTTAGAGTTTCTTTTGCTTTTTAGGGTTTACTTTGCAATTAGGGTTTTACTTCCCTTTTCTCTTTTTAAACCCTAATTTTCTCATCTATCCTTCACAAAGGTTAGGTTACCCTAATTCCAGACTAATGCACAATTAACCATCAATTAAGTCCATTAAGCCTATTTTACATTAAAGCTACCATTTTTATCCTTTTTAATCTATGACAAGGTCATTATGCTCATTTATCATCAAATCGTAGTTCATTATGCTCTAATACTCATATGAACGTTATTTATCATTAATTCTACCTTTTATCCACTAGGAAACCCTAATTTCCACATTAAGGGTATTTAACCACAATTAGGAACTTTAATGCTCGAAATAGCTTAAAATCATTATATCTTATCTTTATTCACTACTTTGAATAATTAAAGCCATTAAGAGTTGCATTTACCAACATTAAGGTTTCAAGCCCATTAAAGTACATTCATGCACATGAAACTCTAAATTAGACCAATTATGTGAAAAGTTCATCCTTTTTGTTCCTTATGTTCCTTTTTATCGTTAATAGGTTAATATCAACCTTAATCATCAATTAAACCCTACTAATCACATTAATCCTATCAAAATAGGGTTTCTTAATCTTTAATCCATTAAAGTTGATAATTTACACTACTTTTCGAATTGCAAGAGGAATTAGGCTTCAAATATATTTTTATAGCATTCCTTGAGTTCTCTTGATCAAAATTCATGTATAATGCACATCTACCTGAGCTACCGTTAATTAGTTATGAATTTAGAAAAACTTACTTACTTTGGACCAATCAACGCATGCCACGTCGCTCCTTGCATGCATGTCACTCGCTGGGTTTGAAAACATTTTGAATTGTCGATTATACCCCCGAGCGGCTCCTGGTCTCTTCTCAACACCGAAGGGCAAAACCATCCAATACCGGCTCCTGCTCTTCCTCCATGTGCCCTAGCGCAACCGCGGTAGGTAAGGAGCAGGTGCAGCTGGGCTGCCCTCCCCAGACATCGTCAGCCACTGGGATTGGATCCCAGACCTCTACCGGACCTCCCCGCACTTCAGAGTGCCCTCGGATTGTGTCCAAGGGAAGCAGCTCATGTTAGCCGCGTCCGCGACCACCTGGAAGCTTTGCAGCCAAGCTGCGATAGTCATGCCTAGGTTTGGGCATGGTGACGATGGCAGAGCTTCTCCCTATCATCGTGGAACCTCCCTCAACGACCATGGTGACTCCCCGCATCCCCGCTGCCCAGGGTTAGTGACAAACCTTTTGGTTAGGGTTTGCATGTCATGAAGAAGGAGAAGAGACAGACTAGCATGGGATTTCTCTAATCTTTGAATCCAGGCTTTCTTCCCTTTTTTATAGGGGAGTATTTCCACATCCTAAGATGACCATCTAAGAGGGGACAAGCCCTCTCTTATTAGGAATCCTATTCCTTCCATGAGAAGCAAGCTTCTCTCTCATCATCTTCTCAAAACCACATATTCATTGGATTTCTAGGAATACAAAAATATTCTCCCTTATTCTCTTTTGACTTGCTTTTTAATCCATTAATCATGAAATTATGTTTTTCCTTAAGTAGAAAATACCTCTTCTTTAACAAGCTACAAAACCCATTAATAATGTATCATATTATCTCCTTATTTTGTAATTTTGGTATTTTCTCTTTCCTCTTTCTTCATTGGGACTCCTTGGATCCCAAGAAACTCAAATAATTCGAAATTCCTTTTTAAGGAATACTCATTATCCTTATAAAAGCATCAATATGCATTATTTCACATTATCTTGTTTATTTCTCATTAAAATATCTCTTTTTGAAGATTTCTCTTTATTTCTCTTTTATTTTCCTCATTGGTATTCCTTTTATCATTAGGAATCCTTGGGATACGAAATTCCACCAAGGATAACTCAATTATACATCTTTCCACTTATTTTCCACATTTTATCATTGTTTTCAATTTCATTCTTAATAAAGAAATACTTAATTGATCTTTTCTTTTCTTATTGCATTCTCTATGCAACTTTAGAATCCTTGGAACCCAAGGAACCCAAGAGCCATGAAATCCATCTTTGGATTACATCCTTTTGCCTTCTAGAGGTTTCCACATCTTTCTTTTCTCAAATTCTCAATTATTCATTTACTAATTTAACTTCCTTGTTATTGGGCCCAATAGCCAATAAAGCCCACAACACAATCATCAAGGCTATTATAAACGAAACTCATTTATTCAAAACAAATTATATCATTATTTGTTCCAATTTCTTTAATATGAGAAATTACATTTCTCACCCAGTGAACCCAAGAATTGGGGTTATAACATCCTTCCCCTCTTATAAGAATTTTGTCCTCAAAATTCTATCAAGCAAGCAAACAATTCAAGATAAGACATTTCCATGTCCATCTCTGAGTTCTTTTATAATGACCCCATCTCCCGGTAACCCCCACTTAAGGGAGACCAATAGATCAGAGTCGTTATCTAATAACCCGGATCAAAGGTTCGACAAATAATCAATAACGATTAATAAACTTTACCAACTAAATTGGAAACTGGTATTAAAATAAAACTTTGCATACCTTTTGAAAACTTTGGAAAACTATCTATCCACAACTTCAATTATTCTATCTAACCCTCCTTGTACTTTACATCTTATTTTCACGATGTGTCACTTTACTGTTTGTGCCTTTCAATCTTGTACCTAAAACGCCGACAAACAAAACGTTGGTCAGCATATCAAAATATATTGGTATGTGGGACAACCAAAAGTTTGCACATATGGATAACAATATAATTATCATAATCAAGTTACTTAACAAGCCAATTTATGCTTTTCAGTATGACATTCTCCACTGCTTTTGCCCTAACCCTAGCATACCCACCTTAGGGTTTCTTTTGCCAATGACTTAAGGTCACCTTTTCAATCCCAAGCTTGGTGCCTGGGGTCACCACTCATGGTGCCTGTTAGTCACTCAATATCATAGGCCACCTTCTCATTCCCAAGCTTGGTGCCTGGGGTCACCACTCATGGTGCCCATTGCTCTACCCATCTAGGCCTGACCTTTGGCATCTTCCATCAGGGTGGCATGTAGGTGCGAGAATACATACTTTTATTATTAATGTGATAATCATAGTGACTTTATGATTTGCAAGTATGACATCCAAACTGATAATTTGTATTCAATGCGACTAACCATCCGGAAAATCCCTAGGAAACTAAGGCAGTTATTCATAATTAACCACATACCTGTCAAATTGATGTGAGACAAAAATAGTCCAATCAATCAATAGGAAAGCAAGCATTCAATAAGATCCTGAAACAATTATACAATTTCCTTTTATTACTCATGTCATTAAGATCTATTAAATCTAGCTCGCTTCCTAGGGTTTCTAGTCCACTTTTAGGGTTTCCATTGCAATTAGGGTTTCCCTTCATCTTTTACTATTTTAAACACTAATTCAACACAATTGATCACAAACCCTAATTATCTCATCTATTCTTCACAAAAGATATTAAAGTTATCCTTTGACAACATTTAACCATCAATTAATTCCATTAAGCCTCTCTTACATTTAAGCTACCATTTTTTATCCTTTTAATATATGACAAGATCATTACGCTCATTTATCGTCAATTCATTGTTCATTATGATTGAATTCACATACGAACTCTATTTGTCATTAATCCCATCCTGATTCATTCAAAAACCCTAATTTTTATATTAAGGTTATTTATCCACCAATTAGAACTTTAATGCTCGAAATAGCTTATCACCATGAAAACTCAGTTCTATACGTGAAATTGAATAATTAAAGCCATTTGTAGTCCTAATTACCAACATTAGGGTTTCAAGGCCCATTAAAGCCTATTTATGTACATAAACTCTAAATTACCTAATTCTATGCAAAGTTCATACTTTTTGTTCCTAATGTTCCTTTTTATCATCAACATGCTAGTATCAACTTTAATCATCCATTAAACCCTTATAAATATATTATTCATCTCAAAATAGGGTTCTTTAAACATCAATACATTAAACTTGACATATTCCATTAATTTTCGAATTGCAAGAGGAATCAAGCTTTAATTTTATTTTTAATGGATTCCCCTCATTTTTCTGAGCAATTTTCATATTTTATGCATGCTAATCCGAGCTACGAGTAATTAACTATGAATTTTGTAAAGTTCACTTACTTTGGACCAACCAGAAGCCGCCACGTCGTCCGATTCTCATGCAATGCAATCGGTTTTGGAAGCATAACACAATTATGCATTTACCCTTGTATAAGTAACTGGTTCTTTAGCCCGTGGGAGGGAAAAACCGTCCAATGGCTCCTCCTTCATCAACCTCACGTAGCTCGACTGTGTTGCCCTAGCGACTGACCTACAGCCAAGCGCGGGTCGCCCCCCTCCTCCAGTGACCGGCGACCATCAGGGACGATGTCCCCACCTATGACGTCCCTCCTCACGCTTTGGGTGCACCTCATCTTGCGTCCAGGTGAGTTGGTTAGTGCTGGTTGGGTCCACGACCACCAGCAGGCCATGCAGTCGTGCTGCCCTTGTCACGCTTAAGTTCGGGCATGGGAATGACGAAAAGCTTTCCTTTGGCATTGTGGAACTTCTCTCCTCAACCGTGGCAACCCCACGCGTCCTTGCTGCCAAGGGTTAGACGTGCTCTCCTCCATCCTAAGGTTTGCTTGTAAAGAAGAAGATGGAGAGAAAAAAGGATGCTTGGGGTTCTCTAGAACTCGATCTAGGGGTCTACCCCTCTTATAGGGGAGGATATCCTTACCCTAGGATGCCCACCTAAGACGAAACAAGTCTTCTCCTATTAGGAATCACATTCCTTCAAGGAGAAGTATTCTTCTCTCTCCTCATAACCCCTTTGATATCCTTTATTTCTTGGATATTTAGGAATACAAAAATTCCTTCTCATTAGTATCTTTCTTCATGCCTTTTCATATACTGGCCATGAAAATATATTTCCCTAAGTAGAAAATACTTTCTTCTTAACAAAACCACATAATTCATTAATTATGTATTCCCATTATCCCTTTATTTTGAAATTTTGATACTTTCTCTTTCTTTTCTCTTTATTGGGACTCCTTGGATCCCAAGAAACTCTATTATTTCTAAATCCTTTTTATTGGATACTCATTATCCTTCTAGATGATTCTAAAGGCATTATTCTTTATTTTTTCTCATTATCTTGTTTATTTCTTATTAAAATAGCTCTTTTTGAGGATTTCTCTTTATTTCTCTTTTATTTTCCTCATTGGTATTCCTTTTATCATTAGGGATCCTTGGGTTACGAAATTCCACTAAGCATAACTCAATTGTATCTCTTTTTACTTATTTTCCACATTTTACCATTGTTTTCAATTTCTTTCTTAATAAAGAAATATTTAATTGATCTTTTCTTTTCTTATTGTACTCTTTATGCAACTTTGGACTCCTTGGGACCCAAGGAACCCATGTGGCACGAAATCCACCTTTTGGATTAAGTTCTTTTGCCTTCTAGAGGTTTCCACACCGTTCTTTTCTCAAAAACTAAATTATTCACTTACTAATTGAATTTCCTTATTATTGGGCCCAATAGACAATAAAGCCCACAACACAACCATCAAGGATATTGTAAATGAAACTAATTTATTCAAAATTATATCATTATTTGTTCCAATTTCTTTAATATGAGAAATTACATTTCTCACCAAAGGAACCCAAAAATTGGGGTTGTAACATCCTTCCCCTCTTATAAGAATTTTGTCCTCAAAATTCTATCAAGCAAACAAACAGTTCACGATAAGCCTTTCAGACATCCATCAGGGCTCCCATGTGGCATCACCCTTTCCATGGTGCTTCCCAAGAACCTTCATCATCTCATATTATTCCATCTGAGTTCTTTCTTACCTTGGTATAGCATACCCTCATAGGTGACTCAGGACATTTCAGCCTCTCAAAAGATGAATAGGTTCAGGGCTCAACACATGGCTTGGGTACCTCACATAGTACTCTAGATCAGACTCATGGAACATATTATGCATCATGTTATCCTAAGGGGTAAGGCTAAACACAACCGTCTCTACCAATCCATCTCAAATGGACCCATATATCAGGGACCCAACTTTCTCAGCTGTAGCTTAGAGGGGTCGGATTTTCACATCACACATTTTCCCATAGTGGACTGCATGTCAGTTTGCTTTGCATCAGCTCGTGACTCATGTCACCACTGGGCTCTCTCTCAACCATTGCACGATCAAAGCGACATCATCTGCTCACATTGTGGTTCTTTTCCGACCTTCGTGAGGCCTCCTTCACCCACATCATCTTAATGAAGTGGTGACCGACACAACCTCCCTATAGAACTTCTTGCATCCCGATAAAGGCTATGATGGTTGACATCACATCTTAAGAACTATCTCTTTGTATCACCCTGAACAAGCACACTTGCTCTCATCAAACCCTCTAGTCTGGATCATACTAACCATTAGTTAGGGGTTATAAACTTTACTATCATCGAGTTCTTCATGTATCTACTTCCACCTCATGGAAGTGAACCTTTAGGTCATACTCAAGAACTTTTGAACTTGCTTCATGGTGTAGTTGAACCATCTTTCTCTCTGAAGTAGTTCAACCGAATCTATCCCTTGACAACATTCTTTCTATCTCATGTCATCTAGGTAAGGTGATCTACCATAACCCATATTGCATCTTGACCTTCTTTGGTCTAGGGAAGACTTATCACCACATCTATAGTGATAAATTCCCATTCCCTCATGGGGATTCTTTAACCGCTACATCAAAGCACTGGGTTACTAATGTTCATCCTTCACTCTTGGCTTGCATCACCACATGCTACATGCAACTTCACATCAAGAAACCAAAGTTCTACTATCACTTACTATCTTTGTAGTATCACGATGTTTGGTGATCTTAAAACCATGATCTCCTGTACTTCATGATTCCTCGAGATTGATTCCTCAAAACCCCTAAACCACTCTCAATAGGGTTTTATTACCTTCTTATCCAAAGAAGTGTATCTGAGGTTCTGCCACCACCCTTTCATTGCATCAAAGCCTATGTTGGCTAACCGAACATCAATTAACTTCTTCAAAATATCTCGTTACATCTGAGTGTTAGACAAATACATATCCTTTCCAGACTTAGGGTTAACCTAACAACCTCTTCCAGCCTCTAGTCAAACTAGGCAGCTACATCTCAACTAGAGCATCCATTACCACTTCACATCCTTAGGTACTAGGTAGTATTGAAGACATGCACCTCCATGTATTCCACTTATTATCTTATCTCATCTCTAAGTCTATCTTCATCGAGAAAACTCTGAGCTCATCCTCTTGGTTTTTGAATTCAACCTTGTATGACTCATAGCTTATGATAAAAGCATCCTTATAAGATGACTACCTTATTCCTTTTATTGTTTGCAAACCCTCCATGTATCATTCACTCCACCAAGGTATGTTATCATCTCTGTCCTCATATCTCGTAGCAACGTTCCAACTCGCATCATCTTTTATCCTTGGTGTATGGCATGTGTACTGTCCCATCTCTCAATCCCATAACAAGAGGAAATAAGCATTTGGCGGCCGTCCAAACACAAAGTTCTTCATGTTCTAAGAGTAGAGATGATACATTCCACATCACCAGTACACCTTCAGTTCTAAGTTGAAACGTGCAACTTATGTCTCTACATCACAAACATCATGATATCAAAGTTACTTCCATGGAAAACTGGTCTCGAACCTACTTGGGTCACCACACAATCCTTGGTCATATCCTTTAGGTCTATAGTGTGCTGGCACTTTTGGGGTCATCCCTTTTCCCTTATGCATGTAGAGAGTGCCCTACTCCTCTGCCCTTTGGGTCCCATGAGTTCATGAAGGTGATCAATCTCCTAACCCATGGCCCTCAGATAATGATAACTGTTACCTCCCGACCCTATGGTCATGTGCAACTAGGAAATTAGGCAACTCCTTCTTCCATCAATCTTATCCCTACCTGACCCTAGGATAGACTTAGGATTCTATTATAGTACATGTCCAACATAGAACCTTACCCAATCCTTCATCATCTCTCTCTGCATTCTTGGGCTGTCTTTTATCCTTTCTTAGGGATCATGGAGACCTGCCTACCTTGGTGAGGCCCCATACTGATTACCTCCATGGTAACACATCCATATGCACTTAGAGATGGTTATCTATGGGTCTACAGGTTCATTCTCATGCTATGTACTCATCACTTAGTTCTCAAGATCATATGAAACCTCTTTAGGTTACCTCAAAACCAACAAAACTGGTATACACCTTACAAAAGGGTCCCTCTCCCAAGATGGGAGGAAACTACAACTCTTGACAACAAGGTCACAACCATCCATAGGGTTTACCTTTACATGAGCTTGCCTAACCCAGCAGATACTAACGCACAAGCAGACCACCTATTAAACCATGCTAGGTCGTACTTGTTCTCTTTCCTCAACATTAGATCAACTTAGTTGTGAGGGGTTCATCAAACATACCCTTTCCTTTACTTCTACACATGAGGAGTACCATGCTCGAAACTATAGAGACTCAAATCTCATCATGAGCATCGGGTACACTGCTCCCCCTCTTAGGCCTAGGAACCCTAAGTTCACCTTTGGGTGTCCAACTGCATGCTCAATCTCTTAACCATGAATCAAGCATGTCCAAGGTATGTCATGTACTTCCATGATCCTTTTATTCGAGCAAAACTTCGGAGTTGAATCCTCTTCCAGGACAACCAACTAGGTATAAAGCCTCACAACTGGTTACTCAAACCTCCTCAGGCTCTAAAGCACTCTTTATCTCTTCTAGTAGGTAATCAATTATACCATAGGTACCTAGGTACTAGAAGCATCATCCTTCTTCTAGGGTTTGGTTCCTCTAAAGGAAACTATGATATCATCAACCTCCAGGGATCATGCATGAGGCAACCTCTATCATCCACTAAGGTCACATCATCCTCGACTCCCCACTGTTCCTCATACTCGGGGTGTTAGGCTTCCAACCTTCTTGCTTGAGTCTTGCTTTTCCTCTGTAGAGCTGACTCCACATCCAATCTTACTACCAGAGGTCCTCTCTCCATGAAGGATCAATCTCACAAGCATACCTGTTATGAACCCACCTCCCGATAACCCCAAATCAAGGGAAACCGAGAGGTTGAGCCGTACCCATTAATCACGGATCAAAGGTTCGACATATAACCATAAACAATTATTAAATTCTAACAGACTAAACTAAAAATGGTATTAAAAATTCTTTACATACCTTTTTAAAACTTGGATCTCTATTCTTCTATCCATATCGATACTAATCTATCTAATCCTCCTTTGCACTTTAATTCTCATTTAGTATCACATGTGCCACTTTATTGTTTGTTCTTTTCATTGTACCTAAAACGCCGACAAACAAAACGTCGGTCAGCCGTAGCTGGTATGTGGGGGAAAACAATAAACATGCAACTATGATAACAATGTAATCATTCAATTACTTGTTTAAAAACCAATATTACGTTTTTGATATAACTCCGCGACCCAAGGGTACCCTATCCTCTGTGTTGTCCCCATTAGACCCCTCATGATCCACCTATAAGTGAACCAATTTCTAGGGTTGAGTCACATGGCACTACTCATAAGTAGTCCACTCCTTAACTCGGGATTTACTAAAGAGTCTCTGACTCACGGTAACCTAGACCTTACTCTAGGATTACCCCTTTTTAGCCTTTTCAAAATAAAGGAGGTGGACCTGGATCTAGCCAGTTATATTATGCACCTTTATAGTGATAATCATAGTCACTTTATATGTTGCATGAAATAAATAAACATCCAACAGTTTAGTTGCATTCAATGCGATTAAACATTCGAGAATCCATCGGAAAACTAGCTCGGGTAGTCATAAGCGTAACCACATACCTGATCCATAGCAAATTGATGTCCATGCATTTAATATTCAACATAATTAATAGGCAATCAACAAAATCCTGAAAATAATGCATAACATCCAAGTGTCATTGTTTTATTCAAACATCCTTAAGATCAACTTTGATCTCTCCTTATGATTTCTAGGCCAACTTTAGGGTGTTATCAGGGTTTTAGCCTTCATTATGCATTTATCACTTTTAATGTTCTTTTAGTTCACAAACCCTAATTTCTGCATCATATGCACAATTGCATGTCAATTAAGTCTAATATGTTTCTTTTATACTAAAATTATTACCTTTATCCTTTTAGGTCATATCCACAACATTAAGGATAATTATCACCTTCGGTTTCTTTCAAATTGACAAATCGTATTTCATTGTAGTTCAATTCACATATATGAACCTTATTTATCACTATTTCCACTTTATACACTAGGGAACACTAATTATCCAAATAATTCACATTAAAGATCTTTGGTACTCAAATTGGATTTATAACAACATAACATTGTCTTATTCATGGATTTGCACAATTAAATCATTAAAAGGAATATCTTCCTAAATTAGGGTTTCTAAACCCATTGATGCAAACTTAGATATATGAAACCCTAATTTAAGCCAATTGTGTGCAATTATCATCCTTTTATTATCAACTTGTTAATATTCGTTCTAAACATTCAGAGAACATCACTATATTTAACTATCATCAATTTCAAGAGTTTTTCACCAATTAACCCAGTAAATATGTTAACTTGATGTACTTTTCCAATTTCAAGCATATAAACTCTAAACTAACTAATTATAGGCCAAGTCCATCCTTTTTCTTACAAATATCCATTTTTATCATTAACATGCTAATATCAACTTTAATCATTAATTAAACCTTGCTAAACACTTTAATCATACCAACATAGGGTTCTTTAAACAATTAACACATTAAAGTTGATATCTTCCATTATTTTTCGAATTTCATAAGGAATCAGGCTTCAATCATAATTTATTTGGGTTCCTCTCGTTCTGAGGATCAAAATTCATATATAACTTGCATTTATACGAGCTATGAATTAGTAGTTATGATTTTAGCAAAATATATACCTTTCGGCCAATGGAAGGGTGCCACATGTCCTTCTCCATGCAGCTAGCTCACGATTTGGAAACATATGCAAATAACGACGCTGCCCCCGCTTAAGTCCTTCAGCCTTCATACCCCCGAAGGGTACTTTCGTCCAAACGACCTACAGGTCGTCTTCCTCCTCTGGCTTGCCCTAGCGGCCGCGTGCAACAACCTTGCACGAGCTTGATCTCCCTCCTCTGGTCACGATCTTCACCGAAAACACGGATCTGGCTCCGCCATGCCCTCACGCATAGGGGGCGCCGCCCATACCAAGTCCAGAATGACTGGTTCTGCTGGGAAAGGGGCCGCAACAAGCTGCTGTGTTGCAGATGTGCATCTATTGCTGCAGGTGCTCGTGGTCGACAGGAGGCCGGGAATAGATGGCTGACCTTACGGGGTTGGTCGTGGATGCCCCCCTTGCTTCAAACCAAACCAAAAACACACCCCTTGATGCCCTAGAATAGCCATATACCCTCTTGGTTAGGGTTTAGGCGGGAAGAAGAAGAAACGAAAAGGTAGCATTGCAGGGTAACCCTCTGGATCTCGAAGAAAAGGTTCCACCCTTCATATAGAGGTGGGAGAAGCCCTAAGGCGTGCCTCATGAGGTTTCGAGTCCCCACTAAAAAGGAAACACATATTCCTTGGTTTGTGAAGGAACTACCCTTCTCTCTCTCTTCCTTATATTTTTCTAATATCTTTCCTTATCTAGATGCTTTAGGAATTTCGAAATTCCTTTTATTTACTTTCCCTTTATTCCAAAGGCATGAATTCTCTTTTCTTTTAATAGGAAAATGCTTTCTTTTTATCAATATCACAAATTCATTAATAGTGTATCTCATTATCTTTTTATTTTGCAAATTTGCTACTTTCTCTTTCCACTTTGCAATTATCTCGTTATTTTGGGTCCCTTGGACCTCAAGAAACACTCAAGGCACGGATTCCCACATTAGGGAACATTCGTTTGCCTTTATCTTCCTTTAAAAGTCAATTTCTCATATTATATTTATTTCTTATTAAAATATCTCCTTTTTGAGGATTTCCCTTTATTTCTCTTTTATTTTACTCATTAGCATTCCTTTTAATATTAGAAACCTCATGGATACGAAATCTCCCCAAGAAATCTCATTTATGTCTCTTTTCATTCATTTTCCACATTATATCATTATTTCTCAATTTCTTTCTTCATAAAGAAATACATAATTAATCTTTTCTTTTTCTTATTTCTTTTCTTTGCAACTTTAGACTCCTTGGAACCCAAGGAATCCAAGAGGCACGAAATCCTCTTTGGATTTTCCTTCTAGAGGTTTCCATTATTTCTTTTCTCAAATATCCATTTACAAATTGAATTTCCTTTGTTATTTTCCTCTTTATTGGGCCCAATAGCCAATAAAGCCCACAAATCAAATAACAAGGCTATTTTAAACGAAATCCAATTATTCATAAAAAATCACATCATTATTTGTTCAATTATCCTTAATATGAGAAATTTCATTTCTCATCAATTGAACCCAAAAATTGGGGTTATAACAATACCACTACGTGAGTGAAGCCTATGCTCAAACTTATGTTTGCTAATGATTATCCATAGCCCCATATGCTTATCTCATAAGCCATCCATCCTATCCTTCTGGCCTCAGTTTTAATTTACTGCTCATACTACTGATGTACTCTGGGTGCAAGCTATATCCTACTTGCAACATCCCATAAGGTTTCTATAGGTTCTTCTCTAACCTCATTCATGAAGGAGCTATCCTTCACTCAATCATACACAACCCTTCCTAGGGTTGGGTTGCCAAAGGTACTTGGTCATGAACTTCTCATGGCTCACATGGCATCCAAGCATGTCTATCCAAACACCCAGTCAACCATGAGATCTAACTCTTCATGTCATCTTTCTTTCTAACCTTCACTTAGGGTTAACATCATCCTTAGATGATGTGTTAGGTCTCTACTTTTAATGGAGGTCTCTACCTCCAAGACTAGCTCTCTCTACTCATCCTCCTGCCAAGGAGGTCTATCCTCAAGTCTCCCTTGAGGGCAATGAAAACTCATGTCATACGACCTAAGCATCTATTACTTTACGCTTACTCTATTAAGCTTATGTCCAAGACATCTTATTTACATGCTTTTTATTAATTTGGTGGAGGATTCCTTAATCCTTATCAACCTTACCAATTCCTCAAAAGAGTGAGGAGAAGAGAGGAAACCCTAATCCTGAAGGTCCTTAACAAAATTTGAGTTGAGAAAAGATGAATAAGATGATAAAGTCCTAAAGGTATCTTATTTCGATTCAAACCCTAAGACTTTGGCCAGTAAGTCACACGGATCCGGGAGTCCTCGTATTCTGACTAGCGGTGTGGAGAAAAATATTGCCAGCTCCCGGCCGTGATCCTTTTCTAGACACCTATGTCCTTCAGATAATACTCTAATAACTCCCTTGGGTTCTACGGAATTTGTAAAATTTAATAATTATGAATGATTAGATGAGGAACCTATGCTCTAATACCAATTGTAACGACCCCGTCTCCTGGTAACCCCCACTTAAGGGAGACCAAGAGATCAAAGCCGTTATCTAATAACCCGGATCAAAGGTTTGATAAATAATCAATAATAATTAATAAACTTTACCAACTAAACTAGAAACTGGTATTAAAATAAAAGTTTGCATACCTTTTGAAAACTTTGGAAAACTATCTATCCATAACTTGAATTATTCTATCTAACCCTCCTTGTACTTTACTTCTTATTTTCATGATGTGTCACTTTACTATTTGTGCCTTTCAATCTTGTACCTAAAACGCTGACAAACAAAACATCGGTCATCATATCGAAATATACTGGTATGTGGGGACAACCAAAAGTTTGCACATATGGATAACAATCTAATTATCACAATCAAGTTACTTAACAAGCCAATTTATGCTTTTCAGTATGACATTCTCCACCGCTTTTGCCCTAACCCTGGCATACCCACCTTAGGGTTTCTTTTTCCAATGACTTAAGGCCACCTTCTCAATCCCGAGCTTGGTGCCTGGGGTCACCACTCATGGTGCCTGTTAGTCACTCAATATCATAGGCCACCTTCTCATTCCCGAGCTTGGTGCCTGGGGTCACCACTCATGGTGCCTATTGGTCTACCCATCTGGGCCTGATCTTTGGTATCTTCCATCAGGGTGGCATGTAGGTGCGAGAATACATACTTTTATTATTAATGTGATAATCATAGTGACTTTATGATTTGCAAGTATGAACATCCAAACTGATAATTTTTATTCAATGCAATTAACCATCCGGAAAATCCTTAGGAAACTAAGGTGGTTATTCATAATTAACCACATACTTGTCAAGTTGATGTGAGACAGAAATAGTCCAATCAATCAATAGGCAAGCAAGCATCCAATAAGATCCTGAAACAATTATACAATTTCCTTTTATTACCCATGTCATTAAGATCTATTAAATCTAGTTCGCTTCCTAGGGTTTCTAGTCCACTTTTAGGATTTCCATTGCAATTAGGGTTTCCCTTCATCTTTTACTATTTTAAATCCTAATTCAACACAATTGATCACAAACCCTAATTATCTCATCTATTCTTCACAAAAGATATTAAAGTTATCCTTTAACAACATTTAACCATCAATTAAGTCCATTAAGCCTCTCTTACATTAAAGCTACCATATTTTATCCTTTTAATATATGACAAGATCATTACGCTCATTTATCGTCAATTCATAGTTCATTATGATTGAATTCACATACGAACTCTATTTGTCATTAATCCCATCCTGATTCATTCAAAAACCCTAATTTCTATATTAAGATTATTTATCCACTAATTAAGAACTTTAATGCTTGAAATAGCTTATAACCATGGAAACTCAGTTGTATACATGAAATCAAATAATTAAAGCCATTAGTGGTCCTAATTACCAACATTAGGGTTTCAAGGCCCATTAAAGCCTATTTATGCACATAAACTCTAAATTAACTAATTATATGCAAAGTTCATCCTTTTTGTTCCTAATGTTCCTTTTTATCATTAACATGCTAGTATCAACTTTAATCATCCATTAAATCCTTATAAATATATTATTCATCTCAAAATAGGGTTCTTTAAACATCAATACATTAAACTTGACATCTTCCATTAATTTTCGAATTGCAAGAGGAATTAGACTTCAATTATATTTTTAATAGATTCCCCTCATTTTTCTGAGCAATTTTCATATTTTATGCATGCTAATCTGCGCTGTGAATAATTAACTATGAATTTTGTAGAGTTCACTTACTTTGGACCAACCTGAAGCCGCCACGTCGTCCGATTCTCATGCAATGTGATCGGTTTTGGAAACATAACACAATTACCCATTTACCCTTGTATAAGTAACTGGTTCTTTAGCCCGTGGGAGGGCAAAACTGTCCAACAACTCCTCCATCTTCATCAACCTCACGTAGCTCGACTGCGTTGCCCTAGCGGCTGACCTGCAGCCAAGCGCGGGCCGCCCCCTCTCCTCCAGTGACCGACGACCATCAGGGACGATGCCCCCACCTACGATGCCCCTCCCCGTGCTCATGGCGCTCCTCGTCTTACGTACAGGTGAGTTGGTTAGTGCTGGTCATGTCCGCGACCACCAGCAGACCGTGCAATCGTGCTGCCCTTGTCACGCTTAAGTTTGGGCATGGGAATGACGACAGAGCTTTCCTTTGGCATTGTGGAACTTCTCTCCTCGACCGTGGTGACCCCACGCATCCTCGCTGCCTAGGGTTAGACGTGCTCTCCTCCATCCTAAGGTTTGCTTGTAAAGAAGAAGATGGAGAGAAAAAAGGATGCTTGGGGTTCTCTGGAACTCAATCCAGGGGTTTACCCCTCTTATAAGGGAGGATATCCTTGCCCTAGGATGCCCACCTAAGAGGAAACAAGTCTCCTCATTTTAGGAATCACATTCCTTCAAGGAGAAGTATTCTTCTCTCTCCTCATAACCCCTTTAATATCCTTTATTTCTTGGATATTTAGGAATACAATAATTCCTTCTCAGTAGTATCTTTATTCATGCCTTTTAATATATTGGCCACAGAAATATATTTCCTTAAGTAGAAAATACTTTCTTCTTAACAAAACCACATAATTCATTAATTATGTATTCTCACTATCCCTTTATTTTGAAATTTTGATACTTTCTCTTTCTTTCCTCTTTATTGGGACTCCTTGGATTCCAAGAAACTCTATTATTTCGAAATCCTTTTTATTGGATACTCATTATCCTTCTAGATGCATCTAAATGCATTATTCTTTATTATTTCTCATTATCTTGTTTATTTCTTATTAAAATTACTCTTTTTGAGGATTTCTCTTTATTTCTCTTTTATTTTCCTCATTGGTATTCCTTTTAAGATTAGGAATCCTTGGGATATGAAATTCCACTAAGGATAACTCAATTGTACCTCTTTTTACTTATTTTCCACATTTTACCATTGTTTTCAATTT
The DNA here is from genome assembly GCA_963693085.1 of Alisma plantago-aquatica. Lineage (NCBI taxonomy): Eukaryota > Viridiplantae > Streptophyta > Magnoliopsida > Alismatales > Alismataceae > Alisma > Alisma plantago-aquatica. The sequence continues at coordinate 291,023,117 of OY856414.1, forward strand.
CTTTCTTAATAAAGAAATATTTAATTGATATTTTCTTTTCTTATTGTACTCTTTATGCAACTTTGGACTCCTTGGGACCATAGGAACCCATGTGGCACGAAATACACCTTTTGGATTAAGTTCTTTTGCCTGATAGAGGTTTCCACACCTTTCTTTTCTCAAAAACTCAATTATTCACTTACTAATTGAATTTCCGTATTATTGGGCCCAATAGCCAATAAAGCCCACAACACAACCATCAAGGATATTGTAAATGAAACTAATTTACTCAAAATTATATCATTATTTGTTCCAATTTCTTTAATATGAGAAATTACATTTCTCACCAAAGGAACCCAAAAATTGGGGTTGTAGCATCTTTCATCCTGGCGTCGATAAACTGCAGAGGTGAGTCAGGCCATTTCAGCCTCCCTTGGGGCTCACTAGGTTCATTGTTTAGCACATGGTCTGGGTACCTCACATAGTGCTCTAAATTGGACACTTAGAACTCATCACACATTTCTTTATCCTGAGGGGTAAGGTTATCCATAACCTTCTCTACCAATCCATCTCAAATGGACCCATGTATCGGGGACTCAGCTCTCTCAGCTATAACTTAGAGGGGTTGGATTTTCATGTCACATATTCTCTCACAGTGAACTGCATGTCAGTCTACTTTGCATCCGCTCGTAACTCCTGTCGCCTCTAGGCTCCTTTCATCCATTGCATGATCAAAGCGACTTCATTTACACACACTATGGTCCTTTTCTAATCATCACGTGGTCCTTTCACCAACATCACCTTACTGAAGTGGTGACCGACACAACCTCCCTTATAGAGGCATTTTTGGCATCCATGTTAGCAAGGAAGCTTCTAAGACAAGGTTGTGAGGCATTTTTGGCACATGTGGTGGATACAGACGTGAGGAGTTTTAGTATCCAAGAAGTGATGGTGGTTAGGGAGTTTGAGGATGTGTTTCCTGAAGAGTTTCTAGGTGTTCCCCCAACCTGTGAGATTGATTTTGAGATCAATCTAGTTCCTAGTACACAACCTATAGCTCGATCACCGTATAGGATGGCACCAATAGAAATGGTAGAATTGAAGAGACAGTTGCAAGAACTGCTTGACAACGGTTTTATCAGGCTGAGTATGTCACCGTGGGGTGATTTAGTGTTGTTTGTAAAGAAGAAGGATGGGTCTATGAGGTTGTGCATAGATTACAAGTAGTTGAACAAGGTCACGATAAAGAATAAATATCCTTTGCTGAGGATAGATGATCTGTTTGATCATTTGCGTGGCATGACGGTATTCTTGAAGATAGATCTGAGATCAAGATATCATTAGTTGAGGATCAAGGAGGATGACATACCAAAGTCAACTTTTAGGACGAGGTATGGTCACTATGAGTTTGTGGTTATGCTGTTTGGGCTAACCAATGCACCAACAACATTCTTGGATTTGATGAACTGGGTGTTCAGACCGTTCCTTGATCAGTTTGTGGTGGTCTTTATAGATGACATATTAATATATAGTCATGATAGTCAACAACATGAATAACATATTCATCAAGCATTGACAGTGTTGAGACAACACCAGCTCTATGCCAAGTTTAGCACGTGTAAGTTCTAGTTGAGGAAGGTAGCTTTCTTGGGGCATGTTATATATACAGGAGGAGTATGCATAGATCCTAAGAAGGTAAAGTCTATGATAGAGTGGGTAAAGCCAAAACACTGACTAAAGTGTGTAGTTTTCTTGGTATGGCAGGATATTACTAGAGGTTCATCAAGGATTTCAATGCTATCATCCTACCCCTAACAAAGTAGACAAGGAAGGATGTGTCATTCATTTGGGATGATAGATGTCAATGAGATTTTTATACGTTGAAGGAGAAGCTGACAAGTGCACCCGTTTTGGTTTTGCCTGAGTAAGGAAAAGGATACATTGTCTTTTATGATGCATCTAAGAATGGGTTGGGATGTGTGTTGATGTAAGACAAGCAAGTAGTTTCTTTTAATTCTCAACAACTTAAGAAATATGAGGAGAATTATCCAACCCATGACTTAGAGTTAGCTGTAGTAGTTCATGCTTTGAAGATTTGGAGGCACTATCTATATGGGGAGAAGTGTCAGATCTTCACATATCACAAGAACCTGAAGTATATCTTTTTGCAGCAAGAGTTGAACATGAGGTAGCTAAAAAAAACTAGAGGGGGGTGAATTGGGTTTTATAATAATTTTTAAAATAATTCAACCAACAAACAATCACAAAGATGTTGAAGAAGGAGACAAGGATTTAGAGTGGTTCCACCCTTAGCAAAAACTAAGGGAGTCAGTCCACTACCCAATTATTTCCAATTGGGATTTGAAAGTATTTGAATTTTATTACCTTATCAAGGATGTTACACAAAATTACAAATACCTTCCTAAACCCTTTGGACAACCTTCACCCGAAGTCGTCTCACCAAGCTTGAAGCAGCCTTCACTTGAAGTAACTTCAAGCTCCCCCTTGAAGTAGCCTTCCTCCTTGAATTAGCTTCCCGTTGAGACCTTCTAGAAGTAGTCCAAAGTCCTCCTTCTCCACCTGAGAAGATTTCACCCTCTCCACTCCGCAACCTCCAACCTAGGAGTAGCAAGGAGAGTACAATGCAATAAGAAAGAACAAGACAAGAAAAAGGAAATTACAATTACCACTTAAGCACAAGGTTTGAATCCTATATCAAGAATTTTGATCTCCTATCCAATGTGTATGAAAGTGGAAGTTTAGTGGGTAGGAGATTCTAGCCTATAGGAAACGAGATGCCAGTAATGGAAATGATTTGCAAGTGTTGAATTTGCTCAATTGCTCACAAGGATTGATTCTCAATTGCAAGTATGTGTGCTTAAGTGTATTTAGGTGTCCCAAGGCATGTCCTATTTATAGGAATGGCCTACTAGTACTTAGGGACGTTATAGACACTTTCCAGGGGGTTCTTAGTGCTTAACTAGCCGTTAGGTATCCACTAATTGCATTAGTAATGACTAGTTAATTACTTTTGAAAAGTGTAGACAGACACCTTCTCAGTTGAGAAGCTTGTCGACCGAGTGTCTCTTCGTCGAGAAGATTGTCGACCGAGGATGAGTCTGGAGCAACGTTCATCTCAACTTCCAACCACTTTTTCCATAACTCTAACAGTTATATAACCAAGTCTAAGGGCTATGAAACCTACTCAAGATATTGTCTCGGTCGAAGTAAAGTTTGACCAAGCCTTTCTCTGTGATTGCTTTAGCAGGTTATGCAAAGATGTTCGTTCTTTAGTCTTCAGAGTTTCTCGGTCGAGAAAATGTTCTACCGAGAGTATCTTGGTCGAGAAGTTTGTCAACTGAGACCAACTCTGTTTCAAAACTTTAACTTATATGTTAAGTGTAATAAATGAATGTGCAATTGTGATGCTCACTTAGGGATGACCTATCTAAGTGTTGTGTGTGGATAGGGAAGATCTAAACACTTGATTTACATGATATCTAAGTACATGTACATTACATATTTGTACAAGTTTACATTTGATTACAATCATGAAAATAAAGCAATTTAAGCATGTAGATCTTACAAAACTTTGTCATCCACCTTGTTCCTGAAATACTCAAGTAGCACATTAGATCCATAAGAATTAAATGTTTGTCATTTTCAAAACAAAGGGATTTGATGATGTACATTTAGCCAACAATCTCCCCCTTTTTGAAGATGACAAACATTTCTAAATATAACTCAAATAAGCTTGAATAATATTGAGTTGAGTTTCATACCTAAATTTACCTTGTATATACCTTCTCTTATTTATGGAATGTGTGCTTATTATTCCCAAAGAGGTGTGGAACATAAAATCCAACTCTTTAGGGAATATAACAACATTTGATGTGAAGCCAAGAGAGTATGTATGAAACTCATTGATTGAGTACTTAAGATTTATATTATTTCTCCCCCTTTGTCATTTCAAAAAGATAACCGTTAAGAACATTTGTTAAGACTCCCCCGTAATTGGTTCTCCCCTTTCTAAAAGATAACCATTAAAACATGCTAAAAGATGTCCATTTACAGCCAAAATGTAAGGATCAGAGAAGCCAACTGATTTTAAGAAGGACAAATGTCAAAGAAAACATCTTCTAAGGGAGTGATAAGTAATTTCTTCCTTATGTTATTAAATTGATCTAATGGAAGTGGTTTTGTGAAAATATCAGCCAATTGATCTTCCATATCAACATGATGAAGGGATATATGTTTTTTAGAAATATGATCGCTTAGAAAATGATGATGGATTTCAATATGTTTGGCACAACTATGTAAGATAGGATTATGTGCCAAGTTTATAGCGCTTGTATTGTCACAAAAGATAGGTGTAGATGGCAATATAAAACCATAATCATTTAAAAATTGTTGCATATAAAGCACTTGAGCACAACAAGACCCGACTGCCATATATTAAACTTCAGTGGTAGAAAGGGCAACTGTGTTTTGTTTCTTACTAAACCATGATACTAAGACTCTTCCTAATAAGAAACAACTTCCTCTTATGCTTTTACGGTCAAGTCGACAACCAGCGTAATCGACATCAATATAAGCTTTCAAATCCAAAGATTGTCTTTTAGGATACCATAAACCATAGTTTGTGGTGCCGACCAAGTATCTCAGAATCCTTTTGATAGCTTGAAAATGAGTTTGCAAGGGTTTTGATTGAAATCTAGCACAAAGTCCAACAGAAAACATGATATCCGGTCTAGAAGTGTTTAAGTCGAGCAAGCTACCAATCATGGCCCTATATAAGGAATCATCAATGGGTTCCCCATTTTCATCCTTGTCAATTTTAGTAGAGGTAGCCATTAGAGTGGTAGCATGTTTGCAATGTTCCATTCCAAAACATTTTAAAAGTTCATTTGTATACTTCTCTTGTCTTATAAAAATCCCAGCGGGCGTTTGCTTTATTTGAAAACCAAGAAAGAAAGTCAATTCTCCCATGAGACTCATTTCAAATTCCTTTTTCATAATATCACTAAATTGTTTACATAAAGATTCATTTGATGCACCAAAGATAATATCATCAACATAAATTTGAACAACTAGACAGTTGGATTCATATGTTTTGAAAAATAAAGTAGAATATGAATTTTGAATTGAAAAATTGTTATAAAAAAGATAATTTTTGAGCCTTTCATACCAATTTCTAGGTGCTTGTTTTAAACCATAAAGTGCTTTCTTAAGTTTGTAAACATGATAATCTTTACCAAGAATTTCAAAACTAGGTGGTTGGGCAACATATACTTCCTCTTGTATTATTCCATTTAGAAATGCACTTTTTACATCAATTTGGAATAGTTTGATGCTTTTGTGGGCATCTATAGCTAGTAGCATTCTAATGGCTTCAAGTCTTTCTATAGGTGCATAAGTTTCATCAATGTCTATTCCTTCTTGTTGATTATACCCTTGTGCTACCAACCTAGCTTTATTTCTTACTACTTCCCCGACTTCATTTAACTTATTTCTAAAAATTCACTTAGTTCCAATAATGGTTTTATCTTGAGGTTTAGGAACTAAGTCCCATACATCATTCTTAGTGAATTGGTTTAATTCTTCTTACATGGCCATTATCCAATAATCATCTTTTAGAGCTTCAGTCACCTTCTTAGGTTCAAATATAGATACAAATGCCATATTTGCAACATCTCTAAAAGATGTTCGAGTTTTTACTTTATCCTTAGGATTTCCAATGATCAGTTCTTGAGGATGATACTTAATGAGTCTAGGGATGGGTTGTTGTGTTTCAATTTGTTGACCATTTTCAGCATTGTGATCATCTTTAGTTGATATGGTTAGATCTTCAATTTGATGAGTAATATCAACTATGTTATCACTTTGTTTTTGTTCTTGATGAAAAGTAATGTGAATGGATTCTTCAACTTTTCTAGAGATGGTATTGTAAACTCTAAATGCTTTGCTAGAAGTTGAATATCCTAAGAAAAAGGCTTTTTGTGATTTAGAGTCAAACTTCTCTCTATCATCTTTTGTGTTTAAGATATAGCAAGTTGAGCCAAAAGTATGAAAATAATCAACCCTTGGTTTCTTATCATAAATGAGTTCATATGGTGTTTTCTTCAAATAAGAGTGTATAGTTACTCTATTTAGAACATAGCAAGTTGTGTTTACTGCTTCAACCCAAAACGTTTTAGATGTATTATGTTCAAGCATCATAATCCTATCCATTTCTTGTAAGGACCTATTCTTTCTTTCAACTATGCCATTTTGTTGTGGAGTACGTGGAGCTAAAAAATTGTGAGTGTAGCCTTGAGATGTGTAGAATTCATCAAATATATGATTCTCAAATTCTCCACCATGATCACTTCTAATTGTGCATATTTTATTTTGTAATTGATTTTCAATTTTTGAGAAAAATTATATGAATACTTGAATGGTATCATCTTTATTTGTAAGGAAATGAACCCATGTATATCTACTGTAATCATCAACAATAACAAAGAAATATCTCTTTCCACCAATAGATTTTCCTCATAGGTCCAAATAAATCCATATGAATAAGTTCTAGTGATCTACTGGTGCTAAGCATGTTTTTGGGTTTAAAAGAAGTTTTAGTTTGTTTACCCAAAGTACATGGTTCACAATTTTTAGATTGATCAAAAGATAGCTTAGGAAAACCACGAACAAGATCATATTTAACTAGTTTTTTGATAACGTGTGAACTAGCATGACCTAATTTTCTATGCCATAATTGTAGATAATTATCTTTTGCAAGTAAACATTTTCCAACTACATATTGCATGGAGTTAGGTCTAAGAATATATAGATTTCCAATTCTTTTTCCTTCATACACAACATTTGTAGTGTTTTCTATTAGTAACTTGCAGCAATTTTTATTGAATAAAACATCATATCCAGTATCACATAATTGGCTGACACTTATTAAATTATGGTGCAAACCATCAACAAGTAAAACATTTTTTATTTCAAGGTTTGTACCAATATTACCTATTCCAACAATTTTACCTTCGCCATTGTCTCCAAAAGTGACTGTTCCACTTTTCTTTTCTTCAAAAGTTTGAAAAGCATCCTTATTGCCGGTCATGTGTTTGGAGCATCCACTATCAACCACCCAATCCTCTTGAGAATCATCACTATCATCTTATTTAGCCATGAGACACTCCACATTCTCTTCTCCACTCTCACTATCACTTGACTCATCCCATGCAGCTTTGTATGCTTTTTCTCCCATCTTCTTGGATGAGCTTTTCTTTCCTTTATTTGTTTTAGGACATTCATTCTTGAAATGTCCCTTCTTTCCACATTCAAAACACCTAGGAGAGGAAGAAGAATAAGAACCGATAACTTTGTTAGATTTAAATCTTCTATATTTCTTACCATTTACAATTAGAGCGTCTTCTCCCTCATATCCATCACTTGTCTCATCACTTTCTTGAATGATGACCTTTGTAGCCTTGAAATCCATGTCCTTGTTTCTTCCTTTTTGAAGTTCACACTCTCGTCTTTCTTCCTCCTCTAAGGTTTCTTCATGTGCTTCTAAATTTCCAATGAGTTGTTCCATCCTTAGTCGGGTGAGGTCATTGGCTTCTTCAATTGCGGTCACCTTAGGCCTGTACTTAGGAGGAAGAGACCTAAGAATTTTTGACACTTGATCTTCTTCACTAATAGCTTTACCTAATGCATTCAAACCATTAACAATAGAAGAAAACTTTGCATACATTTCACTAATAGACTCATTTGGTTCCATACAAATCTGTTCAAACTTTTGTTTATGCATGCCAATTTTGGAATTTTGAACTTGAACAGTTCCTTCATAGGTAATAGAGAGTCTATGCCATATCTCATATGCAGTTTCACAATTTGAAATTCTATTGAACTCACCTACAGAAATTGAACATTAAAGAATACTTACAACTTTTGCATTTAATTTATGAGCTGATCTCACCATGTTTGCATCCCATGTAGCATAGTCGGTTTGAGGAAGATCATATGCATTTGAGACCATTCTCTAAAGATCCCAGCTAATTCCTTGAAAGTAGAATTGCATCCTCCTTTTCCAATAGGTGTAGTTGGTGCCATCAAATGGTGGAGGCTGAGCTATAAGAGTTCCTTCCAAGTTAAGGTTATTTAGAATTCCATCCCCCATCTTCTTTAAGACTCGATTAGAGCTCCTTGAAGCCGGCTCTGATACCAATTGAAAAAACACTAGGGGGGGGTGAATAGGGTTTTATAATAATTTTTAAAATAATTCAGCCAACAAACAATCACAAGGATGTTGAAGAAGGAGACAAGGATTTAGAGTGGTTCCACCCTTAGCAAAAACTAAGGGAGTCAGTCCACTACCCAATTATTTCCAATTGGGATTTGAAAGTATTTGAATTTTATTACCTTCTCAAGGATGTTACACAAAATTACAAATACCTTCCTAAACCCTTTGGACAGCCTTCACTCGAAGTCGTCTCACCAATCTTGAAGCAGCCTTCACTTGAAGTAACTTCAAGATCCCCCTTGAAGTACCCTTCCTCCTTGAAGTATCTTCCCATTGATACTTTCTAGAAGTAGTCCAAAGTCCTCCTTCTCCACCTAAGAAGATTTCACTCTCTCCACTCCACAACCTCGAACCTAGGAGTAGCAAGGAGAGTACAATGCAATAAGAAAGAACAAGACAGGAAAAAGGAAATTACAATTACCACTTAAGCACAAGGCTTGTATCCTATATCAAGCGTTTTGATCTCCTATCCAATGTGTATGAAAGTGGAAGTATAGTGGGTAGGAGATTCTAGCCTATAGGACACGAGATGCCAGCAATGGAAATGATTTGCAAGTGTTGAAGTTTCTCAATTGCTCACAAGGATTGATTCTCAATTGCAAGTATGTGTACTCAAGTGTATTTAGGTGTCCTAAGGCATGTCCTATTTATAAGAATGGCCTACTAGTACTTAGGGACATTCTAGACACTTTCTAGGGGGTTCTTAGTGCTTAATTAGCCGTTAGGTATCCACTAATTGCATGAGTAACAACTAGTTAATTACTTCTGAAAAGTGCAGACAGACACTTTCTCGATCGAGAAGTTTGTCGATCGAGTGTATCTCAGTCGAGAAGATTGTCGACCGAGGATGAGTCTAGAGCAACGTTCAACTCAACTTCCAACCACTTTTTCCACTAACTCTAACGGTTATATAACCAAGTCTAACGGCTATAGAACCTGCTCGAGATACTATCTCGGTCGAAGTAAAGTTCGACTGAGCCTTTTTGTGTGATTGCTTTAGTAGGTTATGCAAAGATGTTCGTTCTTTAGACTTGGGAGTTTCTCGGTCGAGAAAATGTTCGATCGAGAGTATCTCAGTTGAGAAGTTTGTTGACCGAGACCAACTCTGTTTCAAAACTTTAACTTATATGCTAAGTGTACATGAATGTGCAATTCTGATGCTCACTTAGGGATGACCTATCTAAGTGTTGTGTGTGGATAGGGAAGATCTAAATTCTTGATTTATATGATATCTAAGTACTTGTACATTATATATTAGTACAAGTTTACATTTGATTACAATCATGAAAATAAAGCAATTTAAGCATGTTGATCTTCCAAAACTTTGTCATCCACCTTGTTCCTGAAAGACTCAAGTAGCACGTTAGATCCATAAGACTGAAATGTTTGTCATTTTCAAAACAAAGGGATTTGATGATGTTCATTTAGCCAACAATAGCATCGTTGGATGGAGTTGATCAAAGACTATGAATGCATGATTGATTATCATCTGGGAAAGGCGAATGTCATAGCAGATGCGTTGAGTATGAAGTCTTCATCCTCATTCATGGACAAAGGTCAGTTGAGTTCTTTGATGTGTCACAAGAGAGACATGTTGATATCCTTATGTCACATGAATGTCAAGTTAGAAGTCTCCTTGTTAGTCAGTTTGTTGGAAGAATTACAAATGAAGTCGACGCCGAGACAACAGATCAAGGAAGCTCAACAGACAGATATTGTGACATAGCAGATTAGATCAGAGTTCAACAGTGAGAAGGGTGATGGTTTTCATGAGACGGAAGATGGGATAGTTTGTTATCATCACATAATAGTAGTTCCTGATGCAGATAACATGAGGAAGATGGTGTTGGAAGAGGTTCAAACATCTATGTATGTTATGCACCAAGGTAGTACCAAGATGTACCACAATCTAAAGTATATGTATTGGTGGCCATGCTTTAAGAAAGATGTAGCTGAGTTTGTCATAAGATGTACAGTATGACAACAAGTTAAAGCTAAGCATCAGAAGGCTGTAGGGATGCGGCAACCATTTCCTATACCGTAGTGGAAGTGGGATCATGTAACTATGGACATCATGGTTGGTCTACCTAGGATAGCCAAAGGTTATGATTCCATTTGGGTAATCATTGATAGGTTGACCAAGTAAGTGCATTTCCTCCACATGAAGATAAATTTAACAAAAGATAAGCTTACCCAAGTATATGTTGATGAGATAGTGTGATTGCACGATGTTCTAGTAACTATCGTGTCTTATAGAGGTCCTCAGTTTACAAGTCACTTTTGGGAGAAAATGCACACGTCTTTGGGTATGCAGTTGAAGTTTTGTACTACTTTCCACCCATAGATAGATGGTCAATCTAAAAGGACCATTCAAACCTTAGAGGATTTGTTGAGGGCATGTGTTCTTCAGTTCTCAAGAAGTTAGGATGTACATCTCAGTTTGATAGAGTTTGCCTACAACAACATCTATCAGTGTAGTATTGACATGGCACCATATGAATTGTTGTATGGGAGACATTGTAGTTCTATGTTGTGTTGGTATGAGGCAGGTGAGCACCAACTTCTTGGTCTTGATCTTGTGCAACATACAACAAAGAAGATTAAAGTGATACAACAATAGTTGAAGGCAGTACAAGACAAACAGAATTCATATGCAGATAATAGTTGCAAACCCTTGGAGTTCCAAGTGGGAGACAAGGTATATCCGAAGGTTTCTCCTTGGAAGGGTGTTCTGAGGTTTGGGATGAAGGGTAAGTTGGCTCCCAAATATATGGGACCTTACCTAGTTGTGGCTCGTGTTGGGAAGGTGGCTTACCAATTGGAGTTGCCACCTGAGATTTATAGGTTACATCCATTGTTCTGTGTCGGCATGTTAAGGAAGTGTCATCCAAATATAGAATCAATCTTACATCCCATGGATGTGGAACTTGATGGAGATGTGACCTATGTAGAAGGTCCAATGTTGATCCTTGATCAGAGAGTAAAGAAGTTGAAGAGGAAGAACCTTGTGCTTGTGCAAGTTCTTTGGCATCACCGTGGTGTTGAGGAAGCCACGTGGGAGCTCGAGGAAGAGATGAGGAGGAAATACCCTTCCCTTTTCTCTTAGGATTTTGGGGGAAAAATCCCTATTAGGGGTTTATGGCTTGTAAGGACCCTAGCCCACATTTGGGGTTAACCTTGTTTTATTTGCTTAAGTATGTTGCTTAGCTCCTTGGTCTAGTCATTTGAGATGTAATTAGGGCATGTTGAAGGCTTGAGTTCCTTGTTTGAGCTTGTTTAGTTGATGTTTGTGTTTTGTGGAGGGGGGGGGTGCAAATTGCAATTTAACCAGGATAAGGGTTGATGTGAAAGTTTGCCACCTCTAGTGTGTTCCTTCTCTCTTCTGGCATCATCTATAGGAGTGAGAGAGATGGACACCTTGGTTGAGGCTTGGTTGAGTGGTGACATCCTTGGTGATGTTTTGCACTCATGTTTGAGGTGTATCTTACACCTAGGAGTGTTGTGTTAGGCTTGAGAGCCTTGGAGAGGCCTTGTATCAGTTGTTGGTGTCTTGAGGGGCGTCCTATCAGTTTTGTGTGTCTCTAGATGCACCCTATCGGTATGTGGACCTAGGGTTTCATGCCTATCAGTTTCTGAAGGGAGAAGGAGAAGTGTATCGACCATGACCTAAGAAGGTGGCTTAGTGGGCGAGCCATGGTTCTTTTCACCTTGTTGCATGATGATGCATGTGGCCTTCCTTAGTGGACATGTGTCATCTAGGGTCCCTTGTAGTGAAACCTTTCCCTTGTTCTCTCTTTCATCTCACTTGTATATATATCTCTTTCTCTCCTTGCAAGAGAATCCTTTGTCCATCTTTTCTTTCCTCTTCCTTGGTTGATGATCTTGAGCTTAAGGAGTATTCTCCCTTGGAGCTTGGTGGATGAGCCTAAGCTTGTGGTGTGCTCTTTCCATCTTCTTTCTTAGTAAGTTATGATCCTTAGTTTCTTTCTCTCTTTCTTGCTTCTTCTCGGACATGGACCTTAGTTGCTTCTTTTTCCCCTCTCGTGCTCTCTCTTAACCTTGTTTCTATCTTCCTTCTTGGAGGTGTTGTGGAGATCGAGCTAGGAGGATCATCTTCTACCTTGAGCTTGGGAAGCTTGAAGATTGGTGGTGATCCTTGATGCAGGTTATATAACTCTAAACCCTCTTTGTTATTATCACTCTCTACTTGTTACCTTGCTCTTGTTCTATGGTTCGTTATTGCTTGCATGATAGTAGCTTTTCCTTGGTAGTTTCATGTTCTGTTTTGGGAAAAATGAGTTTCTTAGTTGCTGCTAGCATTGCACTTTCTTTTGCTTTGTTTTTAATGTCATATTGAGGTTGAAGATGAGGGGGGCGATAGGCATGTTGAGGCCGATATGCTTGGGTGAGGCTGACACATAGGGTAGGATGATATGTTTGATGGTCATCATGGCTTGTGTCGCCCCTGGTCGTTACACTTGTGGCAGATCGTCACGGCCTTGGTTAGGTCTAGAATAACCCATTCTGACCATCATATCATTAGTAACGAGTGAGCCTATGTTAGATGTGGGTGATAGTTTGTTGGTGTTGGTTTGTGACACAAAGGAGTGTTGATCGATATGGTCTTGGCCGTCACGACTTGGTGTCGTATCTAGAGACACATTGCTTGAAGGCATTGTTGCTCGATGCACCCCAGACAACCCATCACGATTGATGCGTTGCTGATGTCGATACCTTGTTATCCTGATAAGATAGGATGTTGTTGCTACCTTGATGACCCGTTACACCTTTTGTGGTGATGCCCGATACATTAGCGTTACCCAATATGATGAGGCTCGTTATGCCTTGTTGGCATTGCGTGATATACCTAGTTGGCTGACACCCTCTCCTTATGTGAGGTGGCCTGATACACTAACCTTGGATGTTAAGATATTACACCCCTAAGAAGGTAGTCGATACACCATCCTAACTGATAGACCGACACACCCTTGTGACACCTAAAATTGACACACATCATGGGTAGGTAGGTCGATACCCTATCTTGTCTTGGGTGCCCGATACCTTGAAGGTCAAACTGATACCCCATGTGGGAACCTTAGCAGATATCATGTGGTGGTGTTTATGATACACCTTGTTGATTTAGGATTACATCATATGATGTGATACTCCTTGGATTAGTGGTATGAAAGGTGTTGCATTATGTTTCTATACCGCATAACCTATTTTATAATGGTATTGAGAAACATGCTTTTATGTCTCATAACACATCTCATATTGATGTGGAAAGTGATAACCTATGGGTGCTTGTTGATCCAACCTTGTAAACCCTAATTGGGTAAAGTGAAACCCTAATTGTAAAATGTATGTTGTAAATGTATGCCATGAATCCTATGAGATGATGATGTTGATGATGCATTGCCTTCTTGTTATTAGTTTCTAACCATGCAATTGATATCAACTAATGTACATATCCAGGTATGAGCTATGATGGTTATGCTCTGTTGGACATTTGGTCCTTATGATGTACATTGGTCCTTGTGATGGACGTTTTGTCCTTGTGATGGACATTTGGTCCTTGTGATGTATATATGATGAATAATAAGCATAAAGAGACATGATGTGATGAGATCACACTTAATGTGATATAGTTTGTTCTGGTGATGAGTTATGCCCTATTTTATGTGGATCTTGTTTAGAGGTTATATGTTGTAACTTGATTGATGCTTAAAAAGATGTTTAAATTGATCTAATTAATCAAGTGAAATCCAACAATGTAGTTTCCTTGTGCCATAGATCCATTCTAGTGTCAGCTTTATTGTTGGATGTTGAAATGAGTTTAACTCAGAGTGCATATTTTTGACTATGTGGGGTACAAGTTGAGTAATTCCTTATATCCTTAAATACATGATGTGTGAGATGACCATGCGTGAGTCGATCTCATTGAGGTATGGATGGCCATGCGTGAGCCACTCCTTTTGTTAGAACGGCCATGTGTGAGCCTATTCTTCTAGCATCATACCTATACCAAGGTGGGATAGTTATGATTATATATGTGGATGTCCATCCGTGAGCCAATCCATAAATCTAACTATATGTCATTAATGTAGTCGACTGATATGTCTCTGCAATGTTTTCTCTTGTGCTGACTAAGAGGTGTGGTGAGGTCATGAATTCCGACTCTTACATTAGACCTTGTGTGGCACCAATTTTGACTTATCAATTGGTCAGTTGGATTGGGTGGTACGACTCAAATCCTCAGGGCATAATGAAATACGTAATCAGCTGTGTAGTATAGTTGTATATGATCAAAATACAAAAAATTGGTTGAGGCCTAGCTTGATCTTTATACAATGTTCTTGTTAGAAAATATACATGTTCTTCATATCCCTTTTAAATTATTAAGATGTTTCATAATTCAATAGTAATTGTCGTTCCTATTAATAATCATTACCTGCTTCACATAATTGTGATTATAATGCTGCTTAGTTCATCATATCTGTGATAATAATAGAGTTGGTGGTGAGTTATATCTCCTGCTCAGATTTGGAATCTCACCCCGTGGGATTCCCACACCCTTTTTAGGTGGAAGAGCATGAAGAGGTAGAGATCATGTAGAGGAGGCTGAGTAGCAACCAGAGGAGTAGCAGTCAGTAAAGTTGGAAGTACTACTGGATGTCTTTTGTTGTAGAGTCGTAGAGTCGACCCTATCACTCGGGTCTTTGGGAACATTTTGTAGATGTTTTGTGAACATACTACCTTTGTGTGCCCCTTTGTATATCAGATATGATGGAATCTTGTATATATGTTCTGGAACAATGCTTTTGTTATAGGTTGACAACATGACTTGTGAATGCTTTGAGGCATGAAAGAACCTATGTGCAAAGGTTCTTGCTACATAGCTATTTTATGAAAAAGGTTTTAATTTTTAGTGTTTTCACAGTAATCTATTTGGTAATCTTTTTTCCACAGTTATATTTTGAGTAATCTTGTTTTGTGTTGTGTGGGGCATCTCGGTCACAATAAATAAATAGTGAGTAGAGTCTAGACAAAAATCATTAATACCTAAGGAGAAGGATTACTTGAACAAGACTAAACCATATATTGTTGATGTGACTTCATTGTATGATCCCTTTTTCACATATCCAAATAAACTAGAGGCATGTACATATCGTGATCATGTTCCATTCAAGTTTCTTGATTCACTAATTAGACTAGAAAGATACATATGAGATTTAGATCACATATTAACTTACATAATCATAACCATTCATTTCTCAACTCTTACTTATCAGGAGGCCTAGGATATCATTAGCAAAAATTCCTTTTGCATCACTCACATTGTGTAACATAACACTTATCACTTTCAGTCACTACCTTTATGACAACCTTCTTATAGATCATGTTGAGTAGTGTCAAAGTATGAGATTATCATGTTTCCATTATAGTGAATTAGGTAGAAACATTACAACTTGAGATCTGACTATGAGTGTCATATAATGGTCCACTAAACACTCTCAAAGTGGATATGTCCTATACAATTGTTATCTAACAAGTACATGTGTCTCACTTGAGTCTAATATCTATGACCCATGAGACATTATTACCAGTCACCAAAAATACAAGTATCATCATCATTATTGTTTTCCAATCCACAATACTACTTACTAAGTACATTTAAGAATATCAATATTTAGCATCCATTGAGATCCCATGTTCAAGTCACTTATATGAAGTACAATGCCTTTGAAGGAATCATTGTAGGGACATTTATTATGTACATTAGAGAGCATGAATAAGTAGAGTTTTTGTTGATAACAAAATTAGAAATTATAAGATGTCTCTAACATGTGTGCAATATGGCTAGTGACGTAGAATCTATATATGACCAAATATAAGTTTCTTCCCTCATCTCTAAGGTGTGAAGTTAAAAATTTATAATATGAATACATAATGTTTGACACTCACTAGTAAGGTTTAGATTTAGGGAGTCTATATCATTCACAAGATCTCAGTAAGAATCACAAGTTACTACCAGCTTTGGATTAGCTACTTCAATTTTGAGATACAAAGGATATTGTTATATTCTACAAACTAGATCTAGGATAAGAAAGAGTAGGCAAAACATCTATATAAATGTGATTGAAATTAATTGTGTGTGGTAAAAATTCCAAAGATAAAATCTAGGCCAAAGTCAACCATCTTAAGATCATACTAGATTAACCACTTGAAACTATAACAAACCCAAATATAAACAAATAGAGTTAATTGTCAAAAACATTTAACCCAAACTTCTATCAAATTTGGGTAGAGCATGTAGATTTAGTGGATACTAGATCTCTAGGAACAAAATTTCAATACATGTGCGTTCTGGATTGACAACCTCAAGACTCAACGCAACCCTCCTTTTATAAGGTCATGATGGATCTTCTTATATACATAGGTTCACCATATACTACTACCAACACAAAAAACCTAGAGAGGAGTTTGATATAGAAATATGATATGAAGGAGAAAGCAACAACCAAAAGAGAGTCTAATATGTGTAACCATCAGTTATAAAGCATTTCATCCATGTGTCCCTTTAGCCCTAGAAAGAATTTTGAATCAAGTACAAGGACCCTGGTGTCTAGGAGGTAAGTCTTGGTCCTAGTGGTAGATCAAAAAAATCACAGTCTTAGGTGCTGAGGTAGACACACTATGTCTAAAGTTAGCAACTAATGGATAAGTTATGTTTGCTTAATTAAAGTGATGTTTGAAAAAAAAATTACAGGATATTAAGAATTAGTATCTAGAAAAGAAGATTAAGTGTATAACTGACCAACTCATTTTAAAACAATACTTCACATATAAAGTAACAACTTATGGGAGAAAAATATTAGTCAATAGAATACAAACTTCACACCTATAATGAATTCAACTACAATTTACAAATATACCGGTAACAAGAATAGAGGAGTTGAAATATACAATTTTTATGTCAAAATATGTAAATTCTTTTCTTCATTGACTCTTCTAAAAACTTCTTGCTAAATTAAACATACAACCAAGTCATTTCCACATTGATCACTATAGTTGTTAAACAAATTTTGTCTTGGTAATGTTGTTAGTGAGATAGTTAATTCGATTGTTGTTAGTTTTACAATGAGAATGATTTTTATTATATCGTCTTTTAATATCTCATTTACATATTTTGGGTTTAAAACCACAACATGTACTTCAGCTAGCAACAATTCTCTAGTTGTTGAACTTAACTTTTTAAATGTAATGGTTGTAGTTATGAGGCAATAAAAAGTGAAAACATAGGGTCAACCAAAAGTTTTTCACATCCATAATTTTAGAGAAAATAGAAAAAAAATGATGTGACTTTGTGAATAATGAACCACAATCACCAGTAAATGGAAATTAAAAAGCAAGATGTGATGTTTGACCATGAGAAATTCTTGTTTTACTAAGATTACCGTCTTCATGAAGAAAATTGAGTGACTGTTTCCTTTGCAAAGGAAATATCATGATCATCATAAGTACAAATATAGATCAAGATGTATTACTTAGTAGTTTGAAAATTTGGTAAAACTTGACCTTGTAGTGCAGGTTGTAGTTACCAAGCTCACTGGAATACCCAAAGGAGAGGTTTGTGATAACACTTGAAAATGCTACGTCATGATTATAATGAAATTGAACGTCTCCTTTTGACATTATTAATGAAAAATTGTATTTTATAAATAAAAAGGTAACTGTAATTAATATTCATGTAAATAATATTGTTAGTCATTTATACTTTATCCTAGGAAAATAAATGGCACACTTTCGTTATGGACAATATGAAGATGTACATCCATGGGCGTACTAGAATATAATTTTTCCGGATAATATGAAGAAGTACATCGATTGATGAACTAAAATAGAATTGTTGTGACAAATAATGAAGAAATATGTCCATGGATATACTAGAATACAATTATTGTAGATAATAATAAAGAAGTACAACCTTTGATGGACAATAATAGAATATGTTTTTGAAATAAAAAAGAAGTACATATGTCAAAAATTTAGAATAAAACTAGTGCACTCTTTTTATTTATTTTATATAACAACCTCCATTAAATCATATTCATGTATATTATTTTAACTGTAGTTTTTATAGTTTTATTACTAATCTCTCGCCATTTGAGAAATTGAACAATAACCACACAAAACCCAAAATGTATAGGAGAGAAGTAAATCAAGGGTGTTTTACCTAGAATTGTAACCAAGGTAACTTCAATGATAGCCATTCAGATGAACCACTAGACTATCCTAGTCTTTCACTATACTTACCAATCATACAATTACCTACCGATAATTGTTTTAAACTCCTAACATGCATATAGTGTGACTGTGTACGTGGAATACCATTGATATACCAGTCAATTATATCTAACTAACACTATTCAAATAACTCTTTTACAAGTAACTACTAGTTTATTGTACGATAATTGTGCATGGACTAGATTAAGACCTTGAAGATTAATGTTTCAAGCATGATCAAAGTCAAATGATTCTATATCTTCTATATCTAAGATTTGGGACATGATTTGTAATGACTATAGTAGAAACCAGCCTCTAAAGTAAACCCCAATTGGGTGAGTGGATTTCTCATTCGACCATTTGAGCCAATGTTCATAGAAGATATTCATGGCCAAGTGAATTAACTAGTTGGCCTTACCAATTGGTCGGTTCCATAATTGGAGAATAACATTAGTGAAGAACAAAAAATCTTGATTGTCAATGTGTTGTACAGTTCATTCTCTAGTCAGTCGACTGGCCAGAGCCTCCACCAAGATATTTCCATTCACCGGGTCTGTCAATCAGTCTGACCCATGGGAAGAATCAATATACGGCTTATCAACACCCAACCACCAATTTTCTAAGAGATTCGGTCGACCAAAGTTCTCGTTCACACATTAATAGCCTCGCCTCTCCCCCCAACTAGTTAGCCAACCCATCTACAAGTCAAATGACTTTGGGGGATTTTCTTTTACAAAGGCTAATCATGAACTGGACAACTAGCTAATTTCCATCATTGATTTGAAGACCATCACTGGGCCAACTGTTGAATGAATTGATAGGATCAATGGTGCGTGCACACATACACAAACACATATATATATAAGTATTTTCAACCGAAATATTAAGGGTTTAAACCCCCATCATACGGAAATGATTTTGGAGGTTGGCGACATAGAGAAGAAGAAAGAACAAAGTATACCCCTAGATTTCTCTAGACTTCCATCTCACCAGAGTTTTGATCGTCTATCAGAGACCACATCTTGCATCTACATCAATTCAATGATCATGGCTTCTTCTTTGAGTAGCTACTCTCTGTTCTCAAATCCTACCATTAGTAGGTAGAAATATCTTTGGAGTGTAGGGATTAACCCTGTTTGTTACAACACCAATTTTTCATGTGTTTTCATAATTGAAATGTATTGATTTTAAGAATTTGGACTTAATTGAAAAGGTTGCATGCTTTGCTTCAAAGAAGGATTTCTTTGCAAAATCTCTCTTTTGATAGGAATTTCGTGGTTCCAATTAATATATTAATCCAATAAAGGATATAAAAGAGAAGAAAAGAAGAAAAGTCCAAATAATGGAAAAAGATAAAAGATAATGGATATTAAGCAAAGTATTCTTGAGAAATACTTGGAAATATCTAGAAAGTGGCATTAATGGTTACAATTGAATAAAATTCGTTTACATATGATTTCTAATAAAAGAAATATGAAAAGAGGAAAAAGGAAAGGAAAGATAAAGAGAAATCCTTGAAAAGAAATATCTTAATAAAGAAATAAGAAAGATAATGAGGAATAATGGATATAGATGCATTTATAAGGATAATAAGTATCCTTAAAAAGGATTTTTGAAATATTAGGATTTATTGGGAACCAAGGAGCCCCAATGGAAAAAAAGAAAGAGAATTAATGAATTTTGTGGCATTGTTAAAAAGGAGGCATTTTCTACTAAAAGAAAATATAAATTCTCAATGGATTAAAAGTCAAGCATAAAGAGAATGAGAGAGAGAATTTTCAAATTCCTAACTATCCAATGAACATGGTTTATTAAGAAGATAATTAGGAGAGAGTAGTTTCTACCCAATGAAGGAACTTGGGTTCCTATTGGGAAAAGGACTTATTAACTCATGGATGGTTATTTTAGGGCGTGGATACCGTCCCCTATATAAGGGGTAGAACCTATGGTTTGAGTTCAAGAGAGATCCCACGCAACCCTCTCCCTTCTTCTTGTTCTTTCTGTGAAACCATAGCCGTGATGGGTAGAGACACCCTGGAGCAAACGAGGGTCATGGAGTGGTCTTGTTGGAAGCTCGATGTTCCCACACCGTCGGAAGGAATCTTGGCGGTCATCGCTTTGCTCTAGCCCAAACACAACTGCCACAGGATGGCTGCAAGCCGATCGCAAGCTGTAGACTCGGTACGCATGAACCTGCCACTTTGGTCGTGATCTGAAGGCATCTACAGTGATGCAGGGACACGTCTGAGGTGAGGGAGCTATCCCTGGTGGCCGTCGGGGGCCTGGGGAAGAGGAGCAGGGCCGCGCCCGACCCCTGCCATAGCGACAATGAGGGTTTCGTAAGGTGGAAGACGACCCGGGGTCATATGGACGAAATTACCCCTATGAGATACAAAGAAAAAAGTAGTCGCACCGAGGGTATAATTGTAAATTGGTTATATTTCCAAAATGAGCAACATTTCATGCAAGGGATGACGTGGCGATCAGTGATTGGTCCAAGTAAGTGAAATAATGCAAAATTCATATCTTTTTATTGGTAGCTCAGATCGATACATATAAAATATGAAAGTTGCTTAGAAAAATAAGAGGAATCCATTAAAAATAGTTTTAGGAGCTAATTCTTCTTGCAATTTGAAAAGTATTGGAAGTTATCAACTTTAATGCTTTAATGATTAAGAAAACCTAATTTGCAATTATTAATGTATTAAGAAGGCTTTTATGGATGATTAAAGTTGATATTAACATGTTAATCATAAAAAGATACATTAAGATTGAAAAGGATGAACTTTGCACATAATTGGTTTAATTTAAAGTTCCTAATTGAGGATAAATACCCTTAATATGGTAATTAGGGTTTTCTAATGGATAAAGGTGGAATTAGTGATAGATAGAGTTCATAAAAGATAAGTTGCTAATTTGAAAGGAACCAAAGATGATAATTGGGCCTAATGATCTTGTCATGAATTAAAAGGATAAAAATGGTAGTTTTAATGTAAAAGAGGCATAATGGACTTAATTGATGTTTAGTTGTGCCTTTAATATGAAATTAAGGTTGTATGTTATTAAAAGATAGCCTTAATATCTTTCATGAGGAATAGATGAGATAACTAGGGTTTGTGAGTAATTGCATAAAATTAGGGTTTAAA
The DNA here is from genome assembly GCA_963693085.1 of Alisma plantago-aquatica. Classification (NCBI taxonomy): domain Eukaryota; kingdom Viridiplantae; phylum Streptophyta; class Magnoliopsida; order Alismatales; family Alismataceae; genus Alisma; species Alisma plantago-aquatica. Next base: position 291,044,822 of record OY856414.1, read on the forward strand.
ATAGTATAAATGAAGTGAAACCCTAATTGCAATGGAAACCCTAAAAGTGGACTAGAAACCCTAGGAAGCGAGCTAGGTTTAGTAGATCTTGATGGCATGATCAATGATAGGAAATTATATGCATATTTCAGGATCTCTTTGTGCGCTTGCTTGCCTATTGGATTTCTTGCATTGATTGGATGAATTCTATCTCAAATCATCCTGACAGGTATGTGGTTACGCTTATGGTTAATCGCTTTAGTTTCACAGCGATTCCCAGATGTTTTGTCAGTTTCCTAAAAATAACTGCTTGGATGACTTTTATTTCATGCAACTATAAAGTGACAATGATTATCACCATAAATATATATACATGACTGGCTTTGATCCTGGTCCTCCTATGTGGCTTTGCTGATGAAAAGGGTAACCTAGTACAAGGCCTACTTGTTAAGTAGGACATCAGGTTATCGTGAGTTAGAAATTGGGCTACCCATGTGTAGTGCCATGAGACTCTTTAGCACACCATGAGTTAGGGAGTGGGCTACCTATGGGTAGTGCCATGCGACTCAATCCTAGAAATTGATTCACCTGTTAGGTAGGATCATGAGGGGTTTAATGGGGATCTACCATAAGGAAGGTATGTATGGATTGAGCAGTTATGTTTAAAATGTAAAGTTGTTTGTTAAATTATAATTGACTACAACATGTTGTTACAGTTAATTTCCCGATTATTGTTCCCCCCACATATCGGCATATTCTTTTATGCTGATCGACATTTTGTTTGTCGACATTTTAGGTACAACATTGAAAAAGACAAATAGTAAATTGGCATATTGTGAATACATGAATTAAAGTGCAAGGAGGATTAGTTAGACGTTTCCATATGTGGATAGAAGATTAGAAATCCAAGTTTTTCAAAAGGTATGCAATTTTTTATTTTAGTACAACTTTTTAGTATAGTCTGGTAGAATTTGATAATTATTATTGATTATTTGCCAAACCTTTGATCCAGAAATGGGATAACAGCTCTGACCTCTTGGTCTCCCTTAATTGGGGGGTTACTGGGAGGTGGGGTTGTTACATTTGGTATCAGAGCGTAGGTTCCTCATTTAATCTTTAATAATTACTAAATTTTACAAACTCTGTAGAACCCAAGGGAGTTATTAGAGGATTTTTTGAAAGGCAGAGTGACGTGGGATTTTATCGTACTAACAAACTCACTCGGGGTTGAAATCCTTGAGCTTTTACCAAAACCAAAGTGCAATAATACCACCCGCAAGCGGACGAGTCTTATCGCAGCATAGTTAAGGATCGAACCCAAAGGACAACGTTTTTAAGAATCCTTGTCAGTCGAATCTAGCTCAAGTAAAACTAATATTTAGAACGATTGGTTGATTTGAGGTTAATTAAACTAATTGCAAGAAAGTAAAAGCTGAATTAAGGTTGGATTTAGATCAAAGATATGGAATCGTTGGGAGGGTATCAGGTTTCACCACCGATGCACATGCAAACACATTCAATCGCAAACAATCTATGCAAGATATATCAATCCAAATAGAGCTGCTGTAGAACCCCCCGTACGGGCGTTAGGTTCGCGTAAGCATCACCTTAGGCAGCAGATGTCTCTTCACCAATCGGATCACTTACTTACGACTCCGAAGATACAAAAATCCAGTGAAGGTTGTGAGCCCCCTATACAGGCATCAGGCACACAGAAGCATCACCGAAGGCTAGATGGATCGTCCCCTCGTGGATCATACACTTACGATGTCAAAGAAATCCCATTCTATTTCTAGTTTGGGAGTCAACCACATTAATCGATAAGCAAGCATGTGATAGATCTACAAACTAACATCGACGATAAATAAGATGATACAAAATCCAACTAAGGCTGTGGTCCTCCCTGAGGGATGTTTAAACCACAGAAGCGTCACCGTAGGCTAGATGTCTCGTCCCCACACAGATCATACACTTACGACCTCAAGGAATCCTATCAGAAGTTCTCATCAAGGAGTCGAACTTGTAAACCGCCATTCCATCCCACATATAGAAGAATTCGCAATATAGGAAAGAACAAGATGAAAGCAAGGAGATGATCGACTACAAACATACCCAACTAATAACGAAATGGAAAGTTATATACATTTCCATAGAGAGTTTAACAAAAGAACGTGATTTGCATGGGTAGCAGGGCTAGTCCCCGCACCCTAGTGAAAAGGTACTACTCACTCATGATGCGAGAAACAAGAATAATAAGATAGAGAGAGAAATCTGCCATGAACTCGATGTAGAAGGTAGTCGCAGCTCGGTGAAGAAGATACGGCCTTCTACATCGTGTCGGAGCAGATCTGGACGTGAACGGGAGATGCCAAAACAAACCAGATAGTCTCCCTCACTCCTTCTTCCTTCTCTCCTCAGCCTCCTTGGTTGCAACACGGGCAGTAGGTGGAATGAAACTGGTGTGGATGAAACTGGATTCAGATCGGACATGTGTACAGGAAGCCTATCAACGTCCCAGAACCAATGCCCCCAATGGGGATCTTAGTGGTCCTATTTATAGGCACGGGGAAAGTCTTCACGTTTTTGGTCTGTTTCCAGTCCAAACGGTTTGGCAGATATTTTTGCTCAAACGGTCTTGTATAGCAAATGGTTTGAAAACAGTTTAATATCAAATGGTCTTCATCAACATTCGGTCTTGGAGTCAAAGACATCAAATGGTCTTTGTATTATGCTGCTTATTCGGTTTGCATGTGCATGCCCTTTTCATTTGGTTTGGAAACCGATAGACCTCCAAACGGTTTGCGAAAATGGTCTTCGCATCCAGCAGCAGCAAACGGTCCACATGCCCATCATGCTCAAATGGTCTTCATGCCTTGCTAATCCAAACGGTTTTGGCTGTTCGATTGACCAAACAGTCTGGGACCGTTTGGTTGGCGGTGGCGGCGTGGCAGTGTAGCGGATGATGGTTCAGGTTGTAGTGTCGATGGTGGAGGGAAGTGACATTGCAGCTATTGTGTGTTCGGTGTTGAGGAAGGTAGAAGGGGCGCCCGACCTGGTTGTCGCAGGTGGCCGGCAGAGGGAAGAGAGGTGCTGGAGGAGATGCGGTGGCTGGTTGGTAATGGCAGGGTCAAGAAGAAGGAGGGAAACAATGGTGGAAGCAGTTCTGATGGCATGGATGGGGTTTCCAGAGGCAGGAGACGATGTGCCAAAGTCGTGGTGAGGCACCACGGTCGTGGTAAAGCCATTTTCCTACGGCCGTGCCACCTTACACATGCATGGTGGGTGAGTAATTGGGCTCTGATGGCATTGTGCCACGGTCGTGGCGTGACACCACGGTTGTGGTGAGGCTACTGCCCCACGGCCGTGCTGCCTCACACAGGCATTGTGGGTGAGATAGGGTCGATGTTGGATGGGTGCCACGACCGTGGCTCGGCGATCACGGTCGTGGCGAGTGAGAACTTAGGCGTTGGGGATGATCTACCATGACTGTGGCCTCACTACACGGTAGTGGTGATGATAGTAGATCATGGTCATTTTGAGCCACCATGGTCGTGGTCAGGACTCGACTTCGAGGTCTTGAATTCATGTAAAGCTCGATCCCTCATGACTGGGTTATGCCTCGAATTAGTATCTTCTGGTCAAACGGTCTTGAGACCGAATGGGCTCAAACGGTCTTGAGACCGAATGAATGGAATTTCTTGGTTAGATTTCTTGATCAAGCCAGAGGTGAGTGAAGGTGGACCCCAACTACTTGTTCAGCTTTGTCAAGACCTGGATGAAATCAACAATATTTAGTTAAAACCTTGATAATCGAATCAATTAAGTAGTTTTGCACATTATGATTCATATTGATATTTAATGAGTGAAATAGTATATATAGAGTTGAATTTTTCCCAAAGTGATAATTGGATTCCACGATGAATATGCATTCATCAAAATACCCTGAACTCAAACATTGCTCATCGTCGAGTAACACAAAATCTGAAATGGTCGCCAATTAAATACTTTCACTTCGTGTGATTGATTCATTTTCACATCATGAATGTTTTCTTTCTGCTCAAAATGACTCGGATTCTCAACCTCCTGAGACCACTAAACACATCTTACCATATCTTCGTTCCTAAGTTCATTTTCCAATATCACCTCCTCCTCACTTTTTCCAACAACAAGCGTGTCAAAGAGTTTTGTAAGATTCCAGAGACACCCGTAGAACAACAAGTGTGCATCTGACCTGACACTAGTGTTTTTTCAGGATAGGGTAGGCATTCATTGTGCCATTAGGTAGAAAATGGGGTGAATGGTGGTATGGAAGGAAGAAATAAATCTCTCCTCTATTCGACTTGAGATTTTTATTTTATGATTTGCAATTTCATTTATTGCATTTTTTGTGCGAATCTCTCCTCTATTCGACTCGAGATTGCATTTCCTTTTTGTGTGTGCTTTGGAATCTTTTTGTTTGCAAATCTCTCCTCTATTTCGACTCGAGATTGCATTTTTGGTGGTACGCCCCTGTTTATTTGTTAGGGATATGGAAGAAGCAGATATAGAGGGAAGTGGCGTGCCACCCCAAACTTAGGGTTTGGCACTATTTTGGCTATTTTTGTTTCTTTTTTATGGATGGAGGGGTACGAAGATGATAGAAGAAGTGTAGAAGAGAGTTCAGATCAGAATGCAACTTGATTTACAATTTAGTGCACCGAGTTGTTCTCTTTATCAAACTCCACTCAAATAATGACTTGATGAGGATCCAGTGGGGATTCCATGCTATTGTTCCACACATCAGTTAGGAAGTGCGATGTGTTTGATCCCTATCAGTTTGATAGACACTTATCATTTTTGCAAAAGTATCATGATGTTAGGAATCATAAGCTTCACCGAATGATTTCAATCAAAAGGCTTTATTCAAAAAGTGGTCCTTGTGAGGATTTACTTCGAATAAGGAGGATATAATGATTCAAAATGCATAACAGGTTAGTTAGTGACTTTTAGTGAAACTAGGAAGTGTCAAAAATTCATCAAATATATGTTCAATTTCTTTGAGAAACATTAAAGAATTTTGAAAATTTTGAAATTTTTTATCAAGAATGTGATAGTGAAAACTTAAGTATGAAAAGGATGGGTGTAGGTGGAAAGTGAGGTACGTACCACCCACCCTCCACTTTGAACTTAGAGATTTGCTCGTCCCGAGCAAACCCTAAATCCAAGATGGAGGGGAAAAATCATGCCAGAATGACCACCAGATGTGGTTGCGTTCCAATCAGCGTGCATCCTCTTATCTGAAAATCTCAAAGGTAAAGAGCAATTAGATCTGAAAATAGCATCTTGCGATGCTAATTTTATTTAATGAAAAATTAACTAGAAGGTAAAAACAAAATTGAAGAAACATTCTGATTTGAAAAGAAACGTAAAACAAATTTATTGATCGGGTGGCCTCCCGATAAGCGCCTTTGTTTTATGTCGATGGCTTGACTGAATCCTTCAGCTTCATGGTGGATCCTTTGGATTGGTGAGTTCCAACGTTGATTTAGTGCCTATGTCAGTTGAGGTAAAATATCTCTTTAAGCGATGACCATTTGTTACAAATTCACCTGACTTTTCATTCCACAATGAGAAGGCACCATGTGGGGAGATGCTCTTGACGATGTATGGTCCAGACCAGCATGAGCAGAGTTTTCCTGGGAATAACTTCAACCTTGAGTTGAATCGCAGAACTTGGTCTCCCACTTGTATGTATTTTCTTTTTAGATATCCATCATGCCAAAGTTTTGTGTGTTCTTTGTAGATTCGTGCATTTTCATAGGCTGTCATCCGAAGTTCATCCAACTCTTAAAGTTGTAGAATCCTGGCTTGGCCTGCTTCTTTCATGTCGAAATTCAGTTGCTTAATTGCCCACCATGCTCTGTGTTCCAATTCGACAGGCAGGTGGTAAGCCTTTCCATATATTAATCGGAAGGGTGTAGTCCCGAGGGGAGTTTTGTAAGCAGTTTGATAGGCCCATAAAGCATCATTGATTTTCACTGACCAATCCTTTCGATTGCGACCTACAGTTTTTTCCAGAATAGCCTTGAGTTGGCGATTAGAAACCTCTACCTGTCCACTCATTTGTGGATGGTAGGACGAGGCTACTTTATGTGTTACACCATATTTTCTCAGTAAAGCTTCAAAGCTTCTTTCAAGGAAGTGGGACCCTTCGTCAGATATCACTATTCGTGACACTCCAAAATGGGGGGAAATAATATCTTTGAATAATTTGATCATGGGTTTGGAATCACTAGTGACGGTTGGTATAGCTACAAACCATTTTGAGACGTAATCCACTACCACTAGGATGTATGAAAATCCATGAGAAGATGGGAATGGACCCATGTAGTCCACCCCCCAAACATCGAATATCTCTACTTCTTGGCATAGATTCAGCGACATCTCATCTCTCTTTGTTATATTCCCTGATCTTTGACATTTGTCACATGATAGGACAAAGTTGTAGGAATCTTTGGATATTGTTGGCCAGAAGAATCCACATTGAAAAACCTTCAAGGCAGTCTTTTTAGAGCTCATATGTCCTCCCACTGGTCCTGAGTGACATTATTCCAAAATAAGTTGAGCTTCTTCTTCGGCGATACATCGTCTATATAAACCATCAACACATAGTTTAAAAAGGTAGGGTTTGAAAAGGTAGGGTTCATCCCAGTAGTATTTTTTCACATCATGCATAAATTTCTTCAGTGCATTTCCGGTGCATTGAGGATGAATAACCCCAGCTGTGAGGTAATTCACAAAATCCGAGTACCACGGTACATCATCTGAGACCTTCATTAGTTGATCATCTGGAAGGGAATCATTATTCATAATCTTCTCAGTATCCAGAGTGTGGATGCGACTGAGGTGATCTGCTACCACATTTTCTGTACCATTTTTGTCTCTTATCTCTAAATCAAATTCTTGCTATAGGAGAATCCATCTAATTAATGTAACACCCCTGACCTGGGTTATGAACTAACCCTGGAAGTTTTGCCTAAATATGTAATTAATATACTTGTGAACACTCCCTGGCATGTAATTAAGTTCCTCAGGAACATTTATTTTCAATATTGCTCCTTTTTGTATAAAGTTGTAGCATTGTGTTGTATGCAGGGACCTATGTGCAAATTACCCAGTTTAAGGGTTGAACTTGCAAAATTCACAAGATAAGATGTATCTCTGATGTTTTGAAACATCATGAGGATGGTTATGATGAAGTTTGAGGGATTTCCCAAGCTTGAGCACCAAGGTGCAGCTGAGGAAGCAATCCCCATGCTTAGAAACCCTAATTTGGGGTAAAATGCAATTTACCCAAATATAGGGGTCCAAGTTGTAATTCTTAATATCTAGAACATCTTTTATGACTCTTGTCATCATTTAGAGTAGAAATGATGAAAGGGGCACATCAAAGATTGATCAGATAAGAAAAGATGATCTCTGTGGTGAAAAACACCTAATTTGGGTACAGAAATCTTTCATGGATGTACCCTAGTTGTAGGTTGGCTTTCTTTACCCTTAGATCTTGAGATTCCATGAGATTTGCATAAGGATAGATGAGTTTGGATGTGCCTTTGAGCAAGGAGGGACCTAGATGTGATTTCCAATCTTGTAAGGTCCTTAGGATGTAAAAGGGGCTAAAGTATATAAGCCACCTCTTTACAAGATAAGTGAACGATCTTTCCTTTACTTCATTCTCATCTCTTCTTGCTCAAACGGCCAAGGGTAGCTCTGGAGCTCAGGGGGACGACCAACCTGTTCTAGGTAAGAGAACCCCACCTTCTAGCTCGAATTCATGGAGGAATTCACTTTCTAAGGTTGGTTTTGTGGTTAGCTTACTTAGTCTTCTTGTTCTAGCCGACCAAAGCAACGTTTCCTTGGAGAATTCACCCCTGACCAAGTTGTGGAAGCTCAAGGACGCCATTAAAGCTTGGAGCTTGAAGGCTTGGAGCTTTAGGATCAACTTTGAGGCGGGTTTTATAACTCTAAACTTATGCTTTATATGTATGCTTAATTCTTGCAATTTACTTGGTAAATTCTCCTTCTACCACCCTTCTTCCTTGCACGTTTGCAAGCAAATCAGTGGAGAAACCGACCTTGCTAGAGGTTGAAGATGAGGGGCATGATTCCCTATGTTACTTTTTCAAACGACCTTGGACCCTTTTGGTCCAAACGGTTGCAAACCGTTTGGGTTCAAACGGTTTCAAACCGTTTGCTCTCAAACGGTCTTGCAAGACCGTTTGGATTGAAACGGTCTCAAGACCGTTTGAAAGAGTTGACCAAGGGACGACCGTTTGAGGGTCTGTTCCTAATATATTGAATTTCATCTCTGCAAAGAATCAAAGTCTAATTCTTAACCAATTGAGAGTTGAAGGCACTTCAACATGAAACCCTAATCGGGTGAAAAAGTGCTGATTTAACATATAGATCTTGTTGAGTTTTGGGTTGAAGGACCCAAATGGTCTCAAGACCGTTTGGGGATTCCTCCAAACGGTCCCAAGACCGTTTGGGCACAACCCAAGACCGTTTGAAGGTTTAGGGTTGAGTTAATCTAATGGTTTGAAGGTCCAATTGTAGGAAATTGATGAATTGATGAAAATTGCTGATTTTGACCTAATTGGACTTCAACCTTAGTCAAAACGATTTGGATCTTGGTCAAACTTTGGGCAAACGGTCTCAAGACCGTTTGGATGATGTCCAAACGACCTCAAGACCGTTTGGGCCAAGTTTGAGCCCAATTGGAGGTCAATTGATAGGTTCAACCTTGAATTGATTCACATTGTTGAACATTGATGACCAATCAACTTGAAACCCTAATTGAGAACGATTGAACCCTAATTGGCTTGCAATTGAGGGTCAATTTGATGTCTAAGTGGCTAAGGCTAACCCTAATTGACTCAATTTATAAGTGGTTAGCATAGCTTTGATCAATTGAGGGCTTCATCACACATATTCATGAACATTGGTGACCTTTGAACCCCTTTGGAGGTCCAAACGGTTTGAGCCCATTTGGACCAAACGGTCTCAAGACCGTTTGGATCCAAACGGTCTCAAGACCGTTTGAGACCAAACGGTCTCAAGACCATTTGGGGACAAACGGTCTCAAGACCGTTTGGGCTCAAACGACCTCAAGACCGTTTGGGCTCAAACGACCTCAAGGTCGATTGGTGCAAACGACCTCAAACCGATTGAAGCTCCAAACGGTTTGGAAGTCAACCCTTCCAAATGGTCTTCACCTCCAAACGGTCTCAAGACCGATTGGATCCAAACGGTCTCAAGACCGTTTGGGGTCAAACGGTCTCAAGACCGTTTGGGTGGTTGAAACCGTTTGAAGGTTGAAACCGTTTGGAGATTGGTGATGGTTTGTACTTAACCATTTGATGGTGTAATTAGCTCAATGATGATTCAATCTAAACCCTAATGGTAACCTAGGTCATTAAGGGACTATGTGATTAGTGAGTTAACCCATGATGGTGATCATGTGGCAAATTACCAAAATACCCTTGAGGGGTCTAAAGGGATAAAACCTTGTTCTAATCAAACCCTAATCACATGATGTTGATGTTTTGGCTTATGTTAGTCAATGGAGACTTATCTCAACCTGATCTAGAGTGGTGTTGTCACCATCTACTAGTGAGAAGAGAGAGAAAGTATTTCTAGAGTGAGAAAGTATCCTAAGAGAGAAAGTACCCTTTTTAAGGTGGAAACTTTAGTGAGATACTTCAATTACACATGAATGTGCATGTTTAGGGAATGACCCACCTATGTGAGGTCATGGAAACCCTATTTATAATATCTAATGGATCTTAATCCTAATTAAGAGCCTTAATAATGATGTTTCTCTTACATGATGATGTAATGAGTACAATTCACCATGGAGTGAATAGTAAACCCTAAGTTTAGGGTGAAGACATGAAAGATGAATAGTAAACCCTAATTCAATTGAATAATACCCTAATTGATGACCAGTTGAGGGTTATTTAAGGGTCAAATCAGTTGAAGGTTGACCTATTTAACTCAATTTAAGTATGAGGGTAGGCCCAATTGAGGACTGGTTCCATGTATCCAATGATTGAAGGAATCAACATTGGAAACCCTAATTCAATTGGATGCTTTATGTAATGGAGGTCCATTGTGATTGAATCTCTTGAGAATTAAGATGATGAATGAACCATTGACCCAATGATGATTAGTAATGATAAACAAATAAGGTACAAAGGTTGAAACCCTAACAGTATCTAAGGGACTAGTACCAATTAAGGAATGAATCCCTAATTGCTTACTGGACCAATGACTTGATACACTATGTTAAGCAGAGTGGTATGCTCTTGATTGAAGGGTTGATATGACCTAATCAATTTGAGATGATGTTAACATGAATTCATACATGAATATGATTCATGTGGTGATTAAGGGTATGATCCTTAAGAAGAGAGATCATGAAACCCTAATCATGAATATAAACCCTAATTGACAGGGCTTTTGGGTTTTAACCCTAGTTGAGGGTAATTCCATGTGAAACCCTAAGTTGAAGGTGATTCCATGTGAAACCCTAGATAAGAGTGATTCCATGTGAATCCCTAGTTGAGGGGGATTCCAAGGGAAACCCTAATTTGAGAATGCATCCTTAATTGTTGAATTGTTTACTATTATCCGTTGAATGTGCCATGCAGGTTGTTATGAGATGATGGGCATATCCAGATATGGAGTGCCATGTTATATTAATGAACCATGCAGGTTGATATGAGATGATGGGCATATCCAGATATGGAGTGCCATGTTATATTAATGAACCATGCAGGTTGATATGAGATGATGGGCATATCCAGGTATGGAATGCCATGTTATATTAATGAACCATGCAGGTTGATATGAGATGATGGGCATATCCAGATATGGAGTGCCATGTTATATTAATGAACCATGCAGGTTGTTATGAGATGATGGGCATATCCAGATATGGAGTGCCATGTTATATTAATGAACCATGCAGGTTGATATGAGATGATGGGCATATCCAGGTATGGAATGCCATGTCATATTAATGAACCATGCAGGTTGTTATGAGATGATGGTTATATCCAGGAATGGAATGCCATGTTATATTCATTAAAAGCATGTCTTAAGCTTTATGAATAATGAATCATCTTGATGCACTGTTAGGTGACATCTTTTGTGATTTACGGGCTGTAAGAGCCATAAATGTTATCAAGGTCATGCTTGACAGATGACTTGAGATGAAATAACTGATGATTGTGATAAGTTAGGCCTGTTACATTTTCGTATTCTCATATATAGCTGTGTTGTTGTATGATGATAAGAATACTGAATGTACCTAACTAATCAAGTGAAATGTAGAGTCCTGATCATAGATCCATCATTGTCAGAGTCTAAATGATGGTGAAGCAGGTTTTCCCCAGGGAACTCCTGGATCATGTACTTTTGAGAATATGGGGTACATGGATGTGTAGAACCTTACATCCTAGTGTAGGTATTTGATGTAGATTCTTGTAGTCCGTCATACCTTCACTAAAAGAGAAATGGTGAAAGGATTTGATGTAGATTCTTGTAGTCCGTCATACCTTCACTAAAAGAGAAATGGTGAGAGGATTTGATGTAGATTCATGTAGTCCATCATTCCCCACCACACAGTCTAAAAGGTGAGATGCATCCCTATACTCCCTTAAAAACATAATCAACATCGTAGTATATCTGTTAGAGTTATCTACGAGTTATTTGATTGATGTTACCTTGAATAGCATAGATGTTCTCATATTTCATTATTGGTTGAACTCTGGCTTACCATCAAACTGCTAGTGAATACCTTGAAGGCTTTTATTGCTTTAGTTATTCCCTTCTTTGCTTATAAAGCTTCTAGTGGAGAGTTATAACTCTCGCTGGGGCAATTATGTATAATTGTCTCACCCCGTAGACTTCTACGTTTTAGGTGGTTGTCGAAGACGGAGGGACAAGAACTCAGGTGACCAATCCCAGCAGCATCAAGAGCAATAGTTATCTCAGGTGGAGATCTAGCCTGCTGCATGGTGTAGTATAGAGTCAGTCTTATGTGTCCTCTGTACTCTCAGGTCCTGGAGTGTTTTGAGTATGAATTCTTGATAAGTTTTGTATCATGTTGTATATAATTACTCAAGAAGTAATTATCAGTGATGTAAACAGTTAAATCCTTTTTCTATGGAAAAGGTTTGAGGTTTCAAGCTCTTGTCTCAAAAAGTTTTAATTTCCTGTGATTTTTGGTCTTCCGCTGTTTACCGAATGCTTCCGCACATGTTTAAATCGAGATTAATTCGTGGTTTGGAGATCGGAGCCCACAATTAACCTGGGTTTTGCAACTTTCTTTGCCAGAAGGTAACGAATGGCAGCATGGTCTGTGTAGACAATGACCTTCGAATCGATTAGGTAGGATCTGAACTTGTCAAAGGCATACACGACCACTAGAAGTTCTTTCTCGGTAGTTGCATAATTCTTCTGGGATTCATCGAGAGTGTTTGGTTCATAATAGATCACGTAATGTTTCTTCTCTATACATTGCCCTAAAACAACGCCCACAGCATAGTCACTGGTGTCGCACATAATTTCAAAAGGATGATCCCAGTCAAGAGATCTAATGATGGGGGTGGTTGTAAGGGCTTGCTTTAGTGTGTTGAAGCTTTTGACACATTCTTCATTGAAATTGAAATCAATATCCTTTAGTAATAGATTCGTCATTGGCTTCGTTATCTTGGAAAGTCCTTTCTGAATCTTCTGTAAAATCCTACATGACCTAGGAAAGAACAAAATTATTTTACATTTGTTGGGATAGCCAGTTTAGAAATCACTTCAATCTTGGCTTTATCTACTTCATTTCCTCTATTACTGACCCTATGGCCGAGGACAATGCCTTCCTTTACCATAAAGTGGTACTTTTCCCAATTCAGCACAAGATGTGCTTCTTCACAAAGTTTGAGGACTAGGGAGAGGTGCTTTAGACATGAATTGAATGAATCTCTGTATACAGAAAAATCATCCATGAAAACTTCTATAATGGTTTCGGTGAGACGGACAAATATGGCAGCCATGCAGCGTTGGAAATTTGCGGGTGCATTATAGAGACCAAGCAACATTCTTTTAAATATGTATGTTCCGAATGGGCAAGTGATAGTTGCTTTCTCTTGTTCATCTGGATGTATGGGTATTTGATAGAATACAGAGTAACCGTCAAGATAACAGAAGTATTCTTGGTGAGCCAACCTTTCTGGGACTTGATCAAGGAAAGGCATTGGAAAATGATCTTGTTGAGTTGCCTTGTTTAATTTTCTATAATCTATGCACATCCTCCACCCTGTGACTGTTCGAGTGGGGATGAGTTCATTGTTCTCGTTCCATATAACAATTGTTCCACCTTTCTTAGGGACTACATGCACTGGGCTTATCCATGGAAAATTTGATATCAGATAGATTATTCTAGCTGTGAGTAGTTTAATGACCTAGCGACGGACCACTTCCTTCATATTTGGATTCAATTTCCGTTGATGCTCAATAGTAGGCTTGTAATCTTCTATCATAGGGATCTTATGCATACAAAACACTTGACTGACCCTAGTGATGTCACTCATTTTATAACCGATGGCTTTCTTTCTTTCCTTCAATTCTTTCAAGAGTTTATCTTCTTGTTCAGCTGTTAGATCAGAATTTATAATAACTGGGCAAACTTTGGGATCGTCTAAAAACACGTACTTCAGTCCTTCGGACAGGGGCTTCATTTCGGGAGCCTCTGGTTTTTCGCATGTTTCTTTCGCAGTTTCCATAGCCTTGAGTTCTTCACTAGTGGCTTCAACGTCTTCTTTAGTAGAGTCGAGGGATTCGATCCAATCCTTTACTTGTTCGTTAATTTGTTCAACAATTGATGGGTTCATTAGAGAAACTTCTAAAGGATTGTCTGATTCATGATGCTCTTGAGTCAGAAGTGACATTTGCTCAATGCAGTCTATGAAATAGACTTCTTCTTGCATACTTGGTCTTCTTAAACTTTCAAAAACTTTAAATTTGAGAGTTTCTTTGCCTAATCTGAGCAGTAAGGTACCAACTTCAACATCAATTAGGGCTCTTGCTGTGGCGAGGAATGGACGGCCAAAGATGAGAGGATATATGTCATCTTCTTTTATGTCCATAATGACAACGTTGCATGGAACATATGTGTCCTTGCCTACCTTAACTGGGACATCTTCAAGGATTCCTAACAGACGTTTTATTGAATTGTCGGCAAGCTATATAGTCATGGCAGTAGGAAGCAATTATGCAAACCCTAGTCTTTTGCACATGCTAAGTGGCATAATAGAGATGCTTGCGCCAAGATCTGCCAATCCTTTCTTGCATGATGAGTCGCTAATGTGACATGAAATTCCAAAGGATCCCAGGTCTTTTTGTTTATTGGGCATCTTGCTCAATATGATATCAGATGTAGTTTTTGTTAGTTTTACTGTCTCATACTCTTCAGTTATATACTTCTTGGTGAGGAGTGACTTTAAGTACTTTGTCCATGCTAGTATCTCGGTCAGAGCATCCAAAAGGAGTATATCAACATGAAGTTTTTTCATAGCTTCTTTAAACTTATTGAATTAGGTATCAAGTTTTATTTGCCTTAGACGAGCTGGAAAAGGTATACAAGGTTTGTACACAGGGATATCAGGTTTTGGAGTCTCAGTTTCTTCATCTTCTTGAGCAGACTTCTCAAAATTTCCTTTTTCTGACTTATCATCTTTTGATTGCATTTCTTGTGTTGTTGGGTCTTGGGCAATCACAAGTTCATCCTCATCTATAATAACCACATGTGTCTTTTCAGGGCGATCCAAATAGTCTTTCCTTGACCTAGTGGTGACTGCCTTCAACTGTTCAGGATGCTTAGGGTTGTTCTCAGGTTGGCCAGCAAAGACTCCGACAGGTGGCTTTATGCTAGCTGTGAGTTGAGCTAATTGAGATTCAATAGCCTTATGCTGAGCTTGTTGGTTAGCTATCATGGTTTGCTGGGTTTGCAACATCTTTTCTATGGCTGATAGCTTGTCATCGGGAGAAATTGGACCTTCTTGCTGTCCTTTTTGTTGATTAAGATTCTGGTACTGAGAGATATTTTGGTAATTACTTTAGTTTCTATTCTGAAAGTTCCCTTTGAAATTTCCTTGATTCCCAAAATTCTATTGTTGATTATACTCAAATCCTGGTGGGCCTCTTGGTTGATTGTTTGAACCAAATTGGTGTGAGTTTACTGCTCCAGAGGGGTTTCCATATTGAAAACTGGGATCATTCCTATTTTGATTCGAATTGTAATAACTTTGACCAGGAATGGTGTTGATAGCATTAAGATTTTCCATATGACCATTATCTCCTTGGCCACATACATTGCTCAGAACAACATCGTAGTGAACATTGCATGATAAGGTGGAATGATCAGTTCCTTTACATGCTTCACAGAATAGGGAAGCAGACTTGACATGTTCTGGTTGCCGAGTGGGTGAACGTCCTCTTCCAATAGCAGTAAGAGATGATTCAATATGGTCTTCCTTGGCAACTAAGAGTTTCAAGGTTTCAGTGATAGACTTATACTCATGAGTAGCTTCGACCATAGCTACTTTCAGAACTCCTTTACCTACAGATCTACCCCAATTGGCTTGATTTTTGGCTCCCAGAGTGACGACTCTCCATGCGCTGTCACAACTTTGACGCATGAAGTTTCCTCCATATGAGGAATCGAGGAATCTCTTAATATCATCATCCACACCCCTATAGAAAATCTCAATGAGTTGGTTCTTGGGAATTTCGTGGTGTGGACACTTGCGTAGAAGCTCTTTGTATCTATCCCAAGCTTCAGTAAGGGTTTCTCTAGGAACTTGAGTGAAATTTGTTATTCGCCCTCTGATTTCATATGTGAGAGATGGGGGATAGAACTTCTCTAGAAACACATTTTGGAGTGGTTCCCAGGTAGTGATGGGTATTTCATTTTGTAGGAAATTGTACCAACTTATGGTTCTATCAGCAAGGAAATACTTGAAGAGGCGGAGTCTAATGGCATCATCAAACACTCCATTTTGCCTTGTCATAGCACAAAGATCAATAAACCTTAGAAGATGTTCTTGACTATCTTCACCTTGTTTTCCGTAGAATGGTCTGTTCTGAAGCAGGGTGATCCAATGCGTTCTTATCTCAGAATTAGGAGCGTTGACGGGAGGAGGTTGCATTGGATGATGAACATTTGCAGCTTTTGGGATTGAGAACTCTTGAAGATCCTTTTGTAGTTCAGATGCTTGCGATGTTAGGATTTTCTTTTGGACCGCAACTCTGGCTTCTTGCATGAGCCTCTCTCTCTATGCATTGATGGCTTGAGCCACCCTTCGGGCTACCTCTTCTTCTTGAGCCATCCTTTCTTTATTTTCTCTGATCTGACGATGAAAGGTTCTGTCTATCTCGGGATCAAAGCTCATTGTTAGTTCGGGGCTGTCCGAACGGTGCATGCACTATGCCTTGGATTGTACCTGAATTAGAAAGATTTCGAAAGTGAGAACCATAGAGTAAAGTAAAATTCAAGTAGATGATCGATTGTTTCAAAAGAAAAAGCAAAATCCTAAATTAGTCTTAAAAAAACTAGATTTGACTAACTGATTATGTTATCCCTGGCAACGGTGCCAGAATTTGACGTGGGATTTTATCACACTAACAAACTCACTCGGGGTTGAAATCCTCGAGCTTTTACCAAAACCAAAGTGCAATATACCACCCGCAAGCGGATGAGTCTTATCGCAGTATAGTTAAGGATCGAACCTGAAGGACAACGTTTTTAATAGTCCTTATCAGTTGAATCTAGCACAAGTAAAACTAACATGTAGAATGATTGGTTGATTTGAGGTTAATTAAACTAATTGCAAGAAAGTATAAGCTGAATTAAGGTTGGATTTAGATCAAAGATATGGAATCATTAGGATGGTATCGAGTTTCACCACCTCTACACATGCAAACACATTCAATCGCAAACAATCCATACAAGATATATCAATCCAAATAGAGCTGCTGTAGAACCCCTCGTATGGGCGTTAGGTTTGCGTAAGCATCACCTTAGGCATCAGATGTCTCATCACCAACCAGATCACTTACTTACAGCTCTGAAGATACAAAAATCCAACGAAGGTTGTGAGCCCCCTGTACAGGCGTTAGGCACACAGAAGCATCACGGAAGGCGAGATGGCCTATCCCCTCGCGGATCATACACTTACGACCTTGAAGAAATCCCATTCTATTTCTAGTTTGGGAGTCAACCGCATTAATCAATAAGCAAGCAGGTGATAGATCTACAAACTAACATCGACGATAAATAAGACGATACAAAATCCAACTAAGGTTGTGGTCTTCCATGAGGGATGTTTAGACCACAGAAGCATCACCGTAGGCTAGATGTCTCATCCCCACACAGATCATACACTTACGACCTCAAGGAATCCTATCAGAAGTTCTCATCAAGGAGTCAAACTTGTAAACTGCCATTCCATCCCACATATAGAAGAATTCACAATATAGGAAAGAAGAAGATGAAAGTAATGAGATAATTGACTACGAACATACCAACTAATAACGAAATGGAAAGTTATATACATTGCCATAGAGAGTTTAACAAAAGAACATGATTTGCATGGGCAGCGGGGCTAGTCCCCGCACCCCAGCGAAAAGGTACTACTCGCTCATGATGCGAGAAACAAGAAGAATTATAAATAGAGAGAAATCCACCATGAACTCGGTGCAGAAAGTAGTCACAGCTCGGTGAAGAAGATACAACCTTCTACGTCATGTTAGAGTAGATCTGGATGCAAACGGGAAATGCCAAGATAGACCGGACAGTCTCCCTCACTCCGTCTTCCTTCTCTCCTCAGCCTCCCTGGTTGCAACAGGGGCAGTAGGTGGAATGAAACTGGAGTGGACGACACTGGATTCAGATCAGACCTGTGTACAAGAAGCCTGTCGGCGTCCCAAAACCGATGCCCCCAATGAGGACCTTAGTGGTCCTATTTATAGGCACGGGGCAAGTCTTCATGTTTTTGGTCTATTTCTAGTCGAAACAGTTTGGTAGCTTTTTTGCCCAAACGGTCTTGTATAGAAAATGGTTTGGAAACCGTTTAATATCAAATGGTCTTCATCAACATTTGGTCTTGGATTCAAAGGCATCAAACGATCTTCATATTATGCTGCTCATTCGGTTTGCATGTGCATGCCCTTTACATTTGGTTTGGAAACCGATAGACCTCCAAACAGTTTGTGAAAATAGTCTTCGCATCCAACAGCAGCAAACGGTCTGCATGCCCATCATGATCAAACGGTCTTCATGCCTTGCTAATCCAAACAGTTTCGTCTGCTCGATTGACCAAATGGTCTGGGACCGTTTGGTTGGTGGTGGCAGCGTGGCAGTGTAGCGGATGGTGGAGGTGATGTTGCTGCGATGGAGTAGGTTGCAGTGCCGATGGTGGAGGGAAGAGGCATTGCATCTGATGTGCGTTCAGTGTTGAGGAAGGTAGTAGGGGTGCCCGAATTGGGTGTCGTAGGTGGGCGACAGAGGGAAGAGAGGTGTTGGCAGATATGCGGTGGCTGTTTGGTAATGGCAGGGTCAAGAAGAAGGAGGGCAGCGGTGGTGGAAGCAGGTCAGGCGGCATGGATAGGGTTGTTAGAGGTAGGAGACGACGTGCCACGGCCGTGGCGAGGCACCACGGTTGTGGTAAAGCTACTGTCCTACGGCCGTGCCGCCTTACACGGGTGTGGTGGGTGAGTAATTTGGCTCTGATGGCATTATGCCATGGCCGTGGCATGACACCACGGTCGTAGTGAGGCTACTGCCCATGACCGTCCTGCCTCACACGGGCATGGCGGGTGAGATAGGGTCGATGTTGGATGGGTGCCACAGCTGTGGCTTGGCGATCACGGTCGTGGCAAGTGAGAACTCAAGCGTTGGGGATGATCTACCAGGACCGTGGCCTCACCACACGGTCGTGGTGATGACAGTAGATCACGGTCATTTTGAGCCACCATGGCCGTGGTCAGGACTCGGCTTTGAGGTCTTGAATTCATGTAAAGCTCGATCCCTCGCAGCTGGGTTATGCCTGCAATTGGTATCTGCTGGTCAAATGGTCTTGAGACTGAATGGGTTCAAACAGTTTTGAGACCGAATGGGCTCAAACGGTCTTGAGACCGAATGGGCTCAAACGGTCTTGAGACCAAATCGATGGAATTGCTTGGTTATATTTCTTGATCAGAGCTAGAGGTGAGTGAAGGTGGACCCCAACTACTTGTTCAACTTTGTCAAGACCTACATTAAATCAACAATATTTAGTTAAAACCTTGATAATCGAATCAATTAAGTAGTTTTGAACATTATGATTCATATTGATATTTAATGAGTGAAATAGTATATATAGAGTTGAATTTTTCCCAAAGTGATAATTGGATTCCATGATGAATATGCATTCATCACAAAGGTGTCTAGAAAAGGATCATGTCTGGGGGTTGGCAAGATTTTCCTCCGCACTGCTAGTCAGAATACGAGGACTCCCAGATTTATGTAACTACCTTCCCAATGTCTCAGGATTTGACTCGAAATAGGATACCTTTAGGACTCTATCATCTTGTTCATCTCTTCTCAACTCGAATGTTGTTAAGGATTTTAAGGATTAGGGTTTTCTCTCTTTTCCTCACCCTCTTGAGGTATGGGTAAAGTTGATAAGTTTTAAGGAATCCTACACTAAATTAATGAACAGCATGTAAATAACATGTCATGGGCATAAGCTTAATAGTTTAATCATAAACTAAAGAGTAGATACATGATTAGGTCGTCTGACAAATGTTGTCATGACCACATAAGGGACCTAAGGCTAGACCCCCCTTTGTCAGGGGGATGAGTGTAGAAGGTTAGTCCTGGGGGTTGATACCTCCATTATAAGTAGAGACCTGGCACATCCTTGGAGGATGATGCTAACCCTAACCCTAAGTGAAGGTCAGAGAGAGATGACACAATTAGCTAGACGTCATGGTAGATCATGTGTGTGAGTGGACACGGTTTTAGTTTGATATCCATGATGATATGAGCCATGTGAGGTTGGATGACCTAGTACCTTTGGTGACTCAACCCTAGAAAGGGTTGTGCATATTAGAGT
The DNA here is from genome assembly GCA_963693085.1 of Alisma plantago-aquatica. NCBI lineage: Eukaryota > Viridiplantae > Streptophyta > Magnoliopsida > Alismatales > Alismataceae > Alisma > Alisma plantago-aquatica. The sequence continues at coordinate 291,064,996 of OY856414.1, forward strand.
GAAGGATAACTCCTTCAATGATGAGGTTAGTGAAGAACCTATGGAAACCATATGGGCTTATGCGAGTAGGGCATAACATGCACCCAGAGTACGTCAAGTAGTGTGGTGATACATTGAAACCCTGGCCGGAGAGTATGATGGATAGCTTATGTGATAAGCATAAAGAGATATGGATAACCTTGAGCAAACATAAGTTGAACATAGGCTTCACCCATGTAGGGGTATGCTTGTGAGTTTGATCCACCTCAAAGAGAGAACCTCTAGTAGTAAGGTTGTTTGTAGGGTTAGCTCTAAAGAAAGAGAGCAGAACCCAAGCAAGAAGGCTAGAAGCTTAGACTCTGGGATATGAGGAACCCTGAGAAGTTGAGTATGTTGCGACCTAAGTGGATGGTTGTGGTTGCCTCGTGCATGATCCCTGGAGGCTTATGGTGTCTTGGTTGCCTTAGAGGAACCTAACCCTTAGAAGAAGGATGAGGCTGCTGGTACGTATGTGCAGAGAATATAGGTGCTTACCTCCTAAGGATATGAAGAAGAGTTCCTTGGACCATATGGAGGCTTAGTAATAAGTTAGGAGGCCTCATACTTAGTTGGTTTTCCTTGAGGAGGACTCCACTGTAAAGCGTTTTTCAAGTAGAAGGATCATGGAAAGTCCATGTCATACCTTGTACATGCTTGGTTCATGGTTAAAAGGTTGAGAATGCAGTTGGACATACAAAAGTGAACCTAGGGTTCCTAGGCCTAAGAGGGGAAGTGGTATACCTGATGCTCCTGATGAAATTTGAGTTTCTATAGATTCGAGCATGGCACTCCTCATGTTTAAAGGAAAGGGAAACCCCTTAAGTTTAAGGTATGTTTGATGAACCCCTTACATCTAAGTTGGTGATCTTGGTCCAATTTTGAGGAATGAGAACAAGTATGACCTAGCATGGTTTAGTAGGTGGTTTTCTTGTGCCTTAGTAGCTTGCTACGGCTAAGCATGTTCATGTGGATGTAAACCCTAAACATAAGGGCATTTGTGACCTTTGTTATCAATATGTAGTTTCTTTCCATCCTGGGAGAGGGACCCTTTGTAAGGTGTATACCAGCTTTTGTTGGTTTTGAGGTAACCTAAAGAGGTCTCACGGGATCTTGAGAAGCTAAGTGAAAAGTACATAGTATGGGAAGGAACATGTAGACCCATAGATAACCATCTCTAAGTGCATGTGGATGTGTTACCATGGAGGTAATCGGTATGGGGCCTGACCAAGGTAGGCAGGTCACCATGACTTCTATGAAAGGATGAAAGTCAGCCCATGGATGTCAAGAGAGATGATGGAGGCTTGGGTAAGGTTCTAAGTTGGACATGTACTATATTAGAATCCTAAGTCTATCCTAGGGTCAGGTAGGGATAAGACCGATGGGAGTAGGAGTTGCCTAATTCCCTAGTTGCACATGACCATAGGGTCGAGAGATAACATCTATCATTGTTTGAGGGCCATGGGTTAGGAGATTGATCACCTCCATGAACTCATGGGACCCGAAGGGCAGATGAGAAGGGCATTCTCTGATGCATAAGGGAAGAGGGATGGCCCCAAAAGTGTCGGCACCCTACAGACCTAGAGAAGATGACCAAGGATGGTATGGTGACCCAAGTGGGTTCGAGACCAGTTTTCCATGGAAGCAACTTTGATATCAAGATGATCATGATGTAGAGACATGTGTTGCATGTTTCAACTTAGATTTGAAGGCATACTGGCAATGTGGTATGTACCATCTCTACTCTTGGAACAGGAAGAACTTTGTATTTGGATGGCTACCAAATGCTTATTTCCTCATGTTATGGGGGTGAATATAGGACAATATGCATGCCATACACCAAGGATAAAGATGATGTGAGTGGAAAAGTTGCTATGAGGTATGAGGATAGAGATAATAACATACCCTTATGGAGTGTACGATATGTGGATGGTTTACAAACATCAAGAGAACTAAGGTAGTCATTTTATGAGGATGTTTTATCATGAGCTATGTGGAATATATGAGCTATACAAGGTTGAGCTCGATAACCAAGAGGTTGAGCTCTGAGTTTTCTTGATGAAGATAGACTTGGAGTTCGAGATGAGATAATAAGTGGAATACATGGAGGTGTATGTCTTCAACATTACCTAACACATAAGGATGTGAGGTAGTAATGGATGCTCTTGTTGAGAGACATCTATCTGGATTAGCTAGTTGACAAGCTAGAAGAGGGGGTTAAGTGAACCCTAAGTTTGTGAGATATGTTTGGCTAACACTCAGATGTAACGAGATCCATTAATCGAGTTAGTGGTTGCTTGGTTAGCCTTAGGGCTTGTGGTGATAGAAATATGGTTGTAGAACCTCATATGCACGTCTATGGATGATAAGGTGATGAAACCCTGACTAGAGTGTTCTAGGGTTTCTGAGGAATCAACCTTAAGGAATCATGACATACAAGAGATCGTGATTTTAAGTTCACCATACACCGTGGTACTACTTAGATAATAAGTGGTAGAAGTACTTGGATGCCTAAGATGAAAAGTGTACAAAGATGCATGCGGCTTGTCGCCATGCAAGCCAGGAGGTGAAGGATGAACACCAGTAACCCAATGAGTTGATATAGAGGATAAAGAGTCCCTGAGTGGGAATGGGAGTTCATCACTATAGATGTTGTGTTAAGTCTCCCTGGACCGAGGAAGGTCAGGATGCAATATGGGTTATGGTAGATCGCCTTACCTGGATGACATGATCTAAGAGAAAGAGAGAAAGTACTATCGAGAGATAGATCTGGTTGAACTACATGTAAGAGAGATGGTTCAACTATACCATGATACAAGTTCAAAGGTTCTTGAGTATCACCTAAAGATTCACTTCCATGAAGTGGAGGTAGATACATGAAGAACTCAATGTTAGTATAGTTTATCACCCCTAGCTATTGGTTAGCATGATCCATACTAGAGCGTCTGATGAGAGCGTGTGTGCTCATTCAGGGTGATATATGGGGACAATTCTCATCCTATGAAAGTTGTGATGATATCCACCATAGTCAGTATCGAGATATAAGAAGCTCTTTAAGGGAGGTAGTGTCGGTCACCGCTTCATTAAGATGATGTTGGTGAAGGGACCTCAAAAAGGTCAGAAAAGGACCATAGTTGTACAGATGAAGTCACTTTGATCATGCAATGGCTGAAAGAGAGCCCAAGGGCGACATGAGTCGTGAGCTAATGCAAAGCAGACTGGCATGCAGTTCATTGTGGGAGAAAATGTGATATGAAAATCTAGCCCCTCTGAGCTATAGCTGAGAAAGATGAGTCCCCGATACATGGGTCTATTTGAGATGGATTGGTGGAGAAGGTTATGTTTGACCTTACCCCTCAGGATAAAGTAATGTGTGATGAGTTTCATGTGTCCAATTTAGAGAACTATGTGAGGTACCCGAGCCATGTGCTGAGCAATGAACCTAGTGAGCCCCAAGGGAGGCTAAAATGTCCTGAGTCACCTGTGAGGATTATAGATGCCAAGGTGAAAGAACTCAGAGAAAACAATATGTGATGATAAAGGTTATTTGGAAGCGCCATGGATGGGGTAAAGCCACATAGGGGTCAATGATGGACATGGAAAAGTCTTATCTTGAATTGTTTGTTTGCTTGATGGAATTTTGAGGACAAAATTCTTATAAGAGGGGAAGGATGTTACAACCCCAATTTTGCATGTGTTTTCATAATTGAAATGTATTGATTTTATGAATTTGGACTTAATTGAAAAGGTTGCATGCTTTTCTTCAAAGAAGGATTTCTTTGCAAAATCTCCCTTTTGATAGCAATTTTGTGGTTCCTATTAATATATTAATCCAATAATGGATATAAAAGAGAAGAAAAGAAGAAAAGTCCAAATAATAGAAAAAGATAAAAGATAATGGATATTAAGCAAAGAATTCTTGAGAAATACTTGGAAATATCTAGAAAGTGGCATTAATGGTCACAATTGAATAAAATTCATTTACGTATGATTTCTAATAAAAGAAATATGAAAAGAGGAAAAAGGAAAGGAAAGATAAAGCGAAATCCTTAAAAAGAAATATCTTAATAAAGAAATAAGAAAGATAATGAGGAATAACGGATATAGATGCATCTAGAAGGATAATAAGTATCCTTAAAAAGGAATTTCGAAATATTAGGATTTCTTGGGAACCAAGGAGCCCCAATGGAGTAAAATAAAGAGAAAATACCAATAATACAAAATATGAGGATAATGTGATATATAATTAATGAATTTTGTGGCATTGTTAAAAAGGAGGTATTTTCTACTAAAAGAAAATATAAATTCGGGACAATGGATTAAAAGTCAAGCATAAAAAGAAGAAGAGAGAGAATTTTCAAATTCCTAACTATCCCATGAACATGGTTTATTAAGAAGATAATTAGGAGAGAGAAGTTACTTCCTAATGAAGGAACTTGGGTTCCTATTGGGAAAAGGACTTATTAACTCATGGATGGTCATCTTAGGGCGTGGATACCCTCCCTTATATAAGGGGTAGAACCTCTAGTTTGAGTTCAAGAGAGATCCCACACAACCCTCTCCCTTTTTCTTATTCTTTCTGTGAATCCCTAGCCATGATGGGTAGAGATAACCTGGAGAAAATGAGGGTCGTGGAGTGGTCTTGTTGGAAGCTCGATGCTCCCACACCGCCGGAAGGAAGCTTGGCGGTCATCACTTTGCTCTAGCCCAAACGCAACTGCCACAGGACGGCTGCAAGCCGGCCGCAAGATGCAGACCCGACACGCATGAACCCGCCACTCTAGTCATGAGCTAAATTCATCTACAGGGATGTGGGGACACATCGGAAGTGAGGGAGTTGTCCCTGGTGGCCGTCGGGGCCTGGGGAGGAGGAGCAGGGCCGCGCCCGACCCCTGCCATAGCGGCAACAAGGGTTTCGTAAGGTGGAAGACGACCCAGGGTCAGATGGACGAAACTACCCCTCCGAGATACAAAGAAACAAGTAGCTGCATCGAGGGTATAATTGTAAATTGGTTATATTTCCAAAAAGAGAAACATTTCATGCAAGGGATGACGTGGCACTCATTGATTGGTCCAGTAAGTGAAATAATGCAAAATTCGTATCTTTTTATTGGTAGCTCAGATCGATACATATAAAATATGAAAGTTGCTCAGAAAAACTAGAGGAATCCATTAAAAATAGGTTTAGAAGCTAATTCTTCTTGAAATTTAAAAAGTATTGGAAGTTATCAACTTTAATGCTTTAATGATTAAGAAAACCTAATTTGAGATGATTAATGTATTAAGAAGGGTTTTATGGATGATTAAAGTTGATATTAACCTATTAATCATTAAAAGATACATTAAGATCAAAAAGGATGAACTTTGCACGTAATTGGTTTAATTTAAAGTTCCTAATTGAGGATAAATACCCTTAATATGGTAATTAGGGTTTTCTAATGGATAAAGGTGGAATTAGTGATAGATATAGTTCATAAAAGCTAAGTTTCTAATTTGAAAGGAACAAAAGATGATAATTGGGCCTAATGATCTTGTCATGAATTAAAAGGATAAAAATGGTAGTTTTAATGTAAAAGAGGCATAATGGACTTAATTGTTGTTTAGTTGTGCCTTTAATCCGAAATTAAGGTTATATGTTATTAAAAGATAGCCTTAATATCTTTCATGAGGAATAGATGAGATAACTAGGGTTTGTGAGTAATTGCATAAAATTAGGGTTTAAAATAGTATAAATTAAGTGAAACCCTAATTGCAATGGAAACCCTAAAAGCGGACTAGAAACCCTAGGAAGCGAGCTAGGTTTAGTAGATCTTGATGGCATGATCAATGATAGGAAATTATATGCATATTTCAGGATCTCTTTGTGTGCTTGCTTGCCTATTCGATTTCTTGCATTGATTGGATTAATTCTGTCTCAAATAAGCCTGACAAGTATGTGGTTACGCTTATGGTTAATTGCTTTAGTTTCACGGCGATTCTCGGATGTTTTATCAGTTGCCTAAAAATAACTGCTTGGATGACTTTTATTTCATGCAACTATAAAGTGACTATGATTATCACCATAAATATATATACATGACTGGATCAGATCCTGGTCCTCCTCTGTGGCTTTGCTGATGAAAAGGGTAACCTAGTACAAGGCCTACTTGTTAAGTAGGACATCGGTTTATTGTGAGTTAGAAATTGGGCTACCCACGTGTAGTGCCATGAGACTCTTTAGCACACCATGAGTTAGGGAGTGGTCTACCTATGGGTAGTGCCATGCGACTCAACCCTAGAAATTGATTCACCTTTTAGGTAGGATCATGAGGGGCTTAATGGGGATCTACAATAAGGAAGGTATGTATGGATTGAGCAGTTATGTTTAAAATGTAAAGTTGTTTGTTAAATTTTAATTAACTGCAACATGTTGTTAGAATTAATTTCCTGATTATTGTTTTCCCCACATACCGGCATATTCTTTTATGCTGACCGACGTTTTGTTTGTTGGCGCTTTAGGTACAACATTGAAATAGACAAACAGTAAATTGGCATATTGTGAATACATGAATTAAAGTGCAAGGAGGATTAGTTAGAATAGTTTCCATATGCAGATAGAAGATTAGAAATCCAAGTTTTTGAAAAGGTATGCACAATTTTATTTTAGTACATGTTTTTAGTAGATTCTAGTAGAATTTGATAATTATTATTGATTATTTGTCAAACCTTTGATCCGGAAATGGGATAACGACTCTGACCTCTTGGTCTCCCTTAATTGGGGGTTACTGGGAGGCGGGGTTGTTACATTTGTTATCAGAGCATCGGTTCCTCATTTAATCTTTAATAATTATAAAATTTTACAAACTCTGTAGAACCCAAGGGATTTATTAGAGGATTTTCCGAAAGATAGAGGTGTCCAGAAAAGGATCACGTCTGGGGGCTGGAAAGATTTTACTCCACACCACTAGTCAGAATATGAGGACTCCCAGATTTGTGTGACTTCCTAGCCAATGTCTCATGATTTGACTCAAAATAAGATACCTTTAGGATTCTCTCATCTTGTTCATCTCTTCTCAACTCAAATGTTGTTAAGGATTTTAAGGATTAGGGTTTTCTCTCTTTTCCTCACCCTCTTGAGGTATGGGTAAAGTTGATAAGTTTTAAGGAATCCTCCACTAAATTAATGAAAAGCATGTAAACAAGATGTCATGGACATAGGCTTAATAGTTTAAGCATAAACTAAAGAGTAGATGCATGATTAGGTCGTCTGACAAATGTTGTCATGCCCATAGGAGGGACCTGAGGCTAGACCCCCCTTTATCAAGGGGATGTGTGTAGAAGGTTAGTCCTGGAGGTTGAGACCTCCATTATAAGTAGAGACCTGGAACATCCTTGGAGGATGATGATAACCCTAACCCTAAGTGAAGGTCAGAGAGAGAGAGATGACACGATGAGCTAGATGTCATGGTAGATCATTCGTGTGAGTGGACATGCTTTTAGTTTGATATTCATGACGATATGAGCCATGTGAGGTTGGATGACCTAGTACCTTTGGCGACTCAATCCTGGAAAGGGTCGTGCATGTTAGAGTGAAGGATAACTCCTTCAATGATGAGGTTAGTGAAGAACCAATGGAAACCCTATGGGATTATGCGAGTAGGGCATAACATGCACCCAGAGTACGTCAAGTAGTGCGGCGGTACATTGAAGCCCTAGTTAGAGAGTATGATGGATAGCTTATGTGATAAGCATAAAGAGATATGGATAACCTTGAGCAAACATAAGTTGAACATAGGCTTCACCCACGTAGGGATATGCTTGTGAGTTTGATCCACCTCAAAGAAGATAATTAGGAGAGAGAAATTGCTTCCTAATGAAGGAAATTGGGTTCCTATTGGGAAAAGGACTTATTAACTCATGGATGGTCATCTTAGGGCGTGGATACCCTCCCCTATATAAGGGGTAGAACCTCTGGTTCGAGTTCAAGAGAGATCCCACACAACCCTCTCCCTTCTTCTTGTTCTTTCCATGAAACCATATCTGTGATGGGTAGAGACACCCTGGAGCAAACGAGGGTCGTGGAGTGGTCTTGTTGGAAGATCGATGCTCCCACACTGCCGGAAGGAAGCTTGGCAGTCAACGCTTTTCTCTAGCCCAAACGCAACTGCCACAGGATGGATGCAAGCCAGTTGCAAGCTGCGGACCCGACACGCATGATCCCGCCACTTTGGTCGTGAGCTGAAGACATCTGTAGGGATGTGGGGACACGTCGGAGGTGAGGGAGTTGTCCCTGGTGGCCATCAGGGCCTGGGGAGGAGGAGCAGGGCCACGCCCGACCCGTGCCATAAAGGCATTGAGGGTTTCGTAAGGTGGAAGACGACACAGGGTCAGATGGACAAAACTACCCCTTTGAGATACAAAGAAATGAGTAGCCGTGTTGAGGGTATAATTGTAAATTGGTTATATTTCCAAAATGAGCAACGTTGCATGCAAGGGATGATGTGGCGCTCAGTGATTGGTCCAAGTAAGTGAAATAATGCAAAATTCGTATTTTTTATTGGTAGCTCGGATCGATACATATAAAATATGAAAGTTACTCAGAAAAACGAGTGGAATCCATTAAAAATAGCTTTATTAGCTAATTCCTCTTTCAATTCGAAAAGTAGTGGAAGTTATCAACTTTAATGCTTTAATGATTAAGAAAACCTAATTTGAGATGATTAATGTATTAAGAACAATTTTATGGATGATTAAAGTTGATATTTAAATGTTAATTTGAAAGGAACCAAAGATGATAATTGGGCCTAATGATCTTGTCATGAATTAAAAGGATAAAAATGGTAGTTTTAATGTAAAAGAAGCATAATGGACTTAATTGATGTTTAATTGTGCCTTTAATCTAAAATTAAGGTTATATGTTGTTAAAAGGTTGCCTTAATATCTTTCATGAGGAATAGATGAGATAATTAGGGTTTGTGAGTAATTGCATAAAATTAGGGTTTAAAATAGTATAAATGAAGTGAAACCCTAATTGCAATGGAAACCCTAAAAGTAGACTAGAAACCCTAGGAAGCAAGCTAGGTTTAATAGATCTTGATGGCATGATCAATGATAGAAAATTATATGCATATTTCAGGATCTCTTTGTGTGCTTTCTTGCCTATTGTATTTCTTGCATTGATTGGATTAATTCTGTTTCAACTCAGCCTGACAGGTATGTGGTTACGCTAATGGTTAATTGCTTTAGTTTCACGGCGATTCCCAGATGTTTCATCAGTTTCCTAAAAATAACTACTTATATGAATTTTATTTCGTGCAACTATAAAGTGACTATGATTATCACCATAAATATATATACATGACTGGCTCAGATCCTGGTCCTTCTCTGTGGATTTGCAGATGAAAAGGGTAACCTAGTACATGGCCTACTTGTTAAGTAGGATATCAGGTTATTGTGAGTTAGAAATTGGGCTACCCACGTGTAGTGCCATGAGACTCTTTAGCATACCATGAGTTAGGGAGTGGGCTACCTATGGGTAGTGCCATGCGACTCAACCCTAGAAATTGATTCACCTTTTAGGTAGGATCATGAGGGGTTTAATGGGGATCTACCATAAGTAAGGTAGCATCCAAGTCCACTGTAGGGATATCACAGAGGCTAGGGTATGTATGGATTGAGCTGTTATGTTTGAAACGTAAAGTTGTTTGTTAAATTATAATTGGCTGTAATATGTTGTTACAGTTATTTGTCTGATTATTGTTTCCCCCACATAGCAGCATATTCTTTTATGTTGACTAACATTTTGTTTTTCGGCATTTTAGGTACAACATTGAAAAAGACAAACAGTAAATTGGCATATTGTGAATACATGAATTAAAGTGCAAGGAGGATTAGTTAGAATAGTTTCCATATGTGGATAGAAGATTTGAAATCCAAGTTTTTCAAAAGGTATGCAAAATTTTATTTTAGTACAGCTTTTTAGTATAGTCTGGTAGAGTTTGATAATTATTTTTGATTATTTGCTGAACCTTTGATCCGGAAAATTGGATAATGGCTCTGACCTCTTGGTCTCCCTTAATTGGGGGTTACCAGGTTGTGGGGTTGTTACACCTTTTTATATAACTTGTACTATTATGCTCTAAATTATTGTTCGTATGGACATTTAGATTTATTAACAATTATTTTATTGCATGCTTGTTATCTTGAACATGTTATCTGCATAAATTTTATAATCCTAGGTATAGAGACATTAAAATCTAAGATTAAAATACTAATTATTATTGTCAAACCCAAAATGGGACCTAGAGCAGAGTGTTGTAGGGTGACGAATTAAGGACCTGTAAGTAACAAGACCTCAAGGATATAGAGAAAGATACCCCTATGAAATTCATAATCCACAAGGATATGAAATTCCTCATCTCTAGTCTAAGTAGATGTATGAATGAGTGATATGATGTGAGATTGTTAATATGTAGGCAATGATGGTGAAACCCAATCCACTCAAGTTTTTTTTTCATGAATTAATTAATAGTTACTTTAATTCTCATTTCATTTCCCAAAATTAGTTAATAACCCAACCAACTCTCAGTTCAACATCAATGTTGGATCCTAACACTATGCTACAATAAAACTCATCTTCTTGTGGTTGGGGATTATTGCATGTACTCTAGGTAAAATCTAGGGTTAGTATTTTAGATGGTTATTTTACATTCAAAATGTTCACATCAATTTTAACACCATTTCAAGGGACAAGTGAATCTTAACCAAATGAAAATTATTAGAGATTGATTTAGCTTTTGATTTACCATTGATATTGTTGCAAACCTACTTGAACTTTTCTATCCCTTGTGTCCATTTGATTGTGTATTTTACTCTATTTCAGGTACCACACTCTCTGAATGTGATGATCAACAAGTGACTTCATGGAATAAGACTTTGACACTGAGATCAAGATGTCCTTCTAGAGGCTAAATATATAAAATAGAGAAAAAAATTAGACAAGAACAAATTTACTCATCATGTGGCTGAAGCTCTTACTACTCAGAGTTAATGATTAGTGAAAGATACTAGGGTTGCAAATCAGAAAGAAACTTGAGTTTCTCAACCAGCAACCCTTGAAGTTGAATGCCAAAAACAATTTAGATACTTTTCCATCTTAGCAACGGTCATCACCCTATTATTTCGTCAGCCACTATAGATCCCCAATTCAAGATCTTGTCGCAATGGGTCATTGTGTTGTTGAGCAACACATTTTTCAATAATAAGGGTGAATATTGTCAGGATAACTTGCACATATTCCTTGACCTTTTCTCATTAAAAAATAGATGGGTATTTCTAGAGATACAATAAAACAACAATTATTTAAGTATTCCGTAATAGATAAAGCAAGAATCTAGTACAACTCCAAGGAGGGAGATAGCATCACAACATTGGAAGGGCTACAAAGAAAGCATATTGAAAAGTCGCACCTTTCCTTTCTTAAATACTAGATAAGTCACGGGCCCTAGAGAGTCCATCATCAAGGCATGGAAACAATATAAAGAACTCTTTTATTGATGCCCTCACCACGACATCTCAGAGGTCCAACTGATATAGATTTTGTACCTAAATGTTGATGAAGGCAACAAAATATACATAGACTTCTCATCAGGAGGAAATTTCATGATCTAGAGTTATGATAGTGAAAGAGAATTTGTCAGTTCGAAGAAAAAATGAGTCATTAGTGTACCAACTTGACATTTATAATGAATTTAACTACATTTACAAATATATCACTAATAAGAATGGATGAATTAAAATATACAAATTTTTATGTCAAAATATGTAAATTCTTTTTTTATTGACTCTCTAAAAACTTGTTCCTAATATAAACAGAAAACCAAGTCATTTCCACATTGATCACTACTGTTGTTGAACAATTTTGTCTTGGCAATGATGTAAGTGAGACCATTCATCTAATCGTTGTTAATTTTACAATGATATTTGTGTAATGAAGCAAAACCTAGAATGATAACCAATTCCCTGACTAAGAATTTTGCAATCTTAGTTCTTTAGATTTAACCATGTAAGGATGAAGTTTAACTTATTGTATATTTTTAATGTATATAACATGAATTACTCAATGGTAACCCATAACATATATAGGCCTGAAAATAAACGTAACATATTAAGTGGCTATTAACATAGTAACTTTTGCATGAGCTAAAATGCGAGTAAATGCATGTAATATATCACATGTTCTTCCTTTGCTAATAATATTTGCATAATGGATAACATATGTTTACTAAGAGGAATAATATACTTAACACATGAATAGGAATAACATGTGAATTTACATGTCGATAAATACAAATAATGTTCTATTCTCAAAATAAATATTGAAGTAATGGACTAAATAGGTCAAATAAGTAAAATATATAATTTCATGCATAATAATAAAATATAACTCTTTTGGTAACAATGTGAAGATAATGGGACTCTAAATAATAAATAACGATGGTAATGATATAATGTTATAGTAATATAATTCTATTGAGCGTAAAACCATAATTATTTTAGAAACCATAAAAGGAAATATTAGAAGTGAAATATAATGGTAAAAATATGTTCCTTGTGTCAAAGTTACCTTGTATATCCAGTTTCACCTTATTTGAACAATAAAAAATATCCTAATTTCATATAGAAAAGAAAATATGAGATAAGACCAAAATTATTAAATAAATTATTGAATGATTCAAAAAGTGAAAACAGATCTCAAAATCATATCCTACCAATTAAAAACATCTTATGTGTAAATTTTCACATTAATTGAACCATCTTATCTATCCTTGTTTTAATTAGGAGAGAGAATAGAACTTAAGATCCAAAATAATAAATAAAGTAGTAAACAACCCCAAAAATGCACATTGATGCCAAACAAATTCTTCATGTCCTAAATAGTCTAGGTTCCAAATTTGATATAATTTGAACCTTACTTGAACCCTCTAGCAAATAGGGAAATAAAATATATGAAACAACCCCTAAAATCACAATCAAATGAATTAATGCATTCAATATTATATAGTTTCCCAATTTCACTTATCACACAAATCAAATTTCAGATTTCCTAATGTGCTCTCATTTAAGTGTCATGCCTGGTTTCCTTTTTTTATAACATAGAGTCAATAGATTCCATCAGATTCTGATCAAATGGTAGCTACCTTTTCTCCTATCTTGGTCTTTTTGGAAACCACTAAAAAATGCATCTTTTCTTCCAATTCTTTCTCTCTCCTCTCTCCCTCTCCCTTCCTTCTTTTCCTATGACTTCCCTTTCAACACTTTCTCAAATCAACCTGAAGAAACTGACCCTATATAACCTAGGGTTTCATTGCTTCCCTTGCATTTTCACACCTCAACTCTCCACTCCCCTATTTTTACCCTATTCCCCCCATATGTTACTTTTTCTCACCTCACCAGACCATCAGACCTTATAAAAATTGTACTCTAACATTTGCCACATCCCCTAAAATAGTCTACCATCATTAGTTTGGACCCTCTCGTCCCATATATGTTTCCCCTATTCCAGTCCATCGACGACAGGGAACTCAACTCAGGTTGAGGATTTTGACCCCGCTAGCAAACGTACAGATCCTCCCCTATTATCCACCTAACTTTGTTTCTTCCACCCTTGAAGTATCCCATGTCCATTAATAAACTCGGTTTGTGGTAGATCTTCCTCTTCAACTCACTCCTCCTTATTTTTCTATTGATCAGATTTGGGTTTTCTATATCTTCTCTTTGTTTCGGTTGAGACTCTTCATCTATGACTTTGTGTTGACTTCATGATTTCATTTAAAATAAAATCTTCTTCTCTTTGATCGCATGTTCACATCATAAAACTTCCATTTGGTCTTATTGTGGCGGAAGACCAAGATTTTTCTTCTTGTCACCTCGGGACCCTAATAAGGGGTCAATGAGTTTGTATGGAGTCAAAGAACTAAGGTATGTATTTCATTTGATAAGTTACTCCATCAGAGTGGGAGATGTCGAGTCGATTTCTTCCCTGAGGTACCAGCTTTTAGTGAAGTTGAGTAGAGGAGATGGTCCCTCTTAATTTCTCATTCTCGCCCATATGTTGATTTAAGTTTGGTCAAGATTTAGGGGGTATTTCAATCTTTTCACCCACTAGTTGTTTTTGTTTCATCGCACTGATCTATAAGCCTGGCTGAGCCACTTATCCATCAATGATTAGCCATCTCAATGTGTTTTTGCAATCAGATAATAATAAAAACATGGCTTTACCAAATTTTCTAATTTTTTGATTCCTCTGAAATTCATACTAATTAATTTATAGATCTAAAACATAAAAGAAAAGAAGCTTTGTAATCATGAGGTCATTCTCTATGCAATAGCATCAGTTTTATCACCTAAGTCGAATACAATAAATATGTGATTTTCCAAAAAAAATCCTAATTGGATAATATTTCTTAAAAAATCATATGCAATGATATATAAGTCAAAAATAAAGTAAAATATGTTACAAACTCCAAAAAATATAATCTATAAGATAATATGATTTTGATAACCTAATTAAATATTAATAAGGCAATTTTTTAGGTTTATGCAATTAATGTGAAATTAACCATAATTCTACATATATAGGTGTTTTTGAAGACCCTGGAATAGATTTAGGGTTGACATTAGACTTATGTAGACTTCATGGGAGGTATGATGCATTCCCTATTATTCTTATTGAGCAATCACATATGTTCCTTCTATCTCTTGATCCTATGGACAAATTAACTGACACAATTTCTCTCTCTTGTGAGGATTTATTTCATGCAAAGAAAGATTCTATGTGGATTTTGATCTTGTGATCATCTTACTTTGATGGATTTCTTATTGCACTATTATTTGTATTATGTTTTTCATATTCCTTGTGGAATCCTAGTTTTAGATATTGAATTAAATGTTGTCTATTATATATCTTATTTGTAGAGATTGTTGAATATTTGGTGGTGAGTCTTCTGACCCCACATTATAATTATCGGATGTTCTCATCCCATTATTTTAGTTTGACTGAACTTTAACTTGTCTTTATTTTTTTGAGTGCATGTCTTCGACTGATTTTATTTCTTATAGGGGTACATGCGTACAACCATATTTTTGGATGTGTGTATTTCATCCCAAGTGTGCATATTCTACTCGTATTCATATAGAGGGTGCATGTATTCCACCTAGGGTGTGCATATTCCATCCATTACTTTTAGGCTGAGATCATCTGGTGTCCCAACCTTGCTTGAAATAACTTTAGTCTATGTTGTTTGCATGCATTGCTTATATTTGTGATGTCATTTTAAGGTAAGAAATATATAATACTGTAGATTATCGTTTTATTGCAATCCATATTCTTCTGATACCCACTTCGGTGGTACTTTCCTCATATAGGGGAAGCCATGTATTTTTATGTCCGTTTTCCCTTACATTGCTCAATTCCTGATTAATATGCTCATTTCGACTTTTATACTGATAATTTCTATTTTTATCTTCTCTTCTGGGGTATGCTTCCAACCCTTGGTATAGGACATGGAGGACATGACATGCAGACGTGGACCTGGCTTATGGAGATGATTCTTGATGGGAGATAGACATGAGATAGCTAGATTTCCCTCTACTTAGATCCTGATGTGGTTTCTTTCATGTAAGCCCCTTAATGGGAGAATATTTTGTAATCTCGCATAAATTGAATATAGTCATGGAATATTATTTGGTTACTATTATTTGGTTTATTGTGTATCATCATTTGAGAAATGACAATTTTACACCTATTCCAGCATGCTTGTTACTATGTTTGGGATAGATGGATTTAATACCTCAAACTAAGTAGGGAGTGAATCCCCTCTCGCGTGCCACTCCTTATAAGATGGTATTAGAGCCATGTTAATTGGAATCTGACTATTTTAGTTTTTCCTCCCTAATTAGAACCCTTACTTTATATAGTCACTCTCTAAGTGAGATGTTTACCCCATAATTTACCTATGGTATTCATGAAAGGTCGATTTAAACTATATGAGGTACACATAAGCATGATGATTAGTAAACCCTAATGTATGGTGACCCATAATCTCATACCCTATGTAAGCTAGGTGTGAAAACTCTCTTTGAATGTTATGAGTTTTGACCTCAGGATGACGGATATTGGAAGCGGTGATGTACATATGAGGATTTTAAGTTGTTAATCATTATATGATGAGACTCTAATTTCTCACTCCCTGTAGTGTAGGTTAGTTATGACATGTATCTTTGAATATAATGAGGTTAGATTTTAGGATGGAGTCATGTTATAAGGATGATGATGTAGTAGGATAAGGAGATATTAAATGGAACATTGTGACTTGGTTATCACATTGATTTTAGGCCCTATCTTTAGTTTGTATCTCAAAGTTTTGACATCAAATTATTTTCCTTTATATTACTATATCTACAAAAAAATCTTTTCTGGATTCTATCAAGATTTTCTACAGCTAGGTCACAATGAAGACATTTTTTAAGTCTTTATAGAGAAACCCTATAATTAGTCAGAATAGAAATCACAACCCTAGTTTTGGCTATGAAGTGGTGACTAGGAATATGTGACATTATTTAAAGGTTTAGTTGAACTATCATTTTTCACACTATGCTCTCTAGTTTTGATAGGTGAATCTTAGGGTTGTTAGGTTATAAGCACAAGGACCTAAAACTCAACCGTAGGTGGATTAGATTTTTTGCTTGGAGGCATGACCTTTGTATAGCATAAAGATACCCCTATGTTTGATCTAAAAGCCTAATACCTTTAGTTTTGTTTGGTTTGTCTAACTAGGTTAAAACTTTTAAAGGGTGGAGTCATGGATCTATAGACTCTAGGTTGTAATTCAACTATAAGGGTTGTTCGATCATAACGATAAATGTGTTCACTAACTCTTAGTAGTTTTACCAATTAATGTTGGATTGCTATAACGATCACCTAACTAAGTTACTCTATGGATATATCTAAGTTGACCATGTGAATACTAATTAAAATAAGTTTTGCATATTGAATTTTAACTTACCTAAAGTGATGGCCATAAATAATGCAAGGTAGTAATTAGGTTTGTATTTAAGGATTAGTTTTGTTGCCCTTTTCACTAATATTGATAAACCTAGGTTAAACACTCTTAAAATATCGTAGGTGTAACCTTGACCCTCTTTGTCATAATAAATTGAAGTTCAAATAAAATTAAGTTTAAAATAACCCTAATAAATATGATTAAGGTGTGAATCAATATTTTAAATAATTCATTCAATCATTTACGCATAACATGATGCTGATGTATATGATCAAACTCTAATTTTACTATAAGTAATGTCTTGGGAAAGAGATACCCAATAATTGATTGTTTTTGACCTAAAAACTTAACTTAATTGATAACCCTAATATAGGAAAAAATATATATTCAAAATATACTCTTGAAGTACCCAAATGCTTAATCATCAAAAGAATATGTATATGAAGACAATAATGATGAAAATACCATCCCAAAGTATGTAACTCTTATAAGTGGGACAATGTTGATAAAACCCTAGGTTTTTACTTAAATTTTTTTCTTTAACTTCTTGTGGGAGAAGATAGTGGAAATAAGATATTTGGTATAACATAATTACATCTTGGTCAGTGGTGACTCTTTACTCTAGGTTTTGAATGCTTAGATTTTGAGTAGAATTAATTTAAAAAGTGGAGTGTTGTAACAAACCAAAACCTAGAATGTCCTATTCCCTTACTAAGAGGTTATAAGCTTGGTTTTTAAGATTTAACCAAACAAGGATAAACTTAATGTACATTGTTAATGCATATGACATGAATAACTCAATGGTAACCCAGAACATATATAGGCCTGAAAATAAATGTAACATATTAAGTGTAATATTAAAATAATAACATGTATATGTGCTAACATGTGAATAAGTTCATGAAATATGTCACATATGCTTCCTTTGCTAATAAATATTCACATAATGGCTTATATATGTTTAATAAGAGGAATAATATGCTTACCACATGAATAGGAATAATAATGTGAATTTACATGTCCATAAATATGCATAATGTTCCATTATCTAAATAAATATTGAATTAGTGGGTGAAACATGTTAAATAAGTAAAATATGAAATTTTGTTCATAATAATAAAATATAACTATGTTGGAAATATGGGGCAACAACTAAGGTAGTGGAAACAAAAATTTAATGCACAACTTCTAGACCAAAGAGATTTCATAAAAAATGATGTATCTAGTAAGAAAGGTAACAACAGTTATGCCTGGTCCTGGAGCAAGTCCAATGACAACTCTTGTTGCAACATACATCTTTCTTAAAGTTGCACATGGACAACATCAACAACATCCTTCTGGTTGATCACCATAGATTACGGTTGACTACGTCCTCCTAGCGGGGCAAGTTCCTCCCACCTCTAGAGTAGTATACAATGACCACAATGTACTTTGAACATCAACCTACTAGAGTTGATTTGCTCTCCCAATTGTCTCTTCCTTGCTATCCCTCCCTTTTACAGATAGGACTTTCTTGGGATCTCTTGTTTTCCACAACCAAAGAGGACAACTATTGTTAGAGCTTGTTATTTTGCATGGAAAGCCCCCAGTACCCCTCTATTTATAGTATGTCCGGGATCAGGGTTCCCAGTCAACCACAGAGTCGAAGAGATGGAATTTCATGATTTTTTTTAAGCTTGGAACGATGAAAGGGTTGGTTCACTATTTAATTGATTGGTTTGTGTGTGAATCATTTGGTTCAACTATTGAACCAGTCCACTCATATGCTTTCCTATTTTCAAACACACTAACATTCAATATTTGATTAATGCACAATCATGACATCAACATCAATCCTGGATCCAATCAAATTGATCATTGAAGCAAAAAATCTAGATGATGAACTGGTTGTTTCACTTGTCCGGTGATTACTATATTTATACACCTTTTTACATATAATTTTACTCACTTTGTAGGGACTTTTGTGTTTCTATTTCATAGTTTTAGCTTCATATTCACTTAGTTGCAATTATCTTTCCATTTTGGAACTTTAATGCATATATATATATATATATATATATATATATATATATATATATATATATATATATATATATATATATATATTGTGCTGAACCAACCAAAATTGTGTGACAACACCCAAATGGAGGATTCAGCCCTCACGATGCTACACCTCAAAGGAAGTAAAGTCTAAAAGCTTTCTATTTTATCACCTTCCAACCATCTTGTCAAGCGAGTGGCTCTACCATTCACCAGACTCGAGCCATTCTCTACTTGGGGTCTTCCAGATCTTACATCCTGATGCACACTCCCAACATCCAGTCCATTCTGATTCACCCCATGTCAGTCTTCCAGAGAACCGGATGTAAGGTCCAAATTGAGTAACCCATGTGAGTCACTTGTTAGACCGAGTACGGGCCATGCAATAAGATGCATTCGACCACAAGTGTTTATCTTTAGGGTTTTAGAGTCGAGGAATGCATCTATAAAAGGGAACCCCTATCATCCATTCAAAAGGGTCTCTGATCAGAGATTAGAAGTTGCATTGTGCAAAACAAACCCTAGCGAGGAGTAAGAAGGCGGAGACCGCAATGGAGAGATTGGTCTTCCTCACCAGGAGTCATGACCTTCTCCATCATTCCTACTATCTCTTTGTTGATGTCCCTCGCCATGAGCGAGTAGACACCTTGTAATGGGGAATGGGAACTAGAACTAATCACACATATTTATCTTAGTTTGTATCTAAAGTCGACAATATAGTTGCTAAATAAAGTATTGTTCTGCTTAATTCTTTTCGTTGCAAATTGACAACTTGCTTTGCATATATGTTATAATCATGGATGTGCATGTTGTTGTGAGTGTGATTAGAATACCAGGATGATCTTATTATCTCCCTGAGCTGTCATCAAGGGATAGTGAGGTGATGGACTTCAATCTGCTACATGCCGAGGATGGTCGGTTGTATGTAAGGGAGTCCAATTTGAATAAATAGGGAACTTGGGTGTCGAGTATGGTTAGTTCCAATGGAGTCTAAGCCAAGTGACAACCTATATATTGTGATTGTACATAAGCTAAGCCTTGATTTAGAAACAATTATCCGAGAATAAGATCTTGTGAAGAGAATTATGCAGGCCCGGGTAGTGAAACCCCATGCCTTATTTCTCTCTAATAGCTATTATTTACTTCTTTAATCTATGTTTCTTTTGGCAACAATTTAGTTTAACGAGTATTTCAATTATTCATGATAAATTTTACTCTTATTACTTCTCAATATATATAACTACCTAAAAAGGTTGTCCTTTGGGTTTGATCCTAAAGTATACTGCACTAAGACTTTCACTTGTGTGAAGTGGAGAATTAGTGCATTGCTTTTGGTTAAACCTAGAAGTTATTATTTTAGGGTTTTTCTTGGTGCAACATTTGGAGCCCCATAAAAAAATGTTGTTGTTGACATGGACAATAGTAGTTGAATATTTTTGGGAGTATACGTGTAATTAGGGTTTTTATTTTCTTTTGTTTATTTTTTTTCTTGATAATATTGAAAATTGTCTAGAACCAAACACACCACTCATGATCATTTTTCCTCTTTTCATGTACTTCTAGCCTATGCGAAGAACTAAAAGTTTTGATTTGGGATTGCTATTAGATCTTGAAATCAAGAAAACCCTTAGGAAACTTTGCAAGGAGAAGGCCATGACGGATGCGGTGGTCGCAAAAGAAGCTATCCAAGCTTGCATTGATGCAACTATCGTGGAGCAGTGAGAATTACTTGCCATAGAAGCTAGAGAACAAGCAGACGCTGAGTTCAAAACTAGCCTAGAAGCTGGCCAAGCCACATAATGCACAAAAGAATTACAGGATTTCTCTATCCCTAGGGGGCACCGACTTAACTGATCCAGTCCAACCTCTAGGTGACCCCATTGAGAGCAGATCCCAAAGGGTCAAGCTATTGCAAAACTCCACCTTTACAAGAAGTATTGGATATGATTGTCGAGAGCATCTTCTTAAATTCATCTACCTTTGTTTGACGATGAAGCCACCCATAGCCACTAACGACTCCATGCGACTGTGGCTAGTCAAATATTCCTTGACAGATAAATCTAGATCCTTGTATAGTGCACTTTGAGGGGACCCGATCACTAGGTGGGAAGTTATAGAAAACAAGTTCTTAGAGAAAGTTTACCCTTTTTCGATGACATACTCAATCTGAGGATAGATTACAAGATTCAATCAAGTGCTTGAGGAATCCCTGTATGAACCATGGGAGCGATTCAATGAACTCCTATACAAGTGCCTACACCACGGAATCCCTGAGAACTAGATCATTGAATTTTTCTATCGAGGAGTCGATGATGAGATGAAGAAGTTCCTCGATTCTTCCTCCAATGGAAATTTCATGCGATAGAGATTCGGCAACGCACTTAAGATAATCAACCTCACAGTAGAAAATCAGACTCATTGGACGATCCCTCTGGAAAAGGCACACTGAAAGTAGATATGTTGAACGTCATAACGACCAGGTCATGAAATATGTATAACACACCTCCTACCTTTACTCCTATTGGTAAAAGTGAGAGCACCCCAATCAAAGCTCCAAATTTATCGATCGATCATTCTATGGTCAACCATCTAGAGGATTAGATGACAGAACCTCCCGTGACCCTAGCACAACCCAACACTAGTGAGAATTTGATAGAAGTGACTCCGGTAGTCAACTCTAAACCACCAACAACTCCAATGTACACACCTCATGGGCCATGTACAACAAGTCTCAAGAATACCAAGTTGGATGATTGATTCATGAAATTCAAAGACACCATGAAGAAATTGCAAGTTGACATTCCATTCCTTGATGCACTAGCCGAAATACCAACCTGGAGTAAATATCTTAAGAACCTTCTTTCTAGGAAATATATAACCAAGGACTGTGAGACTGTGAAACTCACACATGAAACTTTTGATATAGTTTAAAATCAAATGCCCCAGAAGTAGAAAAGACCCCAGCTCATTCAGCATAGATTGTTTCTTAGGATATGACACTTGTCGTGAGGGACTCGTCGACTTAGGTTCCATCATATACATTATGTATTATACTCTATGCCAATGTCTAGGGTTTATAGACCTCATATTCACATCAATTACCATTCAGTTAGTCGATGCATCTGTCACTAAACCCCTAGGAATTATCGAATACATGCCAGTGAAGCAAGGTCATGATACCTATGTCCCATGTGATTTTGTGGTCATGCATATCAAAGAAAACAACTAGTTTTTGCTCATTCTAGAATGGCCATTCCTAGCCACTATGAGAGCTCTAGTGGGCGTCGAAGCTGAAAAACTCGTTCTATGACCTGAGAAGAAAACTATTGAATATCAAGTCTTGATTTGAAGAGGGTGCATAATTTGATTTAAGCTTTTAAGGTGGGAGATAATATGAAATTATAACAAACTGACATGCAAGATACCGATAAAGACAACAGAGTCTTGCCCATAGGCAAGCTATGCACATCATCTAACCATGATCCAGAGCTCATAGGTTTTAAGGATAAGGGTTCAAATACCTTGTCCGTATGTTTGACTTGAAAAATGTTACCATCGGTCAGGTCCGCGATGTTAAACTGGGATGCTTGCTAGGAGGAAACCCAATCCTTTTTTTCTATTTTAATTTTCTTCCATTATTTTTATTCCTTGTTTTCTTTTGAAAATTTTTTTGGAAAGAAAAGGAGAGAGAGAGGAGAGCAAGGAGAAAAAGAGAAGGAAGAGCATCACTTTTACACCCACATCCCACAATTAACACTAATCATGAGATTAGGGCATAAGTAATAGGATTATACTTAATACAAAGTTCACTCCCAACTTTTTTCCCTTTATTTCAAACTCTTTGTTTTCTCGCATTCAATCACATAAACAAACTTTCAAAGGAATTAAAACTAGATTACTCAATTATGATTTCAACATTAACGATACACATCTAGACATTCATTTTGTTCCTCACACTTCCATGTACATACCACATGATAACCAGATATATACTCTATTATTAAGGAAATAAAGATACAAATCATCATTTAGAACTCTCTCAACTGTATATAAGGACCTAGAGTGATAGGGACTGACTAAACTTAACTAATCTCATAATTAACTCATGTGGCATAACTACGCTGATGCAATGACATCATCAGTCCATGAGTTATCCCTAAAAATTGTAAGTAGAGGGGTGAGCCTACTCGCTTAGTGAATGAGTGCTTCAAAGAAATAGTCTAATGCACTAATATAATTATTAATATATTGTTTAGAAACTGATATCAATTATAACAACTGTAAGCTTTAAAGATACTAATCATTCCCAAAAATAACTATGGCAGAATACTCTAGACATCTACAAGAGTGAATCAATATATGCACATGCTTGATTAACCACAAACAAAACTAATCATCCATAAACATACAAAGTATAATTGAATAACTGCACACACTTGGTTAACCTCTCATTCATCTTATTATGCATCAGTAGTAGTATACAAATATCTAAACATTTTTCTCATTATTCTCTTTGTAATATTTCATTAACCTTGACTTGACCTGACTACTGAACTTACTACTACTATGTTGTCCAACTAAACACTATGTTGGCCATCTAAACATAAGGTATTGATCTGACTATTGTACTCTTTATTTGAACTCAATTAACTTTTCTTTTACTTGCCCCTGAACTCACTTGGATTGTACCATCCAAGCAAATATACTACCACATGGCTTATTGTACAAGTCTTAAGGTGAACTCGAGACCTTAAGAATATTATAACTACCTTGGTCTATAGCAAGGTTTCCACGTATGGCATAACGACAGCTTAACATCATCTGTAAATTGTAGCCCCTTGTCTTGGGTACTCAGGAGGGGTGCCTCTAGCCTAAAAAGCCTCTATCTCATGTAATGCAGTTCCTTAAGGGCTGACACGCAATACAGAGTAACTGCCCGAAGGAATAGGTACACAAGGGTTGTATACTTCAACTGGTGGGTACCACTGGATATCCAGTTATTATTGAATACTGGTACTACTAAAATAGTACCACCAGGATCTCTGGTTATTGTTGGGTACCATGCTACTCAACTAAAGTACCACCAATATCCAATTGGTTGATGCTAGATACTCAGTTCCGAGCTACTTCTTCCTATATCTGATAGTCCATAGCCTATTTCACCCAGCCTAGTATAGACCTCTATGGAGGGTTCTACGGTGTTTAGGGCATCTACTATTACTATTGTAATTTTACTGACTACTTGAGCTATTGGATTGAATTCACTGATGATACTTAGTTGAATGCATAACATATTGGTTACCCTTATCTTAGGATTTCTCAATGCTTAACATATTGATTACCCTTCTCTCAAGGTTTCACATTTCTCATGCACATAGAAGACTTCTCATATGTTCAAACAAATATCATGTCTAATGATATAAGCATTTACATTCAGAATTTCTCATATTCATGCATGGCATCAATGACATCCCTATCTAGGTAAATGCCTTTTATATTTTCTTAAATTACTATACCAACTTATGCTTTTCATGTCAATTAACTCATATAGATATTTTTGCATCACAAATCAAAATTTGTATGCATATAAAATGATATTCAGCTAGAAACTTGAATTATCACATTACTCATTTCAATCAGTCATGCATATGAAACCCTAGTATGAATTTAGCTAGGATTTCCAAGATATTCACTAAAATGTCATGCATTAAGAATAACCTTAAATAAATGAATTTATAACAATAAAAGAATCACATTAGTTGAATTCATGAATCTATTCACAAACTTCCAACTTTCCATTCATGTAGTGTTTCACCCTCTTTATTGATATATCAAGAAAACATTGACATAATCAAATGAAATACACGATCTTATCTGACATATATGTACTAAACATTCAGATAAAACAATCATTTGTAACCAAGGAGATTCAACTAGACAAACTTCTTTATTCAATTATACAACAATTTTAGTCATAGCTGAAAACCCTAGATTTTGTTAATTTCATATAAACTTTGCAATTACTTTAGGAATTCTAATTTAGATAATTTTTATGCATTTGTAGTATGATTTATCTACTGGAATCCATCACAACAAAGAAATAATGTATTTCAAATCATCTTGCAGAAGCTAGGTCAAAAGGGAAGTTTAGGGTCTGTAGTCGCTTAGAAAATAAGTAAACTTTATTGATCACTTAACTTATTTTCATGCAATATACTATTTGAAGAAATTACCCACTCACCATAAGGTGTGAAAACACCTTTATAACACAGTCCATCTCTAAAAATATGGAACTCATATCAAAATCCTAGCAAATCACCAGATTCTTCTTCCTTTCAACTCAGAAACACTAGAAATGGGGGATTATGAAGAAAGAATGAGAAAAAGGGAAAATTTGATACCATTTCAAATAAAATCAGAGGAGGGATGGAATCTTTTCTTGTCAAAGAAGATTCACCCTGGAATTCTATGCAAAGAAGCTAAACTTACTTGATTTCATCATATTTTGGATAGAGAAACCCTAGATCAACAATTCCACCACTTTCTTCTCTCAAACCCTAACTCTCCTTCTCTCACTAGGATTTCATTTCTCTAGAATGAATCATGAATTATGTGAGATCCTAGTGTGTTAGGTTGACCATATAGAGCAATTGAGCTTCTTGGGTAATTTACACATTAACCCCTCACTATTCTTTTTCTTATTTCAGCAGATTTTTCTGTTATAAAAACGTTATTGTAATTCTTTTATTTCAGAGGATAAACTTCTTCCAAAAATTATAAAAATTTATCATGATGTCTAAAATGTAGTTCCATAGTTCTAGTATAAATTCATAACATTATAAGTTACCAATAAATAATTAAAAATCAAACACTACACTTCTAAATAACACACTGTCAGCATTTCAGTCGAAGTATAGTTCAACTGAGAACCACATTCAAAGAACATCCAAATATTCTAAATTTTTTTTATATCATGAATGACTGATTTATCCACATCATATAGAAAATTCAATTAAATATAAAATATGTAGAAGATATGAAAAATCATTTACCGCACTGCTATCCTGATCAAATTCCATATTATGTACTATCAAAACCCTAATTTTTGCTGATTAGGGTTTACATTTATCAAACCCTAATTCTTCAAACTAAAATCATAATTAAGGTTTATTCATAGGTTTTAAACATCACAATTGAGCTACTATCATTGATTAAGTCTAAACTACATTCAATCTAATCATGCATGTAATCATTCAGGTAAACCCTAGTTTACCGATTAAGCACAAATGTGGTCATAACAACCACATCCTTGACAACCCCAATAAATGAACAATCGATGTGATGAGAAAGCCTCATGATCAAAATCTCTCATCTTTCCATCAATCTATACTGCCTAGATGCTCGATTGATAGGGGGAGATTTCACAATCTTATGACATGATAAGTGATGCAGAGAGTGGGACACATGGTCCGATGGGATTGCTCTCTTTGTTTTCCATAAATTCTTTCATTTCCCTCTCATAGGTAATATGTCCTTATCTTTTACGAGAAGCATTACTCATTGGAAATAATACCATTTTTATCTCACTCCAATTGTCAAATATTCACTGCCATACTCTGATCAGGACTTACCAATTAAAAAGTTTCATCCCAGAAATATAAATTTGCCAACAAAGTATATTCAAAGTTTCTTTTAAACTTCTAAAATCTTATGTGTCACTATACTCTTGTATTTCATATTTGAATGTTATTTTCAACATTGACTCATTTGTTTCTCTTCTAATCACAAAATATTTTAAGCAAGACTTCTCAATGATAGCTGAAGATGTTTTTTGTCATAATTAGTAAAAGGAAAGAGATAGATAAACAATTTTTTTTCCATACCCTGTTGAGATGTTATCTTGGTATTGGTAATATGATCCCACTATCTTAGTTCATACACATCAATCTGTACTTATTTTTCTACATCACATCAGAGTTATTAAAGACAAGTCACCCTTCTATTTTGAATTTCATTATTTTGACACTCTAATAGAAAAGCACTCATAAACTACAAGACTAGAAGTAACAATAATTGTATGAAACTGAGTCAGACTACTGATATGAATCATTGAAACCATAAAACTCATTCTAATTTAGTATATTGCTCGCACATGTACAATTGAAGTCATATGTAAAACAAAATTTCATCCCTTGATATGCCTTCAACAAACTATACTTCTTCAAAACAAATTCACATATTGCTAAAAGCCATTTATTTTCTCTAATTTCTCTTCTTATGTGTTACAACTTCTTTTTACTTATCATTCTCATTTTGACCATCTGGAATAAACATCTCTAACATTGAAACATTCAAGATAGGAATAAATTATTCATAATTCTTGCTATCACTACAAAAAAAAATTATTTTAGATTACACTTTTCTCATGTTTCACTTCTCCTTTTATTCAAATAACACTTCTTATATTTTGAATCTATTTCTTATCCTTCATTCGTACTCATTTCCATATTGTTTATATATCTTTCACACTTTTAACCTTTGAACCCATGAATACTGTAACATCTATTTTCTTCTCATGTTGATGATCTCAGGATTTTATTTTATAGAGATGTTCATGCTCAAGGTCAAATCACTATTGACATCCCTTTAACTGTTACAACCCTAAAATATCTAGGGTTTGATCCTTATCAATAACATTATGGTATTGTGACATGATTTTACTCCCTTATTTTGATATTAAAACCTTGGCTCTCTTAAGGTTTACTAAAGTCTTTCTTGTCTTTACCACTTGAATTTTCTCTCTTACTTGACCATTTTGATTGACTACTTTCTTGATCTACCCTACAAGGGTTTCATCATCATATTATGTGTCATTATTATATTCAATAGATGTGTCTCTCATGACGGTTGTGTATCGTCTATGATTTATTTCCTTATCACTTCATCCCATGTTACACCTGATTCAGTCCTATTTTAGGGCTTCATCTTGTGTCATATTGTATTTCAATCACATCTATACTTGTTAGATTACATTTTATTTCCCCCAATATGCTTATTTCTATCAAATGCACTTATGGAGGCTTTTTGCATGTTTTATAGGTACTTTGTCCACTACTTGATGGCATGGAAATAAGATGGTCCAATCTAGGGTTTCCGCAAGCTTGGAGGAGCCCAAAATGAGGCCAAAACCACTCCCAACATACCCCAAGTGGTCAAAGAATGTTTTGAAGCAATACCCTCCATGGATGATCAAGTTCAATGCTCAAGTGCATGGGAGGGACACCAAAATGGCTGTGGTACTCCACCACGGTCGTTGTGGACATGCCCCAAGCACAAAAAATCACTAAAACTCCCAGAAATTGATGAATATGGCCAAAACGACTGTGGTGATCAACATGCACGTGGCCATAGGTCCCCACCACGACCGTGGCCATCCATGAACATATCTCTATGATCTCCACATTTTAATTCCCATGACCATTCCCATCCACCACGGTCGTGGTCTACCCTACCCACCACGGCCGTGGTGACTTACCACGACCGTGCTACTCACAAAACCCACCTAGTTTTCACTGTTGTACCTATTTTACCCCTAACTTAACCCTAGACCCCCAAGATCCCTATATAATCCCTAGTGGCGGTTGGGGGTGAGGGGTTGACCACTTAGAATCCCATTTTCGCTCCCTTGTCACCTCCACTCCACTCCACTTCACCTCCACCTCAAATCCACTCCATTTCACCATTCCCACCACATAACTCCCCATATCTAAGCCTTCCATCCACTTCCCACCATCATACCACTCCATTCCATCCAAGGAGAAGAAGTAGGACGTCCTTCTAGCAGCTTTAGGGAGGAGATTCCTCATCTACACCGAGCTCCATGGCTACTTCTTCCTCTATCTCCTTTCTTTTTGTATTTTGCTTTGTTATGAGTAGCTAGGCCCTTTGGGTGGGCTGTTTGGGGGAAATTATGTTACTTTGATACCATGTTGGGGGGGAAATTACATGTAAACATTGTAATTCCATTTTTAATGATTATATTCTATTTTCATCTCACTCTCCATGGATTGCTTGTTGGTTTGTGTGTGAAATCACCTAGGAATTTAGGCAAATTGCTTATATGTGTGAATTTTGGGATTTGCCCCTAGGTCCAATTCTTGGATCCCTAGGCTGCCTCCCATCTTACTACATCCTAATCAATCTCCATAAACCTAAGTGAGAGATATAAGTATCTAGATTAGATAATTCTAGTGCAATTAGCATGGAGCCTTCTCAAGGCTAGAATGTGGGGGAATTGGGGTCCAAAGCCCTAATTTCACCTCCCCATTACTACCCTCAGCCCCTAATTGCCCTAGCTAGGAATGATAAATCTACAAACCTAGACTTGATTAGACTCTACTTGAATTAAAACTAATCCCTAACCCAGTTGAGCCTCGTAAGGGTAGTAGGGGGTGTTCGGGACTAGTTCCCCTCTACACAACCTAGCATATCCATGGCCAGTTAGTAGCTTAGGTTAATTCATTAGACTCTAAATTGTTGTTTGGTTTGGATAATCTAAATTGAATCATAATTTTCATATGTCACCTCCCAACTTAAGTGATAAGTTCATACCCCTAAACAGCCCATACCTCTCTTTACTGCTTAAAACCCTAGTTTTATGCTTGCTTAGCTTAATTAGTTCTTTACTTGCTTAGTTAGCTTCTTTCCTTTCTCTTGCCTTGTTCATGCTAGCTTAGCTCTTTAATTGCTCTTTTGATTCTCTCTTGATTGCCTTAGTGTAATTTGCACTTTCATACCTAGCTTAATCCTTTCTTTCCTATTTAGCCTTAATCGAGTCTAGGGTTAACGTAGATTTCATTCTTGCCTTTAATTCCTCGCTTGTTCATAGTAGTTTAACAATCAAAACAACCTTTAAACCCTTAACCCTAGTCTCCATAGTAGGAACCTAAACAAACTAACCTAGCTCTAGTGCCCCCCCTCTTTTCCCTGTGGATCGACCCTATACTTGCCACCTTCCTATACTACAACACGACCCCGTGTGCTTGCAGGTGTAGTGTTTTGGTAGGCGTAGGTAGCCAGTTTAGGTTTTATAAATATTGAAAGTGAACCCAACTGTATGCTTCCGTTCGTGGAGTTGCATCTATTCAAAACTCCAAATTGAGTAGTGTGTAACACCATTGGTGGGAGCACACCAAGCTTTCTGGCACCATTGTTGGGGATTAGAGGCGCTCGACCTAGCTAGTTAGTTTTGCTTTTACTTTTCCTACTGCCCTCATCATTGCTATTCTTTATTCATTACTATTTGCATTCTTTGTGTATATTGGTTTGCTAACTTTCTTTCTTTTGTTTGGTTGTGCCTTGTGCATGTGACAAGCCACTCAGAGAAGACAAGATGGAAGGCTAAAATGCACAAATCCATCCATTACCTCCACCACCTCCATTATCACAACCTTCCCACCACTTCACCTTCCAACCTTAATTCCCTCCTCCACTACCCTACCTCCAAGGCTATCCTAAGCCTTACACACCACCACCACCTCCATTGCCACAACCCTCCCACCAATTCACCTTCGAACCTCAATGCCCTCCTCTGCATAAAGTCTAAGGGCCATCAACATCGATGCCACCACCACAACTATCACATGCTCCCCCTACTTCCCATGAGCAAATGGATATGATTGAGACCCCTCTCTTTGGTGCCTATGAAGACCCGTTCCTCAAGAGAGAGAAAACCTATGGAATGAGAATTTTGAGGGTCTTAAGGCTTATTAAGATCTATGATGATGATACCGAAGGAGAGAGAATTGCTGAAAAAGACTTACGAAGTTCGCATGACCCTTGGGAGGAAGATCAATCGAGGAAATCATTTGAGAGGATTGCTTATGATGGGGGTGCAGACATTTTGTTTTTGGACCATGGTTGATGGTGAAAGAACAACAAGCCCGACTGAAGACATGAAACTTAGCGCTTGTGGGAGGCAACCCACCTAGGTTTGGGAAATTTTGACCCAACCTTCACTTTTTGATACAATTGCTTTGTTTTTACACTTTCCAAGAAAACACACACACACTTGTGTTTAATAGTTTTTGTCTTGTTTTAAGATGTGCAGGTGGTAACATGGTGAAATGAAGGAAATTTGAGTACAATTGAGAGAAGGATTCAAAGAAAAATCACTTTGGGTCAAGTTTTTGAGTGTTTGATGTTCCTCATTTTGAGAGTAGCAGCTACAGGGACCACCACGGCCGTGGCACATCAATACGACCGTGGTCATTTGCATGAAAAACACACCAAGTCCCTAGATTCAAAAGAAAAATTGAGAAAAGCTACCAAAGGACTACACCACGACTGTGCCAGGTAGCACAGCCGTGCAACTTGAAGCCACTACAGCCGTGTTGTAGACCAATTTCAGCCACTGAAGGTAGATTAGTGCGGCATCTACTACGCATATCTTCCACCACAGGGAGGAACACCGCCAGAGCCTCGAGAGAGTCATGATCGTCTACCCAATCATCCTAAAATCTAGGATCATGTTGAGGACATCATTATTCAAAAGTTTGGGGTGGTAGGGTAGGTATGCCCTAGTTTCACTTTACATTTCACCTGCCACATCCACTTTTGTTTTCTTCATTTTTGATATCTATCTTAGTCATCTTTACTTCTTTGTATACTTGCATGTCATGTAGTTTACTTTCTTGCAATTTTTGCATAATTAAAAAAAAATTGCTCTTCTTGCCATGCATTGCATATCATGCAAATTTTTGGTAATTCTTGCATGTTATAGATAGTAGTTGCTTGTTTACTACTTTAAGTTCAATAATATAGGGTTTAGATGTGATTGAAGGCAACTTGCCACCATTTTGGCCAATTTTGCCCAAATTTGAGATTTCTTGTCTAAAAAGTGTGTTGTGACCCAATCTCTACTGTTTTGAGTAAAAATGATTACCTTTGACAAATGCAAGTGACTTATCATTTTTTATTGCTAAATGGTATCAAATCTCGACTTTTTACATGTGCATCACCTCTCTTGTGTCTGTGAATGATTTGGTTGATTTGTGACTTGAGCGAGCTATGAGCGCTTAGTGTCTACGAAATCACTTAATTGAAGTATAAATTTCATCTTGTTCATTCATGTGGTGTGATATTTAGGATGAAGTATTGGATTAATTTTCATGCATGATGTCTTATGTGGAAAAGCATACCAATGACCCCTCTTTGATCTGACTATTCTTCCACCATCTTCATACCCCTCCGCCTCATAAAAAGATGCCCTAGTGCACATAATCAGCCTTGGCCTCCTCTAAAAGTTCGGGGTGGCCATATCTTTATCTCCTCGCTTCACTCTATCCACCATATGCCCTATCTACACCAAGGGAAAGAACAAAGGGAAAAGAAAAAGAAAAGCAAAAACAAAAGAAAAGGATGATCCTGTTTAAGAGCATTCAAATAAAGAAAAGATGAGTGGGTAATAGCACTCCAAGGATCTTACCGCAACCCTTTCTTCCAATTTCATACCCATTGAGCTAGAAAACATCAAACCTAGCTCATTTTGCCCCTTTCCGCAATATAAGATCGAATGCATGAAGGTGAAACAACACTCCTAGTCATTCTCGATTAACGCCACCATGAAACGCTTTACCCAAAACTTTAAGGAAGAAATATGGATAACTTGTGTATTCTATGCGCTATATTTGAAGTTCATATGATTTTTGATCCCTTCATGATTGGATTGTGAAAGTAGCTAAGGAGATAGGTGAAATGCATGTACTCAGTCATCTTTGATTCCATTTAACAATAATTAGCTTTTACATTGCATTCGTCATTTCTTGTTTGTGGAAAGTTTGTAGAGAGATTGAGTTGGATCATACTTGAGGACAACTATGTTTCAAGTTTGGGGTGGTGATTAAACCCTATTTTAGGGCTTCATCTTGTTTCATATTGCATTTCAATCACATATATACTTGTTAGATTACATTTTATTTCCTCCAATATGCTTATTTCTATCAAATGCACATATGGCGGCTTTTTGCATGTTTTATAGGTACTTTGTCCACTACTTGATGGCATGGAAAGAAGATGGTCTAATCTAGGGTTTCCTTAGGCTTGGAGGAGCCCAAAATGAGGCCAAAACCACTCCCAACCTACCCCAAGTGGTCAAAGAATGTTTTGAAGCAATACCCTCCATGGATGATCAAGTTCAATGCTCAAGTGCATGGGAGGGACACCAAAACGGCCATGGTACTCCGCCACGGTCGTGGTGGACATGCCCCAAGCACAAAAAATCACTAAACATTGTAATTCCATTTGTTAATGATTATACTACACTGAGCTCCATGGCTACTTCTTCCTCTATCTCCTTTCTTTTTGTATTTTGCTTTGCTATGCGTAGCTAGGCCCCTTTGGTGGGTTGTTTGGGGGAAATTATGTTACTTTGATACCATGTTGGGGGGAAATGACATGTAAACATTGTAATTCCATTTTTTAATGATTATATTCTATTTTCATCTCACTCTCCATGGATTGCTTGTTGGTTTGTGTGTAAAATCACCTAGGAATTTAGGCAAATTGCTTATATGTGTGAATTTTGGGATTTGCCCCTAGGTCCAATTCTTGGATCCCTAGGTTGCCTCCCATCTTCCTACATCTTAATCAATCTCCCTAAACCTAAGTGAGATATCTATGTAGCTAGATTAGATAATTTTAGTGAAATTAGAATGAAGCCTTCTCAAGGCTAGAATGTGGGGGAATAGGGGTCCAAAGCCCTAATTTCACCTCCCCATTACTACCCCAGCCCCTAATTGCCCTAGGAATGCCTAATCTATAAACCTAGACTTGATTAGACTCTACTTGAATTGAACCTAATCCCTAACCCAATTGAGCCTCATAAGGGTAGTAGGGGGTGTTAGGGACTAGTTCCCCTTTACACAACCTAGCATATCCATGGCTAGTTAGTAGCTTAGGTGAATTCATAAGACTCTAAATTGTTGTTTGGTTTGGATAATCTAAATGGAATCATAATGTTCATGTCACCCCCAATTCAGGTGATAAGTTCATACCCCTAAACAGCCCATACCTCTCTTTACTGCTTAAAACCTGAGTTTTGTGCTTGCTTAGCTTAATTAGTTCTTTTCTTGCTTAGTTAGCTTCTTTCCTTGATCTTGCCTTGTTCATGCTAGCTTAGCTCTTTAATTGCTCTTTAGATTCTCTCTTTCTTGCCTTAGTGTAATTTGCACTTTCATACCTAGCTTAATCCTTTCTTGCCTGTTTAGCCTTAATTGATTCTAGGGTTAATGTAGATTCCATTCTTGCCTTTAATTCCTTGCTTGTTAATAGTAGTTTAACAATCAAAACAACCTTTAAACCCTTAACGCTAGTCTCCACAGTAGGAACCTAGACAAACTAACCTAGCTCTAGTGCCCCCTCTTTTCCCTATGGATCGACCCTATACTTTCCACCTTCCTATACTACGACACGACCCCGTGCGCTTGTGGGTGTTGTGTTTTGGTAGGCGTAGGTAGCCAGTTTAGTTTTATAAATATAAAAAGTGAACCCGACCGTGCACTTCCATCCGTGGAGTTTCATCTATTCAAAACTCCAAATTGAGTAGTGTGTAACACCATTGGCGGGAGCGCACTAACACCCACTAAGTAGGATACAGAAGAGAAGTTGATTTTGGGACATTGAATTATAATCTTCAAGTATTCACTTAACACAATTTTTGTATTAGTCATCATCGAGGAGACTAAACTATTTCACATTTCCTCACATCTCACAATCTCTCTCTTTTATCATATATATTACTCCCTCATGTTTCAACCCCTTCTTTATTTTCTATCATTGGCTACCTATTTGCTACTCTTCCCTATGCCATTATTTACTTTTACTTATCTCTTATGATCATGGTTCTCGCTCTTGTGTATGATTCCATATTCCATGTGATATAAACTTTCTTATCATCCTTTTACTTTTATCTAGTTGAAATTCTAATTAAATATCTTCCCTACTAGCTTCTTCTTATGCATAATACATTACATGCCCTTCATTTTGAATCAAACGTCTCATGCAGGGGTCAACCATATCTTCCTTTTCAATCAAGCTTTTATGTTCTGGATACAATTTACCTTTATATGAGTTGTTCATTTATTTAGCCACACCTTTGTTATTCTTTTAAGAACTAGTTCCATTTCATTACTAGGAACCTATTGAACACACTTGATGTCAATGAGGTTTTTACAAAAGAGAGACATTGAATAAAAAGCTAGTAAGGATGAATACTTTAAACTTTATGATAAAAGTACACATTCCATGCTCCTCGTGTCATGTAACCCTTCTTTCTAAATCAAACTCATCATTTCCATCACTTCTTTTTTGTTACATCTTATTTTCTTATCCTAGTCTTATAATTTACATGTTTATATAGTTATCTTCACTTTCATTCTTTTGAACTTCACTTCTATGTACTCATTGCATACTTAACTCTTTTCTCCTATTTTCCTTTTGTTGTAGAGTACATAAGTACATTTTACTCAATTATATGATCCATTCATTCTAATTGATTCTTTCTATGTTTCCTTTCCATGTAGTTTTCTCTTATCTTTCCTTGATTTTGGATTGGATAAAGTGCCACAATTAGTTATATAGTTTAGTTCTCTTTATCCATCCTTTCTTCTTCATTTTGTATGTTACATACTAATGTATGGCTTTTATCTATATCCCTCTTCCTTCATTCCAAACTTAGGGTTTCTTATTAGAGGCCCCAAAGTTGGATCTCAGATATCAATTCCAATTGATTCTTAACTATTCTAACATTTTCCTTATATTTCAACATATTAGTGTATGTACATTCTCACTATGATGTGGGTCTAATTTATCCAAAGTCTAATCTTATTATATTATTAATAGGAGTCATTAGATCCCAGTAACACATCCTATCAGCGGGACTAGGCTGGACCTACAGTCTTGAAGCCAAGAGCTACTCATGATTAACTGACTTCTATAAATCTCAAACATATAGAAAGAATATCAACTTAGGGTAAACTCATTTAAAGATAACTTATGGTCTAATTGATACAAAGAATGTAAACAATAATTGAATTATCTTCATAGTGTACAAGAATCTCAAAGGACCACATATATTTCTAAGAATTGAATATTTGAATTCAAAAATATACGAGCATTTCTGTTGATATTCAATCAAAAAAACAATATAAAACAAGAGCTACATGTAATGTCCCCGGATTCTGCCATCTCGAGACTTAGAGGGCCCAAGAGGATAAATTCAAAAACATTAGCAATTATATCAGAGAGTGATGCGAAAGCATAATACGCATACATGAACAGATAACCATAATGCATACACCATAATATTTCTCAACATTCAACATGTAAATTATAACAAGATGACTTATTACAACATGAGTTACAATTACATATTGAAAGAAGATTTATAGTCTATGAACATGTATGCTAACAATATCTAAACACAATAGGTACATCCTGAACAACTTCTCACTTTCCAACTTTTCTCGCATTCTAGCTCTGAACCTAAAAAATATGTAAAATGACAAATCAACATAAAGTTGGTACATGGTTGAAAAGATATAGATACTATGATGCCATACTTAAAATAATTGAAGAAAGAAGAAAATGAAATGAAAACATTATTTAAGGTGGAGAATCAGGTAAACCCAATTTATTATTCACATTTCAATGGAAATGTATTACTATGGTGGACTTAGCACAACCATATATTATTGGGCCCTATCCCCACGTACCTTGTACCATTAGGGATCTCCCTATGTACCTTCTACCATTAGGGATCTCCCTGCGTACCTTGTACCATTAGGGAGGTGCTAGTCATCATTAATACTTTCCCTCTCTAATAGGGAGATTAATGAACCATTAGTAACTACATTCCATTTTCTTTCTTTAGTGTTCTTAATGTTCAAGGAGGAAAAGGGACAATATTTGTAGATATACATCTAATCAAGATAATACAACTACATGCAAGAAGTTACTCATAAATAGATCATCCAACAAAACTAGTCTTATACTTATATCCACATACCTAAGTCCATAGATTTCTTATACATCCATGATCATCTAGACAATTTTGTCAACACCTGATGAATACAATTATCATCATTAATACAAGGTTCACCATAATTAAGGGTATTTAGGTCCATATTAGGGTTTAGGCCAAACTTAGATTCAAACTGACCAAAACTTGTCTCTAATATTTTTATACTGATCTAAAGGTCATAATTAGAGTCTGATTCAGGTTTCATAATTTTCTGATGACTGACCTATTTTCTAGAATTAATATGATGTCAAATGAACTTATTCACAATTTAATGCAAAAGGCCTAATATTGGGAAACATCACTCACATAAAAGTCCAAATATAGGTTTATACCATCATTAGGATTCTATCATGATTTTATGAGAATTTATTTCAATCATATATAATTTATTATGTCCCATACATCAACCTAAAAGAAGCATCATCTAGTAATTCAAAAACCATGAATATTACTACTTCAATGGGTCTAGAAGTATTTTGTTTGTATTTTTTTGATAATGTATGTGTTTTCTATGATTTATAGAATATGTGACATTTACTGAGGTAGTTTACCTTTTTAGCCTATCTGGATCTGCCATGTGGCCAGTGAAAGGTTACTTGAGCCAATCGGTTTGGGGCCTGAACTGGGTCTGCCTTCTCCTCTTGGTCCCAATCTCTCCAATCATTTCCTTTGCGGTCTACATTCTCTGTTGTGGGGGGGGGGAGCTTTCAGATCACCACCATCAAGCCTTCTTCCTGTGAGCAACAGGTCATCTCACCCACCAAAATTGGTTCCAGAGTTTCCTCGCACATCTCCTCCCTTCCTCATCCATATCCACCCCTCATCGGAGTTTGGATGTTGAGTCTACAAGTTTGCTGGTCTCACCCACCGTCGTGAAGTCCGGGTTTGGCCTAGCAGGGAACTCAATACCTTCCAAGTTAGGTCCGACCTCAGGGTTGCTCCACAATAGAACCTTCACAACCACTGACACTCCAACACTGTGTGGATAGCATAGGAGATGAATCGTGATGGCCTATTGGTTGCAAAGCCGCCACACACATGAGCTCCATAGAGGGATCATGGTATGGATAGACCTTGAAGAAGAGTAACCATTAAACTAACATTAATGAAAGTTGTGTTTGAATACCCTTGCTCTAGGGTTTGTCTTCCTCACTAAATATCATTATCATCAGTTTCATGAGTCCACAAATAGCTCAATGCACTCTTAGCAAAAAGGATAGAAGGTAATGCAACCTTCCTATGTGGCTTCCACACAAGAAAAGGGGTTCGATGGCAAGGAGGAATGCACTGCCTACAACTCATGGGTGGTTGGACAGGATTTCAAAACACATTAGTAAGGTATTTCCATCCTTCTACTCTCTCAAAAACCTTCATCCACATTCCTTCACTTCCTCCCTTATCTATGCTATCACAGAGATGTGGAGATGAGGGGGTGAAGGTGTACTCCTTAATAAGAGAATTCCATGGATAGTGTGAGTGGTCAGGAGAAAGATGATGGAGAAGGTGGGCATGAGGACTTCAGTCCATCGGTACCATAGGTATCCAATGTCAAGTGAATGTATTCTCAGTTCAAACTATTCCGTAGGTCATGGGTTTGCCAACAAATTCCCTTAGATTGTCCCACCTTTATCGAATCGCTGCTACAGCCCAACCCTTTGATGTTCCTCAAATTTTGGAGGTTAAGAATGACCTGGTCTTGGATCTGTGGCTGGTGGCTTCCAAGGTGTCGCATAGCCAAGTGAGTAAAAGATTGCATGACATAAAATCTATCACATACCTAAGTACTATAAACCTAAAGGGCCAAAGTTCGATCATATTACATCATTAATATTGTGACGTCCCCGAATTTTCTAAAACTTAATATGATGTGTGACGTCCAAATTGAAACCCTCACCTCAGCGAGAATCCCAATTTAAACACCCCACACCAGGCTAAGAAGAAGAAAATCAAAGGAGTCAGAAGGAAACAATCAGTAGCACATGTACATGAACAATAATAAAACCATACACACATGTTCACCATTCAACATATAATTACAACATGAAATGTTACAGCATTTGATATTACATATTGTACAACAAACTTATACATATACATGTACTACCACTAAACTACATGATCTTAAGACAATAGGTCCACTTGTACATCAGCTCGCCACATAACTCTCAACTATCCTGGATCTTCAAGAGCATAACCACAACCTAAACAAAAGATTGCATGTGGTACATGTCAGCACAATATTCTAGAATATTGTACTGAGTATGCCTACATGTCTTTTATATACCTCTCATCATATCTTGGCAATAAGACAAAACTAATATACTTGGCAGTAACATAAGAAATATAAGAAAATCATATACTTGCACAAAGATGTCCATCAACAAAAGAGAACACATATTTTAAGCATATTTTCCATTATATCATCCATGCATTTACTACCTGAGAGTTGAATGCATTAAGGCCTTTATGATCTACTACCAAAGAGTTGGATCATTTCATAATGTGATCTACTACCAAAGAGTTGAAGTACTTGTTTTCCAGCACTTTACTACCAAAGAGTTGAAGTGCTTAGATATAATGGAACATATATATTATGTTTCATGTGTTCATAGCAATTCTTATGGAAAATCATGCAACATATCATACCAGAACAATCATTTCATCCAATATCATATGCCAAGTATTTTACTACACATATAACACAAGCATATTGTATAATAAGCCAAGTAAGAGGTAATGGCGTACCTTCCAAAGAGATATCCTAATCACATATTCCTCATGTCATGTCTAACCTCTTGGTCAAACCCTGATGAAGACAAGATCATATATACCATCATTAGGTACTCATCATCTTACATCTCATCTTAACCTTAATTGTGTTCATTAGGGTTTTCTTAGTCCATTGGTATGTGTGCATCATTATTTACATTCTTGTCTTA
Organism: Alisma plantago-aquatica; assembly: GCA_963693085.1. NCBI lineage: Eukaryota > Viridiplantae > Streptophyta > Magnoliopsida > Alismatales > Alismataceae > Alisma > Alisma plantago-aquatica. The sequence goes on from OY856414.1 coordinate 291,105,111, forward strand.
GAATTATCTTACTGATGTCATTTTCCAGATTATGGTTCATCAACTGGACATACTCATGTGTCACATTATTATGTGAACATATTTAACATTATGTCACTTTCATTAACCATATTAGGGTTACATCACATGTATTAAGGGTTCTCTTCATATAACATGAATTTCATGTATATAATTGATCTCAGATTTATATATTATCTTCCAGTTACAAATATGAGGGTTTTCTGTAAATCTCATCATTTATTGAGCATGCATGTATTAATTGCATCATCTTTAGTGTTATTAGCCCTAATTAGACAAATTAATTAAATTACGTAATTTCATACATCAACATGACCATATCTGACATCATATCTATTATAAACATGATTATAGACCTACTGCTTTTTTTCCATAATTTTATATCATCATTTAATATTTATTACTCATTAAACAAGAATTATACATATTATATGATATCGCTAAGATTAGTGCTTCAAAGGCCAAGTATTATAGTTTCATATTATTCTACTCATTTTTCTGAGAAGTTTGGTACCTTATTTATATTTTTCTGATAATCGGGTTGATTCTATGAATTAAACAAGATATGGACATTATCAGGATTTCTTACCTTTTTGGGCCAATTGGCCGCTGACACGTTGCCTGATTGGTTGCACAACTTCTTTGGTTTGGCTGGACCAGACCAGGTCTGGATGCACTGCTCGCCCCTCTTTCTTTCCTTCTCACACGATTAGTCCCAAGCAGGACTTGTTCTTCTGCTTGTTCTTAGCGCACGAGACCGCCGACCGCAAGCTCCTGATCCCCGATTAGCAGTCAGCGATGCTCCATTCGGGAATCTACCGAGAGACTGACCGTAAGATCTTCTCTCCTTAGTGAGCCTGATGAGGTGTCCATGGGAGTCTTCCATGACCTGGATCTGTGATGCCGCTGATGGCATCTTCTCTAGTGAGGAACCGTCCCCCTCAAGGTCTATCCAAACACCACGATCTAAATGTGCGTCATCGGCCTAGACAGATTCTGACAAGGGTCGCTATAGATCCTCACCTCCTCCTCTTCTCACCTACTCCAGCACGAACTGCACTTCTGGACGTTGCTGTGGGAAAGCCTGGAGTAGCTCCCCCTCGCTTGCCTCGAGTCTTCTCACATCCGCAACAATGCGCCCGTCAGATCCAGTGTCGTTGCCGCCGCCATCGTGACTAGTCCTTCTCTGATGTATGACAGTCTGCTGAGTTCCTCCTCACCATCGACACTGCTATGGAGCGCCCCTCTCTCATTGGCAATCTTAGAGTGCAACACCTGCCTGTGCACCGCACGTCTCCTCCTCGACGCCAGCCTGCGGTTTTCATGTGGCGATGGAGAGGGCAGGGGGAAACGACCACTAGCTCTCCGCTATCAGATTCTCACTACTGCGGAGAGGCAAATATGGGTGGGAGGTTGCTCTCTCTCTCTCTCTCTCTCTCTCTCTCTCGTCAGGTTTGTCTGCTGCAAGTGAGGCATCGGTGTGATCCCCTCGTCAAAGAGCACACACCTCCTCATCCCACGACCTCGCTCAACATGGCATCATGGTGACTACCATGCTCCAAGGCTGGTCATAACTGCTACTACGAGGATAGTGCTCATAGCTACTTGATCATATCCAAAGCCCACGATCAGGGATCTCACTAGGCTGAAAGCCACTAGGCAATGTGACAAAGGGTGATACAATATCATATACAAATATACTCAACATTTCATCATATATAAGCCTTTATATCTTTCTCTAGGAACCTCTGAATTTCATGAAACTTTAACCATAGAATTAACCTCAAAAGATATTCAGACTCTATCAAACCAAGAGATATGCCTTTGCATGGTCGACACACTTTGAAGGCTATCATAACATCATACTAATTCATGAAATCCCCTATCTTCATAATTAGCTTCATGAGTGTATAAAATCAAAGTAGTTGATGTCATCATTCTCATACATACATAAGAAGTTAAGTTGACCACTCCATTGCTCAATTTTATGAATCTATTTATCCAAATTGGTTACCCAATAATCTCAAAATTCCATTCTATAACATCCTACACACCTTAAAAGAAATTCTATCATTGAAATTAAGCCATAAACCACTTTGTCACATCATATACATCTTAAAAGAACTTTCATCCTCGAAAGTAAGTCATACTCATACTTCTAGGGAAAACCTTATCTTGCCTTCATCCACATGTAGGCACTAGTCTAGGTGCAACATATCCACAATAGTTACCTGGAACCATGTATCCAAAGCACTATTAGGATGTTTTACAACCATCTTGGGTGCACAAACACTTTGGTTATTTCATTACATATATCATGCATTAAGGTTGCAGCTTTATCTTTACCCATACGTTAGGGTTCTCACATCATATTACCATGTTCTAAAGGAGTTAACTAAGGTTAACCCATTATATCAAGGTGTCATAAACATTATGGTGTGCTAACTGTCAAACTATATAGTTCATCTTTATTAAGCGTTAAAGATTAACACTTCATGTAACATGTTTCCTTCATTTGATTTTATTTCATCGCTCATAATAATTTGCAAAAACTATTAGTGATTTTCTCACAAGATTAACCGACAGTATCACATTATCATCATTATTCATGTAGAGGGTTAACCATTTGTGCATTCATATCTATTGAACCATTTCTAAGTTTACATTATATCATGTCCATATATCACATCTCAATATTAGATCGCATCCTTACAATTACTATATCATGGTTGTGCTAAGCAAACTTATGTGAGTGGCTTATTAAACATATATCAAAACTTTATCTAGCCCAATTGAGGTTCTCCTAACCCATATCAAGAGGGCATCACCATGCTCAGTCTCTCCGAGAACTCAACTCTGTGAGTATTTCATATGCACATACTTTATCTTTCCTCTCTTAGTCTAGGGTTCTCGGATTACCTCATTGTCACTAGCGATAGCTTTACAAACTCTAGCCACATAAGCACAAACCAAAACATGCTACCACATACTATTCATAGGTCTTCTACCCATGAAACATGCTTACCCAAAACTCTCTTATACATGTAACCACTAGATTCCTATGCGGGAAACCACCAACCCGAGCATGAGGCTTCACAAAAACTAACATAGCTACCTCCTCAAGGGTCTTGGGCTCTCTCCCTCACCCAGATGGTAGGCACTCATATTCATGTTCATATGTACATATGTAACCAGCCTCTCTCTATCTCTAGGGTTTGGTCCTCCCAAGGACATCTAGGATTCAACAAAGCTATAGGAATCATACATAAAGAGACTCAACTCAATTACTCAGGAGTAGTTTAGTTTAGGACATATCATATCATATATTTCTCATATTTCTCATATCATAGAGTCTAGGTTCTCTGACCTTCTCCCTGTGGGTCTCGCTCTCTCTTGAGCTAACCCCAAAACTGGTCCTAACACTAGAGGTCCTCCTTTGTAAAAGAGCTTGAGACTCATTCTGACTCACAACTTGTCTTAACTTAACATATCTTATCTCACAAAAGCCTAGTTACTTGTATCATCAAAACTCATCTCAAATCCTCAAAACTGAACTTGCATCCTCAAAGACAAACATAGATCATCACAAACTATCTTATATCATCTATATAAGACTTAGATCGTATCATCAAACTTATTCTATTTATTCCATCTATCACATATACCAAACAAGGCTCTAGACATCTAATCTAGAACTACACTCTCTTCTAGACTGATGTCATTCACTTTCACTTAGGTTGCATGACCACCTCCTACTCGTACATGTGTGGGGACACATTGTTGTAATACATATACATATTAAAATATTATATAGTTTTTCTCCGATAAAACAAACGTCAGAGAAAACTATCGAGGTTCGATCGGTTTGGAATAAAAAACCAAATCCTAAAAATGAGTGTCCCACACATAGTAGAGAGTACAGTGTCATGAAAACTAGTGAAAAGGGGGAGAACAAGGGGTAGACTAGTGTAGCTACTCTAGACAACGTGCACAATATGTCTAGGGTTTCTCTTCCCTTGATGTGCGTCATTTCCAAATAGTGCAACGTCCCATACCGTTGCACTACAAGGAAAGAATGACATCTAAGGACTTGCTACTCATCAAGCACCAGTCTAGACCTAGTTCTCAGACATCTAGGTTCTAACCTAGAGGCTAGGTCAGATCTAGTCTCTAAAAGACAACTAATCTAACCCCAAAGATTTCTAAGTTCAAGGTTATTTGGTTTTGTGTTGCATAATGAGCAAATGTCAGGCTTTGCTATTGTTCATGCTCTGAAAGCACCTGTGACATCCCCGAATTTTCTAAAACTTAATCTGATGTGTGATGTCCAAATTGAAACCCTCACCTTAGTGAGAATCCCAATTTAAACACCCCACACCAGGCTAAGAAGAAGAAAATCAAAGGAGTCAAAAGGAAACAATCAGTAGCACATGTACATGAACAATAATAAAACCATACACACATGTTCACCATTCAACATATAATTACAACATGAATTGTTACAACATTTGATATTACATATTGTACAGCAAACTTATACATATACATGTACTACCACTAAACTACAAGATCTTAAGACAACAGGTACCACACAACTCTCAACTATCTTGGATCTTCAAGAGCATAACCACAACCTAAACAAAAGATTGCATGCGGTACACGTCAGCACAATATTCAAGAATATTGTACTGAGTATGCCTACATGTCTTTTATATACCTCTCATCATATCTTGGCAATAAGATAAAACTAATATACTTGGCAGTAATAGAAGAAATATAAGAAAATCATATACTTGCACAAAGATGTCCATCAACAAAAGAGAACACATATTTTAAGCATATTTTCCATTATATCATCCATGCATTTACTATCTGAGAGTTGAATGCATTAAGGCCTTTATGATCTACTACCAAAGAGTTGGATCACTTCCAAGTACTTTACTACCAAAGAGTTGAAGTACTTGTTTTCCAGCACTTTACTACCAAAGAGTTGAAGTGCTTAGATATAATGGAACAGATGTATTATGTTTCATGTGTTCATAGCAATACATATGGAAAATCATGCAACATATCATACCAGAACAATCATTTCATCCAATATCATATGCCAAGTATTTTACTACACATATAACACACGCATATTGTATAATAAGCCAAGTAAGAAGTAATGGCGTACCTTCCAAAGAGATATCCTAATCACATATTCCTCATGTCATCTCTAACCTCTTGGTCAAACCCTAATGAAGACAAGATCATATGTACCATCATTAGGTTCTCATCATCTTACATCTCATCTTAACCTTAATTGTGTTCATTAGGGTTTGCTTAGTCTATTGGTATGTGTGCATCATTATTTACATTCTTGTCTTAGAATTATCTTACTGATGTCATTTTCCAGATTATGGTTCATCAACTGGACATACTCATGTGTCACATTATTATGTGAACATATTTAACATTATGTCACTTTCATTAACCATATTAGGGTTACATCACATGTATTAAGGGTTCTCTTCATATAACATGAATTTCATGTATATAACTGATCTCAGATTTATATATTATCTTCCTGTTATAGATATGAGGGTTTTCTATAAATCTCATCATTTATTGAGCATGCATGTATTAATTCGATCATCTTTAGTGTTATTAGCCCTAATTAGACATATTAATTAAATTACATAATTCGTACATCAAAATGAACATATCTGACATCATATCTATTATAAGCATGATTATAGACTTACTGATATTTTTCCAAAATTTTATATCATCATTTAATATTTATTACTCATTAAAAAAGCAGTATATATATTATATGATATCTCTAAGATTAGTGCTTCGAAGGCTAGATATTACAGTTTCATATTGTTCTATTCATTTTTTTTGAGAAGTTTGGTACCTTATTTATATTTTTCTGATAATCTGGATGAATTCTATGAATTAAACAAGATTTGGACATTATCTGGATTTCTTACCTTTTTGGGCCAATTGGCCGCAGACACGTGGCCTGATTGGTTGCACAACTTCTCTGGTTTGGCTGGACCAGACCCGATCTGGATGCACCACTCGCCCCTCTTTCTTTCCTTCTCACATGATTAGTCTCAAGCAGGACTTGTTCTTCTGCTTGTTCTCAGTGCACGAGACTGCCGACCGCAAGCTCCTGATCCCTGATTAGCTGTCAGTGCTGCTCCATTAGGGAATCTACCGAGAGACTGATTGTAAGATCTTCTCTCCTTAGCGAGCTTGATGAGGTGTCCATGGGAGTCTGCCATGACCTGGATCTATGATGTTGCCGATGGGATCTTCTCTAGTGAGAAACTGTCCCCCTTGAGGTCTATCCAAACACCACGATCTAAAAGTGCGTCGTCGGCCTAGATAGATTCCGGCAAGGGTCGCTATAGATCCTCACCTCCTCCTCTTCTCACCTACTCCAGCACGAACTACACTTCTAGACGTCACTATGGGCAAGCCTGGAGTAGCTCCCCCTCGCTTGCCTCGAGTCTTCTCACATCCGCAACAATGCGCCCGTCAGATCCAGTGTCGTTGCCGCCACCATAGTGACTGGTCCTTCACTGATGTATGACAGTCTGCTGAGTTCCTCCTCACCATCAACACTGCTATGGAGCGCTCCTCTCTCATTGGCAATCTTAGAGTGCGGCACCTGCCTGTGCACCGCATGTCTCCTCCTCGACGCCGGCCTGCAGTTTTCATGTGGCGATGGAGAGGGCAGGGGGAAATGACCACTAGCTCTCTACTATCAGATTCTCACTACTGCGGAGAGGCAAAGATGGGTGTGAGGTCGCTCTCTCTCTCTCTCGTCAGGTTTGTCTGCTGCAAGTGAGGCAACAGTGTGATCCCCTCGTCAAAGAACACGCACTGAGTCAAGCGAAACCGCTCCTCATCCCACGACCTCGCTCAACATGGCATCATGGTGACTACCATGCTCCAAGGCTGGTCATAACTGGTACTACGAGGATAGTGCTCATAGCTATTTGATCATATCCAAAGCCCACGATCAGGGATCTCACTAAGCTGAAAGCCACTAGGCCGTGTGACAAAGGGTGATACAATATCATACACAAATATACTCAATAGTTCATCATATATAAGCCTTTATATCTTTCTCTAGGAACCTCTGAATTTCATGAAACTTTAACCATATAATTAACCTCAAAAGATATTCAGACTCCATCAAACCAAGAGATATGCCTTTGCATGGTCGACACACTTTGAAGGCTATCATAACATCATACTAATTCATGAAATCCCCTATCTTCATAATTAGCTTCATGAGTGTATAAAATCAAAGTAGTTGATGTCATCATTCTCATACATACATAAGAAGTTAAGTTGACCACTCCATTGCTCAATTTTATGAATCTATTTATCCAAATTGGTTACCCAATAATCTCAAAATTCCATTCTCTAACAAATATCCTCCAAATCAATTCTTTCATAAGAGTACTATGGTCAATACAATTACCAAGCCATTCATCATAAACCTCAATGCTCATGAATTTATCACTTGAGTTTATCGAGACTAATAAATTGGCCTTGGCCTCATAAGTGTTCAAATATCACTTACTTAACCATTAATTTGCTTCATCTAACTTCCCTTGATGAAGCTTATCATATAAGAAAACTTCAAATAAGATCAAAGTACTCTTGTTAGGTACAACATAACTAAATTCTTAAAGTATCCAAATTCTAGGTCATCACACTACATCACATTCTATTCTTATGCTCAATTCATTCATTTATTTTCAGACTTCTAACCCTAATATTTGTAGGGTTTCTCTCTAGACCATCCTTCCTCTGCATACCTGGCTAGGGCATCCAGAGAAGAATAGATAGAGTAGCTTGATATTGTTCAACCTAAGTAATCAGATACCGAGCCAGGGTATCTAAATACTTAGACCTCCCAAATATATAGATGCATCACCTCCAAACTGCCACACTAATAACTCTGACTTTCTATCCTAATGGTCCCTGACAACTCAACCTAAGCTCTAATACCAAGTTATTACACCCACATCCCACAATTACCACTAATCATGAGATTAGGGTATAAGTTTGAGGATTAAACTTCATACAAATTTCACTCCCAACTTTTTTTTCCTTTATTTCAAACTCTTTGTTTTCTCGCGTTAAATCACATAAACAAACTTTACAAAGGAAATAAACCTTGATTACTCAAATGTGATTTCAACTTTAATGATACACATCCAGACATTCATTTTGTTCCTCAGACTTCCATGTGCATACAACATGATAACCAGATATATACTCTATTATTAAGGAAACAAAGATACAAATCATCATTTAGAACTCTCTCTCAACTCTATACAAGGACCTAGAGTGACAGGGACCAACTGAACTTAACTAATCTCATAATTAACACCTGTGGCAGAACTACACTGATACAATGACATCATCAGTCCACAAGTTATCCCTAAAAATTGTGAGTAGAGGGGTGAGCCTACTCACCCAGTGAATTAGTACTTCAAAGAAATAGTCTAAAGCACTGATATAATTACATATATACTATTTTGCAACTGATATCAATTATAATAGTAGTAAGCTTTAAAGAGACTAATGATTCACAAACATAAATATGGTAGAATATTGTAGACATCTACAAGAATCAATATATGAACATTCTTGATTGACCACAAACAAAACTAATAATCTAGAAACATACAAAGAATAATTGAATAACTGCACACACTTGGTTAGCCTATCATTCATATTATTATGCATCAGTAGTAATATACAAATATCTAAACATTTTTCTCATTATTACTCTTTGCAATCTTTCATTAACTTTGACTTGACCTGACTACTGAACTGACTACTACTATGTTGGCCAACTAAACATAACTATTTGCTCTGACTATTGTACTCTTTATCTGAACTCAATTGATCTCAACTAACGTTTCTTTTACTTTGCCCTTGAACTCACTTGGATTGTACCATCCAAGCAAAATCCACTACCTCATGACTTACTGTACAAGTCTTAAGGTAAATTTGAGATCTTAAGACAGCTATAACTACCTCAGTTTGCAATGAGGTTGCCATGTATGGCCTAACGGTGGCTAAACAACATCTGCAAACTATGGCCCCTTGTCTTGGGTACTCAGGAGGGGTGCCTCTAGGCTAAAAATCCTCTATCTCACGTAGTGCAGTTCCTCAAGAGTTGACACACAAAATAGAGTAACTTCCAAAAGGAGTAGGTCCACAAGGGCTTATGCTTCAACTGGTGGGTACCACTGGATCTCTAGTTATTATTGGATACCCCTACTATTGAAATAGTACCACCAGGATCTCTGGTTATTGTTGGGTACTATGCTACTCAATTGAAGTACCACTGATATTCAATCGGTTGATGTTAGATACTCAGTTATGGGCTACTTCTTCCTATATTTGATAGTCCATAGCCTATTTCACCCATCCCGATACTGACCTCTAGGGAGGTTTCTATGGTGTTCAGGGTATCTACTATTACTATTGTAATTTTACTGACTACTTGAGCTATTGGACTGTATTCACTGATGATACTTAGTTGAATGCAATACATATTGGTTACCCTTATCTTAGGGTTTCTTATTTCTTAGATGCTTAACATACTGATTACCCTTCTCTTGGGGTTTCTCATTTCTCATGGACATAGAAGAATTCTCATATGTTCAAACAGATATCATGTCTAATGATATAAGCATTTACATTCGACATTTCTCATATTCATGCATCGCATCAACGTCATCCCTATATAGGGAAATTCCTTTTCTATTGTCATAAATTACCATAACAACTTATGCATTTCATGTCAATTAACTCAGCTACAGAGTTTTGCGTCACAAATCAAAATGGTTATGCATATAAAATGATATTCAGCTAGAAACTCGAATTATCACATTACTCATTTTAATCAGTCATGCATATGAAACCCTGGTATGAATGTAACTAGGGTTTCCAAGATATTCATTAAAATGTCACACATTAAGAATAACCTAAAATAAATGAATTTATAACAAAAAAAGAATCACATCAGTTGAATTCATGAATCTATTCACAAACTTCCAACTTTCCATTCATGTAGTGTTTCACCCTCTTTACTGATATATCAAGAAAACATTGACATCATCAAATGAAATACAAGATCTTATCTGACATATATGTACTAAACATTCCGATAAAACAATCATTTGTAACCAAGGAGATTCAACTAGACAAACTTCTTTATTCAATTATACAACAATTTTAGTCATAGCCGAAAACCCTAGATTTTGTTAATTTCATATAAACTCTGCAATTACTTTAGGAATTCTAATTTAGATAATTTTTATGCATTTGTAGTATGATTTATATACTGGAATCCATCACAACAAAGAAATAATGTATTTCAAATCATCTTGCAGAAGCTAGGTCAAAAGTGCAGTTTAGGGTTTGTAGTCGCTTAGAAAACAAGTAAAGGTTATTGATCACTTAACTTATTTTCATGCAATCTACTATTTGAAGAAATTACCCACTCACCATAAGGTGTGAAAACACCTTTATAACACAATCCATCTCTAAAAATCTCGAACTCATATCAAAATCCTAACAAATCACCAGATTCTTCTTCCTTTCAACTCAGAAACCCTAGAAATGGGGGATTGTGAAGAAAGAGTGAGAAAAAGGGAAAATTTGATACCATTTCAAATCAAATAAGAGGAGGGATGGAATATTTTCATGTGAGAGAAGATTCACCATGGAATGCTATGCAAAGAAGCTAAATTTACTTACTTGATTTCATCATATCTCGGATAGAGAAACCCTAGATCAACAATTCCACCACTTTCTTCTCTCAAACCCTAATTCTCCCTCTCTTTCTCTATGGGATTTCATTTCTCTAGAATGAATCACAAATAATGATATCTCCTTGTATGTTAGGTTGACCATGTAGAGAAATTGAGCTGCTTGGGTAATTTACATATTAACCCCTCACTATACTTTTCTTATTTCAACAGATTTTTTGTTATAATAGTTTTACTATAATTCATTTATTTAAGAGGTCAAACATCCTCCAAAAATAATGAAACTTTATCATGATATCATAAATATAATTACATAGCTCCAATATATAATTATATGATCATTAGGAGTTACCAATAAATAATCAAAAATCAAACACTACATTGCTGAACAACACTCTATCAGCATTTTAGTTTAAGTATAGTTCGACTGAGAACCACATTCAAATAATATCCAAATATTCTAAATTTTTTATATATAATGAATGATTGGCTTATCCATATCATATCCAAAATTTAATTAAATATAAAATACGTAGAAAATATGAAAAATCATTTACTTCACTGCTATCCTAATCAAATTCCATATTCATGTACTATCAAAACCCTATTTTTTTCCGATTGAGGCTTTCATTTCTTAAACCCTAATTATTCAAACTAAAATCATAATTAGAGTTTATAAGTAATTTTGAGACCTCACAATTCAGCTACTATTATTAATCAAGTCTAAATTATGTTCAAAATAATCAAGCATGTAATCATTCAGGTAAACCCTAGTTTACCAATTAAGCACAAATGCGGTCATAACAACCATGTCCTTGAAAACCCCAATAAATGAACAACTGATGTGATGAGAAAGCCTCATGATAAAAAGCTCTCATCTTTCCATCAATCTTTACTACCTAGTTGCTCGATTGAAAGGGGGATATTTAACAATCTTATGACATGATAAGTGATGCAGCGAGTGGGACACATGGTCCAATGGGATTGCTCTCTTTATTTTCCATAAATTCTTTTATTTCCCTCTCACAGGTAAGTTGTCCTTGTCTTTTATGATAAGCATTAATCATTGGAAATAGTACTATTTTTATCTTACTCCAATTGTCAAATATTCACTTCCATACTCTGATCAGGACTTTCCAGGAAATGGTTGACGTGAAGTCCCAATGCACTAGGGATAATGTGTGCATGGTGTAACCACTTATTTTTGGGGAACTCTAATATCTCCTCGATACAGCTATATAATGGGTGAAGTGTAGGGCTCAACACCAAAACTTTTCAACGAATGACCACAACCCAAGTTTACACATTCCTTCTGCATCCACTCTACCAATGGCAGTAAAAAACACCAATATCAATGACAGACTCTGATGATCGGGCGGAGGCCCTCCATCAATTGAAGAAATCTCATCCAATAAGTATCTACTCCTTTATTACTCCCAAGACACTTATGTCCCTTAGGATCTTTGATTTGTGCACCCAACACATTGACAGGGGATGCCAACACCAGATTCAGATCCACTGATCAATTGGTTATATGATTAGCAAGCCATCACCCTAGCAGTAAGGCACTAGTTAGTTGCAGGCTATGGGGAATGAGGCCTACGACCCCGGGAACCATCACCGCCACCAAATGACGATCATGGCAACTAGTGGCCAAGGAGGTGCTCGGATCAAGATGTCGCTAACGGGAGAAGAACCCATTCTTAGGGTTCTATTGTGTGCTCTTAGACGAGTAAGGGTCGTCCAATCCCTCCATCTCCACCTCCACCACTCTCAATATCAAATCCCCTCCATCTCTAACTTCTATCTCCCTGATGAAGGGAACATTTTCAAATTTGGGGGTGGAGGATGGGAGGTACGTCATCTCCATCACCTCAACTCTAACCTTTCCCTTTTTCATCCTCAAACACTTCTTTCTTCTTCTTTTCCATCTTTTATTTGCATCTATCTTGTTTTCCAATTTCTTTTTCATTTTTTTGTGTGAGTTGTGACCTTTACCTAGTCAGTCACTTTGATGGATGATCAAAATGGAAAATATATGAATGAACTTTCCCCTTTTCTTTTTCAAAAGATAACTCGTGCAGAAGGAAGTTTTAAGGAATAAACATGTTTTGAACAATTTTGGGCCCTGATGACAACAACTAGGCTTCTTTTCTGTTGGAAGTGAGGTTAAGTAGATGGAGTCCAAAAGGTCAAGATACATGTGCCTCCAACATGACTTGCAACAATATTTTGGAATACTCCTCTAACCTACATTAAGTGAATTAACTGATATAATTTTATTATTTGACTCCTATGTAGTAATAAAATAGAGAAACACAAGTCAACCTCTTACTCTCCCTCTTCTTCCATCATCTCTTACCTCTTCACCATTCACCAAAAAAGAAAAAAATGAAATTCTCAACATATGCCAAACCCTAAGTCTGTAGTTGAATCCCCTTCATCGGTACTCCTCCTTTTCCATTTTCATTTAATGGTGTGGCATGAATAAAAGAGGCCAATGAGCCAAAAAAAAAACATACAGTCAATGTAACCACAAATAAATAAAAAGTCTCAACTCGAATAGAGGAGAGAAAAATAAAATAGTTGAATCCCTAATAAGGTCTCGAGTAGAATAGAGGAGAGACTAGGGAATCAGGTTCATGCCATGTCTTTCTCCCCCTTCCGTATCAAATTTCATGCCTAGGGGATTTATCAAAATTCTCCTCCCGAAAACCAAATATCCCTGACTAGTGCTTACTTCTATTTGTGTAGATAGATCATGATTATTATTGATATGAAAGTAGTTCATCGTCGGTTCTGGGGTCTAACGATTAGAGGAATAAGTCCTAGGTGGGGCATATCTAAGTGTGTCTATGTGACCCCAAAGGATAATGGTCACTTGATTGTGATTAGTGAAAAGGGGATCACAAAGTTTGCTCAGTTGGGAGAGGAAGGCCTGGATCCAAGTATCAATTGCTGATTTCCTTTTTATTTTGCTTTACTCAGGACGAGCAAAGGATTAAGTCCAGGGTATTTTGATGAGTGTATTTATACCCATTTTTACAAACTATTTTACTCACTTTTAGGGGTTGTTGTGTTTCTATTTCCTAGTTTTAGCTTCATATTCACTCAATTGCAATTGTCTTTCCCTTTCTAAAATTTAATGCATTTTTATATATATTGTGCAGAACCAGCCAAAATGGTGAGACAACACCCATATGGACGATTGAGCCCTCACAATGTTGCACCTCATGGAAAGGAAGGCCAGAAAGCTTTCCATTTGATCACCTTCCAACACCTAGTCAAGCGAGCGACTCTATCATTAGCCCGACTCAAGCTGCTCTCTACCTAAAGTCTTCTAGATTCTTACGTCTTGACGCACACTCTCAGCATCCAGTCCATTCTACTTCACCCCATGTTGGTCAGCCAGAGAACCGGACGCGAGGTCCAAATCGAGTAACCCACATGAGTCACTTGTTGGACCTAGTATGGGCCATGCAACCAGATTCCTTCGACCACAAGCATTCGACTTTAGGGTTTTGGAGGTAAGGAATGCATCTATAAAAGGGAAACCAATCATCCATTCAAAAGGATCTCTAATCAGTGATTAGAATGAACATTGTGTAGCACAAATCCTAGACAGGACCAAGGAGGTGGCGGCCACAGTGGAGAGATTTGTTTTACTATACCAGGTGTCATGACATTCTCCATGATTCCTACTATCTCTTTGTTGTTGCCCCTTGCCATGAGCGAGTAGACACCTTGTGATGGGGCATGAGGACTAGCCCAAATAACCTATATTTTATCTTAGCTTGTATTTAAGCTCGATAATATAGTTGCTAAATAAAGTATCATTCTACTTAATTCTTTGCTTTGCAAATTTGATGACTTGCTTTGCATATATGTTATAGTCATGGATATGCAGGTTGTTGTGAGCATGATTAGAACATCAGAATGATCTTATTGTCCCCTGAGCTATTAGCAAAGGGCAGTGAGGTGATTGGACTTTGATCTACTATGTGCTCAGGATGGCCAATTGTATGTAAGGAAGTTTAGTTGGAATAAACATGGAACTTGGGTGTCGAGGATGGTCGGTTCCAAGGCAGTTTAAGCCAAGTGACGACGTGTATCCCATGAGGGTGTAGCAGCTAAGTCTTGATTTAGCAATGATTATCAGAGAGTTAGATCTTATTAGGATAATTATGCAGGCCCAAGTAGCAAAACCACATGCCCTGATGCTCTTTATTACATGTTATTTACTTCTATAACCTCTGTTGCTTTTGGCAACAATTTTGTTTAATGAATCCTTCAAATAGTCAATGATAAATATTACTATTAGTACTTCTGAATACATATAACTACTTAAAATGGTTATCCTTTAGGTTTGATCCTAAAGTGTACTGCAATAAGGCTTCCACTCATGTGAAGTGGGGAATTAGTGCACTGGTTATGGTTAAACTTAGAAGTTATTCTATTACGGTTTTTCTAGGTGCGACATTTGGAACCCCATCATCCATCTCATGAAATATTTAGTCATTGTTGTTTGAATTGACCTGGCACTTGAATTTGATTGGTTCAACACTTGAATCGGTCGATTCACAGTCCATTCAGTCAAATTTTCAACCTCATTGTATAAATCAAATTCCTTAACACTTTAGTAATTAAATTAAACATCATTTGTGAATAAGATCCTATTTCAAGTGTATCCTATGTGTGTGATCCTATAGGACCCAAATTATGTTGGTTGTCCATAGCTAACTTATGACATCACAAGTAATGAGCGATATATAGTAACACAACATTGCTACTCAAGTAACTTGGAAAGTTGGAGAACAACTTCAACCTACAATCTGTTATTAGTTTTATCGTGATCATATAGTTCCTTTGTCTTTGATATCCTGATTGAACTCAAGGCATGAAATCATCATCCTCTCAATGTTCAATCCATGTTCCTTAAACTAGAGCATATTTTTTTAGATGCATGTGAGTTCACATATCACATATTGAATCACATAAGTATGGTGATACATTTATCACTCTCACTTATCAAGTGTCTTGGATATCAATTTCTTATAGGAGGGAAAAATTCCATCTACATCACTCACACTCAATTCCCATGTGTCACTGGTAAGGATCATCTTTATATCAACCCTTATTTAAGGTCAAGTTGGATGATGTCAAAGTACAAGGAACGACATGTGATGAGTGTAGTGACTTCAGGTCTAAGAACCAGAATCACCACTATGACTATGGGAGTTGATTTTGACTACCATTCCATGGTATCCATGTATCACTTGTTGGGTTATGGGGGAGACAGAGAAGGTAGCGGAAACAAAAATATTCTTCTCCCAAACCCAGAATAAAGGAAACACGTCAATGTCTATACAATAGGAAGGATGGTTTGTAGAGGTGTACCTTGTCTTGAGACTTACTCGGTGACGTTACCTCATGGCTTGCACGGTCTTCACCTCCGGTCTTGGACTGTGTCTGTGCAGCTCCTGGTCTCACTGGGACTGTCAGGATTGATAGCTATCCTTCGAGCGGCAGAAGTCGCATGCCTCTACAGTCGTCCACACGGATGCCTGGAACTCCGATCTCCTTGTCCCATAAAGAATTGGAAGGAGTCGCACCCTCCTATCGGCGTACTAGTCAGTGACACACTCTCCTACCACTAGTCACTTTTCTACAGTTGTCTTTCCCTTGTTGTGCCTCCCATATCGGGTAGCACTTGCTCGGGCTCTCTCGATTACCAAAACCAGAGAGAATGACAACTTTGCAGAACAACTGGTGTTCTGAGTGGTACTTTGAGAATCCCCCAATACCCCTATATATAGGAGGGTCATGGGACATGGTTCTCTACCCCGAGAAATGCGGGATTAATGTACGAATAGAAGGGTTCGATATTTTCCATAAAATAACCAACTACGTCATCGGAATCGATCGTTTCAAGCATGAACCGATCGGTTGGGGACCTGAGTTGATCGGTTCACACCTGAACCGATCGGTTGGGACACCTGAGCTGACTGGTTCAAGCATGAGCCAATCGGTTCGTGGTCCTGGTCCAACTCAAATTGACTTTCATGTTTGTTTCCGACTAATCAAATATTAGTCATTTTTCAAATCAAATTTGTACAAGTAAAACAAATATGTTTTTGCAAAAAAAGAGTCTTATGACTTTCCAAACGATCTTGTTTGGTCACACGAATCGACCGGTTCAACAATTGAGCCGATCGTTTCATTAACACATGAGTCGATTGACTCACCACTTGAGTCGATCGGTTCACCAACCTGAGTCGATCGGTTCATCACTTGAGCTAATCAGTTGGAAGTGCAGACTGTGTAAAATCAGTCAATTGTAGTTTCAATTAATCTGATACTCTAATCAATTGGTCTAACACCTTGAACACTATGATTTTGAGCTATCAATCAACTGAGTGTTTAATTGAACTACTAAACTCCTTTAGTAATCAATCTAAACATCATTTGTGGATAAACTCCTCTTCTAGGTTAAATCGTATGTGTGTGACCCTGCAGGTCCATTTCATGTTGGTAGTGAAAGTCCATAACACTTATGACTTCACAAGCAAAGAGTGGTGCCTAGTCGCACAATAGTACTACCCAAGTGAAATAGAAAGTTGGAGAACAACTTTCAATCCTACAATCCGTGAATGGTGTTACAACGAATGTATAATTCCTTTGTCACTAATGTCCTAAATGAACTCAAGGCATGGTACATTCATCTTTTCAATGTTCATCCATTTCCTTGATCTCAGAGCAGACTGGGTGAGATGTGTGTGACATCAATATCACATATTGATTCATACATGCATGCACATGCCTTTCTCAATCCTACTCATCAAGTGGCCATGGACATCAAACTCCTTTAGGAGGGACAAATCCCATATCTATCACTCACCCCTCAAAAGCCCCATGTGTCAAAGCCACCCAATCATCACCTTTATAACAATCAATGTTTCAGGACATCGTTTGATGATGTCAAAGGGTACCCAACAACATGTGCTGAGTGTAGTGATTTCAGGTCAAAGAATCACACTCACCACCATCACTGTGAGAGTTGACTGTGACAACCAAATCATGGTTCCATGTGTCACTCTCACGGTGGGTCTGTCCGGTACACTTGTTCTCTAACAAGTACCTATGTGCTTGGTTTGATATCACTATATCATGACTAATGAGATTCTATCATCAACCAACACACAATCTAGTCTTTAGTGTTATTGATGTCTATGGTTATTTCCACAATAACAACTGACTAGGGACTAAACAAGAATGTATACTCTTAACATCCGTATGATCTCATCATTTAGGTCCTTAACCTAAAATCATATATCATCGAGTAAACAATTCTTTAGACATCTATCATGTAACACTATCATCTCAGAAATAGTTAAAACATATAGATCAGAAATTTCCTTTATTATTATTCAAATCATTTATGAAGTATCCCATTACAACCATCACATGACTTGCTCTATGGGCATACATACCAACAGAATCCCACTTGCACTTAGAGCCAGTCACTTAGGAATCTCAGTCCTTGTGACCTAGCATGACCATCATGCTTTTGCTGAGAAAGGGCCTTCATAGTGGATCAGCTATGTTGTCTTTAGTTGGTACATTGCAAATCTTCACATCTCCTCTCTATACGATCTCTTGTATGAGATGGAAGCGCCGCAGTATGTTCTTGGACCACTGATGTAATCTGGGCTCCTTAGCTTGAGCAATAGCTCCATTATTGTCACAATAAAGATCAATTGCATTACAGCTACTGGGAACTACACCATGTTCAGTGATGAACTTCCTGATCCACACAACCTCCTTTGTTGCATGTGAAGAAGCAATATACTCGGCCTCTGTAGTAGAATCGAAAACTATTTCTTGCTTGGAACTCTTCCAGCTCACAGCTCCATTTTTTAGGCAAAATACAAATCCTGATTGTGATCTGTAATCATCTTTCTCAATTTGGAAGCTTGCATCGGTGTAACCTCTTACAACCAGTTCTTCCTCACCGCCGTATACAAGGAACTAATCCTTAGTCCTTTGCTAGTACTTGAGGATGTTCTTTATGACTGTCCAGTGAGCATCCCTGGGATCTGACTGGTACCTGCTCGTCATGCTAAGGGCATACGAGACATCTGGGTGTGTGCACAACATAGCGTACATGATGGATTTGATGGCTGATGCATATAGGATCCCATTCATACGCTCCCTCTCTTCACAAGATTGGGGACATTGAGCTCTAGAGATGGTGACTCCATGTAGCATGGGGATGTTTCCTCTCTTTGAGTTCTCCATGCTGAACCGCTTCAACACTTTGTCAATGTATGTGCTTTGACTTAGTCTGAGAAGCCTTTTAGATCTATCTCTATAGATCTTAATACCTAGAATGTAGGATGTTTCTCCTAAGTCCTTCATTGAGAAAGTATTCCCAAGCCAAGTCTTTACCTTCTCTAAGGCTGAGAAATCATTCCCCATCAATAGTATGTCATCCACATACAATATGAGGAATGTGGTCATGCTCCCACTAACATTCTTGTACACATAAGGTTCATCTTCATTTTGAATAAAGCCAAACACTTTGACTTCCTCATCAAATTGAAGATTCCAACTCTGAGACACTTTCTTCAATCCATGGATTGACCTTTGTAGCTTACAGACTTTATTGGCATTCGTTGGATCTACAAAACCTTCAAGTTGTGTCATGTACACATCCTCATTCATATTCCCATTAAGGAATGTGGTTTTAACATCCATTTGCCAAATCTCATAGTCATAGTAAGCTACAATAGCAAGCATAATATTGATGGACTTAATCATGGCAACTGGAGAAAAAGGTTTGTCATAGTCAACACCTTGAACTTGTCAGAAACCCTTTGCAACCAATATGCCTTTATAAGTTTGCACATTGCCATCCATGTCGGTCTTCTTCCTGAAGACCCACTTGCACCCTATGGGTTTTTCCCCTTCAAGTGGTTCCACCAAAGTCCATACTTTGTTGGAGTACATGGATTCCATCTCGGATTTCATGGCCTCAAGCCATTTCTGATAATATGGTCCCTCCATAGCCTCTAGATAGGTATTTGGATCATCATCTCTGATCAACTCACCGCCTTCCTGAGTCATAAGGTATCCAAACCTCTTAGGTTCAAGGCATGTCCTACTAGATCTACGAGGTCCTTATGTTACTTGAGGAGACTGAGATTCCACAACACCTTGTGAATCTCTATATTCCTCTAGTACATCTACTGGTTCAATATTTTCTTGTTGGTCTTCAACCTCTTCAAGCTCTATTTTCCTCCCACTACTTCCTCTGGAAATAAATTCCTTTTCTAGGAACACAAATGTACTAGCAACAAACACTTTGTTGTCAGTAGGGTGGTATAAATAGTATCCCCTCATTTCCTTGGGGTATCCAACAAAATAACATTTATCGGACTTGGGTCCAAGCTTATTAGGAAACATTTTCCAGACATAAGCCTCCCAACCCCAAATCTTAATCAAAGACAAATTTGGACACTTCCAGTTGTCTTTTGAACTAATTTATATGGTAGTCAGTTAAGTGTAAATGCGGCGGTTTCAAGAGAATGACCCCAGAAGGAAATCGGAAGATCAGCAAAACTCATCATTGATCACACCATATCCAGTAAAGTTTGATTCCTTCTTTCAGACGCACTGTTATGTTGTGGTGTTCCAGGCGGAGTCCATTGTGATACAACACCATGGGCATGTAGAAGGTCCTTAAACTCCTGGCTTAAGTATTCTCCACCTCGATCAGATCAAAGTGCTTTAATACTTTTACCAAGTTGGTTCTGTACTTCATTCATGAAATCTTTGAACCTTTAAAGGGTTTCTGACTTATGTTTCATCAGGTACACATAGCCATACCTACTGAAGTCATCAGTGAAGGTAATGAAGTATTGATACCCATTTCTGGCATTAGTTCTAAAAGGCCCACATACATTAGTATGTATGAGTCCTAATAGATCACTAGCTCTATCACCTTTACCTGAAAAGGGAGTCTTGGTCATCTTGCCCAACAAATAAGATTCACACTTCTCTATTGATTCATAATCAAAAGAGTCTAGATAACCATCTTTATGGAGTCTAGAAATGTGTTTCTTATTTATGTGCCCTAGACGACAATGCCAAAGATACATTTTGTTTGAGTTGTTGTATTTTTGCCTTTTGGTGTTTATGTTGTATACACTTGTCTCTAGATCTATCAAGTATAGATCATAAGACATTGGGGCACTTCCATAAAAGATCCCATCTTTTGAAATAGAACACTTTCCATTCTTAATAAGAAATTCAAAACCATCCTTGTCTAAACAATAGACAGAAATGATATTCCTATTTATGGCAGGTACATAATAGTAGTTTTTCAACTCTATTATTAGCCCACTAGGTAGAGTTAACTCATAGGTTCCTAGGGCACTGGCGGTAAATCTTACCCCATTGGCAACACGTAGTTCAACTTCGCCTTTCCCCAAAGGCCTACTTCTTTTAAGATCCTTCACATTTGAACAAATTTGAGATCCACATCTGATATCAAGTACCCATGACAAAGAAGTAGTAAAGTTAATCTCTATCATGTATACACCAAAAGTAGATATCTCTATCGATCACTTCTTCTTCCATCATTCCTTCCATCCTCTCCATGTTTTGAGAGCAGAAGATTCTGACATTGGTTTGGTGAGAGAACCCTTCTCTCCCTCACCTTTGTCATTAGACTTTGCTCCATTGATCTCCATCAATGAACTATCCTTCTTCTTAAGTACACATAGAGTGGATTCAAAGGCTACCGATATTTCTGGATTGTGTAGAACACTTCTCACAATCCCCAACCAGTTATGGAATTTATTCTCAATTAATTTGACCATTTTAAAAGATGATTCTTTTGCCATTATACAAGAGAAAATTGAATGTGTCAAAACTCCTCTTTGATTTGATTTGATTTGAATAAAATTTGATAGTATTTAATTAGACCTTTAATTAATTACCGCTCCCACTATTTTGATTCAAATTGACAACCCTCACCATCAATTTAGAAGATTGATGTAACATCCCTGACCTGGGTTATGCTTTAACCCTAGATGTTTTGTTTAAGAAAGATAATTATATGTTTACTCTTATCTTTTGAAAAGTAATTAAGGCTCAAGAGGAGATTATGTTTCAATTTTAGTCTTTTTTTAATAATGTTGAAAACAACGTTTTGCCTGTTTTGGACAAAAGTGCAAATTACCCAAGTAGAGGGGTTAACTTGCAAATGTTACATGATAAATGTTCCTCAAGTGTTGAAGCATCATAAGAATGATAATGATTCAGAGGTATGCCTTGTGGTAGCCTGAGCACCAAGAAAGAGTTTATTAAGCAATGTTTGTGCATTAAAACCTAGTTTTGGTGTAATGTGCAATTTACCCAAAACCTAGGGTTCAACATGAAAAATACCACTTATTTTGAGTCCCTAATGTTTCTTGGTATCAATTAGAGATAAGAAAATTAGAGGGGCATCTCATTTGAATATCTTTGGAAGATAGAGAATCTTGATATTAAAATAATCAAGATTTAAGCATAATTGAAACCCTAATTCAATTTAATGCAAAAATAATCATATTAATGGAAGTGCCCTTCAAATAAAAAGGATATGGTTGAATTTGTATAAGTGTGGACATCCTTGTGCCTTGCAATGATACTGAAATATCTAAAGTGAGTGGAGAGCCTACTCACATTTGTTAAAGAAAAAGTAATATCCACTCATTTTTGGATATTATTATTATATTGATTAAGGTGCTTAATTTGTTTTCTTTTAATTGAAGGATAAATGAGAGGTTTTTGAAGGATAGTATGATGGATTCGTATGAAAGGAAGTTTGGGGGATAAGTGGCACCAATTTTGGGAATTAAAGGATTTTTATAACACTTTCTCTCTCGTGAAATTCCCTTACATATATCCCATTTTTCTCCCACATGAAAGACTCTTTTTTTACTCCACTTTCTTTCCTCTCTTTGGCCGAACACAAGGAAGATTAGGAGCAATAGGATGACGTATCCCAACCTGTAGGTAATCTCCATAGTTGTTACGACCCCACCTCCCGACAACCCCCAATTAAGGGAGACCGAGAGGTCGAAGCCGCACCCATAACTTCTGGATCAAAGGTTCGACAATTAACCAAGAATAATTATCAAATTTTAACAGACTATACTTAAAAGCTGTAAGAAAATAAACTTTTGCATACCTTTTTGAAAACTTGGATCTCTAAACTTCTATCCACTTAAGAATTCTACTCTAACTAATCCTCCTTGTATTTAACTTCATGTATTTCACAATATGACAATTTACTGTTTGTCCTTTTGGCTCTGATACCATTTGTAACGCTCGAGCCCACTGCCCAAGGCTCTAGTAGAGTTTCAGGAATGATGAATGGCCCCACAAACCACCACTAGCCTTAACTGTGCACTTTGTCCACACTGACGCGCAAGCCAGGATCAACTTCCCGACTGGTCACCCATCCTAGTACTACTCTAAGCTAAGCACGCTTAACTATGGAGTTCTTTAGAGATGGGCTCCCAAAAAAGGAGGTGCACCTTGGTGATATGGGTAGTCCAATCATACCTTTTAAGATCATGTTATCCGAGGCCTCAAATCCTGGGATGTTACAATAGTCATCTTCAACCTTGATTTCATGGTGGAAATCGAAATTTAATGCTTATTTTCTTCTTTTCTCCATTCAATGCTGAACCTTGATCATCCTTTGCATCCAAAGACTTGAGAATGGAACTTGGACAGTTGAGAAAGCTTCATTCACCATTGAGGATGTGAAGCTTGATGCTTGGATTCAACTTTGAAGGCGGGTTATATAACTTGAACCCTTAAATATCATTATTGATTTCATTTTTTCATCATATGTTGATTCCTTTTTCATTCCCAAACTTTCCTTTGATTAGTTGATGAAATCAAGAATCAGAGAAAATTTCGAAGGTTTTTAGCTTGAATATGATGATATCTATCATCTTAGCACACACCTCAAGAAATATCATGAGCAAACTGTTTTGAGTTTTGATGATCAAATGATCTCAAGACCATTTGGTGATCAAACGATCTCAAGACCATTTGAGAGCAAACGGTCTCAAGACCGTTTGAGGTTAAATGGTCTCAAGACCATTTGGGGTCAAGTGCTGATGTGGATGATTAAAAATCCAATGTTTCAAATTGATCTAAATATAATGGATTCAAAAATGGATGATCCATTGATTACCAACCCTAATCGGATTGATGGGTTGAAACTCTAAATTGATTGAGTCAATTTCTATGTTGAATGGCTCAAACAGTCTCAAGACCGTTTGAGGGAAAACGATCTCAAGCCCGTTTGAGGTCAAATGGTCTCAAGACCGTTTGAGGTCAAGTGGAGTCATGGATGGATGGAGATCTAAGGGTTGCAGTTTGATTTACTTTCAATTGTCTCAATGTTGGATGGTTCAATGAGTGCAAACCCTAAAATCAATTGATTGATTGAAGGAAACCCTAGATGACCCTTTCGGTTTCAAGGTGGTTTGGACCAAACGGTCTTGAGACGGGTTGAGTCCAAATGGTCTTGAGACCATTTGCGATCAAACGGTCTTCAGATCTTTTGGAGAGCAAACGGTCTCAAATCATTTGATGTTCAATCGGTTTCAATGATGAGTTTCTCATGTGGTTTCAAACCGTTTGGAGTTAATCAATTTTTAATTCAAACGGTCTCAAACCATTTAGATTTTTTGAGATCAAGACCGTTTGATGGTATAACGGTCTTAAGAATGATTGAAGGTATAGACCAAGACCGTTTGGAGGTCAAGCACTTCAAGACCGTTTAAGGTCTAACGGTCTTCAGACCGTTTGGAAGTGCAATTAATTCAAAGACCGTTTGAAGGTCTAGTACCTCAAGACTGTTTGAAGGTCTAATTGACTCAAACCTTGTAAGTACTATTAAACCCCATGATTTTTAATGATGTATATCAAAGATAATTACAATGGTTTTACCTTTAAGGTACTTAAGTGATTAGTACCTTTTGAGTGGTTAACCTTTGGTGCTTATGAAAGAAGTAACTCAATACACTATGGTAACCATAGATGTATGTACTTGAATGAAGGGTTCACCTAATCCAATCAATCTTGAAGTAATCAACATCCTAGAGAGGATGAGAGAGAGAGGAATTCATACATGTATAGTAATCATGTAGTGGTTAAGCCTCAACACTCTCAACATGAATATAATATGTAATTAGGGTATGATCCTTGATAAAGAGATCATGAAACCCTAATTGAGAATAACCCTAATTATGGGATAAGTTACATGAAACCCTAATCTAGGGAAAATTTATAAGGAACCTTAATTCAAGATAATGATGCCATGAGAAACCCTAATCCAGGGTGATGCTATGAAAGGCTATATGAAATCCTAACCCTAATATAGGGTGAAGGTATGTGAAACCCTAATTTTGGGGAAAAGTGCATGAAGCCCTAATCTTGGGCAATATGATGATAATCTATAACCCTAATTTTGGGTAATGGGATGTGTATCCCTAATTGATAAGAAATTTGGAAATCCTAACCCTAATAATGGAATAGTGATGCTACTCTTACATTGTTTAGTGTTGATATGTAATTGATATAACTGTTATCATGTGTACTAACCCTACAGATATCATGAGATGATGAGCATAGCCATGTATGAGCTATGATGTGTTATTTACTTGAAATTGTTTTATGGGCCTTGTGAGCCATTATATGTTTTGTTGCCTAGTAATAGGTAACAAGAGATTAAATGGGCTTTGAGAGCCATGTGAGATGCTTCTGTAGCAAGTACCATGTTTACCTTGGTCAGATGACCTGAAGGTGTTTAGTTGCCTAATAAGTGGTAACAATAGTTCTTTGATGAAATGAGGGTTTGAATACCCATATTTCATAATCATTTTGATGAGATGTTAAGTGATTAGAATGCCCATGATGAGATAAGGGATTGAGATCCCAATGTGCTATAAAGTTTTGAAAAGTACTTGATAGAAGTGTTACACCTTCTTTGTAGCTTATGTCATAATAATTGATGTTTGGAAACTTGTCTAATGCTAAAAGAATATGTAATACACTTAATTAATCAAGTGAAATATTATCATGTAGAGCCCTGACCATAGATCCATCATCGTCAGTAATTGGTGATGGAGAAATAGGTTTTCCTATGGGAATTCCTGGAATGCATATTTTTGAATATGTGGGGGTAATGGGAAAAAATATCCTTACACCTCATAGGAATGACTGTGGGCCATATCCTATGCATAGGAATGGTTATGGACCATATCCCAATAAGAGTATGGTTATGGGCCATAACTCCACAATACCAGGCATTGGCTAAGGGCCATATCCTGAAGAGAGTATATGCTACGGGCTATAACTCTATAGTGAAGTTACCAGTATACCCTGGAAAGCTATTTAGTAGAGACAGAAGATGTCCTGCATAAGATCTCGTACTCACCGAGACAAGGGAGGTTATGGAAATATGGCTCTTCCTTAACCTATGTATGGTACCTATACTTTACATAATCATGGTCGGTTGGAGTATGAGTGGTATACCTCATCTCCTTAGGGCTTAAGTATGATTGTAAAATGTAATCAGTCGTGTAGTGTATTTGCTTAAGGTTGAATTACGAGAGTCATTGGTTGATGTTGTCTTGCATAGCATATCCTAGATGGATAAATGTTATATATGTACTTCAAATCCTTATTGGATAAGTGATATGCTGCTTATTCAAGTTATAGCTAAAATGCTTTGAATAAGAATATTTCTCTAATCTGTTTAGACATTGATTTATCTATTGTTGAATATATTTGATTCCTCTGCTCAGTTTGATTCTTTTAAACTATAATAATAAAATTTCTGGAAGAGAGTTATATCTCTCGCTGGGACATTCTTCAATTGTCTCACCCTCATGGGATCCAACCTTTTTAGGTGGATGAGGATGAGGAGGTAGAAACCATACAGCAGGAGAAGGATAGGAACATCAATAGGAACAACAGTGATATTCCACGTGGAGGCACTGGCTGTCATATTTTGTATAGAGAGTCCTATGTGTCATCTTTGTACTCTCAGGTCCTCGGAGTTAGTAGTTAGTACTTTTAATGAATCAATCTCAGATTTTGGCTTGATGCCTCGAGGTTTTTATGATGTCTATATATAGTTTAACAAGGCAGTTGATGCTTGTAATCCTCAAGAAGAGATGGTACATGATATGTACTTATGAAACAGGATGTGAATGAAATACATTGGTTCTTGATAAAAGAGTTTTCCTATGTTTGGATCTCTTTGCAAATGGTTTTAATTTTTAGTGATTTTTTGTAATTCCACTGCTTATGTTTAATTTCACAATTAATTACACTGTGACGGTCTGATCTGGTGTTGGGTCATCTCAGTTTAGTTGGTATCAGAGCCCTAGGTTTGCTGAGTCTATAGAGACATAGGATTAAGGTTGTTGAGTCTTTTCTAGTGTCTTCCAATTATCTGATAGTGTCTTCTGCTCATATAGGAGGAGAAAAAGAACTTAAAGATGTATGGATCACACAAAGAACATGCTGCTGAGAGCAGCATTGCTGCACCAGGAAGAGGTGCAAGGGATTAGGATAGGGAGGAACCAATACCTGAACATCCACAGCTTAATCAGGTTGCACTAGAAAACCCAGCTTTCCATGACCTGTTTGGGTAGTTCATGGCAACCATGATGCATATGGTGGATAGGATTCCACCACCAGCACCTCGGGCACCAGCTCACCATGAAGGACAGGGAGTCGGGAAGACTTTTGAATGACTTCGCCGGGTTGGAGCCACAGATTATGCTGGAATAGCTGACCCAGTAGACGCAAATATGTGGCTAACTGAGATGGAAAAGGCTTTTAGAATCCTCAATATCCCTGAAGCAGAGAAGGTGAGGCATGAAGTATACCTTCTAAAAGGGAGTGCTGGCCACTGGTGAACAATAGAAGAGGGAAAGAGTCCAGGTGTTGAAATCGGATGGGAAGTATTCTGACGAGAATTTGTCAGTAGATACTTCTCCAAGACGTTTCTAGATGAGAAGATCTCTTAGTTTGAGAGGTTAAGGCAAGGACCAATGAACATTAGCAAGTATGAAGCTAAGTTCATGGAGCTTTTCCGGCTCTGTCTGCATATGGCAGCTATTGATGAAGAGAGAATTCAACATTTTGAGAAGGGGTTGAATGCTGAATTGACTACTCCTGTGTCTGCCTTAGAGAATAGGGAGAGGTTTGCCACCTTCGTGGAGTCTGTGAGATAGATAGAAAGGTCAGTGATTAAGAAGCATTAGACTAAGAGCAAGAAGGTGTACACATAGTTTCAAGGGTAGAGGTCCAAGAGTTTTAAGAAACCAAGGTTTTCTGCACCAACATCACCACCGAAGTTCAATACCCAGATGCAATGTCCATCAAGTAGGGGTAGGGGCCGTAGTTTTCCTCCAAATATAGCCCCCAGTACAGCATCAACGTCAGCAACTGGACCTTTTAGACCATATCAAGAGAATATAACATGTCACCAGTGTAGACAAGTAGGACATCTAGAAAGGGATTGCCCAGTTGGGAACCTAGTGGTAACCCAACCACCGAGGCAGAGTCAACAAGGTCATCAGAGGAAACAGATTTCGAGTGGCACTAGAGGATGTGGACAACCATCCCAAGCTGGTTCGTCAGCACCCAACAACTGAGCACGGGGTCAACATCAAGCAACAACGAGATTCTATGTGATGAATCAACCCGAAGTAGTAGTCAACCCTCAAGTTATGACAGGTCATATGGAACTATTTCATTCTGATATGTCTTCATCCTGCTTTGTATCTATTTTGATTGATCCGCGTTCTACGCATTCCTTTATCACACGAGAAGTGATCCTTGACTGAAATATGACTATTATTCATAGAGCAGATATCTTGTTGTTAGAAACCCCTTTGTTGGGATCTGCAGTGCTGCGGGGGGTGTGTTCCCCCTGCATTCTTTCCATTTCTGAACATCGCATTCAGGTAGATCTTATACCACTTGAGATGTACGGGATTGATATAATTCTTGTAATGGACACCCTAGAAAATTATAAGGTTGTCTTAGATTGTGATTCCAAGCAAGTTGTGTGCACAGATTACGGGGATGCATGGATCTTTCAGGGAGATAGAAAGATTCTTCCAAACTGTCTTGTGTCAGCTATGGTAGCTGAGAAGTTGATGCGACAAGGATGCTTTGCATTCTTGGCACATGTGGTGGATACCACAATGGAGAGTCTTAATCTTTCTGAAGTTCCGATAGTTGGGGAGTTTGAAGATGTGTTCCCCGAGGAACTTCCAGGTGTTCCTCTGCCCCGAGAGATTGATTTTGTGATTAATCTAATCATGGGCACGCAACCAATAACACCAACACTGTATAGAATGGCACCTACTGAGATGGCAGAGCTCAAGAAACAACTGTAGAGTTGCTTGAGAAAGGTTTTATCCAACCGAGTACTTCACCATGGGGTGCTCTGGTTCTCTTTGTTAAGAAAAAGGATGGATTGATGCGGTTATGCATTGATTATAGACAGTTGAATAAAGTAACCATAAAGAACAAGTATCCTCTTCCAAGGATCGATGACATGTTCAATCAGTTGTGTGTTGCATCTATTTTCTCTAAGATAGATTTGAGGTCGGGATATCATCATTTGTGTATCAAGGAGAGTGACATACCTAAGTCTGCCTTTAGGACAAGGTATGGTCACTATGAGTTCATAGTTATGTCATTTGGACTAACTAATGCACCAGCTGCATTCATGGAACTCATGAATAGAATCTTCCCACCTTTTTGTGATTAGTTCATAGTAGTCTTTATAGATGACATCTTGGTATACAGTAGAGATGCTCAACAGCATGAGCAGCACCTCCGTCAGGCTTTAATTTTGCTAAGAGAGCATAAGTTGTATGCTAAGTTTAGCAAATGTGAGTTCTGGTTACCAAAAGTTTCTTTTCTAGGACATGTAATAACTGGCTCAGGTATCCGTGTTGATCCTAAGAAGGTAGAATTTTTCCTACAATGGGAACAACCAAAGACACCAATGGAGATACGCAGTTTCCTAGGACTGGTAGGATATTACAGGAGGTTCATTAAGAACTTCAGTTCTATAGCTTTACCCCTAACCAAGTTGACCAGGAAGGAGGTTCCTTTTGTTTGGAATGACAAGTGTCAAAATTCTTTCCAGCTGTTGAAAGAAAGGTTAACAAGTGCACCCGTGCTAGTGTTACCTGAGCAAGGGAAGGGGTACATAGTTTTCTGTGATGCATCTAAGAATGGTTTAGGATGTGTGATGATGCAGGATAATCAAGTGGTTTCTTTTGCCTCTCGACAACTTAAGAAACACGAGGAGAATTATCCGATACATGATCTAGAGCTAGTTGTTGTAGTCCATGCTCTGAAAATCTGGAGACATTATCTCTATGGAGAAACATTCCAGATTTTTACATACCATAAGAATCTAAAATATATCTTCTCACAACATGAGTTGAACATGAGACAACACCGCTGGATGGAGTTAATCAAGGACTATAATTGTACAATTGATTATCATCCAGGGTAGGCTAATGTAGTGGCGGATGCACTAAGTAGGAAATCATCATCACCAGCCTTAGATAAAGCACAGTCAAACTCCTTAGTGTGCTTTAAAAGAGATATGCTTATCAACTTAAGGTAAAACAATATACAGCTTAAGGTATCACTGTTAGTCGGGCTGTTAGCTGAGATGCAAGTGAAACCTAATCTGAGACAGCAAATTAAAGAAGCACAACAAGTTGATGTTGTGGTTAAGCAAATTAGGTGAGAGTATGGTAGTGAGAAACGGGATGGCTTTCATGAGTCAGAGGATCAGGTAGTCTGTTACCATGGTAGGATGGTAGTACCTGATGCCAATGACTTAAGCAAGTTTGTCTTGGAGGAATCTCATTCTTCGATGTACGTAATGCATCCAGGGAGCACCAAAATGTATCATAACTTGAAGGATATGTATTGGTGGCCAGGTTTGAAGAAGGATGTAACTGAGTTTGTTATGCGATATCCAATCTGTCAGCAGGTTAAAGATGAACATCAAACGCCTACAGAAATAGTGCAACCTTGTCCTATACCACAGTGGAAATGGGATCACGTGACCATGGACTTTGTGGTTGGTTTTCCTAGAACAACCAAAGTTCATGATTCCATATGGGTGTTAGTTGATAGGTTGACTAAGACAACACATTTCCTTCCTATCAAAGCAACCTACACTGCTGAGAATCTTACACCAATATATATAGATGAGATAGTGCGATTGCACGGGGTTCGAGCCACTATTGTTTTTGATAGAGGTCCCCAGTTCACGAGTCATTTTTGGGAATGACTGCATAAAGCTTTGGGTACACAGTTAAGGTTTAGTACTACCTTTCACCCATAGACAGATGGACAATCTGAGAGGACCATACAAACCTTAGAGGATTTTCTTAGGGCATGTGTCCTTCAGTTTTTAGGAAGTTGGGATCTACACCTAAGCTTGATAGAATTTGCTTACAATAATAGCTATGAGCACAGTATTGATATGGAACCATATGAAGCATTATATGGCAGACGTTGTAGATCTCCTTAATGTTGGTATGAAATGGGAGAATATCAACTTTTGGGTCCTGAGCTTGTGCAACAGACAACAGAGAAGATTAAAGTAATACAACAACAATTAAAGACTGTACAAGATAGACAGAAGTCGTACGCCGACAAATGACGAAGACCTTTAGAATTCCAAGTTGGAGACAGAGTATGTCTCAAAGTCTCACCTTGGAAAGGTGTCCTTAGATTTGGAAGGAAGGGAAAGTTAGCTCCTAGATTTATGGGGCCTTATCCAATCATTGAACGGATTGGAAAGGTAGCCTATAAGATGGATTTGCCACCTGAGATGCATAAGTTGCATCCAGTGTTCCATATCTCCATGATGAGAAAGTGTCATCCTAACACAGAGTTAGTTCTGCAACCTGTGGAGGTAGAATTAAATGATGATATATCATATGTTGAAGGACATGTGATGATCCATGATAAAAGAATTAAAAAGATGAAAAAGAAAGGCATATGTCTTGTAAAAGTTCTTTGGAATCACCGTGGCATTGAAGAAGCTACGTGGGATCTAGAGGAAGAGATGGGGAGGAAGTACCCTTCTCTTTTCTCTTGATGATTTCGGGGACGAAATCCCTGTTAGGGGTGGATAAATTGTAACATCCCTGACCTAGGTTATGCTTTAACCCTAGATGTTTTGTTTAAGAAAGATAATTATATGTTTACTCTTATATTTTGAAAAGTAATTAAGGCTCAAGAGGAGCTTATGTTTCAATTTTAGTCCTTTTTGAATAATGTTGAATACAATGTTTTTCCTGTTTTGGACTAAAGAGCAAATTACCCAAGTTGAGGGGTTAACTTGCAAATGTTACATTATAAATGTTCCTCAAGTGTTGAAGCATCATAAGAATGATAATGATGTAGAGTTATGTCTTGTGGTTGCTTGAGCACCAAGAAAGAGTTTATTAAGCAATGTCTGTGCATTAAAACCTAGTTTTGGTGTAATGTGCAATTTACCCAAAACCTAGGGTTCAATATGCAAAATACCACTTCTCGAGAATCCCTAATGTTTCTTGGTATCAATTAGAGACAAGAAAATCAGAGGGGCATCTCATTTGAATCTCTTTGGAAGAGAGAGAATCTTGATATTAAAATAATCAAGATTTAAGCATAATTGAAACCCTAATTCAATTTAATGCAAAATAATCATATTAATGGAAGTGCCCTTCAACCAAAAATGAGATGGTTGAATTTTATAAGTGTGGACTTCCTTGTTCCTTGAAATGGCACCGAAATATCTAAAGTGAGTGGAGAGCCCACTCACATTTGTTAAAGAAAAAGTATTATCCACTCATTTTTGGATATTATTATTATATTGATTAAGGTGCCTAATTTGTTTTCTTTTAATTCAAGGATAAACGAGAGGTTTTTGAAGGAGAGTATGATGGCTTCGTATGAAAGGACGGGAGGGGGATAAGTGGCACCAATTTTGGGAATTAAAGGATTTTTATAACACTTTCTCTCTCTTGACATTCCCTTACATATATCCCATTTTTCACCCACATGAAAGACTCTTTTTCGACTCCACTTTCTTTCCTTGCTTTGGCCTAACTCAAGGAAGCTTAGGAGCAATAGTAGGACGTATCCCAACCTGTAGGTAAACTCCATAGTAATCTTCAACCTTGATTTCATGGTGGAAATTGAAATTCAATGCTTATTTTCTTCTTTTCTCCAATCATTGCTCAACGTTGATCATCCTTTGCATCCAAAGAGTTGAGAACGGACCTTGGTCAGTTGAGAAAGCTTCATTCACCATTGAGGATGTGAATCTTGAAGCTTGGATTCAACTTTTAAGGTGGGTTATATAACTTGAACCCTTAAATATCATTAATGATTTCATTTCTTCATCATATGTCGATTCCTTTTTCATTCCCAAACTTTCCTTTGATTAGTTGATGAAATCACCATAAGAATCACAGAAAATTTCTAATGTTTGTAGCTTGAAGATTATGATGTCATCTTAGCACACACCTCAAGAAATATCATGAGCAAATGGTTTTGAGTTTTGATGACCAAACAGTCTCAAGACCGTTTGGGGTCAAGTGCTGATGTGGATGATTGAAAATCCAATGGTTCAAATTGATCTAAATATAATGGATTCAAGAATGTATGATCTATTGATTACCAACCCCAATCAGATTGATGGGTTGAAACCCTAAATTGATTGAGCCAATTTCTATTCTGAATGGCTCAAACAATCTCAAGACCGATTGAGGGAAAATGGTCTCAAGACCGTTTGAGGTCAAATGGTCTCAAGAACGTTTGAGGTCAAGTGGAGTCATGGATGGATGGAGATCGAAGGGTTATAGTTTTATGTACTTTCAATGGTCTCAATGTTGGATGGTTCAATGAGTGCAAACCCTAAAATCAATTGATTGATTGAAGGAAACCCTAGATGACCCTTTCGATTTCAAGGTGGTTTGGACCAAACAGTCTTGAGACCGTTTGAGATAAAATGGTCTTTAGACCATTTGGAGAGCAAACGGTCTCAAATAGTTTGATGTTCAATCAGTTTCAATGATGAGTTGCTCATGCAGTTTCAAACCATTTGGAGTTAATCAATTTTTAATTCAAAGGTCTCAAACCGTTTAGAGTTTTTGAGATCAAGACCGTTTGATGGTCTAATGGTCTTAAGACCAATTGAAGGTATATACCAAGACCATTTGGAGGTCAAGCACTTCAAGTTCGTTTAAGGTCTAACGGTCTTCAGACCGTTTGGAAGTGCAATTGATTCAAAGATCGTTTGAAGGTCTAGTACCTCAAGACCGTTTGAAGGTCTAATTGACTCAAACCATGTAAGTACTATTAAACACCATGATTGTTAATGATGTATATCAAAGATAATTACAATGGTTGTGCCTTTAATGTACTTAAGTGATTAGTACCTTTTGAGTGGTAAACCTTTGATGGTTATGAAAGAAGTAACTCAATACACTATGATAACCATAGATGTATGTACTTGAATGAAGGGTTGACCTAATCCAATCAAGCTTGAAGTAATCAACATCCTAGAGAGGATGAGAGAGAGAGAGAGAGGAATTCATACATGTATAATAATCATGTAGTGGTTAATCCTCAACACTCTCAACATGAATATAATATGTAATTAGGGTATGATCCTAGATAAAGAGATCATGAAACCCTAATTGAGAAGGTTGATGAACCCTAACCCTAATTTTGGGATAAGTTACATGAAACCCTAATCTAGGGAAAAGTTATAAGGAACCTTAATTCAAGATAATGATGTCATGAGAAACCCTAATCCAGGGTGATGTTATGAAAGGCTATATGAAATCCTAACCCTAATATAGGTTGAAGGTATGTGAAACCCTAATATTGGGGAAAAGTGCATGAAGCCCTAATCCTAGGCACCATGATGATAAGTTATAACCCTAATTTTGGGTAATGGGATGAGTATCCCTAATTGATATGAATTTGGAAATCCTAACCCTAATAAGGGAATAGTGATGCTACTCTTACATTGCTTAGTGCTGATATGTAATTGATATAACTGTTATAATGTGTGTAACTGTGCAGATATCATGAGATGATGAGCATATCCAGGTATGAGCTATGATGTGTTATTTACTTGAAATTGTTTTATGGGCCTTATGAGCCATTATATGTTTTGTTGCTTAGTAAGAGGTAATAAGAGATTAAATGGGCTTTGAGAGCCATGTGAGATGCTTGTGTAGCAAGTATCATGTTTACCTTGGTCAGATGACCTGAAGGTGTTGAGTTACCTAATAAGTGGTAACAAGTGTTCTTTGATGAACTGAGGGTTTGATTACCCATATTTCATAATCATTTTTATAAGATGTTAAGTGATGAGAATGCCCATGATGAGATAAGGGATTGAGATCCCAATGTGATATAAAGTTTTGAAAAGTACTTGATAGCAGTGTTACACATTCTTTGTAGCTTATGTCATAATAATTGATGTTTGGAAACTTTTCTGATGCTAAACGAATATTTAATACACTTAATTAATCAAGTGAAATCTCATCATGTAGAGCCCTAACCATAGATCCATCATCGTCAGTAATTGGTGATGGAGAAACATGTTTTCCTATGGGAATTCCTGGAGTGCATATTTTTGAATATGTGGGGGTAATGGGAAAAAAATATCCTTACGCCTCATAGGAATGACTGCGGGCCATATCCTATGCATAGGAATGGTTGTGGACCATATCCCAATAAGAGTATGGCTATGGGCCATAACTCCACAATACCAAGCATTGGCTAAGGGCCATATCCTGAAGAGAGTATATGCTACAGGCTATAACTCTATAGTGATGTTACCAGTATACCCTGGAAAGCTATTTAGTAGAGACACAAGATGTCCTGCATAAGATCTTGTACTCATCGAGACAAGGGAGGTTATGGAAATCCGGCTCTTCCTTAACCTATGTATGGTACCGATGCTTTACTTAATCATGGCCGGTTGGAGTATGAGCGGTATACCTCATCTCCTCAGGGCTTAAGTATGATTGTAAAATGTAATCAACCATGTAGCGTATTTTCTTAAGGTTGAATTACGAGATTCATCGGTTGATGCTACCTTGCATAGCATATCCTAGATGGATAAATGTTATATATGTACTTCAAATCCTTATTGGATAAGTGATATGCTGCTTATTCAAGTTATAGCTGAAATGCTTTGAATAAGAATATTGCTCTAATCTATTTAGACATTGATTTATCTATTGTTGAATATATTTGATTCCTATGCTCAGTTTTATTCTTTTAAACTACAATAATAATATTTCTGGAAGAGAGTTACATCTCTCACTGGGACAATCTTCAATTGTATCACCCCCGTGGGATCCAACCTTTTTAGGTGGACGGGGAGGAGGAGGTAGAAACCATACAGTAGGAGAAGGACAGCAATAGCAACAGGAACAATAGTGATATTCTAGGTGGAGGCACTGGCTGTCATATTTTGTATAGAGAGTCGTATGTGTCATCTTTGTACTCTCAGGTCCTCGGAGTTAGTAGTTAGTACTTTTAATGAATCGATCTGCGATTTTGGCTTGATGCCTCGAGGTTTTTATGTTGTCTGTGTATAGTTTAACAAGGCAGTTGATGCTTGTAATACTCGAGAAGAGATGGTACAGGATATGTACTTATGAACCATGATGTAAATGAAATACATTAGTTCTTGATAAAAGAGTTTTCCTATGTTTGGATCTCTTTGCAAATTGTTTTAATTTTTAGTGATTTTTAGTAACTCCACTACTTATGTTTAATTCCACAATTAATTACACTGTGACGGTCTGATATGGTGTTGGGTCATCTCAATTGCAGTGTACAATATTCTAGTGGGTCAAGATCCTAAAATCCTCTGAGTCCTGGATCATATGCAACTTTTGCTTATTGCATCATATGCAACTCTTGAAAGATGTCATGCACAACACCTTGCCATGATCACCTCCATGCCTCAAGGTGCTAGACCCTATCTAGGTCACCTTGTTAAGTCTGACCCAAAACCAACATAATGAATATGCACCCTGCTAGGGCAGACCCACATATCCATCCTTCACGCTTCCACGAGATAGACGGTTTACCACGCTAGGGCGTTCCCACACTTGGCCGATCAAGTTTTTCACGTGTTTCACATTTGGAAGGCATCTAAAACTTTAATTTTAATGAGGGATTTGGTTTTTATAAGTACATATACATATCCAATCACCACAATACAGTAAGTATCATATACATGCTATATCCCACAGAAAACATGTGAAATGATAAAAGCAATGATTATGGCCATCCTAATGTGATTCCTCGATCCAAGAGGAATCACGGTCATCTAGGTCCAAATCACATCGATAATCCTAAAGTATAGAGCAGTTGACGTGGCTATGATACCATTGTTGGGTTATAGTGTAGATAGAGAAGGCAGCGGAAACAAAAATATTCTTCTCCCAAACCCAGAAAAAAGGAATTACGTCAACGTCTATACAATAGGAAGGATGATTTATAGAGGCGTACCTTGTCCCGAGGCTTGCTCAGAAACATTACCTTGTGGCTTGCGCAGTCTTCACCTCCGGTCTTGGATGGTGTCTCTGCAGCTCTTGGTCTCACCGGGACTGTCGGGATTGACAGTTGTCCTCCGAGCGGTAGAAGTCTCCCGCCTCTACAGTCATCCACACGGACTGCCTAGAACTCTGATCTCCTTGTCCCATAAGGAATCTAAAGGAGTCGCACCCTCCTGTTAGCGTACTAGTCACCGACACACTCTCCTGCCACCAGTCACTTTTCTGCATTTGTCTTTCCCTTGTTGTGCCTCCCTTATCAAGTAGCACTTGCTCGAGCTCTTTCGATTACCAAAATCAGAGAGAATGACAACTTTGTAGAGCAATGGGTGTTCTGAGTTGTACTTTGAGAAGCCCCCAATACTCCTATATATAGGAGGGTCATGGGATAGGGTTCTCTACCCCAGGGAATTAGGGATTAAAGTAGGAGTAGAAGGGGTTCGAGATTTTCCACAAAAAAACCAACTGCGTCAGCTGAACCAATCGTTTCAAGCATGAACCGATCGGCTGGGAACCTGAGCCGATCAGTTCACACCTGAACCGATCGGTTCACACCTAAATCGATCGGTTGGGACACCTGAGCTGACCGGTTCAAGCTTGAGTCGATCGGTTCATGGTTTTGGTCCAATTCAAATTGACTTTCATGTTTGTTTCTGACTAATCAAATATTAGTCCTTGCTCAAATCAAATTTGTACAAGTGAAACAAATATGTTTTTGCAAAAAATAGAGTCTTCTAACTTTCCAAACGATCTCGATTGGTCACACGAATCGTCCGGTTCAACAATTGAGTCGATCGTTTCATTGACACATGAGTCGATCAACTCACCACTTGAGCCGATCGGTTCACCAACCTGAGCTGATCGGTTCATCACATGAGTCAATCAGTTGGAAGTGCAGACTGTGCAAAATCAGTCAATTGTAGTTTCAATCAATCTGATACTCTAATCAATTGGTCCAACACCTTGAATACTATGATTTTGAGCTATCAATCAACTGAGTATTTAATAGAACTACTAAACTCCTTTAGTAATCAATCTAAACATCATTTGTGAATAAACTCCTCTTCCAGGTTAAATCCTATGTGTGTGACCCTACAGGCCCATTTCACGTTGGCAGTGAAAGTCCATAACACTTATGACTTCTCAAGAAAAGAGCGGTGCCTAGTCGCACATCAGTGCTGCCCAAGTGAAATAGAAAGTTGGAGAACAACTTTCAATCCTACAATCCGTGAATGGTGTTACAACGAATGTATAGTTCCTTTGTCACTAATGTCCTGAATGAACTCAAGGCATGGTACAGTCATCCTTTCAACGTTCATCCATTTCCTTGATCTCAGAGCAGACTGGGTGAGATGTGTGTGACATGAATATCACATATTGATTTACACATGCATGCGCATGCCTTTCTCAATCCTACTCATCAAGTGGCCATGGACATCAAACTCCCTTAGGAGGGACAAATCCCATATCTATCACTCACCCCTTAAAAGCCCCATGTGTCAAAGCCACCCAATCATCACCTTTATAACAATCCATGTTTCAGGACTGTGTTTGATGATGTAAAAGTGTACCCAACAACATGTGCTGAGTGTAGTAGCTTTAGGTAGAAGAATCACACTCACCACCACCACTGTGAGAGATGACTATGACTACCAAATCATGGTTCCATGTGTCACTCTCACGGTGGGTCTGTCTGGTACACTTGTTCTCTAACAAGTACCTATGTGCTTGGTTTGATATCACTATATCATGACTAATGAGATTATGTCATCAACCAACACACAATCTAGTATTTACTGTTATTGATGTCTATGGTTATTTCCACAATAACAATCTACTAGGGACTAAACAACAATGTATACTCTTAACATCTGTATGATCTCATCATTTAGGTCCTTAACCTAAAATCATCATCGAGTAAATAATTCTTTAGACATCTATTATGTTACACTATCATCTCAAAAATAGTTAAAACATATAGATCAGAAACTGCCTTTATTATTATTCAAATCATTTACAAAGTATCCCATTACAATCATCACATGACTTGATCTATGGGCATACATACCAACATCACTCTCAAGGTGGATCAATCTGATTCATTGTTTTCTAACATGTACTTGTGTTCTTGACTTGGTATCACATATCATGACTAATGCGACTCTGTCATAAGTCAACACATACTACAATCTTATGTATTATTGTCATCACTTTTGCTTCCACAGTAATATCTGACTAGGGACATAACAAGAATGTATGTACTCTTATCATACATATGATCTCATTGTTCAGGTCCTCAACTTGAAGGCATATGTCATTGAGTAACATCATTCTTTATACATTTATCATATCTTTGTCGTCATCTGATAGATACAAAATAATAGACATAATTACCTTTATAATTATCAAAT
The DNA here is from genome assembly GCA_963693085.1 of Alisma plantago-aquatica. Classification (NCBI taxonomy): domain Eukaryota; kingdom Viridiplantae; phylum Streptophyta; class Magnoliopsida; order Alismatales; family Alismataceae; genus Alisma; species Alisma plantago-aquatica. Next base: position 291,145,053 of record OY856414.1, read on the forward strand.
CATGTATCTAATGCCTAATTTTATTCATCATATGATTGGTTCTATGGGCATACATACCAACAGACCCCCACTTGCACTTAGAGCCAATCACCCATGAATCTTATTCCAAGTGATCTTCAACATGTCCATCATGTTTCTGCTACTCTGGTTCTTTTATAGTGGATTAGCAATGCTTGATTCAAGTCCGTATTTTGCATATTTTCACATCTCCTCACTGTATGAATTCTCATATGAGATACAAGTATTGTAGTATGCTATCTAAGATTCCTTACCTAACCAGTAGATCCATTGTTTTCACAGTATCACTACTGTGTCACCAATGATTGGAATCTACCCCGCCACAAGTTCATCTATATGAACTTCTAGATCCATATGGTATCCTATTCTATTCTCAAAACAACAAGGTACTCGACTTCCATTTGTAGAACTAAACAACTGTCTTTTACTTGGAACTCTTCCAGCTTATAGTTCTATTGAAATTTTAAGGTCAAACACAAATTTAGATTGTGATCTTTATCATTTTGGAATATTGCATTGGTGTAACCCTTTACACCCAACTCCTTATTACCATAACTAAGGAATGATCCTTTTAGTGCTTCCCAAGTACTTGACAATGTTTTTTATGGAAGTACAATGGCTTTCACTGAAATCTGATTGATATCCACACATCATGTCTAGTACATACGGGATAATTGGGTGAGCACATAACCTCTCATCATGTCCATACATACGAGATAACAGGATGAGTACATAATATTTCATACATGATAGATCCAATTGCTAATGCACATGGAATCTATCTATGTGTCTGTATTCTTCACAAGAACTAGGACACTCGGCTCTTGAGAGACTAACCCCATGGAACATGGACAAGTTTTCTCTCATTGAATCCTACATGCTGAACCCTTTCAGCATCTTGCCAATGTATGTGCTCTTTCTTAGGTCAAGAAGCTATCTAGATCTATCTCTAAATATCTCAATTCTTATCACATAGGATGCTTTGCCTAAACTGTTCATAAAGAAGGTACTTCCCAGCCAGGTTTTAATATTTGCAGTATAAGAATGTTATTCCCCATTATCATGTGGAATATTAATATGCTCCCACTAAGTTCTTATAATCACATATCTCTTCTTCATTTTGACAAAGTCAAACTCTTTGATTATCTCATCAAATCAAAGATTCCAGTTCTGAGATACTTGCTTCAATCCTCAGATGGACCTTTGTAGCTTAAATACTTTTTTGCAATAATTGGATTTATAAAATCTTCTAGGTTATGTCACATATACATCCTCTACAATATTCCTATTAAGGAATGCAGTTTTAATCATCCATCTTTCCAAATCTCATAGTCATAATAAGATGCAATAGTAAGCATGGTCCTAATGGACTTAACCATGGCATCTGGTGAAAATATTTTGTTAGGTTCAACATCTTGATCTTGTTTAAAATCTTTGCAACCAATAAGCTCTTATAGGTTTGTACACTACCATCCATGTTGGTCTTTTCTCAAAAACCGAAATGACCCCTATGGGTTTTACCCCTTTAGGTGGATCCACCAAGGTCATACCTTGTTGGTTTACATGGACTCCATCTTGGATCTCATGACCTCAGACTCTAGTCCCTCAGTATCTTCTAAGTACGTTGTTGGCTCATCATCTATGACCAACTCATCACCTTCTTGAGTTATATGATCTGCTAATCTTTTCAAACTCAAGGTGTTCTCTACTATAACTACGAGTTTTGTGTGTTACATAAGGAACTTGAGATTCCACAACAATTTGTGATTCTTATTATTCCCATTGTACCTTGTTTGGTTTAATCTTTTCAGGTTGGTCTCGAACATTTCAAGTTCTACTTTTTCTCCCCCTAATTCCTTTGGAATGAAATTCCCTTTAGGAATATAGACATCTTGGAAATAAGAAATTTTGTTTTTGGATTGGAATATAATTCTAGTATTCAACAAAATAACATTTTTGTGATTTGTGGACAAAGCTTTCCAAGAAACTATTTTCTTATATAAGCTTTCAATCCTAATCTTTATTGAAGATATATCAGGACAGTTTCCATGCCATATCACATCTTTTCAACAATTTAGATGATACATTGTTTAGTGTAAAGCATGTGTCAAAAAGGAAATTGGAAGATTAGCTAGATTTATTGATAATTACACCATGACTTAACAAGGTGTGATTCCTTCTTTCTAGTACATTATTATGTTTCAGGTGGACTTCATTGTGATACACTATCACGGTCTCTCCATAAGGTCCTAAAACTCTTGGTTCAAAATATTTCCACATCGATCATATCAAAATGTTTAATATCTAGACCAAGCTGGTTATGTACTTCATTCATAATCTCCTTGTACACTTCAAGAGATTCATATTTGTATTTCACCAAATGCAAACTAACATATCTACTGAGGTCATTAGCAAATATAATGAGGTACTATTAACCACCTTTAGCATTTATTCTAAAAGGTCTATATACATCAATATGTATGAGCTCTAGTAGAATACTCGCTCTCCCACTGCATCTAGTGAAGATTCTTTTGTCATATTTCCCAATAAATAAGACTTGCATGTCTCAATTGGTTCAATAACCAAAAGAGTCTAGATAACTATCATTATGGATGCTAGATATACATTTATCATTTATGATCTCTAAATGACAATGCTACAGATACTATTGTTTGAGCCATTAATTCATTTCATATATGTGTCACACATGTTCGTCTCTACAACTATTACGTATCGATTCTAAGACATAAGGTATTGCCATAAAAGATCATATCTTTGAAATAAAAACATCAAATGTATTCATAATATTCTTGTCCACACAATATACATAATGTTTTTCTTTAAGGGCATGTACATAATAGAAATTCACTAGATCTATTACATGCCCATTACATGAATGACAAATTCCAACTATAGTGGTAGCAACACTTGCTCAGTGCTAGTTTACTTCTTCTTTGGTCCTGAAGTGGAGATCTCTATCTCTTTCTTCTTCTTGAGATCCTCAATATAAAGAGGGTAGTTCCTTTTAGAGTGTCCAGGCTGGTGATAGTGGTGGCACTTTCCTACCATATTCACTCCTCCCTTAGCTTTCTGTGTAGAAGACTTTGGTTTTTGGATAGCTTTAGAACTCTTCATAGTTTTTTCTATGCCTTTGGACTTCCCTCTGTTGATCATCATCACAAATTTTGGTTTTTCCTTCTTCATTTGCACTAACATGTGAAGTAATTCTGACAATGACTTGTCAAAATCATTCATGTTGTAGTTGAAAAACCACTAGAGGGGGGTGAATAGGGTTTTATGATTATTTTAATATAATTTAACCAAAGCAAGCAACCATAAAAATATTGGACAAGGGGACAAGGATTTAGAGTGGTTCCAACCTTAGAAAATACTAAGGCAGTCAATCCACTACCCGGTGGCTTACCCAACCGGGATTTCAAAAGTATTAAATTTTATTACCTCGCAAGGATATTACATAAAATTACAATACTTTTACCAAACCCTTCAGACAACCTTCACCTAGAAATAGTTGCACCAACCACGAAGCAACCTTCTTGTAGTAACTTCAAGCTCCCCCTTGAAGTAGCCTTCCTCTAGAAGTAGCTTCCCGTTGCAACAACCTTCTTGAAGTAGTCTGAAGTCCACCTTCTCCACCAAGAAGAACCTTCTCCAATCTGCAGCCTCCAACCCTAGGAGTAGCAAGGAGAATACAAAAGATAAAAGGAACAAGAAGGAAAAATAGAAATTACAATACCACTTGTAGCTCAAGGCTTGATTTCCTATATCAAGCATTTTGATCTCCTAACCAATGTATATAGAAGTGTACGTGTTGTAGATAAGAGATGCTAGCCTATAGGACACGAATTTAGAGCAAGGGAATGAGTAGCCAATGCTAGTGTTGCTCAATTGCTCAAAACAGATTGTCAATTGCAAGTGTAATCTCAAGTATAGCACAAGTGTATATGAGTAAGTTTAGGTGTCCTAAGGCATGTCCTATTTATAGGAATGACCTACAGGTGCTTAAGGACGTTCTAGACACTTTCTAGGGGGTTCTTAGTGCTTAACTAGCCGTTAGGTAACCATTAGTTGCTTTAACAACGGCTAGTTAATTAATTCTGAAAAGTGCATTCATAACTCATCTCGGTCGACAATTTGTCGATCGAGAGTCCTTCTCGGTCGAAGATTTTTAGACCGAGGGACGTCCTGGAGCAACTTGGTCGAGGAATTTGTCGACCGAGAGTGTCTCAGTCGAGGAGTTTGTCGACTGAGAATGACCATGTTTCAACATTTTAAACTAAGTACTAAGTGTGTGTATGAGTGTGCAGATGTGACACTATTTTAGGGGATGACCTATCTAAGTGTTTTGATTGGCTAGGGAAGATCTAACGCTTGATTTACATGATGTCTAAGTACTTGTACATTATATACTTGTACACGCTTTTACATTTGATTACATTCATGACTTAAAGAAATTTTAGCTTATAGATATTCCAAGTATTTGTCATCTGCCTTATTCCTGCACACTTAAGTAGCACGTTAGATTCATAAGAATGAAATGTTTGTCATCATCGAAACAAAGGGATTATACTAATGCCAATTTAGCCAACAATCTCCCCCTTTTTGAAGATGACAAACATTTCCTAAAAGGAAATATAAATCATATGAGTTTCATACCTGAAGTTTACCTTTTGTAGCCATTCTTGTTTTGCAAGTGTGTGCTGGCCGAGATATTATGAAACTCATTTTATGTTATGTTTATTTCTCCCCCTTTGACATTTCAAAAAGATATCCAAGATAATCATTTAGTATGACATTTTATTTCTCTCCCTTAATTTGATAATTAGATGCTCCCCCTTAATAAGATATTCAGTTTTAAAAGCAAGGGATGCAAACCACTTATTTTCAAATTTAGCCACAATTTATTTCTCAATCATTTGCAAAGGATGTTAAGCCTTGAAATGATATGAGATTCTCTTAAGTTTATTGATTTCTCATCCATTTTTCAAGGGATGTTAAGCCCTAAAAATGACATGAGAATCCTTTAAGCTTATAGTAGAATACATGTATGTATCTCTAACCAAATACACGGAATGTTAAGCCCAAATTTGTTTAGAGAATTCCATTAAGAGCAAGATATATGTCATATTCATGAATATGGTAAATTTCTTTGTTTTTCATAACCAAAACTACTTTTAAGGATACTAATGTCATAACAAGCTTCAAATGATGTTTACAAAGTTTTGGAAGCTTCTTAATCTCATAATCAAGATAGTTTGTGTGAGCTTCCCCCTTAATCTTATAGTCAAGATAATTTAAGGATTCTAACATCACAATCAATATTAGATCATAATAAGTTGACCTTTTATGCACTAAAATTATGTTTTCAATATGATAAACACATTTTGAATCAATATACTAAGATTAAGTGCAGTAGAATGATGTACAGATAAGCATTTTGTCAAGCTTATTTTAGGTCGACCTTGACTTCGACCATAGCGCCCCTTGGTTAAACTTGATTTCAACCAAGAGGCAATTTCTGCAGATTTCCCATTTGAACATTTATATGTAAAGTATAATTTTTGCAGATTTTTAATTTAAAATGCATTTGTGCCATGAAGTTTTACTATTTATGCAAAATAGCATCTTCACATGAGATGAATCACAATGGTCAAAATTCATGGCTTGTATATATGTATCACAGATTATTGTAAACCAATGAAAACATAATGATTATGGCACAATAATTATGATAGAACAGTAGAAGTATATACACAATACAATGATCAAGATGGAAGTATATAACTTCATGAAATACAATGATTATGACCATTTAAATTTTAATACACATGGTTCCTACATAGATAGACCAAGTAATACTTAGGAAAAACCATGTGGATTATGATAAAATAGTAATTTCCTTGATTAAACTAATCATGGTTCATATTTTTAGTTTTAAGCCAAATCATGTAGTAATCTCATTCAGGTTCATAAGTTTTCAAATTTAAGACAAACCATGTAACTGAACATGCTTAATATACTTGTTCAATCAATGAATAAGGTTTGTTCAAAATCAGTCTTCATATAACACTTTTGCAATATGTTGAATGAATTTCATATTCATAATGTTATACCTTAATTCATGATGCAAAGAGATCAATATGTATTGTTTCAAATATGATCTCCAAGATTTATTCTTGATTTTCATATTAAATCAATCATAAATAACAAATTGATAGCAAACTAGATTAATTGAAAACAGGTTCAGTAGAACTTGATTCGGTCGACAAACAGTTCGATCGAAATTGTCTTGGTCGACGTTTGCTCGACCGAGAATGCTGTTGATTGTACAGGTTTTACCAGATTTGTTGTAAACTGCAAAATAGTAACCTGCTCCGTTGACCATTTCTCGACCAACAATGTTCTCAGTCAAACAGTTTCTCGACTGAGAATGTTTTTGTACTGTTTCAGAACTATTTTCAGTAATTGTTACCGAGTAAAACAAGAATATGAAAGTTAAAGCTCGATTGTGTTGAGATATAACATTTGTATATCAAGAATCAGTTTAGTTCAAATCTCAAATAGTCAAATTCAAACTTCTAAGTTTTAGGAACCCAAGCTAGATCATCATTCCTTTTCTTGTATGGGCATGAAAAAGAGTAGTGTCCAAGATGTAAGCAATAATGACAACTAATAGAGTCAATCTCATTTCTCTTTCTAGAAGTTGAGTTGTTCTTGGGTACATACATGGATTGATTCTTTAGCACTTGTGTCCTTCTCCAACTAGGTTTTTGATAAGATTTTCCTTTAGAATTATAACCTAGTCCTCTCCTTTCAATTTGACGATAAGAATCATTTAAGATATTATCAAGAATATTATTGTTACTCAAGCTTTTCACTTTTTGTTGTAACTTCATAATCTCATCTATTTTCTTCTTGATATCTAATTTTGCTTGATCTAGATTAGATAACAAAGAATCTCTTTCTTTCACAATAATATCATAATCTAGATGTGTACACAAAACAAGTTGTTTTTTAAGATCATTTACTTGAGTTTGCAAGTTTAACTTTTTGAGGGAAAGAAGATTGCAATTTGCTTCTATAGATTTCAGCTTAACATCATAATCTTCAATTTTAGATGTGAGAGCAAGAAGTTTAGCATTTAACTCATCATTTACTTTATTTGATTTCTTAAATTTCTTCTTGCACTCAATATATTTCTCATGTGTATCTTGAAGACTAGCAATTAGATCTTCTTTTGGTAGATCAAAAAGACTTACCTCTTCTTCTTCTTCTTCATTTGTTGTAGCAATAAGACATTCTGCTTCTTTTTTTCCATCATCACTATCATCACTTGAATCATCCCATGCAGCTTTATATGTTCTTTCTTTCTTTTTGTGAGATGATTTCTTCCCTTTCTTGAGTTTTGGACAATCACCTTTCATGTGTCCCTTTTTGCCACATTCAAAGCACCTGGAAGAAGAAACACTAGGAGTTTTGTTAGTTTTAAAACTTTTATACTGCTTACCATTTACAATGAGAGTTTCTTCTTCACTATCATCTTCACTTGTGTCATGACTAATCTTGGTTGATGCTTTGAATGCAATGTCCTTCTTTTTCCCTTTTTGAAGTTCACGGTCTCGTCTTTCTTCCTCTTCTAAAGTTGCCTCATGTGCTTCTAGGTTGCCAATGAGTTGCTCCATCCTTAGTCGGGTGAGGTCATTTGCTTCTTCAATGGCAGTCACTTTGGGCTTATACTTGGGAGGAAGAGATCTAAGAATCTTTGACACCTGATCTTCCTCACTAATCACTTTGCCTAAAGCATTCAAACCATTTACAATAGAAGAGAATTTTGCATACATCTCACTAATAGATTCATTTTGATCCATACGAAATTGTTCAAATTTCTATTTAAGCATTCCGATTTTAGAATTTTAACTTGAACAGTTCCTTCATATGATATAGACAATCTATGCCATATCTCATAATCTGTTTCACAATTTGATACTCTATTAAACTCACCAACGGAAATTGAACAATAAAGTATACTTACAGTTTTTGCATTCATTTGGGCAGATTTTACCGTATTAGCATCCCAATTTGCATACTCCATTTGAGGAAGTTCATATGGAGTTGATACCATTCTCCATAAGTCCCAGCTAATTCCTTGGAAGTAAAATTGCATCCTCCTCTTCCAGTAGGTGTAGTTAGTGCCATCAAAAGCTGGAGGTCTAGCCACAAGTGTTCCTTCCAAGTTGAGGTTGTTGAGCAACCTATCACCCATTCTTCAAGACTTTGTTAGAGTTCCTTGAAGCCCTGCTCTGATACCAATTGAAAAACCACTATAGGTGGGATGAATAGGGTTTTATGATTATTTTAATATAATTTAACCAAAGCAAGCAACCACAAAAATATTGGACAAGGGGGCAAGGATTTAGAGTCGTTCTAACCTTAGCATATACTAAGGCAGTCAATCCACTACCCGGTTGCTTACCCAACCGGGATTTCGAAAGTATTAAATTTTATTACCTCGCAAGGATATTACATAAAATTACAATACTTTCACCAAACCCCTTGGACAACCTTCACCTAGAAGTAGTTGCACCAACCATGAAGCAGCCTTCTTGAAGTAACTTCAAGCTCCCCCTTGAAGTAGCCTTCCTCTAGAAGTAGCTTCCCGTTGCAACAACCTTCTTGAAGTAGTCTGAAGTCCACCTTCTCCACCGAGAAGAACCTTCTCCAATCCGCAGCCTCCAACTGTAGGAGTAGCAAGGAGAATACAAAAGATAAAAGGAACAAGAAGGAAAAATAGAAATTACAATACCACTTGTAGCTCAAGGCTTGATTTCCTATATCAAGCGTTTTGATCTCCTAACCAATGTATATAGAAGTGTAAGTGATGTAGATAGGAGATGCTAGCCTATAGGACACAAATTTAGAGCAAGGGAATGAGTAGCCAATGCTAGTGTTGCTCAATTGCTCAAAACAGATTGACAATTGCAAGTGTAATCTCAAGTATAGCACAAGTGTATATTAGTAAGTTTAGGTGCCCTAAGGCATGTCCTATTTATAGGAATGACCTACAAGTGCTTAAGGACGTTCTAGACACTTTCTAGGGGGTTCTTAGTGCTTAACTAGCCGTTAGGTAACCATTAGTTGCTTTAACAACGGCTAGTTAATTAATTCTGAAAAGTGCAGACAGAACTCATCTCGGTCGACAATTTGTCGATCGAGAGTCCTTCTCGGTCAAAGATTTGTCGACCGAGGGACGTCCTGGAGCAAGTGTTTACAACGTTCATTTCCAACTCCCAACCACTTTGTCTGCTGGGTCTAACGACTACTTGGGTCAATCTCGATCGAGGAATTTGTCGACTGAGAGTGTCACGGTCGAGGAGTTTGTCGACTGAGAATGACCTTGTTTCAACATTTTAAACTAAGTACTATGTGTGTGTATGAGTGTACAGATGTGACACTATTTTAGGGGATGACCTATCTAAGTGTTGTGATTGGCTAGGGAAGATCTAACGCTTGATTTACATGATGTCTAAGTATTTGTACATTATATACTTGTACAAGTTTTTACATTTGATTACATTCATGACTTAAAGCAATTTTAGCATATAGATCTTCCAAGTATTTGTCATCTGCCTTATTCCTGCACACTCAAGTAGCATGTTAGATTCACAAGAATGAAATGTTTGTCATCATTGAAACAAAGGGATTATACTAATGTCAATTTAGCCAATAGTAGTTCATGACAAATAGAATGTATTATTCTGGCAATGACTGCAAAATCACATCTGTGGCCAACTCTTGACCCAAGGGGAATTCCAATCTAGCAAGGTTCTCCACATACCCAATCAACCTGAGTACATGAGGACCTACTAGATCTCTTTCTACCATATTGCACTTAGACAATGCCTTAGAGACATCATCTCTCTTGTATTGCCTGATATTGGAATGTGTTCTTAAGATGTGTAACCATCTCAATAACATCCATGATCACATGTTGTCTCTGCAACTCATAGTTCATTGAGCACAACATCATGCACTTGACATCCATGTCATATTCAGAGTGCTTCTTATAAGCATCCCTATCTGCCTTAGGCACAATTGGAGGAGGTTCATCCGACTCCCGTGTCTCTAGGACATAGAACTTGCACTCTTGCGTGAGAATGATTCTTAATGTTATGAACTATTCGTCGAAGTTATTCACATTCAACTTGTCCTTCTCAAGGGCCAATCGTAAAGAAAGTGTATTTGTGTTTGCCATTATATTCTACAAAAGTAAATTTGCAATTTCTTGTAAAAACATTTTTTATTTGACTTGATTTGATAATTTTAATGATATTAGTAAGGCTTTTAATTAATTATCACTCCCACAATTTTTTTTAAATTGATCTACCTCACTACCGATTCAGAATATTGTAGGGCATGGTCTTCTAGTCAGCCATGATCCAAAATAATTAAGTTAATACCCAACCAATGTTGGTGCTCATAACCAATTATTAAGGTACGCAACATATCCCAATTGCATCTCATGAAATTCTTGGATAGATGGTATGCACAAATCCTTCCCATAGTCCATGTACATTCTTATTGGCACTTAATCCTATTAAGGTCACCTAGTTAAGCATGACTCAAAAGACAACATGATAGACTATGCACTATGCTAGGGTAGACTCACATATCTGCCATCACACTTCTACGAGATAGATAACACGCCATGCTAGGGAATGTCCGCACTTGGTTGAACAAGCTTTTCATGTGTGTGTCTTATGGAAAGCATCTTAGACTTAATATTTATTGAGGGATTTTATATTAGTAAATATACATATCCAATCACCACATACATATGTATCATATACATGTTATAACCACAAATGAAAAATATGCAATCAAAAGTATACAAGTGATGGTTATGGTCATTCTAGTGTTATTCCTTGGAGCCACAAGGAATTACTATCACCTAACGTCCACATCATATGTCCAACCTGTTCTTGTAGAACGTTGTGTTGGAACAAATTTGAGATGATCATCAACTCTTAAACCAATCGGTTGGCCTCCTGGTCTGTTGGCTGTTTTTTTGAAACAGTTGTCTGGTTCTCAGGCTCAAGTGACATCTGAACTCCTCCAAACGATTGATTGGTTCACTAGATGATAGGTTCCTCCTATCGTCCAGACCCTTGGGTCCTCCAGCCGATCTATTTATCTTCTAAAAAGGTCAATTGGTTTAGAATATAACACCTTCTTTACCATAACAAGGATTAAAAATATCCTAATCCTATTTAACATATTATATTGTAAAAGAAAAACCTCAAGTTACATTCAAGGGGAGAATAGGAAGGAAACAATTAATACTTTTACATATGGAAATGAGAGAGAGGCTCATTCTACAAATTGAGTAACAATAGGAAATAAACAAAACAACTAATCACACAATCCATATGGTTTTTGGCTACAACGATGCTCAAAATACTTTTAGGGCAACATGTATTGATTGCACATATATATATATATATGTGTGGAATTGTGTGTGGTATTAATTAGATATGGACATTAATTGTTTTTAATGTTCACATCATATGCAATAAAATAAATATGACCACATTGTTTTAAATCCTTAATACACTGTAAATTGGTGTGGCTTTGATACCAGTGTTGGGAAAGTAGGGCACCAGATAAGGCAGTAAAAATAAAAATTTAATGCCCAATTCCTTGACTAGTGAGATTCATCAACAATGACAAATCTAGGAAGGAAGGTTAAAAGAGCTATACCTGGTCCTGGAGCCTCTCACCTCTAGAGTAGTCCACGTGACCACCCGAAACTCCATGTTGTGCTACCAGAACCAATGGGAAGAGTTGCCCCTTTGAATGTCAACCTATTAGAGCTGGTTTGCTATCCTAATTGTCTTTCCCTTGCTAATCCCTCCCTTTATGGGTAGGACTTGCTTGGTCTCTATAGGTTACCACAACCAGAGAGGACAATAATTATCAGAGCTTATTGTTGTGTCTGGGAAACCACTAGTACCCCTCTAGTAGGGCTAGGGTCAGGGTTCCCAATCGATCTGGGAGTCGAAGAGACAAAATTTCATGAATTTTCTGGAAGCTACGAACGGAAAACTGATCAATTTGCTGTTGAACCAATTGGTTCATGTGAATGGGTAGGTTCAACCCTTGAACTAGACTTCTCATATGCTTTCCTATTTTCAGACACACCTCATTCAATATTTGATTAATGCATAATCATGACATCAACATCAATCCTTGATCCAATCAGATTGTGTTGGTATGTATGGCTATAGAGCCAACTATATGATGATTGTGATGGCATACTACACAAATGATTTGATTAATAATAATGGCAAGCTTCCAATACGTTTTGTTTTACTCATTTATGAGATAATGAGGAAACATAATGAATGTCTATGGAATGAAAATACTTAATGATGTATTTTTTCAAGTACGTGACTTGAACAATGAGATCATATGGATGTCAAGAGCATGTACATTATTATTATGTCCCTAGTTGGATTCTATTGTGGAAGGAAGATAGACAACAGTAACAGTAAATATTGGAGTGTGTGTTGGTTGCTGACAGAAGCTCATCAGTCATGATATGTGATATCAAACCAAGCACATAGATACTTGTTGGGGAATAGTGTATCAGACAAACCCATCTTGACAGTGACACATGGAAACCATAAATGGTGGTCATAATCATCTCTCATAGTAAAGGTAGTGATTGTGATTCTTAGACCTGAAGTCACTACACTCATCATTATGTTGTTTAGTGTGCTTTAACATCATCCTCCATGATCCTAAATAATGGGTGCCATAAAGGTGATGATTAGATGCACTGTGACACATGGGGATGATTGTGAGTGATGTAGATGGGATTTGTCCCTCCTATAGAAGTTTTATATCCTGACCACTTGATTAGAGAGATTGAGTAAAGCATGCACATGGACATGTGAATCGATATATGATATTGAGGTCACAATTATCTCAGACAGTCTGCTCTGGATCAAGGAAAATGCATTGAACATTGACAGGATGACGATTCCATGCCTCTATTTCATTCTGGATATCGAAGACAAAGTAATTAGACAATCATTACAACATCTAACACAAATCATATGTTGAAGTTGTTCTCCAACTTTCCTGATTATTTGGGTAGCAATGAAGTGTGACTAGGCACCTCTCTTTGCTTGGGAAGTCATAAATCAATTATGGGCATTCAGTTCCAACATAACATGGAACATATGGGGTCACACTTATAGGATAGACCTAGAAGAGGAGTTTAACCATGAATGATAATTAAATCGATTGCTAAAGTGTTTAGATATTCCATTTAAACAACATTAGTTAGAAATTGACTGATCGGATACTTGAACCAACTGGTTCAAGAGTTGAACCAATTGTTTCAGTGTGTCAAGTCAATAGAACCAAGTTTGTAAATTTTGGACATTGAACCGACCGATTCAGGAAGTGAACTGACCGGCTCAGGTCCATGAACCAACCGGTTCAGGTTGTGAACCGAGCGGTTGGTGGATCAATTTGATTATTCAAGAATTTGTGCTGACATCATGTTGTGCATTAAATCAAATATTAATTGCCAATACAATTGTGATTGGGAAAAATGACGAAACAATTGGCTCACTTGGTGAACCGATCAGCTTGCATCCCAACTGATCAATTCACTGGTGAATCGATCATTTTGCTTGTTGTAGGTTGTGAAAATTCAAGAAATTTTGGTCCCATCTAGTCCCACACAGAATGGGAACCATGACCCTGACCCTCCTATAAATAGAGGGGTACTGGGGGCTTCCCAAAGACACAACTCAATTACTTTTGGAAATCGTTGTCCTCTCTGGTTGTGGTAACCAATAGAGAGCTCGATCAAGTCCTACCCAATAAAGGGAGGGATAGCAAGGGAAAACAATTATGGGAGAGTAAGGTTGGTGACTGGTACACCAATAGGAGGGACAACTCCTTCTCGTCTATTCTATTAGAACAACAAGAATTTGAGGTGGTCTGTGTGACTTTTCTAGACGCATGGATACTTTTTCCGCTAGGAGGACATTGTCATCCTACTGTCATGGTGGAGAATAGGAGTATTTGCAGATGTCGTCCCAGTGCAACCAGGAGTGTTGCACTACTACAACAAGGAATAGTCACTGGACGTGCTCTAGGATCAAGTATGAACTCTTTAAATCATCATTTCCATTACAAAGTTTTGATGCGATCTTATTGTTCTGGGGAATATGGATAGATATATTTTTTTAATTTCTGCCACCTACTCATTCCCATATTACCTAACAGTGGTATCATAGCCACGTTAATTTACTATGTTTTAAGATAATTGATATGATCAGATTTTGGTTTTCATCATTTATTTATTTCATATGACGTGAATATTTAAACTCCTAAATGTAAATATCCTATCAAAGACCACACATAATATCAAACCAATATATATATATATATATATATATATATAATTTACATGCATCATCCTAAAAGTGAGTTTTGATGGTGGATGTGTAGCATGGTTATGGCCAATAACCCTTTTATATCTGTGTGTGGTTGGATGGTTTCTTGTATTCCTATTTTATCTCAGTTTGCATACCGAGCCTCTACCTTCTTCTTCCCAATGCAAAAATAGTATTCTTTCCTACCTTTTATCCCCTTGAATGTAACTCAAGGTTTCTCATTACCATGTAATAAGTTTAATAGAAATAGGATATTTCCTTTTCTTACAATGACGAAGATGATGATCAACATCAAGTCAGCAGACTATTTCACGTGATGAGCCAACGGGTGGATGACCAAGGAGGGTAGATCACATGAGACCAAACCGATCTACTGATGGACCAACCAATCATTTAAAGGTGTCCAGACAGTGCTTGGATAGGAGGTCAGACGACCGCTTCAGATGACAAATCGACCAACCAAGAGGAGAGTCGACTGGTTCAAGGATTAAGCTGATCAACCCAAATTGGCAAGCACATATCTACATTAATAACATGTTCAAGCATGTGATGTTGACCTAGGTAGTAGTAATTCCTTGTGTTTCTAAGGAATTACAATAGAATGACCATAACCATTGCTAATGTTTTATATTGCATGTTTACATTGTGGGATATATCTTGTATATGATACATACTTTATATATGTGGTGATTGGATAAAGTATATATATTTGAGAAATACTAACTCCCTAGTATTAGATGCTTTCCATAAGAAACACATGAAAATATTGATCAACCAAGCATAGGTTACGCCTAATCGTGGTTCGGCATCCATCTCATAGAAGTGTGATAATAGACTTGTAGGTTCTTCCCAAGCATGGTGCATATCTATCATGTTGGCTTTTGGGACAGGCTTAACTGAGTGTACTTATTGGGATTAAGCACTAGAGGCATGCAAATGCCTATGGTAAGGAGTTGCGCATATCATCTATCCAATAATTGCATATGATGCAATTTGCAAAGGTTTTCCTACCTTAATGATTGACTATGGACATTGGTGTTGGCTGGATAATAGTTGAATTGTTTTGGATCTTGGGTCACTAAAAGATTGTACGCTACAATATTCCAAATTGATATGTGAGAGCTATCAATTTGAATAATATAGTGGGAGTGATAATTAATTAAATATCGTCAATTTTTACAAATCAAATCAAAAATGAGTTTTTGACAAAAAATTGCAATTTCTTTTATAGAATCAAATGACAACACACTACAACACCTTTTCTCTACTATCAATCCTTGAGAAGGACAAGTTAAATTGGAATAATTTCCATGACTAGTCCAGGACACTAAGAATTGTTCTTACATAGAAGCACAATCTTTATGTCCTGGAGACACCAGAGGCAGATCAACCTCTTCCCACCACACCTTAGGCTGATAGGGATTCTTATAAGAAGCATACTAAAGATGACGTGGATGTAAAATGCCTAATGTTGTGCTCCATGAACTATGAGTTGTAAAGGTAGCATGAGAACATGGATGTTACTGATATGGTCACAAATCTTAATAACTTTTTCCAAGATCAGGCAAGATAGAGGAGATATGATGGCTCCAAGGTTTTGTTCAAATGTAACATGGCATAAGAAGGTCCAATAGGTCCTCATGTGCTCAATGTCATTGGGTATGTGGAGAACCTATTTAGACTGGGATTCCCCTTAGGTCAAGAGGTGGTCACTGATGTGATTGTATTGTCTCTGCCAAAATCTTATAGTCAGTTTGTCATGAACTACAACATGAATGATTTTGACAAACCATTGACACAGTTACTAGGCATGTTGAGAATAGCTGAGGCACAAATGAAGAAAGACAAACCCAAGTCTATGATGATGGTCAACAAGAAAAAGGGAAAGTCTAAGGGGAAATTCAAAGCTAAGAAGAGGTCTAAAGCTGGTCAAAAGCCTAAATCTTCAGATTTCAAGGCAAAAGGAGGAGTAAAGAAGGGAGGCAAATGTCACCACTGTCACCAAGCTAGACATTGGAAAAACAAGTTCCCTCTCTTCTTGGAGTAACTAGAGAAGAAGAAGAAAGAGGCATAGGCCTCGACTTTAGGTATATATGTTATATGACAATTATAAATTACTTCTTAATCTTAGTATGAGATACTTGATATGGATCTAACATACGTTGATGTGAAAGATCTGATAAGAAGTAAAGCCTTTATGAAAGGACACGGATGGACTATGATGAAGCAAGATTTGTTGCAGCTTTATTCTACACTTAGAATTTATCTTAGCCCATTGGGCATGTACTAGAGTTAGTTGAACTGTTATTTCATTATGCCAATAAATAGAAACATTTTAGTTTATTCATCTTGTATGGGTAAGGATGATTATAGATAAAGAGTTCTTAATGCTTCTATTTCAAAGATGTGATCTTGTATGGAAATACCTCAAATGTCTTATGATCTTTATG
Organism: Alisma plantago-aquatica; assembly: GCA_963693085.1. Taxonomy (NCBI): domain Eukaryota; kingdom Viridiplantae; phylum Streptophyta; class Magnoliopsida; order Alismatales; family Alismataceae; genus Alisma; species Alisma plantago-aquatica. Next base: position 291,162,013 of record OY856414.1, read on the forward strand.
TGATTGGGTCAAAAGATGAATGCTCATAATGTAAATACCAAAGGATTAGAACTGATAATTCAAACAACCAACAATTGATAGCATTTTCATCTAGAGAACACATGTGAGAAATGCATTTCTAGAATCCATAATGATGTTATCTGGCCTCTTTTAGTTATTGAACTAATAAGAGACATGCAAGTCTTATACATGAGCAACATGACAAACCACCTCTCATTAGGTGTAGTGAGAGAATGAAAATTCTACAAGGACATGTACATAATGATGCACAAAGACTTTTTGAATACATGCTTAATATAGTTGTTTACACTTCATTATATTTATTGATAATATGGTGATATGTACTTAGTAAAATATAAATCTCTTGAAGTATTGAAGGATATTACACGTAATGAAGTACACAACTTCCTACAAGGTATTAAGATACTTTGATATGATCAAAAGTTGAAATACATTATAGAAATAGTTAGATGACCTTCTGGAGTGCATGTGATAGTGTATCATAATAAAGTCCACCTGAAACATGAGAATGTGATAGTGTATCACATCATGATGAGTCATGACATGATTATCATTTAATCTAATCTTCTAACTTCCTTTAGAAATATGCTTAACACTAAAACCATGTACCGTCCAAAATGGTTTCATAGACGTCATATTAGATATGATATGGGAATGTCCCGATATGTCACAAGGATTGAAATATGTATGAAGAAAGTAGTTTCTACTTTCTTGGGAAAAGGTTTATCCACAAGTAATAATTTTTGGAACACTACTCATCTCAAACCAATAACAAAATCTTTGTTGTTGGATCATTGAGTTCCATAGAAATTGGTGGGAGTAAAGTACAAATCGAAAAATTAGGATTCAACAAAGAACATTTGAACCATAGGAAGCACAGTGAAAACAAAGAGAGACACAAGTGGTTGTGGAATCTCAGATCTTTATATAACACACAAAACTCATAGTTTTCATAAAACATGTCTGAGATTAATAGATTATGAGTTGGTCATAAGATGATGAGCCAACATTCAACTAAGAACTATTGAGGGACCAGAGCATGTAAAATGGCTTGAGGCCATTATATCCAGAATGGAATCCATTTACATAAATAAGGTATAACCTTGGTGATACCACTGAGAGGTGTAAAACCCAAAAGGTGCAGTTGGGTTTTCATAAGGAAGACTAAGTGGATGACATAAAGGATAGATTGGTTGAAATGTTTTTCAAACCAGTGCAAAGTGTTGAACAAGATGAAATCCCTTTACCAATGAATGTGCTTGTTAAGACTATATGATTTGTCTTATAAAGTTTAAAACTACATTTATTAAAAGGTATAATTAAGAGTATGTGTATGTGACACAACCTGAACGTTTTATAACTCCATTAATGCAAACAAAGTCTATAAGCTACAAGTTTCAATCTAGAGATTGAAACGAGCATCTCAGAATTGGAATCTTTGATTTGACAAGACAGTCAAAGAGTTTGAATTTAGTCAAGATACAATATTAAATCTACAATTATAAAATATTTAGTGGGAGCATATGAATATTCCACATATTTATGGGGAATGACATTTCAATAACTAAGTATTGAAACTTGGCATGGAAATAACATTCAACAAGAAGGACTAGGTGAAAAACGTCTTATGTGATAGGGATTGAGATCTATAGATATTGTTTTGGAAAGTTTCTTAACCTAATAATGAGCACATATTTTGGCAAAATGTTGAATGGGTTCAACATGCAAGATTCAATAAAAAGAGAATATGTCCATAAATATGGGATCAGTTTCTCATGAATCTGGTGTTCCAATTCTTGTGAAGAATAGAAGAGATTCCATATACATTCTCATTTGGATCTATCTATAATATTTTGTACTCATACCATTATCTTGTATGTATTAGACATGACAAAAATATATTTGTCATAACCAATGAAAGGTCATTGGAATGCCACAAACATCATCCATTAGTACTTGAGAAGCACTAAAGGATTTGTTGTTGTAATATGGTAATAAGGAAGATTTGTATGTAAAGGGTTACATCGATGCAAGCTTCCAAAATGACAAAGAGTGATCGCAATATAAAAGTGTGTGTTTAATCTTAGAGAAGAGTTATTAGTTGGAAAGAGTTTGGAACTAGAAGAACATTAAGTTTAAAATTCTACAATAGATGTCGAGTATCCTTGTGTTGAGAACAGAAGAGTCGATACTATATGTATCTAGAAGTTCATATGGGTGAACTTATGGGTGTTCTAGCCATTGATGACATAGTAGAAATACTATGTCAACAATAGAGCTACTGGTTAGGTAGGAATATCAGATATCGTATCACAAAAATTCCATCTCATACAAAGTATCATATAACATAGAGATGTGAAACATGAAATATATCAACTATAGAAAATTATTGCTAACCCATTGGATTAGCACTTGAGCAGCAGAAACATTATGCACATGTTCAGATCACTAAGAATAAGATTTGTGGGTGATTGACTCTAAGTGCAAGTGGGAGTTTGTTGGTATGTATGCCCATAGAGGCAATCATATGATGATTGTGATGGCATATTACACAAATGATTTGATTAATAATAAAGGTGATCTTCCAATTCATTTTGTTTCACTTAGTTATGAGATAATGAGCAAACATAATGAATGTCTAAATAATGACAATACTCAATGATGTATGTCTTCAAGTATGTGACTTGAACAAAGAGATCATACAAATGTTAAGAGTATGTACATTCTTATTATGTCCATGGTCGGATGTTATTGTGGAAGGCATATAGACAATAGTAACATTAAAGACTAGAGTGTGTGTTGGTTGATGACAAAAACTTATCAGTCATGATATGTGATATCAAACCAAGCACATAGATACTTATTGGGGAATAGTGTATTAGACAAACTCACCTTGAGAGTGACATATGGAAACCATAAATGGTGGTCATAATCATATCTCATAGTGAATGTGGTGATTTTGGGTCTTAGACTTGAAGTCACTACACTCATCATATGTCGTTCATTGTGCTTTAACATCATTTACCGTGATCCTAAATAACAATTGCCATAAAGGTGATGATCATATGGACTGTGACACATGGGGATCACTGAGTGATGTAGATGGGATTTTCCCCTCTTATAAAAGTTTGATATCCATACCACTTGAATAGAGAGACTAAGAAAAGCATGCACATGGACATGTAAATCAATATATGATATTGTAGTCACATATATCTCAGATAGTCTGCTCTGGATCTAGGAAAATGGATTGAACATTGACACGATTCCATGCCTCAAATTCGTTCTGAATATCAGAGAGAAAGGAATTAGACAATCACTATAACATCTAATACAGATCATAGATTGAAGTTATTCACCAACTTTACTAATTATTTGGGTAGCAATGATGTGTGACTAGGCACCGCTCTTATCTTGTGATGTCATAAATCAGTTATGGGCATTAGCTGCCAACATAACATGGAAACTATGGGATCACAGACATAGGATACACCTAGAAGAAGAGTTTAATCATGAATGATAATTAAATTGATTGCTAAAGTGTTTAGATATTCAACTTAAACAACATCGATTGAAAATTGACTGACTAGACAATTGAACCGACTGATTCAAGTGTTTCAATCATTTCAATGTGTTAGGTCAATACAACCAAGTTTGGCAATTTTGGACATTGAACTGACCGGTTTAGGAAGTGAATCAATCAGCTCAGCTTGTGAATTGGTTGGCTCAGGTTGTGAACCAAGCAGTTGGTGGATCAATTTGATTGATTCAAGGATTTGTGTTGAAATTATTTTTTTCATTAAATTGGATATTAATTGCCAATACAATTTTGATTGGAAAACATCATGAAATGACTAGTTCACTTGGTGAATTGATCGACTCACATGCCAACTGATCAGTTCATTGGTGAACTAACTGTTTCCCCTGTCATAGGTTGCAAACATTTGTGAGATTTTGGTCCCTTCCACTCCCATACAGACTGGGAACCCTGACCCTCCTATAAATAGAGGGGTATTGGGGGCTTTCTAGAGACACAACTTGATTGCCTCTTACAATTGTTGTCCTCTTTGGTTGTGGTAACCAATAGAGAACCTGAGCAAGTCCTACCCGATAAAGGGTGGGATGGCAAGGGGGATAGCAATGGGGGACAATTGTGGGAGAGAAAATTGGTGACTAGTACACGAATGGGAGGGACAACTCCTTCCTGTATATTTTAATAGAACGACAAGATTTCTAGGAGGTCTGTGTGGACTTCTCTTGAGGTACGGATACTTTTCTCGCTAGAAAGGCATTATCAGCCTGCTGCCACGTTGGAGACCAGGAGCTACTGCAGACGTCATCCCAGTGCAACTGGGAGTGTTGTACTACTACAATGAGGAATAGTCATTGGACTTGCTCCAGGACCAAGTATGAACTTGTTAAACCATACTTTCCATTACATAGTTGTTGATGTGATCTTATTGTTCGGGGAAATATGGATAGATAAAAAAAATTGTTGCCTACTTTATGCCCATATAACCCAACAAATTGATCATTGAACCAGACAATCCAGATGATGAACATGTGTTTCACTTGTCTATCTCATTCAATATTCATCCAATATTGTTTGAATTGACATGACACTTGAATTAATCGATACAACACTTGAACCAGTCAGTTAATTTTTTTTTGCTGATCAAAAAAACACTTGAACCGGTCAGTTCCTAGTATAGTCAGTCATTTTCTCAATCTTAGTTGTTTAAATTGAATACCTAAACACTTTGTTAATCATATTAAACATCATTCATGAATAAACTCCTATTCCAAGTGTATCCTATGTGTGTGACCCTCTAGGTTCCAAAGTATGTTAGCAATGAATGTCCATAACTAATGTATGACATCACAAGTAATGAGTTGTATCTAGAAACACATCATTGCTACTATCCTTTAAAAAGTTGGAGAACAACATCAACCTACAATTCATGATCAGTATTACCATGATCTTATAGTTCCTTGGTCGTTGATATCTGGATTGAACTCAAGGGATGGAATTATCATTCTCTCAATGTTTAATCCATATTCCTTGAACTAGAGAAGACTATTTGAGATGCATGGGTGTTCACATATCACATATTGAATCACATGAGTATGGCCATATATTTCTTAGTCTCATTATCAAGTGGCCTAGATATCAATCTCATGTAGGAGGGACAAATCCCATCTACATCACTTACACTCAATCCCCATATGTCACAAAGTACCCGAGCATCATCTTTATAGAAACTCTTATTCAAGGTCACATTGGATATGTCAAAGTACAATAAATGACATGTGATGAGTGTAGTAACTTCATCTCTAAGAACCACAATCACTACTATTACTATGACAATTGATTCTGAGTACCAATCCATGGTGTACATGTATCACTCTAAAGGTGGGTCTATCTGATACACAATATTCTAACATGTACCTGTGTGCTTGACTTGATATCACATATCATGGCTAATTAGACTATGTCATCAATCAACAAATTGTACTCTTATGTATTATTGTCATCTATTTTGCTTCCATAGTTGTAACGACCCCGCCTCCCAGTAACCCCCAATTAAGGGAGACTGAAAGGTCCGTGCTGTTATCCAATTAACAGGATCAAAGGTTTGACAAATAATCAATAACAATTATGAAATTCTACTAACTAACTAAAATTTGGTATAAAATTACAACTTTACTTACCTTTGAAAACCTTGGGAAGCTATCTATCCAAGCTTGAATCCACTCTGACTAATCCTCCTTGCACTTTATGTTTTACTTTCACAATGTGTCACTTTACTGTTTGTTCTTTCAATTATTGTTCCTAAAACGCCGACAAACAAAACGTCGGTCAGTATATCTAAATATACTGGTATGTGGGAACAACCAAAATCTTGCAAATATGGCTAACAATTTAATAATCAAAATCAAATTAATTAACAAGCCAATTTACACTTTTCAGTATGACATTCTCCACCGCTTTTTCCCTAACCCTGGCATACCCACCTTAGGGTGCCCTTTGCCAATGACTTATGGCCACCTTCTCAATCTCGAGCTTGGTGCCTGAGGGTCACCACTCATGGTGCCCACTAGTCATGCAATATCATAGGCCACCTTCTTGGTGCCTGAGGGTCACCACTCAAGGTGTCCATTGTTCTACCCATCTGGGCCTGACCTTTGGCATCATCCATCAGGGTGGCATGTAGGTGTGAGAATACATATTTCTATTTTTAATGTGATAATCATAGTGACTTTATGATTTGCAAATATGAACATCCAACAGATAATTTACATTCAATGCGATTAACCATCCGGAAATCCTCGGGAAACTAAGGCGGTTATCCATAATTAACCACATACCTGATCCAGAGCAACTTGATTGTCCAAGCAATAAGGATAAAGAACAAGCAACAAGCAATCAACAATATCCTGAAATTAATGCATGGGATCCAAGTATTATAGTTTATCCAGAACATTCTAAAGCTAGACTTGGATTCCACGTTAGGCTTTCTAAACCACATTAGGGTTTTATTAGGGTTTTTGCCTCCATAATGCTTTTATTATATTAAATGCTCCCTCAGTTCATAAACCCTAATTTCAACATCATAACCCCAATTAGAGTTGATTATTTCTCTTTAATACCAAAACTACCTTCTTTATCCTTTTAAGTTATCTCAAGGTCATTATACACATTTATCATCAATTCATAGTCCATTATGATCCAAAACAAATAAGAACTTGATTTGCCATTAATTCCACCTTTTATTCATGTAAAAACCTTAATTTTTATATTAAGGTTATTTATCCACAAATTAGGGACTTTAATGCTCGAAATAACATATTCGTACTTTAATCATGAAATTAATCAATTAAAGACATTAATAGTCGAATTAATCAACATTAGGGTTTCAAGGCCCATTAAAGTATATTCATGCATATGAAACTCCAAATTAACTAATTATATGCAAAGTTCATCCTTTTTCTTTCTAAAGTTCCTTTTTATCATTAACAAGCTAAGATCCACTTTAATCAGCTATTAAACCTTACTAATCACTTTAATCATATCAAAATAGGGTTCTTTGAACATTATTACATCTAAAGCTAATAACCTCCATTACTTTTCGAATTCAAATCAGAATTAGGCTCTAAACATATTTTATTTAGATTCCTCTCGATTTTCTGAGCAATTTTCATATTTTGTATGATCTCATCTGAGCTACCAATTTTTAGTTATGTAATTTGCAAGAAATACCTTTTTGAACCAATCACGGAGTGCCACATCATCCCCTCCATGCAACGCGGCTTGCCTTATTGGAAATATAACGAAATGACATTCATGCCCCCGGTAAGTGGATTGACGCTACAGCCCATAGAGGGGCAAACTCGTCCAGTGTGCAACCAGCGTCTTCTACCTTCGATCTGCTACAGTAGCCCGTCGGTGGCAGTCCTTTGCAGGGCTCCCCTCTCACCCCTGGGCCATGGAACTGGAGTCCAACGGCCCCCCTGGCTGTGCCGCACCCTGGCGCTCTCGAAGAAAGCCTTGGACGTGGCCAAGATGGTCGTTCCTCACGCGAGAACCCTCCGTGGTTGCTTCATCGCTGCTGTTGTAATGTAGATCTTCGGCAAGGGTTACACGTAGTTGAAGGCGCGAAAGGGGTAGCTGGCCCTTCGGGGTTTGTCGTCGTAGGTCCCTACTTCTAACATAACCATAACAACACCCCTTGTTTCCCTAGAATTGTGATATACCCTCTTAGTTAGGGTTTAGGCGGAAAGAAGAAGAAACGAAGAGGAAGATGCACGAGATCTCCTAGGCTCGAGGCTCTGGATCCAACCCTTATATAGGGAAGGATGGAAATGTCCCATTATACTTAACTACAGGGAAAACAAGTCCCCTTAGCCTACTTTCCTTATTTAGGTGCAACTCTCTTCTTAAATCTATTCCTTCTTTATTAGTATCCCTTGATTATTAAGGAAACTATTCATTTAAAGGGAAATCTGAAAATTACACGTTTTAATCTTCTTGTGCTTGACTTTTAATCCATAGGAACGAAATCCTATTTTCCTTTAATTGCAATTTCTTTCTTTCTAGCAAAACTACATAATCCATTAATAATGTATTACATTATTCTCTTATTTTCTTTTATAGGTATTTTCTCTTTCCTCTTTATTCATTGGGACTCCTTGGATCCCAAGAAACTCTAATAATTCGAAATCCTTTTATTGGATACTCATTATCCTTCTAGATGCATCTAAATGCATTATTCTTTATTATTTCTCATTATCTTGTTTATTTCTTATTAAAATAGTTCTTTTTGAGGATTTCTCTTTATTTCCCTTTTATTTTCCTCATTGGTATTCCTTTTATCATAAGCAATCCTTGGGATACAAAATTCCACCAGGGATCACTTAATTATACCTCTTTTTACTTATTTTCCACATTTCATCAATATTTTCAATTTCTTTCTTATTAAAGAAATACTTAATTGATCTCTTCTTTTCTTATTGCTCTCTTTATGCAACTTTGGACTCCTTGGTACCCAAGGAACCCAAGAGGCATGAAATCCCTCCTTGGATTTTCCTTCTAGAGGTTTCTACCTCTTTCTTTTCTCAAATATTCAATTATTCATTCACTGATTGAATTTCCTTGTCATTGGGCCCAATAGCCAATAAAGCCCACAAATCAAACAACAAGGCTATTTTAAATGAAATCTATTTATTCACAACAAATTATATTATTTGTCCAAATATCTTTAATATGATAAATTACATTTTTCACCAAATGAATCCAAAATTTGGGGTTGTAACATCCTTCCCCTCTTATGAGAATTTTGCCCTCAAAATTCCATCAAGCAAGCAAACAAACAGGATAAGTCTTCTTATGTCCATCAGGGCTCCCATGTGGCTTCACCCTTTCCATGGTGTTCCCCAAGAACCTTCATTATCTCATTTTCTTCCATCTGAGTTCTTTCTTACCTTGGTATATCGTACCCTCATAGGTGACTCAAGACTTTTCAGCCTTTCAAAAGCTGAATAGGTTCAGGGCACATCACCTGGCTTGGGTACCTCACATAGTGCTCTAGATCGGACTCATGCAACACATCATTTTATCCTGAGGGGTAAGGTTAACACAACCATCTCCATCAATCCATCTCAGATGGACCCATATATCGGGGACTCAGCTTTCTCAGCTGTTGCTTAGAGGGGTCGGATTTTCACATCACATATTCTCCCACAGTAAAATGCATATCAGTCTGCTTTGCATCAGCTCGTGACTCATGTCACCACTGAGCTTTCTCTTAGCCATTGCATGATCAAAGCGACTTCATCTGCACACACTTGTGGTTCTTTTCTGACCTTCACGAGGCCTCCTTCACCAACATCATCATAATGAAGTGGTGACCGACACAACCTCCCTATAGAACTTCTTGCATCCCGATAAAGGCTATGGTGGTTAACATCACATCTTAAGAACTGTCTTTATGTATCACCCTAAATGAGCACACATGCTCTCATCAGACCCTCTAGTCCGGATCATACTGTCCATTAGTATGGGGTGATAAACTGTACAAACACTGAGCTCTTCATGTATCAACTTCCACCTCATGGAAGTGAACCCTTTAGGTCACATCAAGAACCTTTGAATTCGCATCATGGTGTAGTTGAACCATCTCTTTTCATATGTAGTTCAATCAGATCTGTTCCTTGACTGAACTCTTCCTTTCTCATGTCATCTAGTTAAGGCGATCTACCATAACCCATATTGTATCTTGACATTCTTGGTCTAGGAGAAACTCACAACCTCCATAATGATGAACTCCCATTCCCTCTCGGGAACTCTTTATACTTTATATCCATGCACTGGGTTAATGGTGTTCGTCCTTCACCTCCTGGCTTGCATGGCCACATGCTACATGCAACTTTGTTTTAAGCATCCAGAATGCTACCATCACTTACTATCTTTGTAGTACCAAGGTATATCATGACCTCCTGTATTGTTATGATTCCTCAAGCTTGATACCTCGAAAACCCTAAACCACTCTCAAAGGGTTTTATTACCTTCCTATCCAAAGAAGTGTATCTAAGGTTCTATCACCATCCTTTCACTACATCAAGGACTAAACTGGCAAACCAAACAACCATTAACTTGTTCGACATATCTTATTACATCCGAGTGTTAGCCAAAACACATCTTCTTTCCAAACATAGGGTTAGTCGAACAACATCAACTTCTTCTAGCTTCCAGCTAAACTAGATAGCTATATCTCAACCAGAGCATTCATTACCACTCCTTATCCTTAGGTGTTAGTTAATGTCTAAGACATACTCCTCCATGCATTATACTTATCATCTCATCTCAAACTCTAAGGTTGTCTTCATCAAGGAACTCTGAGCTCATCCTCATGGTGATCAAACTCAACCTTGTGATTCCTTGTAACACTTGCAAAAATCCACTTAGTTCGAGATAAAACATCCTCACAAGATGATCTCCTTAATACTCTTAGTGTTTGTAAACCATCCATGTATTATTCTCTCCACAAAGGTACGTTATCATCTCTATCCTCATACCTTGTAGCAACGTTACAACTTACATCATCTTTATCCTTGGTGTAAGGCATGCGTACTATCCTATCACTCACTCCCATAACAAGAAGAAATAAGTATTTGGCTGCAGTCCAAATACAGAGTTCTTCCTGTTCTAAGAGTAGAGATGGTACAACCCACCTTGCCCGTACACTTTCAAATCCAAGTTGAAACGAACAGCTTATGTCTCTATATCACAAACATCATGATATCCACACTACTTCCAGGGAAAACTGATCTCGGACTTACTTGGTCCAAGCATAATCCTAGGTCATCTCCTCTAGGTCTATAGGGTGCCGGCACTTTTGGGGTCATCCCTCTTCACTTATGCATCCAGAGAGTGCCCTACTCATCTGCCCTTTGGGTCCCATGAGTTTATGAAGGTGATCAATCTCCTAACCCATGGCCCTCAGACAATGATAGTTGTTACCTCCCGACCCTATGGTCATGTGCAACTAGGGAATTAGGCAACTCCTTCTTCCATCGGTCTTATCCCTACCTGACCCTTGGATAGACTTAGGATTCTAACATAGTACATATTCAACTTAGAACCTTACCCAATCCTTCATCATCTCTCTCTGCATTCATGATTGACTTTCATCCTTTCTCAGGGATTATGGCGACCTGCCTACCTTGGTCAGGCCCCATACCAGTTACCTTCATGGTAACACATACATATGCACTTAGAGATGGTTAACTATGGGTCTATAGGTTCAATCTCATGCCATGTACTTTTCACTTAGCTTTCTCAGGATCGTATAAAACCTCTTTAGGTTATCTTAACTCCAACAAAACTGGTATACACCCACTAAAGGGTCCCTCTCCCAGGATGGGAGGAAACTACAACTCTTGACAACAAGGTCACAAGCATCCTTAGGGTTTACATCCATATGAGCATGCCTAACCTAGCAGCTACTAGGGAACAAGTAGACCACCTGTTAAACCATGCTAGGTCATACTTGTTCTCTTTCCTCAATATTAGATCAACTTAATCGGGAAGGGTTCATCAAACATACCCTCAACATAAGGGGTTTCTTTTACCTTTACACATGAGGAGTACCATGCTCGAAACTATAGAGACTCAAATCTCATTAGGAGCATTGGGTACACTGCTTCCCCTCTTCGTCCAGGAACCCTAGGTTCACTTGTGGATATCCAACTACATGCTCAACCTCTTAACCACGAATCAAGCATGCCCAAGGTATGCCATGTACTCCCATGATCCTTTTATATGAGCAACACCTCAGAGTTGAGTCCTCCTCAAGGACAACCAACTAGGTATAAAGCCCCACAACTGGTTACTTGAACCTCCTCAGGGTCTAAGGCACTCTTTGTCTCATCTCAGCAGGTAAACTCCTATACCATAGGCACATAGGTTCCAGAAGCATCATCCTCTCTCTAAGGTTTGGTTCCTCTAAAGGCAACCAAGATATCATCAGTCTTCATAGGGCAATCACTATCATCCACTTAGGTCGCATCATCCTCTACTATCCACTGTTCCTAAGTCTCAGAACCTAAGCTTCCAACTTTCCTGCTGGTTTCTTGCTTTCTCTCTCTAGAGCTAACTCCACATCCAACCCTACTACTAGAGGTCCCCTCTCCATGAAGGCTCATTCTCACAAGCAAACCCTTATGTGGTTGAAGCCTATGCTCAACTCATGTTTGGCTCAAGATTATTCATATCTCTTTATGCTTATCTCATAAGCCTTCCATCATGCCCTTCTGGCCAGGGTTTCCACCTACTACCATACCACTGACGTACTCTGGGGGCATGTTATCCCTTACTTGCATAAGCGATAGGGTTTCTATAGATCCTTCACTAACTTCATCCATGAAGGAGCTACCCTTTTCTTTGACATGCACGACCCTTTCCCGGGTTGCCAAAGGTGCTAGGTCACCCAACCTCACATGGCTCGTATGGCAAACCAAACATCTGGTCAACCATGACATCTAACTCATCATGTCATCTCTCTAATCTTCACTTAGGGTTAGGGTTAACATCATCCTAAAATATGTGTGAGGTCTCTACCTTCAATGGAGGTCTCTACCTCTAAGACTAACTCTCTTTACTCATCCTCCTAACAAGGAGGTCTATCCTCAGGTCTCTCCTGAGGGCTATGACAACTCGTGTCATACGACCTAGGCATGCATCTATTCTTTAGTTTGCACTTAACCTATTAAGCTTATGCCCATGACATCTTATTTACATGTTTTTCATTAGTTTGGTGGAGGATTCCTTAGACCTTATTAACTTTTCCCATACCTCAAGAGGGTGAGGAGAAGAGAGAAAACCCTAATCCTTAAGGTCCTTAACATAATTTGAGTTGAGAAGGAATGAACAAGATGAGAGAGTCCTAAAGGTATCTTATTTCGAATCATACCCTAAGACTTTGGTCAGGCAGTCACACGGATCCGGGATTCCTCATATTCCGACTAGCGGTGCGAAGGAAAATATTTCCAGCCCCCGGTCGTGATCCTTTTCTAGACACCTCTGCCTTTCGGATAATCCTCTAATAACTCCCTTGGGTTCTACAGAATTTGTAAAATTTAATAATTATTAAAGATTACTTGAGGAACCTATGCTCTGATACCAATTGTAACGACCCCGCCTCCCAGTAACCCCCAATTAAGGGAGACTGAAAGGTCGGTGCCGTTATCCAATTAACAGGATCAAAGGTTCGACAAATAATCAATAACAATTATGAAATTCTACAAACTAACTGAAATTTGGTATAAAATTACAACTTTACTTACCTTTGAAAACCTTGGGAATCTATCTATCCAAGCTTGAATCCACTCTGACTAATCCTCCTTGCACTTTATGTTTTACTTTCACAATGTGTCACTTTACTGTTTGTTCTTTCAATTATTGTTCCTAAAACACCGACAAACAAAACGTCGGTCAGTATATCTAAATATACTGGTATGTGGGAACAACCAAAATCTTGCAAATATGGCTAACAATTTAATAATCAAAATCAAATTAATTAACAAGCCAATTTACACTTTTCAGTATGACATTCTCCACCGCTTTTGCCCTAACCCTGGCATACCCACCTTAGGGTGCCCTTTGCCAATGACTTATGGCCACCTTCTCAATCCCGAGCTTGGTGCCTGAGGGTCACCATTCATGGTGCCCACTAGTCATGCAATATCATAGGCCACCTTCTTGGTGCCTGAGGGTCACCACTCAAGGTGTCCATTGGTCTACCCATCTGGGCCTGACCTTTAGCATCATCCATCAGGGTGGCATGTAGGTGTGAGAATACATATTTCTATTTTTAATGTGATAATCATAGTGACTTTATGATTTGCAAATATGAACATCCAACATATAATTTACATTCAATGCGATTAACCATCCGGAAATCCTCGGGAAACTAAGGCGGTTATCCATAATTAACCACATACCTGATCCAGAGCAACTTGATTGTCCAAGCAATAAGGATAAAGAACAAGCAACAAGCAATCAACAATATCCTGAAATTAATGCATGGGATCCAAGTATTATAGTTTATCCAGAACATTCTAAAGCTAGACTTGGATTCCACGTTAGGCTTTCTAGACCACATTAGGGTTTTATTAGGGTTTTTGCCTCCATAACGCTTTTATTATATTAAATGCTCCCTCAGTTCATAAACCCTAATTTCAACATCATAAGCCCAATTAGAGTCAATTATTTCTCTTTGATACCAAAACTACCTTCTTTATCCTTTTAAGTTATCTCAAGGTCATTATACACATTTATCATCAATTCATAGTCCATTATGATCCAAAACACATAAGAACTTGATTTGCCATTAATTCCACCTTTTATTCATGTAAAAACCCTAATTTCTATATTAAGGTTATTTATCCACAAATTAAGGACTTTAATGCTCGAAATAACATATTCGTACTTTAATCATGAAATTAATTAATTAAAGCCATTAATAGTCGAATTAATCAACATTAGGGTTTCAAGGCCCATTAAAGTATATTCATGCATATGAAACTCCAAATTAACTAATTATATGCAAAGTTCATCCTTTTTCTTTCTAAAGTTCCTTTTTATCATTAACAGGCTAAGATCCACTTTAATCAGCTATAAAACCTTACTAATCACTTTAATCATATCAAAATAGGGTTCTTTGAACATTATTACATCTAAAGCTAATAACCTCCGTTACTTTTCGAATTCAAATCAAAATTAGGCTCTAAACATATTTTATTTAGATTCCTCTCGATTTTCTAAGCAATTTTCATATTTTGTATGATCTCATCTGAGCTACCAATTTTTAGTTATGAAATTTGTAAGAAATACCTTTTTGAACCAATCGCGGAGCGCCACATCATCCCCTCCATGCAACACGGCTTGCCTTATTGGAAATATAACGAGATGACGTTCATGCCCCCGGTAAGTGGATTGGCGCTACAGCCCATAGAGGGGCAAACTCATCCAGTGCGCAACCGGCGTCTTCTACCTTCGATCCGCTACAGTAGCCCACCGGCGGCAGTCCTTTGCAGGGCTCCCCTCTCACCCCTGGGCCATGGAACTGGAGTCCAACGCCCCCCCTGGCTACGCCGCACCCTGGCGCTCCCGAAGAAAGCCTTAGACGTGGCCAAGATGGCCGGTCCTCACGCGAGAACCCTCTGTGGTTGCTTCATCGTTGTTGCTGTAATGTAGATCTCCGGCAAGGGTTACACGTAGTTGAAGGCACGAAAGGGGTAGCTGGCCCTACGGGGTTTGTCGTCGTAGGTCCCTACTTCTAACAGAACCATAACAACACCCCTTGTTGCCCTAGAATCGTGATATACCCTCTTGGTTAGGGTTTAGGCGGAAAGAAGAAGAAACGAAGAGGAAGATGCACGAGATCTCCTAGGCTCGAGGCTCTGGATCCAACCCTTATATAGGGAAGGATGGAAACGTCCCATTATACTTAACCACAGTGAAAACAAGTCCCCTTAGCCTACTTTCCTTATTTAGGTGCAACTCTCTTCTTAAATCTATTCCTTCTTTATTAGTATCCCTTGATTATTAAGGAAACTATTCATTTAAAGGGAAATCCGAAAATTACACGTTTTAATCTTCTTGTGCTTGACTTTTAATCCATAGGAACGAAATCCTATTTTCCTTTAATAGCAATTTCTTTCTTTCTAGCAAAACTACATAATCCATTAATAATGTATTACATTATTCTCTTATTTTCTTTTATTGGTATTTTCTCTTTCCTCTTTATTCATTGGGACTCCTTGGATCCCAAGAAACTCTAATAATTCGAAATCCTTTTATTGGATACTCATTATCCTTCTAGATGCATCTAAATGCATTATTCTTCATTATTTCTCATTATCTTGTTTATTTCTTATTAAAATAGTTCTTTTTGAGGATTTCTCTTTATTTCCCTTTTATTTTCCTCATTGGTATTCCTTTTATCATAAGCAATCCTTGGGATACAAAATTCCACCAAGTATCACTTAATTATACCTCTTTTTACTTATTTTCCACATTTCATCAATATTTTCAATTTCTTTCTTATTAATGAAATACTTAATTGATCTCTTCTTTTCTTATTGCTCTCTTTATGCAACTTTGGACTCCTTGGTACCCAAGGAACCTAATAGGCATGAAATCCCTCCTTGGATTTTCCTTCTAGAGGTTTCTACCTCTTTCTTTTCTCAAATATTCAATTATTCATTCACTGATTGAATTTCCTTGTCATTGGGCCCAATAGCCAATAAAGCCCACAAATCAAACAACAAGGTTATTTTAAACAAAATCTATTTATTCACAACAAATTATATTATTTGTCCAAATATCTTTAATATGATAAATTACATTTCTCACCAAATGAACCCAAACTTTGGGGTTGTAACAATAGTAATATATAACTAGGGACGTATAAGAATGTATATACTCATATCATATATATGATCTCATTGTTCAAGTCCTCAACCTGAAGACATATGTCATCGAGTAACATCATTCTTTAGACGTCTATCATATTTGTTACATCATCTCATGATTGAGACAAAAATTAGATAGAATTATGTTTGTAATTATCAAATCAGGTATCTAATGCCCCATTATAATTATCATATGATTGTCTCTATGGGCATACATACCAACAATGAAGATAATGAGATTGTAAATAATACATAATGATGGTAATGATATAATGTTATAATAATATAATGGTATTGAGCCTAAAATTATAATTGTATTAGAAACCATACAAGGAAGTCTCAAAAGTGAAAATAATGGTAAAATCATGTTCCTTGGGTCCCAATTACCTTGGATGCCAAGTTTCACCTTATATGAACAATAAGAATTATTCTAACTTCATTTAGAAGAGAAAATATGAGATAAGACCAAAATTGTTAAATAAATTATTGAATGAATCTAAAAGTGGAAATAGATCCCAAAATCATATATGCATAGAAAAAATAGTCTATGTGTGAATTTTTACAATAATTGAGCAATCTTATCTATCCTAGTTTTAATTAGGAGAAATAATATAACTTAAGGTCCCATATATTAAATAAAGTAGTAAACAAACCCAAAAATGGATTTTTGATGACCTAATTAGTCTAGGTGCCAAATTTGATATAATTTGAACCTTGCGTGAATGCTCTACAAATAGGGATACAAACTATATGAAATAACCTCTAAAATTATAACTAAATGAATTAGTGCATTTGGTTTTTATATAGCTTCCTGATTTCACTTGTCATGCAAATTGAATCCCAAATTTCTTAATGTTCTCTCACTTAACTGTCATGCCTGGTTTCCTTTTGTCTTTATAACATGGACTCAATAGACACTGTCAGATTCTGATCGAACGGAAGCTACCTTTTCTCCCACTTTAGTCTTTTTGGAAACTAGGAAAACATCATCTCCTTTCCTCCAATTCTTTGTCTCTTTCTCTCCCTCTCCCTTTCCCTCTCCCTCTCCCTTTCTTCTATTCGTCTGACTTCCCCTCCAGCACTTCCCTTATATCAAACCAAACCATTGACCCTATATAACCTAGGGTTTCATCGCTTCCCTTGCACTTTCACACCTCAACTCTTTGCTCCCCTATTTATACCATGTTCCCTCATTTGTTCCTTTTTCTCACCTCACCATACCATCATACCCTATAAAAACTATACCTTGACATTCATCACATCCTCTAGCATACTTTACCAACATTATATTGGACTCTCTTGTCCCAGATCGAATTGCCCCTGTTCCAGTCCATTAGCGGTAGGAAATTTGACTCAGGTAAAGGTTTTTGACTCTACCAAAGAATTATTGGTTCATCCCCTCTCATCCATTCAAAAGTTCACTTTGTTTCTTCTTCCTTTGAAGCATACCATGTCCATTAATCAATTCAGTTTGAGGTAGTTCCTCCTCTTTAACTCCCCTCCTTATTGTTTTATTGATTGGATTTTGGTTCTCTATATCTTCTCTTCATTTTGGTTGAGACTCTTCATCTATGACTTCAATTTGACTTTGTGAGTTCATTTGAAAAACTTCTTCTTGTTTTTTATTTCCTCTTCACACCCCAAACCTTCCACTTGGTCTTGTTGTGGTGGAAGACCAAGATCCTTTTTCTGGTCACCTCAGGACCCTGTGATGGGGGACGTCGAGTTTGTATGATGTCACGAAACCTAGGCTTGGATTTAGTTTGATAAGTTACTCCATCAGATTGGGATTTGTCGAGTTGATTTCTTCCCTAAGGTACCAACTTTTAGCAAAGTTGAGCGTAGGTGATGATCCCTCGTAATATCTCACTCTCGGCCATATGTTGATGTAAGTTTGGTCATGATTCAAAGGGATATTTCTATCTTTTTACCCTTTGGTTGTTTTGTTTCATCACGCTAATCTGTAGGCCTGGCTGAGCTAGTTGGCCATCAAAAATTGGGCCATCTTAGTGGATTTTTGCAATTGGATAATAGCAAAAACATGGATTTACCAAATTTTATGACTGGTTGATTCCTATGAATTTCATAGTAATTAATTTTGGAATGGAAAAATAAAAGAAAATATTTTTTGGAATCGTCATTCTCTATACGTTGGTATCAGTTTTATCATCTAAGTCATATATAATAAATATATGATTTTCCAAGAATTTTCTTAATCGGATGATATTTATAAAAAATCATATCTAATTATCTATAAGTCAAATAAATAAAGTACAATATGCTATGAACTCAAAATAGTATGATCTATAAGATCACATTGTTTTGATAACCTAATTTTCTAATAAAAAAGTCTATTTTTAGGGTTTATGTAATTAATGTGAAATTAAGCATAATTCTACATATATGTTTAATATGTGTTTTGAAGATCCTAGATTGGATTTAGGGTTGACGTTGGACTTATGTAGACTTCATGTGAGGTATAATGCATTCTATATTATTCTTATTGAGAAATCACCTATTTTTCCTCTCTCTCTCTCTCTCTCTTGGTCCTATAGATAGATTGCCTACATAGTTTCTCTCTCTTCTTAGGATTTATTTCATGTGAAAGATTCTATGTTGATTCTGATCTTGTGATCATCTTTCCATGTTGAATATTCTTATTGGAATCTTATTTGTATGATGTTCTTCTTATTCATTATGGAACCCTAATTTGAGATATTGAATTAAATGTGGACTTTTTTGCATCTTATTTGTGAGATTGTTGAATATTTATTGGTAGGTCCTTTGACCCCACATTGTAATTATTGGATGTTCTCATCCTATTATTTTAGTTTGACTAAACTTAAACTTGCCTTTCTCTATTTGAGTGTATGGATTAGACTAATTTTATCTCTTGTAGTGGTACATGTGTAAAACTATATTTTTGTACATGCATTTTCTATCCCGGGTGCATGTATTCCACTCATATTTATATAGGGGGCATGCATATTCTGCCCAGGGTCTGTGTATTAAGCCCAATACTTTTAGGCTGAGATCCTATGGTGTCCCATCTGTACTTGAAATAACTTTAGTCTCTGTTGTTTGCATGCATTGCATATATTTTTTTAAGGAGAGAAATATTTATATTGCATATTATCTTTTTATTACAATCCATATTATTTAGATAGCCACTATTGGTATGTATGCCCAGAGAGCCAATCATATGATGATTGTGATAGCATATTATATAAAGGATTTGATTAATAATAAAGGCAATATTCCATTTCATTCTATTTCAATCAGTTATGGGATAATGAGTAATGAATGTCTAAAGAATATCATTACTCAATGACGTATGTCTTCAAGTGGATGACTTGAACAATGAGAACATATGAATGTTAAGAGTATGTACATTCTTGATATGTCCCTAGTCAGATGTTATTGTGGAAGGCATATAGACCGTAAGGACACATAAGACTAGAATGTGGGTTGGTTGATGACAGAATATCATTATTCATGACATGTGATATCAAACCAAGCACATAGATACTTGTTAGAGAACAGTGTATCAGACATACATACCTTAATAGTGATACATGGAAATCATATTTGGTGTCCATAGTGATCTCTCATAGTGAAGGTGGTGATTGTAATTCTTAGACCTGAAATTACTACACTCGTCACATGTCGTTTGGTGGGTTTTGACATCATCCACCGTGATCCTGAATAAGGGTTGCCATAACGGTGATGATCGGATGCACTATGACACATGGGAATGAATGGAAGTGATGTCGATGGGATTTGTCCCTCCGGTAGGAGTTTGATATCGGGCAGTTGATAAGTGAGACTGAGAAAAGCATTTGCATGCACATGTGAATTAATATATGATATGAGGTTACATGTATATCATAGAGTCTACTATAGTTCAAGGAACATGGATTGAACATTGAAAGGATGGTGATTCCATGCCTCAAGTTCAATCCATATATAACAGACAAAGGAATTATACAATCATTGTAACACCTATCACATATTGTAGGTTCAAGTTGTTCTCCAACTTTCCATTTACTTGGGTAGAAATGATGTCACACTAGGCACCTCTCTTGCTTGTAATGTCATAAATAAGTTATGGATATTCATTGTCTACATAATCTGGAATCTACAGGGTCACACACATAGGATACACTTGGAATAGGATTTTAATCATGAATGATAATTTAATTGATTACTAAAGTGTTTAGGTGCTCAATTTAAACAACAATTGACTGACTGGACTCTAAACCAACCGGTTCAAGTGTTGAACTGACCATTTGGAGTATCAGGTTGATTGGATATTACATTGATTGAATTTGTAGATGAATCAGAGAACAAACAGACCAGTTCACTGAGTGAACCAATCCGCTCATGGTCGTGAGACAACTAGTTCATGAGATGAACTACCCAGTTCATGAGATGATCTACCCATTTCACAAGAGCAATTGGATTGCATCAAGGATTAGTGTTGATGTCATGTTATGTATTAATTGGATTAGAATCACCAATACAATTACGATTGGTAAACATCATGAAATGACATATTCATTGGGTGAATCAAATGATTCACATGCCAACCAATCGGTTAACCTATGAACTGATCGTTTTGCCTCATGTATGTTGTGAAAATTAGTAAAATTATGGTTCCTTCCGCTCCTATTTAGAGTGGTAACCATGACCTTGACCCTCCTATAAATAGAGGGGTACTGGGGGCTACTTAGAGACAACTTAAATGCCTGACAATTGTTTGTCTTCTCTGTTTGTGGTAACCAAGAGAACCTGAACAAGCCCTACCTGCTAAAGGGAGGGATAGCAAGGGAGAACAACTGTGGGAGTGCAAGTTGGTGACTAGTATGGCAACGTGAGGGGAAAACTCGTTCTTGTCCAGTCTTCTAAAATGACATGAGTTCTTGGTGGTTCATGTGGACTACTCTAGGGGCGAGGATACTTTTCCTGATCAGTGGACATCGTCAACCTATTTTCCATGGTGATCAACCAGAAGGCCGACGAAGTCGCTATTCGAGTGTGACTTGAAGAAAGTTGTACAACTGCAACAAGGGAATGGTCGTTGGACTTGCTCTAGGACCATGTATGACCTCGTAAACCATCTTTCACATGACATAGTTGTTGACACAATCATCTTATAAAGGGGAATATGGAAGTTAAGTTTTGTTTCCGCTTCCTATGTTGATGCATAGTTCTCAATAGTGGTATTAGAGCCTTGCCAATTTACTATGTTTTGGGATAATTTATATGATCAGATTTTTTTGTTTTCATTGTTTATTTATTGTATACAATGTGAATACTTAAACTAATTAATATGTATGTTCAATCAAAGACCACATATGATTCAAAACTAATATATATGTATTTATATATGATATGATATGATATGATATATATACAATTTACACACGTCACCCTAAAATTGGTGGATGTATAGCATTGTTATATCCAATAACCCAAATATTTGTGTGTAGTTGAATGGTTTGTTTTTTTCCTATTATATCTTGGCTTGTATATCGAGAATATACCTTCTTCCCAATGTAAAAGTATTATTCCTTCCTGCCTTTTTCTTCCATCAAATGTAACTTGAGGTTTCTCATTTCCATATAATAAGTTTAATGGAAATAGGATAGTTTCCTTTCTTGTAATGACAAAGATGACGATCGAAGTCAAGAAAACCAACTGTTTCATGTGACGATCCATCGGCTGGAGGACCAAGGAGGGCAGATCATAGGAGGAGCGAACCGACCAGCTGGTGGACCCAACAGACCATTTGGAGGTGTCCAAACTTTGGTTGGAAAGGAGGCCATACTATCGTTTTAGATGACCAACCACCAAGAGGTGAGTTGATTGGTTCAAGGGTTGAACTGATCAACCCGAATTGGCAAGCATAAAACTACACCAACACTAGGTTCATGTATGAGATGTAGACCTAGGTGGTAGTAATTCCTTGTCGCTACGAGGAATTACAATCGTATAGCCATAACCATCATTAATGTTTTATATTGCATGTTTACGTTGTGTGATATAGGATGTATACAATACATACTATATATATGTGGTGATTGGATAATGAATATGTATTTATATATAAAATCCCTCAATCAAACATATCAAGTCCAATATGCTTTCCGTTAGAAACACACATGAAAAGCTTGATCCACTAAACGTGGGCACCCCAAGGGTGGTACGTCATCTATCTCATGGAAGTGTGATGGTAGTTATGTGGGCCTATCAAGTGGGGCACATTTATATCATGTTGGCTTCTAGGTTAGGCTTAATAGAGTATCCTTAATGAGATTAAGCACTAGAGGCAATTTGCACTAGAGTATCCTTAATAGTTGTTCTTACCATCTATCCAAGAATTGCATAAGATGCAATTTGCAAAAGTTACCTACCTTAATGATTCATTATGGATGTTGGCGTTGGCTAGGTAATGATTGAATTATTTTGGATCTTGGCTTATTAGAAGTATGTGCACTGTAATTTTTTGAATTGATAATTGAGGGTTGTCAATTTAAACAAAATACTGAGAAATCATTAATTAAGGGCCTAATCAAATCATCAAATTTTATACAAATAAAATCAAATCAAAATGGGTTTTTGAAAAAATTGCACAATTCTCTTGTAGAAATAAATGGAAACACACAACAACACTTGTTCTCTGCGATCAATGTTTGAGAAGGTCAAGTTAAATGGGAATAACTTCCACAATTAGTTTATGGACATTGATAATTTCTCTCACACAACAGTGAAATCTCTATGTCCTAGAGATACCAAAGCCATATGAACCTCTTCCCAATGCACCTAAGGCTGACAGGGATGCTTATAAGAAGCATACGGAAGATGTCGTTGATGTTAAGTGTCGAATTTTGTGCTCAATGAAATATGAGTTTCAAAGATAGCATGAGAACATAGATGTTATTGAGATGGTTACACATCTTAAGAATGTGTTCCAAGATTAGGAAAGACATGAGAGGATGTCTCTAAGGCATTGTTCAAATGTAACATGGCAGAAAGAGATCCATTAGATCCTCATGTGCTCAAGAACATTGGGTATGTGGAGATTCTTTCCAGATTGGGATTCCCCTTGGGTCAAGCGTTAGCCACTTATGTGATTTGTGTAGTCTCTGCCAGAGTCATACGCTCAATTTGTCATGCACTACAATATGAATGACTTTGATAAGTCATTGGCAGAGTTACTTGGCATTTTGAGAATAGATGAGGCACAACTAAAGAATGACAAGCCCAAGATTGTGATGATGACCAACAAGACAAAAGGAAAGTCTATAAGCAAAGTCAAATCTAGAAGATTTTTTAAGCTTGTGAGAAGCCCAATTCTTCAGCACTCAAAGCCAATGGAAGAGTAAAGAAGGGAGGCAATTGTCACCACTATCAGCAGCCTGGACACTTAAAAAGGAATTTTCCTCTCTTCTAGGAGGATCTAATGAAGAAGAAGGAAGGGTTAGAGACCTCTACTTTAGGTATAAATAATATAAGATAAATCTGATTATTTCTTCATCTTGGGTATGTGATACCAGACGTATATTTGACACACGTTGATGTGTAGGATTCTGATAGAAGTAAAGCCTTTATAATAAGAAAAGGATGGATTATGTGAAGCAACAGTTGTTGCAACTTGAGTCTACATTTAGAATTTATCTTAGCCAAATGGGCATGTAATAGAGTTAGATGAACTGCTATTTCATTATGCCAGTAGTAGAAACATTTTACTTTATGCATCTTATATGGACAAGGATGACTATAAATAAAGAGTTTTTAATGGTTTTATATCAAAGGTATGATCTTGTATGGAAATTCCCTAAATGTCTTGTGACCTCTATGTGAAAGGATCAAAAGATGGATGTTTATAATGTAAATACCTAAAGGATTATAATTGATAACTCAAACATTCAATATCTATAACATTTTCATCTGAAGCACACATATGAGATATACAGTTCTAGAATCCATATTAATTCTTATCTAGATTCTTTTTGGTTTTTGAACCAATAAGAGGCATGCAAGTCTTATACATGAGAAACATAACAAACCAACTATGACTAGGTGTAGTGGGAGAATATGCATTCTACAAGGGCATGTACATAATTATGTGCAAAGACCTTTGGAATAAATAGATAGTTGTTTGTACCTCATTACATTTATAGATGATATGATGATATGTGTTCAGTAAAATACAAATCTCTTGAAGTGATCAAGTAGATTACATATATGAAGTACACAACTATCTTAAAGGTATTAAGATACTTTGATACGATCAAATATTGAAATACTTTACAAGAATAGTTTGAGGTCCTTCTAGAGAAACTGTGATAGTGTATCACAATCAACTCCACCTAAAACATGATGATGTATTAGAAATAACGAATCACAACATGAAGATTAATGATATGGTTATCATTTAATCTAATCTTTTAACTTTGTCATTGATACATGCTTAGCACTAAAACAACATATGGTTTAATGGACAAGATAAGTTATGTGAATGTGCTGATAGGTCTTAAGGATTGAAACTTATACTAGAAAATAGTTTCTTGAAAAGATTTAAGAACATAAATGTTAGTTTGTTGAACAATAATTATATCAATACAATAGCAAAAACGTTTTGTTGCAAAGATGGCTGAATTTTAAAAGAATCAGTGGGAATAAAGTAGAACTCAAAAAGTTCAAGATCAATAAGAAAACATTTGAACCTAAGGAGGTACAATGGGAATTTGGAGAATCACAAATTGTTGTGGAATCTCAAGTTCTCTATGTAACACAAAACTCATAGTTCTAGTAGAACACGTCTAAGGTTAAAAGATTATGAATCCTATAACTTAGATAAGTTGTGAGTTGGTCATAAGATGATGAGCCAGCAATCAACTAAGAATTATTGAGGGACCAAAGTCTGAGAAATGGCTTAAGGCCAATATATCCAGAATGGAATCCATGAACACCAATAAAGTGTCACTTTTTTAGTACCACCTAAAGGAGTAAAACCCATAAGGTGTAGTTGGGTTTTCATAAAGAAGGCCAACATGGATGACATAAAAGGACGAATTGGTTGCTAAAGGTTTCTCAAATGAGTTCAAAATGTTGAACATGATGAAATCCCTTCACCAATTGACATGCTTTTTTGTAGCTTATTAAGACTATGAGATTTGACATATGGAGATTAAAACCACATTCCTTAATAGGAATAATTGAGAGGATGTGTACGTGACATAGTCTGAAGGTTTATAACTCTGTTAATGCAAATAGAGTTTATAAGCTACAATGTTCAATCTAGAGGTGGAAATAAACATCTCAAAACTTGAATCTTTGATTTCACAAGATAGTCAAAAGATTTTGACTTGATATGAAATTTGTGAATACAAAAGATTTAGTAGGTGCATATAAATATTCCACATATTGATGTGGAATGACATATCAATACTAAGTATTGAAACCTGACAAGGAAATCACCTTCAGCATGGAGGATTAAATGAAATATCCTATGTGATAGGAATTGAGATCTATACAGATAATTTTGGAAAGTTTCTTAATCTAAATACGAGCACACATATTAGTAAGATGATGAAAGGGCACAACATGAAGGATTCAATGAGAAAGAATTTATCCATGTAGATGGGATTGAGAAAGAATCTATCCATTTAGATGGGATTAGTTCCTCAAGAATCTAATGTTCCAATTCTTCTGAAGAAGGGAAGAGATGCCATATGCATTCACATTTGGATCTATCATATATGCAATATAATTTACTCATCTCATTGACTTGTATGTATTGGACATGATAAGATGATATTAGTTAAAATCCAATGGAAGTCATTGGAATACCATAAAGAACATCCATTAGTACTTGAGAAGCACTAAAGGACTAGTTGCAGCACTATGGTAATAAAGGAAGAGTTGGATGTAAAGTGTTACATCGATGCAATCTTAGGAAATGACATAAAATGATAGCAATATAGAGTTATGTTTAAGATTAAGAGAAGAGTTATAAGCAGGAAAGATTTCCAAACTATGGACCATTATTTTAATTCTACAATAGAACCTGAATGTCCTGGTGTTATGAACACAAGATTGCGTACAATATATATCTAGAAGTTCATATTGATGAACTTGTAAGATGTTCCAACTGTTGATGACATAGTATAAATACTATGACAACAATGGAGATACTGGTTACACAAGGAATATTGGATAACATACTACAATAATTCCATATCATACAAAATGTCATACAATGAAGAGATGTGAAACGTGCAATATACCAACTAAAGAAAATATGTTGCTAACCCACTGGATTAGCACTTACGTAAAAGAAACATGATGGGCATGTTTAGATCACTAACTATTTAGAGTGTTAGGTTGATTGGATATTGCATTTATTGAATTTTTGATGAATCAAAAAATAAACCGACCGGTTCACTGAGTGAACCAATCGGCTCATGGTCGTGAGGATGATGGGTTCATGAGATGAACCACCCAGTTCACAAGAGAAATTTAATTGTGTCAAGGATTAGTGTCCACGTCATGTCATGCATTAATTGAATTAGAATTACCAATACAATTGTGATTGGGAAACATGATACATGATTGACTAGACTTTGAACCAACTGGTTGAGTGTTGAACTAACTATTTAGAGTGTTAGGTTGATTGGATATTGCATTGATTGAATTTTTGATGAATCAAAAAATAAACCGACCGGTTCACTGAGTGAACCAATCGGCTCATGGTCGTGAGGATGATGGGTTCATGAGATGAACCACCCAGTTCACAAGAGAAATTTAATGGTTTCAAGGATTAGTGTCCATGTCATGTCATGCATTAATTGAATTAGAATTACAAATACAATTGTGATTGGGAAACATGATACATGATTGATTCACTGGGTTAACTGATCGGTCACATGCCAACCGATCAGTTCACCTTTGAACTGATCAATTCGCCTCTCATATGTTGTGGAAATTTGTGAAATTACAGTTCCTTTTGCTCCCACTCAGACTAGAAACCCTAACCCTGAGCCTCCTATAAATAGAGGGGTACTGGCAGCTTATTAGACACAACTCAATTGCCTCTGACAATTTTTCATCTTCTCTGGTTGTGGTAACTGAGAGAACCCAAGTAATTCATACATGCTAAAGGGAGGGATAACAAGGGAGAACAATTGTGGAAGAGCAAGTTGGTGACTAGTACAAAAACATGAGGGGACAACTCCTTCTTGTCCATTCTTCTAGAACGACAGGAGTTTCTAGTGGTCCATGTGGACTACTCTAAAGGTGTGGATCCTTTTCCCTCTCAGAGGACATCATCAACCTACTGTATGTGGTGATCAACTAGGAGGTCGACGAAGATGTTATTTGTGTGTGACTTGAAGAAAGCTATACAACTGCAATGAGGGAATAGTCACTGAATTTGCTCTAAGACCATGTATGACATCATAAATCATTTTTTCCATTACATAGTTGTTGACGTGATCCTCTGTTAAAGGAGAATATGGCTGTTTAATTATTATTTTTGTTGTCTATACTGATGTCATATATCCTAACACCCACTTGGGTGGTACTTTCTTATTCTATGGGAAGCCTTTTATATTTTATGTTATTTTCCCCTTACATTGCTCAATCCCTGAATAATATGCTCATACCAAATTTTATGATGATAATTTTCATTTTTGTCTTCTCTTCTGGTGTATGCTTTCAACCCCAAATATATGACATGGAGGACATGACATACAGACATGGACCTGGTTTATTGAGATGACTCTTAATGAAAGATAGACTTGAGATAGCTGGATATCCCTCTATTTAAAAACTTGATGTAGTTGCTTTCATGTAAGTCCTTTAATGGGAGAATATTTTGTAATGTCGCATAAATTGAATATAACTATGAAATATTATTCTGCTAATATACTTTGGTCTTTTGTGTATCATCATTTGAAACAAAAATTACACCTATTCCAACATGTTTTTTAGTATGTTTGGAATATATAGATTTTATTCCTCAAATTAAGTAGCAAGTGGATCCTATCTCGGGTCCCACTCCTTATAATTCTATTGTCTTCTAATATCTCATTCAAACATATAGCAAGAATTAGTTTTTTTCTCACAATTTTTTTTCATATTGAGTGGGTTTAAAATCCACAACATGTACTTTAAATAGCAAGAAATCTACTAATTGTAGAACTCAACTTTTAAATGCAATGTTTTAGTTCTATGAGGTAGTAAGAAGTGAAAAATAGGCTCATACCTACTAATATGGTTAGCCCAGAAGTTTGTCACATCGATAATTTCAGAGCAAACAGAACAAAATAATGTGTTGTTGTGAATTATGAACCAAAATCACCAATATGTGGAAAGTAGAAAGCAAGATGTGATGTTTGGCCATGAGAAATTCTTGTTTTACTAAAATTATTATCTTCATGAAGAAAGCCAAGGTAACTTTTACCTTTACAAAGGAAATATTGTGGTCACCATAAGTTTAGATCAAGATGTATGTAGTTTTTTTTTAAACGATGATACTTATATTTCATTATCCATCTCAAGGATTTCATTACATGAGTTGGGGAAGCCCTCTGACCATATACAATCTGAGTTTACACCTAACCCAAGGTTAGCTACATGATGAGCCACTCAATTACCTTCTCTAGGCATGTAGGAGAAGCTGGCTGATCTGAAACACTTTGCCACTATGTCGACATGCTTCAATATTTGCATTTGTGGGCTAGGGTCCCTAACTTTGTTTGTTATTTGGTGGATGTCATTGGCAGCATCAGATTCAAATATACCTCTAGTTATACCCTATCTTTTGGCAACAGTGACCCCAAAGAGGATCACATAGCATTCAGCCGTATGGACATCATAGATCCCCATAACTATCTTAGCCGCCATAAAAGTACACCGGCCCTCATGGTTTCTAATAACCACCCCAATGCTAGTGGCATAATTACTTAGAATCACTACATCGACATTAATTTTCATATCACCAGGGAGGGGTGGGTGCCATCTGATACTAGACCTGGTAATAGGAACAGCTGGGACTTTGAAGATGGCTCTATGACTCGAGTGAAAGGAGACCCATTTAGACAGATTTGAAGCAGTGAGCATGGCATTAGGATCAAAAAAGTTGAAAAGATGATCATTTCTACATTTCCAAGCCAACAGACAGTAGACCACAACTTCAAGCACCTCAGCCTTGGTCAGCAGCTGAGGGTATCAGTGACAGGTCTATTATTAATGAGCCCACCCAGTTGCTTTTCTCTTCATATCTCCTGAGCATACCTACACTCAAATATTGCATGGTTTACGTCTTCAACCTCAGCTTGGAATAGTTGACAACAGGGATCTTCGCAAATATGTTTAGCCACCATCTTCGCACCAATATCTAGGTGTTCAAGACACATGTCCCAAACAAAGTGTTTTAATTTGGGAGGAGCATCCATGTTCCAAATATCTTTCCAAAGTTTCTTATCAACAGAAGAACAATGTGTTGTGAGGTGTTTAGGTCCTTCAAAACCCAGCCAATATCCCATTTTAACAGAATAGGTCCCATCTTTAGTCAAGGACCAATATTGCCCATCCTCGCAGTTCCCACATAGAGGCATAGCCATAATTTTATCCTTGTCTTCACAGTTGAAAATATCACCAACCAGATCATATCTCTAGCGGATGGTGTTCTTATCAATGATATTTGGAACCTTCCACTCTTTAGTGCACCCACTGAACAAAGTAGTTGAGCACCTCCCTTTTCTATTAGGAAGCCATTCATCGTCCCATATTCTTATATTTTCCCTTGAGCCAACCCACCACCTCAACCCCTCCTTAAGAAGGGACCTAGCCCCCCAGATACTGCGCCAGATGAAGCTAGGATCATAACCCCTAAACACATCCAAGAAGGAAAGGTTGTGATAGTATTTAGCCTTAGGGACTTTACTGACCCAGGACCCAGGATTTGAGAAGAGTCTCCAAGCCTGTTTGGCCAAGATAGTTGTATTAAAAGTACTAAGGTCCCTGAACCCGACACCACCTCTATCATTTAGCTTGCACATTTTTTCCCACAATGCCCAATGGATTCTTTTGTGCCCATCTGAAGAGCCCCACCAGAAATTTGCTATCATCCTAGTCATGTCATCAATAATGTTTTGGGGGATCTTGATTATCCCCATCATGTACATAGGAAGAGCTTGGACTAATGACTTTATGAGAACCTCCTTGCCTACTTGGCTAAGGTATTTCTCCTTCCAACCCTTAAGGTGGCTCCACATTTTGTCCTTCATTGTCTTGAAGATCTACTTCTTTGACCTTCCTATGATAGTAGGCAACCCCGGGTATTTATCACGCACCTCCACCTGTTTCATCATTAACTTTTCTAGTATTGCCTCTTTCTTGTCATTAGAGACGTTCTTACTGAAGAAAGTTTCCAACTTGATCATATTAATCTTCTTCCCTAAGGCTCTTTTATAGCAGATAATTTGATCAACTATCATAGAAGCCTCCATCAGATTTGCTCTAGAGAACACAACATTGTCATCAACAAAGAAAAGGTGGGAGATGACTGGCCCCCTGGACACTTTGGCCCCATGGATGAGCCCTTCATTAGCAACTTTGATCAGCATATATCAGAAAACATCTACACAAAATAAGAAAAGATAGGGTGGTATGGGGTCTCCTTGGTGAAGACCCCTTTTTGGAATAATGTTTCCTTTTTTAAAGCATTTACAATTACAAAAAAAGTCGAGTTGCGGTAACATTGCCCCACTTTTATCCTCCAAATCTGGTTGAAACCCAAAGCCTCCATAATCCTTTCAATGAAATCCCATTCAAACCTATCGTAAGCCTTTCTCATGTCTAGTTTTAGAGCCATCCACCCCTTTTATCCCTTCACTCTTCGCTTCATAGCATGGAAAACTTCAAAAGCAACCTGCCATTATCGGTGATGAGTCGATCAGGGATAAAAGTGCTCTAATTGGGAGAGATAATCATGTTCAAGAAGGGCTTAACCCTATTGTCCAGGACTTTAGATATGACTTTGTATATGGTATTGTAGAGGTTGATAGGTCTAAAGTCGCTAGTGACTATAGGTTCCTTGCACTTAGGAATCAAAACAATTTTGGTCTTATTTATCTTCGAGATATCTATTTCCCCCTTCCACCACCCCTTGATGTAGCATGTGATATCCTCTTCTACAATGTTCCACAAAACTTGAAAAAAAAAACCACATGGAAACCATCAGGCCTCGGGGCTTTAGACGGGTGCATCAGAAAAAGGGCAACTTTGATCTCATCTTTAGTAGGTTCTTTAGCAAACCGATGGTTCATATCATTGGTGATCACCTTAGGAACATTACTAAGGACTTCATTAACCTACTGTGCACCTTGAGACTTGAAGAGGTTTTCAAAATAATCAGTGATGATCTGTTGTATCTCCCTCTCACTGGTTTTTATGTGCCCATCTTCATTCTTTAGCTTGTTGATCATGTTTATTTTTCTCCTTTGAGAAGCATTCTTGTGGAAATAATCCATATTGCAGTCCCCATCCTTCATCTCGTATGCTTTGGCTCTAACAAACCAATAAGATTCATTTTGTGCTTGAAGTTTGATAAGTTCCTCGCTGAGATTTCTGCATTTTAATATATTTTCCTCAATCATACTCTACTTTTGGGCATAGTCAAGCTCCTTCTCGGTCTTTTTTAGATTTCTCCCAATATTACCATACTTTTGTTTTTCCCATATGCTCAGGTTTGTAGCGCAGTTGCTGAATTTGTCTTCGATATTTTTGTTATTTTCTTTTGCCCATGTTTCACCCACAATATTTTTGCGATCGGGGTCATACAACCAGAAAGTCTCACACTTGAAAGAGGATTTATAGGGTCTGAACCGGCCTTCATCAGTGGTATGTAGCATAATCGGAGTGTGATCAGACCACACCCGCGGAAACACTTTGACCCAGGCTCTTAGATAGATTTTATTCTAGTTGAAGGATACGAGGGCATGATCAAGTCTCTCTCTGATGGCACTTTTGGCATTTCTCCCCTTAAACCAAGTAAAAGTGTTTCCATTTTACCCGATATCCAGAAGATTCTGGGTATCCACAACCTCCTAAAATTGTTTATGTGCCTAACACCTTTAGAAGAGCCACCCTCTTTTTCATTGTAGTTTAGGATTTCATTAAAGTCACCAATCAACACAAAGGGTAGATTTGGATTTTGAAAGAGAGAGTGAAGAATCTTGTATTTTAAGTTATTTTCAGGCCACCAATAGATCCCTGCCAGCCTCCACTTAGAGTCAACGTTTAAATTAGTAACATCCACTAGGAAATTATGTTTGGAATAAGATGTAGTTTTGATGTTATCACCACACCACCACATCCCCATACCACCATATCTTCCACAACTACTCAAATAGACTCCATTGAGGTACCCACATTTTCTTTTGGTTTTTTCAAGATCATTACTATCAATCATAGTTTCCATGAGGAACACAACCTCAGGCCTATCTCTCCAACACATTCTCTGGAGAGTGCGGATAGTGTCAAGGTTGGCCAACCCTTGACAATTACAACTGATTTTTTTCATTTATGTTCATGGTGCTGGTCTTCGCTAGCCACCGCTACTTTTGGGTATGATTCCCAAATCATGCACACTCCATCATCTCTCCCTGTCTTGGTTCCCCTTTTTTCACCTTCCCTTTCTACTGCATCAGACTCTTTCTTCTTCTCTCTTTTCCCTACATCTTGTATTTGTTGAGTGCCCAGTTTGAAGCCCACATGTTCAGTCCTTTTCCTGGTTCCTCTCCTAGTAGTTTGCTTGATCCCCCTTCTTTGGTTTCTTCTAGCTGTGTGTGGCTATCCTTCATTCAATGCATTTTCTCATATATCCCCTCCCTCCTCAATTATGCTTGTTCTGGTCTTTTGATAAGGCTTTGGGTTTGGATCCGCTGTAATGGCATTTTAATAGTTGATTCTTTTCTATCTCCAATGCCCCGACCCTCCTTAGAGTGTATGCTTTTACTATCATCTGTCACCACTTTTGTCGAATGGTTGGTGTGCCCCTCATGCTGGTTGTTTGTTCGTGAACCTCACACTCTGTACCCATAATAGCTCCAATCTTTTTTATTGTCGTGCTTTCCTTCTCTTTGTTTCTTCCTGTGGTGTTTGCCTTAGTTTTCTCTTTTCCTCGGTCCTCTGTGAGATTCTTGCTTTTGGTATATTCCCCTGCTCTCCCTTCCAGAGCTGTTGCAATGCCGTCTGTGAAGAGGGCTTTCCTACTTCCTTCGTAGGCGGTCCCAACACGGACAAAATTTGGATTTTTTCTGGGTGACACTCTCAGCCAGTTTCCCCACCTTTGTTATTCCCTACCTTTTTCTTCATCCTCCAGCTGACAATCCCTCCCATATGTTCCCCATCCTGCCGTAGTAGAAGCAGAAGTAGGGTAGCCTTTCGTACCACAACTCCACCTCCATGATTGATCCCTCTCTCGTTTTCATCTTCTGAACAGCTTTAAGCAGTTTATCGGTATTTGATGATGATCCTGACTCTCCTAGCTCTCACCCATCCTTTTGCTTCTTTCTCTATCAACATCACCTTGCCCACTTTCTTCCCCATCTTCCTGATGCTTTCATCTCTGCGATACCCCATTGGTATGTTGTAGAATCTTACCCAGAAAGGGCATTCATCTATTTTGATCTTCGACAGTTGAATGCCATCTATTACTTCCTTCATGAGAAATAGTTGATCATCAAAGTTCCAGGGTGCACCCTCCACTATTCTCTCTTATTTCTTATCCGATCAAACTTGATAATAATGAGGTTGTGCTCTATTTGCTTGAAAATCGCTTGCTTTTATATTCTCCACACCTGGGTCGGCTGAAGCACTATACCATCCTAGACACTCACTATACTCACCAATCATATAGTTTCCTACATGTTGGGATAATGTATCTTATTATATGTTTTTGGACATTAGATATCTTATCTAACAATATTGGAAAGTCCAAAATTAGATAGATTTGTATTCCAAATTATGATTTAGTATTATCCTTTCTTCCTATCTATTAATTACCGTCATTATCTCTTTAATATCATTTTTAATAGATTACTCTTATCCTTTCATACTACCTTTTGTGGGTTTTCATTATTTTTTTAGATTGTCTTATCGAGTACTATGAGAGTACTATAAATAAGACATAGTGTTGTAAGATATGGTGCACCAATATGTGGGTTCTAATGTGTGGTAACTTTGAGTGTGTCAATATAGGAAAACATTGTATGGCAACACTATGCGACAAAAGGGGAAGCAAAAAAGATAACCAAAAGGGAGAGAACGAGAGTGGATTAAGGGATTCTATTGTGGGCAAAGGGATTGTAAGAGAGGAACAACCTTGTAATCTTGTAAAGATTTTTACTTGATAGAATTCTTGGTCTTCTTTGTCAAATTTGTTCTCATTGATTATTGATTGATGTTTGTCCTTTGTCGATGAGAGTATCATTATTTTTATTATACATGCTTGGGCTTAATCTCGCATAAGGGGATTTTTTGAACTTGAAGGTTCCTGTGACATTAAATGGTTTTTCAAGTGGTATCAGAGTAGGGTTCATGCAAGATGATCAGAAAGCATGAGAGGCACATCAAAATATGAAGACGTCAACAACTACTCTTGGAGGCATTAGTAGAAAATCTTGATGGTAAAATTACTGAATCAAGAGGGCGTGAATCTACTAGTTGTGAAATATAAACACGAGGTGGAGTCATGTTGTTTACTTGCAAGGGGCGAGTGGCCATAGAGGCTACCACTGGTTGGATTTTTTTCTAAACCAAAAGAGGTGTGGCTGATGAGAGGTCTACCAATAGGGAAGACATATATGAAACAATATCATGGGTTGCGGACATCATTAACTCAAATAGTGCTATATGTATTCAACTCTCAAGGGTTGTCTGGTGTGAGACTGTAAAATTGACTACAAATTTCAACAATTGTAGAGGTGAAGTTGTCAACTACTAGAAGGAGGAAGATGTGGTAGGACCAAACTATGACATATCAGTCAAAGGTGTGAAGGATGCAATTTTTCCAACCGTAGGTGGATGCGATACAATTTCTCAAAGTGTACAGTATGAGGAGCTCTCACATGAAGGGTGTGAGAAGTCATGTCCAGACACACACTCCATGTAGGTGTGCATGTTGATACGCTTATGGAAACTGAAGTAGTTTCCGAGGATGGAAGCATAGAAAAAAATGGGAGAAAATTCTAAGGGAGAAGCAATTACATTTCAGCGGATAAGATCCAATGTGAAAATTGTTGGGATGATGTCTCTTATCCTATTTTTTAGGATATTAGATATTGTCTAACAGTATTGGGGAAGTCCAAAATTGGATAGACTTGGAGTCCAAGATGATGTTTAACATCATCGTTTCATCCTATCTATTAATTATTGACATTATCTATCCATTATCTTTTTTAATAGACTAGTCTTTCCTCTCGCACTGCCTTTTAAGGGTTGGCATTACTTTTTGAATTGTCTTATTGAGTACTATAGGAGTACAATAAATACAACATAGTTTCGTGGGATACGACGTGCCAATGTGTGGGTTCTAACTTGTGGTAACTTTGAGTGTGCCAACATAGGACAACATTGTGCATCAATATTATAGACCAAATGGAGAAAGTCAAAAAAATAGCCAAAAGGGGAATGAATGAGAGTGGGTTAAGGGATTGTATTGTGGACAAAGGGATTGTGAGAGAGTGACAAACCTTGTAATCTTGTGAAGGTTTTTTCTTAATAGAATTTGTGGTCTTCTTCATCAAATTTGTTTTAGTTATTGCTTGGTATTTGACCTTTGTCAACACGGGTGTTATCATTTTTTTGTACAAGCTTAGGTTGTATCTCACATAAGGAGAGTTCTTGATATTGAAAGTTTCCACTACATTAAATAATTCTTCACTTCCGATGATTGTTTACAACTCTTAACACACACATCGTGTGAGATATACATTTAATATAATTAATATCCTAGTTGATATATCTAACTAATACTATATGTGGACAACTATGTTACAAATATTTAACTAATAATATACTTATATTGTCTTTGAGGAAAAGGGGTTTAACCTACCTAGTTTGGTTGAGTGCAGTAGGGTGTGATTCAACCCTATTTTAGGTCTTCATCTTATGTCATTGTGCACTTTAATCACATCTATACATGTTAGATTACATGTTATTTCCCTCAATATGCATATTTATATCAAATACACTTATGGAGGCTTTTTGCATGTTTTATAGGTACTTTGTCCACTACTTGATGGCATGGAAAGAAGATGGACCAATCTAGGGTTTCCTCAGGCTTGGAGGAGCTCAAAATGAGGCCAAAACCACTCCAAACCTACCCCAAGTGGTCAAAGGATGTATTGAAGAAATAACCTTGATGGATGGCCAAGTTCAACACTCAAATGTAGGGGAAGGACTCCAGAATGGCCGTGCTACCATGGAATGGCCATTCTGGGACATGCCCCAATCAACATGACCTTCAAAAAATGACCCAGAATGCCAGGAGGCTTGTGCTATCCAGAGCCCAACACGGATGTGTTGGCCAGCACGACCACGCTACCAGTCCCAAAAACCCAAAATTCCCCTGTTCATTCCATTTTCTCACCACGGCCATGCTACCCATTACCCACCACGGTCATGCATCCTAGCACGGTCGTGGTACACACAATTGTACCCAATTTTCTGCACTGTTCTACCCACTTTGCCCCCACTTAACCTAATGCTTCCCCCACACCTATATATAACTAGGTGGCGGCTGGGGCACGAGGTTAGCTACCCTTAGGCCACCCCACAGTTACCTTCCACCACCTCCTAGATCTCCATTTTTTCCGCTTAGCCATTCCACTCCATTCCCACCTCCATTCCACTCCATTTCACCATTTCCACCACCAAAACACTAGTTTGTCCTAGTTTCTACCCTAATCCCCTTCATTCCACACCCCTACACCTTGAAGGAGGGAGGAGGATGCCCTGCAATAGTTGAAGTGGAGGATTGCTTCATCTACACCAAGCCCCATGGCTTCTTCTATCTCCTTCTCCTTTCTTTTTGTATTTTTCATTTCCATGAGTAGCTAGGCCCCTTTTGGTGGGCTGTTTGTGGGAAATTATGTTACTTTGATACCATGTTGGGGGAAAATGTCATGTAAACTTTGTCATTCTTTTTTAATCCAAAAAGTAAAGATTGGGTTGAAACACACTTTTAGATGAGAAATCTTAAATTTGGGCAAAATCAGCCAAAATGGTGCCAAGTTGCCTTCAATCACATCTAAGTCTATATTATTGAACTTAAAGCAATAAACAAGCAAATCCTAGCTAAAACATGCAAAAATGCATGAAATTGACCTATATGATGTTGATGTGCATTGATTCAGCCCTATTTTAGGGCTTCATCTTGTGTCATATTGCTCTTCAATCGCATCTATACATGTTAGATTACATGTTATTTATCCCAATATGCTTATTTGTGTAAAATGCACTTATGGACATTATTTGCATGTTTTCAGGCATTTGGACCACACTTGATGGAAGAGAGAGAGAGAGAGAACGAGTGATCCTAGGGTTTCTCTACCCTTAAAGAGGCCCAAAGTGAAGTCGGATGCATCCTCAACCTACCCCTAGTGGCCAAAGATCCATTGAAGCAAATATGTCCAAGAAAATCCAAAGAACAAAGTCAAAGTGGTGATCCAGGACCCAGCACGGCCGTGGTACCACAGAACGGTCGTGCTAAGTCACTTGCAAATCAATAGAGTCGCCCCCTAGTCAAGCTGAAATCACCACAGCCGTGCCACACAAAATGGCTGTGGTGAACTGAGCAAGAACGGTCGTGCTACAGAAGAAGCAGAACGGTCGTGGAGCAACGCACGGCCTAGCTACATGTCACCCTAGCATGGCCGTGCTACCAGCCTTCATTCCACCATCATCAACCTATAATTTTTGTCATTTTCCACTGCAACCTTCATTCCATGAATTGCTTGTTGGTTTGTGTGTGAAATCACCTAGGAATTTAGGTAAATTGCTTATATATGTGAATTTTGGGATTTTCCCCTAAGTCCAATTCTTGGATCCCTAGGTTGCCTATAATATTCCTACATCCTAATCAATATCCCTAAACCTAAGTAAGAGATCTAAGTAGCTAAATTAGATAATTTTAGTGCAATTATCATGGAGCCTTCTTAAGGCTAGAATGTGGGGGATTTGGGGTCTAAAACCCTAGTTTCACCTCCCTATTACTACCCTCGGCCCCTGATTGCCTTAGGATTGTCTAATCTAGAAACCTAGACTTGACTAGACTCTAATTGAATTGAACCTAATCCCTAACCCAATTGAGCCTCGTAAGGGTAGTATGGGGTGTTAGGGACTAGTTCCCCTATACACAACCTAGAATATCCATGGTCAGTTAGTAGCTTACGTTAATTCATTAGACTCTAACTTGTTGTTTGGTTTAGATTATCTAAATGGAATCATAATGTTCATATGTCACCCCCAACTTAAGTGATAAGTGCATCCCCTAAACATCCCACACCTTCATTAATTGCTTCAAACCCTAGTTTTCATCTTGCTTAGCTAGTGTTAGCTTAGTTAGCTCTTTTCCTACTTAGTTAGCTTCTTGCCCTATTTTTGCCTTGTTCTTGCTAGTTTAGCTCTTTACTCTCTCTTGTGCTTTTCTCTTTCTTACCTTACTGTAAATTGCCTTTTCATACCTACTGTAACATCCCTGGCCTGGGTTATGTTCTAACCCTAGGTTTTTTGCCTAATAAAGTTGATTAGATGCTTTCTCTTAACTCTTGAAAAGTAATTAAGGATCAAGAGGAACTTATATATTTCAATTTCAGTCCTTTTTTAATAATGTTGAAACATTGTTTTGTTAATTTTGGACTAAACTGCAAATTACCCAAGTTGAGGGTTTAACTTGCAAATTGTATATCATAAAATGTTCCTCATATGTTGAGACATCATAAGAGTGAGTATGATGCAGTGGTATGGCTTCCACAAGCTTGAGCACCAAGATAGAGCTTGTTGAGCAAACTTTGTGCATTAAAACCTAGTTTTGGTGTAATATGCAATTTACCCAAAACCTAGGGTTCAATATGAAAATTATCACTTCATGAGGGTCCCCCATGTTTCTTGTCATCATGTAGAGCAAATAAAATGAGAGGGGTGCCTCATTTGAATTATTTTGGAGGAGAGAGAATCTTAGTATTAAAATAACCAAGATTTAAGCATAAATGGAACTTGAATTCAATTGAATGCAAAAAAATGTGTTAATTGAAGAGCCCTTCAACCAAAAGTTGAGGGATGAATTTGCAAAAGGTTGGACGAGCTTTTTCCTTGCAAAGTCATGAAAAGATCTAGTTTGAGTGGAGACTCCATTCACATTAAGTTAATAAAAAATAATATCCACTAAAAATGGGATATTAGTATAATATGATTAAGGTGCTTAATTTGTTTTCCTTTAATTCATGGATAATGAAGAGGTTTTGAAAGGGGATGAAGATGGCTTCATGGCCAAGGAATTGAGGGCGGAGTTGTGGAAATAATTTTGGAAATTAAAGGAATTAATTCCATTTTCTCTTTCCTTGGATTTCCTTATACATATCTCATTTCCTACCCACAAAAGGATCTTTTTCAAATTCCTTTTCTCTTCTTTCTTTGGTCGACCACAAGAGAACTTTGGAGCAGGAAAAGGACGACCCCAACCTGTTGGTAAGTTCTTGACCTTCTTTCACCCTGATTTCATGGTGAAAACCGAAAATCAATGCTTGATTTCTTGTTTTCTCCATTTGATTTTCAACTCTAGCCAACCCTTTCATCCAAAAGCTTGAGAACGGACCTTGGACAGTGGTTAAAGCTTCATCCACCATTGGAGTCATGGAGCTTGGAGATTGGAATCATATTAGAAGGCGAGTTATAAAACTTAACCCTTAAACATTGATATTGCATTCAATTCTCCATGAATTGTTGTTTGTTTTGTTCTATTTTGAATTCCTTTGACTCATTGTTGTAATTTCCATGGAAAACGGTAGTAGATTTTGAAGGAACGAAGGTAGATGATGATGACATCATCTTGGAACACATTTCCCAAAGAAATTCTACTCCATTCGGTTTCAACAAGTTGATTCAAATGGTTTTAACAAAATTGTTTGGAAGTAAACGGTTTCATCAAATCGTTTGGGAGTAAACGGTTTCAAACTGTTTGGGAGTAAACGGTTTCAAACTATTTGGAAGAGTTGACCATGGTTGACCATTTGGAGATTTGATGTTAATAATGATGGTTGATGACCTATTATATATAATTGATTAATTTTAAAGGGTTCATTAGTCGAAGGTCCATCAAATAGCAAACCCTAATCGGGTTAAGTGTTGATTTTCTAATTAATTGATTTAGAACTTTGGGTTGATTAACCCAAACGGTTTTAAAACCGTTTGGAGATCACCCAAATGCTTTCAAAACCGTTTGGAGGTCAACTAAGACCGTTTGGAGGTCAACTAAGACCGTTTTGAGGTCTAGGGTTGAGTATGGATGGGTATTTGAAGATCCAAAGATACTAAATTGTAATGTAATCAATTATTGATTTGGTGATCAATCCAATGACCTAAACCCTAATTGAATTTCACAATTTTAAGTGATGGGATGGAAAAACGGTCTCAAGACCGTTTGGAGGTCATCCAAACGTCCTCAAGACCGTTTGAGGTCAGGTCATGTCCAATTTGGATGGTGGTTCAATAATTTCAAAGTAATTAGTTTCACAATGGTTAATATTGAGGGTTCATGGATTTCAAACCCTAACCCAATTGGATTCAAAACCCTAATTGATGATTAATTGGAAGTTAAATCAAGTGAAGGATAATTATTAAGCTTACTTGAAATATGATGCTTAGGTTCCATTGATGAGTGGTTACATGGATT
This sequence comes from Alisma plantago-aquatica, assembly GCA_963693085.1. Taxonomy (NCBI): domain Eukaryota; kingdom Viridiplantae; phylum Streptophyta; class Magnoliopsida; order Alismatales; family Alismataceae; genus Alisma; species Alisma plantago-aquatica. Next base: position 291,203,480 of record OY856414.1, read on the forward strand.
CAATTGATGAGGAAGTTAACCTTGAAAACCCTAAATCAATGTGAGAGGTTGAGACCCTTTTTGATCCAATCGGTTTTGAGGAGGTTTGGACCAAACGGTCTCAAGACTGTTTGGGACCAAACGATCCCAAACCGATTGAGACTCAAATGGTTTCAAGCACCTACTTTGTCAAACGGTTTCAAGCACCTTCTTTGTCAAACGATTTCAAGTACTAACTTTACCAAACGGTTTTAAACCGTTAGACCAAGACCGTTTGGAGGTCTAAACGGTCTTAGATCGTTTGAAGGTTATCCATGCAAGACCGTTTGAGGTCTGGTTGGTCAAGACCGTTTGGGGTCTAAGTGACCAAGATCGTTTGGACAATAATTAACTAGAATTGTATGGACACTTAAAGTGATTAAAGGTCAATTGTGGAATTGATCATTACATGATGTAAACCATGGATGATTAGGGTAATTGTACCCTTAATGAGATAGGGTGATTAGTACCCTTTGAATGATTAATCTTTAATGATTATGGAATCAATGACATAATACATTGTGTCAACCTCCATTCAAGAGGAGTTGACCTAATCTAATCGAGTTTGAAGTAGGTATCATCTTATAGAAGAATAAGAGAAAGAGAACTTCCTACACGAATGATAATCATGTAGTGGTTAAGTTTAAATATTTTTAACATAAATGAATGTGTAATTAGGGTATGATCCATGATAAGATATCATGAAACCCTAATTAAGAAGGTTAATAAACCCTAATCCCTAATTAAAGGCAATGATAGGTGAAACCCTAATCCATGATGATGGCATGATCCTAATTTAGGGTAAGGACATGAGAAACCCTAATGCAGGGTATTTTGATAATCAACCATATTTGGGGTGAATAGTAAATGCTAATTGTGAGTTATTGAATGTAAACCCTAATCTAGGGTGATGTGATGTGAACAGTAAACCCTAATTTTGAGTTATTGAATGTAAACACTAATCTAGGGTGATGTGATGTGAATAGTAAACCCTAATTGTGGGTTATTGAATGTAAACCCTAATCTAGGGTGATGTGATGTGAATAGTAAACCCTAATTGTGAGTTATTGAATGTAAACCCTAATCTAGGGTGATGTTATGTTAATAGTAAACCCTAATTGTGGGTTATTGAATGTAAACCCTAATCTAGGGTGATGTGATGTGAATAGTAAACCCTTATTGTGAGTTATTGAATGTAAACCCTAATCTAGGGTGATGGGATGTGAATAGTAAACCCTAATTCTAAATAAGGTGAAGGTGTATATGAAACCCTAATTCTGGGTTATACTATATAGCATGAAACTCTAATCTTGGACAATGAAATGATGAATCATTGGTCCTAACTTAGCAAAAAGGGGATGAGTAACCCTGATTGAAATAAAAAGGGAAACCCTAACCCTAGTAAGGAAATAGTGGTGTTACCCTTAAAAAGTGATGTTATAATTGTTTCTATATAGTGCTGATTTGGAATTGATGTAAATGTTATCATCTGTACTAATCATGCAGGTTTTATGAGATGATGAACATAGCCAGGTAGGAGCTATGATGCTTTAATGATTGAAAATGCTTTATGAGCCTTGTGAGCCATAATATTCTGTGTTGCCTACTGAGAGGTAACAAGAAAGATTATTGGGCTTTAAGAGCCATGTGAAATACATGCATTGCAATTATTATGTTTACATTGGTCAGATGACCTAAAGGCACTAAGTTACCTGTTAAAGTGGTAACAAGTATTTTGATGGTCTAAGGGTTTGAACACCCATATTCTTGAATCATGATGATGAGATGATGAGGGACTGGGATCCCAATGTTAACAAAGATGTGAAAAGAACTTGCTAGAAATAGTACTCATTCTTTATAGCATTTGTTATAATGGTTTATGTTTGAAAACATGTTTGATGCTAAAAGAATATTGTAATGTACTTAAATAATCAAGTGAAATGATATCATGTAGAGCCCTGACCATGGATCCATCATAGTCAGCAGTTTGGTGATGGTGAAATAGGTTTTCCTATAGGAACTCTTGGAGGGCATACTTTTGAGTATGTGGGGGTTATGGGTGCGAATATCCTTACGCTCTAATGGAGGAATTGATGTGAGATAAATATTAAATCTCTCGATCCTTCATTATATATATATGCTGGGATGGATGTATCACTAATCTCCTGATGATGTTAATGTTGAATCGATGTGAGATAAATATGAAATCTCTCGATTGCGAAGAGAGTACATCATGACAATGTAACTCTAATAACAAAGTTGCCAGTAAACCATAGAAAGCTATTTTAGCAGAGACACTAGATGTCCTGCATTTGGTCCTCACACTGACTGGGGAAGATGAGGTCATGGGAATCCGGCTCTTCTATTGACCTATGTATGGTACCGATTTCAATTTAGCAATGGTCGGTTGGAATATGAGCGGTATACCTCATCTCCTCAGGGCTTAATCTATGGTTGTAAAATGTAATCAGTCGTGTAGCATATTTTCTTAGAGATGAAATACGAGAATCAATGGTTGATGATACATTGTTTAATATGTCTTAATTGGATAAATGCTATACATGTTCTTCATATTCCTTATTGAATAAACGACATGCTGCCTTATCAAGACATAGCTAAATTGACTTGAATAGAGAATATTGATCTTCTTAATTTAGTCAATGGTTTAGCTGTTGTTGAATATTTATGATTCTTTTGTTCAGTTTTATTCTATTACCTATAATAATAATGTTTCTGGCAGAGAGTTATATCTCTCACTGGGACAATTTTCAATTGTCTCACCCCTGTGGGATTCAACTTTTTAGGTAGATGCCGAGGAAGAGGTAGAAACCCTACAGTGGGTGCAGAACAGCAGCAGTAGCATCAGCAAGGATAGTAGTGAATCCTCAGGTGGAGACACTGGCTGTCATGTTCTATATATAGAGAGTCCTATGTGTCGTCTCTGTACTCTCAGGTCCTAGGAGTCAGTAGTTAGTTTAATATTGATCTGAGATTTTGGCTTGATGCCTCGAGATTTTTATATTGCATGTGTATAGCTTAACATGGCAGTTGATGCTTGTAACTTTCGAGAAAGGGGATGATATAGATATTTACTGATGAATCGGAATGTAAACAACTTACTTTGGTTCTTTATGAAAGATTTTTTCAGTTTATGGAGCTCTTTGTAAAAAGTTTTAAAATTTTAGTGATTTTTTTCAATAATTCTGCTGCTAACGATCGCTTCTGCAATAATATTAATTGATGTTTGGTGATAGACGTCACAATTTAGTGGTATCAGAGCTCTAGGTTCGCTGAGTCTATAGAGACATAGGATTAAGGTTGTTGAGTTTGTTCTAGTGTCTTCCAGTTTATCTGATAGTGTCTTTTGCTCATATAGGAGGAAAAGAAGAACTAAAGATGTCTGGATCACACGATGAACATGCTGCCGAGAGTAGCATTGTTGCACCAGGAGGAGGTGCAGGAGACCATGATAGGGAGGAGCTTGTACTTGAACAACCCCAGTTCAATCAAGCTGATATGGCGAACTAACCCTTCCAAGCTATGTTTGGGCAGTTTATGGCAGCCATGACCCATATGACAGATAGGATGCCATTACCTGCACCTAGGGCACCTAACCACCATGAAGGAAAAGGAGTCGGCAAGACATTTGAACGATTTCACCGGGTTGGAGCCACAAAATATGCTGGGACAGCTGACCCAGCAGATGCTGACATGTGGCTAACTGAGCTGGAGAAGGCCTTTAGAATCCTTAACATCCCAGAAGATGAGAAGATTAGACACGCAGGGTACCTTCTTAAGGGGAGTGTTGGTCACTGGTGGACCATAGAGGAGGGCAAGAGACCTGGTGTGGAGATCGAATGGGAAGTATTCCGATGAGAATTCATCAATAGATACTTTCCTGAGACGTTCCTAGATGAGAAGATCTCTCAGTTTGAGAGATTAAGACAAAGACCGATGAACATTAGTGAGTATGAGGCTAAGTTCATGGAACTTTTGCGAATCTGTCTGCATATGGCAGCTACCAATGAATAAAGGATTCAGCGATTTGAGAAAGGATTTAACGCCGATTTGACCACTCCTGTGTCTGCTCTGGAAAACACGGAGAGGTCTGTGACTTTTATGGAGTCGGTTAGATGGATAGAGAGGTCTGTGACCAAGAAGGGGAAAAATAAGAATAAGAAAGTGTATCCCCAATTTCTAGGACCCTTGTCCAAAAGTTTTAAGAAACCGAGGTATTCTGTTCCTACATCACCACCAAGGTTCAATACCCAGATGTAGTGGACGTCAAATAGGGGTAGAGGCCGTAGTTTACCACCAGAAGGAGCCCACAGCTCATCATCTGTGTCAGTAATAGGACCATCCAGACCACAGCCAGGGAACAGAGTTTGTTTTATATGTGGAAAGATGGGGCATTTGATGAAGGATTTTCGATCTAGAGAAGCAAGTGTGACTCAATCTCAGAGGTAGAGTCAGCAAGGTTCTCAAAGGTGATAGTTTCCAAGTGGCACTAGAGGAGGTAGACAAGCGTCCCAAGCTGGATCATCAGCACCCAGTAATCGAGCATTGAATCAACCATAGGAGACGGCGAGATTCTATGTGATGAATCCACCAGATGCAGTAGTCAACCCTCGGGTTGTGACAAGTCAGATGGAATTGTTTTATTCTGATATGTCTTCATCTTGCTTCGTATCTATTTTAATTGATCCAGGTGCTACGCATTCATTTATCACTCTAAGAGTGATTCTTGACTGCAATATGACAGTTGGTCATAGGGTAGAAAGTTTGAAGTTAGAAACTCCTTTGATGGAATCTACTGTGTTGCGGGAGGTGTGTTCTCCCTACGCTCTTATCTTTTCTAAACATCGCATTCAAGTGGATCTTATACCCCTTGAGATGCACGGGTTTGATATAATTCTTGGGATGGGTACCCTAGAAAAGTACAAGGTTGTCTTGGATTGTGAGTCCAAGCAAGCAGTGTTCACAGATGATAGTGACACATGGATCTTTCAGGGAGATAGAAAGATTCTTCCAACCTATCTTGTATTAGCTATGGTAGTTGAGAAGTTGATGAGACAAGGATGCTTTGCATTCTTGGCACATGTGGTAGATACCATCATGGAGAGCCCTCATTCTTTTGAAGTTCCTATAGTCAGGGAATTTGAAGATGTATTTCTTGAAGAACTTCCAGGTGTACCTCTACTCCGAGAGATTGATTTTGAGATTAATCTAATCTCAGCACACAACCAATAGCACAAACACCATATAGGATGGCGCCTGCTGAAATGGCAGAACTCAAGAAACAACTGCAAGAGTTGCTTGAAAAGGGTTTTATTCGATTGAGTACTTCACCATGGGGTGCTCTGGTTCTTTTTGTTAAGAAGAAGGACGGATCGATGTGGTTATGCATTGATTACAGGTAGTTAAATAAAGTAACTATAAAGAACAAGTATCCTCTATCAAGGATTGATGACTTGTTTGATCAGTTGTGTGGTGCAACTATCTTTTCCAAAATAGATCTGAGGTCGGGATACCATCAGTTGCATATTAAGGAGGGTGACATACCTAAGTCTACCTTAAGGAGGGTGACATACCTAAGTCTGCCTCTAGGACAAGCTAGATTTACCACCTGAGTTCACAGTTATGTTGTTTGGACTAACTAATGCACCAGCTGCATTTATGGAACTCATGAATAGAATCTTTCGACCTTTTCTTGATCAGTGTGTAGTCATCTTCACAGATGACATCTTGATCTATAGTAGAGATGCTCAACAGCATGAGCAACACCTCCATCAGGCTCTAACTTTTCTAAGAGAGCATAAGTTGTATGCTAAATTTAGCAAATGTGAGTTCTGGTTATCAGAAGTTTCTTTTCTTGGACACGTAATATATGCTTCAAGTATTCGTGTTGATCTTAACAAAGTAGAATCTATCCTGCAATGGGAACAACCTAAGACACCGACGGAGATATGTAGTTTCCTAGGACTAGCAGGCTATTATAGGAGGTTCATTAAGAACTTCATTTCAATAGCTTTACCCCTAACTATGTTGACCAGGAAGGAGGTTCCTTTTGCCTGGAATGACAAGTGTCAACAATCATTTCAGTTGTTGAAAGAAAGGTTGACAAGTGCACATGTGTTGGTGTTACCTGAGCAAGGGAAAGGGTACGTAGTTTTCTGTGATGCATCTAAGAATGGCTTAGGATGTGTGTTGATGTAGGATAAGCAAGTGATTTCTTTTGCTTCTCGACAGCTTAAGAAACACGAGGAGAATTATCCAACACATGATCTAGAACTAGCTGTTGTAGTTCATGCTTTGAAGATTTGGAGACATTATCTCTATGGAGAGACATTCCAGATTTTCACAGACCATAAGAACATAAAGTATATCTTTTCTCAGCATGAGCTAAACATGAGGCAACGCCGCTAGATGGAGTTAATCAAGGACTACAATTGTACAATTGATTATCATCTAGGGAAGGCCAATGTGGTTCTTGATGCTTTAAGTAAGAAATCAGCAACACCGGCCCTAGATAAAGCACAGTTGAATTCCATAGTATGTTCTAAGAGGAATATGTTTATATCTTTGAGGAAAAACAATGTACAGCTAAAAGTATCATTGTTAGCTGGGTTGTTAGCTGAGATGCGCATAAAACCAACTCTGAGACAGCAAATTAAAGAAGCACAGCAAATTGATGTTGTAGTTCAGCAGATTAGATCATAGTATGGTAGTGAGAAGCGGGATGGCTTTCACGATTCAGATGATCAGGTAGTTTGTTACCATGGTAGGATGGTAGTACTTGATGCCGATAACTTAAGAAAGTTAGTCCTGGAAGAAGCTCATTCTTCGATGTATGCTATGCATCCAGGAAGCACCAAAATGTATCATAACTTGAAAGATATGTATTGGTGGTCTGGATTGAAGAAAGATGTAGCTGAGTTTGTTATGCGGTGTCCGGTGTGTCAGCAAGTTAAAGCTGAACATCAAAAGCCCGCAGGAACAATGCAACCTCTGCCTATACCATAGTAGAAATGGGATCATGTGACCATGGACTTTGTGGTTAGTTTGCCTAGAACAACCAAAGGTTATGATTCCATTTGGGTGATAGTTGATAGGTTGACTAAGACATCACATTTTCTTCCGGTCAAAACAACCTACACTGCAGAGAAGCTGGAACAGTTATATGTAGATGAGATAGTGTGTTTGCACGGAGTTCCAGCTACAATTGTTTCTGATAGAGGTCCCCAGTTCACGAGTCATTTTTGGGAATGACTTCATAAAGCTTTGGGTACGCAGTTAAGGTTTAGTACAGCCTTTCATCCATAGACAGATGGACAATCTGAAAGGACTATACAAACCTTGGAGGACTTGCTTAGGGCATGTGTCTTTCAGTTTGTAGGAAGTTGGGATCTACACCTGAGCTTGATAGAGTTTGTTTATAATAACATCTATCAGCACAGTATTGACATGGCACCATATGAAGCTTTATATGGTATACGATGTAGATCTCCTTTATGTTGGTATGAAATAGGAGAAAACCAACTTTTGGGTCCTGAACTTGTGCAGCAGACAACGGAGAAGATTAAAGTAATACAACAACAGTTAAAGACTGTACAGGATAGACAGAAAGCATACGCCGACAAATAGTGAAGACCTTTAGAATTCCAAATTATATATAGAGTATATCTTAAGGTATCACCTTGGAAAGGAGTTCTTAGATTTGGAAGAAAAGGAAAGTTAGCTCCTAGATTTATGGGGCCTTATCCAATCATTGAACGGATTGGAAAGGTAGCTTATAAGCTAGATTTACCACCTGAGTTGCACAAGTTGCATCCAATGTTTCACATCTCAATGTTGTGTAAGTGTCATCCTGACACAGAGTTAGTTCTGCAACATGTGGAAGTTGAACTAAATGAAGATATATCTTATGTTGAAGGACATGTAATGATCCTTGACAAAAGAACTAAAAAGCTGAAAAAGAAAGACATTTGTCTTGTAAAAGTCCTCTGGAACCACCGTGGCATTGAAGAAGCTACATGGGAACTAGAGGAAGAGATGAGAAGAAAATGTCCTACTCTTTTCTCTTAAAAGTTTTTATTGATGATTTCCGGGATGAAATCCTTGTAAGGGGTGGATAATTTGTAACATCCCTGACCTGGGTTATGTTCTAACCCTAGGTGTTTTGCCTAATAAGTTTATTAGATGCTTGATCTTAACTCTTGAAAAGTAATTAAGGCTCAAGAGGAACTTATATTTCAATTTCAGTCCTTTTTGAATATTGTTGAAACATTATTTTGTTAATTTTGGACTAAAGTGCAAATTACCCGAGTTGAGGGGTTAACTTGCAAATTGTACATCATAAAATGTTCCTCAGATTTTGAGACATCATAAGAGTGAGTGTGATGTAGTGGTATGGCTTCCACAAGCTTGAGCACCAAGATAGAGCTTGTTGAGCAAACTTTGTGCATTAAAACCTACTTTTGGTGTAATGTGCAATTTACCCAAAACCTAGGGTTCAATATACAAATTACCACTTCATGAGGGTCCCCCATAATTCTTGTCATCATGTAGAGCAAATAAAATGAGAGGGGCGCCTCATTTGAATTATTTTGGAGGAGAGAGAATCTTGGTATTAAAATAACCAAGATTTAAGCATAAATGGAACTTTATTTCAATTTAATGCAAAAAGAAATATATTAATTGAAGATCCCTTCAACCAAAAGTTGAGGGATGAATTTGCAAAAGGTTGGACGAGCTTGTTCCTTGCAAAGGCACGAAAAGATCTAGTTTGAGTGGAAACTCCACTCACATTAAGTTAATAAAAAGTAATATCCACTAAAAATGGGATATTAGTATAATATGATTAAGGTGCTTAATTTCTTTTCCTTTAATTCTTGGATAATGAAGAGCTTTTGCAAGGGTATGAAGATGGATTCGTGGCCAAGGAATTGAGGGAGGATTTGTGGAAATAATTTTGTAAATTAAAGGAATTAATTCCATTTTCTCTTTCCTTGGATTTTCTTATACATATCTCATTTTCTACCCACAAAAGATCTTTTTAAGAATTCCTTTTCTCTTCTTGCTTTGGCTGACCACAAGAGAACTTTGGAGCAGGAAAAGGACGACCCCCAACCTGTTGGTAAGTTTTTGACCTTCTTTCACCCTGATTTCATGGTGAAAACCGAAAATCAATGCTTGATTTCTTGTTTTCTCCATTCGATTTTCAATTCTAGCCAACCCTTTCATCCAAAAGCTTGAAAACGGACCTTGGACAGTTTTTAAAGCTTCATCCACCATTGGAGTCGTGGAGCTTAGAGCTTCGAGCTTGGAATCAGATTAGAAGGCGTGTTATACAACTTAAACCCTTAAACATTGATATTGCATTCAATTCTCCATGAATTGTTGTTCGTTTTGTTCTATTTTGAATTCCTTTGATTCATTGTTGTAATTTCCATGGAAAACGATAGTAGATTTTGAAGGAACGAAGGTAGATTATGATGACATCATCTTGTAACACATTTCCCAAGGAAATTCTACTCCATTCGGTTTCAACAAGTTGATTCAAACGGTTTTAACAAAACCGTTTGGAAGTAAACGGTTTCATCAAACCGTTTGGGAGTAAACGGTTTCAAACCATTTGGAAGATTTGACCATGGTTAACCGTTTGGATATTTTGTGTTAATAATGATGGTTGATGACCTATTATATATAATTGATTAATTTGAAAGGGGTCACTAGTCGAAGGTCCATCAAATAGCAAACCCTAATCGGGTTAAGTGCTGATTTTCTATTTAATTGGTTTAGAACTTTGTGTTGATTAACCCAAACGGTTTTAAAACCATTTGGAGATTACCCAAATGGTTTCAAAACCGTTTGGAGGTCAACCAAGACCGTTTTGAGGTCTAGGGTTGAGTATGGATGGGTATTTGAAGATCCAAAGATACTAAATTGTAATGTAATCAATTGTTGATTTGGTGATCAATCCAATGACCTAAACCCTAATTGAATTTCACAATTTTCAGTGATGGGATGGGCAAATGGTCTCAAGACCGTTTGAAGGTCATCCAAACGTCCTCAAGACCGTTTGAGGTCAGGTCATGTCCAATTTAGATGGTGGTTCAATAATTTCAAAGTAATTAGTTTCACAATGGTTAATATTGAGGGTTCGTGGATTTCAAACCCTAACCGAATTGGATTCAAAACCCAATTTGATGATTAATTGGAAGTTAAATCAAGTAAAGGATAATTATTAAGCTCACTTGAAGTATTATGCTTAGGTTCAATTGATGAGTGGTTACATTGATTCAGTTGATGAGGAAGTTAACCTTGAAAACCCTAAATCAATGTGAGAGGTTGAGACCCTTTTTGATCCAATAGGTTTTGAGGAGGTTTGGACCAAACGGTCTCAAGACCGTTTGGGACCAAACGATCCCAAACCGATTGAGACTCAAACGGTTTCAAGCACCTACTTTGTCAAACGGTTTCAATAACCTACTTTGTCAAACGGTTTCAAGTACTAACTTTACCAAACGGTTTTAAACCGTTAGACCAAGACCGTTTGGAGGTCTAAACGGTCTTAGATCGTTTGAAGGTTATCCATGCAAGACCGTTTGAGGTCTGGTTGGTCAAGACCATTTGGGGTCTAAGTGACCAAGATCGTTTGGACAATAATTAACTAAAACCGTATGGACACTTAAAGTGATTAAAGGTCAATTGTGTAATTTATCATTACATGATGTAAACTAAGGATGATTATGGTAATTGTACCCTTAATGAGATAGGGCGATTAGTATCCTTTGAATATTTAATATTTAATGATTATGGAATCAATAACATAATACATTGTGTCAACCTCCATTCAAGAGGAGTTGACCTAATCTAATCGAGTTTGAAGTAGGTATCATATTATAGAAGAATAAGAGAGAGAGAACTTCCTACACGAATGATAATCATGTAGTGTTTAAGTTTAAATATTTTTAACATAAATGAATGTGTAATTATGGTATGATCCATGATAAAAGATCATGAAACCCTAATTAAGAAGGTTAATAAACCCTAATCCCTAATTAAAGGCAATGATAGGTGAAACCCTAATCCATGATGATGGCATGATCCTAATTTAGGGTAAGGACATGAGAAACCCTAATTCAGGGTATTTTTGATAATCAACCCTATTTGGGGTGAATAGTAAACCCTAATTATGAGTTATTGAATGTAAACCCTAATCTAGGGTGATGTGATGTGAATAGTAAACCTTAATTGTGAGTTATTGAATGTAAACCCTAATCTAGGGTGATGTGATGTGAATAGTAAACCCTAATTGTGGGTTATTGAATGTAAACCCTAATCTAGGGTCATGTGATGTAAATAGTAAACCCTAATTGTGAGTTATTGAATGTAAACCCTAATCTAGGGTGATGTGATATGAATAGTAAACCCTAGTTGTTGGTTATAGAATGTAAACCCTAATCTAGGGTGATGTGATGTGAATAGTAAACCCTAATTGTGAGTTATTGAATGTAAACCCTAATCTAGGGTGATGTGATGTGAATAGTAAGCCCTATTTCGAAATAAGGTGAAGGTGTATATGAAACCCTAATTTTGGGTTATACTATATAGCATGAAACTCTAATCATGGACAATGAAATGATGAATCATTGGTCCTAACTTAGCAAAAAGGGGATGAGTAACCCTGATTGAAATTAAAAGGAAAACCCTAACCCTAGTAAGGGAATAGTCGTGTTACCCTTAAAAAGTGATGTTATAATTGTTTCTATATAGTGCTGATATGGAATTGATGTAACTTTTATCATCCGTACTAATCATGTAGGTTTAATGAGGTGATGAACATAGCCAGGTAGGATCTATGATGCTTAAATTATTGAAAATGCTTTATGAGCCTTGTGAGCCATATTATGTTATGTTGCCTAGTGAGACGTAACAAGAGAGATTATTGGGCTTTAAGAGCCATGTGAAATACCTGCATTGCAATTATTATGTTTACATTAGTCAGATGACCTAAAGGCATTAAGTTACCTGTTAAAGTGGTAACAAGTATTTTGATGGTCTAAGGGTTTGAACACCCTATTCTTGAATCATGATTATGAGATGATGAGCGATTGAGATCCCAATATTAACAAAGATGTGAAAAGAACTTTCTAGAAATAGTACTCATTCTTTATAGCATTTGTTATAATGGTTTATGTTTGAAAACATGTTTGATGCTAAAAGAATATTGTAATGTACTTAAATAATCAAGTGAAATGATATCATGTAGAGCCCTGACCATGGATCCATCATCGTCAGCAGTTTGGTGATGGTGAAACAGGTTTTCCTATGGGAACTCCTGGAGGGCATACTTTTGAGTATGTGGGGGTTATGGGCGTGAATATCCTTACGCCCTAATGGACGAATTGATGTGAGATAAACATTAAATCTCTCAATCCTTCATTATATATATATATATATATATATATATATATATATATATATATATATATATATATATATATATATATATATATATATATATATATATATATATATGTCGGGATGGGTGTATCACTAATCTCTTGATGATGTTAATGCTGAATCGATGTGAGATAAATACGAAATCTCTCGATTGTGAAGAGAGTACAGAATGCCACTGTAACTCTAATAGTGAAGTTGCCAGTATACCCTGGAAAGCTATTTTAGTAGAGACACTAGATGTCCTGCATTTGGTCCTCACACTGACTGAGGAAGATGAGGTCATGGGAATCTCACTCTTCTATTGACCTATGTATGGTACCGATTTCGATTTAGCAATGGTCGGTTGGAGTATGAGCGATATACCTCATCTCCTCAGGGCTTAAGCTATGATTGTAAAATGTAATCAGCCATGTAGCATATTTGCTTAGAGTTGAAATATGAGAATCAATGGTTGATGATACATTGTTTAATATGTCTTAATTGGATAAGTGCCATACATGTTCTTCATATTCCTTATTGAATAAATGACATGTTGCCTTATCAAGACATAGATGAATTGACTTGAATAGAGAATATTGCTCTACTTAGTTTAGTCAATGGTTTAGCTACTGTTGAATATTTATGATTCTTTTGTTTAGTTTTATTCTATTACCTGCAATAATAATGTTTCTGGCGGAGAGTTATATCTCTTGCTGGGACAATTTTCAATTGTCTCACCCCCACGAGATTCAACTTTTTAGGTAGATGCTGAGGAAGAGGCAAAAACCCTACAGTGGGTGTAGAACAACAGCAACAGCATCAACAAGGACAGCAGTGAATCCTCAAGTGGAGACATTGGTTGTCATGTTCTGTATATAGAGAGTCCTATGTGTCATCTCTATACTCTCAGGTCCTAGGAGTCAGTAGTTAGTTTAATATTGATCTGAGATTTTGGCTTGATGCCTCAAGATTTTTATACTACCTGTGTATAGCTTAACAGGGCAGTTGATGCTTGTAACTTTCGAGAAAGGGGATGATACAGAGATGTACTGATGAACCGGAATGTAAACAACTTACTTTGGTTCTTTATGAAAGAGTTTTTCAGTTGATGGAGCTCTTTGTAAAAAGTGTTAAATTTTTAGTGATTTTTTCAATAATTCCCCTGCTAATGATCGCTTCAGCAATAATCTTAATTGATGTTTGGAAATAGACGTCACACCTAGCTTAATCTTTTCTTGCATACTTAGTATTAATCTAGTCTAGGGTTAACTTAGATTTCATTCTCACCTTTAATTGCTTTCTTGCTCACATAGTTTAACAATCAAATCACCTTTAAACCCTTAACCCTAGTCTCTGTAGTAGGAACCTAGCAAAACCGACCTAGCTATAGTGCCCCCTTTTCTCCCTGAGGATCGACCCCTATTCTTGCCTATCTCCTATGCTACAATAGTACCTTGTGCACTTGTGGGTGACCTATTTTGTATTATAATCAACTGTGTTAGGGTTAATATAAATTTTGAAAGATCCACAAGTGTGTTCGAGTCCCGTGGAGTGCATCTAGTCACCCCTTGTTGGCTAGTGTGTATTGTTGGGTTTTGTGGAGAAAACATGTGCGGTGGAAGCAACAAAAATCTACGCAACCTGAAATAGGATCTCGTCGACAACAGCATATTTGGAAGGAGTGTTTGCGGGATATACCTTATCGCAGAGCAAATTTAGCACCGCTGCACAAAGGTGTGCAATGACGTTGGCCTACACAGATGGAACTTCTCTCCCGTTCACTGTCATAGGAAGATCTGGCAGTGCTCCTTTCATGCGATGATGTACACCGCTCGTAACGCACACAGATGGTCGTCGATGTCCTCCGAACGCAGGTGTCTCAGCGTCTGCGTCTCTACTTCATCCACACGGATGGACTAGAACTCCACGTCGTACTTCCTAAGTCGGCAGGAAGGAGTCCTGTATGTGCGGCGGTGTGCTAGCGGTGCGTTGCTCTCCTTTCTCTTCTAAGGACGGTGATGGATAGGGTTTACATACGTGACCGTAAATTGAAAATCCTCTCTTGATATCTTATATAGATATCAGCCGTCAACCTCCTTTAAATAGGATACGAAGGGAAGTAGGGTTTCCTAAACCCATCGGTAAACAAAAATGTTGCGGTAATTAAAATGCTTTTGGATTAATTAGAATATTCTGGCCCTAAACCCATCGGTAAACAAAAATGTTGCGGTAATTAAAATGCTTTTGGATTAATTAGAATATTCTGGATTTCATTAATTAACCAAATAATTGCATTAATTGATTAATTAATATCTGACTCCATGTAATCGCTTGGGATGGCTCTATGGGCATGTATACCAACAGACTCCCACTTGCACTTAGAGCCAGTCACTCCAATATTATTCTAACCCATTACATAAACATTTTAGTAATAAATGTGATTCAGAGCAATTCCAATCAAATCCACAATTATACTCCTATTCCAACACATCCTATGTGTGTGACCCAGTAGGCTCCAAATTAGGTTAGCAGTGATATCCATAATCATATTATGATTTCACAAGCAATGATTGGTATCTAGAAAGACTTCATTGCCACCCAAGTAATTGGAGAAGTTGGAGAACAACTTAACCTATCATTCATGACTGGTGTTATAGTGATTGTATAGTTCCTTTGTCGCTGATATCCAGATTGAACTCAAGTCATGGAATTGTTATCCTCTTCAACATTCAATCCATGTTCCTTGAACTAGAGCAGACTATCTGAGATATATGTAAGCTCAATATCACATATTGACTCACATCAGCATGGCCATGCATTTCTCAGACTCGCTTATCAAGTGGCTGAAATATCAAACTCCCGTAGGAAGGACAAATTCCATCTACATCACTCACAGTTATGCCCATGTGTCACAGTGCACCCAAGAACCATCTTTATGGCAATCCTTATTCAGGACCACGGTGGATGATGTCAAAGTACACTGAATGACATGTGACAAGTGTAGTGACTTCATGTCTAAGAACCACAATCACCACCATCATTATGAGATGTGACTCTAACTACCAATCATGGTATCCATGTGTCACTCTCAAAGTGGGTCTATCTGATACACTGTTCTCTAACAAGTATCTATGTATTTGGTTTGATATCTCCATATCATGGATAATGAGATTCTTCCATCAACCAACATACATTCTAATCTTATGTGTTATTGATGTCTATGGATATTTCCACAATAACAACCGATTAGGGATAAAACAAGAATGCATACTCTTAGCATACATATGATCTCCTGTTCAGGTCATCAACCTGAAGACATATGTCATTGAGTATATTATTATATAGACATCTATAAGTTTTATGGTCATCTCACAATATAAAACACAAACATATAGATTGGACACTTGCCTTTATTGATATGATCAATGTAGTATTACAAATTGTTTACATAGTATCCCATTACAATCATCGAATGATAGTCTCTATGGGCATACATACCAACAGATTCCCACTTGCACTTATACCCAATCACTCATGAATCTCAATCCAGGTGATCGAACATGTCTGTCATGTTTCTTCTATGAAAGTACTTTTGTGAGCGGGTCAGTCACATTGCTTTCTGTAGGTACTCTGCAAATCTTCACATCTCCTCATTGTACGATCTCTCGTATGAGATGGAACTGCCGTAGAATATGTTTGGAACATTGGTGTGATCTTAGTTCTTTAGCCTGTGCAATTTCTCTATTGTTGTCGCAAAACAACTCAATTGCATCACCAGTGCTTGGAACCACTCCAAGTTCAAAAATGAACTTCTTGATCTACACAGATTCCTTTGTAGCATTAGATGTGGCAATATATTCGGCCTCTGCTGTAGAATCCACAACCATCTCTTGCTTGAAACTCTCCAAGCTCACAGCTCTGTTGTTCATGCAAAACACAAATCCATATTGTGATCTATAGCCATCTTGTTAGTTTGGAAGCTAGCATCGGTGTAACCCTTTACCACGAGCTCTTCCTCACCACCGTATACCAAGAATTGATCCTTAGTCCTTCTCAAGTACTTTATGATGTTCTTTATGGCTATCCAGTGACATTCACCTGGATCTGACTAATACCGGCTCGTCATGCTCAAAGCATACGACACATCAGGATGAGTACATAACATTGCATACATGATAGATCCAATTGTTGATGCATATGGAATCTTACTCATGCGTGCCCATTCATCACATGAACTAGGATACTAGGCTGTAGAGATTGTAACCCCATGGGACATGGGCAAGTTACCTCTCTTAGAGCCCTCCATGATAAACCTCTTTAGCACCTTGTCAATGTATGTGCTCTGGCTTAGGCCTAGAAGCCTTCTAGATCTATCTCTATAGATCTTGATCCCTAGTATATAGGATGCTTCGCCTAAATCCTTCATAGAGAAGGTCTTCCATAGCCAACTTTTTACTGTCTGAAGAGTAGGGATGTCATTTCCCATCAATAGTATGCCATCCACATACAATATGAGAAAAATGATTATACTCCCACTAACCCTTTTGTAAACACAAGGTTCATCTTCATTTTGACTAAAGCCAAACTTTTTGACTACTCCATCAAAACGTAGATTCCAACTCCGAGATGCTTGCTTCAATCCATAGATTGACCTTTGTAGCTTATAGACTTTATTGGCTTCCTTTGGATCGATAAAACCCTCATATTGTGTCATGTACACATCCTCGAGTAAATTCCCATTAAGGAATGTTGTTTTAACATCCATCTGCCAAATCTCATAGTCATGATATGCTACAATGGCAAGCATGATCCTGATGGATTTAACCATGGCAACTGGTGAGAATGTCTCGTCATAATCAACTCCTTGAATTTGACAGAATCCTTTCGCAACCAATCTACCTTTATAGGTTTGAACATTTCCATCCATGTCGGTCTTCTTCTTGAAGACCCACTTGCACCCTATCGGTTTTACCCCTTCGGGTGGATCCACCAAGGTCCATACCTTGTTGGTGTACATGGATTCCATCTCAGATCTCATGGCTTTGAGCCATTTCTCAGATTCTTGTCCCTTAGTAGCTTTTAGATAGGAATTTGTCTCATCTGCTATGCCCAATTCATCACTGTCTTGAGTCACGAGAAATCCAAATCTCCCAGGCTCAAGTCGTGTCCTACTAGACCTATGAGGTTCCTATGTTTCATTTGGAACTTGAAATTTTACAAAAATTTGTGAGTCTTCATGTTCCTTATGTACCTCCTCAAGTTCTCTGCTTTCTTGTTGGTCTTGAACTTCTTCGAGCTCTACATTCCTCCCACTAATTCCATTAGAAATAAATTCCTTTTCAAGAAATACAGCAGTCCTAGCAACAAACACTTTGTTGTCAGTTGGTGTGTAGAAGTAGTATCCCCGAGTTTCCTTGGGGTATCCAACAAAATAGCATTTTCCCGATTTGGGTCCAAGCTTTTCAAGAAATTGTTTCCTAACATAAGTTTCATATCCCCAAATAAATAACATAGATAAATTGGGATGATTCCCATTCCATATCTCATATGGTGTCTTTTGAATCAATTTGGAAGGTACACGATTAAGTGTAAACGTTGCAGTTTAAATAACATATCCCTAGAATGATATTGGAAGTTCGGCTGAACTCATCATTGATCGTACCATGTCTAATAATGTACGATTCCTTCTTTATGACAGACCATTATGTTGTGGTGTACCAGGTGGAGTCCATTGTGAAACAATACCACGGTCTCTCAGAAGGTCCTCAAACTCCTAGTTTAAGTATTCGCCACCTTGATCTGAACAAAGTGATTTAATACTCTTACCAAGTTGCTTCTCTACTTCATTCATGAAAGTCTTGAACATTTCAAGAGTTTTTGACTTGTGTTTCATAAGATATGCATAGCCATACCTACTGAGGTCATCAGTGAAGGTAATGAAGTATTGATAGCCTCCTCTAGCATTTGATCTAAAAGGTCCACATACATCAGTATGTATGAGCCCTAGCAGATCACTGGCTCTCTCACTGTGTCCAGTGAAAGGAGTCTTAGTCATCTTCCCTAATAAACATGCCTCACATGTCTCTAATTATTCAAAATCAAAAGAGTCTAGATAACCATCCTTATGGAGTCTAGATATGTGCTTCTCGTTTATGTGCCCAAGACGACAATGCCATACGAATGTTTGGTTTGAGTTATCAAGTTTTAACCTTTTAGTATTTACGTTGTATATGCTAGTCTCAAGTTCTAAAAAGTAGATACCATAAGACATAGGGGCATTTCCATAAAAAATCTCATCTTTAGATATAGAAATAATTCCATTCTTAATGTGAAATTCAAATCCACTTTTGTCCATACAAGATACATAAATAATATTTCTATTAATGGTAGGTACATAATAGCAATTCTCTAATTCTATTACAAGGCCCGTAGGCAGAGATAAACTAATAACTCCAACTGTGGTGGCAACAACTCTTGCTCCATTAGCAACCCGCAGCTCGACTTGGCCCTTTTGTAAAGGCTTACTTCTTATCAGATCCTGCATATTAGAACATATGTGAGATCCACATCCGGTATCCAGTACCCATGATGAAGAAGTATTTAAGTTTATCTCAATAACGTATATACCTAAAGTGGAGATCTCTATCCCCTGCTTTTTCTTCCTCAGTTCCTCTAGGTAGAGAGGACAGTTTCTTTTCCAATGTCCAGCCTGGTGACAATGGTGACAACTACCTTCTTTGGAGATCCCACCTTTAGCTTTGAGCGCGGATGACTTTAGCTTCTACCCAGCTTTAGAACTTTTCTTAGCCTTACTGTTGCCTTTTGACTTTCCCTTTGTCTTGTTGATCATCATCACAGACTTGGGCTTGTCTTTCTTCATCTGTGCTTCAGCTGTCCTCAACATGCCCAACAATTCTGACAACGGCTTGTCAAAATTGTTCATGGTGTAGTTCATGACAAAACGACTATATGATTCAGGCAACGATTGTAGAATCACATCAGTGGCCAACTCTTGACCTAGGGGAAATCCCAGCTTGGATAGGCTTTCCACTTACCCAATTATAGTGAGTATATAGATGCCAACTGAGTCTCCCTCTTTCATCTTGCTTTTGAACAAAGCCTTTGAGACATCATATATCTCATGTCTTGCTTGATGTTGATACATGTTCTTGAGATGTGTTACCATCTCCATGACATTCATGTTCTCATGTTGCTCTTGCAACTCATAGTTCATTGAGCACAACAACAGGCACTTAACATCCACAGCATCATCAAGGTGCTTCTTGTAAGCATCCTTTTCAGCCTTGGGCGCATTTATGACGGGTTCTGCTGGCTCTGGTGTTTCAAGGACATAGAGCTTACGCTCATGTGTGAGAACAATTCTCAGCGTCCTAAACCAGTTTTGAAAGTTGGTTCTGGTAAGTTTGTCCTTCTCAAGGACCGATCACAATGAGAAAGTGTGAGTGTTGTTTGCCATTTGATTGCTACAAAAAAAAATTTGCATTTAGTCCAAAACATTTTGACTTGTAAATATTTGATAAATGAGATTAATTAGGCCTTTAATTAATTACGCTCCCACTATTTTATTCAAATTGATAGCCCTCACTATCAACTCGGAAGATTGCAACGCACAACCTTCTCGTGAGATAAGACCCAAAATAATTGGATCAATGTCCAGCCAACGCCAGCGTCAAAGACCAAATACTAAGGTAGGCAATTCTTGCCAATTGCATCATATGCGACTCTTGGATAGATGACAATGCACAACTCCTCGCCATGACGCATCTGTGTGCCTCTAGGTACTTGATCCTATCAAGGTTCCCTAGTTAAGTCCAACCCATAAGCCAACACGATGAGTGTGCACCCTGTAGAGGCAGACCCACACACCCACCATCACACTTCCACAAGATAGACAGTGTACCACGCGGAGGCATGCCCACACATAGTCGATCAAGCTTTTTATGTGTGTTGCTTTATGGAAGGCAACTAAAACTTAATATTATTAATTGAGGGGTTTTATTAATACATATACATATCCAAACACCACATACTTATAGTACGTATCATATACTACTATATTCACAACCACAAATGATAGACATGCAATCACAAACATAAATACATCAGTTATGGCCATACTATTGTAATCCTTTGGAGCAACAAAGGATTATGATCCACCTATGGTCTTATTAATCTCATGCAACATGCCTGTAATGATCAACATTACAATGAACAACTCCGTGGATGCTTCGTGAGGTTGGAACTTCAAGTTGCTTCTTGGAATTGGATCTTCTTGTTGCTTCTCCATGGACGCTCCTTGGAGTTGGATCTTTAGGTTGCTTCTTGGAATTAGATCTTCATGGTGCTTCTCCATGGACACTCCTTTGAGTTGGATCTTCAAGTGGCCTCCTTACATCAAGTTTACAAAGGCTAAAACTAATCATGTCTCTATTACATCATATGAGTACAAATATAAAAGAAAAGAATTAATTACACTTTGAAATAAGAGATGAGGCTCAACATGCAAGCCGAATACTTTATACAAAGGATCCATATGCAACCATTATACATCCATAGCATTCACAAACAAACATATCCACAAGATTGACATCCACATTCATTCACAACATTCACAAAAGGGGATACTAGGCCATAACCGTGCATGTATTAACCACATAAAACATATTTTAAAGGCGACGTGTATGCTATCATAGGTATATCTACATATATGTATATACATATTAAAATTGCAGTGCTTTTAATGTGGGACATTCCCCATTAAATAAATTTTTTGACTCCCACGCAGACTATGCGGGGTACACAGGGGCAGCGCCCCTGTGTGGGGATTTTACTTCCGTGCACTTAGGAAAATCAATATTTTCCATAGTCGACCCCGTCCAAAACGTCAAAAATAGAACCTGTGGTGTATGTGGAATTAAGTTTAGATTTGCACATTAGCAGTTTTAATTCGCATCGTATGAAACATAAAAACAATATACAATGATTCGATCATATCGAAACAAATCCAAATACGCCATAGATCAACGTTGCTCTGATACCACTGTTGGGTTTTTTGGAGAAAACATGCGCGGTGGAAGCAACAAAAATCTACACAACCCGAAATAGGATCTCGTCGACAACAACGTATTTGGAAGGAGTGTTTGTGAGATATACCTTATCACGGAGCAAGTCTGGCGATGTCCCGCTGCACAAAGGTGTGAAACGATGCTGGCCTACACAGACGGAACTTCTCTCCCGTTCGCTGTCACAGGAAGATCCGGTGGAGCTCCTTTCGTGCGATGATGTACGCCACTCGTAACGCGCACGAATGGTCATCGATGTCCTCTGAACGTAGGCGTCTCAGCGTATGCATCTCTACTTTGTCCACGCAGATGGACTAGAACTCCACGTCGTGCTTCCTAAGCCAGCGGGAAGGAGTTGTGTCTGTGCGGTGGTGTGCTAGCAGCACGTTTCTCTCCTTTCTCTCCTAAGGATGGTGACGGATAGGGTTTACGTATATGAGCGTAAACTGAAAAGCCTCTCTCGATATCTTATATAGATATCAGCCGTCAACCTCCTTTAAATAGGATACAAAGGGAATTAGGGTTTCCTAAATCCATCGGTAAATAGAAACGTTGCATTAATTAAAATGCTCGTGGATTAATTAGTATATTATGGAATTCATTAATTAACCAAATAATCGCATTAATTAATTAATTAATATATGACTCCATGCAATCGTTTGGGATGGCTCTATGGGCATATATGCCAACATGTACACCTCTGGCTTGACGGACCAAGCTTTCTAGCACTGTTGTCGGGGACAGAGAGCGCCATAGCTACCTAGTAGTTGTGGTGTTGACTCTCCCCTTTGACACCATCTTTTTCTAGTTTGTTTTGTTGTGTTTGAGAAACACACCAAGCTTTCTGGCACCGTTTCTGGGGATAAAGGCGCTCAGCCTAGCTAGTTAGCTTGGCTTTGACTTTTCCTACTTCCCTCATCATTGCTATTCTTTATTCATTATTCATTGCATTCTTTGTGTATATTGGTTTACTAACTTGCTTTCTTTTGTTTGGTTGTGCTTTGTGCATGTGACAATCCATTTGGGAGAAAACAAGATGGAAGTCCAAAATGGACTTCACAAGCCACTTTAAGACTACTTCATGCCTAGCAACTGCAAATTGTCAATTTCTAGCAGGGTGATCAGATGCCAGGGGAGCAATTCTCCATCCCTCCAAGTATTCTTGGGCTCCTACCCATCTTCTATGACTTAGAGAGTGAAAAACCCTACAAGCACCTAGACTCCTTTCTTGAAGTATGCTCAACCTTCAGGATGCCAACAGTGAGTGATGATACAATCATGCTGACTTTGTTCTCCTTCTCCCTCAAAGACAAAGCCAAAGAGTGGTATGATTCAAAAAGAGACATCATGAGTTGGGGAGAGATGAAAAATGCTTTCTTGAGGAAATTCTACTCTATAGCAAAGTTGACACAAATGCAGCGTTCTATAGCAAGTTTCAGTCAAATAGATAATGAGAGATTCCACGAGGATTGGGAGAGATTTCTAAAGATGTTGAGAGAATGTCCACATCATGAGATCCCTTTATGGTATCTAGTTCAGTCCTTCTACTCCGGTCTATCTCATGCAAGTCAAGATACAGTGGATTTTTCTTATGGATGAGTTTTTATGGCTAAACCACCTAAGGAGACATGGCCCTTGTTTGAGAGTTTGGCAGAAGTTCAAGGATGAAAGCTTCTAGTATGGTTAGTGGTAGTGACCTATCTTTTGGTGTGACATCTCCAACTCACAATGATTCAAGCCCATAATTGATGAAAATATTTAGTGAAATGGTTAGCTTCATGAGAAACCAAGTGATCAAACCGCCTTATCATTTGGTCAATGCTATTGAGTTCTATGGGGAAGAAAAGAAGACACCTCACTCTTATGGATACTAGGAACCACAAAGTCCCACATATAGCTCAAGGTTTGAGGAAGATGTTCTCTCCAGATTGAAAGTGTTTGATGATGTTCAAAGAGATGTTGCAAGGATAGAAGAGAGAATAGAGAAGCTATCTTCCATAATCATTCTCCAAGAAGAAAAATTGTCTTCAAAACCCATCATGAGCCACCATGAAGCAAGTGGACCTATGCTGTCACGCCCCAATCTCTCATGAAACACAAACCACGGAATTAGGGCATGACAGGTGGGATTTACACACAACCAACCATACATTTCTTCTTAAAACAATTAAAGATATTAATAGGAAAATCTATTTATTACTGCAAATGAAAACTAAACAAGCTGCGGAAGCATTTCTATTAAACTGACAAGAAATATAACAAGTCTATAGCATACTGCATTGTTCAACATAAAATAAAGCATAACAGTTATTTACATCTGTATACACATTCTCTCTCTCACTCACACCTTGTCCCGAGGATCGAGGGGAATGGACTAAGAGACCTCTAACTAGACTAACTACAAACTTTTTTTTCAACTAAGCGTTAGGATGAAACGATCCTTCTGATCCTTGATGCTGTTGCTGACCTGAAAATGTTTTGAGTAGAGGTATGAGCCTACTCGCTCAGTGAATAACTTTTCACTTAGCTATCACTAAACAACTCGTCAGGTTTATAAACTGAAATAAACAAATATATAGTTCAAGCAGGGCAGTTCTATTAGCATAACAAATATACAGACAATAACCACACTTCTAAGCATTAACAGGTATTTCAGGTAATAAAACAATTATATAAATTTACTGTGAACCTACTCGATTATTTATCCATTTTATTATTATGCCCTAAATATATGCAGTGTACTCTGCATATAAAGATCCGCAACAAGTCCATGCTACGGTCCCACCGTACAAGACTTAGCGACACACCCGGGAAATGCTAAGTCTGACGCCAGCCCTACTCTGCTACAGGACCCCTGGCTCTCCGGCCAGAACATAGGCTCTACGGCCTCAATGCACAACCACGTGTGCTCCCAACTCCTCCTTTAACCGGAGTACACCGGCGGAGAGTCACAGGGTTACCTTCGTGACACACGCACGAATGATGTTAGATAACCAAGTTTTCTTTTTGTTTTTCCCCAGTGCCATCGTGACACACGCACGATTATTGTTAGACACTGCCTTTCTTTCTATCCTCGTGCCACCAGAATTACTCAACCGGTTGATGTTGGACACGAGTTTCACCCCTAAGTAACAGACCTTCCTTTAGGGGTTCTACGGTGTTAGGGCACTTAGGTATATTAATTAACTAACAGATAAACAATTAAACAGAAATATCATATAGCAACTGTAAAACATAGAATTTCCTCTTTTTCATCATTTACATCACGCAATTCAAGTTCCAATGAACTTATCATACTGAATTACATGTTACACTGTTCAGGAGTCATATCAACTGATACTGAAGCAAATAAGCATTTAAAATGAGTTAAATAATGATTTCTAAATGAACTGCTACTCACCCACTTCGGTGTGTTTGTATACACCGAGAAACGTCCACAAACACGCCTAATTCTGCCCTTTACAGCAACGTGCACGCCGTGCACTTAGGCTGCACGTCGTGCACCTTCAGTGCACTTCTGATCTGCTTTTCTGCACCTTTGCACGTCGTGCAAACTGACTTGCACGCCGTGCAAACTGACCTGCACGCCGTGCAAACTGATTTGCACGCCGTGCACCTGGGCTGAAACTCGTTCCGCTATCTGCAACTTTGCACGCCGTGCAAACTGACTTTGCACGTCGTGCACCTGCGCAGAAACGGATTTTTCCCCTATATCAGCTATCTGTAATGTTGCACGCCATGCAAAACAGATTTGCACGCCGTGCAACCTGCGCAGGGGCGGAAATTGCAGAATTAAAAGAGACGATTGGGGTCAATTCGGTGGACGATTCTTACCCGAATCACTCCTATAGCTTCGGATTGACCTAGCAAGCACTTGGCAAGAAGAAAGAACGGAGGGGGAAGCACCGTTCGCTCCCTAGACCATCTCCATGGTCGTCTTCTTCATGGCTGCAGGAGGAAGAAGAAGGTGAGGAAGAAGAAGATGATGCAGCCGGTTGGTTTGGCTGGAGCAGATGAAGAAATCGAAGAAGAACGGAGAAGGAAGGAGCTGGGTTGCCTAGCTTCTCCTCCAGCTTGCTCTTTCTCCCTTTCTCCTTCTCTGTTTCTCCCAAGCGGCAACCGAAGGAAATGAACTATCGTTCATTCCAAAGTCGGTTAAAAGAGTTAAAAAGGAAAACTGAAGGAAAAGATAAGGAAGGGCACCCAGGGGGCCGGATGCAAATTGCCCAGAAACTTTCCAAAATTACACATAGGTCCCTGCACACTAAAAAGCTCATATCTTTTTACTCGTAGGTCGGTTTCACATGATTTCTTCGGCAACGGATTAAGCACAAACTTGCCCTAAACCTCAGGATAAGAGAACAAGATAATGATACATTAACACTAGCTCAAAGCTCAAAACACTATTAACAAAAGCAAGTACTCATCTTAACATAACTGGTTCAATTATGCACTAACCAAGGTACTTACTGGTAAAACGAAATGTGGGTCATAACAATCTCCCTCCCTTATAAGAATTTCGTCCCGAAATTCCTAAAAGAGAAAAGGAAACTTGTTACGCATTTCTGATTCAAGCTCCCACGTAGCTTCCTCTATATTGTGATTCCTCCACAAAACCTTCACTAAAGATAACTCACGGTTCTTAAGCTTTTTGATCCGGTGATCAACTATCTGCACTGGTCCTTCTACATAGGACACATCTGTTCTAAGCTGTGCCGGTTCTGGATCTACAATCTTTTCCGTACCGGGATGACACTTTTTCAGCATAGACACGTGGAAGACATCATGAAGATTTGCCAACTCAGACGGCAAATCCAACCTGTAAGCTACCGGTCCAATCCTCTCAACAATAGGATATGGACCCATATACCTAGGGGTCAACTTACCCTTTTTACCAAACCTCAGAACTCCCTTCCATGGTGAAACTTTCAAATAAACCTCGTCACCAACCTCAAACTCAAGAGGTCGACGTCGTCTTTCTGCATAACGTTTCTGTCTGTCCTGAGCAGCTTTCAACTGCTCCCTGATCACAGATATCTTCTCTGTAGTTACATCAACTAGCTCAGGTCCAAGAATTTCCTTCTCACCCACCTCGTACCAACAAACTGGCGATCTACACTTCCTTCCATAAAGAGCTTCATATGGAGCCATTCCAAGACTAGCATGGTAACTGTTATTATATGAAAACTCCATTAGGCTTAAGTGTTCTTCCCAGTTGCCTCTAAACTGCAGCACGCATGCTCTCAGCATGTCTTCTAGGGTCTGAATGGTCCTCTCAGATTGACCATCTGTCTGTGGGTGAAACGCTGTACTGAACTTCAGCTTTGTGCCCAACGCATGATGTAACTGATTCCAAAACCTCGATGTAAACTTTGGATCTCTATCAGAAACAATGGAAACTGGAATTCCATGTAATCTGATTACCTCATCCACATAAACTTTGGCTAACTTTGAAACGTCAAAGGTTGACTTGATAGGAAGAAAGTGAGCAGACTTAGTTAGTCTATCCACAATTACCCATATCGAGTCTGAACCCTTAGGCGTCCTGGGTAATCCTACCACAAAGTCCATCGTGATGTGTTCCCATTTCCATTCTGGTATAGGAAGCAACTGCAAAGTACCAGCAGGCTTCTGATGCTCAGCCTTAACCTGCTGACACACCCCGCACCTAGCCACGTATTCAGCCACATCCTTTTTCATACCAGTCCACCAGTATAGCTCTTTGAGATTCCTGTACATCTTTGTGTTACCTGGATGCATAGCATACATAGAAGTATGCGCTTCCTCAAGAATCTGCTCTTTCAGCTCACTGTTTCCAGGTACACACAACCTATCATGAAGATACAACATGCCTTCATCAGAAAACCTGAACTCTGCTCTCTTGCCTTCTGACATATCCTGCATGATTTGCCACAACTCATCATCACTCTGCTGTAATTCCTTAATCTGATTATAGAAAGTAGGTCTGACTTGCATCTGAGCAATCAACCCACTTTGTCTAGTCACATCCAAGTCTAAGTTCAACCTTCGCATATCTACAAGCAAGTCTCTCTTGAAACATGCCATAGAAAATGCATTTGCTGTTGAACTTGACTTTCTACTCAAGGCATCTGCCACAACATTCGCTTTACCAGGATGGTAATCGATTGTCACATCATAGTCTTTGATCAGCTCAAGCCATCTGCGTTGTCTCAAATTCAAATCTTTCTGAGTGAAGATATATTTCAGACTTTTATGGTCTGTAAACACCTGACATGTCTCACCATACAGGTAGTGACTCCATGTCTTAAGAGCATGAACTATAGCAGCTAATTCCAAATCATGGACCGGGTAATTCTCTTCATTCTTCTTAAGCTGTCTAGATGCGTAAGCCACAACTTTGCCTTCCTGCATCAGCACACAGCCCAAACCTCTCCTGGAAGCATCACAGAACACTGTATAGCCTTTTTCTGCTTCAGGCAAAACCAACACTGGTCCTGAAGTCAACCTTTTCTTCAAAATCTGAAAACTTCTCTCACAGTTATCAGACCAAACAAACGGTGCATCCTTCCTAGTCAAGCGTGTCAAAGGTGATGCTAACGCACTGAAGTTCTGTATGAACCTTCTGTAATAGCCTGCTAAACCCAAGAAACTTCTGATCTCCGTAGGAGTCTTAGGTTGTTCCCACTGAAGTACAGAATCAACTTTCTTAGGGTCAACACTAACTCCACCTCTCGAGATAACATGTCCAAGAAATGCTACCTCAGCCAACCAGAACTCGCATTTGCTGAATTTAGCAAACAACTGATGTTGTCTCAACAACTGCAACACTACTCTCAGGTGTTGCTCGTGCTGTTCATCGTCTCTGGAATAGATCAGAATATCATCTATAAAGACTACAATAAACTGATCTAGGAACGGTTTGAAAATCTGGTTCATCATATCCATAAAGGCTGCTGGGGCATTGGTCAGTCCAAACGACATGACCAAAAACTCATAATGCCCATACCTTGTTCTGAAAGCTGTTTTAGGAATATCAGAAGCCTTTATCCTAAGCTGATGATATCCAGATCTCAAATCTATTTTAGAAAAGATCGTCGCTCCACGCAACTGATCAAACAGATCATCTATTCTCGGCAAAGGATACTTATTCTTAATAGTGATCTTGTTCAGTTGTCTGTAATCTATACAGAGACGCATGGTACCATCCTTTTTCTTAACAAACAGGACTGGAGCACCCCACGGTGAAGAACTGGGTCTAATGAAACCCTTATCTAGCAACTCCTGCAACTGCACCTTGAGTTCTTTCAACTCTGCAGGGGCCATTCTATAGGCTGGCAGTGCTACTGGATGACTACCTGGATATATCTGAATTTCAAAATCAATGTCTCTGACAGGAGGTAAGCCTGGTAACTCTTCTGGAAAAACGTCAGAGAACTCACGAACCACAGGCACATCATAAACACTGGCGGTGCTCTTTTCTGCTCTGGTGTCAACCACATGAGCAAGGAATGCTTCACATCCTTTCTGTAACATCTTATCAGCTACAGCAGCTGATATTATGCACGTAGGCAGAACTTTCCTGTCTCCAGTAAAGACACAAGAAAATTCACCTAGTTGAAAGGTAGCTTCCTTCTTCCAACAATCGAGTTGCACTCGATATGTTTCAAGACAATCCATACCCAAGATGACTTGAAAGGTATTTACATCCAAAGGTATGAGATTAGCAGCAAAGGTGTAACCTCCAAAAGATAACAAGCATCCGGGACAGAACTCAGATAAAACTGTTGGTCCACCTAGTGGAACCCTCAACACCAACTCATCTACCAACTCTCGAGTTAACAGATTAAGTTCACCAACTAAAGAACGTCGTATGAAAGAGTGAGTAGCACCCGGATCTATCAAAACTGAGACTGGTATACTATTAAACAAAAGCATCTCTCCTGTAACAACTTGTGAAGAAATTATACCTTCCTGAGGTGTTAAAGAGAAGAAACGTGCTGAAACTCTCCCTCTGCCACGCTGTCCTTTCTGACCACTCCTGCCACTAGACACTCCACCACCTCTAGATCCAGAAGCCACAGAAGAACTTGGAACATCATGGTATTGAGGTTGGAAAGCTTGCGATCTGTTTGTCGAAGCTGAGGACACTCTTTTTTTGAAATGTCCTACTTGTCCACAGATAAAACAACCTCGAGAATTTGCACCCCAACACTGACCAGTATGTGGCCTTCCGCATTTGTCACATGGTGGTATCTCTTGCCTCTGAGGACCTGTCACTGACATTGACGACCCAGAAGACTGTCCACTATCAGCACTGCCCCATCTTCCTGGGTTGTATCCTCCTCTGCCTCTAGAAGTAGTGACATCCTCAGATCTCTGCCTGCCGAAACAACCAAAACCACGCCCAAGTTTAGAAAAGAAACCTCTACCTCCGCCTCTGTATCCACTACTGGATTGCCCTCTACTGAAATCCGCAGATCTCTTCTTAGACTCAGGAACCTTGTCAGCATTCACAGATTCTTCAACCTGTCTGGCAGCCTCAACAAACTCACCAAAGTTCTCTCTGTTTCTCCTGCTAGTAGCAGAAACTGTATGCCGAATCTTTGGCCTTAGTCCTTCCAGAAACCTTCTACATCTCTCTATGTTATCAGGAACAAGCTGTGGACAGAAGTTTGCCAACCGTGTGAAAAGTGCTTCATACTCTGTAACTGTCATGTTCCCCTGCTTAATATTCTGCAACTGCCTGATTTTCTCATTAAGAAAAGTGGGTGGATAGAATTTGAGATGAAACTCCTCAGAGAAATCCTTCCAGGAAAGCTCTGTACCTCTCCTCTTTTCTTCCACACCACGCCACCACAACTCTGCATCGCCTGTCAAAAGGTAGACTGCATGATTGATCTTCTTATCTTCTGGAAGCCCCATCAGACGAAAGACCTTCTCTATCTGTCTAAACCATTCATCAGCCTCTGCTGGATCTGTAGTACCACTAAACTCTGTGCCACCAAGCTTCTTCACAAGCTCATAAGACCGCATCAGATCTTTACTGCTGGTAGAAGAAGAGTCTCGCCTATCAGCCTTGTACTTTTCTTTGGTTTCCAGAAACATCCTGTACATCCGGGATGCTTCATCCACGTGGTCACCACCACCTGGACCCAAGTACAAAGGATCAGGGCCAACATGGCTCTCGGCCTGATCATCACGTTCAAAGCCTCTTCCTGCCATCTGCAATGATATAACAGAATATTTCCTGTTAGAAAACTACAGATAGAAGAAAGACACCTAAACCTTAATCCTATTGGTCTCTTATCGTCCCCTGACCTTGAGTAACTATGTACTCAAACCAAAGCTCTGATACCAAGAGTTGTCACGCCCCAATCTCTCATGAAACACAAACCACGGAATTAGGGCATGACAGGTGGGATTTACACACAACCAACCATACATTTCTTCTTAAAACAATTAAAGATATTAATAGGAAAATCTATTTATTACTGCAAATGAAAACTAAACAAGCTGCGGAAGCATTTCTATTAAACTGACAAGAAATATAACAAGTCTACAGCATACTGCATTGTTCAACATAAAATAAAGCATAACAGTTATTTACATCTGTATACACATTCTCTCTCTCACTCACACCTTGTCCCGAGGATCGAGGGGAATGGACTAAGAGACCTCTAACTAGACTAACTACAAACTTTTTTTTCAACTAAGCGTTAGGATGAAACGATCCTTCTGATCCTTGATGCTGTTGCTGACCTGAAAATGTTTTGAGTAGAGGTATGAGCCTACTCGCTCAGTGAATAACTTTTCACTTAGCTATCACTAAACAACTCGTCAGGTTTATAAACTGAAATAAACAAATATACAGTTCAAGCAGGGCAGTTCTATTAGCATAACAAATATACAGACAATAACCACACTTCTAAGCATTAACAGGTATTTCAGGTAATAAAACAGTTATATAAATTTACTGTGAACCTACTCGATTATTTATCCATTTTATTATTATGCCCTAAATATATGCAGTGTACTCTGCATATAAAGATCCGCAACAAGTCCATGCTACGGTCCAACCGTACAAGACTTAGCGACACACCCAGGAAATGCTAAGTCTGACGCCAGCCCTGCTCTGCTACAGGACCCCTGGCTCTCCGGCCAGAACATAGGCTCTACGGCCTCAATGCACAACCACGTGTGCTCCCGACTCCTCCTTTAACCGGAGTACACCGGCGGAGAGTCACAGGGTTACCTTCGTGACACACGCACGAATGATGTTAGATAACCAAGTTTTCTTTTTGTTTTTCCCCAGTGCCATCGTGACACACGCACGATTATTGTTAGACACTGCCTTTCTTTCTATCCTCGTGCCACCAGAATTACTCAACCGGTTGATGTTGGACACGAGTTTCACCCCTAAGTAACAGACCTTCCTTTAGGGTTTCTACGGTGTTAGGGCACTTAGGTCTATTAATTAACTAACAGATAAACAATTAAACAGAAATATCATATAGCAACTGTAAAACATAGAATTTCCTCTTTTTCATCATTTACATCACGCAATTCAAGTTCCAATGAACTTATCATACTGAAGTACATGTTACACTGTTCAGGAGTCATATCAACTGATACTGAAGCAAATAAGCATTTAAAATGAGTTAAATAATGATTTCTAAATGAACTGCTACTCACCCACTTCGGTGTGTTCGTATACATCGAGAAACGTCCACAAACACGCCTAATTCTGCCCTTTACAGCAACGTGCACGCCGTGCACTTAGGCTGCACACCGTGCACCTTCAGTGCACTTCTGATCTGCTTTTCTGCACCTTTGCACGCCGTGCAAACTGACTTGCACGCCGTGCAAACTGACCTGCACGCCGTGCACCTGGGCTGAAACTTGTTCCGCTATCTGCAACTTTGCACGCCGTGCAAACTGACTTTGCACGCCGTGCACCTGCGCAGAAACGGATTTTTCCCCTATATCAGCTATCTGTAATGTTGCACGCCGTGCAAAACAGATTTGCACGCCGTGCAACCTGCGCAGGGGCGGAAATTGCAGAATTAAAAGAGACGATTGGGGTCGATTCGGTGGACGATTCTTACCCGAATCACTCCTATAGCTTCGGATTGACCTAGCAAGCACTTGGCAAGAAGAAAGAACGGAGGGGGAAGCACCGTTCGCTCCCTAGACCATCTCCATGGTCGTCTTCTTCATGGCTGTAGGAGGAAGAAGAAGGTGAGGAAGAAGAAGATGATGCAGTCGGTTGGTTTGGCTGGAGCAGATGAAGAAATCGAAGAAGAACGGAGAAGGAAGGAGTTGGGTTGCCTAGCTTCTCCTCCAGCTTGCTCTTTCTCCCTTTCTCCTTCTCTGTTTCTCCCAAGCGGCAACCGAAGGAAATGAACTATCGTTCATTCCAAAGTCGGTTAAAAGAGTTAAAAAGGAAAACTGAAGGAAAAGATAAGGAAGGGCGCCCAGGGGGCCGGATGCAAATTGCCCAGAAACTTTCCGAAATTACACATAGGTCCCTGCACACTAAAAAGCTCATATCTTTTTACTCGTAGGTCGGTTTCACATGATTTCTTCGGCAACGGATTAAGCACAAACTTGCCCTCAACCTCAGGACAAGAGAACAAGCTAATGATACATTAACACTAGCTCAAAGCTCAAAACACTATTAACAAAAGCAAGTACTCATCTTAACATAACTGGTTCAATTATGCACTAACCAAGGTACTTACTGGTAAAACGAAATGTGGGTCATAACATATGCCTTCTTCCCACATTTTCTATAGTCCACCCCCATGAAAGTACATCACATTCACTCCTTCCAAGGCTATTCCAAGCCTTACACTCCTCCACCATCTCCTTCACCTCAAATCTTCCAAAACTTCACCTTCCAACCCCAATTCCCTCCTCCACCTCAATTCCCCCAAGTGTCACCTCCACCTCCTCCACAGACAAAAAATGCTCCCCCTCTCCACCATGAGAAAGGTAGTGCTGTGACAGTTCTAAGGAGTGGGAAAACTCTTAAGCAGCCTGCAAGTCAAAGAAAGGTTGATAAAGCAAAGCAAAAGCAGGCAAGTGGTGATACTGTGATTGATATTGTTGAAGATGATGTCATGATATCGCATGTTGAGTTTGGGATTCTATGTGATCCACCACATATCTTTTTTGTAGGTCATACCATCCCTAGTGTTCCTCCTCAAGTTCATGTGATTACAAAAAAAACTAGTGATCCTCCATTTGTAGAAGCACTAGATGAGCCACCGGAATTGAAAAGGAGACAAAAGCACAATGTTGATATTCTTGAGGTGTTTTGCCAAGTGAAGGTGAACATTCCACTTTTGGATGCTATCAAGAAAATACCAACTTATGCCAAGTTCCTCAAGAACCTGTGCACTGTGAAAACAAGGCCAAAGGGGAGGATTCCAAAGAAGGTGAGATTAATTGAACAAGTGAGCTCCATCATACAACACTCACTCCCCATGAAGAGAAAGGACCCAAGAGCCCCACTCATACCTAGTTACATAGGGGGCATCGCATAGACATGCCCTTACTTGATTTGGGATCTAGTGTGAATTTGATGCCATATAATGTCTATGTTGAGCTGGACTTAGGCAAGTTGAAGCGGGCACATTGCACTCTCTAGTTGGTGGATAGATCCATAAAAGTGCCTAGGGGTAGAGTGGATGATGTCTTGGTGATGATAGATAAATAAAAAGGTGTGGTGTTACCGGTGGATTTCATTGTACTCGATATGGAGCCAGAGGATAGGAAGATTACCATCATCTTGGGAAGGCCGTTGTTATCTACAGCTGATGCCAACATTCATGTGTGCAATGTCACTATAACAGTCTCGTTCATGGACATGAAGATCAACATCAACATGTACAAGATCCCAAACCGGCGAGTCTGAGATAGGGATATTGGATACGATCACTTCACAAGTCCAAATGGGCATTTGAGAGAAGGATACCAAGGTGAAGAAATTGGTGATGATTGTTATGATGAAAGGGATGAGGAACCTAGAATGAGTGCAAAGGAGGGATGCATGTTTTGCAAGAATGGACACATGCATGAGAATTCTAAACGGATGAATGAATGAAGAATCACCAAGAAACCTAGTTGAAGGCAAGAAACTCAACGCTTGTGGGAGGCAACCCACCAAGGTTTGGGAATTTTTGACCCAACATTACATTTTTTATACTTTTTCTTTGTTTTTACTTTTATCCAAGAAAACACACACACTTGTATTTGATAGTTTTTCTGTAGTTTTGAGATGTGCATGTGAGGACAGAGTGAAATGAAGAAGAATGGACGAACTTTTGACAAAGAATCAATGGAAGATCAACTTGAGATCAAAGTATTTGTTCGTATGTATGCCCATAGAGCAAGTCATATGATGATTGTAATGGGATACTTTGTAAATGATTTGAATAATAATAAAGGCAATTTCTGATCTATATGTTCAAACTGTTTCTGAGATGATGGTGTAACATGATAGATGTCTAAAGAATTGTTTTACTCAATGACGTATGCTTTTGGGTTGAGGACCTGAAAGATGAGATCATACGGATGTTAAGAGTATTGATTCTTGTTTAGTCCCTAGACGGTTGTTATTGTGGAAATAACCATAGACATCAATAACACTGAAGACTAGCTTGTGTGTTGGTTGATGACAGCATCTCATTAGTCATGATATAGTAATATCAAACCAAGAACATAGGTACTTGTTAGAGAACAAGGTACCAGACAGACCCACTGTGAGAGTGACACATGGAACCATGACTTGGTAGTCACAGTCAGCTCTCACAGTGATGGTGGTGAGTGTGATTCTTAGACCTAAAATCACTACACTCAACACTTGTCATTGGGTACACTTTGACATCATCAAACGCAGTCCTGAAACATGGGTTGTTATAAAGGTGATGATTGGGTGGCTTTGACACATGGTGCTTTTGAGGGGTGAGTGATAGATATGGGATTTGTCCCTCCTGAGGGAGTTTGATATCCTTGGCCACTTGATGAGTAGGATTGAGAAAGGCATGCACATGCACGTGTGAATCAATATGTGATATTGATGTCACACATATCTCACCCAGTCTTCTCTGAGATCAAGGAAATGAATGAATGTTGATAGGATGATTGTTCCATGCCTCGAGTTCATTCAGGATATCAGTGAAAAAGGAATTATACATTCACTGTAACACCATTCACGGATTGTAGGATTGAAAGTTGTTCTCCAACTTTCTATTTCACTTGGGTAGCACTGATTTGTGACTAGGCACCTCTCTTTGCTTGTGAAGTCATAAATGTTATGGACTTTCACTGCCAACATGAAATGGACCTGTAGGGTCACACACATAGGATTTAACCTGGAATAGGAGTTTGTATACAAACAATGTTTAGATTGATTACTAAAGGAGTTTAGTAGTTCAATTAAACACTCAATTAATCGATAGCTCAATATCATAGTGTTCAAGGTGTTGGACTGATTGATTAGAGTATTGGATTGATTGAAACCACAATTGACTGATTCTGCACAATCTGTACTCCCAACCGATCGGATCATGAGATGAACCGATCAGCTGAGCTTGGTGAACCGATCGGCTCAACTAGTGAGTCGATCGGCTCATGGACAGGGTGAACGATTGCTTCATAAACGATCGGTTCAACTATTGCAACCGGGAAAGTTGGGAAAGTAATATTGGTGAGAAATTTCTTTTCATTTCACTTGCCCAATTTGATTGGAATAAGGATTGGTATTCGATACCAATTGGAAACAAAAGAAGGAAAGTCAATCGGGAACTGATCAGGACCACAAACCGACCGGTTTAGAAATGAGCCGACCGGTTCATGGGTCCCAACCGATCGATTGAGGTGTCAATCGACCGGCTCAGATCCCCAACCGACCGTTTCAGTTGTGAAACGATCGGTTCAGGTTGCGAGTTGGTTGTTTTTTGGAAAATCTCAAACCCTTCTACTCCTGCTTTAGTCCCGCATTGCCCGGGATAGAGAACCCAGTCCCATGACCCTCCTATATATAGGGGTATTGGGGGCTTCTCAAAGCCCAACCCAGTGCAACCAGTTGCTCTATGAAGTTGTTGTTCTCTCTGGTTTTAGTAACTGAGAGAGCCTGAGCAAGTGCTACCTGATAAGGGAGGCACAGCAAGGGAAGACAACTGCAGAAAGCGACTAGTGGAAGGAGAGTGTTTTGGTGACTAGTACGCCAACAGGAGGGTGTGACTCCTTCTGATTCCTTGTGGGACAAGGAGATCGGAGTTCCAGGCAGTCCATGTGCACAACTGCAGAGGTGGGAGACCTCTGTCGCTTGGAGGACAACTGTCAATCCCGACAGTCTCGGTGAGACCAGGAGTCTTCAGTCCCGATGCGACCAGGAGCTGCACAGACACCGTCTAAGACCGGAGGTGAAGACCGCGCAAGGTGTGAGGTATTGTCGCCGAGCAAGCCTTGGGATAAGGTATGCATCCACAAACCATATTTCCTATTATATAGATGTTGACGCGATTCCTTTTGTTCTGGGTTTTGCGAGAAAATTTTGTTTCCGCTACTTCTCTACCTCCCTTAAAACCCAACAGTGGTATCAGAGCCACGTCAACTTCTCTATATTTTAGGATTATCGATATGATCGATTTTGGTTTGTCACCTTTATTTATTGTATGCGATGCGAATAAAATTGGCTTTATGAATGTCCAATCCACAAATCCCAAATATACATATATGATATGTAATATTAATTCACTCGATACACGTCACCCTTAAATGAGTTTTGTGGTGGATGTGTAGCATGGTTATGGCCTATAAACCCATATATCTGTGTGTGGTTGTATGTGGTTGCTTGCATCTCGGTCTACGCATCGATTCCCTTTCTCCTATTCCTGATGTAACTCGAAATAATTCGATATTTCTATTCCTACCTTTGCTCCCCCCGAATGTAACTCGGGGTTTCACAATTCAATTGTAAATAGGATAGATTTTATTTCCTGTTATGTCAAAGAACGGCGAACGACCTAGCGGACGACCTGAGATGATCGGTTCAAGGCATGAACCGATCGGTTGGTGTTCCAGACGACCAATTCGAGAAGCGGGATGAGCGGGTGGCGACCTGAGGAGATGCACGACGACTAATGAACCGATCAGCTGGAGGCGACAGTCGATCAGCTGGTGGCACCCGAACAACCAACTTGATGGTGAGCCGATCAGTCATGGAGATGAGCTGATCAAACCCAGAAAGGAAGACACAGATTTCATCTTTTACAGGTTGCATGTGATGTAGACCTAGATGACCGTGATTTCTCTTGGCTCGAGGATTCACAATAGGATGGCCATAATCACTGCTTTTATCATTTTGCATGTTTTCTATGGGATATAGTATGTATATGATATGTACTATATATTGTGGTGATTGGATATGTATATGTATATAAAAACCAAATCCCTCATTAAATATTAAGTTTTAGATTCCTTACAAATGCGACACACGTGAAAAGCTTGATCGACCAAGTGTGGGCACGCACTAGCGTGGTGCACCGTCTATCTCGTGGAAGCGTGAAGGATGAATGTGTGGGTCTGCCCTAGCAGGGTGCATATTCATCGTGTTGGCTTTGAGTTGGACTTAACAAGGTGACCTAGATAGGATCTAGCACCTTGAGGCATGGAGATGATCATGGCAAGGAGTTGCATGTGACATCTTTCAAGAGTTGCATATGATGCAATTGGCAAGAGTTGCCTACCTGGGAGATCTGAGTTGTGGGTGACAGCCCTAGCTGGTCCATGGCTCAGAGGATTTCAGGATCTTGGCCAACTAGAAGATTGTGTGCTGCAATCTTCCGAATTGATGGTGAGGGCTTTCAATTTGAGTCAAAATAGTGAGAGCGGTAATTAAATAAAGGCCTAATTAACTATCATCAAATTTATTCAAATATAATCAAAAAGGAGTTTTGACCAAATGCAATTTTCTCTTGTAGAATGGCAAAGGAATCATCTTTTAAAATGGGCAAATTAATTGAGAATAAATTCCATAACTGGTTGAGGAATGTGAGAAGTGTTCTGCACAATCCAGATATACCAGGAGCCTTTGAATCCACTCTATGTATGCTTGATGCGTTGGTGAAGAAGAAAGAAAGTTCATTGATAGAGATCAATGGAATGAAAGGTGAGGGAGAGAAGGGTTCTCTCGCCAAACCAATTTCTTCTACATGGAGAGGATGGAAGGAACGATGGAAGAAGAAGTCAGAGATAGAGATCTCTACTTCTGGTGTATACGTGATAGAGATTAACTTTACTACTTCTTTGTCATGGGTACTTGATACCGGATGCGTATCTCACATTTGTTCAAATGTGAAGGATCTTAAGAGAAGTAGGCCTTTAGGGAAAGGCAAGGTTGAACTACGTGTTGCTAATGGGGCAAGGGTTGCCGCCTGTGCCGTAGGAACCTATGAGTTAACTCTACCAACTGGGCTAATAATAGAGTTGAAGAACTGCTATTATGTACCTGTCATAAATAGGAATATCATTTCCATCTCTTGTTTGGACAAAGATGGATTTAAATTTCTTATTAAGAATTGAAAATGTTCCATTTCTAAAAATGGGATCTTTTATGGCAGTGCCCCAATGTCTTATGGTCTATACTTGATAGATTTGGAGACAAATGTATACAACATAAACACCAAAAAGCAAAAACTCAATGACTGAAACAAAACATATCTTTGGCATTGTCGTCTAGGGCACATAAATGAGAAGCACATTTCTAGACTCCATAAAGATGGTTATCTAGACTCTTTTGATTATGAATCAATAGAGACATGTGAATCTTGTTTGTTGGGCAAGATGACCAAGACTCCCTTTTCAGGTAAAAGTGAGAGAGCTAGTGATCTATTAGGACTCATACATACTGATGTATGTGGGCCTTTTAGAACTAATGCCAGAGGTGGGTATCAGTACTTCATTACCTTTACATATGACTTTAGTAGGTATGGCTATGTGTATCTGATGAAACATAAGTCAGAAACTCTTAAAAGGTTCAAGGATTTCATGAATGAAGTACAGAACCAACTTGCTAAAAGTATTAAGGCACTTCGATCTGATCAAGGTGGAGAATACTTAAGCCAGGAGTTTGAAGACCTTCTGTGAGCCTGTGGTATTGTATCACAGTGGACTCTGCCTGGAACACCACAGCATAATGATGTGTCTGAAAGAAGGAATCGCACATTGTTGGATATGGTGCGATCAATGATGAGTTTTGCTGATCTTCCAATTTCTTTCTGGGGTTATGCTCTTGAAACCGCCGCGTTTACACTTAACTGTGTACCATCTAAATCGGTTCAAAAGACACCATATGAGATATGTTACGGGAAGCGTCCCGATTTGTCTTTTTTGAAGATTTGGGGTTGTGAGGCTTATGTTAAGAAAATGTTTCCTGATAAGCTTGGACCCAAATCCGATAAATGTTATTTTGTTGGATACCCCAAGGAAACGAGGGGATATTATCTATACCACCCTACTGACAACAAAGTGTTTGTTGCCAGGACAGCTGTGTTCCTAGAGAAGGAATTTATTTCCAAAGGAAGCAGTGGGAGGAAAATAGAGCTTGAAGAGGTTCAAGCCCAACGAGAAAACATAGAACCGATAGATGTACAAGAGGAAGATGGAGATTCACAAGGAGTTGTGGAATCTCAGTCTCCTCAGGTAACAGAAGGACCTCATAGATCTAGTAGGACCTGCCTTGAACCTGAGAGGTTTGGATACCTTGTGACTCAGGAAGGTGGTGAGTTGATCATAGATGATGATCCAACTACCTACATAGAGGCTATGGAGGGACCATATTCTGAGGAATGGCTTGAAGCCATGAGATCTGAGATGGAATCCATGTACTCCAACAAAGTATGGACTTTGGTGGAACCACCCGAAGGGGTAAAACCCATAGGGTGCAAGTGGGTCTTTAAGAAAAAGACCAACATGGATGGCAATGTGCAAACTTATAAAGGCAGATTGGTTGCGAAGGGATTTCGACAAGCTCAAGGTGTTCACTATGACGAAACCTTTTCTCCAGTTGCCATAAAAGTCCATCAGGATCATGCTTTCTATTGCAGCTTATTATGACTATGAGATTTGGAAGATGGATGTTAAAATTGCATTCCTTAACGGGAATATAAATGAGGATTTGTACATGACACAGCCTGAAGGTTTTGTAGATCCAAAGAATGCCAATAACGTCTGTAAGCTACAAAGGTCCATCTATGGATTGAAGCAAGCATCTCGGGGTTGGAATCTTTGATTTGATGAGGAAGTAAAAGTGTTTGGCTTTATTCAAAATGAAGATGAACCTTGTGTGTACAAGAAGGTTAGTGGGAGCTCGACCACATTCCTCATATTGTATGTGGATGACATACTTTTGATGGGGAATGATGTCTTAGCCTTAGAGAAGGTAAAGACTTGGCTTGGGAATACTTTCTCAATGAAGGACTTAGGAGAAGCATCCTACATTCTAGGAATTAAGATCTATAGAGATAGATCTACAAGACTTCTCGGACTAAGTCAGAGCATGTACATTGACAAAGTGTTGAAGCGGTTCAGCATGGAGAACTCAAAGAGAGGCAACATCCCCATGCTACATGGAGTCATCATCTCTAGAGCTCAATGTCCCCAATCTTGTGAAGAGAGGGAGCGTATGAATGGGATCCCATATGCATCAGCCATCGGATCCATCATGTACGCTATGTTGAGCACACGCCCAAATGTCTCGTATGCTCTCAGCATGATGAGCAGGTACCAGCCAGATCCTGGGGATGCTCACTCAACAACTGCGAAGAACATCCTCAAGTACTTGTGAAGGACTAAGGATCAGTTTCTTGTTTACGGCGGTGAGGAAGAGCTGGTTGTAAAGGGTTACACCGATTCAAGCTTCCAAACCGATAAAGATGATTACAGATTGCAGTCAGGATTTGTATTTTGCCTTAATAATGGAGTTGTGAGCTGGAAGAGTTCCAAGCAAGAAACAGTTGTCGATTCTACTACAGAGACCGAGTATATTGCTGCTTCACATGCAGAAAAGGAGGTTGTGTGGATCAAGAAGTTCATTTCTGAACTTGGTGTAGTTCCCAGTAGCTGTGATGCAATTGAGC
Organism: Alisma plantago-aquatica; assembly: GCA_963693085.1. Lineage (NCBI taxonomy): Eukaryota > Viridiplantae > Streptophyta > Magnoliopsida > Alismatales > Alismataceae > Alisma > Alisma plantago-aquatica. Next base: position 291,245,157 of record OY856414.1, read on the forward strand.
TTTATTGTGACAATAATGGAGATATTGCACAAGCTAAGGAACCCAGATCACATCAGCGGTCCAAGCACATACTGCGGTGCTTCCATCTCATACGAGAGATCGTACAGTGAGGAGATGTGAAGATTTGCAAAGTACCAACTGAAGATAACATAGCTGATCCACTGACTAAGGCCCTTTCTCAGCAGAAGCATGATGGTCATGCTAGGTCACAAGGACTGAGGTTCCTTGGTGACTAGCTCTAAGTGCAAGTGGGAGTCTGTTGGTATGTATGACCATAGAGCAAGTCATATGATGATTGTAATGGGATACTTTGTAAATGATTTGAATAATAATAAAGGCAATTTCTGATCTATATGTTTAAACTGTTTCTGAGATGATGGTGTAACATGATAGATGTCTAAAGAATTGTTTTACTCAATGACGTATGCTTTTCGATTGAGGACCTGAACGATGAGATCATATGGATGTTAAGAGTATTCATTCTTATTTAGTCCCTAGTCGGTTGCTATTATGGAAATAACCATAGACATCAATAACACTGAAGACTAGCTTGTGCGTTGGTTGATGATAGAATCTCATTAGTCATGATATAGTGATATCAAACCAAGCACATAGGTACTTGTTAGAGAACAAGGTATCGGACAGACCCACCGTGAGAGTGACACATGGAACCATGACTTGGTAGTCATAGTCAGCTCTCACAGTGATGGTGGTGAGTGTGATTCTTAGACCTGAAATCACTACACTCAACACATGTCATTGGGTACACTTTGACATCGTCAAACGCAGTCCTGAAACATGGGTTGTTATAAAGGTGATGATTGGGTGGCTTTGACACATGGGGCTTTTGAGGGGTGAGTGATAGATATGGGATTTGTCCCTTCTAAGGGAGTTTGATATCCTTGGCCACTTGATGAGTAGGATTGAGAAATGCATGCGCATGCACGTGTGAATCAATATGTGATATTGATGTCACACACATCTCACCCAGTATGCTCTGAGATCAAGGAAATGAATGAATGTTGACAGGATGACTGTTCCATGCCTTGAGTTCATTCAGGATATCAGTGACAAAGGAATTATACATTCACTGTAACACCATTCACGGATTGTAGGATTGAAAGTTGTTCTCCAACTTTCTATTTCACTTGGGTAGCACTGATGTGTGACTAGGCACCGCTCTTTGCTTGTGAAGTCATAAATGTTATGGACTTTCACTACCAACATGAAATGGACCTACAGGGTCACACACATAGGATTTAACCTGGAATAAGAGTTTGTCCACAAACAATGTTTAGATTGATTACTAAAGGAGTTTAGTAGTTCAATTAAACACTCAATTAATTGATAGCTCAATATCATAGTGTTCAAGGTGTTGGACCGATTGATTAGAGTATCAGATTGATTGAAACCGCAATTGACTGATTATGCACAATCTGTACTCCCAATCGATCGGCTCATGAGATGAACTGATCGGCTGAGCTTGGTGAACCGATTGGCTCAACTGGTGAGTTGATCGGCTCATGGATAGGGTGAATGATTGCTTCAAGTGTTAAAACGATCGGTTCAACTGTTGCAACCGGGCAAGTTGGGAAAGTAAGATTGGTGAGAAATTTCTTTTCATTTCACTTGCCCAATTTGATTGGAACAAGGATTGGTATTCGATACCAATTGGAAACAAAAGAAGGAAAGTCAATCGGGAACTGATCAGGACCACGAACCGACCGGTTCATGGGTCCCAACCGATTGGTTGAGGTGTCAACTGATCGGCTCAGATCCCCAACAGACCGTTTTAGTTGTGAAACGATCGGTTCAGGTTGCGAGTTGGTTGATTTGTGGAAAATCTCAAACCCTTCTACTCCTGCTTTAGTCCTGCATTGCCTGAGATAGAGAACCCTGTCCCATGACCCTCCTATATATAGGGGTATTGGGGGCTTCTCAAAGCACAAACCAGTGCAACCAGTTGCTCTGTGAAGTTTTCGTTCTCTCTGGTTTTGGTAACCGAAGGAGCCCGAGCAAGTGCCACCCGATAAGGGAGGCACAGTAAGGGAAGACAACTACAAAAAGTGACTGGTGGCAGGAGAGTGTGTTGGCGACTAGTACGCCGACAGGAGGGTGCGACTCCTTCTGATTCCTTGTGGGACAAGGAGATTGGAGTTCGAGGAAGTCTGTGTGGATGACTGCAGAAGCGAGAGACCTCTGTCGCTCAGAGGACAACTGTCAATCCCGATAGTCCCAGTGAGACCAGGAGTCTTCAGTCCCAGTGCGACTAGGAGCTGCACAGACACCGTCTAAGACTAGAGGTGAAGACCGTGCAAGGCGCGAGGTACTGTCACTGAGCAAGCCTCGAGACAAGGTATGCATCCACAAACCATCTTTCCTATTATATAGACGTTGACACGATTTCTTTTGTTCTGGGTTTTGGGAGAAAATTTTGTTTCTGCTGCTTCTCTGCCTCCCTTAAAACCCAATAGTATTGATGTTTGAACAAGATTTGAGTGTCATACTATAGTACAATGCCCACCACAATCATGGCGACATGGAACGGTCGTGGTGGTGCACTCACTTTCAATAGGGAAATCATCAGAATTTGAGAAAATCAACTAAGTATAGAATTAGGGCAGAACAGCCCTCCAAGGCAGCATGACCGTGCTACCTTAAGCCACCACAGTCGTGCCACGCAGCACAGCCCTGCTGCAGCCCGATTCCAGCAACTTAAGTCAAAAGTTTGCAAAATTCCAAGTCACTTGCTCATTTCTCTAAAGAATAGAATGGTCGTGCTCCGTGCCCTAGCGCCCATGCAACCTTCCTCCCACCTTCTCCAACCCTCGAATCTTCACCAAATCAACCCCAAATCATTCTGAATCATTACCCCACCATTTCCACTACCTTAATCTCCAAATTCCACCAATTTTCATCCACAAAATTACCATTTTCTCTCCATTCCGCCCCAATAGCCCCATTCTTCGAAGAAGTTTGAAATTTGTTAACTTTACCTCCATTTTTAAGAAAGGATGAAGAAATTCACAAGGAAAGCAGTGGAGAAGACTATGGGTGTCATCTCTTATCAAAGGAAATCGAAGAACAGCAACCCCCAGTTGACGGAGACTGAATTGGATGCTTTGGTGGATCCTATCATGGAAGAGACCTCCGCACAGCCACGGCGGAAGACACTATCTTCGTCAAGAGCATCATAGCCATCGTTGTCTGCTTCTCGGCCCTCTATCTCATTTGAGAGACATTCAACTTCAGCACCACAGCTGTCCATTTCTTTGACGGAGCAGCCGCAACCAGAGCCACAGCCACGACCACGTTGGAGGCACTTGCTTGATGAATAAGAGGATGAAGAGATGATATATGCATGAGAGAATGAGATACCACAATAGAGCCTGCATCCACAGCCCGAGGTCACTACCGGTAGGGCAAAGGAACCTAAGCACCTAGAGTGTTTAACATGCAAAGTGATAGCAACTCACTATGCGTTGCCAAGCAACGATGAAAGCTATGGGCTTCTATGCCTATTTCTAGGGCCTGATGGAGAAGATGAGATTGTTTAAGATCTTAATGCTACAGCACGAGTCACATATTGAGCTGAATCAACAATTCTTTGCTACACTGGAGAAAACAACTGATGACGGCGATATTTCCATTAAAGTGATGATTGGGGACAAGAGGTGGAAGATAACCTCAAAGCTTATGAATCAGAATTTTGTTGGATCAAGGGCTCTAGAGGGGGTTAATAGAGCTTCACAATTCTCACAAAATAGATTAGACCACCAAATTATATTAAGTGCAGGAACTTACACGAACAACAATTTGATGTCTTAACTAGCAAGCATAGCAAGGATGAGAGACAAGGAAGAGCATGCACTTGGACAAGGTGGTTTAGAGTGGTTCCATGTCCTAACTAGGAGCAATGGCAGTCCACTACCTAGAGGTGGTTAATCTCTAGGATTTGCAATCTTGGTACTCTTATATTCCAGTGTAAGATTACAAGGGCTTAGTACCTCAAGCAAAGATCTTCAACCTATAGAAGGAGCTTACCCACTTGAACTATGGAGTCTTCAGCCATCAACATGGACTTACCCACTCCTTCTTCAAGTCTTCGACCTTCAAGGGATTACCTATCCTTCTTGAGTTCTTTCCTTGACTATATCCTTCACTTGGAGATCTGGAACACCTTACCTTCTTCAACCTTAAAGAACAACAACTCCTTCTCCTTCACTCGGAGAAGATCTTCAGCCTTTTCTTCAATAAGGAAAGGGGGTAGGAAGATGATGGAGGAGAGATTTACATCATAACAAGGAGCAGCTCTATTACAAAGGAACCTATCTCACTCATACTCACAAATTTGACTTGAAGGTAGAGAGAGAAATGGGCTCAAAGGGTTAGAACACTCTCAACTAAGCTAGGACCAAGCATGTAGTGAATGAGAAACCTTGGAATGAACTCCAAGAGGTCCTATTTATTGTTGAGGGTGCCCCTTTAAGTTGGGGGACACTTAGATACAAAATATAGCCATTTTTTCTCAAAGAAACGACTCTATTTTCACTCAAAACATACATTAATGGTCACAATCACTTTTTCTGCAAATTCCGTACAGTGTAATCGGTCAAGTTTCAATAAAGGTAACTCGACCGATAGAGTACAAGACAAAGTTGATATTCAAACCATCGGTGTAGTTTATCCTGGGGAAACTCGACCGGACAATGAAGATCAAATTGGTCAGTTACTCGATTGGTCAAGTTCTATGAAACCACAACTCGACTGATGCAATCTTTAGAGAACTGATCCAGGAGGATCGGTCGAGTTTGCAACTCGACCAATTGACTGCATGTGGTAAATTTTCTAAAGTGAAAGATTAAAATTTGGTGTTTAGTGTCCCAAACAATTTTCTCATCTTAGTTACAAGCTAATTCATCAATACAAGTGATTACAAAAAAATTCTAAGATCGTTTACATAGATTTCCAAAAATTGCACACTTGTATAGCTTTCGACTTGAGCTTGAGCAAATTAGGACTTTTGATTTTTGATCCATTTCATGTATCTAACACCTAAAATCAATCTTCAATACACATATTAGATACATATGAATGGAATGGTTAAGTCATTATCAAAATATGGACAATTTATAACCTCTAGGTCAACATTCTCCCCCTTTTTGACAATGACAAACCATTCCTCAAACATATTGAAAAGGATATAAAAGTTATACCTTTGCCTTGTGAATTAAGGAGATTCAAGATATGAATAATGTGAATTGTTCCCCATCAATCTATGCTTCTTCTAACCTGCATGATTAGTCTATCTATGCAGAGCAATATTAGCATACATGTACTATGTAGTCCTTTGCAAGTCACATGATAAAATAGTAAATGAACAAGAAAAGGATCTCATAAGCAATAAGCAATAGTATAACAACAAATAAATTTATTATTGAGTTTCAAGACATTGAAATATCTCTCCCCCTTTTGACATTATCAAAAAGTAGAGGGGGGGTAGAAGAGCATATATCCAGGTCTTCTCCAAAACACAATCAACAAGATAATCATACAAGCAATCTCATATCATATGGAAAATAGAGACGAAAGCAACATAGAATCTCAGTCATAATCAAAATATGGTGAAAGATGGCACCAACGCATAAGATATATCAGAGTAGCTAGCAAGAGTGCACATCACATATATTACAACTCATATGCATGTCTTCAGAAAACAACTACAAGCATGAAGTGATGAAAAATAGAAGATAGAAATAGTATAGCTCAGATAATGTGCCTAGATGTTTCTTATACAAAATAGCCCAGAAAGATGGATATGATTAGCATGCTAGACTAAAAACTAAGAAACAAGATAAACATCTAAACTATCTATATCAATGACATCATCATCATCGACTCCAGGCTCGTAGTCCTCATCTCCATCAGAAGGTGCAGTAATAGTGCCTTCATCACCAGATCCATCACCATCACCATCATCAGAAGTGTCCTCGCCATCACCTTCGTCATCATCATTAGCCTCAGCATCGTCAGCCTAGTCAGGCATCTCATCATCAGTAGAAAGATTGAAAATGTGACTGGGCCAACAAGCATTCTGCTCAGCCCAAGACATACCAAGAGCGTGAAGCTCATTGGCCTGAGGAAAGGACAGAGTAGAGTCTCCAAGGCTGTAAAGCAAGGTGGCTAGGGGACCAGCAGGCAACAGGAGGTAGGTAGGAGCAGAGCTACCAGCAGTGAAGGGTGGAGGAGCAGTAGTAGGAGAAGGCTCGGGTGCGGGATAGTAGTGATTATACACATAGGAAGCATAATCACTATAGGGGTATGGCTGGTAGGTGGGGGAGGGTGAAGCACAAGATAGGTTCATGGTCAACATATAGAACACAAATCCTAATGCAGGTGGTCCTGAACATGTTGGTTGAATGCTTGTTGGTGCATCATGTAGCCCATAAGGGTTTCATTAGATACACGGAACGAAGCACGGCTAGGTCTAGGAGGGGACTAAGGAGGTGGAGCATGGGCACAGGAGGTAGGGGCTACAGAGGCTGAGGTAGAGGGAGAAGCACCGAGGGTGTAAGAGGCAAACACAGGCACCGACTTCTGAACATGGTTTCACTGATACATACACCTTTCCTGGCTACTTTGTAGTGAAAGTCAGAAAAGAGTGATTTCTCAGTAGCGAACTGAAACAACCCACAAATCAGGGTAGGGTAGGGGGGATGGGTGCCTTTGGTGTTCTTAACAATGTCAAAGCAGGTCATATGGTGTAGAATATATCTGGCCTACTTGACACTGATGTTCTCTAGGATGCAATACATAATGACAACAATGTTCTCTGCAATATCGATTTGATTTTTCTTCGGATGGATGTTGCAGTTGATCACTAAAGCCAGAATGTGCTTCCTAAGGTCGAGGGAGGAGGAAGGTAGGGTGCTCTTCTTCTTATATGGAACGTCAGGTTTCTTCAAGTAGCGATGAATGTCAGGGAGAGTCAATTCATTTTGCTTGAAAAAACCTTCCGGGTCCAAAAGATCGAAGTACTCGCCATAATCCTTGCACCAGGTATCGTTTTCCTCATCTCTGGAAAAAAAGACATTTAAAATATCCTTGGAGATTTTGAAATGCTTACCCGTGATCATAGATGTTAGGATTACTTGAGCATTTGGCAGGGGTACGAGGGAGTCCTAGTTCCAATGCAAATTAACGTAGAACTCATGAACTACTTTTGTGCTAGACATTGAGTTATGAAAGCAGTCATGCTCGACGGCCAAGGTGGAAAGGTGGTGAATAGAAAGAAACCTAGAAACTTGATCTATAACTACTTGACGCCTAGGGCATGGCTCAAATAAGGCACAAAAAGGAAAAGGACTTGATGCAAGGGTTTTGAGTCACTTTTATAGGCTAGTTTCATATGTGTTTTATGTGTTTATTGGTCATTTTCATGGTTAATATTGCATGATTCATTTCCTTCAGCCTATAATCTTGTTATGCATCAAATTTACCTTGTTTTATCTTATTTGATATAAATGATCATATTTCTCAGAGTTGAGTTGAGTTTATCTTTGAATTTCAAGCAATTCACATATATGCAGTCGTCGATACCATCGACGGTTGTCGATACTATCGAGACTGCCACAGTGAGGTAGTCGAAAAGAGCAGAATGGGTCGATACCATCAACCCAAATGTCGATGGTAGTGAGATGTCTTCAGCGAGCCAAACATCCACACGTCGATACCATCAACGTAGCATGTCGATGGTATCGAGCTGCCATCAGAGAGAATGCCAGAAAATCAAGTAGCACCGATACTCTACACGGGTCGATACCATCGACCCACCATCGATGGTATCGACGTCGTCAGATCACGAAACCACCCAGATCGATCTAAATCGAACGGTCGTGATGTTTTGGCGGCCGTAATTGATCCCTATACCTAAAAAAGATGGCCCAAGCCATGTTATCACGTCATTAGCCACTGCACAAGTCTCAGAAGAGGAGAGGATGAAGAATGGAGACCAGAGCTATGCCACAGATGTTTCCAGAGCTACAGATGGAGTTTTATACCGCTGAAAGGTTGTAGAATGCCCATCCCGCACCGAGGATCATCTGGTTCTCCTTCGTTCAGGGGTTACACCATCTCCATCCACGTTTCCCCTATGTTTTCTTTTCCTTACATCGTGTTTCTCATTGAGATGAACATGCGGGGCTAATCCCCTTTGTCTTTAGGACCGAGAGTAGCTCAGATAATCGTTGTATGACACTTTTTGCATAGTTAACCATAATTTGTCTCTCAAATCTGTGGTATGATATTGTTTTCTCAATTCTATCATTGTGCATGATCACCATAATGGTAATTTAATACCTTTAATTACTTTTGACGAAGAATTAATGGTTGAAAATATGCAATAATCACATTAACTTATAAATCCTTTAAAAAAGGTGATGTACGATTAATGGTGGAAACCTAGAGATATGTTTTTCATGCACCTAATTTAGAGTATAGGTTACTAATGATGTGGCATCGATCTAAATTAAGGTAGGGAATTGTATCACGGAAGCGAACAATTCTATTCACATGCCACTACTCGGGTTTGGAGACGAGTTGTGATAATTATGTAGGAATTAGTACAATGAGAATCTGTGGTGAAATCACAATCCTAAAGATTTCATTTTAATTGATTAAACAAACCATTTAATCGATTGATTTGCTTTCTTTTGTTTTTATCTTCTTTTTCAAAACAACTCTCAAACTTTTATAATCGATCTAGCTGATTGCAAGTAGTTAGTAGTAGTCTACCAAAATTACGTTCCCTGAGTTCGACTTGGGCCTCACAAAGGCCTATATTACATTGACGCGTGCACTTGCATTTTACGCACAGTTTAATCGTGTCAAGTTTTTGGATGTGGGAACCTCATCAACATAATCTAGAAGCGTTCCCACATCTCAGAATAGGTTTCTCCTGCATTTTGGCTAAAATTGTGAATTTTCCTCACTAGGCCATTGATCTTCTCAAGTGGGAAAAATCACTCAAAAAAGACCTCAATCATTTGATCCCAAGTCTCAACGATTTCATCATCAAGGTTGTGCAGCCATTCTCATGCATTTCCTATGAGAGAACTGGGAAATAACTTCAAGTAGAGTGCCTCCTGTGGAAACCTGTCAATCTTTATCATGTCACAGTTTTCCATAAATGTGCTAATGTGAGCAACATGATCTTCATTCTTCAACCCATGAAATGCTTGAGACTTGACCAGGTTTATCAATGTCGGATCAATCCTGTATGTGGGAATGTTTATTGTCTGCCTTTTAATCGGCCCCTTTGATGCTGATGAGAAAGAAGCCTTGATCTTCTCCCATATTGTCTTTTCTTCAGCCATTTCTTCAAGTTCTTGTTCAAATTCCTCAGGTGGTGGTTTTGTCAACTCAACTCCTTCACCTACTGGCAGAATTACTGGTAATTCTACGTAGTCTGTGCTATGTGTCTTTACCATCAACTAGCACCTGAAAAGATGGAAATTATTTCAGTACAGTGCTAAAAAGGAATAAGTAATTAAAGATGTGAAATTAAATTTAAAATTTTTAAGAATTATATGAAAAAGTGGCCTAGTGTGGCCGCTTGCAGCACTCGTAGTGCCGAAAATTTCCATTCCTCGACAACGGCACCAAAAACTTTAAATGATGCCCAACTAAATTACACCACTACTGAGAAAGAATTGCTTGCCATGGTTTTCACTTTTGAAAATTTTAGGCAATATTTAGTGGGTTCTAAGGTTGTGGTGTGGACTGATCATACCGCCATAAAATACTTAATGCAGAAGAAATATGCTAAACCTAGATTGATTAGGTGGATCTTATTATTGCAAGAATTCAACATTGAAATTAAGGATAAGGTGGGCATTGAGAATGTGGTTGCAGACCACTTATCTCGATTAGAGTGGGTTAATGAGAGGGATACTAACATACCCATTACCAAGACATTTCCGGATGATCAAATTCTTTCAATTCAATCTACGGATCCTTGGTTTTCGCATATTATCAATTACCTTGCATGTAAGGAAATCCCAGATGATTGGACTTATCAAGAGAAAAAAAGGTTTTTCCATTCTTTGAGATATTATTTTTAGGATGACCCTATTTTGTTGAGACAATGCAGGGATGGAATCTTGCGCAGGTGTGTACCGGAAAATGAATATGATAGTGTGCTTAGTCACTGTCATACACCACCCACTGGCGGTCATCATGTGAGTGCAAGGACGGCAGCCAAGGTGCTAGAGAGTGGTCTTTACTGGCCTACACTTTTCAGAGACGCCTATGAATATGTGAGGCGGTGTGATTCCTATCAAAGGGCAGGTAATATCTCAAAATGGCAAGAGATGTCCCTCAATGTATTTAAAGAAGTTGAGGTATTTGATTTGTGGGGTATTGACTTCATGGGACGAATTCTAATTTATATATCTTGCTTAGTGTCGATTATGTATCAAAGTGGGTAGAGGCAATACCCACAAGGACTAATGACGTTGTAGTAGTGTGCAGGTTCATGAAGGATCATATTTTCTATAGGTTTGGTGTGCCATGGATGATCATTAGCGATGGGGGCACCCACTTCATGAATCGGAAATTCGTTGCATTATTGAGAAAATACGGGGTCAAGCACAATGTAGGTACCCCGTATCACCCGCAAACCCAAGGTCAGGTGGAAGTGTCGAATAGAGAGATTAAGAAGATCTTGGAGCTCACAATGGCCTCGTCAAGGAATAATTGGAGTGTGTTGCTATCGGATGCACTATGGGCATGCAGGACCGCATCTAAAACACCTATAGGCACTACGCCTTTTAGGTTGGTGTACAGCCGGGCCTACCATTTGTCGGTAGAATTGGAGCACAAAGCACAGTGGGCGCTAAGGAAATTGAATTTGAGCATGGACGAGGTAGGGAGAAAGTAAATGTTAGAGCTTAATGATCTAGAAGAGCTAAGGATGAATGCCTACGAGAACTCAAGGATCTATAAGGAGTGGAAAAAGAAAATCCATGATCGCCACATTCAGCTACGAGTGTTCAAAAAGGGTGAGAAGGTGCTTTTGTTCAATTCAAGGTTAAAATTGCATTCTGGAAAATTGTGATCCTGCTCGAGTGGACCATTTGTGGTAGAGGAGGTGCGACCCCATGGTGCTATCATGGTTAAGGATGGTGATAGAACATTCTTAGTAAATGGTCAAAGATTGAAGAACTATTATGGGGAGGACTACACAAGGAAGGTGCATGAGGTTAAACTCATGGCACTTAAGGAAGAATGAACCGCTTGATTTCTTCTAGCCTAAGACGTTAAAGTAGGGCACTTGTTAGGAGGAAGCCCAACCATTGGTAGAATGCATTTCCATTTACTTCAGTAGTTTTGGTTAATTTCATTTTTAATGTAAAAATGATACCCTGATACGTTTGCTAAGTGTGCAGGACTTCTTGGGTGTCGATACCATAGACCATTGTGTTGATGGTAGCAACAAGGGTGCAGAGAGACAACTACAAAAAATTTGCTCCATCGATACTATCGACGGCCTCGTCGATAGTATCGACCACCCAATAGGTTGATTGACTCAAATTCTGGAGAAAGTAAATAGTATCGACACCATGGTCGTTGCTCGCAAGATCCCTGTAGATTTTTTGAAAAATAGGTAGTAGAGATATTAATACCATCGATGGCCATGTCGATGGTATCGACACAGCTTCAGGGGAATCCACCGCCAAGGCCTCGTGAGGATAATGGATGCATATAGAAGTCGATTCCATCGACGCGACACATCAGCGATCTCCGAGACGCCATCAACGAAGCGTGCCAAATCTGGAGGTCGATCCATGGGACAAGTCGATACCATCGACCCTTGATGATAGTATCGACGCGTCATCGATCTGGGCCCCCACATCCATCAATCAACGATTGTCGATGACAGTGAAGTACAAGTTGTGCTACATGTGTCGATAGCATCAACACCCTGTTGATGGTATCGATGGGGTACCAGGGGTGTCGACCTCAACTATAAAAGAAAGGGTTGTATTTCATTTCTCTTCACACCTTCAAAGTATTCTTCCTCAACCTTGACATTGAGCATTTATGAGCAGACTGAGACCTTCGCTGAGCATCCGGCAAGCTACACATCTTCCCCAAGTTCGTCATCGACTACGGGGATCATCTTCTCTGACCTTCACCGAGCTCTTTTTCTCTATCTTTTCTCTATTCATCATGGTGAGGCATGGAGTGTCATCTTCCACGCGTGCTGCTCCAATGGAGATCGAGACATTCGTACCACCACCTCCAGGCTCCATTCCCCATCTGAGAATTGCACATCCCTCGGCGGACGTGAAGAAAATCTTCGATGAGTTAATGAAGCGGTCAATCGAGCCCACTCGTTATGTTGATCGGGCCCTGATCCGAGACATGGGCTTTGAGGACAACCTCAACTATGTCCTTTGTGGCCAAGTTGGGAGGTTGACATATGCGAGGGATAAGTTCCCTATCACATTGAGGGCCATCCTTTCTTTGGTGAGTGGCTGACATACAAGGAACTCGTGGTAGAGTTCATGGCATCTCTCGACATTTGCGTCGTACCCAATGACCTCATCGCCACCGACCGTGAATGGATCAAGGGTCGAGTCTCCTTCCATCTTTTCAACTGCAATTACACCATCACACTCGAACAGTTCAACTCAGTCTACAACTAGTGGCATTCGGCCGAGTAGTACAGACGGTCAGACAATCGGGCCGACTATGATGAGATGTTCTCACAGTTGGTGACTGCGTCGGTAGGCAAGACACTTAGCTACCACAATGCAGTCATCGCCGACTTCGAGCACCCATTCATGTGGATTCTTCACCGTATGTTGTGTATTACTTTCTTTTCTCGTGACAAACTGTCACTGAGCAAGTTCTAGGAGACGGACTTGTTTTTCCTCTACAATCTACTGAAGAGGGAAAAGCTTAACTGGGGTGCGTTTTTCTTGACGCGCGTGATGGAAGTGAAGAGGAGCACCAGACGAGCCCTTATTCATTTTGGGGGACTTATCACGCCACTAGCCCTCTACCTTGGGCTAGACCTGTCCACACTTGCTTCACTAGTCAACAAGAACCCTATCAATCTTGTCCATTTCCACCGCTCCAATCTTATTACACTCCGTGATGGTGTGGTATATGCTCATTGCCACATTAACAAGGAGTATCAGGAGTGCGTACTTCCAAACCTCATCTTCAACCTCCATCCAGGCTAGCACTTCTGGTGGCCTATCATTGCCATTGAGGATTCCGAGGAAGAAGAGGACATGGGAGACGATGACAATGCGGGCAACGACGATGAGGAGGAAGAAGAGGTTTCACACCTCTTCGGTCACAAGTAGCCCTAAGGAAGCATCCACACTTCTACCCGGGAGCTTCATCATCTTCCCAGCCATCGCCACCATAGCCCTCCCATGACGGAGATGACCCCTATTCTATGTAGGGGGATGTATACCATGCTCCAGTTTATCCAGGAGTCCCAGCAGACCATGCAGCAGTCCTACCAGATAGCTTTTACAGGGATCCAGGATACACAAAATAGGTTGCATGAAAATTGGCAGGCGATCTTTGAGAATGAATGTCAGCTATTCGCCAACCAGTAGTAGGTCTACAACTGATTGGGGAGGATAGAGTAGCAACAGCAGCCTTTCTACGATCATTACTGGAGCCAAGGCTACTTCGGGGGATATCCACAGCCATTGCACATGCCACCTTATGATCTGAGCTTTCAGGGGCAATATCCAGATTGGAACCCCCATACCCAGCAATACCCTCCATTTCTTCCACCTGAGCAATAGAGGGTATAATTGTTCCACCTTCTGAGGTTGTTTTTGACTATGAGGCCATAGTCGAATTCAAGCTTGGGGGGGAGATGGAACAGTTTCTATCAGTTTTTTTATTTTTATTTTCTGTTCATTTAGTATTTTTCTTAGTTTTTCTTAGTTTTTTTTAGTATTGCTTATTGTTTACAACTTTCTAGGATCCATATTATATCTAGTGTAATATGTGGATGTCTAATATAAATGCATTTCATCTCTATGTTTGTCATATGGTGGAAATTTGAAATTTGAGCATTAATTTAAAAGATTTTTCAAGAAATTGTAAGCTTGCCTTGTTTGAAATTGAGCGCCTAACTTATGAAAATAATTGGATAGGTCAACTTTAAAACATATGATCAGAACTGTACATCCTTATGGTTCAAGAAATGTGGACGGATTTGGATGTTGAGCCTAAACTGACCAAATGGTAACGGGACTTTAATCAAAAGTGTGAGAAAAAAACTCATTGATTGGTTGGTACACATGTCAGTAAGGAGGGACATATAATATTTTCCAATGGTTCTGTCAATTAGTCTTGTGATCTATCCAACCCACTTCATTCACACTCCACCATAAGAATTGAGAGCACATTACAATTTTTCATTTCTTGATTGCATGCCATTTAGATAGGATTGCATTATAGCTAGATTTTGTATAAAAAATGAAAAATGAAAAAAGATTTGTAGATTAGTCATGCATGTATACATTCTCAAGTGCATGTTGCATAATTACTTTCATTTAGTTACATTTTGCATACTCTTGAGCATCTAGGACATTAGCTGCCTTACTTATTCTAAAAAATAAGAAATGCGAGGAACTTGTTCTATACTCTCTGAGAAGTGAATTGTAATGCTCCAATTGTGGTAGTTATGTGAAAATAAGCCTGAAAAAAATATATAGTGTATATGTTTCTCCATTCAAAATTGAGAAGAAGAAGGGCTTGAAAAAAAATTAAGCAGAAATTAGAGGGAGAAAAGAACTTGTTTCACCTGTATATTAAAAAAGAATAAGCACATAATGTAGTTTTTTAGACATTCCATCTCACCTTGAGACAGAATAGTAGAGCATGCATCATTCCACCTAAAATGTAGGCATTAGGTCATTTCCATACACATGCATTATTTAGGTCATTTTTATTGTTTTTGCATGTTAAACTGTATTGTGCTTCCTCTTCTTCCACAGTCGCCCATTTCATCCACCCGTTGCTCAAAACAGTAGGCCACCCATGATTATCTCCTCATTCTTATATATCAGGAGATCTGCTTCCATGTAGATGGTAGTTAGGATATGAGCAACGTAGATAGGAGATCACAAGATGCACCAAGCAGGAACCGGAGGAATTTATTATATCAACTGCCTTATTTGATAGTGTTCGTTGGTCTTGGGGTGGGCATCTCTCATGGACGATTATTGTCACCTTTAGGGTAGTTACCGTTCCGTGGTCAGTGAGGGCCGGTATGTGCCATGCAGGAGGGAATCATTCTGAGATGTCTTTTATGATAGTATGTTCTTTAGTTGACCTTCGCAATTATATTCTGTAGTTTTGTTGCTTGAGGACGAGCAAAGTTCAAGCTTAGGGGAGTTTGATGCAAGGGTTTTGAGTCACTTTTATAGGCTAGTTTCATATGTGTTTTATGCATTTATTGGTCATTTTCATGGTTAATATCGCATGATTCATTTCCTTCAGCCTATAATCTCGGTATGCATTAAATTTACCTTTTTTTATCTTATTTGGTATAAATGATCATATTTCTCATAGTTGAGTTGAGTTTATCTTTGAATTTCAGGCAATTCGCATATATGCAGTCGTCGATACCATTAACGGTTGTCGATACTATCAAGACAGTCACAGTGATGTAGCCGGAAAATGCAGAACGGGTCGATATCATCGACCCAGAAGTCCATGGTAGAGATATGTCTTCAGTGAGCCAAACATCCACATGTCGATACCATCGATGTAGGATGTCGATGGTATCGAGCTGCCATCAGAGAGAATGCCAGAAAATGAAGGAGCATTGATACTCTACACTGGTCGATACCATCGACCCACCATCGATGGTATCGACGCAGTCAGATCAGGAAACTGCCCAGATCGATCTAAATCAAACGGTCATGATGTTTTAGCGGCCGTAAGTGATCCCTATACCTAAAAAAGATGGCTCAAGCCATACTATCACGTCATTAGCCACTGCACAAGTCTCGAAAGAGGAGAGGATGAAGAACAGACCAAAGCTATGCCCTGGATGTTTCCAGAGCTGCAGACGGAGTTTTCTACCGTAGGAAGGTTGCAAAACGCCCATCCCGCACCGAGGATCATCTGGTTCTCCTTCGTTCAGGGGTTACACCATCTCCATCCACATTTCGCCTATGTTTTCTTCTCCTTTCATCGTGTTTCTCATTGAGATGAACATGCGGGGTTAATCCCCTTTGTCTTTAGGACCGGGAGTAGCTCGGATAATCGTTGTATGACACTTTTTGCATAGTTAGCCATAATTTGTCTCTCAAATCCTTGGTATGATTTTGTTTTCTCAATTCTATCATTGTGCTTGATCACCATAATGGTAATTTAATACCTTTAATTGCTTTTGACGAAGAATTAACGGTTGAAAAGATGCAATAATCACATTAACTTATAAATCCTTTGAAAAAGGCGATGTACGGTTAATGTTGGAAACCTAGAGATATGTTTTTCATGCACCTAATTTAGAGTATAGGTTACTACTAACGTGGAACTGATCTAAATTAAGGTAGGGAATTGTATCGCAGAAGCGAACAATTCTATTCACAGTCCACTACCTAGGTTTGGAGACGAGTTGTGATAATTATGTAGGAATTAGTACAACAAGAATCCATTGTGAAACCGCAATCCTAAAGATTTTATTTTAATTGATTAAACCAACCATTTAATCGATTGCTTTGCTTTCTTTTGTTTTTATCTTCTTTTTCAAAACAATTCTCAAACTTTTATAATCGGTCAAGCTGATTGCAAGTAGTAGTAGTAGTCTACTGAAATTACGTTCCCTGAGTTCGACTTGGGCCTCACAAAGGCCTATATTACATTGACGCGTGCACTTGCGTTTTATGCACGGTTTAATCATGTTAGGACTCCTAGGAAGAAGGTCCTTATACCTATTAACAGCCTCTATTGAGATAAAAGAGGTATCGTCAAAAGGAATCAAGCGATTAGACGAAGAGGATGAAGTTGCATTGCTTGGGGCAGGTCATTTTCTCCTTTGGGAAGCCATGGAGGCAAAAAAGAGAAAGAGAAACGAACAAACACACAAAGCAAACCTCAAAAGCCATCCAAACACCACCAGGGAGAAACTGGGGAGGTCTAGGTTGAGCTATCTAGGTTGGGAAAGTGCTAGGAAAGGGAGTTTTAGGGCTGGGGGTAAGAGCTTAGGGCTAGAAGAAGAGGAATTGGTCATCTATTCTCTAGTTGAGAGGGAGAATAGTCGGTCAAACCTAACTTAAATTTGCTTCAGCCCGTAGATCGCTCGAGTTCTGAGAGTGGGACACTCGACCGATTGGTCCTCTAGATTATAGCTCTAGGCCAGTGATCGGTCGAGTTTGTGCTAGGGGAAACTCAACCGATGGTCAACCTGACCTAAAACCATCAAACTTAATTTCTAGCCATATTTATGCCAATTAAATTCATTTTTCGAGTCTATTATGTATATTGAACATACTTAGGAACATATCATTCATCATTGGGTACTATTTAGCAATAAAACCAAGAAATTCGAGAAAAGCCCAAAAAAAGCAAAACTAAGCATGTCAACAAGCAAATCAAGCATATTTTAGACAAAAGTTAGGCAAGCAAGATGAGGAAAGCATGAGCAAGACATATAGGATAAAAACAACTAGCTAGACTACATGTCAATATCATCCAAAGCAACAACGAGCAGTTTAGATCTAATAAAGGTAAATTTCTTTCCAGCTAGAGGTTTAGTGAAAATGTCCGCCAACTGATTTTCCGTGTCCACATGCATGATATAGATATCCTTCTTGGCAATGTGATCATGAAGAAAATGATGGCGAACATCTATATGTTTAGCTCTACTATACAATATAGGATTATAAGAAAGATTGATTGCACTAGTATTATCATAATAGATAGGAGAAGCATCAAAATGTGTGTTAAAGTCTTGGAGCATTTGCTTCATCCATAGGACCTGGGCACAACAACTCCTGGTTGCAATGTATTCAACCTCGGTAGTTGATAATGCCACGGTGCTCTGTTTCTTGGAAAACTAAGACACCAAGCATGGTCCTAGAAGGAAGCAAGTGCCACTTGTGCACTTTCTATCAACCAAACATCCTGCATAATCTGCATCACTATATGCTATAAGAGTAAAGTCCCTTGACTTAGGATACCATACTCCAAAGTTTTGAGTTTTGGCTAAGTACCTCAAAATCCTCTTGACAGCAATAAGATGTGATTTCCTAGGACTTGATTGAAACTGAGAACACAAGCCAACACTAAACATAATATTAGGTCTAAAGGCAGTTAATTAAAGCAAACTTCCAATCATACCTCTATAGAGCTTCTCATCTACCTTCTCACCTTCTTTTTCTCTATCAAGTTTGGCAGTGTTGGACATGGGTGTGTCCATCGTCTTCATGTTCTCCATCCCAAAGCGTTTGAGTAGTTCACTAGTGTACTTGCCTTGGTTGATGAAGTTCCCATCTTTGGTTTGCTTGATTTAGAAGCCGATGAAGTAAGTCAACTCACCCATCATGCTCATCTTGAACTCACTCTTCATAAGAGAACTAAACTCCTTGCAAAGATCAAGATCAGTTCTGCCAAAAATGATATCATCAACATAAATTTGAATATTAAGAAAATTGCTAGAAGTGTGTTTTAGAAATAAAGTAGAATCGACTTTGCCCATGACATAGCCATTGTCTAACAAAAATTTATTAAATTTCTCATACCAAGCTCGAGGTGCTTTCTTGAGTTCATAGAGAGCTTTTTGTAACAAATAAACATGATTAGGTAGCTTGTCATTTTCAAAGCCCAGAGGTTGAGCAAAAAATACTTCCTCCTCTATTGTACCATTCAAAAATGCACTTTTAACATCCATTTGATATAACAAGAAATTTTTATACCTAGCAAAGGCAAGTAGCATTCTAATAGATTCAAGTCTAGAAACTGGAGCATAAGTTTCATCAAACTCAATACCTTCCTAATGATTGTAACCTTGAGCCACTAACCTTGTTTTGTTCCTTACCACTTTGCCTTGTTCATCAAGCTTGTTGCGGTAGACCCACTTGGTGCCAATGATTTTTCTATCACTTGGACTTGGCACTAGAGTCTACACACGATTCTTCTCAAATTGCTCTAGTTCCTCTTGCATGGCTAGGATCCACTCATCATGACCAAGAGCTTCTTTGATGTTATTTGGCTCTAGCTATGAGATGAATGTATTGTCTGCTTGTTATTTTTTGTAGGCAGCTCGTGTCTTCACTCTCTCAAATGGGTTTCCAATGATTAGCTCTTTGAGATGATTCTTTGCAAAGCGAGGAGTGGGATCCTTCTTTTCTTCATCCTCTGCTTCAATCACCTGCTTACCTTTGTTGTTGATGTTGAGGTCTTTCAAGATAGGAATCAAGTCATCTGCAACATCATTATCAACAACATTCTTGCCAACAACAGGGTTAGTTTCAATAAACTTCACATTTATAGATTCTTCAATATTAGACAATTCAATATTGAAAACTCTGTAAGCCCTTCTTGTAGTGCTATAGCCTAGGAAGAAAGCCTTGTATGATTTTGGATCAAACTTGTTGAGAGAATCCTTCGTGTTCAAAACAAAACAAGGACATCCAAAAACGTGAAAGAAATCAATAGATGGCTTTCTACCACGCCATAACTCATAGGGGGTTTTCTTCAAAAAAGGATGTGTAAAAACTTGGTTCTGCACAAAACAAGCGGTGCTTACGGCTTTGGCCCAAAACTTATTCGGAATGTCATATTCAAGTAGCATAGTCCAAGCCATCTCTAGAAGTGACCGGTTCTTTCTCTCTACTACCCCATTTTGTTAAGGCATACAAGGAGAAGAGAAATTGTGTGAGTAACCAAATTTTTCACAAAAACGCTCAAAAAGATCATTTTCAAACTCTCCCCCATGGTCACTACGAATAGAAACAATTTGGCAAAAAGTATAATGAGAGAAATCATCGACAATCACAAGACAATACTTGGAACCACGAAGCGTTTGCATTCTCAATGGTCTGAATAGATCAATATGAAGAAGCTCAAGAGCTCTTTTGGTACTAAGGACTCCTTTGGATTTGAAGGAGGACTTTGTTTGCTTGCCTTGTGTACAAGGTTGGCATTCCTCATCTATTTCAAAATCTAATTTGGGAAATCCCCGAACCAATTCCTTTTTGCTCAATTTCTTCATTTGATGCATATTCACATGACCCAAATGGAAATGCCAAAGAGAAATATCATTTTTATCCACAACCAAGCATCTATCAAGTACGGGCTTTAGAGCATCAAGCAAAATAACATAAAGATTACCATTTCTAGTTCCCTTATATATGACATTGTAAGTGAGGGAATCTAGAAGAAAACATTTTAAAGATGTAAACAACACAAGATATCCATTATCACAAAGTTGGCTTACATTTATCAAGTTGTGATGTAGGCCATCAACAAGCAAAACATTCTTGATACATAGCTTGTTTCCTACATCACCCTCACCTACAACCTTACCTTTCTTGTTGTCCCTGAAGGTTACCGATCCTCCTTTCTTTTTCATGAATTTGTTGAACTGGTTGATTTTACCTGTCATATGTTTTGAGCAGCCACTATCAACAATCCACCTCTTTTTGACATGCATGAAAGAAGGATGTCGGTACCCAACTCAAACTTTGGGATCTGGGGTTATCTTGGGGACCCATTTCATCTTTGGGTTGGTCCCCTTTTGCTTGTAAGGACAATAAGTAGAGTAATGATCATCACATTTACAATGAGCACATACCATAGGGTTTTTAGAGCTGAAAGTCTCTCCATGGAAGATAGGAGGTTCCACACTCTTCTTCTTACCCTTACCTTTGTTCTTGTTTTTACCCTTGGGAGTAGTCCCATCATATCCTAAACCAATAGTACTAATTTGTTTGGTAGAGTGTTCTAGGATAGCATTAAGGGATTTATTTCCTACAAGAAACCTTTGCAAAGAAGCTCTTAGCTTAGCATTATCATCACTAAGGTTAATGACAATAGAAGATAAACTAGAAAGATCATCTATAGCATGCAATAGGTCGGCCTCTAAATAGAGGTCTTTAGTATGAAAAGAATCACGGTCTAAATTAGTGCTAGCTACCTCATTACTTTGCAAAATAGGTCAAGATGATAGATCATTAACTTGAGTAAGCAACTTAGCATTTTCATATTTAAGCAACATAATTTCCTTTTGATAGACATAAATTTCTTACTTTCTAGCTTCATCAATGAGATTTAGTTCTACATTTTCAGTTTTAAGAACATCTATCTCATCTTGGCATCTTTGGTTATCTTCCTTAAGATCTGCAATAGTCTTAAGATAGACACCATTCTCAACCTCCACTCCATTGTGTTGAAGCTCCAGGTCAAGAAATTGCCCTTGCAAAGAATCTATGCTATCAAGGAGCATTTTTTATTTTTATCAAGAATCTCAATTTTAGTATAAAGATCATCTACTATCTTGCCTAGTCTTTTCCTTTTAGATTTGCATTTAGTAAAAGATGACCAAAAATCATTAAGCATATCAATAAGAGTTTCCTTAGATAACTCATGCAAATTGACTTCACTTACCTCACTTACCTCACCTACATCTTCACTTGTAGAGGCTATGAGAGCAAGGTGGCATTCTCCATCTTTGGAGCTTGAAGAGCTTGAGGAAGACTCCTCCCAAGCTGCATCTTTGCTTCTTCTTTTTTTCTTCTCCTTTCTCTTGTATTTCCCTTCTCTCTTGTACTCTTTGTCTTTCTTGTGGCTGTTCTTGTGATGGCTCTTCTTAGCCTTTGGGTAGTCACTCTTGTAATGGCCCTTTTGGCCACACTGATAGCATCTAGGAGTTTATAAAGAAGGCTTCCCCTTGAAGTGTTTTCCCTTTGAGTAGTTTGCTTCATGCTCATTTGGGCCTTCATCTTCACTTGAGGAGGGAGTACGGGACTTGAGAGTAAGTTGTTGTTGCCGAACCATCTCTTCAATTTGAGCTTTAAAGGTTGTGTCCTTGATCTTCTTAGACTCCTTCTCTTCTCTCTTTTCTTCTTCTTCTTACTTATCAAGCCTTGGTTCATGGGCTTGAAGGTTGCCAACCAGCTCCTCGGTTGACAATTCACTAAGCTTGTACACTTCTTCAATGGATGTAACCTTGGTCTCCCATCTCTTTGGAAGAGATCTTAGGATCTTGGAGTTGATAGTGCCTTTTTCCATTACACTACCAAGGGCCTCCAATCCATTGATGATGACATTGAGCCTAGTGTACATATCAACCACTCTTTCATTCTTACCCATCTTGAAGTTCTCAAGAAGACCACCAAGCATGTAGATCTTGGCTTCCTACACATGCTCCGTTCCTTCATATGTGACACAAAGCTTGTTCCAAATCTCATGTGTGGTATCCCAAGAGGAGATCCGGTTGAACTCGGATGGGGTGAGGGTTGCATAGATGATGCTCACAGCTTTGGCATTGAGTTGAGCTTGCTTCATCTGGGCTTCCGTCCATGTGGAGATTTCCCCCTTTGGATCTTCATACTTGAGGTGCACCACCTTCCACATCTCATAGCTCACACCTTGGAGGTAGAACTGTATTCTTCTCTTCCAATAGAGGAAGTTGGTGTCGTCGAAGACCGGAGGTCACATGGAAAAGTTTACTTCCAAGTTGAGGGATCCAAGTGCTAAATTACCCATCTTCTCCTACTTATAGAAGTAACTTGGAGAAGACCTGCTCAGATACCACTTGTTGGATCAAGGGCTCTAGAGGGGGGGTGGATAGAGATTCACAATTCTCCTAAAATGGATTAGACCACCAAATTATATTAAGTGTATGAACTTAAACAAACATCAATTTTGATGTCTTAACTAGCAAGCATAGCAAGGATGAAAGACAAGGAAGAGCATGCATTTGGACAAGGTGGTTTAGACTGGTTTCATGTCCTAACTAGGAGCAATGTCATTCCACTACCTAGACGTGGTTAATCTCTAGGATTTGCAATCTTGGTACTCTTATATTCCATCATAAGATTACAAGACAAAACCACAACATCCAAGGGCTTAGTACCTCAAGCAAAGATCGTCAACCTGTAGAAGGAGCTTACGTACTTGAACCATGGAGTCTTCAGCCTTCAACATGGACTTACCCACTCCTTCTTCAAGTCTTCGGCCTTCAAGGAATTACCTATCCTTCTTGAGTGCTTGCCTTGCCTATCTCCTTCACTTGGAGACCTGGAACACCTTGCCTTCTTCAACCTTGAAGAACAACAACTCCTTCTCCTTCACTAAGAGAAGATCTTCAGCCTTTTCTTCAATAAGGAAAGGGGGTAGGAAGATGATGGAGGAGAGATTTACATCATTACAAGGAGCAGCTCTCTTATAAAGGAACCTATCTCACTCATACTCATGAATTTGACTTGAAGGTAGAGAGAGAAAGGGGCTCAGAGGGTTAGAACACTCTCAACTAAGCTAGGACCAAGCATGTAGTGAACGAGCAACCTTGGAATGAACTCCAAGAGGTCCTATTTATAATTGAGGGTGCCCCTTTAAGTTGGGGGACACATAGATATGAAATATAGCCATTTTTTCTCAAAGCAATGACTCTATTTTCGCTCAAAACACACACCAACGGTCACAATCACTTTTTCTGAAAATTCTGTATAGTGTAATCGGTCGAGTTTCAATAAAGGTAACTTGACCGATAGAGTAAAAAACCAAGCCGATATTCAAACCATCGGTCGATTTTATCCTAGGGAAACTTGATCGACCAATGAAGATTGAATTGGTCAGGTCGAGTTCTGTGAAACCACAACTCGACTGGTGCTATCTTTAGAGAACTGATCCAGGAGGATCCGTCGAGTTTGCAACTTGACCAATTGACTGTCTGTGGTCAATTTTATAAAGTGCATCTAAAGTGATTAAAATTTGGTGTTTAGTGTCCCAAACAATTTTCTCATCTTAGTTACAAGCCAATTCATCAATACAAGTGATTACAAAAAAATTCTAAGGTCGTTTACATATATTTCTAAAAATTGCACACTTGTATAGCTTTTGACTTGAACTTGAGCAAATTAGAGCTTTTAATTTTTTATCCTTTTCATGTATCTAACACCTGAAATCAATCTTCAATACACATATTAGATACATATGAATGGAATGGTTAAGTCATTATCAAAATATGGACAATGTATAGCCTCTAGGTCAACAATTTTTGCCCCGAGTGAAGAAATGGCAGCCCTCCTAGATGGAGGAAAGATAGAGAATGACTCCAGTTCCACATATCTGAAAATGTGGAAATACTTCACCGGACAAAGTACTATTGTAGTGGGAAAATCCAAGACGAGTGCTATCCATAATCCATTCCTCTGCTATCTTCAGAAGGTGTTACCAAACACCATCTTTGGCAGGCATGAGAACCAAGGCAACTGCACAAAGAAGGATCTTTTTGTACTTGGTTGGATGACTAAGGAGAAACATGTGAACCTGGGAGATTTACTTATTGAGCATATGAGGACAATCCCTTCCAAGAGCACAAATCCATTTGTAATGGGAGGGATTATGATGTCCATAGCCACTTCCTTAGGACATGACATGATAGATTGCATAAAGGCAGATGGAGGAAAGTTGGTTTACTTGTATTACTTGGCCTGCTCTTCCATGATCATAGATTTGGAGCAGAAGATCATCTACCAAGTCAACCCGCCATACCCTGGAGTCCCCTTGGAGCTGTCCTACCATACTCCACCCCTCATGGCACAATATGGACCCACACAGGATTTCCTAGAGAAATTGAGGAGGTATGAGGAGGAGAACCCCAGAGGAGATGACATCCCTGAGGTGGTTTTTCCAAAATGTCTAGGCGAACCCTCACATGTAGCTAAGCAGAGACGGGTGGCAGACGATAGAGTATCAGGACGAGTGAGACAAAGAGAGGAGAGGATAGTGGCGTCAGAGCCACAATAGCCCTCAGTGAATGCATATGATATGGGTACCATTCATGCACAGCTAGAGGGCATTCAGGCGACACGGGATAGGATACTACAAGCACAGGAGGGCTTTCAGCGGACACAGGATGCCATGTGGTTGGACCATCAACATATGTACTACCAGGTCAACCATCTTTACCAATTCCAACATGCCCATGCCCAGAGGAACCCCCAATGGGGGGAAGACTGGTGGAGTTCTTTAGCAGCTTTTTAGGATAGCTATCTGCCTCCACAGTCAGACTACTAGGGTGCCTACTACAGATAGGGAGGAGCACCCCCACCACCACCACAGTGATCGTCTACCCTATCATCCTAGACTTTAGTGTCATGCTGAGGACAACATGATTCAAAAGTTTGGGGTGGTAGGCAGTATGCCCTAGTTCCATTTTTACTCATTTTGTATCTCACCTGTTGTTTACTTTTTGTTTTTTGTTTTTTCCCCATTTTCTTGTTTTGCTATCTAGTTTAGAGTTTATTTCTTTCCATACTTACATGCCATGTAGTTTATTTTCTTGTCATTTTGGCGTAATTTTCAAAAAAATTGCTCTTTTTGCCATGCAATGCATATCATGTAGATTTTTGGTAATTTTTGCATGTTTTAGCTAGGATTTGCTTGTTTGCTGTTTTAAGTTCAATAATATAGGCTTAGATGTGATTGAAGGCAACTTGGCACCGTTTTGGCCAATTTTTCCCAAATTTGAGATTTCTCATCTAAAAGTGTGTTTCAACCCAATCTCTACTTTTTGGATTAAAAATGATGACCTTTGATAAATGCAAGTGAATTATCATTGTTTGTTGCTAAATGGTATCAATTCTTGACTTTTTACATATGCATCACCTCTCTTGTGTTTGTGGATGATTTGGTTGAATTATGATTTGAGCAAGCTATGAGCGCTTAGTGCCTATGAAATCACTTGATTGAAATATCAATTTCAGGTTGTTCGTTCATGTGGTGTGACATTGTTGGATGAAGTGTTGGATTAATTTTCATGCAGGATACCTTATGTTGAGAATCATGCCAATGACCCCTCTTTGACCCAACTCTTCACTCACCATCTTCTTACCCCTCCGCCTCATGAAAGGATGCCAAAGTGCACATATCAGCCATGGCCATCTCTAAAAGTTTGGGGTGGCCACATCTACATCTCACCGATTCACTCTCATCACCATATGCCCTATCTACTCCAAGGGCAAAGAAAAAGAAAAAAAATGCAAAAAGAAAATAAAAGGATGCTCCTGTTTAAGAGCATTCAAATAAAGAAAAGATGAGTGCTCTATGTAATATCACTCCAAAATCTTACCGCAACCCTTTCTTCCTTCTTTATACCCATTGAGCTAGGAAACATCAAACCTAGCTCATTTTGTCCTTTTCTGCAGCCACGTGGGTCATTTGGTGTGATTTGAAACATAAGGTTGAAAGCATGAAGGTGAAACGACACTCTTGGTCATCCTTGATTAACACCATCATGAAACGGTTTACTCGGAACTACATGAAAGAAATATGGATAGCTTGTGTGTTTTATGCACTATATTTGAAGTTCATATGCTTTGTGCTCTTTTCACGATTGGTTTGTGAAAGTAGGAGAGGAGAGAGTTGGAGTGCATGTACTTAGTCACTATAGATCCTATTCAGTAATAATCATTCTTTACATTGCATTTGTCATTTCTTGCTTGTGAAAATTTTGCAGAGAGATTGAGTTGGAGCATACTTGAGGACAAGTATGCTTCAAGTTTGGGGTGGTGATTTAGCCCTATTTTAAGGCTTCATCTTGTGTCATATTGCTCTTCAATCACATCTATACATGTTATATTACATGTTATTTCTCCCAATATGCTTATTTGTGTAAAATGCACTAATGGACATTATTTCTATGTTTTTCAGGCATTTGGACCACACTTGATGGAAGAGAGAGAAGGAGTGATCCTAGGGTTTCTCTACCCATGGAGAGGCCCAAAGTGAAGTTCGATGCTCCCTCAACCTATCCCTAGTGGCCAAAGACCCATTGAAGCAAAGATGTCCATATTGTGCATCTAGCTCTTTCTCTACCCCACTTTTCTCTATGTTACTTTTTCTAAATTTTTGCTAATCAAATAGTATAACCATCTCTAATACTTGTGCATCCATGCTTTGTGTGCTTTCTTTACATACATGCATATCATATAGGTAAATTTCATGCATTTTTTTCGTAATTTTTGCATGTTTTAGCTAGGATTTGCTTGTTTATTGCTTTATGTTCAATAATATAGGCTTAGATGTGATTGAAGGCAACTTGGCACCGTTTTGGCCAATTTTGCCCAAATTTGAGATTTCTTGTCTAAAAGTGTGTTTCAACCCAATCTCTACTTTTTGGATTAAAAATGATGACCTTTGACAAATGCAAGTGAATTATCATTGTTTGTTGTTAAATGGTATCAATTCCTGACTTTTTACATGTGCATCATCACTCTTGTGTTTGTGGATGATTTGGTTGAATTGTGATTTGAGAAAGCTATGAGCACTTAGTGCCTATGAAATCACTTGATTGAAATATCAATTTCATGTTGTTCATTCATGTGGTGTGACATTGTTGGATAAAGTGTTGGATTAATTTTCATGTAGGATACCTTATGTTGAGAATCATGCCAATGATCCCTCTTTGACCCGACTCTTCACTCACCATCTTCTTACCCCTCCACCTCATGAAAGGATGCCAAAGTGCACATATCAGTCGTAGCCACCTCCAAAAGTTTGGGGTGGCCACATCTAAATCTCACTGCTTCACTCTCATCACCATATGCCATATCTACTCCAAGGGCAAAGAAAAAGAGAAAAAAATGCAAAAAGAAAATAAAAGGATGCTCCTATTTAAGAGCATTCAAATAAAGAAAATATGAGTGCTCTATGTAATAGTACTCACTACTACAGAACACGCCTTTGGCGTCAGTTGTTTAACCCCTTTTAGCGACGGTTCTCCAGTGACGCCTATGTGAGCGTCGCTAAAGGTTGGACTCTTCGGTGCCAGTTTTCTAACCGACGCCAAAAGGCTTCACGCCACCGAAAACGCGACAGCAGGGCACCTATAGGCGTTGGTTATGTATCGTAAGCCGACGCCATATGGGTTCACGCCACAAAAAGGGCGCCATCTAGGACACTTTCTGTGTCGGTTTACAACTACCTAATCGACGCCATATTTCCATACGACACGGCCGTGCTTCCCTGCACGACCGTGTTTAGTGCTATAGGCGTCGGTTTTGTACTAAGCACTGATGCATTTTCTGCCACGGCCGTGCTTTCCTGCACAGTCGGGTTGTTTGTCATATTAGGTGGCGGTTTTATCCAATAACCGACGTTGTATGTCTTTGATGACGGTGTTCTATAAATAACTGACGCCTATATTTTTTTTCTTATCAGTTTCCAGGCCTGCTGTGGCTGGTCAGCAGGATGAGAACCTGCAGTTCAGTTTTTTGAACTGCAGGTTTATGACATCCATTGATATCAGCCTACAAACAGGCCATAAACCTGCAAAATCAACAAATATACTTTTCACACAAGTAGATACATTCAGACATCAATTGAATTCTCACATTCACACATGTAGAAACATTCAAATACATGTAGAAACATTCATACATGTATAAACATTCAGAAATATTCATTTACAAAATATCATTCAACATCGCTATCAGCATCCCAATTATATCTTACAATCGCCACTGCTTGTATGACTTTTGCCCATTCTTCTCTTACTTCATTTAATACTTCCATCGTATATGGAGCATGTACATCTTTTAAGCGTTTACCTATAGTCTGGTCAGTTTTAAATATCTGCAAAGAGAATGATGTATATATATAAGTAATAATATCAAAATAAGATTGATATATTTCATACTAACTAATGAGACTATATATAATACCTCATGTATGGTATTGATGTCCAATGCGGCATATTGGATAATCATCTTCATAAATCGCATCACATAGTATGTGCATGCCCATCCGTTGTCTTGTCTAGTGCACTATAAATTGAAACATACAAAATATTAAAAAATACAACTAAGCACAGTTCACATAAATAATATATACATTGGAGTCGGGAACTTACTTTTACGTTCTCCCAAATTATTGGTTGGTTCTTTTTCCTTGGGACCTTTCCTCCAGCATTTTTGAATGCATCTAAACCCCTACATGTTAATGTAACACGGTAAATTGCATAATTAAATAGTAATGTAATAACAGATGTTAACGGATATAAAAATGAAATATTTCTCACCAGAATAATGGCATTCTCATTACGTGTCTAATTTTAGTATTCAATGTACTCCCCGCAGGATCTAGATAATAAACAGTGAACATCCTAGGGACAATAACTAGTAACTCCCAATGCCTACTGCTAGAGGTAAAAAAGTTAAAAATTAATAACTCAAAATCCACAATAAAAATGTAATTTTTTAAAGTCCAAATTATAAATAAAGTAAACTTACCTGACATTGAATGGAGCTATTATTATCATCTTCTTTTGCTGACTGAAAATTGTAAAAGCATCTATACAGTATTGTTGAACACTATCAGGGTCTTTAGCTACCATACTAATCAATGATGGAATCAAAAATCCCACATGATCAAATGCAAATTGTTTGCATTGATCTTTGACTAAGTAGCTACAAAACATGTATTACGTATGCATTAATATATAAGAAACCAGATCACCTGATCTTACACAAGGTATATGGATGTATAAACAAGATCTCACCTTATCCATGTCTCTATCATTGATGTATTCAGCCAATCATACATAAATAGCTCAATAATATCTTGTATAAATAAAGAGTTTTCGTATGATTGACCTGCATAATCTGCTTCTAAAGAAACAATTATAGGGCAATGTATATTATGTGCCTGTAGCCAACATACCATTCCCTTACAAGCAGGACCTAACGGGTATGTTAGGTCAGTTGGAACCCAACTTGGTAATGCAGGAAGTGGAGGTGGAGGCCTAGGTGCTCCGGGTGTCTTCTTTTTAACCTGTATATATAATTTCAGATCAGTTGATCTCATATATACACATTAACAATCTAAAGTAATGTAAATTTATCTTACAATTTCAGTAGTGTAGATGACATCTGCTTTGGGCCACAATATCACCCTGCCTTCTGCCTCAGCAAGTGTATCAATATCCGGGTGGGGATATGGCAATGTAGCTTCCCTCCAATCGGGTAATACATGTATCGGGCTCACACGAACGTAGCCCTGTGGCATTGGAGTCCTGTGAAACGTTGCCCCAGGAAGGGACGGGTAAGCCTGTGCCTCTGCAACAACATAGTCTTGCATTTTTATGCGGCATGGCTTCAATGCCTACAAATTTACGTAAAGAATATTATACATATGTACATATCATCTTGAAAACATATCATCTTGAAAAGACTAGCTACAATGTCATAAACAATACTTACAGTAGACGTGTTAGGCGGTGGTGGTTCTATAGGATTACTCTCAGTCTGTACATCAGGAGAAGAGTAGGTCGTCGTAGGCTGATTGGAAGCCTGAGATGCCTGTCACCGCATTATTTCTTCCTTGACCTTCTCAGCAACTATATCATTGACCTTCTTAGCAACTATATCCTCGACTCTCTTATTCTCCTATACATGGATAAAAGAAATATTAGCTTCTTATTATTGAATTTCCTTTTGCAGTAACATTCTAAAAAAAGAATAGGTTACCTCTTCTTGTGAAAGTCTCGCTCTGGGTTTGCGCTGGGATGGCCCAAAGAATGCTTTGATGCCCACACCAGTGTCTGCACCCCTAACATGTCCAGGATGCTCTGGGTTACCCAGAGCAACTGTCAATTCATCCCTTGTGCCCTAAGGGATGAACGTGCCTTGTTTCCTCTGCTCGTGCAGCTCCTGCTAATCACCATCAATAGAAATTGGTAAGTTAACACCACAAATAACCAATATTCAAACGATTGCTCTAAGAGTTGTATTTTACCAATTTCGCAGCCGCCTCAGCAGTTGCGGGCTTCCTTATTTCTCCCTTCTTATTTTGCCTCCCAGCTATCCAAACATCATGGTAAGGCAGAGGTGTGATACCTATAGTAGAGGACTCCTGAGTAGCAGTAGACTCCGCCTGTAGTCTTTGTGAACGCTTGCATAGCCCTTTGGACCCATAGTGTGGTCATGCACATTCAGTGCACGCCTTTCTTTTTACGCCTCACTTAGGGCCTAGTTAGTATGCACATTAATGATTTGGTTAGTATCACTAAATGTTAATCTTGAATAGGTGAATACAACGTATATTAATTAAATTGGGAGTGACGCCTAATACCTTGAATTCTTCAAATTTTCTTGAAGCAACAAAATTGTCCCAATCTTCTTTGTCTAAGAAATTCCACTATTCAAGGGTCGACTTCTTCTTCTTATCACCATCTTTTATGTATTCTCTGTTGAGATTTGTCCTACAGTTCCTAAGCATCTTTCCAGCGCGTTGCATCACGCTTTTATGATGCAACTTCTCATCCAATGCAAATACATTCTGTAAAATAGAATTGTTATTAACTAGTATCCAAAAATAGAATTGCAAATAATAGAATTTGTAATTTACAAAATAGAATTGCAAATAATAATAACTCACGCATAAATCCTTCCATATCAAGTCTTTCTTCGCCTGAGGAACTTTATGCCAATTATCATACTTAACACCACAATGGCTTCGAGTGACAACCCCAAGATAGTTTATAAAATTATAGTGGTTCACTCCAGTTTCATTTCCTCCATTATCAAACTCCACAACCAATTTGGATCCACTGCCACTTAGCGCGATTAACTTGTTCAACAGAGTGATGCCCCTTTTCTTATTAACTTTTTGGTGATGCGCATCAAGTTCCTGCAGTGCTTCAGTGGATACATGTGTATCATCAACTTAAAATTTGACAAAAATAAACACACTAAATTAGCCCAATATAGAAATATGGGATATATGACATAACTAGAATATAATGAATTTTATAGAAATACAGGATATGTTTTTAGAACTTACATTGGTATCCTCACCATGCTCATCATGGACAACATGCTCATCATGGACTTCATGCTCATCATGGACATCATGCTCATCATGGTCAGCCATCTGAAAATGTCATTAAAAAGGCAAACATTTAGCATTTGTATTAACATTCAGCATGTTTGTTCATTCTAATTTATACCAATGTACAAGTAATATAAAGAACAATGATTGTTCACTTTCTAGGCCAACAAACACATGTGATGTCATTTTGATATATAATAAATGTGTACCACCTATCCCATCCTTGAACACCTAATCTCACTAGTAAGTGTATAATGTGTATTGGGTTTTCAAGAAAATTTTGGCAGCATTTCCCCACTGTTCTCTAAGTACATATGTACTTAGAGAACAAACGGGGAAATGCGATTGAAATTTTCTCGAAAACCCAATACACATTATACACTTACATCCTAAGTGAGATTAGGTGTTCAAGAACAGTCCCAAACCGGGGACTATCCAAGATTTACTCCTAATGAGTAAATCTTGGATGGGTTTCTAGGCCAACAAACACAATAATAGATATGTAAATCATATCATTAAGAGCATGGTTTCATGTTAGGTCATCATAGGTCATAATAATCCACTAGAATGAGCAAAAAATGTCTCATGGTGTTAAAATAGCATGAGTATTAGATCTTGATTCTAGAGTGTACAAGACATAATAGTGACTATTGATTTTGTGGGGTGATATCAATTCATAGGATTTATAGATTCAAATTTAACTAGTGTACAAGTTGCATCATTTTAATACTCTAAAGGTGACTAGGTCATAGCACATAAAAGATGGCATTACAAGAAAAGTAAGCAAACTAGATCAATTAAAACTCATCTCAAGGGAACATTAGTTACTGAAGGGACCAGGAAAGAGTGCTTTTAATCACTAGGATCATACAAGTAGCAATGTTGATTAAATAAATACAATGTTGATTAAATAAATACCTCTATTTGGGAGAGACGAAGGGTAGGCGAGTAGGCAGGCAAGTAGGTAGGTGAGCAGGCGACGGGCAGGGAGACGGCGGGCAACAGTAGATGATCAAATAATTCCTGAAACAATACATAAATAAATACAAATCAGTACATAAATAAACACAAATCAGTAAATAACTTAATTTTAAAAAAAAATACACAGCAGCATTGTGCCTTGGCGCAACCCAAGCATCGCCCAGGCATCCCAGAGGCCTAACTAGGCTGGGCGCCTGGGTTTGGGACCCTAGGTGAATGCATGGCCACCTAGGTGTGCCTGGGTGCCACCTGGGTAGGTCAGTAGGTACCTGGGCAAGCGAGCAGGGTGAGGTCGAGGTGAGGTGAGGTCGACAGGTCGGCGGAGAGATGAGGTCGATAGGTCGGCGGTGAGGTGAGGTCGAGCAAAGGACCGCCGGCGTAGGGCAGGCACGGCGAGCTCTAGGACCGCTGACGTAGGGCAGGTAGGTAGCCGCAGGGTGCGGTGACTAGGACTGGAGACGGCGGCGCAGAAGGAGCAGGGAGCGGCGGAGGAGCGGCGACGACGCACAAGCAGCAGCAGCGGCAGGTGGGGGTTGCAGTCGGGCGGCAGCAGTAGTGGGGGAGAAATTCTCACAATGAAACAGAAGAAAGGGGAAGAGTCGGGTGATCGCGGGGGTATTAAGTTCATAAAAGGTGTCAGTTGTCAACAAAACCGACACCTAAACATCTTCAGCGTCAGTTGCTCGTAAAACCGGCGTCCAATTGAACAATATTTGCCCTAAAATTATTTGGCGGGAACCATTATCAGCGTCGGTTATCAAAGGATAACCGACACTGTATGTGACACTTTTCGCACAAATTCTCATCATGCATAGGTGTTGGTGCCCTTCCGCTAGAGGCTTGCAACAAGTGCAATCCACGAGGTCGGGAGGCACGGGAGAGATGGGATCTTTGCTTTCGATATTTGTATGGTCCCACACTAACTACCTACGTCTACTAAGACACTACGCCCGCAAGCGCACGGGGTCGTGACGTAGTATAGGTGAGGCAGCAAGTACAGGGTCGATCCGCGGAGATAGAGGGGGCGCTAGAGTTAGATGGCGTGAGCTACGTTCCTAGTGCGGAGAGTAAGGTTTTTAGGGTTTTAAGGTTGATTGGTTGATTACACTAATGAGCAAGTAAGAGATGCGAAAAGAAAACTAAATTATGGAAGAGCAAGCAAATTAGTAAACTAAGTTATCAAACTAACTAAGCAAGAACAAGAAGGGCTACACTACTCTAGCAAGGCAAGAAGAAAATAAGAACTAGACTAACCACTAGCAAGAGCAAGGGCCTAAGTTAACACTGAAGAGTAAAACTAAGAAATTGACTAAGTTAGACTAAAGAAATTGAACTAAGCTAACATTAACAGGTAGACTAAGCGATCAGGGTTTTAAGCAAAGTGATTAAGGTGGGTGGGCTGTTTGGGAAATGTCACTTTGATTTTAGTTGGGGGAGTTCATTAAACATGCATGGTTCTCAATTCATATCTAGATTACCAAACCAAACAACAAGGGAAATGCCATTAGAACATACCCTATACTACTAGTACATGACTAGGGTTAGGTGTAGTTCTAGTGAGATTGGCCAAATCTAGGTTTCTAGGGTAAGTGATAGTGGACAATTGAGGGTTGAGGGTAGAGATGGGAGTGGAGATGAAGGGGTTTAACCTCATGCCACTAGCCACTCTAGCCTTTAGAAGGCCCTAGGCAATTGCATCACTCTCACTTACACTAGCCACTTAAATCTCACACTCATTTGTAGGGGGAGGGATGTGTATGTAGGAACAAAGGGGGCTAGCTAGGGATCCACTAATTGGACCTAGGAGCCATTCCTAAGATTGCCACATACACCCCAATTCCTCCTAGAAATGAAGTGTCATCAAAAACCTCAAAACAAGCAATTCATACAAGAAGCACAAACCACATGCAATAAGATAGGAAAAGATATGGAAGCAAGAAGTAATCATCATAAATATGAATCAAGTTCATTACAAGAATTTATCCCCTAACATGGTATCAAAGTAACATTTTAATCCCAAACAGCCCACCACAAGGGGGCTTAGCTAGACATAATCATGACAACAGGAAAAGAAAGGGGTAGAAGAAGTAGGGACTCCATGAAGCTTGATGTATAAGCCTCCTTCTTCACCTCCAAGCTTGCTGTAGACGTCCTCCTCCCTCCAAGGATGCAAGGGTGCATGAAAATGGTGGAATGGATGGATAGAAAACTAGAGAATCTAGGTTTCTATGGTGGAAATGAGTGGAGGAGTGGGTGGAAATGGGGTTGAATGCAAGGAAGAAGGTGGATGGGAGTAGTGGATGTAAGGGAGTAGCTAGATTGCGGCTAGGGGGTGCTCTCTCTCGAGCCCTAGAAGCAACTAGTGCTTATATAGGAGCTAGGGCTAAGTGGGGGCAAAATAGGAAAAACAGTGGAAAGTTGTATAGGGTATGTGATCACCACGGTAGTGGTGGGTGTACCACGGCTGTGGTGAGGGTAGTGGGGGATGACCGTGGGGTGGTGAACACGGTCGTGGGGTGAAGGAAGTGGTGAGATGGTGGTGGCCACGGCCGTGGCGGAGTGCCACGGTCGTTGTGGGTAGCATGCACCACGGCCGTGTTGGGTAACACGGCCATTTTGGAGGGGTTGGAGCTGACCGTGGGGAGGGGCCACGGGCGTCTTGATCATCATCGGCCACAGTCGTGGCGACTTGGCCACGGTCATGGTCCGTGAGGCCAATTCCCTGTTGCAACCTGACTTCTTGCAATTTAATTCCCACGACCGTGGCAGGATGCCACGGCCGTGTTGTCTTTAGTGGCCACAATCGTGGCTGGGAGGCCACGGTCATGAGCGATCTATGGATTTCCCTGTTGCAACCTGTTGGATTTTGGCAAAAAAGCCACGGCCGTGGTGAGGCTTGACTTCTTGATTTCTCTTCGTACTTTGTCAATTTCGGATGTCTTTGCTCGGGGATGAGTCTTGGCCACTGGAGGTAGGTTGAGGGAGACTTTGGGGCCTTCTTTGGGTCCCTCTCTCTCCCTCTTCCATCTAAGCATGGTCCAAGTACCTGAAAAACAGTGCAAAGAACATCCATAAGCGTATTTGCAATGATAATCATATTGGGGAGAATAACATGTAATTCTAATGCATTTGAATGTGATAAAAGTACAAAATGACACAAGATACAGCCCTAGAATAGGGTTGGATCAGGCGTCGGTTTGTGTCTAAAAAACTGACGTTGTATGTGACACTTTTTCTTTTCGCTCAAAATTTGGATTTCGCGGGCGATTTTAGGCGTCAGTTTGGTTTAACTAGCCGACGCTGAATACAAAGTGGTACCCGTGTCTGGCTGGTCTTCGAATATAGACGTCAGATTTACTAAATAGCCGACGTGGAATGTTATAGGTGGCGGTTTGTGTAAATAACTGACGCCCAGAAAAGCGACATTGAATATTGTTTCTGTAGTAGTGACTCTAAAATCTTATTGCAACCCTTTCTTCCATCTTTTTACCCATTGAGCTAGGAAACATCAAACCTATCTCATTTTACCCTTTTCCGCAGCCACATGGGTCATTTGGTGTGATTTGAAACATAAGGTTGAAAGGATGAAGGTGAAACAGTACTCTTGGTCATCCTTGATTAACACCATCATGAAACAGTTTACCTGGAACTACATGAAAGAAATATGGATATCTTGTGTGTTTTATGCCATATGCCTTGTGCTCTTTTCATGATTGGTTTGTGCAAGCAGGAGAGGAGAGAGGTGGAATGCATGTACTTAGTCACTATTGATCCTATTAAGCAATAATCGTTCTTTACATTGCATTTGTCATTTCTTGCTTGTGAAAATTTTGTAGAGAGATTGAGTTGGAGTATACTTGAGGACAAGTATGTTTCAAGTTTGGGGTGCTGATTCAACCCTATTTTAGGGCTTCATCTTGTGTCATTGTGCACTTTAATCACATTTATACCTGTTAGATTACATGTTATTTCCTTGAATATGCACATTTCTATCAAATGGAGGCTTTTTGCATGTTTTATAGGTACTTTTTCTACTACTTGATGACATGGAAAGAAGATGGTCCAATCTAGGGTTTCCTCAGGCTTGGAGGAGCCCAAAATGAGGCCAAAACCACTTTAAACCTACCCCAAGTGGTCAAAGGATGTATTGAAGCAATAACCTTCATGGATGGCCAAGTTCAACACTCAAATGTAGGGGTAGGACTCTAGAACGGTCGTGCTACCATGGAATGGCCATTTTGGGACATGCCCCGATCAACATGACCTTCAGAAAATGACCCAGAATCCCAACAGGCCCGTGCTAGCCACAGCCCAGCATGGTCGTGCTACCATTCCCAAAAACCCAAAATTCCCCTATTCATTCCATTTTTTCACCACGACCATTCCCATCCACCATGGTCATGCTACCCATTGCCCACCATGATTGTGCAGCCCAGCACGACCGTGCTACACACAATTTGACCCAATTTTCTGCATTGTTCTACCGACTTTGCCCCCACTTAACCTAATGCTTCCCCCACACCTATATATACCTAGGTGGTGGCTGGGGCACGAGGTTAGCTACCCTTAGGCCACACAGAGCTACCTTACACCACTTCCTAGCTCCCCATTTTTGCCACTTAGCCATTCCACCCCATTTCCACCTCCATTCCACTCTATTTCACCATTTCCACCACCAAAACACTAGTTTATTTTTGTTCCTACCCATAATCCCCTTCATTCCATACCCTTGCACCTTAGAGGAGAGAGGAGGATGTCTTGCAGTAGTTGGAGAGGAGGATTTTTTCATATACACCAAGATCCATGGCTTCTTCTACCTCTTTCTCCTTTCTTTTTGTATTTTCCATTTCCATGAGTAGCTAGGCCCCTTTTTGTGGGTTGTTTCAAGGAAATTATGTTACTTTGATACCATGTTGGGGGGAAATGACATGTAAACTTTGTCATTCCATTTGTTAATGATTATATTCTATTTCTATCTCATTCTCCATGAATTGCTTGTTGGTTTGTGTGTGAAATCACCTAGGAATTTAGGGAAATTGCTTATATATGTGAATTTTGGGATTTTCCCCTAGGTTTAATTCTTGGATCCCTAGGCTGCCTCTTATCTTCCAACATCCTAATCAATCTCCCTAGACTTAAGTGAGAGATCTAAGTAGCTAGATTAGATAATTCTAGTGCAATTAGCATGGAGCATTCTCAAGGCTAGAATGTGGGGAATTGGGGTCCAAAACCCTAATTTCCCCTCCCCATTACTACCCTTGGTCCCTAATTTCCCTAGGAATGTCTAATCTAGAAACATAGACTTGATTAGACTCTAATTGAATTGAACCAATCCCTAACTCAATTGAGCCTCGCAAAGGTAGTAGGGGGTGTTAGGGGCTAGTTTTCCTATACACAACCTAGCATATCCATGGCCAATTAGTAGCTTAGGTTAATTCATTAGACTCTAACTTGTTGTTTGGTTTGGATAATCTAAATGGAATCATAATGTTCATATTTCACCCCCAACTTAAGTGATAAGTACATCCCCTAAACAGCCCACACCTTCATTAATTGCTTTAAAACCCTAGTTTTCATCTTGCTTATTTAGTTAGCTCTTTTCCTTCTTAGTTAGCTTTTTTCCCTATTTTTTACCTTGTTCTTTCTAGTTTAACTATTTACTCGCTCTTGTGCTTTTCTTTTGCCTGCCTTAGTGTAAATTGCCTTTTCATGCCTAGCTTAGTCTTTTCTTGCATACTTAGTCTTGATCTAGTCTAGAGTTAACTTGGATTTCATTCTCACCTTTAGTTGCTTTCTTGCTCACCTAGTTTAACAAAATCACCTTTAAAACCCTTAACCCTAGTCTCTACAATAGGAACCTAGCAAAACAAAACCTAGCTCTAGTGCCCCCTCTTTTCCCTATGGATCGACCATATACTTGCCACCTTCCTATACTATGACATGACCTCATGCACTTCTGTGTGTAGTTGTTTTAGAGTGAGTAGGTGTTAAGTTAGGTTTTATAAATATCGAAAGTGAATCCACCGTGTGTTCCGATCTCGTGGGGCGCATCTAGTTGAGTCAAATCTGCTAGTGTGTAGCACCTCTGGCGGACACACCAAGCTTTCTGATGCCATTTCCAGGGATTAGAGGTGCTCAGCCTAGCTAGTTAGTTTTTCTTTGACTTTTTCTACTGCCCTCATCATTGCTATTCTTTATTCATCATTCTTTGCATTCTTTGTGTATATTGGTTTACTAACTTGTTCTCTTTTGTTTGGTTTTGCTTTGTGCGTGTGACAAGCCATTCGAGGAAGACAAGATGGAAGGCCAAGATGCACGAACCCATCCATTTCTTCCACCGCCCTACCTCCAAGGCTATCCTAAGCCTTACACACCCCCACCACCTCCATCGCCACAACCTTCCCACCATTTCCCCTTCCAACCTCAATTCCCTCCTCCACCTCAATTCCAAAGGCCATTAATAACAATGCCACCATCACAACTATCACATGCTCCCCCTACTTCCTATGAGAAAATGGATATGGTTTCAATCATGGGGTGAGACAAGGTTGTTGTGAAGCTTATCAAGGGAGGGAAGAAATTTGACAAAGATCTTAATGAAGACCCATTGTTGGAAAGTCCATGTTTGTAAGTGTCCCATATGATTGAGACCCCTCTCTTAGATGCCTATGAAGACCCATTCCTCAAGAGAGAGCAAGACAATGGCATGAAATTTCTAAAGGTCATAAGGCTGATTAAGATATGTGATGATGATCCCCAAAGAGAGCAAATTGTTGAAAAACAATTTAGAAGCTCGCATGACCCTTGGGAGGAAGATCAATAAAGGAAAGCATTTGAAAGGATTGCCTATGATGGGGATGCAAACATTTTTTTTGGACAATGGTTGATGGTAAAAGAACAAAAATCCTAGCTGAAGGCATGAAACCCAACGCCTGTGGGAGGCAACCCACCTAGGTTTGGGAATTTCTCACTCAAAATTCAATTTTTGATACTTTTATTTGTTCTTACACTTTCCAAGAAAACACACACACACACACTAGACTTGATGGTTTTGTTGTTTGTGAATCATTTTAGAACAAGTACAATGGAGGAGAGATGATGCATTGAAGAGACAACCAAGGAGAAGATCATAATTGAAGAGAAGATTGCAAATTAGTAGAAAAGCTACAGGAAGGAGATCAACACGGCCATGCCACACAACACGGTCATGGTGGAGGCAATACTAAATTTCCGTGGTGGATCCCCTGCTCACTGGACACCTTGATATCACTCTCCCCTCTTGGCATTTGTCTACCATGACTCCATGCTCGCTACCCTATCATACTAGACTTCCATTTCATGCTAAGGACAACATGGTTTAAAAGTGTAGGGTGGTAGGACGGTAAGCCCTTTCTCTACCCCCACTTTTCTCTATGTTACTTGTTCTAAATTTTTGCTCATCAAACAGTATAACCATCTCTCATACTTGTGCATCTATGCTTTGTGTGCTTGCTTTACATACATGCATATCATATAGGTCAATTTCATGCATTTTTTGCGTAATTTTTGCATGGTTTGGCTAGGATTTGCTTGTTTATTGCTTTAAGTTCAATAATATAGGCTTAGATGTGATTGAAGGCAACTTGGCACTGTTTTGGCCAATTTTGCCCAAATTTGAGATTTCTCATCTAAAAGTGTGTTTCAACCCAATCTTTACTTTTTGGATTAAAAATGATGACCTTTGACAAATGCAAGTGAATTATCATTATTTTTTGCTAAATGGTATCAATTCTTGACATTTTACATGTGCATCACCTCTCTTGTGTTTGTGGATGATTTGGTTGAATTGTGATTTGAGCAAGCTATGAGCGCTTAGTGCCTATGAAATCACTTGTTTGAAATATCAATTTTAGGTTGTTCATTCATGTGGTGTGACATTGTTGGATGAAGTGTTGGATTAATTTTCATGTAGTATACCTTATGTTGATAATCACGACAATAATCCCTCTTTGACCCGACTCTTCACTCACCATCTTCTTACATTTTCACCTCATGAAAGGATGCCAAAGTGCACATATCAACCGTGGCCACCTCCAAAAGTTTGGGGTGGCCACATCTACATCTCACCACTTCACTCTCATCACCATATGCCCTATCTACTCCAAGGTCAAAGAAAAAGAAAAAAAATACAAAAAGAAAATAAAAGGATGCTCCTATTTAAGAGCATTCAAATAAAGAAAAGATGAGTTCTCTATGTAATAGCACTCCAAAATCTTACCGCAACCCTTTCTTCCATCTTTTAACCCATTAAGCTAGGAAACATCAAATGTAGCTCATTTTTTCCTTTTTCGCAGCTACGTGGGTCATTTGGTGTGATTTGAAACATAAGGTTGAAATGATGAAGGTGAAACAACACTCCTGGTCATCCTTGATTAACACCATCATGAAATGGTTTACCCAGAACTACATGAAAGAAACATAGATAGCTTGTGTGTTTTATGCACTATATTTGAAGTTCATATACTTTGTGCTCTTTTCATAATTGGTTTGTGGAAGGAGAGGATAGAGGTGGAATGCATGTACTTAGTCACTATTGATCCTATTCAGCAATAATCATTTTTTACATTGCATTTGTCATTTCTTATTTGTGAAAATTTTGCAGAGAGATTGAGTTGGAGCATACTTGAGGACAAGTATGTTTAAAGTTTGGGTGGTGATTCAACCCTATTATAGGGCTTCATCTTGTGTCATTGTGAACTTTAATCACATCTATACATGTTAGATTACATGTTATTTCCCTCAATATGCATATTTCTATCAAATGCACTTATGGAGGATTTTTGCATGTTTTATATGTACTTTGTCCACTACTTGATGGCATGGGAAGAAGATGGTCCAATCTAGGGTTTCCTTAGGCTTGGAGGAGCCCAAAATGAGGCCAAAACCACTCCAAACCTACCCCAAGTGGTCAAAAGATGTATTGAAGTAATAACCTTCATGGATGGCCAAGTTTAACACTCAAATGCAGGGGAAGGACTACAGAACGGTCGTGCTACCATGGAATGGCTGTTCTGGGACATGCCCCAATCAACAGGACCTTTAGAATATGACCCAGAATGTAGTAGGCCTGTGCTAGCTAGAGCCCAACACAGTCGTGCTGGCCAGCACAGCCATGCTACTAATCCCAGAAACCCAAAATTCCCCTGCTCATTCTATTTTTTCACCATGGTCATTCCCATCCACCACGGCCCTGCTACCCATTGCCCACCATGGTTGTGCAGCCCAGCACGGCCGTGCTACACACAATTTTACCCGATTTTCTGCACTGTTCTACCCACTTTGCCCCCACTTAACCTAATGCTTCCCCCACACCTATATATACCTAGGTGGC
This sequence comes from Alisma plantago-aquatica, assembly GCA_963693085.1. Classification (NCBI taxonomy): domain Eukaryota; kingdom Viridiplantae; phylum Streptophyta; class Magnoliopsida; order Alismatales; family Alismataceae; genus Alisma; species Alisma plantago-aquatica. The sequence goes on from OY856414.1 coordinate 291,287,617, forward strand.
GGCTGGGGTATAAGGTTAGCTACCCTTAGGCCACACAGAGCTACCTTCCACCACCTACTAGCTCCCCATTTTGACCTCTTAGCTATTTCACTCCAATTCCACCTCCATTCCACTCCATTTCACCATTTCCACCACCAAAACACTAGTTTATCCTAGTTCCTACCTATAATCCCCTTCATTCCATACCCTTGTATCTTGGAAGAGAGAGGAGGATGTCTTGTAGCAGATGGAGAGGAGGATTTCTTCATCTACACTGAGATCCATGGCTTCTTCTACATCTTTCTCCTTTCTTTTTGTATTTTCCATTTCCATGAGTAGCTAGACCCCTGTTGGTGGGTTGTTTGGGGTGTATAATGTTACTTTGATACCATGTTGGGGGGAAATGATATGTAAACATTATGATTTTGTTTGTTAATGATTATGTTCTATTTTTATCTCATTCTCCATGAATTGTTTATTGGTTTGTGTGTGAAATCACCTAGGAATTTAGATAAATTGCTTATATGTGTGAATTTTAGGTTTTACCCCGAGGTCCAATTCTTGAATCCCTAGGCAACCTCCCATATTCATACATCCTAATCAATCTCTCTAAACCTAAGTGAGAGATCTAAGTATCTAGATTAGATAATTCTAGTGCAATTAGCATAGAACATTCTCAAGTCTAGAATGTGGGGGAATTGGGGTCCAAAGCCCTAATTTCACCTCCCCATTACTACCCTCAGCCCCTAATTGCTCTAGGAATGTATAATATAGAAACTTAGACTTGATTAGACTCTAATTGAATTAAACATAATCCCTAACCCAATTGAGCCTCGCAAGGGTAGTAGGGGGTGTTAGGGACTAGTTCCCCTAAACACAACATAGCATATCCATGGCCAGTTAGTAGCTTAGGTTAATTCATTAGACTCTAACCTATTGTTTGATTTGGATAATCTAAATGGAATCATAATGTTTATATGTCACCCCCCAACTTAAGTGATAAGTGCATCCCCTAAACAGCACACACCTTCATTAATTGTTTTAAAACCGTATTTTTCATCTTTCTTAGCTAGTTAGCTCTTTTCCTACTTAGTTAGCTTTTTGCCCTATTTTTTACCTTGTTCTTGCTAGTTTAGCTCTTTACTCACTCTTGTGCTTTTCTTTTGCTTGCCTTAGTGTAAATTACCTTTTCATACCTAGCTTAGTCTTTTCGTACATACTTAGTCTTGATCTAGTCTAAAGTTAACTTAGATTTCATTCTTGCCTTTAGTTACTTTCTTACTCGCCTAGTTTAATAGCATCACCTTTAAAACACTTAACCCTAGTCTCCACAGTAGGAACCTAGCGAAACTAAATCTAGCTCTAGTGCCCCCCTCTTTTTCCTGTGGATCGACCCTATATTTGCCATCTTCTTATACTATGACATGACCTTGTGTGTAGTTGTTTTAGTGTGAATAGGTGTTAAGTTAGGTTTTATAAATATCGAAAGTGAATCCACCGTGTGTTCCGATCTCGTGGGGCGCATCTAATCGAGTCAAATCAACTAGTGTGTAGCACATCTGGAGGACACACCAAGGTGTAGTTGTGTGAGTTCAAATGTAAAAGTGTACATCAAACACGCACTTTGTCATCCTACTACACCTTACTAAACACATTCCTAGGTAGACTTTCTCTTGCAATTACCATTCCTTTGGTTAATTTATGCAGTTATTAACTAAAAAAATCCACATATTGTCCAGAAAACGATAAAGGTGCCAAATGATCGGAAAGAGTTTGTAAATATTAGATCTCTGCTCAATACATTTTTATCATGCAAGCAATCAAATACAGTTCATCTGGAAGGGAAACACAACAGCAGGTAAAGGGCAAGGCCGTTAATAACTAAAACAAGTTCTAAGGCTGTGTCTGGAACGTTGTTGGAGTAAGTTTAGTTGTCACATAGAAATTAACTAGTGTTATGTTAACTTTGTATAAGATATTGTTGTTTGAAGTAATAACAAATAAACTTGATTGTAAGTTATCCGTTGTTTGGTATATGGATATAATCTTTCTACATTTGTACAAAGTCTGTTATGTCTAAATATAAATATCATTAAATGTGTTAAAGAATCTAGTAGAGGGGTTTTGTGGGAAGTAAACATCACGGTAGATTAATCGGTTTTCTGCCGCGAGCATTTCACACAACACATTATCTGAAACTTTTCTGATTACATAAACCATGCAGCATATTATTTGTCCTCTAAACATCGCAACAAACAGCGGCAAAAATACCGCTTCTGATTTATGTGTCGTGCCGATGTTGTACGTGCGGAACAAACAGAGCCTAAATAAAGAGTAGGGTGTCTAATTCAGAACGGGGGTGGGTTACCCTGTAACAATCCACTAAGACGACGGATCATTAGAGAAAAACCCATCAAAATTCACTACTGCTTAGGCTTGTACGAGTGTTACAATACGGTGCCTACGACAAAGATATTCATATCAGGGAAATTGGATTTACCTCGTTTTTGTGGTGTTCAATTTGAACAATTACACATAGTATCAAACATGTTATGCACCACGTACAAATCCATGCTATGTTTAGCACCTCAATGTAATATCGATTACACAAAGTCAAGAGGGGAGACAGGTGGTCAGGCCCCTGTGGTCTTTCTCAAGTCCAATCCAATATAGACCTAAACATGGCAAAAGAGGAGACAAAAGAGGGGGGAAGCCATCAAAAAATAAAATGATCCGTGAAAAGAGGAAGAAAGACGAGTGGATGATGTCGAATGACCAAAAACGTTTCTTTCCCTTATACTTTTCCCTTCCATTGCTCCAGCTCGGTTCCTGCCATCATCGTTTCCTTGTTGATCTTGGAAAAAAAGAGAAGAAAAAAAGAGAAGAGGGGGAGAGAAAACAAGTCTAAAATAATCCCTTTCTTCTCTTTCAATAGTTCTTATTTATTCCTCAGCAAGAGAAACTATAGCTATACTAACCTATATAGGACTTATGATTTCATGAAATTAAGCAATTAACTGGTAAGTTAATCGTTTGTTTATTTTTTGCATTTTGTTTTGTCTAATTTGTTATATACCTTCTCGTTTTACAATGTTGGTCGGAACTGAGAAGAGTTTATTGTTTGCGTTTTTGTTGCAGTATATTTAGGATCTTCTCCTTCAAATCATCATAATTTTTTTGCTGAGACAATCGAAGTGTCTGTCGGTGATCTTACAGGTTCATTTCCTTCCACAAGCAACATTTTCTCTCACTTTTCTTATAAAGTATATTTATCCATACATTTTTAAAATCATTTTTACTCCCAATATTTTTCACCAGAATTTGTCCAAAAAGTTTTGATAGTTGGAGGCATATAATTTTCCATTGGCACTCAAAAAGTAATAGCTCGTTATAGCTCATTTAGAAGAATATGGCTATATAATTTGTTAATATTTAACATGTAAGCATGGGAAAATTAATTCAAAATGTGTATAATTCCCATTCATGACTCTTAAAAATGAGCCACATCTTGCATCATTGCAATCCAAGAATGTTAACAACACGATGATGCCCCCTTCGTATTCAATTTAGTATGTGCTATCTGTGTAGGAGGGCAAAGACGCACCCAAAATCAAGCATAAAAATTTGTTCTAATTTGATATGTATATATCTTGGAAAAGAAAGTATAACATATTAGCTCTAATTTGAACTCTAAATCATATTCTTATGCTCTCACTTCGCTACTAGTTCAACCATCTCCAACTGATATCATAATATGTGCACGTGCTTATGATTTCTATTGGATTTTGACAAAAAATGAAAATTACGAAAATGTAAATAATTAAATTCATATATGATAATAAAATAAATTAGTTAGAGAAAATGTTATTGTAAGAAAATAAAATTATAATGTTATATTATTATGTTATCTCTTAAAAATAACATTATATCTTGTTATCTTGTCATCAACGTTAAAATGCTCAAATTACGTGGAGTGAAAAAAGCAACAATAAGAATGAGCAATGCACGAATATAATAAAGTTATATTGTAACATAATGTAAGAATATTTTACGTTAAAATACTTTCAAAGGTATTATGTTTATGATATGGATGTTTTGGCTTCTCAATGAGTCAAACATATATTTTTTGTTTGTCAATGAATATATATTAAACCATCAAAAGGTTCTATAATAAACTTTGGTTGCACCTTCTTTTTTAGCTAGTTGATCCGAACCCCATGATGATACCAATATTCATTATTATAATTCAGAAAAGGCAAAGCATCCATTTCTAAATTGTGCATATTTTGTAACATTAATATGTAGTGATTCAACACCAAAAATGTACTAGCGACAAATGATTTCATTTTTTCCTCCACAAAATTTATGGCATACGAGGCTTTAAAATCTAACTCTCATAACAATCTTGTTATTTGTTAGGATAATTTGTGACTCCAAATTATCATTCTTATCTTTAAAGTTAGTTCATACTAATATTTTATACCAAACTTCAATTCCTTAAACTTTATATTTATCTATTTGAATTATTCTATATTTGCAAATCTATGCAAGTGATAGCTTCCCTTCTTGAAACTATCTATTTTCCATAGTACAGAATGAAAAAATAATTGGCTTGCCATTAATGATATCCTTTCTATACTGAATGAACAAGCACTCATTAGCAAGAAACTTTTGGGAAATATTGAGATAAGTCATGTGATCCCAAGATTAATCATCATACGATGTGGAATAAAATCATACAATAGATTAATATCTTAGGGCATTCATATTTTTCACTTTATAGCACGAAACATAGTTATAATTCTTAATTTCCTCAATATCATTGGTTCATTAATACATCACTAGAACTTCAAGACCTACATGGGGATGTAAAATAGATAAATAATGCACACACACTAACACTCATATATCAACGCAACCCTAAGCACTTAATAATGTTTTCAACCATAGGTATTGTTATTTTTATTGTATAAAGTGGATAATTAAAATGTGTCATTTACTATATATTAATAAGAATCCCTCTCCTTACAATGTCCATGTAGTGTTTTGTGCTAACTTCGATAAGAGAAATCATAGAACTCATCTTACATGTGTAGAATAATGTAGTAACATATCATATCATATGCTAAACAACATGCAAACACTTAATTAATAATGTTAAGGATTCAGAAATATATCTACTATATTAGTATTCACCTTTCAATAATGAGCACACACACGAGTGTTTTAAATTCATGTTAATAGTTATATCAAGCTTTTTCATTTTATATTGAGCTCCAACTCCCATGGATCTTTCTCATTCTTCCCAAGGGCCTTTTGTTTATCAATAATATAAACAAGCACCTACTAGGAATTTTAATTTTGAAATATACCCCTAACTGAGTTCTGACACAATCTCAATTGATTCCATTATGGATAAAGGGCCAAGTTACCCCTAGATACAAGTGTAACTTTTGATACGATACAATATTCTACGTCTTGTTAGTGGCTCACCATTTGGTGAGTCTCCCATATCCTCCCTTTGTTTTGTCAGATTGTGTTAGGAATCATAAAATATTACTATGATCACATATGGTTTTGCATGATTTATATTTGTGGCATATGCAAGCATTCATAAATTATGAATATATATATATATATAAATAGTCATTACTTTGTCTTATTGTATTTATGAAATTCTCACACTTCTTTATAAATTATGTATGAACATATATTCAATGTAGATGAAACATAGAGGGAAGGAATTTTATGGATCATAGAATAGGAATAAGTGCTTCTTTAAGAATTAAACATGTAAAATCATTTGGTATTAATGCAACTCGAAGGAGTTTATGAGTTAACATGACAAAAGTAAGTACTTCATGAAAAATTTACGTATTTAATCAGTTAAACTTGAGAAAGAATTTACATTGAAGTATTGGGAAATGAATATACATGTGACTGACGAAATACTTAAAATGTGATTATTTCTGTATTTAGCTCTTTGATGGGTATATTTTTCTCTACTTCTATTGAAAGAGACATAAGACACAAGGAAAATCATAACCCAACCAATATATCTTTATTTGTTTCATACCATGGTCATCGATGTCAAACTGAACTCACAACAAATTATTACATAATGTGATATTTGTTTTGATTATCACTAACAACCACTTCCCACTTAGAAAAGCATTCTAGTTGGGTTAGATAAAAGGTCCAAACCATAATTGATTAATGTGGAACACTTGTAAACCAATCTTAACGCAAAATAAACAACCAAGCTAACATATAGCACCATATTACACCCCAATGTCCTTTGTCCTTGACCTAGCTAGCCAAAACCTTATCTCGTTCGCTTTTCATTGATCTTGATATTTGAAGACATAATCATTCTTATAGGTCACGGAGTCAGTAATGTCAACACCAAAAAAGACAAAAACATTGTAGGATATTCTACACATAAGTTTGTACCTAAGTAATGATCATCCCAAGATAGTCAGAATTAAAAATTATGAAATATTCTGACATCTGATGTAGAAACTGATGGGACAATACTACCGTGACTCTTGTCTATGAAGCAAATCAATTATTTTATGTATTTATTTTTTCTCTAGTATAAAGTATGCCCCATGTTGTCGGGCATGTTAGATCAAAATAGACGGAAAAGAAGACAAATAGAAAGAACACGTTGTGTTATATTTATTAATCATATAATGCATTCCTAGCTATGAGATACATTGGGTACTCTCACTATGATAACGTTGTACAGTTTCTTGTATTATGAGTTATCTTTTGCGTAGAAAATTCTATTGTGCCATTATTAAAAATTTGATATTTACGTTTCTGAACATAATTATCTACTAGTAAAGATTATAAACCAAGTAACCATGACTCATTCAATAAGATTGTTGTTGAGAGTTATATATTTATTCATTCGATTACATTGTCTTGTTCTAAGCACATGCTATTTGGTGGTTGAACATTGTGCATGTTTGGTAGGAGGTGAACGTTTGAGAAAATAGTAGTAGGAAAGAGGGTCAACCATTTTGGTTAGACAAAATGACGGGAAGGGAGAACAAGGTGGGAGAATGAAAGGAAAATAGATATGCTTATTTCAAACCGCATCTCCACCTACAAAATCAATGTACATATAAGGAAGATAAGGAAAACGAGGAAAGCCTAGAGTAAAGCTCATGAAAAGGGAGATATGGAAACTTAGAGGGGAAATGAAAATATAAACTGAAATTGGAAGTAAAATTTTGTAGGAAACATAAGAGGTAAATAAAATTCTAGATTGATATTGGGTAAATTTTATGTAAAGCTTTTAAAATTCCAAGCAAAGTCTTAATGAAAACATAAAAATGTTGAGAAAAAACATAGATAATTAGAGGGAAAGTTGGAGAGGTTTCATAGGAAAATATTGAGATATAGAGAAACATGTGATACTTCGATGGAAGTATAGTGAAAAATGTAAGAATATATATGGTGGAAAATACTTGAATCGACAACAATCAATATAAGAAAGAGGTATTGTAGATTTTGTTTCATAGAAATTTTGTATTTAAGTATGCTCTCATAGATCTCTTCCTCTCCTCCTCCCCATTTAATCCAAACACACTAAAATAAGCGTGCTCTCCAATCCTTTTCATTCACTTTGTCAGTTCCATGTACATATATGTGATATTATTCTGTTTGTGAACATGTAATATCTTCACCATGTAGTGAGGGTGTAATTTGATTATTACAATTCCCTATCATTATCATTAATAGTAGACATGCACTACATATGTAACATGCAATGGGAAATTGAAGTCGTGTGCTCTTTCACTAAAAAATACGTTAAAACTATTTTCATTTAAAAGTTTTTCTATTGTATTGTTTTCATCAATAAGGGTTTTATGTTCTTGTTTTTATTTTCTTGTTGTCATCATTGATAAAATAATCTATATTGTTGTGAAAATTTTGTATATTGTTGAATATATAATTGCAAACATATTTATAAGATCGTAGTTGAGAACCCGTTATTTTCATTCCAAATTCTTATAGCCAATAAATGATGTATATTTAAAGAGATATCGATACACAGTTGTAAATGGAAACCATACATGCTCGAAACTATTATTATATGACATTCGGACAAGAGGAATTGATTCATACAAATCAACAACCCACCATCAATGGGGAATCCATATCTGACATTGTTGAATTCAAGCTCCAACTAATAAGTTTTCTAACAATATTTTTGGTATTTTTTTCTATTTTAGTGCAACTTTATGCGCTTGTAATATCATATTTTTGTTTGTGACTTTGATATATGAGTTTGTGATATACGATACATAATCGGCGATATGAAGAATTGGTTTCAAAGGTATAATTGTAAGCATGTCCAAACGGGCTATCCCTTGATGTAGATTTTAAAAGATGACCCCTACATGGCCAGGTTGAGAATTAAATGATTTCTAAGATGACATAATTATACCATATAAATTCCGATATAGCAACATTTGTATCAACGTGGACAACTAACTAAAAGAACATTCCACTTCTATATCCATCTAATATTCCTGGATAAAATTTATTTTTTAAAAACTTATCCAACATTAGTTTCAAAATGTATTGTATGTATTTACCAAGTATCAATCAAATTCACGTATTAATTGAAATAATAGATTGACATTGATGTGTCTCTAATATATAAATTTAGCATACTAAGCCGAAAGTACTAGCATATAAAATCATGATATATATCTAGCAACTAGCTCAATTGGTAAAGACCGTGGACTCATACTCTCTTCAACATATATATATATATATATATATATATATAAACACATTGGGGGTACCCTGAAAAGTGGTCAAAAAACAACTATATCCTGCTAGGCGAATGAGTAAGGATCATGGACTCATACTCTCTTCAACAAATATATAAAAAAAAAATCATAAGACAAGCTAAAAGGAGTTTACCATGACACTTTGCACCATTGTTTTCTCTGAAATATATTTGTTAACATAGATTGCTAATCGCATAGTCCTCTCATGGAAGTTTCCTATGATGGTAGAATTGGAATAATGATATGGGCAACTTCCACATATCCATAATGTCTCAAATCATTGTTGGACTTCCGCTAGAAATGACAGAAAGCCTAAACGCGTCACAAAAATATGATATAATTTGCAATTTTCAATATTCAAACTATTTTTTATGAATGAGTCAACACAATTGGACCTGTGTCCACCAACCACATATCACCCACAGGTTTACACAACATGAGTATCACTAGCATTTTAGATTAGGTTGCATGTGCTTACGGGTTGGTGAGTGTATTTCTTTTTCTTATGTAAGGGAAATCAAATCTTCCCTTAAATCTAGCGGACAGGTTCTATGCCATGTTTGGTACGGGATATCATCCGGATTTCGATTTGTCTTGTTATGCCACATCTGCGTCACATTAGTACGATCCAGTATGCGTTGGCAGATGTGTATTTGGTTGAACATCCTGCCCCCGGCCCCGTTTCGAGTTCTGTTGTCTTAATATTCGGATTAAGTCAGTCTTGCTAGCAGTATGATTTTGAAAACCCAATCCGGATTTCACTATGTCTTTTTGTATATTTTATTTTATATGTCAGACTGAAAAACACAAGCTATGAGGTCAGTCTAATTTAATAATGAGATTGGTTTGTCAAACATAAACACAAACAGAATTGAATCCAGTCCCGATAATCTGGATGACTGGACCCGTCTGGATTTCGTAATCTCTATCCTGAACCAAACCGGGGCTAAGAGACCTGACTTAACCCATTCCGCGTCTTATAAATGCGCAGTGACCCAGACGGTTCGGCTTCCAAGTCAGCATATTCCTTAGGACACGCGGCCGAAAGAGACCGTGGTGGGAAGGCTTCAGACGAACGGTTACGCCGGGAAAGGCGAAGAGAATCAGGCATGACGGAGGAGGACTCCTCGTCGTCTTCGCCGCCGGCTGCGTCCAAGAACCGGCTGAAGTTCCTGTGCAGCTATGGGGGCAAGATCCTTCCGCGACCCTCCGACGGCCAGCTCAAGTACGTCGGCGGCGACACCCGCGTGGTCTCCGCCCCCCGTCCCCTACTTTTCTCAGGCAATCAATCCGCCGGATCCGGCGGGAACCCCTATTTTGTTGCGTTTTCCGGATTTTTGCTGTTCGGAATTTGTTAATATGTTCTGTTTGTATTGGATTCGTTACTGACGCTTTGTTTGTGTGTGTGTACCCGATTGCAGAGCTTATGGAGAAAATTGGGGCCGTTTTCCGCGGCGATGTGGTAGTGCGGTACCAGCTCTTGGGGGAGGACCTGGACGCGCTTGTGACGGTGAAATCGGACGACGATGTGCAGCACATGCTGGAGGAGTATGACCGGCAGGAGGTGGCGAGGTCGAACGCCTCATCGCCGACGTTCGGTGGTAACTCCGCATCGGCCTTTACGGGTGCGACGGCGTCGCATCGGTTTCGGCTGTTCCTGTTCCCGGTTGACCTAGGGGCAGCGGACTCGCCGCCGCACCGGCAGAGCCTCCTCCACTGCGGATCCGTGGAGCAGCGGTACATTGACGCCATCAATGGCGTTGGCAGTTTGCCGAGGAGGCTCAGCGGGGGCGGGGGTGGAGGGTTTGGTACCAGTGGGAAGTCAATTTTCACGATCTCCTCCGGCGGTTCCTCGCCTACATCGACCGCACCGACGGCGTACCCGCCCGCCCCTATCCAACCACAACCACCACCACCAAGCTTTGACTTGGTCGGCAGTATGGGGCTGAGAAGGACGAAGCCAATGAACAAGGCGCACAGCTCACCGAACCTCATGCAGTTGGGCATGGAGCCCCCATCCGCCCAATACTACAATCATACACCCCACGCACAGCAGCCCCACCACTACCACTACCAGCAGACGCTCTACAATCAACAGACCCATAACCGCAGCAGCTACCACCTTCCAAGTTACCCATCCAGCCACTACCACCACCCCCACTATGCCCACATCCCCCAGACCCAGCCCCAGCCCCACCACCTCCCCCACCCTCACGCCCAGCAGAGCCACCACGGAGGCGGACGGACCACCGCGATCCCGCCCGTGGCCAGCGAACCCCTGTGGCGAATGAACAGCGGGCCGTCCATCAACACCGGAACCGGAGGCGGGGGCGCCTCATCCCGCCCAGGCAGTCCCGCGCTGAGCCCTCAATCGCACCCCAAAAGGCGGCAGCTTTACGGTGCCTCTGGACCTCTAACCCACGCTGTCTCCGGGTTTGGGCTTGCACATGGGCCACGGATGGTAGGTGCACCACCCTGTACGTGCTGCGTCCACATCGACGATGGGGCGCCATCCACCAGGCCCAGGAGCTTCGAGGAGTACTACATCCCGGAACAATAGCGCATCATTAACTGCTGTTGCCGCCGCAGCAGCAAAATTTTCCCTTCTCCTGTTGCTGTAGTGCGGAACTGAGCTAAAGCCTGCTTGTGTTGTGTGAGACCTGCATGTTCACAATTCACCCTGGACAAATTCAATCCGCTGTAGACTGTATTTTATATATAAATTCATTGGTAGAATCCGAATTCTTATGAAATGCAAATTGGTCGACATCAGTATACTGGTAGATTTATTATTTAGTTTTGAGCTGATGAATCGACTATTGTGTATTCCACATTTGCAATTATTCTGAGGAGATTCTTTTAACACCCCTTGTTTCCTTATTCCATGGGAGCTCCTACTGGTCCTTTTTATTTGAGGTTTGTTATCTAGATTCATTTTGGAACACGGAACTCCACTCAGGTGGAGAACGTTCCGTTCCAAAATGGTTTCCATCTAGCATATTTTTTTTTTTTAGACACCGGTCAAAGCACACGTCACCTAGGGTTTCAGCCACTTTCGGGAGATCAGTTTTAATATACGGCAGCTCTTTAGGATCTAAGTTAAGCCGTTGCTCACTACGTGCAGGTTTCATGCATTTCATGATGGGATGAAGACGAAAACCAAAAAGACACCTCTAGTACGTTTGAGGCTACCAAAACATATGTTTTGGCGGAACGAAATATGCATCTAGGCAGCTCTGGAATGATTCTGATTAGAAATATGTGAATAATTGCACAAAAATGCATGTAGGCACTTCACTCAACAATCAAATTGTACAACAAGTGACTTATAAATATGAAAGTTACATAGTCCAAACCAAGACATGATGAAATACAACAAGTGTGGTATAATATGGTCACCGGAACAATTCATACGGGAAAATGTACCTCATAGTTAGTAACTTTATGAGCTTTTAGTACCTATTTCAGAATTAATAGATGTAGAGTGTGAGAAGATGTGAGATGCATCCTATATATTATAAATTGTGCAACATGAGAAAAAAGTATAGCTATATCTGAATAATATTGCTAGATAGTTGCAACTACACGTACCTGATTCCATTTTTCAAAGTTTGAAATAAAAGAAATGAATCAATTATATATAAATAATGGAAAATAGTAGCTACTTTTCTATATAAAAATCAAAATGAATTATTAGAACTAAAGAGCTCCTATTTTCGTGAATAATTATATGAAATTTTAGATTAAAACCCTATGTTTATGCAATGTTTATGCGCAAAATGATAAAATAATGGCATATCGGTGATTTACCCTGAACAACTGTATATGGACTGTGGCATACACATTGTAGCACAGAAACTGATGACTTTTTTTTTTCAAAGCACCCTTTCATATGCATCATTTTGTAAGGCAGTTGTCTAGTTTAAGGGTTGGTCGGAATTTACTGACAAGCATTAGCATCTTCATTTGAAATATCAAATGTAGTCAACAGTTGTTTTAAATTGTTTGGTTATTTCAAGGGTTGCAAACGAGTTTCTTATAGGTACATAAACAATGGCACACACGATTGAGTGAAAAAGGTTCTCTCTTGTGTGCCATGATATGCAAGGATTGCTTAGAATTTGATGACAAACATTAGAAGACCTTATATTTTATCAACATATTGCGGGCGTTGTTTTATATTGATTTGGATGATTCTTGTAAACTATTTCTTACTTTTGGGGATTGCACCGGATTAGCTGTAAATATTTTTTTAGAATCACTTTAACACTACTACCGGAGGGCCCCATCACAACCACAATGCAAGAACTTTGACGTTGTGTTGGTTGTTTACACAAACCAGTTTCAATCCAAGTGATGGATAGTTTATTCAACTTAACCAAACTCCGCAAGTATACAGAGGTAGTATAGTCAAGGTCGAACACAAGGAGCTTAGCTAATTTAATTGAGCGCAACAGTACTAAAATTCAACAATCTAGACCGATTTTTAAAAGTAGAGAAGATTTGTTCTAAAAGCATAAAAAGTAGATATTAACTACAGGAATTTCATATTCTAATTAGCAAGCAAGGATTACAAGAAAGTTTGATTTCAGAAAGTTAAGGAATCTTTGACATTAGGATTTCACTCACATACCATAGCAATCAAGAGAACAAAATAATTTAAACATACATAAGATCATGTTTCAAGGAAAAATTGTGTTACATTTCACCTCCCGGTGTAAATGCAACGATCATAACTCAAAACAACACTCTCGTGCATGAATTTCGTTTATGATCACAAACAGTTCCTCAACTCATTCCTCTCTACTCTCGTAGAAGAAGAAGAGTTGCCAAGAAGAGCGCCTCCATACAATCCTACTTGTCTTCTCAAACAAAGCAAGAAGGCAGAAAAAAATGCATATAAAGTGGCCAATAATACATGCAAGGACAAGAGTAAACCAGCACTCTCAAGGTAAAGAAACAAGAAACAAATGCATTTAGTACGAAATTACTTGTTCATTACATGCTATGACATGAGAGTTACTCTCCCATGCCCAAGAAAAAAAAGAATCTACTTGTCCATAACAATGTACAACAGATTTATTACTGAATTTTCAGTGCTAGACATGGTTTAGAGAAGAAAAGAAAAGGAGAACTGAAGATGTAACCACAAGAAGCAAGAATTCCGGCTTTAGGAAGAAATTCCCCTCCTTTAGCTGCTCCAAGTAGGGCTAACTCCTCTCTCAAGAAGTTGCTCGGAGTTGGGGACGCTTGGCTGCACCTTGAAGAAGACAATGGAGAAGTGGAGAAGAAGAAATAGTCTCTTTATGCAAGAAACCACCTTAGATTCCTCCAAAATCGCCTTCCTCTGCTCTCCTCTGGCTCTGGGACAAGAGAAACTCTCCAAATGATCGAACATAACTGTCCCTTGGCTTCCCTCTTTGTTTTAAAATCGTATTCTGAATTTTCGAATTTCTGAAACTGCCAGGTGCACGCCGTGCATTTTGGGTGCACGCCGTGCATTTTGGGTGCACGCCGTGCATTTTGGGTGCACGTCGTGCACCTACAGTGTAGTTGACATCGGGCTGATCCGTGCACGGCGTGCGCTGCCGAATTGCACGCCGTGTGACTTTCCAGAACTTTCTTCAGCAGTTTGCATTCCAGGTGCATGTCGTGCATGTTGAAAATGCACGCCGTGTCTTCGTCTTCTGTACATTTCTGGAATCTCGCACGTCGTGCATTTTCTGCGTGCACGTCGTGCATTCTCTTGACTGAATAGATCGAATTTTCTCTGGAAAGTTGCACGCCATGCATTCTGATTTGCACGCCATGTACTTTACTGCTTCAGCGAACCAGTCTTTTTTTCTAGAATGGTGCACGTCGTGCGTCTGAGTTGCACGTCGTGCATTCTTCTGTTTCTGTAGAAATAACATCTAAATTTAGTTCTTTTTGTGGCAAATTTGCAGTAAAAGTTATGGGGAGAGTAGAACAACGAAAAGATGGTAAAACCAACATGAAAGAGACTGAATTAAATCAGAAGGAACCAAATTTGTGTGTGATAACATGTGAAAAGATGATATATAAATCACACAGCAAATCCCCCTAAGCTTAAACCATTGCTTCTCCTCAAGCAAAAAGAGCATAGAAATATAAATGAAGAACTGTGAAGAACATGAATAGATCAAATGAAATGAAAGATGTGTATAAAACCAAACCAACCATGATCAACATGTTTATGCTCATAGCCATCAATTCAACTCAAACACCCAAGAAAGAGATTTTTAGTTCAGCAGGGGTGGTTTCAATTGAATGAATCAATCAATTAAACAACACTAGGTAGAATTTGGATGACCAAGCAAAACAATTAGTGGATGTGCAACTCAAACTCTCAACTATTAAGGATACAAAAGATGCAATCTTAGTTAAAAATTGACAATTTTTGCTGTACTCTCCTTTTTCCAAAAATGATATGACGATGGATTATGGGATCCGACACTCGGCTGCTAATGTAGGCTTATGCACACGTGGAATGTCGGTTGGGATATTTTACCCTCTTTTTAAGACATACCACCTAACCATCGTAGCCAGATCGGACTTACACTAGGCTAGCATGATATGTGGGCAGATTAGCCATCTTTAATGGGGTATAAGAGTTATTTAATTTTTTTTAATGGGAGAGTCAACTAAATTGCAACATTAGCTAGATTTCATTCATTTGTTTTGAAATTTTTTCATTGAAAGAGTGTTTGAAAATGTACTAAGAGCTTGGCAAGGTCATCCTGTATTCTAAATGATGTTGTAAAGTTGATTTACTCACAAAAAATAAAACTATTACATGTTTTAAGCAATCAAGGATGTGAAAGATGAATGTTCAGGCTAGAAGAATAAACCAGAGTTAAGCACATGTTGATGGTCAAAAGGTTTCATTTGATTAATGCATGCCTTTTACAACTTCTTCAAATGATATTTCTCATCAAAAGAGGACAAACAGTTAAGCATAGGAGTTCTATCCACATATAAAAGATAAATCTCATATCATACTAGACTTGCCATCTGAAAAGAAGAACTGAAAACAACAACTGAAAAGTGAAAACAAAACAAAAGCAAATGACAAGAAGCAAATAACATGAAAAGCAAAAGCTAAAAGAACTAGGATACCAATACCATCCTGTTGCTCCCCCCTAAGCTTGAAATCAGTAGTGTCCTCACTGCTTCAATCGAACTTTAGGAGTGCACAACTGGATACTGGTCATGAATAGATCAGAAAAATGATCCGCCGCCTCCCTACCCAGGGAAGAACTGACTAATGATGTCAGGGATGTCCATCGGCGTGGTGGATGATTCTGGCTGCTGCTGCTAGTGGTCCTGGGGCTGCTGGTCCTGGGGGAACTCATGTTGCGGAGCGTCTGGAGCTGTACACAAATGAGTTTCAATCCAAGTGATGGATAGTTTACTCAACTTAACCAAACTCCGCAAGTATACGGAGGTAGTATAGTCAAGGTCGAACACAAGGAGCTTAGCTAATTTAATTGAGCGCAACAGTACTAAAGTTCAACAATCTAGACCGATTTTCAAAAGTAGAGAAGATTTGTTCTAAAAGCATAAAAAGTAGATTTTAACTACATGAATTTCATATTCTAATTAGCAAGCAAGGATTACAAGAAAGTTTGATTTCAGAAAGTTAAGGAATCTTGGACATTAGGATTTCACTCACATACCATAGCAATCAAGAGAACAAAATAATTTAAACATACATAAGATCATGTTTCAAGGAAAAGTTGTGTTACATTTCACCTCCCGGTGTAAATGCAACGATCATAGCTCAAAACAACACTCTCGTGCATGAATTTCGTTTATGATCACAAACAGTTCCTCAACTCATTCCTCTCTACTCTCGTAGAAGAAGAAGAGTTGCCAAGAAGAGTGCCTCCATACAATCCTACTTGTCTTCTCAAACTAAGCAAGAAGGCAGAAAAAAATGCATATAAAGTGGCCAACAATACATGCAAGGAAAAGAGTAAACCAACACTCTCAAGGTAAAGAAACAAGAAACAAATGCATTTAGTACGAAATTACTTGTTCATTACATGCTATGACATGGGAGTTACTCTCCCATGCCCAAGAAAAAAAAGAATCTACTCGTCCATAACAATGTATAACAGATTTGCTATAGAATTTTTAGTGCTAGACATGGTTTAGAGAAGAAAAGAAAAGGAGAACTGAAGATGTAACCACAAGAAGCAAGAATTCCGGCTTTAGGATGAAATTCCCCTCCTTTAACTGCTCCAAGTCGGGCTAACTCCTCTCTCAAGAAGTTGCTCGGAGTTGGGGACGCTTGGATGCACCTTGAAGAAGACAATGGAGAAGTGGAGAAGAAGAAATAGTCTCTTTATGCAAGAAACCACCTTAGATTCCTCCAAAATCACCTTCCTCTACTCTCCTCTGGCTCTGGGACAAGAGAAACTCTCCAAATAACCGAACATAACTGTCCCTTGGCTTCCCTCTTTGTTTTAAAATCGTATTCTGAATTTTTGAATTTCTGAAACTGCCAGGTGCACGCCGTGCACCTGCAGTGCAGCTAACATCGGGTTGATCCGTGCACGGCGTGCGCTTCGGAATTGCACGCTGTGCAATTTTCCAGAACTTTCTTCAGCAGTTTGCGTTCCAGGTGCACGTCGTGCATGTTGAAAATGCACGTCGTGTCTTCGTCTTCTGTACATTTATGGAATCTCGCACACTGTGTGTTTTCTGCGTGCACGCCGTGCATTCTCTTGACTGAACAGATCAAATTTTCTCTGTAAAGTTGCACGCTGTGCATTCTAATTTGCACGCCGTGCACTTTACTGCTTCAGTGAACCAGTCTTTTTTCTGGAATGGTACACGCCGTGCGTCTGAGTTGCACGCCGTGCATTCTTCTGTTTCTGTAGAAATAACATCTAAATTTAGTTCTTTTTGTGGCAAATTTGCAGTACAAGTTATGGGGAGAGTAGAACAACGAAAAGATGGCAAAACCAACATGAAAGAGACTGAATTAAATCAGAAGGAACCAAATTTGTGTGTGATAACATGTGAAAAGATGATATATAAATCACACAACACGTTGCTTCCTCTCTATTCGGTGTACCAACAGGTTTTGAACCTGCGATCTGCCCTAGGACAAGTGGCAGGCTTAACCGTTAAGGTAGTTGGTTATCTCACATACTCTTTCCTCTATATTTTTATACACGACTGCTGCAACCGATATTCCATCTAGCATCTTTACAAAGTTGAATTCGATGCTCTCTGCATTCTTATGGGCTGGCCATGCGAACAAAAGTACATGAGCTTGGGTGGCATGGGATATTATCGCCAGGTCGACTATAGATGGCGGTCTTGGTCTTCAACTTACTGCTAAATCTCTCAGATACAAAGCATGTTGGGAAATTCTATCGGGTAATTTCAAGTGGGCAAGCTTTTGTAGAGTGAAGTACTCGAGTGGTTTAAAGAACAACTTAGGTTGTTATCCGCCCTACTTTAAGCGAGGTTCATTTTCATCCCCCTAGTGGAAGAAAATTTGGAGGTGTTTTCCAGAGATGCTTCCGCACTGCAGTTGGGCGTTGGGGAGGGGAAATATATCTTTTTGAGACGACAAGTGGTGCCAACAGACACTGTGTCTTTTCTCTTTGTGTGCAGCTGATGCTAATCTTGACTTTATGGTGGCAGATTTTTGGTCACATGAGGAAGGATGGGATTGGAAATCCCTCATCCATGTCATTAATGTTGATGATATTCAGCTGATCACATCATCTAAGGCTGTCATTTCAAACACCGATGACCTGATGCTATGAACCCCGGATGTCATGGGTCATTTCTCTGTAAAATCTGCCAAACGGGTTATAACTCATGTTGTAGTAGATCGGTCTCACAGGTCATGGTTGTGAAACAATTCCTTTTTCCCCAAAGCTAATGTTGTTACATGGAAGATTTTCAAGAGCGCCATTCCCACATATGACAATATTCGGCGGTGTCAAATCCCTTTGGCATCATGTTGCAACTGCTGCGAACAACCTACCTCTGAATCGATGGATCATCTTTTTCTTCATAGCGATGTAGCCAAGTTCTTCTGATTGAAGTTTTTAGAGATTATGACTAAAAATGACGATAGATTTGTTACCTCTCTCGATACATTCTTTTCTGCATGTGATGCCCACTAAATCAGTACACCTTGAGAGGATGGTTATACACATGGTTAGCCATGATGATTTGCTGGTCTATCTGGAGATATAGATGCCATGCTAGGTTCAACGACGCCAGGGTGGTTCTGCCAATGTTGTTGGAGTCCTAAGTATCTATTACAAACCATGTTCTTATCAAGCAAACTTTCCATAGGTTGGAGGAGTCAAGTTTTTACCAATCCTTGAAGAGACACAACATTAGCGATCGTTGAATGTGAATATAGAAGATTAGATTGCTTACATGGTCACCACCTGATGTTGCCAACTTAAAGTTGAATGTCACGGTTGTCTTTGATAGAGCTCCAATTGGGGATAAAAAGAGGTGTGTAGTTGGAATTATGAGAAATTCCCATGGGTATCTCAGATTGGCATTTAGATACTGGTTGAATGGTACTAGCTACATTGAGGCATACATTCAAGGATGCATCATTTCTCTTAAAGTGGCTGATGAGAATTATGGTTCAAGGATACATTCAAGGATGGAATTATGGTTCTTTTTTATTCTCCTTTATTTTTATTGATGGTGTTCAGTTAAACCACATTATATAAGCAGAGATGTAACTGATTTATTGATTGATTTTCCTACATGAGGAGGGAAGGATGAATAAGAATACCTCCTGGTTTAATTTTAAAAAAGGTAGCCAGATAAGTACCTAGCTGTAAATATTATAACAATGAGCTGTCAAAGAATTCTCCACAAAGCAACTTCTAGTTTGTGATAATTTGGAAGTCAATATTTTAACTTTGGGATTGCTCATAATTTGTTCAAAACGACCAAGGCTTCTTTTGAGTTATGGATAGATCACAGGGGTTGTTATAAGTTGGTTAATATCTCTTGGCAATTAGAATCTAAGATATAAATACTGAAACAAGAGGCATGAAGATTCTCTAAAACATCATAAATACTAAAAAAATAAATAGGATCGAGGTTGGGGCAATTTTTAGATTGGAATGCAATAAGAATGCTAATGCACTTTTATAGTATTTTGTTACCATCATATATACCATTTTTTGAGATGGAAGGGGTGAGGGTTGGCCCCTTCTATCCCATAGATCTGCATCCTCATGCCATATCTATAAAAGAAAAGTTACTCATAATTCTACTGTAGAAGCTTATACAAATAATGTTGTTTATTTACATACATTTGAATGTTATTTTTGGTGAATTATATTATATAATGATGTATTAATCTTAAGGGTTGGATCAAATGTCTCTAGAGGGGGATGAATAGAGCTAAAAAGTACTTAAACCAAATTCATTAGACCTTCAAATTACTTCAAGAAATAGGATTGCAAATATGGAATTTTTTTGCAACTAAACATACATAGCAAGGATGAAAGAGATTGAATGAAATCAAGAACAATCTATGTAGAGTGGTTCCAATATCCAAACAAGGAGAAAATCAATCCACTATTAGAGAGGTCAAGCCCTAGGATTTTGCAACCATTGCATACTTATATTCCATTATAAGACATACAATAAGACCTTTCTTTTAGAGGGCAAGAATACCTAGCCTTCCTTTTTAAAGATCAAAAGAAGCAAATAAACCTTACAAGGTCTTCTTACCTATCCTTCAAGCAAGAGTCTTCAACCTCTACAATGGCTTACCCACTTTTGCAACGAGCTGGACACCTTTGCCAAGGAGCACCCCTCTTGCAAAAAATCTTCCACCTTGAAGGAATTACCCACTCTTCTCAAGGATTTTCATCCTTCACCTTGTAGTATGTTATGTTTACATCCCTAAATGGAGGTCGTGCAAATGAGGCACACCCACGGTGAATGACCAATTAGATATATAGGGGACGAATGGATCAACCTTGTATGAACCCATGAAGCTTCATAATATTTAGATACAAGAATAGATCAGGCATAATCTCTATATGGATTCACTCAATCAAATATAGCTCAGACATAATCACATCTTGAGCTCCACCTAGCATCATTTGACATCCATATGTGAAAGAAAGTGAAATCTTTTATAAGAGGTTTGGGTTGTTCCCCCCTCTTCTGTCACAAATAAAAAACAAAGAGAATATTAGGAACACCTTTTGATTTTAGATGCTAGTGATTCCATGAAGACACCCATTTAAAGACAATCAAAAGAGGGATGGACACCTATTGGTCACCCCCTATGGAAACAAATGTTTGAAAAGGTATGTGTCAATGCCACAACTCCCCCCAACTACTGAAACCCTAATGCTTCTACACAAGAAGGGGCATGTACCAGGTGTGCCCCATTAGTAGGTACAGTCCTTAGCCAGATCCACATGCCATACATGCACACTGAACATGATCCAACCAAATCATCTGGTTTCTAGGACAAAAAAGCTAATTTGTAAACTTTTTAAGCCCTTTTAGAAGGCATTTCACATCTCATTCACAATGCAAAGTTGGGACATGCTACGAGTCACCAAATTTTATCACTTGGATCACACTACTATCTCAAATAAGACTAGAAAAGATGAACAACTCTATTTCAAAATCCTTATGCTATAATCACCCTATTTTAAGCCATGCACATGCAAGTAGTTTTATAGATTCCTTTAAAACCTTGCGGTAATCAAGTATGATGTCCCACATATGATTTCAAAGCCTTACTCATATTTTTTTGGTTGCCACATGCATATGATTGCATTAGATATCAACCCACATTTGATGCCATCAGACCAACACATGCAATGAAAAATACCAGTTCCTGTCTCTTGGCTTCAACCCTCCTCATGCATGGATTCACCAGTCATGATTTAGACCTCACCTTAAGATACATAAACTATTGATACTCCATTTATGAGTCCCCCTACTTTTGTTTTTGAATGAGTAAATTAGTGAAAAATGTCCATCAAGACAACCAGTGAATCAAATATTTATATGTAAAAATATGTGAAATTAGAAGATTTTTCGATGAACTACAGGTATAACCATAGTCGTCATAATCTTCTAAAAAATATCTCAAAGTCATCTTGCAGTGAGATAAAGAAGTATGAGCATCTTAGAACCCCGATTCATATTGCAAAGGATGTCTATATGAAAAATGTTGATTCAAATGCAATGCTAGGAATATTCAAGTGACCACAAATATTCTAAGTAGATCCATGATCAAATATTAAAATATGATTCAGTAATCAAAATGAATAACAAACTCACATGATGAATTAATGAAATACAACTCTATCTCTCACAATTAGAATTAATTTTCATACGATTCAAACACCTCATTCACTCAACATGAATTCCATCAACCGGATTGAATCAACTTAGGGACCATTCATTATATAATACCTCTCAAGAATGTCCCATCAACTTAGTCCCCGTCATCCAAGGTGAGTTTATCACATGGAAATACATCCCAAACATGCATGTTTACAGTACATGTCCATATTGGGGTCTAAAACCTCTTGAACCTCAACCACATGTCTACCAAGGCTAACGAAAGACTAGGAACTTACTAAGAACCTGTCCTATTTAGGGAGCCAAATCATTCTCAAACTAGCCCTGATTTGGTTTTCTCAAGCCAAATGAGGTCTTTAAAGCTAGGTCAATCACCTAGAATGTGCCCTACCTTTTTTCCTTATTTCAGAGCCACAAAAGCATCTTGCACAAGCCTATAGAAGGAGGGGAATGTGGCAAGAATGCACCCCAAAATTCCCCATACTTCCTTGACATGTCAATAATTTCCAAACATCATGTAAAGCTCCAGAAGCTAGGGCGTCTTCCAAGAACCCACCCCACATTCACTATTTTGACTGACTAGATCAATGAAATTTGAATGTCACACTAAAACCTCTAGAAGGAGGGTGGATTCCCATATTGTTCCCTGCTACCTTCTTGAGTATTTTTCTTGAGAAACACTCCAAATCAAACCCTAACTATTGGTACCCCCTAGACTCTATAAGTACAACCCCCAACATCCATTTATAGGGACTGGATAGAAGTCTAAGACTTCCATGCTATCATATATAATGACTCAGTTTGAAGGCTAGAAACCAATATATTTTGAATATAAGAGAGTGAATCTTTCCCCTTCCCTTGATAGAAAAAATAGCATATTACAATGACAACAATGGTCAAGAAAGGTAGACATGTGGATCAGCCACAATGTAATCTACTGCCTTCTCACTCCCTTTTCCAACCCATCGTCGTGTGAGGATATGGGTAATGGTTGTCAAGGGGGTGGGTAAGTCATTACCTTTACCATTACCCACTTTGGAGTAGTGGGTAAATATAAAGGTAATTGCCCACCTTACAATTTACATTACCCTAGCCCTATCCTTACCCTTTTCCCTTCTAGAGAAATGGGGAGGGTATGGATAAAATAGGTAATTTGATATGTACTTACGTATATAAGACACTTGTCTAGATTATATAATAAGAAGAGAACATTGGTAAAGAGACATGAACATTGTATATTTGGTATATCAAAAACTTCAATTACATAACAATATATGAATGTATAAAAATCAAAGTGTCATGGCCTGTTATAATGTAGCATATGCTTGCTATATACTCAGGAAAATATGTAAAATCTTTAGAACTTCTAATTCCTTCTAAATAAAAGTGATAAGCTTTTATAATTGTGTGAGTTCAAAGAAAAATCCATTGCACTTGATTATGTTTATTGACTGATGCAAGTTCAAGGAGACATTCATACATCAACAATACAAGCTCCACCACAACTGTAAGATATCGAAATTACAGTTGTAAGTGAGTAGCATCACCAATCCATTGGTTTCAACATGTAAGGTTGTATAAACGTATGTCATAGTCACCCACACATGGGATAGGCTTCTTTCCTTGTGTTCTTGATGCTTAGGCATTACAAATTTCTAAATCTTTTGAATATTAAATCATATAAAATTGTATATATCTTGTATACAAATGGGTAAATGATAAACGAGTATGGATAATATGTATTCATTTCCCTTACCCTATAACTGAGTGGGTAGATAGATAATGGGAAACGATAAAGGTAGAGAAATATATTACTCTTACTCTTACCCTATATGGTATGGGTAAAAGGTAAGAGGGTATTACCCAATCCATTAACAACCCTTGATATGAGCACATGGGGTAGATGTTCACTAATATAATTATTGTTTCCTATAGTTCTTATTATGTGGGTACTTTCTAATTATGCATCTCTCATTGGAACATGAAATACCCACATTAATATAAAAAATTATGACCAAGTCGATGCCTACCATACAACAAGGGAATCACGGGGGTGTCTAACATTTTTCTCACACATAAGCTGGTGCCCCACCCTTTTCCTCTACTTTTCCTATTTCCATTATCCACTAAATTTACCAAAGTAATGTTTATGCTTTTCTTTGTTTCCATTATAAGCACGGTGGAAACTCTAGCTTTTAGACCCATCACAGGAGTCCACCCTTGATTCCTTTCACACATAAATACCACATGCTTTAGGGTATATGAAGTGTAACTGTATTAGTATAAAAAAATTTATGTTGGCCCTAGGTTTCGATAGTCCTTGACTTGAGTTTTATAAATATAGAGACTCTAGGACATGTATTTTGAATTTATTTATGAGTTACCTTGGATAACTAACATACATTATAACTCTTAATAAAATTGGGACATACCTCTAGAAACATATGCCATGTCTATTTGACTTCATTGATCATTATCTCATGGAATTGATATAATTTTGTTAATTTTCATCAATTTGCATCCTAGTTTTAGAATTAATCTTGTGTAAGTTCTAATTGATCAACTTTTGTGGTGAACACACTGATTGATCCATTTTTGAGATGCAATTTTTATGTGCCCACCATGTTATATTTTTGGTATAGAGGTAAGGTGCCATCGACTCAGGTTTTATGTCCAACTGCATATATTGGGGAGTTTGCCTATGTGCCATTCTATATCATCTTCAAGGTCATTTTATCTATGTGTCATTATCTACAATTCTTGGGTTATGTTCCACACTCAACATTGTTATTATATTGACACTAGTATTGCATTTGTATCAAATAATGTGATTGTTGGTTATTGTAAGGTTATATGTCTTAGTTATATTTAGTATGATTTTATGGAATATATTAAAATTGTGATGTGGAAAGTATATCTTAGTTCATTGTGACGTTTTTTTTATAAATATATATGCTTTAAATCCTATTTTCCTTAGTTAGAAAATGCATATGGGGGAAGTGATAACACCCAAATCCAGGCATCTATTCTAAGTATTTATTTATGGTTTTGTGTCATTATAGCCTTAATATGCCCAAAATAACCCTAGATCCTTATCTTTTAGTAATTTATATCTTTTTATAGATAAAGTTGCTCAACTAGGTAATTTTGAGACTTGCAGACACCGAACCTGAAAAGACATCTATTCTCTAAGATTTCTCCCTAACACATGGTTTTTGCACTTCGATCCATCATGACCGCGACAGACTAAGCATAACACTATGTGCACCATCTTAGGAGACGGTGGTCCAGCTAACCGACTAGTGGGACCAAGCAACTTTTGATATCTTAGACCCTATTTTCGATCACTAATCCTTTATCAGAATACATCCTCGCTAATCAGATTGTTCATCGAAGAGGGCACATCGACCACCAGTAATACCCCCCACTCGCGGGGGTGGGTTTGTTCCGTGACACCATGACCGCATAAAAAGAAGACAATGTCGCGACCGCGGCCCAGATGTCGTGTCAACCGACACTCGACACGGTCGGGCCCAGCTTGGCATGGTCGGGATGAGGCCAAGGTGTTGCGACTGACA
This sequence comes from Alisma plantago-aquatica, assembly GCA_963693085.1. Lineage (NCBI taxonomy): Eukaryota > Viridiplantae > Streptophyta > Magnoliopsida > Alismatales > Alismataceae > Alisma > Alisma plantago-aquatica. The sequence goes on from OY856414.1 coordinate 291,313,349, forward strand.
CACCATCTCGATCGCGGTACACTAGCGTGACCATGGCACATGACCGCGACCATGACACACCCACCTCGACCGCGGGATCCACCTTGACTGCAACCCCGAAATGACCATGCCTAACCTGGCATGGTTGGGCCAAAACTAGGGCCACGACCGGGACATGTGTCGTGACCCCTCATTACATACACTCTTCCTTCACCTATAAATTCCCACCCCTCACGACCTGGAGAGGGTTATGGAGATTTTTCTGGCACCACATTGTGGTTCTGCACATTCTTGGTTCCCAAAACCCCATGGGAGAGTTTAGAGGTCCGAAAAGGATGAAGTGCTCATCCTATGTCTGTTCCTCCTATTTGCTTCCATCTACCACCATTTTCTGCCACCATTCACCCATATCCTACCATTCCCAGTCATCTTCCACCTCCATGCACCCACCAAGTTGTCGTTTGGGGCAGAATTAAAGAGAAAGGAGGCCAAAGAGTCCATAAGACCAAGGAGGACGACCCAAAGATGAGATCTATCCTATACAGAGGCTAAAGAGAAAGATTCACCTCTCCTCTACATGCTAAATCTCTTATTCTCCTTCTTCTACTATTCTCTTTAATTTCTATACAAATGATGTTCTTCCATCTTTGTTCGGTACCAACTATACTTGTCCATGGCTACTTGAGCTCTTTCTTGGCTATGTAGCCCGTTTTGGGCAAGTTTATGTAATTTTACCTTAAGCAAGTAGCTTCATTTTAGATCTAGTATGTTTTCTATTCTATCTTCTCTTTCTAGTTAGATTGCTAGTTTGGTTAATATCTTTCTTATTTAAACTTCTATTTCTGCATATATCGAGAGATTAGTTGTCGAAATAGATACGAGAAGGTATTTTGGATCAAAATTTGAAAGGAGGACGGTTCAAGGTGATCTGTACATAATCGTACACCTAGGCACAACTGGGCCCAGTCCGAAGCGGTCAGGCCCACTACCTGGTTCTGCCCGGATCACACCTATTCTTAGCATCTTAGAATATTCTAGATCTGAGAGGGTATCTATAATATGCTAGGGTGTTGATTTGTCATCCTCGAGAGAGGTTTCATTTTATTGATGGGTTTTAGTCACGCTGCGTGAAAGTGAGTGGGATGACCCCACAAGAACAGATACCACAATACGTACTATGTTTGGATGTAGGTTGCTTGTTGGGGTATTCAAGGGTTGTCTACACCCGAGAATGGGTGTATAGACTTCCCAACTTGTGGTTACATAGCCAAGAACTCCTTTGCTCTAATTCATAGAATTCAACATACTATGTTTTGTTTACTTTTCTTTGTTTTGTTTTATTTCGTGACATTTTTCTAGACTAGTTCTAGTTCCATACTTTTATCAACAATAAAATTGGTTTATCTAACTTAAGAGAGAGATCTTAAGTGTCCTAAACATCCCCATGTCCTTGTGTTCGACCTTGTATATCTACTTTGACCCCGTAATAAAGTTGTGGGGGGTCCTTGAAGGTTTTGGGTTATAAATTTAAAGTTCGATCCTTCTGAGTCTGCCTCCTTTCGGATGCACAATTTTGACCATATCAAATTTTGGCTCCGTTACCGGAGACATGGTTTTTTGTGAAGACCAACCCACATGGGGAAGCATTAACTTTTGGTTCTGTTACCAGGGATGTGTCCATGTTTACACACTCAAAGATTTTGTTCTGTCATCCATAAGCATGTATATATATGCATAGTTCCTCTTTTATTTTATACATACTTGTTCATATATACTGAATAGTTTTTATTTCTCTTATACATATTTTTAACCATGGATCTTGTGTCCATGAGACAAATTATCTTTTCCACATGTCCTCCCAAACTATTCCGCAGTTCTGACTGCTGGAAAATAATTGAAAGTCATGCTCTACAACTAGTCGAGCTATACTCACCTTCACCGTTGTCATACGTAGACGTGTCAACAAAGGAGATGGACTACAATCCCTCGACTTTTGTGTTATCATGGGATCAAGAACTGATTAGAGCAGTGGAGCTAGCTAGAGAAGTTGTAGATGCTCTAACATCCTCCTTAGCTCCTCATCCCCAAGAACATGTTGATCCACTTCAGCAGCTACTAGAAAAGTAGGATCATCAGCTCCAAGTAGCCACTGAGATCGCAGACCGTAGTAGAAGTATACTTCAAACTATTGAACAAGGATTCATCCAAGTACATCAGTCTGATACAATGGGTTTCCAACAGAAGTGCATTGTGGAGTTGACGAACCTTGAAAGCATAGCTGCTCAAGTCCCACAACTTCAAGATAAGGATGTTGAACAGGGAAAGAGGCTTCAAGAGCTCATCAATTTAGTTACCACACAATTACAAGCACAACAACACAATCATGAAGGTATTAGTCATCAAGACCATTCCATTTGGCCTAAAGTGGAGTATGCCTCACCATCCTATTCATACCATCAACTAGATTCACAAGGATTTTTCTATGAAGACCAACCCACCTAGGGAAGCCCTTCATTTTATCTTAGATGATTCAGCTGATCAAACAATGGAAGGTACAAGCCACACACGTGAATGGTTCTATGATGATGATTAGGGTAGTCAAACAATCTCACAACATGAAGGTCAGTTTGAAGAACTTGAATAAGACATTAATCCAGACTAGGATGATATCTCTCATATTGAGACATGCCACTTCGCTTTGAGCAGTACGCCAATCATGGTTTGGAACAATTTGTTCAATGAGGATGACGATGAGAACTTCTCAAATTGGAGCAGTGAGTATACTGACGACGATGAGCTAGAGCAACACGAGATGACATGCGTTACCATTCGCTTACAAGGCTTGTTAAACATTGACGGAGCAGTATGGACAATCCACTACAACATGACTGTTGAGCATGAAAATACCCTAAACCCCATAAAAGGTGATAAGGTTGGGGTTGTAGAACTGCAAACAAATTCAACTAGGGATAGTTCTTGTTCAGAAGATGATTGGATGACTCAGACTGTATATAAAAATTTGTCTAAGCATCCAATCTCAAGTTCAAAAGTGGAGAGAGAAGAGAGGAGTCCTGTAGAAAATTTCCAGCCTCTCCCCTCCATCTCATCCTATGTCGACATCCTAGGACCTTTCTATTCAGATTCATACATTAAGGGGTACCTTGAGGATTCTATACCGAAGAACTCATTTCAATGCAGTTCAAGTAAATCCTAGCATAGAGATGACTTCAATGAGTCGCCGTATATTATTCCTATTCTTCAGACTCGAAAGGGCCCACATCTCCGCCTATTCTACTCCTACATGGTGGGTCTGATTGGAAAGACATGGGTAACATGGACCCCAAAAATACAAATTTTGGATCCAAGTGTAGGAGTTGTAGGGCAGCCACCCCCTATCACCTACACAATATTTCTTTAATTTTAAATTTTAAATCCTTACATAATAAAGTCAATTCAAGTTCTATCTTTCCTCTAACTATTTTAGTTTCCTTTACATCATCTAGATTTGTTTTACTCTATATTGCATGCATTTCCTCCTTTTTCACCATGATAACTGCTTTTTGTCTATCTTTTTGTAAGAAGTTATTTGGTATATCTTGTTATTCTCCTGCGATATTTGATTCTGACACTGTTTTCAACGCCTTCCACCCTCATTTTTCTACTTAAATCCAGATTCTCTGAGACCTGAGCCCACTCGGGCCAGCCTCAGCACGGTCGTGCCAGGCCAACACGGTCAGGTCGCTCTCATGTTTTTGTCCAAATTTCTCACTTGTTAGTCAACTGTCAAAAGTAGTTATTTTTTTGAATTTTCCATCTCGGCACGACTGTGCCCACCTACGCACGAGCGTGTTGACTATTGCGCTTTTCACAGTCATTCTTTGTTCAGATGGTCAAAAGTCAGTCAAACTGACAATAATGTCTCTGTGACTAACTGACGTGTCAGTTTGTCCCCGACTTTTCCACCTTTTGACCAATTGTTATGCTTTGACCGACTTTTCACACTTTTGATCACAATTTTTGTTGTTGGACCGCCTTTCCCGCCACCTCAACACGTTCGGGCCGAATGTGACTGTGTGTGCCCCGTCCTATAAATATACCCGGGCCTAGCCTTTCTTTTCCTCACCTTCCACTCGATTTCTCTCCTCCTCTCGTGAAGCCCTTACACCGTCCCCACATGTTTCCCATCTTTTCCTTGTTTCCCCCACCTGCTAGCAGGCTAAAAGTAGCCACCACAACCATAGTGGCTGCAACAACAGCAACCGCAATAGCAGCAGCCGCCACAGCTGTAGCATCCATCGCCACCACCGCCAGAGACGCCTCCACCACATCTCACCCCCTTCTCCATCTGTGACAACCACATAGTTGTTTTTTCAGCCCTCTTCCACGCTGTTATAGCCTATTTCACCGTCGCCAGGGATGTTTTTCTCTACCTCACCCGCACAACCGTGCCAAGGCCCGACACGACCGTGTGTAGTGTCGGCAGAAGCAAAACCCCTCCAGACCGTCGTCTTCTCTGCAGACCGGCCCCCACACCTGCACCCGCTACTAAAATCGCAGCAACCACCCTACGCAGCTGCTATCTTTACCCGCCACATACACCTATTTGCTGGCTCTATCAGTGGCAGACTCACCAACATCGCGACCGTTCCGAGAGTCGGCAAAAGAAGAAATAGCAGACCCTACGGTGGCATCGAATATCTCTGCACGCCCGTGGTGAGAACCAGCACGGTTGTGCGAGGAGTCTTGACAAGCAGGGTTCTGGTCACACGAGACCGATTCAGACTACCGCCATGTGTCTGCCACTCTGATGGACACATACAATGGTGATTCGTTGGAGGAAGTCTCGAGTGAGAGATGGTCGAGAGCGTGCCATAACGCTGAGCTCCATACTTGGACAGGCCATCAGGAGGTCCCGTCAAAAGCGGCAACACACATAGCTTCATCTGCAGGAGATCAATGTGAGCGTCTACGGAGTGGTTGATGTCTTTACGCCGGTCAACTTCATTATGCGACTCAGTCCAAGGGATCATACACCACCCTACTCCTAAAGGTGTTAACCAAATCTCACTCCCTTCTCCCTATTCAGAAATATGAAGAAAAAGTAGTAGTTTGATGCCTTAATTAAAGACAAGCGTAGACTGGTAGGCCCATGATATGCTGACCCCTCCACACTCACCAAGCTTGGAATACAAGAACATGTCGACTGTTATCTTGTAGTTGTGGGCCTAGATGTCCTGTCATACACACAGAATGATGCTTACCATAGACTCACATATGAGTTCTATACTACGCTCGAGACCCAAAAGCAGCACCAACACAATGTCATGTATTTTTGCCTACTGAACTAGAGCCACCAAGTCACTGAGAATCACCTCAATAGTTGGTTGTCACGCTCTACTAAGGACTACGTAGAAATGTCCAGGGGCCGGCTGGAGATAGGGGACAAATATTTTGACCCTACTCAGGCATGGAAGATGCTTACGGGAGAGGACATATATGTTTCTAGAGCCACCAAAGCTTCACACATCCACAACTCGACACTTCATCATATGCACCAGATGATTGTAAATTTTGTCCTGGAGAAGCAGGACAGTCAAGGGGTGCTCAGTTCATTGGACCTCTACATTTTGTGGTGTGCAACAATAGGAAGAAAAGTGAATATGGGGAACTTCATCATCTTCCACTTTGACAACTCTTTCAAGAAGCAGGTCTATCTCATGCCAATGGCAGGCATTATCACTTTCATGGTGCACCATCTTGGGATTGGAGATGAACATTTGACACTTATGCAGGAAAAGGCTAAGTGGTCCAAGTTGGACTTGGATCACTTGATTTGCTCAGGGGTGATCAAACAGTGCATCATAGGATATCTTTATATCTTTGGTCACGGTAGTCACAAAGTACTACTGTCAGTACACGTAGAGTTTGCATGTCAGACAATAGTCATGGAAATCTCTCTATTAGACGCTCAGGGCAACATTTGCCAGGTAGGAGGGACTGTAGGAGCATCTTCAGCACCACCAGTGCCAGAGACTCAAGAGGTCAGACAATAGACATGGGCAACCTACCACAACATCCCATATCAGGGAGGGCCCTACATAGAGATGCCTTCAACGGACTACCAACAGTCTCTTCAACATGAGTGATACGCCCCAAATCTCAACTTGGGGTACCAATATGAGTTTATGACTGATTTCAGGGATGACTCCAATAGATGGTTTGATGCACAGGAGTAGGATGTGTAGTACCTCAAATAGATGTTTGACACATTCTTCCCTCCACCACCACCTCTGACTTTTCAGCAGTCATTCAAGTAGCCTTTCCAGCCTTTCTACCAGCTGACCCAGGACTTCAGACAGTCATTCCAATTTTAGCAGGGAATGCACCAGGACTATGAGAACCCACTAGGCTGTATTGATGATATGAACTAGTATATAAACAATGACTACCAGTAGCAGCTGCTTTCCACACCATCCAGTGCTTGATATTTTCTCGAGGATGAATTTTTTTTAAAGCTTGGGGTGTTAGTGTGTACCACCCTCTAACTTCCACCTTTTCCTTTTATTTCTCTCCTTGCATGCATGCATGCTTATCTTCTATGTTTCTTGCATTTAGCATAAATTTTCAACTTTATAAGACTTTGCTTCATAATTTGTATCTTTGCAATTAAGATCATGTAATGCAAATATTAGAACTAAATGCTTATCTTTTTTCCTAAATGCACAATTTTCACCTTAAACTGCTTGATCTTTTGCTTGACTTGCTCATTGACTCTTTCCTTAAGTTTGGTAATAAACATAAGGTTATGCGCCTCTTTCATAGCTTAAAACATTATTCCCTTGATCTATGTTGTGAATGACAAATCTAGGATATAGGACAGTTGGAAAGAGCTAGAGTTTGATCAAACATCCAAGCTACATTTTTCACAAACTTGCCTCTACTCTAAGGATCCTTGAATCATAATTACTGCTTTTCACATAGTTATCAAGCAGATAATGATGAGTTTTGAGCTATAATCAAGTTGAAGTGTTTTTCCTTGATGGTTCGTGTGCCCTCTCACCCTAGATTGAGTCAAAAAGATGAAAAATAAAAAATCTACAAAATAGGCTTGGCCGCCCAAAAAATCCCAAAAATATCAAAATAGTTCTCACCCAGGCCTATAAATTAGAATGCAGAGAATAAAAGCCTGAGTGTGAATAAAAAAATGAGCATTGTTTTCTCTTTTAGGAGAGTTGAGGATGGTGCCCAGTCGGTGTATGACTGTGCTCATGAATGTGGGTATTTCATGTCTAGTAGTGCCACCCCGAAAGCTCATTAGAGAGTCACTAGGAACCCCTAGGAGACCTATGAGATCATCCCAATAACAGGGTTGGTTCGAACACAGTATGAGGAGTTCGTCTCACTACTTTGGGCCAACTGGCTTGGACTGCAGGGACTATTGCTTGTTACATGGACCAACCTAACGCAGAGCGAGATCCTCATAAGTCATTAGAGTCTTCTTCTTTTTGTTGCTTCTTAGGACCTGAATAAGTGGGAGGCACGTTGTTCCTGATTGGTCTACATGAATACATGCTAATGGCTCATTGCTCATCACTTGTGTGATCACCTATGTGATGATGCTTTTATGTTGTAAAATTATGATCCAAACCCTCATAAGTATCGACAAGTTGTAGTGAATTCGCTTAATCTTGCTTGGATGCTCTTTGATCATACTTTAGCAGGATTGTGCTCGATTGGTGGGGGTTTGCTCTAAAACGACATGGGTCAAGATAATTGATGTTTTAAATTATTTTTCTTAACCTTAGCATTTATTGCCAAGCTTAATTTGGATGTTAACGTTTTGTTCTTTGAGCACATTTTTGCTCGAGGACAAGTAAAGGTTTAATCATGGGGTGGTTGATAACACCCAAATTCATGCCTTCATGCTAAGAATTTACTTATGGTTTTGTGTCCTTATAGCCTTAATATGCTCCAAATAACCCTAGATCCTTATCTTTTAGTAATTTATATCTTTTCATAGATAAAGTTGTTCAACTAGACAAGTTTGGGACTTGTAGGCACCGAACCTAAAAAGACATCTATTATCCAAGATTTCACCCCAATACATGGTTTTTGTAGTAGCTAGACTTTGTTCCATTACGACCGCAGTGGACTAAGCATCACACTATGTGCACCATCTTAGGATGCTGCGACCGCGACCAAGGAGGCAATGCCACGATCGTGGCCAAGATGTCATGTCGATTGACACTCAACACGGTCGGGCCCAACTCAGCACAGTCGGGCCAAGGCCAAGGTGTCGTGACCAACACACCATCTTGATCGCAATACACCAGTGCGACCGCGACACACGACTGCGACTACGGGACACAGCCATGACTGTGGCACAACCACCTTGACTGTGGGATCTGCCTCGACCGTGGGATCTACCTCGACCGTGACCCTTGTACGACTGTGCCCAGCCTGGCATGGTCGGGCTAAGATCACAGTAGTGACCGAGGCAGATGCCATGACCATCTTCTGCCTTCTCCTATAAATACTTACCCCTCATGACCTGGAGAGGGGTTCGGAGATTTTTTAGGTTCTAAGTTGTGGTTTCAAACATTCTTGGTTCCCAGAGCCCCATGGGAGAGTTCAAAGGTCAAAGAAGGTTGAAGTGCTCATCCTACTTCCGTTCCTCCTGTTTGCTTCCATCTACCACCATTTTCCGCCACCATTCACCCATATCCTACCATTTCCAGCCATCTTCCACCTCCATACACCCACTTAGCTGTTGTTTGAGGCAGAATCAAAGAGAACAGAGGCCAAGGAGTCCAAAAGACAAAGGAGGACGACCCAAAGATGAGATTCAACCTATACGGAGGCTAAGGAGTGAGAGCCATCACTCCTCTATGGGCTAAATCTCTTCTTCTTCTATTGTTCTATTTAGTTTTTGTACAAATGATGTTCTTCCATCTTTGTTCGGTGCCAACTATGCTTGTCCATGGCTAGTTAAGCTCCTTCTTGGCTATGTTGCCCGTTTTGGGCAAGTTTATGTACTTTTACCTTAAATAAGCAACTTTATTTTAGATCTAGTATGTTTTCTATTCTATATTCTCCTTCTAGTTATGATTGCTAGTTTGGTTGATCTCTTTCTTGCTTGAACTTCTATTTCTACCTATATTGAGAGATTCATTGTAGAAATAGATAAGAGAAGGTATTTTGGATTGGAATCTGAAAGGAGGACAGTTCAAGGTGATATGTGCAGAACCAAAGACCTGGGCACGGTCAGGCCCACTATCTGGTTCTGCCCAGATCACACATGTTTTCTTTTGAAGTTACTTATGTAGTGATCCTCATTCTCTATCTCATGGTGGGAGACTTTTTATTTTATTTTAGGTCCCTTTTCTTTACTTTTAATATAAACATACCACCTTTAGCTAATTTTTTATACTTTATTCTTATTTTGTGGAGTTTTGTTCCCAACTACTTAGGTGAAGGATGTTCGGGCCATGTTGACCATGACTTGCACAATGTGGTGGCTCCTTGGGATAAAGAGTTGAGTGGATGTGTTACTCTCTACAACCAATCAATGAGGTATGTTCTTATATGTTTTTGTATTTATTCACACATGCATGTTTTGAGCTTTGAGAACATGTAATTTCTAATATATTATTTTCATATGTTGCTATACTTTTGATGTTTTGAACATACTTATTGAATGTATTAGATTATCACCCCTTTGTGAATAAATATTATGGTGTTTGGCATCTGGGATGTATTCACTTATTCAATCAAGTAATGAGAGATGTCCCTATCAGGGCACACTCATTACATGATTAGCATTCCCTATGGAGAGTATGAAGAAAAAAGTGAGAATGACTAGTTATGTTGTCATGATAATTTCTAAATCTATTAAGTCAAACACAAGTTTCAGTTAGAGACTAATCAACTATGCACATGGATAAAAACCGCATTCCCAGCTTGCCTTCAAACACAACATAGTAGATTTTATACTAGGAATGGTATGTGATGGCTTGAAACAGGGGGAAGGATGTCACCCTTCATATCCATTTTATTGACAACCATGCAAAGACACAATTGTAGGATTGGAGAGGACATAATGGTTAAAAACAAACATATTATTTTCTATTTAAGATCATGTACCATATTTTGTCATATCTAAGCATCAAATGAAAATATTGAGGTGACTCACATATAATCATGTTATAGTGGCAGTCCTTAATCTCATATATAATTATTCCTTTCTTAAAGAGAATTTTGAAGTCATGGGGTTTTCTATGAGGGTTTGAGGAGTAATGAATCAATCTATGACCCAATTCCTAGATAATATATTAATCCAATTCAAATTACAAGGGACTCAAACATGGCTACTATATGAGTTTCTCCTCTCTCAAATGAAGTTCATATCCTCAAATTAGGACCAATTAAACTTTAGCTATCAACATGTTCATATATTTTTCCTACAACATTGTTTTTTTATTTTCTTTCATTTTGATACTCAACACTATGTTGAAGTCACAATTAGGCGAATTTTTCAACAACAAATTGTCTAGTAGATCTGTACTCTTATATTATAGACCTGAAGTAATTTCTGGAGGGATACAATGGACTAACTTTGAGTGATAATTTACTCAATGTAACTTTCACTTAATATATATTATTTGAGTCTTATAGACGAGGAAGAGATGCCAGACATGTCAATTTCCCACAAAACCCACATATCCCATAAAGTTTCATTTCAACTCTATTACATAAATTGACATTCTATCTTTAATTTCACTTGATTATGGTTTGATCAAAGCTAATAATGAAGGTATGTCCCTTGTCAAATCCTTAAGGATTCTTCTCTTCATTTGATCTGCATTGCCCTCCAATAAAAACACTTGGATGTTGGTTTCAATATCAACTTTATGAGTGGGTAATGACTACTAATATGTTCTCTTTTGGTCCATCATTAGTTCTTGGTCCTACATCAAATTTTTCTTCTGGTTGGTCTTCATTTACTTGTTTATTTCTGTTCCTCTTTGGGATTTCTCATGCAATCAAAAACCTCCTTTAAAGATTTTAAATTAGCTTTGGTTCAAGATTTATTGGTTCACATGTCGATAAAGAGAGAGTTTTGATGTTCTCAAAAATTAGATTTAAAAGGGCCTTTGGGCAACTGTCTTCCAAAATATTTGGAGAAGATTTTGGTCCAACTAGTCCATATATTTTGTTTTCCCATTATTGTTATGTTGCTTTCCATATACATATACATTTCCATCTCACCTATAGATTCCTTTGGTGTCTTCTTACCACTTTTTGGGTTTTTGCTAGTCTTGTTAACTCCATCCCTAAGTGTTGGCCTATATTGATAATTAGTAAATGATGCTTCAATATAATATTTTTTCATGTCTTGTTCAATTTTTTGGTTGGTCATTAGATACATAGTTACATTTTTATCTATCATGCTAACCTCTCTCTCTTTCTCATTAGTCAGTTAATATTTTATAATTATTTGTCTCACTTCAATACTAAAATTCAATTATTTTATTGTTTATTTTCTGAAATGACTTATTGTAGTGGCCATTATCATCTATTTTGTGTAGCGCTTATAATCATCAGACTTATTTTAAGTGATTTTTTTTATTTACTTGGGTCTTTATGTTCTCTAGGTTTTCCTTCTACGGATCCAACTATGCCCCCTAGGGAGAAATAAAAATTAAGGGTGTTTCGTAACTTTAGTATATCAATATCGTGCACACCTATTAACAAGTTTTAAGTCTCAAGACATCTAAGGAGGTCATTGTAAAGTCCAATACGGCCCCAATGAATCATCAGACACTCGACCAGGTCTGGAAGACCTCAATCCCTCGGGCTAAGGCAGCCATGTGGAAGGCTATCAACGGAGCGCTACCCACAGATGACATGATTAGGGCCTACATAATACCTTTAGCATCCCAATGTTCATGTTGTGATCAACTGGAGGAGGAGAGGATCAAACACCTATTTTCTTGGGACAATTTGCTAGTACACTATGGTCGCACCTCAAAAGGATCTTTGGGTAGGAGGACGTCCCTTCTGAAGTGTATGACCTGTGCGAACTCAAGCAATCCAAATCTATGATAGAATGGGTGAGAAATGAATTGATTGTCCTAATTCTATGGACCATTTGGAAGGCTCGGTGCAGTCGGAGGTACCAAGGCACAATGATTAACCCCATGAAGCTGTGGGATGAGATTTGTTTGATCCTCAACAAGAGCCTGGCTAAATGAACATTTTAGAGCAGCGATGATATAACGTTCAGTCGTGACATGAACAATGAAGGTCTTGAAGATCCCAGAATCAAGATCAAGGCTTTGAAATTGATTAGATGGATGCCCCTGGACATGGCCAACCTTAAGCTAAATTTGACAATTGGTAGAGGTGTCAACATGGTAGGTCGCAAAAGAAGATGGGTTGCCGGAATTGTCAGGAACTTGCATGGTTACATGCAGGTTGCTTTTAGATTTTGGTTGAGAGAAGAGGATTACACTACAACATATATACAAGACTACACTACTACAGAAATGATGTATAACGTCACATTTAGAAGTGTCAGTTGTTTTCCAAAAACTGGCGCTTAAATCCTAAAACGTTGGCTAAAAACACAAACCGACATCTACGTGTGAAGGCCGACCGATTTTCATAAGACTCGGGTATCACTTTCTATTTAGCGTCAGTTTCTCAATAAGAAACTGACATCTAAAATCACCCGCCAAAATATAATTTTTCTAGTGAAAAAAAAATTACCTCCAAAATTTCACATACGACGTCGATTGTTGACCAAGTAACCAATGACTAAAGATTTTTCGTGAGACAAAAATCGGCCCCATTTTTGTCGTCAGTTTTCCTACAATAACCGACATAGAAGTGTGTTCACGCGTTATCCCCGTGAAAATTTTTACTCCCAAAATTGCCCAATTGGCATCGGTTTTACATGGAAACCGATGACTATGGTCGTATTCAAGAACATTTTTTTGTCGGCATATGTAGATAGGCATCGATTTTCTAGTTGAAACCGACGACTATGATTGAACATAGGTGTCATTTTTTTTGTGGTGACCGACGCTTGGTGAACATAGGTGTCGTTTTTTATTAATAATCGAAGTTGATACTTTACTTAATAGCACCCATGCGGCCACGTGAGCCAGACTCTCTGTTTCATTGCATCGTCGACTATTCAAGTACCTAGGTCTCTGGTAATTCTCGTCGCCGCCGATTGTGCTGCTGTCGCTGCTGCTACTGCCGTTCGACTGAGCTGCTCCTCTTCTTCCTCCATGAGCTCACTGTTGATAGGTACATTTTATTCTACTCTTCTCCCTATTTGATCATCCTCCCACTCTTCTTCTTCCTGCTCCTCTTCTTCCTCCACTGTCTTCCTGGCCTGTGTTCCCCTTTTTTCACACCCATAGGTCGATCAGAGGTGGCTGTCGCTTCCTATGGCCATCCTACTCTTCTTCTTCCTGTGCCTATGGCCTTGACGCTGGAGGTGGCTACCGCTGCTTGTTCCAAAACAAGGGAGGTGGTCGAACCCTACTCCATCGTTGACAATGATGAAGAGGACCTCTTCTTCTTCCTGCTCCTCTTCTTCCTCCACTCATCTTCCTGCAATCTTTCTCCTCTCTTCTTCCTCCACTCTTCTTCCCTGTTAATTCTTCCTGCTCCTCTAAAATTGATGCTTATTGCCACCTAATTAATTCATTATAATAGAATTGTGTTGATGTGCTTGTGCTCTTGGGCTGAATTGAGTTGATGTGTCATCCATTTTCACTGTTGACTTGCATAAATTTGTTCTTCATCCTTCAAGTGAGGTATAATCTCACTCTCCCAATGTGCCATTAGGTTTCATTTTGATTCAAATCTTGTGCTTGCATATATTTGTGCTTCTAATCCTCATGCTTGACCTAATTCAGTAAATTTTGATGCATGTTGAAATAAGATTCAAACTTGTCCATTCTCGCATCCTAATTTGATTTGATTATGTGCTTTGAACCTTGAAACATGCGTGTTAAAGATACATTGATGTTGAATCTCAAACATAACTCACACGTGGGTCTTCTATTTCTAAAATGATTATGTGAACTCCTAAATCAGTAGCACATATTATTATTTGTGCACCCAAATACCTTGTGAATCTTGTATGTGCCCTAAGGTGATTAAATGCCTAAATCTTGACTTGAAATATGACCTAGTATGTATGTTGATATATGAAGCTCTAGTCTCATGAAAGTCTTGCCCTAATGACCACCCCTACTGTGTAATGATCTCCAATCAATATCTTGATGTTTTCAATGACACATAAAACCTAGGATATGAATGATGAAACTATGATCATATATATAGTAATGACAACATATATACATGTATTTTGTTGGCCTAGAAACCCATCTGAGATTTACTCATTAGGAGTAAATCTTGGATAGTCCCCCATTTGGGACTGTTCTTGAACACTTAATCTCACTTAGGATGTAAGTGTATAATGTGTATTGGGTTTTCAAGAAAATTTTAGTAGCATTTCCCCGTTTGTTCTCTAAGTACATATGTAGTTGGAGAACAGTGGGGAAATGCTGTCAAAATTTTCTTGAAAACCCAATACACATTATACACTTACTAGTGAGATTAGGTGTTCAAGAATGGGATAGGTGGTACACATTTATTATATATAAGACCTAAAAACCTAAACTTTTAACCATAAACCCTAATATCTTAACCCTAGACCCTAATCTTTTAACCCTAAACCCTAATATATACTTGTTTTCTCTTTAATCATAGAATGGATAGATCATGGATGTCCATTCCTAATCATTGCACCCTAGAGTTTATTTCTGGTCTTGATCATTTTATTAGATTTGCCGAGGAACATAGGAAACAACCTGGAGATAGGTTCTACTGTCCATGTAGGCATTGCGGTAACAACTTGAAAGTCAACATCGGTGACGAAATCAAAAGTCATGTCTTGTGCAATGGGATTGTACAAGGCTATATAGAATGGCACTGGAATGGAGAGATTTCAAACTTCAAATAAGTGGATGTCGATAGCAGTGCTTGTGTGGAATAAGAAATTGCCTCCAATGACGTAGATGTGAACAAACCCATTCCAGTAGACATCGTTGATGCTATGCTGGATAGTTGTGGGGTAGAACACACAGATCCACCTCCCATGTTTAGAAACATTGTGCATGATGTTGAGATACCGTTATACACAGGTTGTACTAAGTTTATGAAGCTTAGCACTGTGTTGAGATTGTATAAGCTGAAAGCTAACAATAGATGGAGCGACAAAAGATTCACGTCATTGTTGTCTTTGTTGAAAGAAATTCTTCCTAAAGGAAATGAGCTGCCAATCTCAACATACTAGTTAAAGAAATTGTTGTTCCCAATGGGAATGGAGGCCAAAAAGATACACGCATGCCCGAATGATTGTGTATTATTTCAAAAGGACTATGTGGATTTAAAAGATTGTCCAAAATGTGGTGCATCAAGGTATAAATTGACGACTTCGGGGGAGTCCAAAATTGGTTCTCCTGCCAAGGTGATGTGGTATCTACCTATAATATCATGGTTTCAACACTTGTTTGCCAATCTGATAGATGCAAAAAAATTAAGGTGGCATGCGAATGTTAAGAAAAATAATGATGGGATCCTACGACATGCGTCTGATTCCCCATAGTGGAAGAAGATTGATTTATTGTACCCTAAATTTGGTAAATAAGTCAGGAATCTAAGACTTGGGCTTTGTACATATGGGATGAATCCATACGAGACATTGAGCAGCCAACATAGCAGTTGGCCAGTTATGCATGTTATATACAATCTTCCTCCCTGGTTGTGTATGAAAAATAAGTACGTTATGCTATCGTTGTTGGTATCGGGCGCTAAACAACCTGGAAATGATATCGACATTTATCTTGAACCTCTGATTGATGACTTAAAGAAACTCTGGGGTGAAGGTGTGATGACCTATGATGCTTCACGAAGATAGACATTTCATTTGCACGTTATGTTGTTTTGCACTGTTAATGACTTTCCAGCATTTTGGAATTTGTCTGGATATAGTTTCAAAGGATCTAAAGTGTGTCCTATATGTAAAGAGAAAACTGATTCAATATGACTAAAACATGGCGGCAAGACTGTATATCTTGGTCATCAAATGTTTCTTTCAAAATTCCATCTGTATCGTAGGTTGTGCAAAGCATTCAATGGATGGAATGAGGAACGGAGTGCACCTAAACCTATACTAGGAGAGGTTGTTTATGAAAGAGTAAAAGACTTTGCCAATGAATTTGGTAAGAGATCACAATGTACCATGGCCACACAGAGTGACAAATCTTTATTCAAGAAGAAGTCAATATTTTGAGATCTTCCTTATTGGAGTTCTTTGACAGTCAAGCATTGTATCGATGTCATGCACGTTGAGAAAAATGGTTGTGATAGCGTCATTGGTACTCTTTTGAATATACCAGGTAAGACTAAAGATGGGATAAAATCCAGAATGGACCTACGTGAAATGGGAATAAGGAAAAAATTAATAGAAGTAGTTAGTAGCGATCGGAGAACATACTTATCTCCCGCTTGTTACACGTTGTCTAGAAAGGAGAAGAAAGCTTTTTGTGAATGCTTGGTAAATGTTAAGGTGCCACAGGGTTACTCATCCAACATCCGTAGATTGGTATCAATGAAAGATTTGAAGTTGATAGGTCTTAAATCTTATGATTGTCACATTCTAATGCAACAAATATTGCTTGTGGCAATTCAATCTATATTGTCGAAGCGTGTAAGGTTTGTAATCACCAGACTTTGTTTCTTTTTCAACAGTCTGCATAGCAAAGTTATTGACCCTGATACTCCTGATAAATTGCAAAGAGAAGTGGTTGTTACCCTATGTCATCTTAAGATGTATTTTCCTCCTTCGTTCTTTGATATCATGGTAGATCTTGTTGCCCACTTGACTAGGGAAGTGAAAATGTTGGGACCAGTTTTCTTGCATTGGATGTATCCCTTTGAACGATACATGAGCATTTTTAAAGGTGATGTTCGAAACCTTATCAGCCTGAAGGGGGTATTATTGAGGGTTGTGGCGAGAGAGGTAATGGATTTTTGCAATGACTTTCTGAGTGGTAATGACACTCATGTTAATGACAAGAATATTGAGGAGTATTCTGACAATGGAATTTTGGGATCACGGATGAAAGTAATCAGCCGTGAGCAGTTGGAACAAGGTCACTTGTATATTTTACACAACATCGACGAAGTGAGTGTTTATATCGAGGAACATACCAATTTCATCAAGAGACAATATCCTCGAGCCAATTCAATGTGGCTTGCTAGAGAGCATAACAAGACATTTATTAAGTGGTTTGAAGATAAAGTCTTATATCAACTGTCTCAAACACCAAATAATCTTACTAAAACTATCAAATACCTCACCTTTAAACCAAAATTGAATGTTATGTCTTATGAAGGGTTTGATATAAATGGATTCTCATATTACAAAAAGCGTCAAGATGATAAGAGTGTCATCCAAAATAGTGGGGTCACCCTTCAAGCGTCTTCACTGTTTTTTGCAAGTACAAAGGATAAGAGTCCACGTGAAGCTAAAATGTCATATTATGATGTCATTGAAGACATATGGGAGTTTGACTATGTAGATTTCATAATTCCGCTCTTTAAATGTAATTGAGTTGATAACATCAAAGGAGTTATAGTGGATGAATTGAGTTTCACAATAGTGAACTTTGAAAAGATTGGTGAGAAGGGTGAACCATTCATATTGGCATCACAGGCGAAACAAGTATTTTATATCGATGATCTTGCAAATGATAAATGGTCGGTTGTTCTTCATGGTAAAAGATAGTTCATTGAAGATCATATAGATGAAGAAGAGTACTATGATAATTATGATGACTCCAGTCCATTCTCAGTTGAATTGCCAACACCACCAAATATTGAAGCTAATGATGACTTGTATGTGCGCAGAGATCACAATGAAGGATTGTTAATTGATAAAAGATCGCAATATTAGAGGCATGCATGTTTATATTTTTTTATATGTTTTATTTTTCTGAATGTGAACTTTACAATGTTTTATTATCTTCTAGTTATGTCAAATGCTAAATGTTTGATTTTTTAATGACACTTTCGAATGGCTGAGCATGAGCATGATGACCGTGATGATGATTACCGTGAGGGTGAGGATATCAATGCGCTGCTTCACAATGTAAGTTTTAAAAATATATCCTATATTTCTATCTATTTGTCCATTTATAGTTATATCCTATAAGTGTGTTTATTTTGTCAAATTTTAGGTTGATGATGTACCCCCTGAAGAACTTGGGGCACTTGATGAGCAGCAAAAAAATTTTAAAAAGTGAGGGGCATCACTATGATGAACAAGTTACTACAACAAAGGGGCAATGGACCCAAACTGGCTGTGGATTTTGATCATGTAGGAAATCCAGTTGGAGTGAACCACAGCTCATTTATTTCATATCTTGGGATTCTTACTCATATTCCTAACGTAGAGTCTTGGCATAAAGTTCCTAAGGGGAAGAAATACTTAGTATGAAAGGAACAATGTGTGAGTTATTATTATTTGCAATTCTATTTTGTAGATTACTAATTTTTAGGATACTAGTTAATAGCAATTCTATTTTGTAGAGTATATTTGAACTGGATGAAAAGTTGCATCGTAAATGCGTGATGCAACGCTGTGGGAGGGTCCTAAGGAACTATAGGACAAATCTCACCCAGGATTACATACGAGATGCTGAGAAGAGGAAGAAGTCAACCACTGAGCAATGGAATTGCGTGGACCCCAATGACTGGGAGGAGTTTTTTACCAAAAGAAAAACTGATGAATTCAAGGTATTAAGCGCCACTCCCAATTTAATCAATATACATTCTTATGTATTCACTTATTTAAGATTAACCTTTAGTGTTACTAACCAAATCAATGTGCTTACTAATAAGGCTATCAGCGATGCTCAAAGAGCAAGGCATGCACTAAATGTGTATGACCACACGATGGGTCCAAAAGGCTATGCAGGCATTCACCAAAGACTACAGGCTGAGTCTATTGCTCAGTCTACTGCTACTCAAGAGACTACAAAGTCCTCTACGATTGGTCCCGCACCTCTGCCTTGCCATGCTATGTGGATAGCTGGGAGACAAAATAAGAAAGGAGATATAACCAAGCCCGCAACTGCTAAGGCGGCTACAAAAATGGTAAAATTCAACTCTTAGAGCAATCGATATTATTGTTATGTTTACTTACCAATTTCTATTGATGGCAATTAGCGGGAGCTTCACGAGTAGGGGAAGGAAGGCAAGTTCATCCCTGAGGGCACAAGGGATGAATTGACAGTTGCTCTTGGTAACCCAGAGCATCTTGGACGTGTTAGGGGTGCAGGCGCTGGTGTGGGCATAAAAGCATTCTTTGGGCCATCACAGCGCAAACCTGTCTCAAAAGTGGGATTATCAAATGTTGAGGTAACCTATTCTTTTTTTAGAATGTTATTGTGAAAGGGAATTCAATAATCAAAATCTAGCATTTCTTTTGTCGATGTATAGGTAGATGAATTAATTAATAAGAGAATCTAAGAAGCAATGGTGAAGTGGTAGACGTCTTAGGCTGCCACTATGACAGTACTTGTGGTGTGCCGCTCTTCTCCTACTGTAGAGGTTGGGAGTAATCCTGTATACCCACCTAGTACGTCCGTTGTAAGTATTTTTATGACATAGTAGCTAGTATTTTCAAGATGATATATTTATGTATATATGTATATAACATTCTTTACGTAAATTTATAGGGGTTGAAGACATGTCGTCTAAAAAGTCAAGAATTTATCGTTGCAGAGGCCGAGGCTTACCCACCACTTCCAGGGGACATGTTTCATGCGACTCCAGTATCAGATGGTACGGTTCGTCTGAGCCCGATACATATACTCCCCAATTGGAGGGATCTTCCATTGCCATATGCCCACCTAGATTCTGAAACGCTTGGTGAAGAAGAAGGCGGAGTGATATTGTGGCCCAAAATGGATATCGTCTATACTAATATTGTTTGGTAAATTTACATTACGTTAATTTGTTAGTGTGTATATATGAGTCAATTGATCTGAAATTATATATACAGGTCAAAAGGAAGACACCCTCTATATCTCGGCCTCCACCTCCACCTCCTGAAGTACCTAGTTGGCTTCCAAGGGACCTATACACCTCGTTAGGTCCTAATTGTAGGGGTATGGCAGTATGGATAGGTGAACATAACCCAAATTGTCCTATAAATGTTTCTATTTTAGAGGATGCTGCAGGTGAATCAAATGATAACAATCTATTTATACAAGATATTTTAGAGTTGTTTCTTTATGATTGGTTGAATACATCTATGATAGAGATATGGATATGGTGAGATCTTATTTATACATCCATATACCTTATTTTATATACGGTGATCTGGTATCTTATATATTAATGCATACACAATACATGTTTTGCAGCCACTTACACACGATATGTAAAGATTTTTCATTTTCCCATGTGGGATTTCTAGTTCCATCTTTGTTCAGTCTTGTAGATAAAGACCCTTCATCTGTTACCTCATACTACTCTGGTGCTTTTAAATATTTTGGTAAAAAAAAGAAGACGGTGATAATAGCTCCATTCAATATTGAGTAAGTTTACTTTGCTTATAATTTGAACTTAAGAAAATTACATTTGTATTGTAGATTTTGAGTTATTATTTTTTAATTTTCTTACCTCTAGTGGTAGGCATTGGGAGTTACTGATTATTGTCCCCAAGACGTTCATTATTTATTATCTAGATCATGCGGGGAAGGAATTTGACACATTATATGAACACCCAATGAAAAGGCCATTATTCACGTGAGAAATATTTTATATTTTTATATCTGTTAACATCTGTTATTACATTACTATTTAATTATGCAATTTAATGTGTTACATTAACATGTAGGGCTTTAAGAGAGTTCAAAAAAGCTGGAGGAAACATCTCCAACATCTCCAAGAAAAAGAAACAATTACTAAATAGGGAGAATGTGAAAGTAATTTCCCGACTCTGATGTTTATATTATTTATGTGAACTGTGCTTGTTTGTATTTTTGAACATTTTGTATGTTTCAATTTATAGTGTGCTAAATAAGACAACGGTTGGACATGTGCATACTATGTGATGTGATATATGGACCTAATTATCAAACATGCTACAATGGAAATCGATACCATACAACATGTATTATATATAGTCTCATTAGATAAAATAAAATATATCAATCTTATTATATATTATTAATTATATATATACGTCATTCTCTTTGTAGATGTTTAAAACTAGTGACTTCACTATACGTGAAAAGTTATTAGATGTGCATACTCCATATACGATGGAAGAATTAGATGATGTAAGACAACAATGGGCAAAAACCTTACAAATAGTGGGAATTTTTTATTATGATTGGGATACTGATGATGATAATAATAAATAATGATATTTCTAAACGTTGTTATCATAATTATTTTTGTATTTGATGACATGTGAATGAATTTTTTTTAATTGTCATATGTGTGAATGTGAAGATGATCAATACATGAATATTTCTACATGTGTCTGAATGTGAAAAGAGATGAAATGAATGGAACTGCAGGTTGCTAAATGTGTGTGAAAATGGAGGAAATTTGAAATAGAATGACTGGTTTCTATATGTGTGTGATGAAAAATAATATGAATTAAATGTGCTTATACATGTGTGTGAATCACATGATCATAAATTGTTGTCTATCCTTGTTAATTTTACAGGTTTGTGGCATGTTGTTGGCTGATATCAGTGGATGTTGTAAACCTGCAGTTCAGAACTAAACTGGAGGTTTTGCATCTTGCTGACCAGCCATACAACAGGCATGCAAACTGATAAGAAAAAAAATCAGAACATAGGTGTTAATTATTAGTATAAAATTGACAACAAAGACATACAGTGTCGGTTATTAGCAAAAACTGACGTCTATGTGGTTAGGTAACACGGCCGTGCTGGGAAGCACGACCGTGATGGGGTCTTTATGGCACCAGGGATATGGCGTCGGTTATATCTAAAAACTGACGTCGATGGTGCCCTTGCTGGCGTATTTTATTAGTGACGGGAAGGCTTATGACGTCGGTTTTTGTGAAACGCTGACGTCTTTGATCTAGATATAATGTTAGTTTTATTAAATAACCGATGCCTATAGTGCCCTTGCTGACGCATTTTTGGTGTCGGGAAGGGTTATATCGTCGGTGTTAAAACTGACGTTGAATGTTTCGACTTTTAGAGGCGCCCACTTGGGTGTCGATTTGAAACTGACGCTGAAGGCCTTAAATAATTGACACTAAAGGTTGGTTCTGTACTAGTGCTACTTGGTCGGCCTGAAGGTATCTAGGGACCAGAATCTCACCATCTCTTCCGTTGAGGTCGATGATGAAGGAACTTACGAATGCATATGAGGTCGGGATGTAGGTTCCTGGAGGATGCGTACGTACATCAAGGAGATCAGATCTGTAATTGAAGAAGATGTGATCTTGGGAAGGCTAGTCCCAAAGGTTCTCAATTCCACTCCAAAACATCTTGGTGATTGGGACACACATCTTGATGAAGGCAAGGTGTGGACTGAGCAACAAGACCTCCCGGCAAGAACTAGAGGCAGAATGATCCTAGAAAGGAGGGGTGTTCCTCATATAGAAACTGGATGGACAAATACACGTATGGTATAGATCACTTGTATAGATGTCTTCCTTTTTTTGAAGTTGTTATCCTCCTGGAGGTAGTTGATGTACGAGCAGACAATGTTTTCTAGTTTTGCCCATCCGGAGAATGGGACGAATAAGAAGATCTCTGAGTTTACACTTACCTTTCCTATAGAGGTATTTCACCCCCCACCGTCAAAATCTGGAAATAAAAATGGCAACAAAAATACAAAATTTTCTTCTGGCTTCTTTTACACAATAAGCTACTCACTGATCAAAACCTCTTTAGGAGAGGTTTCATTGGTCCCTCCAGATGCTCTTTATGTCATAACAACTTGGATACGGTGGATCACATTTTCTTCAAATGTTATTTCTCACTCAGCATAATTTCATACTTTTCAGTAATTTTCAGCTTGATCTCTCATCAGCTCACTTTCCATTAGACCTGTCACCAAACAGACCATTCACATCCTTTAGTGGTGATGATCTCTTAGTCACCATTACTTGGAACATTTGGATTGAAAGAAACAATAGATAGTGTCAAGAGTGAGACATATCATCATCTCTCAAATATGTATAAATCTTCATATTCTCACCATGTGCAGGAATGTAGGACCAGGAGGAGACTGAGGAATCAGATGAAGGTGAATCGGAGGCCTGTTTTCTTTGTGATTTGAAGGCTATGGTGGATGATGAGACTGGCATCAGTCTGCTGCAACAATAGATGCACCTTTTGCTTAAACTGGCACTGATCAGCTGGATCTGATCAACATTTTATTATTTTTCATCTAATTATGCATGCTACCTTCTCAAAGAGGCATGTCATGGGGTGCCCCCCCATGAACTTTTGCTTTCTGTTTCATTTCATGCTCCCTTTTATGAGATAATCTATGTCAAGTTTTAGCGATGTTCACTAGAACATTATGCCATGTAACTATCGGTAAAGCAGGTGTTTGCTTGCTCTGCTCTATATAGATACAATTAACTTCTCAAAAAAAAAATCTGAGTTAAATAAATAAAAAAAACTATGTGGCGACGTAAGGCTGATCTCAGTTTCGTTTTCTTGACACGCAGCGGGAGGAGTTGTGACCGGCGATCATGACCGAAATTCAGTATAAAAAAAAGGAAATTGGTATTCCCACTTTCTTTTTTAAAAGGAAAATTGGGTATTCCCGCATAATAAAGCTCGAATAAAAAGAAATATTATGTTTCTCAGACTCGGGCTGTGACGTTTCAAGCACAATATTCTTTTTGTCTTTTCTACAACGACCAAAAGTCAAGATCAATCGTGGGGACAGAAAATATTGGGATGACAGCCGACCAAACAGCAGGCAACAACACAGATCTGAAACGTAAACGTAATGGCAAAGTTGACCCTCTGATCATTGCTTCTCCCCGTCGTCCGTCGGCGCCGGCTTCTTGGGCTTGACGCCGAAGAGCTTCTTGCACGCCTTGATGATTCGCTCCTTCGTCTTCTGCTTCGCCTCCTCCTTGTGCCGCGCCTCCTGCATTCCACATTCGTCCCCGTCACGCGTGTCGTGGACCCTGGCGTACCCGTCGGCTATGACGCCGGTGGGGGCGGCGGAGGTGGACTTGCGGACGGAGAAGGCCCGCCGGAGCGCCCCTTGCAAGGTGGCTGCGTGGGCTTCCTGCTGGGCTTTCTTTTCAGCGGCCGACGCCCCGAACCTCTGCGATGCGCTCCTACGGAGAAAAGTCTCCGACGTCTTCACCGACGGGGGGTAGGCACCCGAGTCGTGAGGCGATGGCGGCGGTGGACCACTGGCTGTTAGTGTCTCCTTCATGGTGGAAGGTGGTAGAGGGGGGCGGAGAGATGTGGGAGGATGAATGAATGGATCAATGCGACAAGGATGGAGGACTAAGACAGAGGTGTGGGATGGCAGTTGTTAATATAGCGAGGCCAACAGACACACCTGGAATGGAGAGAGGGAGGGGGGCATGTGGCTACAGCCCAACATGAGTGGTGAAGGTGTTAGGTGTCTGATATCACTGAGAGACCATTTGTTAAATGGCCGGGGGAACGTGATAGCGTGGTTCTGTATTGTTGTATGTGTATGGCGTTTGACTCAAGGAACCGGTGATCATTTTTTAACCTTTTTATAGGCTTTGCAGTGATTGTGAATTTGTAAGTATGCCACATATAATCTTGTCTTGATCTTGGATCCCTAATTTTCGCCTTGGTTCTAGAAGATGTTTTTTTGGCTATTTTCTTGCCAACTCAAGAGGTTTAGTTTTGATAACTCGGACAACAGCAGATGTTGTTCAATTCTTAGGCATACTTGTCAGATGAGTTATCTGAGGACAAACTCGACTAACAACAATTACTGTCAGAAACTCAGAAAATTAATGCTAAGACCCTAAAGGCCTATGCAAATGTATCAAATAAGGCTAGCAAGTATATAAGAAGAATAGAGGTACATTTTTATCATCAACGACTACTATTTAGTTTTAATAGAGAGGGAAAATTGTTTTGGTTTTTAATCCCAAAACATGTATGAAAATTCATCCAAAATTTGGAAATTTCAAGCAAAACATGAGTAGATGATACATATTTTAGAGCATGATAGAGGAATATGTAAACACTCTAGCTACGTGTCGTAGAAGCATCATCAATGACAATTATAAGTAATTTAGATCTAATAAAATTGAATTACTTTTTAGCTAGAGATTTTATTCATATTTGTGTAAGTTGATTTTTAGTTTTTACATGAGTATATATATATATATATATATATATATATATATATATATATATATATATATATATATATATATATATATATATATATATATATATATATATATATAGAGAGAGAGAGAGAGAGAGAGAGAGAGAGAGAGTCATGCTAGAATACCCTCAAGTGTATTCGGAGCAGAATACACTCAAGTAGTTTTCTATGATGCAATATCTTTTTCAAAAATTTAGTCCGTTGATCTTCTTAAACATCTTGTGAATAGCTCCTATACAAAATCTGAGCCCATTTGGACATTTATTGGTCATGTTATGAAGACCGCAAAATTATGTATTTCAAATTAGTTTCATTCATCGATTTTTTTGCCCTCGGTTGAATGACTTACACTCATCCAAATGAGCTCAAAATTCGTATGTAGCCTAATAATAGTATGGCAATGAAGATCAATAGTTTACATTTTGTAAAAAAATAGTCTTGATATGCAAACACAACTTGAGTGTAGCATGCGATCTGTACACTCAAGTATATTCCATCCTGACTATATATATGTATATATATATATATGTATATATATATATATATATATATATATATATATATATATATATTAGCAATGTGATCACAAAGAAAATGATGAAAAAGAGGTCTACAATGCAATATGGGATTGTAAGACGGGTTAACTGAACTAGTATTGTCACAGTAGATAGGAGAAGAATCATAGGAAATGTTAAAGTCATGGAACATTTTCTTCATCCATAGGACTTGGGAACAACAACTACTGCCGGCTATGCATCATTGATAGAGCCAATGTGTTTTGATTCTTAAAATACAAAGAAACAAACCACGGTCCTAGAAAGAAGCAAGTGCCACTTGTGCACTGTCTATTAACTATTCACTTGAGATATTCCACATCACTATAGGTTGTAAGAGTAAAGGCCCTTGACTTAAGATACTATAGTGAAAATTTTGGATTTTGGCTAGATACTTCAAAATCCTCTTAATAGAAACAAGATGAGATTCTCTAGGGCTTGACTGAAATCTAACACACAAGCCAACACTAAGCATGATATTCAGCCTAGAGGTAGTTAAATATAATAAGCTACCAATCATACCTCTATAGAGCTTCTCATCTACTTTTTCTCCTTCATATTTGTCTAATTTGGTTGCATTGGACATGGGAGTATGAATTGGCTTTGTATTCTCCATTCCAAAGTTCTTCAAGAGTTCACTTGTTTGTTTTCTTGGTTGATGAAGTTCCCATCATGATAATCGCAAATTCACTCTGCATAGAAACTAGACTCCTAGCAAAGATCAATATTAGAACCGCCAAAGATGATATCATCAAGATAAATTTGAATAATTAAAAAATGTCTAGAAGTGTGTTTCAAGAAGAGTATAGAGTTGACCTTTCCCATGACATAGACATTATCAATTAAAAAGTTCCTTAATTTCCCATGCCAAGCTTTAGGGTCTTGTTTGAATGCATAAAGGATTTTTTGTAATAAATTAACATCATTAGCATACTTTCCATGTTCAAATCTAGGAGGTTGAGCCATATAGACTTCCTCCTCTAGATCGCCATTCAGAAGCACACTTTTAACATCCATTGTATAAAGAAATAAATTTTAATAACTAGCATAAGCAGTTATCATTCTAATAATTTCAAGTCTAGCAATAGGAGAAAATTTTTCATCAAAGTCAATACCTTCCTATTGATTGTAACCTTGAGCTACTAACCTTGCCTTATTGCTTACCACTTTGCCAATTTCATCAAGTTGTTCCTGTAGACCCACTTTGTGATAATGAGTTTTTTATCCTTTGGTCTTGGCATTAGAGTTCATACCTTGTTCTTTTTAAATTGCTCAAGTTCTTCTTACATGGCCTAGATTCATTCATCATCCTGAAAAGCTTCTTTGACATTCTTGGACTCAAGTTGCGCGATGAAGGCATTGTTGGTGTGTTCTTTGTTGAATGTAGATTGCCTATTCACTCTTTCAAAGGGGTTACCTATGATCAGATCCTTTAGATGATATTTTTTATGCAAAGAGTTGGATCCTTCTTTTCATTCTCTTGTGAACATTCTACTTCGACCACATCTTTACCTTTGTTTTCAATGTCTAGTTTTTTCAATCTAGGAATCACTTCATCTAGAACATTGTCATAAACAATATTGTTTGAAATAGAGGGGTTAGTTTCAACAAATTTGACATTGATATATTCTTCTAGTTTAGACATTTCAATGTTAAAGATTCAATATGCTCTGCTAATGGTGCTATAGCGAAGAAAGAAAGCCTTGTAAGATTTAACATCAAACTTGAGGAGAGAATATTTGGTATACAAAAAGAACATGGACAACAAAAAATATGAAATAAGTGAATTGAAGGATTTCAGCCATGTCATAGCTCATAGGGGGCTTTATTCAATAAAGGATTTGTACAAAACTAGTTTTACACAAAACAAGCAGTGATAACGACTTCAACCCAAAACTTCCTGGGAGTATCATACTCCAATAGAATTGTCCTAGACATCTCTTGCAAGGACCTTTTATTCCTCTCTACATACCCATTCTATTGAGGTGTACGAGGGGAAGCAAAGTTGTAATGAACCCCTCCCTCTATTATCCCCAACTAAGGTGGACCAAGAGGGCAAGGGCAATTACCATATTATAGGATCAAGGTTTATCAATTATCCAAGAATAATTATCAAATTTCACTAAACTGAAATGAGTTTGGTAACAACATAAAAATAAAATTTCCACAAAGGATTTACATGAAATGGATTTTGAATGTTTGCAACATGAAATAAAGACTTTCTATCTAAAAAATCTAGAATTAATTTAGTTCTTTTCTTTTAGTGCCTTCTTCTATGGATGTCCATTTTCATCATACTTGTTGAACAATAGCAATTTAACCAAAAATACCATGAAAAAAAAACACGGCCAGTATAACACGTTATACTGGTATGTGGGGGAAACAAAATGTTTACATATAGGTGTAACAATATAATCAACCATAGCAATAATTATGATTAAAATTGAACAAGCATTTTCTTATTTTATCCTCACCACCCTGATCCTCTTTTCTCAATTGTGAGCCCTCTATAAGGGGAGCTTCTTTATGGGGAACCATCTGTAAGGGTTTAGTCCCTACAGTGGACATGTCACAACCTTCCCTATCCTAGGCTTGGTTTCATACATAGGCCTTCCGTTCTGGGCTTGGCCTGAGGTGACCTTTTGTCCCAGGCTTGATGATGACTTCATTCAACCCATGCTCTATAACTCACCAGAGATTGATATAGGGTTTTGAGCATGTTAGAATTATATATATGGTGATATCCATAGTGACTTTATTGATTGTAAGAATTAAATAAACAAGCAACAATTTATTTGCAATCAATTCAAAAAACATCAAAAACCACAAATGTCATTTAAGTCGAGTAGTCATAGGCATAACCACATATTGTTCTCATAAGTGATCAAAGTCCAACCAATAAATGCATATTTGGGAGCAAGCAAGCAATCACCCTAAAATTAGTGCATAACACCCAAGTGTTACTATTCTATCCAAAATCCACCAGTAAGACTAACTTGGGTTCAAAGTTAGGTTTCATTAGGGTTTTGGCTTCCCAAACCCTAATTATTACTTTTAATACCTTTTTGGTTTACGAACCCTAATTTTATCATTAGATGTATTCTTATTCAAAAAATAAGCCAAAGATGTCCTTTTTATCCAAAAAGACCCAACTTTATCCATTAGAGTCATTTAGAGATATTTTGAGCATTATAACCAAGAAATTAGGGTTTTTATGCATTAAACACATTAAAGATAGAAACATTAGGCACTTTTAGAATTCTATGCAGAATTGTATCTTGGAGATATCTTTATTGCATTCCTTATATGTTTCTATGCAATTTTCATATATAATATGTTATTATTGGACCATCCTACAAATTATTGTGATTTTTGGAAAATAAATTTTATCCTGACCAATCATAAGTCACCCCCTAGGCAGTGAGTCCCTGGTCCCCCTCGCCAACTCAGTTGGGCCGAGCCAATGAGATCACACCACCTAGCGGTCTGCACTTGTGTGGACTCGCAAAGTTAGGAGAGAAAATAGAAGGGAAAAGGATAGAGTGTCCTTACTTGTGTGAAGAGATGTCACGGGTAGACTAGTCTTTCCCCCTCTTATCTTCGTCTTCCTCTTGTCTACTGATGAGCAGACTCCAACGAGTCAATAGAGGGGTTGACACAGAGGATCTCGCCTTCTAAGAAACAAACAAAGGTTCCATCTTCTTTGTCTCATCCCATCCAAGTCGATGAGACCCTCAATTGTCATGGATATGGCTTGGGTGAGGAGGACGGAAAGAAGAATCCTCGACTACAAAAAGATGTGTCAGGAAAATGGGAGGAAGGGCTAACAAAGAACTTGGAGGTGGAGGAGTGATTCTAAGATCATGTAGAGCTTTGCAATCACATTGGTACTTTTGCATTGGATGCACATGCCCTTATATAGCCCAGGGGTCGAGGGTCTGTTATTATTATGTTGGCAATTTGGGTAAATCTTCTAGAATTTTCTAAGCTAGCCAAAGCCTAGGGTAGGTGGGTTTGCATTGATCTCATGAAATCAATGGACAACTTTCTAAGGTTGTTCGATCATTGATGAGGAGAGGTGAGCAATGGAAAAAGTTGGGTCACTATTCTGACTGACCTATTCTGGCATGAGGTAGGTGATGACTGGGTCATTGTTAGATCTCGATCGAACAACTGTTGAGCAACATGACAAATCAAAATATCCAAATATAGTTCTAATATTAATAAAAATTTATGAAATTTTATTTTTATATTTACATTAATCCACTCACTTTAGGATTTCTAGAAAAATCCATAACTCTCGCTCCCTTTATCCTTTAAATCCCAAAATTTGAAGGAATTTTTTAATGACTTTATATAAGTATGGACAAAATTTGAGACCAAAATACTTAACTTAAAAGGGTCTTTCTTAATCTCCAATTATCCTTCGTATTTCATGTATTTAAGGCATCAATTCAATTCCTTTCTCTTTCTACCTTTTTCATATCTCTTATTTCGATTACTTTTCTTAATAAAATGATGTAAAAAATACCTAACCATTAGTATCTACTTTTTTACAGAATTCCACATAATTTCAAAAGTACATTATTAATTATCCTTTATATTTTTTTAGTTCACTTAATATAGGATTTCTTTCTTCCTATTTCCCATATTCATTACTGAACTAATGAAATCAGTAAAAAACCACAAAATTCATAGCAAAGGGAAATTTGCCAAAGAAACCATGTTCCTAAAACAAAGCACAACAACTTTCCACTATATCCTTATTATTTAGATAATTTCATTTCTATTATATAAATACATGTGAAAAACCATGTTAAAACATCCTTTCCCTCTTATAGGAATTTTATCCTCAAAATGCAACTAATCATACAAACAAATCAGGATGTCACTTTTCCATGTCAGTCTTTAGTTCCCATGTGGCTTGATCCTCTCCATGGTGCTCCTAAAGAACCTTTACCATCTCTATCTTTTTTTCTTGAGCTCTTTCACCTTGGTATCCAATATCCTCACATGTGACTCAGGGCATGTCAGCCTCCCTTAGAGTTCAATAGGTTCAATATTCAACACATGGCTAGGATCCTTCACATAACGCTTCAAATTTGACACATGGATCGCATCATGCATCATGGTATACTGTGGCAGTAAAGATAAATGGTAATAAGCATCACCAATCCATTCCAGAATCTCAAACAGACCCACATAATGGGGACTCAACTTTCCTCTATTGTTAGCTGTAACTCAGAGGGTTTGGATTTTCAGGAACACATGATCACCTATTGTGAAATGCAAATCTATCCGCCTTGCAACAACATAAGACTTGTGTCAATCTTGGGCTCTCTATAGCCTTTGCTTAATCAAAGAGACCTTGTCATCATACAACTGTAGTTCCTCTGACATCAGTACGGTTCTCTCACCGACATCATCCCAATGAAGCGATGACCGGCACGACCTCCCATTAAGAGCTTCATACGGAGACATCCTGATACTAGTTTGATAACTATTACTATAGGAAAACTCGTCTAAGGACATGTATTGCTCTCATGATCCACCCCAATCGAGCACACATGTTCTCAACAAATCTTATAAAGCATGGATCATCCTTTCTGATTGTCCGTTAGTCTGGGGTGATAAGCCGTGCTGAATTTTAGTCTCATACCGAGTTCTTCATATACTTGTTTTCATAGCTTATAGGTTAACTTAGGGTCATTATTAGAGATAATCAAACTCAGAACACCATGTATATGAACTATATCTCTAACATATAGTTCATCTAGGCCTGACACCTTGGAAATAATATTTAGGGCAAGGAAGTTGCTGACTAGGTTAGGTGGTCCACCACAACCCATATTGCATGATGAACTTTCTTTGTCTTGGGAAGACCCACCAAAAAATCCATGGTGATCTGATCCCATTTCCACTCTAGAATATTAACCAATTGTAGTAATGCATTGGGTCACTGATGCTCAACCTTCACCATCTGGCACGTGAGACAACTAGCCACATATGAAGCTATGTCTCTCTTCATTCCTGACCACTAAAAGTATCACTGCAAGTCTTTAAATGTCTCAGTGGTCTCGTTGTGCACAATGTACTTTGATCCATGAGCCTCTTGCAATATATGAGTTTTTAAGGGTGAATCTTCAGGAACCCAAATACGACTCTTATATTGTCTTCCACCATCCACGCCCACTGAGAGGTTGGGGTTTATTCAACAAACCCTTCATCTTTTCTAACTCTAGACTGGATAACTGGGCTGCTACAAGCTCAGGCAATAGGTTAGGCTTGATTTGGATATTGGCAAGGCAAATCCTATCTGCCAAAGGCTATGGTGCCCATCGAGCAAAATCTTCTAGTTTCTTCCACTGGCTAACCAAACTAGCTTCACAACTAAGACGTTATCTACTAAGAGCATCAACAACCACATTGGCCTTATCGGGATGGAAAGCTATGTTGAAATCAAAATCCTCCAGGTATCCCATCCATCATCTTTGTCCAAGTTCTGGTCCTTCTAAGTAAACATGTATTTCAGGATCTTATGGTCAGTGAGGATGTCAAAGGTAGCCCCGTATAAGTAATGTTGCCAAGTCTTCAAGGCATATATAATATCTGCAAGTTCTAGATTGTGAATCAGATAATTCAGTTCATTGGGCTTGAGTTTTCTACAAGAAAAGGTGACGAGATGCTTATTCTACTCTAGCATGCATACTAAGACCACCTTTGATGCATTGGCGGAGATGATAAAGCCTTCATTACCCGAAGGTATGGTTAAAATGGGGGCAGAGGTAAGCTTTTCCATCAACTCTAGAAATCATGCTTCATGTAATTTGGACTACATGAACTTCTCATCTTTTTGAGTTAGCTTGGTTAAGGGAAAAGCAATCTTTGAGAAATCCTTGATAAATCTTCGGTGATATCCGGCCAATCTGAGGAAACTACCAATCTCAAATTCATTCTTTGAGACTAGCCACTTGCAAATGACCGCTACCTTGGTAGGGTCCAATGAAATGTCTCATCTAGATATAATGTGCCCAAGGAACATAACTTGGTCTATCTAGAACCCACACTTTGAGAATTTCCCTTAAACTTCTACTTTCTTAGGATATCAAGGACCTTATCGAGGTGCTCACAGTGTTGGTCCAAGTCATCAGAGTAAAACATGATGTCATTTATGAACACTATGACAACGCTATCACACACTATTCATGAGGTTCATCAACACACTTAGAACACTGGATAACCCAAAAGGCATAACTAAAAACTCGTAGTGGCCATAGCGGGTTTGAAAAGTGGTTTTTGGGATATCCTCACTCTTAACTTGCAATAAAGGTAATCAGATCTATGGTGGATCTTTGAAAAGACTCTAGCAATTTGGAGGTTGTCAAATAGGTCACCTATACAAGGTAGAGGATACTTATTCTTAATGGTAGTCAGATTTACCATTCTATAGTCTATGCACATTTAGAGTGATCTGACCTTCCACTACTACAGAACCTACCTTTAGTGTCAGTTATTTAAAGCCTTTAGCGTCGGTTTCTAAGCGACACCTATGTGGGTGACACTAAAAGTCCACCCATTAGGCGTCGGTTCCAAAACCGACGCCCAAACTCTTCGTGCGCCACCGAAAGCGCGCCATCAGGGGACTATAGGCGTCAGTTATTAGATAAGAAACCGATGCCCAAACCCACAGAAAGGGTGCCATCTTGGGCACTATCAGTGTCGGTTATAAGTAAAAAACCGACACCATATATCAGTATCGGTTACCAGCACGGCCGTGGTGTTAAGGACATAGACGTCGGTTTATTGTAGGAACACCGACACTATATCATTATGTGTCGGTTATTTATAAATAATCGACGCCTATTGGTTTTTTTTTCTGTCAGTCTGCAGACCTGCTGTGGCTGGTCACAGGATGAGAAACCTGTTCAGTTCAGTTATGAACCGCAGGTTTTACGACATCCATTGATATCAGCCGACAACATGCCGCAAACCTGCAAAATTAACAATAAAAAAGTAGCACATGCATTTAGTAATGCAACCTGCAGTTCCATTTTATTTTCACACATTTATAAACATTCACACATGCTAGCAATCTGTAGTTCCATTCATTCACATTCACACATGTTGAAACATTCATATAGCAACCAACACTTTCATTCATTTTCACTCAGACACATGTAGAAACATCCAGACATGTAGAAACATTCACACATATATTATAATTCAGAAATTCATTTACAAAGTATCATTGTTTAGTCATTATTCGCTATCAGGATCCCAATTATATTTTAAAACCCCCACTAATTGTATGGCTGTTGCCCATTCTTCTCTTACTTCATTTAATTCTCCCATTGTATAGGGAGCATTAACATTTGGTAAGTCCTTTCCTGTAATGGGGTCAGCTTTAAACACCTGTAAAGAGAATGATGTATATATATAATTAATGAGCTATAAATAAGATTGATATATTTCGATCATATTATCTAATGAGACTATATAATACCTGAGCAATACACTCGATATCCAGTGCGGCATGTTTGATAATCATGTGCATATATCACATGACATAGTATCCACATGCCCATCCATTGTCTTGTGTAGCACACTATAAATTCAAACATACAAAATATTAAAAAATACAACTAATTAAGCATTGTTCACATAAATAATATATACATATATTGTAGTCGGGAACTTACTTTCACGTTCTTCCAAATTATTGGCTGGTTCTTTTTCGTGGGGACCTTTCCTCTAGCCTTTTTGTACTCCTCAAAACCCCTACATGTTAATGTAACATAGAACATTGCAATTAAATAGTAATGTAATAACATATGTTAACAGATATGAAAAATGAAATATTTCTCACCGAAATATTGCCATTTTCATTATGTGTCCAAATCTTGTATTCAATTTACCTCCCTTAGGATCTAGATAATACATAGTGAACGTCTCGGGGGCAATAACCAATAACTCCCAATGCCTACCCCTAGAGGAAAAAAAGTTAAAAATTAATAACTCAAAATCCACAATAAAATGTAATTTTCTTAAGTCCAAATTATAATAAGCAAAGTAAACTTAATCTACATTGAATGGAGCCATTATCACCGTCTTCTTTTTTACAGCAAAATTTGAAAAAGCCTCACGGCAGTATTGTTGAACTGATGTAGGGTCTTTAGCTACTAGACTAATCAAGGATGGAATCAAAAACCCTACATGTTCGAATCCAAAATCTGCACATATGTTGTCTAAGTAGCTGCAAAATATGTATTAATTACGCATGCATTAATAAATAAGAAACTAGATCACCAGATCATACACAAGGTATATGGATGTATAAAGAATATCTCACCTTATCCATAGCTCTATCACAGATGTATTTAGCCAATCATATCGAAACAACTCCAATATATCTTGTATAAATAGTTTTGTTTCGTATGACTGACCTATAGAATCTGAATCAGAAGAAACAGTTATAGGGGAGTTTATATCATGTTCCCCTAACCATACTGCCATACCCCTACAGTTAGGACCTAACAGGACAGGTAGGTCCTGTGGAACCCAACTAGGTAATGCAGGAGGTGGAAGTGGAGGCCTAGATGCTGTGGGTGTCTTCTTTCTAACCTGTATATATATATAATTTCAGATCAACTGCCAGCATACACACACACTAACAATTGAACGTAATGTAAATTTACCATACCTTATCAGTAAAGAAGACATCCGCTTTTAGCCACAATATCACTCCGCCTACTGCCTCACCAAGCGTTTCACAATCTGGGTGGGCATATGGCAGTGGAAGATCCATCAACTTGGGGAATATATGTATCGGGCTCACCCGAATCCAACCAGCTGGTACTGGAGACCCGTGACACATTCCCCATGGTAGGGATGGGTAAGCCGGCGCCTCTTCCATGACATATTCTTTACTTTTTAGACGGCATGGCTTCAACCCCTACAAATTTTTGTGTAAAGAATGTTATATACATATATACATACCATCTTTTTTTGAAACGACTACAATTTCATATATACGTATCATCTTGAATTAAAAAACTAGTTACTATGTCATAAAAATACTTACAGTGGATGTGCTAGGTGGTGGTTCTACAGGATTACTCCCAACCTCTGCAGTAAGAGTAGGAGTAGAGTCTGCAGTAGGTATTGTCTGGTAAGTGGCAGTCTGAGATGCCTGCCACTTTTTCATTGCTTCTTTGAGTTTCCTATCAAATAGCTTATCCACCTATACATGGATAAAAGAAACGTCAAATTCTAATTTTTGAATTCTCTTTTACAGTAACATTATAAAGAAAGAATATGTTACCTCTTCTTGTGAAAGTCCCACTTTTGGGACATGTTTGCGCTGGGATGACCCAAAAAAAGATTTGATGCCCACACCAGCGCCTGCAGCCCTAACACGACCAGGATGCTCTGGGTTACCCAGAGCAACTATCAATTCATCCTTTGTTCCCTCAGGGATGAACTTTCCTTGTTTCCTCAGCTCGTGCAGCTCCCGTTAATCGCCAAAACAAAAATTTGTACTTAAGTAAACAACACAAATAATCAATATTCGAATGATTGCTGTAAGAGTTATATTTTACCATTTTTGCAGCCGCCTCAACAGTTGCGGCCTTAGTTATTTCTCCCTTATTATTTTGCCTCCCAGCTATCCAGACATCATGGCGAGGCAGAGGTGTACTACCTATGGTAGAGGACTCTTGAGTAGCAGCAGACTGAGCAGCAGTAGCCTCAGCCTGTAGTCTTTGGTGAACGCATGCATACCCTTTTGGACCCATTCTGTGGTCATGCACATTCAGTGCACGCCTTGATCTTTGTGCCTCAGTGAGGGCCTAGTTAGTATGCAAATTAATGATTTGGTTAGTAACACTAAATGTTAATCTTGAATAAGTGAATACAACATATATTAATTAATGAGATTGAGACTGATGCCTAATACCTTGAATTCATCAGTTTGTCTTGAAGCGACAAACGCGCCCCATTCTTCTTTGTCCAGGAAGTTTCACTGTTCAGTGGCTGTATTCTTCCTCTTGTCAGCTTCTTTTATGTATTCTCTGGTGAGATTTGTCCTATAGTTCCTTAGGACTCTCCCACAGCGTTGCATCATGCATTTACGATGCAGCTTTTCATCCAATTCAAATATACTATGCAAAATAGAATTGCTATTAACTAGTATCCAAAAATTTAGTAATCTACAAAATAGAATTGCAAATTAATAATAACTCACGCATAAATCCCTCCATATTAAATCTTTCTTCTCCTTAGAAACTTTATGCCAAGAATCTAAGCGACAACTGCAATGGCTACGAGTAACAAACCCAAGATATGAAATAAATGAATTGCGATTCACACCACATGCATTTCTTGCATTATCGAAATCCACAACAAGTTTGGGTCCATTGCCCTTTTGCGCAATTAACTTCTTCATCATAGTGATGCCCCTTCTCTTGTCAACTTTTTGGTGTTGTTGATCAAGTGCCTCAAGTGCTTCAGATGGTACCTGTACATCATCAACCTAAAATTTGACAAAATAATTCACATTTACAAGATATAACTATAAATGGACATATAGATATAAATATATGATATATTTTTAAAACTTACATTGTGAGGCGGCGCATTGATGTCCTCACCCTCACGGTAGTCATCAGCACGGTCATCAGGAGAATGGTCAGCCATCTGCAAATTCACATTCAAATTGTAAAGTTCACATTGTAAAGTAGTAATTCAAAGTGTAAAGCTCACATTGTAAAGTAATTCAAATTGTAAAGCTCACATTGTAAAGTAATTCAAATTGTAAATCTCACATTGTAAAGTAATTCAAATTCTAAAGTTCACATTGTAAAGTAATTCAAATTCTAAAGCTCACATTGTAAAGTTCACATTCACATTCAAAACTTTAGGCCAACAAATACATGTGATGTCATTCTTATATATAATAAATGTGTACCACCTATCCCATTCTTGAACACCTAATCTCACTAGTAAGTGTATAATGTGTATTGGGTTTTCGAGAAAATTTCGGTAGCATTTCCCTGCTGTTCTCCAAGTACATATGTACTTGGAGAACAAATAGGGAAATGCTGCCGAAATTTTCTTGAAAACCCAATACACATTATACACTTACATCCTAAGTGAGATTAGGTGTTCAAGAACAGTCCCAAACTGGGGACTATCCAAGATTTACTCCTAATAAGTAAATCTTGGACGGGGTTCTAGGCTAATGAGTACATATCCACTACATGTATTTGCTCACTTACATTGCATCACTCACAATTAGAGAATTATTATATAATAAATCAAGAATTCAATAGTTTCAAACATGCAATAATGCCCAATCATGTTTAAATCAAACAAAATATCCTAAGTCAGATTAGGTGTTCAATAACAGTCCCAATACATGTATATTGTCATTCCAATACCTACAATCCAACTTTCATCACAATTGATGTTAGGGTTTCATCACAATTTTAGGTATCATATAGAGTATGTAGATGTTAGGGTTTCATTATGCAACAGAGATTCATGTAGATGTTAGGGTTTCATCATGCAACTCGGCCAGATGTTAGGGTTTCATCATGCAATAGGGATTTCATCATATAATTGATTTAATCACAAACTCATAATTGATTTCATTTTAGTATATATATATATATTCTTGTTCTTCCTTCTCCCTCCTTACCAACAACAACCACGGTCGTGTGGGCTGGCACAGCCGTGGCTGTGTTGGCCAACCACATGGCCGTGCTGGGTAGCACGGCCGTGTGGTCGACCAACACAGCCACGGCCGTGCCAGCCCACACGGTCATGGTTGCTGTTGGTAAGGAGAGGGAGAAGGAAGAAGAAGAGCAGGAGAAGGAAGAAGAAGAAGAAGAAGAACGGAGGGCCTACCGGAGAAAGAAGAAGGAAGAAGAACGAAGCAACATGGAGCCGGAGGAGCAGCGGTGGACATAGCAGCAGCTAGGGGACGGACGGCCGCCGGTGAGCATGAGCACGGTAGTAGGAGAACGACCTCCGGTGAGCACGGCTGCCGGTGAGCCGGTGAGCAGGAGCACGACCGCCGGTGAGTAGGAGCACGGCAGAAGGAGCACGGCAGCGGAGAACGAAGCAATGGAAATTGCCGGAGCTAGGGAAATCGGGAATGAAACAGGGAAAGGGGAAGAATCGGTCGGGCTGGTCAGCTATTAAGTTGACAATAAGTGTCGGTTATTTAAAATAACCGACAACTAAACCTACAGTGTCGGTTCTTTACCAAAAACCGACACCTATACTACATTATAGTCGTCGGTTTTTAAGTAAAAGACAACCGACAACTATTCCTGTTCGCTTTAGTCGTCGGTTGTTTAGTTATGACTGACGCCATATGTAAAATTTTGGAGCCAATTTTTTTCGCTGGAATTTTGGGTTTGGCGGTTGAGTTTAGGTGTCGATTGTTTATTAATTAACCGACACTTAATAAAAGCGGTACCCGTGTCTGGTCGACCTTCGTAGATTGGATGTCGGTTTATGTTATCAACCGATACTGTAGACTTTAGGTGTCGGTTTTTGTATAAAACCGACACCTTGAAAAGTGGCTTTATAAGCCATTTCTGTAGTAGTGTTCTTTACTAAGAGGATTGATGCCCCACTTGGAGATGTGTTGGGTTGGATGAAACCCTTATCTAACCATTCCTGCAATTTCTTCTTCAACTCAAGCAACTCAGTGGGAGCCATTCTATACAGTGCCCTAGAAATTGGGTTTGTCCCGGGAACTAGCTATGTTGATAACTCCACTTCTCTCTCCAGAGGTATGCTAGGAAAATTGTTTGGGAACACATCAACATAGTCCCTGACTATCTCTAGTTCCTCTAAGGGATGCATCTTTGGTTCTAGATCAATGAATACAACTAGGAATGCTTGGAAACCTTTAGTTACCCTTTGTTGTGCTTTCTGATGAATGCATATTCATCTTAGTTCAATCATCTCAATTAGCCTAGTTTTGGTTGCATTCATGCATTTATTTGCTTTATCGTCTAATATGTTCATTTACTTGTATTAATTAGAATTATCCATATTTTTTTTGAATTTTTGCACCTTTGTGTAAGTCACTTTGGGCATTTGGGCCTTGTCTTCTCGGCCCAATACTCTATTTTGGGTCTTGGTCTATTCAAACATGCTTAGGGTCAGCAGCGGTCAGCGGGCCCTCCCTCTTCTCTCACACGCGACCCTCATCTACCAGCTAGACCTAATTACGATCGCGATTCATAGAGCATGTCGTGATCTTTTCTAAAGCCACATGTTTGCGGTCTTCCTTGCCTTTCTCAACCGCGGTCTTCCCTTGCCACCTGTCCGCTATCCCACCAATCGCGACCCGCTATTCTGCTTCTCAAGGCAGCAACCACAACTGCGGTCGAGAGCCAGCAGACATCGCGACCTTTGCACCGCCATGCCTGCAGCAGAGGACACCACGACCGGGCTAAGAGCAACTGACCGCGACCGCTGTTATCAACGATCGTGACCGCGGCATGACGGAACCACAATCTTGATTGCGACCGCGATCTTAGACACGACCGCGACAATCTGCTGATGCAACCGTGACCTCCAGTGTCAGCGCCTCGGCCTCACCTCACGCTCTCACCCACGACGTATTGTAGTCTGGTTCGACATAGCAGCATGTCCTCTCTGCCTTCGCCTCCCTCTCAATCCACCTTTCCCGCGTGGGTTGCTACAGTCATCATCTTCCCCGCAAGCAACAATGACTGCACGACAACACCACACCTCTTCCGCAGTGCATCTTCCATGTCTTCCATCATCACAACGCATCAACCCCAGCGTCACCAGCAGCAGACCCGTGGTCTCCTCCACCCAGCGCCCATGGTCGCCCCTGCACCACATCTCTACACCTGCTCACGATCTTGATCGCGGGTGTGATCTTAATCGCGAACAAAAGAGGGCAGAAAAGAGGAACCACAACCTGACCAAAAGGGAATCACGACCGTGTATTTCACAATCGCGACCTGCTGCTCCTGTTGTAAAACAACTTAAAGCCCACATGCAAAGCACATGCCGAGGCTCCCAGCAGGCCTATAAATAGGACCCGACCCTCTTCATTTTGGGGCGATCCAGCCGGGAGGCAGAACGACTGCTCATCATCTCCAGATGTCATTAGGCTGCAGGACTGTCCTAGGCCTAAGGAGATGATCTCCATAGCCAAGAACCTACCCCCGTGGTGGTTTTGCGGCCTCTTCACCCAGATTTGGAGTGAAGACTCAGATCTGCAAGCCACCTCATTCAGATTTGGATCTAGATCTAGATCTAGATCTAGATCTGCTGCGTCTACGCCGTTTCTACACTGCCATCTCGTCCATGAGCTTCTCCTCCTGCTACGAGCGAGGACTACGAGAAGAAGAAGAAGGTGGAGAGAGGAGATCTTCCCCGTCTGTCGTGGTGTTCTTCTCTCTTCTTCCAGATCTACTCTGACGTTGTGTAGAAGATCGTTTCTCGACAGAGCTGCGATCATCTTCTTCACCATTCTCATGGAGGAAACTTCTCTCTCTCTTATTGCTTTTGTTTCTCTCACCATGAGCGAGTAGATCCTTTTCGCTGGGGTGCGGGGACTAGCCCCGCTACCCATGCTTACATGTTCAAATACTAAACATTCCATGGCATGTATATAATCTTTCATTTCATTATTAATCGTTGATGTGTGCTTGTGGATTGATCACCTGCTTGCATTTATCTTGTTCGTATCCTATGTTGTGAGAACTTCAATATGTAGGATTTGAATGTCGATTAACACGGTTGACTCCCAAACTAGAAATAGAATGGGATTCCTTGAGGTCGTAAGTGTATGATCTGTGAGGTGACGAGCCATCTAGCCCACGGTGACACTTCTGTGTGCCTGACGCCTGTATAGGGGGCCCACAACTTCATTTGGATTTCTGTATCTTCGGATTTGTAAGTATGTGATCTGGATGGTGACGAGACATCTGATACCTAAGGTGATGCTTACACGAACCTGACGCCCGTATGGGGGGTTTTGCAGCAGCTCTATTTGGATGATTATATCGTGCCTAGATGTTTGTGTTTGGATGTGATTGCATGAGTAGTGGTGGTGAAACCCGGGACCATCCTAGCGATTTCCTTCATTAATCTTTAATCAACCTTTAATCCTGCTCTTTTACTTTCCTTGCATTTAGTTTAATTAAATTCAAATCAACCAACCTTGTTCTAAATATTAGTCTTGATTCAACTAGATTCGACTAGAGAAAGATTCTTAAAAACACTGTCCCTTAGGATTCGATCCTCAACTATACAGTGATAAGACCCATCCACTTGCGGGTGGTATTATTGCATGTTGTTTTGGTTAAAAACTTAGGGATTTCAACCCTAAGTGAGTTTGTTAGTGTGATAATATAAGCCACGTCAAATTCTGGCGCCGTTGCCGGGACAATAGAATCGTCTAGTTAAATCTAGTTCTTTTGAGACTAATTTAGGTTTTTCTTTTACTTTTGGTACTATCGATTATATATACTTGAATTTGGTTCTACTCCATCCATCTTACCAGCAAAAGATCTTTCCATCCTAGGTACCCACAAAGTCTAGTGTATGCGTCGGTCGGACAGTCCCAAACTCTCTGCTAGCTTTGATCCTGAGATAGACAGAACCTTTCACCGTCAGTATAGAGAGAACCAAGCAAGAATGGCTCAAGAGGAGGAAATTTCTTGAAGGATAGCTCAAGCCCTTAATGCACAAAGAGATAAGCTTATGCAAGAAACCCGAGCCGTAGTTCAAGAAGAAATCCAAGTAGCCCAAGTAGCGGCTCAACAAGCAGAGTTACAAAAAGACCTTAGGGAGTTCTCAATCCCTAAAGCAACTGACGTTCATCACCCAGTGCAACCTCCTCCCATCAACGCTCCCAACTTTGAGAAATGAGCACATTAGATCACGTTGCTTCAAAACAATCCTTTCTATGGTAAGCAAGGAGAAGATAGTCAAGAACATCTTCTGAGGTTTATAGATCTATGTGCCATGACAAAGCAAAATGGAGTCACAGATGATGCCATCAGACTCCGCCTCTTCAAATACTCTCTTGCCAATAGAGTCATGAGTTGGTATAACTCCTTGCAATGCGAACCCATCACCACTTGGGAACAACTTCAAAAT
Organism: Alisma plantago-aquatica; assembly: GCA_963693085.1. Classification (NCBI taxonomy): domain Eukaryota; kingdom Viridiplantae; phylum Streptophyta; class Magnoliopsida; order Alismatales; family Alismataceae; genus Alisma; species Alisma plantago-aquatica. Next base: position 291,356,542 of record OY856414.1, read on the forward strand.
GTTTTTTCTGGAAAAGTTTTATCCACCTTCTCTAACCTATGAAATTAGGGGCTGAATAATGCAATTCACTCAGGTCCTTGGAGAATCCCTAGCTGAAGCATGGGAAAGATACAAATAGCTCATGCGCAAGTGTCCACATCACGTCATTCCTAAAAATCAACTCATCAAAATCTTTTATAGGGGTGTGGATGACGACATCAAGAAGTTTTTAGACTCGTCATCTGGAGGAAACTTCATGCGTTAAAGCTATGATAGCGCGTGGAAGATTGTCACCCTTGGAGCTAAAAACCAAGCCAACTGGGGTAGACCCGTAAGTAAAGGAGTGCTGAAGGTTGCTATGGCAGAAGCTACTCCTGAGTACAATTCTATTGCTGAGTCTCTTAAGCTTCTAGTAGCCAAGCAAGACCGACTTGAAACATCTTTTTCTGCCTATGAAAGAAGACGCTCACCCCCTCGACAACAAGAACAAGTTAAGTCAGCTTCACTCTTATGTGAAGCATGCAAAGGAACTGATCATTCTACTCTAGCCTGTAACATTCTCTATGATGTTGTTTTGAGCAATACCTGTGCCCAAGGAGATAATGGTCAAATGGAAAATCTGAATGCTGTCAACACCATCCCTGGTCAAGGGTACTATAATCCGAATCAGAATAGGAACCATACTAGTTTTCAATATGGAAATCCTTCTGGAGCAGAAAACTCATGACAACTTGGTTCAAATACTCAACAATGAGGCCTGCCAGGATTCTAGTATAACCAACAACCAAATTTTGGGAATCAAGGGAATTTTAGAGGAAAGTACCAGAATAGAAACTACAACAATTATCAGAACAATTCTCAGTTTCATAATCCCAACCAAGTCCCCTATCAACAATAATAACAAGGGAAACAAGACGGTCCCATCCCTCCTGATGACAAATTGTCAACTATTGAGAAGATGCTGGAGTCGCAGCAGACTATGATAGCTAACCAGCAAGCCCATCAGAAGGCTATTGAATCTCAACTAGCTCAACTTGTAGCTAGCATGAAGCCATCAGTTGGAGCCTTTGCTGGTCAACCAGAGAACAATCCTAAACATCCCGAGCAACTAAAGGCTGTCACCACTAGGTCTGGGAAAGACTATACTGACCCTCCAGTCAAGACATCATTGGTTGTTACAGAAGACGATGATGACTTTGTGAATGTCCAAGACTCTACAATACCTGAGTCTCAACTGAAGGAACAACCAACCGCTGATAAGACAGACAAAGCAAGATTGGAGGAACCATTGGCTGCAGAGGCAAAAGACACACCTGAGTCAGATGTGCCAGTATACAATCCTCATCCTCCTTTCCCAGCTCGTTTGAATCAGACAAAGCTTGATACCCATTTCAATAAGTTCAAGGAAGCCATGAAGAAGCTTCATGTTGATATACCCTTCCTTGATGCTTTGGCTGAGATACCAGCCTGGATGAAGTACTTGAAGTCACTTCTCATAAGGAAGTACATAATTGAAGAATACGAGACAGTTAAGCTAGCAACAACCACTTCTGATATCATCTAGAGCAAGATGCCCAAGAAACAGAAAGATCCGGGATCCTTTGGGATTTCCTGCCATATCGGTGACTCTTCATGCAAGAAGGGATCGGCCAATCTCAGTGCTAGCATCTCTATCATGCCACTTAGCCTTTGCAAGAGGCTAGGGTTTGCAGAACTTCTCCCGACTGGAATGACCATTCAACTTGTAGATAACTCTATGACTCTTCCTTTGGGAATCATTGAAGATGTCCCTGTCAAGGTTGGAAAAGACTCTTATGTAACATGTGACTTTTTCATCATGGACATAAAGGAAGACGCCAGATACCCTCTTATCTTTGGCTGTCCTTTCCTCGCCACTGCAAGAGCTTTGATTGATGTTGAAGCAGGGACCTTGCTACTCAGACTAGGGAAAGAAGCCCTCGAGTTCAAAGTTTTTGAAAGCATGCGAAGACCGAGCATGCAGGAAGAAGTCTATTTGATTGATTGCATTGAGAAAATGTTGCTCCTCAAATAAGAGGAGTATGAACAAGATGATCCTTTATAAGTGGCTCTAACAAACCCATTTGCTGAAAATTTCATCAATGAACAAGTTAAGGATTATGTCCTTCACCTCGACTCTATAGAAGAAGATCCTGAAGCTAGGTTCGAGGAACTCAAAGCTGTGAATGTAACTGAAGAGCCATGTGAGAAGCCAGAAGCCCCTGAAATGAAGCCCCTGCCTGAGGGACTTAAGTACGTGTTTTTGGATGATCTCAAGGTTTGTCCAGTTATTATAAATTCTAATCTAACGACCAAATAAGAAGATAAACTCGTGAAATAATTAAAGTAAAGAAAGAAAGCTATCGGCTACAAGATGAGCGATCTCACTGGGGTCAGTCAAGCGCTTTGCATGCACAAAATCCCTATGGTGGAAGACCACAAGCCGACTGTTGAGCATCAACAGAAGTTGAATCCTAATATGAAGGAAGTAGTCCGCCGTGAAGTCATCAAGTTGCTCACTACCGAAATCATCTATCTGATATCTGACTCACCTTGGGTGAGTCCTGTGCATGTTGTCCCAAAGAAAGGTGGCACTACTATGATACAGAATGAAAATAATGAACTCATCCCCACTCGAACAGTCATCGGGTGGAGGATGTGCATCTACTACAGAAAGTTAAACAAGGAAACACGTAAAGATCATTTCCTGATGCCTTTTATAGATCAAGTCTTAGAGCGATTAGCTCACCAGGAATATTTTTGCTATCTCGATGGTTACTCTGGATTCTACCAAATTCCTATACATCCATATGACCAAGAGAAAATGACTTTTACTTGCCCCTTCGGAACCTATGCCTTCAGAAGGATGCCATTCAGACTCTGTAATGCGCCTGCAACCTTCCAACGATGCATGGCAGCCATATTTGCTGGGCTAATTGAAACTATTATGGAAGTTTTTATGGATGATTTCTCCATATATGGAGATTCATATGATTCATGCCTAAGGCACCTCTCCCTTGTCCTCAAACGATGCGAAGAAACACATCTAGTGCTTCATTGGGAGAAATGTCATTTTATGGTAAAAGAAGGTATTGTCCTCAGCCATAGAGTCAATAATTGAGGAATCGAAGTTGATAAAGAAAAGATCAAAGTGATTTCTAAACTCACTATCCCAACCAATGTAAGAGACGTTCATGCTTTCCTTGGTCATGCGGGCTTTTACATAAGATTTATCAAGGATTTTTCCAAAATAACCAAACCCATGATGAACTTATTACTAAAGGATGCATATTTCCATTTTGATGAAGAGTGTATCAAGAGTTTCAACAACCTAAAGCATGCCCTTACAACAACACCCATCATCCGAGCTCCAGATTGGGAACACACATTTGAAATTATGTGTGATGCCAGTGATTACACAGTGGGTGTCGTCCTGGGCCAATGTATAGAGAAGAAACATCATGTCATCTATTATGCATCGAAGACCCTTGACGAAGCTCAGAGGAACTATGCAACTACTGAGAAGGAACTCCTAGCAGTCATATATTCCTTTGATAAGTTTAGATCCTACCTCATTGGTTCAAAGGTGATTGTCTACACTGATCACACTGCTATTCGTTATCTTCTAAAAAAGAAAGATGCAAAACCAAGGCTGATAAGATGGATTCTCCTATTGCAAGAATTTGATCTTGAGATTAGAGATAAGGGAGGCACAAAAAATGTTGTAGCAGACCACTTAAGTCATATCCACACTCTGGAAACTGAGAAGATACCAATTAACGACTCTCTTCTAGATGACCATCTTATGAAAGTCTCAGAAGCTACCCCTTGGTACTTGGACTATGTGAACTACCTTGCCGCCGGTGTCATCCACCCTGAGTGTACTGGCAATGCCCTAAAGAAATTCATGCATGATGTGAGGCAATATCACTGGGATGAACCGTACCTCTTCAAGCTCTATGCTGATGGTCTATATAGACATTGTATCGCTGAGGATGAAGCCCAACTTATTTTAGAGCAATGCCACTCAGGCCCATTCGGAGGCCATATGAGTTCTAAGAATACTTCTTTGAAGGTTTTGCAATGTGGTTTATTTTGGCCAACCATATCCAGAGATGCTTATAACTTTGTGTTGTCATGTGACAAGTGTCAAAGAACGGGAAACATTACAAAAAGAGATGAGATGCCACTTAAGCTATGGCAAGAAGTCGAGATTTTTGATGTTTGGGGAGTGGACTACATGGGCCCATTCCCATCCTCACATGGATTTTCCTACATCCTAGTTGTTGTGGATTATGTCTCTAAATGGGTAGATGCCATACCAACCATCACTAGCGATTCAAAACTCGTCATTAAAATGTTCAAATATATTATTTTCCCCATTTTGGAATCCCACAAACTGTGATATCCGACGGAGGTTCTCATTTTCTAGAAAGAAGCTTTGAAGCGTTGTTGAGAAGATATGGTGTAACACACAAGGTACCTTCCCCCTACCACCCACAAACAAGTGGGCATGTAGAGGTTTTGAACCGTCAACTAAAAGCTATCCTGGAAAAGATAGTAGGACGTAACCGAAAGGATTGCTCTGTGAAAATCAATGGCACTTTATGGGCCTACTGAACCACATTCAAAACTCCTCTTGGAACAACACCCTTTAGACTCATCTATGGAAAATCATGTCAACTGCCCGTGGAACTAGAACATAAAGCATGGTGGGCAATCAAACAACTGAATTTTGACATGAAGAAAGCAGGCAAAGCCAGGATTCTACAACTTCAAGAGTTGGATGAACTCCGAATGACAACTTATGAGAATGCACGAATCTACAAAGAACACACCAAACTTTGGCATGACGATCATCTGAAGAGAAAGGACATTCAAATGGGAGACCAAGTTCTTCTGTTCAACTCAAGACTGAAGTTATTCCCAGGAAAACTCCGTTCTCAATGGTCGGGACCATACATTGTCAAAAACATCTATCTACATGGTGCATTTACCTTATGGAGTGAGAAGTCAGGTGATTTTGTGGCAAATGGCCAATGCTTGAAGAGATATTTCACCACAGCTGATACTAGCACTGATGAATTGATGAATCTGTCCAAACCGACATATCTACCTATAAACTGAAGAAATTACGTCAAGCCATCGACGTAAAACAAAGGCGCTCGTCGGGAGGAAACCCAATCTTTAACTTAGATTTTACTTTTAGTTTTGTTTTTAGAAAATTTTGCACCTGGTAGACAATGCATCACAAGATGCAGTCTTAAGTTCTGATAGTTTCCATTTTTGAGATTTCAGATGGAGGATGCGTCGCTGAAAGGAATGCAACCACATTTGGTGGACCAACCAGCACGAGTTTTCCCCTCCATCTCGGATTTAGAGTTTTCTCGGGATGAGCAAATTTCTAAGTTTGGGGTGGAGGCTGGGTGGTACGTACTCTACTTTCCACCCTCTCCTATCCGTTTCAGACTTAATATTTCATCATTGCAATTTTGTTGCAATTTTGAGCAAAATTTTCAAAAATTTTCAAAAATTTCAAAAGTTTCATAGTAGTTTGTATAGAAACTTGATGAAGTTGTGACACTTTTGTTTCAATCAAAGCCATTACCTAGCCGAATATCCTATTTTTCCATGCTTTTTGAATCATTATACCCTCCTTATTCGAAACGAAGCCTCAAGGAGAACAATTTCTGAAACTAGCAAATGATTAGAAATCACTGTGTGAAGCTTATGAATCCTAACATCATGATCAGTAGATATGGCAAGTATCTGTCAAACTGAGAGGGATCAAACACATTGTGCTTCCTATCTGACTAGTGGAACAATAGCATGAAATCTCCACCAGATCCTCATCAAGTCATTATTTGAGTAGAGTATGATAAGGAGAACAACCCAGTGCACTGAATTGTAAATCAAGCTGTACTCTGATCTGAACTCTCTTCTACACTTCTTCCATCATCTTCTTACCCCTCTGTCCATCAAAAAGAAACAAAAATAACCAAAATAGTACCAAACCCTAAGTTCGGGGTGGCACACACACACACTCTCTCTTCGCTTCTTCCATACACCTCGCTATGTAATGGGGGTGTACCACCAAGAAAAGATGCCTAAGTGCACACAAGAAAAAAAAATGCAATCTCGAGTTGAATAGAGGAGAGATTCGCACAAAAAAATGCAATCAATGAAATTGCAAATCATATAATAAAAATCTTGAGTCGAATAGAGGAGAGATTTATTTCTTCCTTCCATACCACCCTTCACTCCCTTTTCCACCTAAAGGCACAATGAATGCCTCCCTGATCCTAAAAACACCAGTGTCAGATCAGGTGCACACTTGTTGTTCTGTGGGTATCTCTAGACTCTACGAAATTCTCTGACATGCTTGATTTTGGAAAAAGTAGAGAGGAAGTGATATTGGGAAGCGAACTCGGGAAAGAAGATATGGTAAAATTTGTTCTGTGATCTCAGGATGTTGAGACACTTAGTGATACCGAGCAGAAAAGAATAATCGTGATATGAAGATGAAGTAATTGCACAAGTTGAAAGTATTCATCCGGCGAGTGTTTTAGATTCTGTGTTACTCGAGGACGAGCAACGTTTAAGTTCGGGGTATTTTGGTGAATGCATATTCATCTTAGTTCAATCATCTCGTTTAGCCTAGTTTTGGTTGCATTCATGCATTTATTTGCTTTATCTTCTAATATGTTCATTTACTTGGCTTAATTAGAATTATCCCTATTTTTTTTGAATTTTTGCACCTTTGTGCAGGTCACTTTGGGCATTTGGGCCTTGTCTTCTCAGCCCAATACTCTATTTTGGGCCTTGGTCTGTTCGAGCATGCTTAGGGTCAACAGCGGTCAGTAGGCCCTCCCTCTTCTCTCACACGCGACCCTCATCTACCAGCTAGACCTAATCACGATCACGATTCATAGAGAAGGTCATGATCTTTTCTAAAGCCACTTGTCTGCGGTCTTCCTTGCCCTCCTCAACTGTGGTCTTCCCTTGCCACCTATCTGCTATCTCACCAATCGCGACCCGCGGTTCTACTTCTCAAGGCATCAACCACAACTGCAGTCGAGAGCCGGCAAACATCGCGACCTTTACGCCACCACCCTACACCAGAGGACACCGCGACCGGGCCAAGAGAAACTTACCGTGACCGCGGTTATCAATGATCGCGACCGCGACATGATGGATCCGTGATTTTGATCACGACCACGATCTTAGCCGGGACCGCGGCAATCCGCTAATGCAACCGTGACCTCCAGCGTCAGCGCCTCAGCCTCACCTTGTGCTCTCACCCGTGATGTCTTGCAGTCCGGTTTGACAGAGCAGAAAGTCCTCTCGGCCTTTGCCTCCCTCTCAATCCACCTTTCCCGTGTGGGTTGCTTCAGTCATCATCTTCCCCCCAAGCAACGATGACTGCACGACAACACCACACCTCTTCCGCAGTGCATCTTCCATGTCTTCCATCATCACAGTGCATCGACCCCACAATCACCAGTAGGAGACCCGTGGTCTCCTCCACCCAGCGCCCATGGTTGCCCCTACACCACAGCTCTACACTTACCCACGATCTTGATCGCGGGCGCGATCTTAATCACGACAAAAAGATGGCAGAAAAGTGGAACCGCGACCAGACCAAAAGAGAATCATGACCGCGTATTTCACAATCACGACCTGCTGCTCCTATTGTAAAACAACTTAAATCCCACGTGCAAAGCACATGCCGAGGCTCCCAGCAAGCCTATAAATAGGACCCGACCCTCTTCATTTTGGGGTGATCTAGCCAGGAGGCAGAACAGCTGCTCATCATCTCCAGAAGCCGTTAGGCTATAGGACTCTCCTGGGCCTAAGGAGACGATCTCCATAGACAAGAACCTGGCCCTGTGGTGGTTTTGCGGCCTCTTCACCCAGATCTGGAGTGAAGACTCAGATCTGCAAGCCACCTCATTCAGATCTGGATCTAGATCTAGATCTGGATCTAGATCTGCTGCGTCTACGCCGTTTCTACGCTGCCATCTCGTCCACGAGCTGCTCCTCCTACTACGAGCGAGGACTATGAGAAGAAGAAGAAGGTGGAGAGAGGAGATCTGCCCCGTCTATCATGGTGTTCTTCTCTCTTCTTCCAGATCTACTCTGACTTTGTGTAGAAGACAATTTCTCGACAGAGCTGCAATCATCTTCTTCACCATGCTCATGGTGGAAACTTCTCTCTCTCTTATTGCTCTTGTTTCTCTCACCATGAGCGAGTAGATCCTTTTCGCTGGGGTGTGGGGACTAGCCCCTCTGTCCATGCTTACATGTTCAAATACTAAACATTCCATGGCATGTATATAATCTTTCATTTCATTGTTAATCGTCGATGTGTGCTTTTGGATTGATCACCTGCTTGCATTTATCTTGTTCGTATCCTATGTTGTGAGAACTTCAATATGTAGGATTTGAATGTCGATTAACGCGGTTGACTCCCAAACTAGAAATAGAATGGGATTCCTTGAGGTCGTAAGTGTATGATCCATGAGGTGACGAGCCATCTAGCCCACGGTGATGCTTCTGTGTGCCTGACGCCTATATAGGGGGCCCACAACTTCATTTGGATTTCTATATCTTCAGAGCTGTAAGTATGTGATCTGGATGGTGACGAGACATCTGATACCTAAGGTGATGCTTACACGAACCTGACACCTGTATGGGGAGTTTTGCAGCAGCTCTATTTGGATGATTTTATCTTTCCTGGATGTTTGTGTTTGGATGTGATTGCATGAGTAGTGGTGGTGAAACCCGTGACCATCCCAGCGATTTCTGTCATTAATCTTTAATCAACCTTTAATCCTGCTCTTTTACTTTCCTTGCATTTAGTTTAATTAAACTCAAATCAACCAACATTGTTCTAAATACTAGTCTTGATTCAACTAGATTTGACTAAAGAAAGATTTTTAAAAATGTTGTCCCTTGGGATTCGATCCTCAACTATACTGTGATAAGACCCGTCTGCTTGCGGGTGGTATTATTGCACATTGTTTTGGTTAAAAACTTAGGGATTTCAACCCAAAGTGAGTTTGTTAGTGCGATAATATAAGCCACGTCACTTTCACCGATGACACATAGAGGCCGGTGGTAGCATCATTCCTACCTCTAATGGTAAAAGGTACAAAACATGTCCTCTTGATTCTTGTTTTCTTTTCCATACAATCTATTTCTGCATTATAGTTATGAAGCTAATCCATTCCTATAATGACATCATATCCGTTCATATCAAGAAGGATGCAGTTGGTAGGGAGTTCATTATTCATATATTTTATAGGTATGTCTGGTGTCTATAGGAGGGATGAAAAGTTATGAACACTAGGGGTAGTGACGTCTAAGACATATCCTAATTCCTTGAAGTCCAAGGAAAGAATAGTTTCAAGATTTCTCGAAATGAAAGTATTAGTAGAACCAGATTTGAATAAAGCTTTAACATTATGACCCATTATATCAAGCATACCTACATTATATTTATGATAGTCAAACTATGCACTTTATGGTAAGGATAGGAAACAAAATTCTAAGGATGGTTACCTTCTATGAGACAGTTGTCATTAGCCTAAGCCTCTTCTGTGACGACCATTATCACACCAATAACATAATCACACAAAACTATGTGGAAATAATCATTAACATCGGATTACCAAAAATCACTAAAAATTAATGTGGGCTCCGATCTCCAAACCACGATATACACACGATTTTAAACTTAGCGGGAGCATTCGATTAACAGCGGAAGACAAAAATCACGGGAAATTAAATTTTTTTTGAGATAAGAGCTTGAAACCATAAAACTTCTTCCATAAAAGGGCATAAACTATTTACACCTCTGATAATTACTTCTTGAGTAATTATACACATCATGATACAAAATCTCAAGAGTCATACCAAAATCTCAGACCAATAACTCCTAGGACCTAAGAGTACAGAGACGACATATGACTATTTAACAACATGACTCAGCAGTCAGTATCTCCATCTGAGATTCACTGCTGCTCCTGGTGCTGCTGCTGCTGGTTTTGGTCACCTGTAGGCTGGTTTCTCTATCTTCGACGACCACCTAAAAAGTTGAAGTCTACAGGGTGAGACAATCTTAAATAATTGTCCCAGCGAGAGTTATAACTCTCCACTAGAAGCTTTATATAGAAAATCAAAGAACAACAGGCAATAACAGCTTTTAAGGTAAACAATAGTAGATTGGTATTAAGCAGAACAACAACAATTAAGGAATGTGAACAACACATCTACTATGTAGTGTAACATCATTCAAGTATCTCGTAGTTTAACCTAAGAAGTTATACTACGCGGCTGATTATGTTTTACAAACATCATTATGCCCTGCGGAGATGAGGTATACCGCTCATACTCCAACCGATCACTGTTAAGTCGCATCGGTATCATACTTAGGTCATCAAAAGAGACAGATTCTTATGACCTCATCTTCCTCAGTCAGAGTGAGGATAACTTGTAGGACATCTTGCGTCTCTGCTAATATAGCTCACCAGGGTAATCTGGTACTTCGCTATTTTTAGAGTTACAGTGGCATTCTGTACTCTCTTCGTCATCGAGAGATTTCTTATTTATCTCTGATCGATGCGGTATAAGGATTTCCTCGAGTGTTACAACATAAACATATAGTGAAGGGTTGATGGATTAAGATACATCTACATCAATTCCTACACTAGGATGTAAGGATTTACACATCCATATTCCCCCACATACTCAAAAGTATGTGATCCAGGAGTTCCCTTAGGAAAACCTGTTTCACCATCATTTTTCTTTTCTGACAATGATGGATCTATGATCAGGGCTCTACATGGAACTCACAACTCCTTGTGTTTCTATCTATTGGCAATAGCAATTCTCAACTGTATTACATGCCTTATAGGCTGAAAATAAACTAAAGTACTCCTATCTATGGTGGCAACACTTGCCCCAATTATGAGTGCTTTACACTTTATATCTTAGTATCATATACCTCAAAAAGTGTTACAAGTTTACTTTCATGACACCTTTAAGTAGAGATGTTTGTTGCCTCCTTCTTCTTTTGTTCTTCCAGATAGAGAGGACAATTCCTTTTCCAATGTCCTGGCTTTTGATAATGGTGGCAATTTCCTTTCTTTGTCACGCCTCCCTTGGCCTTGAGAGTTGAAGATGTCTTGGGCTCCTGGCTAGCATCAGAAACTTTCTTAGCTTTGCCCTTGCCCTTGTGCTTGGACTTGCCTTTATTATTTGTGATCACCATCACAGACTTAGGCTTGTCCTTCTTCATCTGTGTCTCGACTGTCCTCAACATGCCCAACAACTCTGACAGTGGCCTATCAAAGTTGTTCATGTTGCAGTTCATCACAAACTGATCAGGTCAGTAGCCAACTCTTGGCTCAATGGAAATCCTAGTCTTTGCAGGTTCTCCACATACCCAATCATCTTGAGTATGTGAGGACCAACTGGATCTCCTTTTGTCATGACACACTTGAACAGTGCCCTTGAGACATCGTATCTCTCTTGTCGTACCTGATCTTCATACAGGTTCCTGAGATGCTGAATCATCTCAATGACACCCATATTCTCATGTTGTCTCTGCAACTCATGGTTCATGGAGCACAACATCAAGACTTTGCATCAATGGCACCATCAGAATGCTTCTTGTATGCATCCCTTTCTGTCTTTGGTGCATTAGGAGCCGATTCCTCTGGAATTGGAGTATCCAGGACATAGAGCTTACGCTCTTGAGTGAGAACAATTCTCAATGTCCGATACCAGTCGTGGAAGTTTGTCCCATTAAGATTGTCCTTTTCAAGGACCGATCGCAAAGAAAAGTGATTGTTGTTTGTTGCCATTTGTACTACAAAAGGAAAATATGCAATTTTAGTCCAAAAACTCATTTTTTGACTTATTTGATTGATTTGAAAAATTGACGATATAATTAAGCCTTTAATTAATTATCGCTCCCACTATTTTACTTCAAATTGATAGCCCTCACCATAAATTTGGAAGACTGCAGCGTACAACCTTCTAGTGGGCAAGATCCTAAAATCCTCTAAGTCATGGACCAGCTTGGGCTGTCACCCACAACTTAGATCTCTCAGGTAGGCAACACTTGCCAATTGCATCATATGAAACTCTTGATAAGATGTCATACGCAACTCCTTGCCATGAGCATCTCCATGCCTCAAGGTGCTAGATCCTATCTAGGTCACCTTGTTAAGTCTGACCCAAAGCCAACACGATGAATATGCACCCTGCTTGGGCAGACCCACACATTCATCCTTCACGCTTCCACAAGATAGACGGTGTACCACGCTAAGGTGTGCCCACACTTGGTCGATCAAGTTTTTCACATGTGTCAGATTTGGAAGGCATCTAAAACTTAATATTTAATGAGGGATTTGGTTTTTATATACATATACATATCCAATCACCACAATACATAGTACATATCATATACATGCTATATCTCACATAAAACATGCAAAACGATAAAAGCAATGATTATGGCCATCCTAATGTGATTCCTCAAGCCAAGAGGAATCATGGTCATCTAGGTCTACATCACATGCAACCTGTACAAGATGAACTCTGTGCTTTGCCTTCAGAGTAGATCAACTCATCACATGATTGACTTGCTCGTTCTGGCCCAGTCGTCTGGGTGCCACCAGTCGATCGGTTGGATCCTCCAACCGATCGATTTGCCTGGTCATCTTGCATCTCATCATGGCCGCCACCCACTCGTCTCACTCCTCAAACTGATCATCAACCGATCGATTCACTCCTTGAACTGATCGTCTGGAATGTCAACTGATCGGTTCACGTCTTGAACCGTTCGTCTCAGTTGTCATCTGGATGTCCTTCGTTCTTTGACATAACAGGAAATAAAATCTATCCTAATTTTACATTGCTTAAAAGGAAAACCCTGAGTTACATTCGGGGGGAGCAAAGGTAGGAAAGAATCTCGAATTATTTCGAGTTACATCAGGAATAGGAGAGGGAAGATCGGTGCACAGACCGAGATGCAAGCAACCACATACAACTATACACATATAGGGTTTATTGGCCATAACCATGCTATACATCTACCACAAAACTCATTTAATGGCGACGCGTATCGAGTGCATTAATAATACATATCATATATGTAATTGGGATTTGTGGATTTAGGATTGGACATGCATAAAGCCAATTTTATTCGCATCATATGCAATAAATAAAGACGACAAACCAAAACCGATCATATCGATATTCCTAAAATATAGAGCAGTTGACGTGGCTCTGATACCACTGTTGGGTTTTAGAGGAGGCAGAGAAGGCAGCGAAAACAAAAATTTTCTCCCCCAAACCCGGAACAAGGAAACACGTCAATGTCTATATAATAGGAAAGGATGGTTTGTGGAATCATACCTTGTCCCGAGGCTTGCTCAGAGACAATACCTCGCGCCTTGCACGGTATTCACCTCCGGTCTTGGACGGTGTCTGTGCAGCTCCTGGTCGCACCGGGACTGACGATTCCTCCTCTCACCAGACTGTCGGGGTTGACAGTCATCCTCCTGAGTGGCAGAAACCTCCCGCCTCTGAAGTAGTCCACACAGACCACCTGGAACTCCAATCTCCTTATCTCACAAGGAGTTGGAAGGACTCACACCCTCCTGTTGGCGTACTAGTTGCCAACACACTCTCCTGCTTGCAGTTGCAACTACAGTTGTCTTTCCCTTGCTGTGCCTCCCTTTGCGGGTAGTACTTGCTCGAGATCTCTCTCGGTTACCAAAACCAGAGAGAACGACAACTTTGCAGAGCAACTGGTTGCACTGAGTTGTACTTTGAGAAGCCCCCAATACACCTATATATAGGAGGGTCATGGGACATGATTCTCTATCCTGGGCAATGCGGGACTAAAAACAGGAGTAGAAGGGTTCCAAATTTTCCACAAAAGTAACCAACTCGCAACCTGAACCGTTTGGTTCACAAGTGAACCGGTCGGTTGGGACACCTCAACCGGTCAGTTCACAAGTGAACCAGTCGGTTGGTGGTCCTGGTCGGTTCCCGGTTGACTTTCCTTCTTTTGTTTCTAATTGGTATCGAATACCAATCCTATTTCCCAATCAAATTGGGAAATTGAAACGAAAGGAAAATTCTCACCAATCCTATTTTCCCAAGTTTCTCAGTTGCACCAGTTGAATCGATCATTTCAACACTTGAAGCAATCAGTTCACCCTGATCTTGAGCCGATCGACTCAACACTTGAGCCGATCGGTTCACCAAGCTCAGCCGACCGGTTCATCACATGAACCGATCAGTTGGGAGTACAGGTTGTGCAGAATCAGTCAATCACAATCTCAATCAATTCGATACTCCAATCAATGTGTCCAACACCTTGAACATTATGATATTGAGCTATCAATTGACTGAGTGTTTAATTGAACTACTAAACTCCTTTAGTAATCAATCTAAACATTGCTTGTGGACAAAACTCCTCTTCTAGGTTAAATCCTATGTGTGTGACCCTGCAGGTCCATTTCACGTTGGCAGTGAAAGTCCATAACACTTATGAATTCACAAGCAAAGAGCGGTGCCTAGTCACACATCAGTGCTACCCAAGTGAAAAAGAAAGTTGGAGAACAACTTTCAATCCTACAATTCGTGAATGGTGTTACAGTGAATGTATAATTTCTTTGTCACTGATATCCCAAATGAACTCGAGGCATGGAACAGTCATCCTGTCAACGTTCATTCACTTTCTTAATCTCAGAGTAGATTGGAAGAGATATGTATGACATCAATATAACATACTGATTCACACATGCGTGCGCACGCCTATTTCAATCCTACTCATCAAGTGGCCTTGGATATCAAACTCCCTCAGGAGGGACAAATCCCATATCTATCACTCACCCCTCAAAATCCCCATGTGTCAAAGCCATCCAATCATCACCTTTATAACAACCCATGTTTCAGGACTGCGTTTGATGATGTCAAAGTGTGCCCAATGACATGTGTTGAGTGTAGTGATTTTAGGTCGGAATCACACTCACCACCATCACTGTGAGTACTGACTGTGACTACCATGTCTTGGTTCCATGTGTCAAACTCACAGTGGGTCTGTCCGATACACTTGTTCTCTAACAAGTACCTATGTGTTTGGTTTGATATCTCTATATCATGACTAATGAGATTCTATCATCAACCAACACTACAATCTAGTCTTGTGTGTCATTGCTGTCTATCTACCTTCCACAATGACATACGACTAGGGACATAACAAGAATGTACAAACTCTTAGCATCCGTATGATCTCATCGTTCAGGTCATGAACCTGAAGGCATACGTCATTGAGTACTTTCATTCTCTAGACATTCAATCTGTTCTATCACTATCTCATATGACTGAACCAGAAAGAATTGGAAGCTTGCCTTTGATGTTTATCAAATCAATCTTAATGTATCCCACCAATCATCTCATGATTGGCTCTCAGGGCATACATACCAACAGAACATACCTCTTATAACACTACGTAACCAACTAACGGAGTTTCTAACAACAAGTTATCTATTCTACGACTAACATGCAAAAGACAGTTATGAATCACTTCATAAGTGATAAAGGAGTGTGTAGCACCTGAGTCAATCAAAACAAATATGAAGCAAGATGTAGACACATAAGAATGATATAATTCCATCTGACATGTCACGACTCATGGGTTGACTGCTGCTTCCGACTGACTCAGAGCATAAAATCTTATCGTTGCCTGCTACCGAACACGTTCTCTGTTATCTTGTGTAGATGAACTTACTTGAGATGCATGTCCACATTCTCATCCTCTTGCACCACTAGTGAACTGCTACCTCTGAGAGCCTTGCTGACTCTACCTCGATTGCTGAGTTACCTTAGTATCTCGTACTGGACTCTCTATCTTCATATGTCCTATCTTCCCACACTTGTAGTAGATTCAAGTCTCCTGTTGTGGCCTAAACGGCCCTATCACTGACATCGATGCTATACTTTAGGCTCCAGTAGGTGTAAAATTGCAGCCTCTACCCTTACTTGACATCCAATGCATCTGAGCACTGAACCTCTATGGTGCTAACGGTGCTAAAAACCTTAGTTTCTTGTAGCTTCTGGACCTCTATCCTTGGAACTGGGTAGGTCCTTTCCTAAAATTAGCCTCTTATTTATTAGTTACTGACCTTTCTATCCTCCTAACCAATTCCACAAACGTAGCAGATCACTCCCTATTCTCTAGAGAAGCTACAGGCGTGGTTAATTCAGCGTTCAAACCCTTTTTAAAATGATGAATCCTCTCCTGGTCTATAGTAGCCATGTGCGGAAAAAACCACCAAAGCTCCATGAATTTAACTTCATACTCATTAATATTCACATGCCCTTGCCTAATCCGTTTTAAGTGTGAGATTTTCTCATCCAGGTACGTAAGAGGAAAGTACCTAATAGTGAACTCATGTTGAAATTCCTCCCATCTGACCTCAACATTAGGCCTTTTCTCCTCTTCGATGACCCACCAATGGCCAAAACTTCCCTTCAACAGGTACACAACATGCCTAAATTTGTCAGTTTTTGGGATGCTAAGGATTTTAAAGGCCTTTTCTAACTCAATGAGCCACAAATCTACATCTGCTGGGTCAGCTGTTCCAACATATTCTAGGGCTCCCACATGGCATAGTCGTTCAAAAGTTTTACTAAAACTTGAAGCTTCATTGGGAACTGCGCCTTAGGGGGTGGTACTGGTATCCTGTCCACCATATGTGTTACTGTCATCATGAACTGCCCAAATAGAGCATGGAAAGTAGGGTTCTCCAACATAGTCTGATCCACCTAGGGGTTCTCAGGCACTTGTTCTTCTCTTACCTTTTCCCTTGCATCAACAATGTTGCTCTCAACAACATGTTCTTCATGTTCTCCAGACATCTTTAAACTTTACATTACTTCTTCTTCTATATAAGCAGAAGTCACTATAAGATAAATTGGAGGATACTAGAACAGACTCAATGACCTTAATCCTATGTTCTTGTAGACTTAGCAAACCTAAGACTCTGATACCAAAAAATTGTGACGACCACTATCACACCGACAACATAATAGAAAAAAACTATGCGGAAATGATAATTAACAGTGGATTACAAAAAATTACTAAAAATTAAAACCTTTTTGCCAAGAGATCCACTACTAGGAAGCTCTTTTCAGAAAGAACCAAATAATATATACATCATAGTTCACTTTGTACATACATTGTTTCATCACCTTGCTAGGATATGAGATAACAGTTGCTTTACCAAAATATACACAAAAGTAACATCATGCGTCGAGGCGTATTAGATAAAACCTAAGATCAATTATAAAACTGTTTACGCTGTATATCACAAAGGACATGAGAGTACAAGGACGACACATAGGACTCTATATCTACAAGACACATAACAACACATTCAACCTGAGCTGTTACTACTATCCTTGTTGTTGTTGTCCACTTTCTACTACACAATTTCTACCTCCTTGTGCATGCCCACCTAAAAAGTTGTGGAACCCACAGGGTGAGACAATAAGTCCCAATGTGAGATATAACTCTCCACCAACAATATTATTATCACAATTAAACTTTTATGGATGAGAGCAGAAGAGACCTATATTCAATTAAACAAGTGTAATTGTTGATTATATGCAGAGTACAGCAATGTCAACATCTCAATAGTTCAAGAATCTATAACTGAGCAATAGGCCATTTAATCACTTTTCAAAGGAATATGAAGAATATGTATAACTGTTATAAACTAAACAATATAAAAATCAAAGCAAGGATTTAACTAATGTTTTTGTATTTGATCCTTAAACAAATAGGCTACATAGATGATTACATCTTTAAACAATTCATCTTATTGTTCCCTACAAAGGTGGGAATATAACTTCCATCTCCAACTGACCACTGTGAAGTTAGCATAAGCACCATATAGGTCTATGGAAGAGCCGAAATCTATGACCTCTCCTTTCTCTATCAGTTCGAGAGTGGCAGTGACATTATGAGTCAATATGCATTTTAGCTAGCCTGGCATATAGAGGCTTTTCATTATAGAGATACAAAGTGTAGCATGCTCTCTGTTCAGGGTATGACCTACAGTCAATCCTTCTTATATATATTGAGTCATGGCCTCCAGCCATACTCTTCTTAGGGTATGGATTTACCTCCAATCCGGATGTTACATTAGGGCTACGACCTACAACCGAACCCTTTTTAGGAAAATGTCTCAAGGCCAAATCTTGGGGTTTGAAGGAAGCCAGGAAATACTTGTCTTTCACCCTCGCATATTAAAAAATATGCGCTCCAAGTAAAACTCATTTCAACATTCAACAAATCATAATATTGAATGATTCTATGGCCATGATAACTACATTTTTAGTTCAATTGATAGATTAAGTGCACTATAACATATGTTTATCATCAATCAAGTTACAAGCATGAATTGTAGATAAATGCTATATATAAAGGTGTAACATATTTTCAAGAGATCTTATATCAATTGGTACATATCTTGTTACACTTATCCCAGAATCTCAGTCCCCTGAACACTTCATTGGAAATTTCATCCCATAAACATTATCATTATCATGGTCGTATGTTTGGGTATCAAACCCTTAGTTCATTATTGAACAATATCACCTCTCATTAGGCAATAACCAACTCTATGTCATCAGACACATATGCAAATCATACTTGTTGTACAAGTATATCACATCTCTCAAAAGGCCTTATATAATCTGTATTATGGTAAATCATCATAGCTCATACCTAGCTATGCTCATTATTTCATAACACATGCATGGTTAGGATTTCATAACAAATGTAATATCAAGTAAATATCATGACCATGTCATAAAGAGAACCATTCAAAATATAACCCACTCAGAATTAGGGTTAAGGTTATCCCTTGTAACTAATATAGGGTTTTCAAGTTCATATTTATCAATCAAACCCTAATTCACATTATAAGATATATATCATTGCCATAAGTGTTCAAGCATACTTCATCAAATATCATCAATCGATTATCAACATGAAGTATTACCTTTCTCATGTGAGTAGTGGTGCGTCCCAGCTAGTGGTGCTTTTACACCCCACGAGGTCAGAGCGCACGTGAGATTGTGCTTTCAAAATTTATAAACCTAAACTAGCTACCTACGTCTACTAAAACACTACACCCGCAAGCGCACGGGGTCGTGTCGTAGTATAGGAAGGTGGAAAGTAAAGGGTCGATCCATAGGGAAAAGAAGGGGTTCCAGAGCTAGGTTAGTTTAGCTAGGTTCCTACTCCGGAGACTAGGGTTAAGGGTTTAAAGGTTGTTTTGATTGTTAACTAAGGATGAACAAGAAAGCAGTTAAAGGCACGAATGAAATCTACGTTAACCCTAGACTAGATTAAGACTAAGCAGGAAAGAAAGGACTAAGCTAGGTATGAAAAGGAAAGTTACACTAAGGAAATCAAGAGAGAAGAAGTGCAATTAAAGAACTAAACTAACATGAGCAAGGCAAGAACAAGGCAAGCAACTGACTAAACAAGAAAAGAACTAATTAAGCTAAGCAGGCACAAAACTAGGGTTTTAAGCAATAAAAAGAGGTGTGGGATGTTTAGGGGTATGAAATTATCACTTAAGTTGGGGGGTGACATATGAACATTATGATTTCATTTAGATCATCCAAACCAAACAACTAGTTAGAGTCTAATGGATTAACCTAAGCTACTAACTGGCCATGGATATGCTAGGTTGTGTATAGGGGAACTAGTCCCTAACACCCCCTACTACCCTTACGAGGCTCAATTGGGTTAAGGGTTAGGTTCAATCCAATTAGAGTCTAATCAAGTCTAGGTTTCTATATTAGACATTCCTAGGGCAATTAGGGGCCGAGGGTAGTAATGTGGGGTGAAATTATGGTTTTGGACCCCAATTCCCCCACATTCTAGCCTTGAGAAGGCTCCATGCTAATTGCACTAGAATTACCTAATCTAGCTACTTAGATCTCTCACTTAGGTTTAGGGAGATTTATTAGGATGTAGGAATATGGGAGGCAACCTAGGGATCTAAGAATTGGACCTAAAGGCAAATCCCAAAATTCACACATATAAGCAATTTGCCTAAATTCCTAAGTGATTTCACACACAAATCAACAAGCAATCCATGGAGAATGAGATGAAAATAGAATATAATCATTAACAAATGGAATTACAACGTTTACATGTCATTATACCCCAACATGGTATCAAAGTAACATAATTTCCCCCAAACAACCCACCCAAAGGGACTAGCTACTCATAGACATGGAAAATACAAAAAGAGAGAAGATAGAGGAAGAAGTAGCCATGGAGCTCGGTGTAGATGAAGGACTCCTCCTCTCTAGAAGCTGCAAGGTCCTCCTCCTCCTTCTTCTTGGATGGAATGGTGTAAAATGGTGGTGGGAAGTGGATGGAAGACTTAGATATGGGGGGTTATGTGGTGGAAATGGTGAAATGGAGTGGATTTGAGGTGGAGGTGAAGTGGAATGGAGTGGAGGTGACTAGGGAGGCAAAATGGGACTCTAAGCAGCCAACCTCCTGACCCCCAGCCGCCACTTGGGCTTATATAGGGATCTAGGGTTAAATTAGGAGTAAAATGGGGAAAGTAGTGGACAAATTGGTGGATTTTGTGAGTAGAACGACCATGGTGGGTCACCACGGCCGTGGTGGGTAGGGTAGGCCATGACCGTGGTGGATGGGCATGGTCATGGGTTTATAAAATGTGGAGATCAGAGGGAGGTGTGCATGGATGGCCACAACCGTGGGGGATCACCACGGTCGTGGTGGACACCTAGGGCCACGGGCATGTTGATCACCACAGTCGTTTTGGCCATTTTCATCTATTTCTGGGAGTTTTACTGATTTTTTGTACTTGGGGGATGTCCACCACGGCCGTGGGGGCTCACCACGGTCGTGGTGGTGTCTCTCCCATGCATTTGAGCCTTGAACTTGATCATCCATGGAGGGTATTTCTTCAAAACTTTCTTTAATCAATTGGGGTAGGTTGGAAGTTGTTTTGGCTTCATTTTGAGCTCCTCCAAGCCTAAGGAAACCCTAAACTGGGACATCCTCTTTCCATGCCATCAAGTAGTGGACAAAGTACCTATAAAACATGCAAAAAGCCTCCATAAGTGCATTTGATATAAATAAACATATTGGGAGGAATGACATGCAATCTAACAGGTATAGATGTGATTTAAGAGCAAAAAGACACAAGATTAATCCCTAAAATAGGGCCGAATCACCACCCACAAACTTAAAACATACTTGTCCTCAAGTATGCTCCAACTCAATCTCTCTACAAACTTTCACAAAAAGAAATGACAAATGCAATGTAAAAGACGATTGTTGCTGAACGGGATCAAAGATGACTAAGTACATGCATTTCACCTCTCTCCTCTCCTACTTTCACAATCCATTCATGAAAAGAGCACAAAGCATATGAACTTCAAATATAGAGCATAGAATACACAAGTTATCCATATTTCCTCCATTAAGTTCCGAGTAAACTATTTCATGGTGGCGTTAATCAAGAATGACTAGGAGTGTTGTTTCACATTCATGCATTCAATCTTATATCTCAAATCACACCAAATAACCCATATGGCTGCGGAAAAGGATAAAATGAGCTAAGTTTGATGCTTCTTTGCTCAATGGGTATGAAAATAGAAGAAAGGGTTGCGGTAAGATTTTGGAGTATTTTTACACACTCATCTTTTCTTTATTTGAATGCTCTTAAACAGGAGCATCCTTTTATTTTCTTTTTCTTTTTTGCAATTTTATCTTTTTTTTCTCTTTGCCCTTAGAGTATGTAGGGCATATGATGGGTAGAGTGAAGCGGGAAGATGGAGATGTGGCCACCCCAAACTTTTAGAGGTGGCCATGGCTGATATGTGTACTTTGGCATCCTTTCATGAGGCAGAGGAGTAAGAAGATGGTGAGTGAAAACTCGAGTCAAAGAGGGATCATAGCTATGATTCTCCACATAAGACATCCTGCATGAAAATTAATCCAATACTTCATCCTAGATATCACACCACATGAATGAACAAGTTGAAATTGATATATCAATCAAGTGATTCTACAAATACTAAGCGTTCAAAGCTTGCTCAACTTCACAATTCAGCCAAATCAATCGCAACCATAAGAGAGGTGATACACATGTAAAAAGTCAAACATTGATACCACTTAGAAAGAAGCAATGATAAGTCACTTGCATTTGTCAAAGGTCATCATTTTTAATCCAAAAAGTAGAGATTGGGTTGAAACACACTTTTAGACAAGAAATATAAAATTTGGGCAAAATTGGCCAAAATGGTGCCAAGTTGCCTCCATTCACATATAAACCTATATTATTGAACTTAAAGCAGTAAACAAGCAAATACTAGCTATAACATGCAAGAATTACCAAAAATCTACATGATATGCAATGCAGGGCAAAAAGGGCAAATTGTTTTTGAAAATTACGCAAAAATGACAAGAAAGCAAACTACATGGCATGCAGAGATGCAGTGAAAAGAACAGTAAAAATAAAACTGAACTGAATGGCAAAGGTGGAACAAAATGACTAAAAGAGAGAGATAGGGTGGTTCATACCGCCCTACCACCCCAAACTTTTGAATCATGCTGTCCTCAGCATGAAACTAGAGATTAGGGATAGTAGGGTGAAGATCATGGATGGTGCGAAGCATCAGAATGTAGGTCACCCTAATGTGGCTAGTGCTCGACCCTCACCACGATCGTGGTCGATCACCATGGTTGTGGTCGATCGCCACGGTCGTGGCCACTCCTCTTCAACATGGCCATGGAGGGTGGCCACAGTCGTTGCCAATCTTCTAAAAACACTGTTCCTTCAGCCAACTTGATGCAATAATTCCCACGGCCATGGCTGGGTCTCACGGTCGTGCTTGGCCACATGTGCCACAGTTGTGGTTGAGCTCCACGGCCGTGGTGAGGGTGCTCCTTCACTTTTCTCACTTCAAGAACTTGAAATTCACTTTTATTTGTTATTCGGCCGCATATTTGATTCAAAGACCATGACCTACTTCTATACCCTCTCTCTCTATTGTCTAGCACCTACCTCATCATCAAAACTTAAAACAAAACTATTAAGCACAAGCGTGCATGTGTGTTTGTGTAAAATAAAGAAAAAGTATCAAAAATGTGAGGTTGGGCCAAAAATTCCCAAACTTATGTGGGTTGCCTCCCACAAGCGCTGAGTTTCTTGCCTTCAGCTAGGCTTCTGGGTGATTCTTCAAAATTCATCCATTTGGCATTCTCATGTGTCCATTCTTGCAAAACATGCATCCTTCCTTTGCACTCAATCTATTTTCCTCATCCCTTTGATCACAATAATCATCATTAACTTCTTCACCTTGATGTCCTTCTCTCAAATGCCCATTTGGACTTGTGAAGTGACCATGTCCAATATCCCTATCTCGGACTCGCCGGGTTGGGGTCTTGTACATGTTGATGTTGATCTTCATGTCCATGAATGAAACTGTCATGGTGCCACTACGCACATGAATGTCGACATCAGTTGTAGATAAGAACGACCCTCTCAAGATGATGGGAATCTTCCTATCCTCTGGCTCCATATCAAGTACAATGAAATCTGCCGGGAACACCGCGCCTTTTTCCTTGTCTATCATCACCAAGACATCATCCAATCTACCCCTAGGCACTTTTATGGATCTATCTGCCAAATGGAGAGCGCAAGGTGCCAACTTCAACTTGCCTAAGCCCATCTGAACATAGACATGATATGGCATCAAATTCATACTAGATCCCAAATCAAGTAAGGACCTATTTATGCGATGTCCCCCTATGTAACTAGGTATGAGTGGGGCTCCTGGGTCCTTTTTCTTTATGGGAAGTGAGTGTTGTTTGATGGAGCTCACTTGTTCAGTCAATCTCACCTTCTTTGGAATCCTCCCCGTTGACCTTCTTTTCACAGTGCATAGGTTCTTGAGGAACTTGGCATATGATGGGATTTGCTTGATAGCATCCAAAAGTGGAATGTTCACCTTTACTTGGCGAAACACCTCAAGAATATCAACATTGTGCTTTTGCCTCCTTTTCAATTCTGGTGGCTCATCTAGTGCTTCTACAAATGGAGGATCACTATTTTTTGCTGCACTTACATGAACATGAGGCAGAACACTAGGGATGGTAGGACCTACAAAAGGGATATGTGGTGGATCACATGTAATCCCAAACTCAACATGCAATATCACAACATCATCTTCAACAATATCAATCACGATTTCATCACTTGGCTGCCTTTGCTTTGCTTTATCAACCTTTCTTTGACTTGCGGGCTGCTCAAGAGTTTTCCCACTCCTTAGAACTGTCACAACACTACCTTGCTCATGATGGGGAGAGGGAGCATGTTGTGGTTGTGGAGGAGGTGGGAGTGACACTTGGGGTTGAAACTGAGGTGGAGAAGAGGATTTAGGGGGAGGAGAGAATTGGGGTTGGAAAGTGAAGTTTTGGGAAAATTGAGGTGGTGAAGGTGGTGGAGGAGTGTAAGGATGGGAATAGCCTTGGAAGGAGTGAATGGGATGCACTTGCATGGGGGGTGGACTATAGAAAACCTGTGAAGATGGCATGGGTCCACTTGCTTCATGGTAACTCAAGATGGATTTTGAAGCTAACTTTTCTTCTTGAAGAGCAATTATGGAAGATAGCTGCTATATTCTCTCTTCTAACCTTGCAACATCTTTTTGAACATCATCAAACACTTTCAATCTAGAGAGAACCTCTTCCTTAAACCTTTAGCTATATGTGGGACTTTGGGGTTCCTGGTAGCTATAGGAATGAGATGTCTTCTTTTCTTCACCATAGAACTCAATAGAATTGATCGGGTGGCAAGGAGCATTTGTCAGCTGGTTTCTAATGAAGCTCATCATTTCCCCAAACATTTTCATTAATTGTGGGCTTGAGTCATCATGAGTTGGAGATGTCACACCAAAAGATATGTCACTGCCACTAACCATGCTAGAAGCTTTCATCCTTGAACTTTCTGCCAAACTCTCAAACAAGGGCCATGTCTCCTCAGGTGGTTTAGCCATAAAATCCCCTCCACAAGAAGAATCCACTATAGTTTGACTTGCATGAGATAGACCGGAGTAAAAGGATTGAACTAGCTGCCACAAAGGGATCTCGTGATGTGGACATTCTCTCAACATCTTTTAAAATCTTTCCCAAGCCTCGTGGAATCGCTCATCATCTATTTGATTGAAACTTGCTATGGCACGCCGCATCTGTGTCAACTTTGCTATAGAGTAGAATTTCTTCAAGAAGGCATTTTTCATCTCTCCCAAACTCATGATGTCTCTTCTTGAATCATACCACTCTTTGGCTTTGTCTTTGAGGGAGAAGGAGAACAAAGTCAACCTGATTGTATCATCACTTGCTGTCGGCGTCCTGAAGGTGGAGCATACTTCAAGAAAGGAGTCCAAGTGCTTGTAGGGGTTCTCACTCTCCAATCCGTAGAAGGTGGGTAGGATCCCAAGAAGATCTGGAGGAATAGACAATTGCTCCCCTGGCATTTGATCAACCCTGCTAGCAATTGGCGATTTGTAGTTGCTAAGCATGAAGTAGTCTTGAAGCGGCTTGTGAGGTGCACCACTTTGGTTTTCCATCTTATTTCCTCCTGAATGTCTTGTCACATGCACAAAGCACAACCAAACAAAAGAAACCAAGTTAGTAAACCAATATACACAAGAAATGCAAAGAAAAATGAATAAAGAATAGCAATGATGAGGGCAGTAGGAAAAGTCATAGCAAAATAACTAGCTACGCCGAGCACCTCTAATCCCCGACAACGGCGCCAGAAAGCTTGGTGCGTCCCCACTAGTGGTGCTTTTACACCCCACGAGGTCGAAGCGCATGTGAGATTGTGCTTTCAAAATTTATAAACCTAAACTAGCTACCTATGTCTACTAAAACACTACACCCGCAAGCGCACGGGGTCGTGTCGTAGTATAGGAAGGTGGCAAGTAAAGGGTCGATCCACAGGGAAACGACGGGGTGCCAGAGCTAGGTTAGTTTAGCTAGGTTCCTACTGCGGAGACTAGGGTTAAGGGTTTAAAGGTTGTTTTGATTGTACACTAAGGATGAACAAGAAAGCAGTTAAAGGCAGGAATGAAATCTACGTTAACCCTAGACTAGATTAAGACTAAGCAGGAAAGAAAGGACTAAGCTAGGTATGAAAAGGAAAGTTACACTAAGGCAAGCAAGAGAGAAGAAGTTCAATTATAGAACTAAACTAACATGAGCAAGGCAAGAACAAGGCAAGCAACTGACTAAGCAAGAAAATAACTAATTAAGCTAAGCAGGCACAAAACTAGGGTTTAAGCAATAAAGGGAGGTGTGGGCTGTTTAGGGGTATGAACTTATCACTTAAGTTGGAGGGTGACATATGAACATTATGATTTCATTTATATCATCCAAACCAAACAACGAGTTAGAGTCTAATGGATTAACCTAAGCTACTAACTGGCCATGGATATGCTAGGTTGTGTATAGGGGAACTAGTCCCTAACACCCCCTACTACCCTTACGAGGCTCAATTGGGTTAGGGGTTAGATTCAATCCAATTAGAGTCTAATCAAGTATAGGTTTCTAGATTAGACATTCCTAGGGCAATTAGGGGCCGAGGGTAGTAATGGGGGGTGAAATTAGGATTTTGGACCCCAATTCCTCCACATTCTAGCCTTGAGAAGGCTCCATTCTAATTGCACTAGAATTACCTAATCTAGCTACTTAGATCTCTCACTTAGGTTTAGGGAGATTGATTAGGATGTAGGAAGATGGGAGGCAACCTAGGGATCCAATAATTGGACCTAGGGGCAAATCCCAAAATTCACACATATAAGCAATTTGCCTAAATTCCTAAGTGATTTCACACACAAATCAACAAGCAATCCATGGAGAATGAGATTCAAATAGAATATAATCATTAACAAATGTAATTACAATGTTTACATGTCATTATCCCCCAACATTGTATCAAAGTAACATAATTTCCCCCAAACAGCCCACCCAAGGGGACTAGCTACTCATAGACATGGAAAATACAAAAAGAGAGAAGATAGAGGAAGAAGTAGCCATGGAGCTCGGTGTATATGAGGGACTCCTCCTCTCCAGTAGCTGCAAGGTCGTCCTCCACCTTCTTCTTGGATGGAATGGTGTAAAATGGTGGTGGGAAGTGGATGGAAGGCTTAGATATGGGGGGTTATGTGGTGGAAATGGTGAAATGGAGTGGATTGGAGATGGAGGTGAAGTGGAATGGAGTGGAGGTGACTAGGGAGCAAAAATGGGACTCTAAGCAGCCAACCTCCTAACCCCCAGCCGCCACTAGGGCTTATATAGGGATCTAGGGGGTCTAGGGTTAAGTTAGGGGTAAAATGGGGAAAGTAGTGGAAAAATTGGTGGATTTTGTGAGTAGCACGGCCGTGGTGGGTCACCACGGCCGTGTTGGGTAGGGTAGGCCACAACCGTGGTGGATGGGCACGGTCATAGATTTATAAAATGTGGAGATCACATGGAGGTGTGCATGGATGACCACGACCGTGGGGGGTCACCACGATCGTGGTGGACACCTATGGCCACGGGCATGTTGATCACCACGGTCGTTTTGGCCATTTTCATCGATTTATGGGAGTTTTACTGATTTTTTGTACTTGGGGCATGCCCACCATGGCCGTGGGGGCTCACCACGGTCGTGGTGGTGTCTCTCACATGCATTTGAGCCTTGAACTTGATCATCCATGGCGGGTATTGCTTGAAAACTTTCTTTGACCACTTGGGGTAGGTTGGAAGTGGTTTTGGCCTCATTTTGAGCTCCTCCAAGACTGAGGAAACCCTAGACTGGACCATCCTCTTTCCATGCCATCAAGTAGTGGACAAAGTACCTATAAAACATGCAAAAAGCCTCCATAAGTGCATATGATATAAATAAGCATATTGGGAGGAATGACATGCAATCTAATAGGTATAGATGTGATTGAAGAGCAAAAAGACACAAGATTAAGCCCTAAAATAGGGCCGAATCAAGTAGTACAAGTTTCTTTCTCATGCTTGCTAGGATATTGAATTCAACATACTTATTACATTGATTTAACCTTCTTTAGGGTTATCAACCTACACTTATGAAAGTGTATTCATCTTATTGCATTCATGATGTATTCATCGTTTGTGTTCAAGGTGTATCGGCCTACACTCACCAAGGTGTATCGGCCTTCACTCATTAAGGTGTATCAACCTTCATTCCAATCTTTGTATCGGCCTAGACACAATCACTTGTGTCGGCCTAGACAAATATACTTGTGTCGGCCAGGCACATCTACTTGTGTCGGCCAAGACATATCAAATGATATCGGTTTAGAGATGCTTTGAGTAGTATCATTTGTATGGTGTTTGTGTTGGTATGTATGCCCTGAGAGACAATCATGGGATGATTTATGGGATACATTAAGATTGATTTGATAAACATCAAAGGAAAGCTTCCAATTCTTTCTGGTTCACTCATATGAGATAGTGATAGAACATATTGAATGTCTAGAGAATGACAATACTCAATGATGTATGCCTTCAGGTTCAGGACCTGAATGATGAGATCATACAGATGCTAAGAGTTTGTACATTCTTGTTATGTCCCTAGTCGGATGTCATTGTGGAAGGTAGATAGACAACAATGACACATAAGACTAGATTGTGGTGTTGGTTGATGACAAAATCTCATTAGTCATGATATAGAGATATCAAACCAAACACATAGGTACTTGTTAGAGAACAAGTGTACCAGACAGACCCACCGTGAGTTTGACACATGGAACCATGACATGGTAGTCACAGTCAGTACTCACAGTGATGGTGGTGAGTGTGATTCTTAGACCTAAAATCACTGCACTCAACACATGTCGTTGGGCACACTTTGACATCATCAAACGCAGTCCTGAAACATGGGTTGTTATAAAGGTGATGATTGGGTGGCTTTGACACATGAAGCTTTTTAGGGGTGAGTGATAGATATGGGATTTGTCCCTCCTGAGGGAGTTGGATATCCATGGCTACTTGATGAGTAGGATTGAGAAAGGCGTGCACGTATGTGTGAATCGGTATGTGATATTGATGTCATACATATCTCTTCCAATCTACTCTGAGATCAAGAAAGTGAATGAACATTGACAGGATGACTGTTCCATGCCTCAAGTTCATTCGGGATATCAGTGCCAAAGGAATTATACATTCGCTTTAACACCATTCACGGATTGTAGGATTGAAAGTTGTTCTCCAACTTTCTACCTTCACTTGGGTAGCACTGATGTGTGACTAGACACCTCTCTTTGCTTGTGAAGTCATAAGTGTTATGGACTTTCACTGCCAATGTGAAATGGACCTGCAGGGTCACACACATAGGATTTAACCTGGAAGAGGAGTTTTGTCCACAAACAATGTTTAGATTGATTACTAAAGGAGTTTAGTAGTTCAATTAAAAACTCAATCAATTGATAGCTCAATATCATAATGTTCAAAGTGTTGGACCCATTGATTGGAGTATCAGTTTGATTGAAATCGCAATTGATTGATTCTGCACAATCTGCACTCCCAATCGATCGGCTCATGTGATGAACCGATCGACTGAGATTGGTGAACCGGTCGGCTCAAGTGTTGAGTCGATCGTCTCATGGTCAGGGTGAAACGATTACTTCAAGTGTTGAAACGATCGATTCAACAGGTGCAACCGAGCAAGTTGGGAAAGTAGGATTGGTGAGAATTTTCCTTTCGTTTCAATTTTCCCAATTTGATTGGGAAATAGGATTGGTATTCGATACCAATTAGAAACAAAAGAAGGAAAGTCAATCGGGAACTGATCAGGACCACGAACCGATCGGTTCAGAAATGAACCGACCGGATCATGGGTCCCAACCGATCGGTTGAGGTGTCAACCGACTGGTTCGGGTCCCCAACCAAACGTTTCAGTTGTGAAATGATCGGTTCAGGTTGCAAGTTGGTTTTTTTTGTGGAAAATCTCGAACCCTTCTACTCCTGCTTTTAGTCCCGCATTTCCCGGGATGGAGAACCCTGTCCCATGACCCTCCTATATATATAGGGGTATTGGGGGCTTCTCAAAGTACAACTCAGTGCAACTAATTGCTCTGCAAAGCTGTCGTTCTTTCTAGTTCTGGTAACCGGGAGAGAGCCCGAGAAAGTGATACCCGCAAAGGGAGGTGCAGCAAGGGAAAGACAACTGCATTTGCAACTGGAGGCAGGAGAGTGTGTTGGCGACTAGTACGTCAACATGAGGTTTCTTCCGCTAGGAGTTCCAGGTGGTCCGTGTGGACTACTTTAGAGGCGGGAGGTTTCTGCCGCTAGGAGGACAACTTTCAATCCTGTCAGTCTCGGTGTGACCAGGAGCTGCACAGACACCATCCAAGACAGGAGGTGAAGACCACACAAGCCGCGAGGTATTGTCACCGAGCAAGCCTCGGGACAAGGTATGATTCCACAAACCATCCTTTCCTATTGTATAGACGTTGACGCGTTTCCTTGTTCCGTGTTTTGGGGAGAATTTTTTTTTGTTTCCGCTGCCTTCTCTACCTCCCCTAAAACCCAACAGTGGTATCAGAGCCACGTCAACTGCTCTATACTTTAGGAATATCGATATGATTGATTTTGGTTTGTTGCCTTTATTTATTGCATATGATGCGAATAAAACTGGCTTTATGCATGTCCAATCCTAAATCCACAACTCCCAATTACATATATGATATGTATTATTAATGCACTCGATACACGTCGCCCTTAAACGAGTTTTCTGGTGGATGTATAGTGTGGTTATGGCCAATAAACCCTATCTGTGTATGGTTGTATGTGGTTGCTTGCATCTCGGTCTGCGCACCGATCTTCCTTCTCCTATTCCTGATGTAACTTGAAATAATTTGAGATTTCTTTCATACCTTTGCTCCCCTCGAATGTAACTCGAGGTTTCTCTTTTAACAATGTAAAATAGGATAGAATTTTATTTCCTGTTATGTCAAAGAACAACGGACATCCTGACAACAGATGAGACGATCGATTCAAGGTGTGAACCGATCGGTTGACGTTCCAGACGATCGGTTCAAGGAGTGAGCCGATCGGTTGATGACAGGTTTGAGGAGCGAGACGAGCAGGTGGCGGCCAGAAGGAGATGCACGATGACCAGGCAAACCGATCGGTTGGAGGAGCCAACCGATCGGCTGGTGGCACCCAGACGACCAGCCAGAGAGAGCAGATCATTCATATGATGAGTTGATCAACTCAGAAGGCAAAGCACAGATTTCATCTTGTACAGGTTGCATGCGATGTAGACCTAGATGACCGTGATTCCTCTTGGCTCGAGGAATCACATTAGGATGGCCATAATCATCACTTTTATCGTTTGTGCATGTTTTTTGTGGGATATAGCATGTATATGATACATACTATGTATTGTGGTGATTGGATATGTATATGTATATAAAAACCAAATCCCTCATGAAATATTAAGTTTTAGATGCCTTCCAAATGTGACACACGTGAAAAGATTGATCGACCAAGTGTGGGCACGCCCTAGCGTGTTGCACCATCTATCTCGTGGAAGCGTGAAGGATGAATGTGTGGGTCTTCCCAAGCAGGGTGCATATTCATCGTGTTTGCTTTGGGTCAGACTTAACAAGGTGACCTAGATAGGATCTAGCACCTTGACGCATGGAGATGATCATGGCAACGAGTTGCATATGACATCTTATCAAGAGTTCCATATGATGCAATTGACAAGAGTTGCCTACTTGAGAGATCTATGTTGTGGGTGACAGCCCTAGCTGGTCCATGACTTAGAGGATTTCAGGATCTTACCCACTAGAAGGTTGTATGCTGCAATCTTCTGAATTGATGGTGAGGGCTATCAATTTGAAGTAAAATAGTGGGAGTGATATTTAATTAAAGGCCTAATTATATCATCAACTTTTCAAATCAATCAAATAAGTCAAAAATGAGTTTTGGACTAAAATTGCATATTTCCTTTGTAGTGAAAATGACAACAAATAACAATCACTTCTCTTTGCGATCGGTCCTTGAAAAGGAAAACTAAATGGGACAAACTTCCACGACTAGTATAGGACATTGAGAATTGTTCTCACTCAAGAGCGAAAGCTCTATGTCCTGGATACTCCAATTCCAGAGGAACCGGCTCCTAATGCACCAAAGACAGAAAGGGATGCTTACAAGAAGCATTCTGATGATGCCATTGATGCAAAGTGCTTGATGTTGTGCTCCATGAACCATGAGCTATAGA
Organism: Alisma plantago-aquatica; assembly: GCA_963693085.1. Classification (NCBI taxonomy): domain Eukaryota; kingdom Viridiplantae; phylum Streptophyta; class Magnoliopsida; order Alismatales; family Alismataceae; genus Alisma; species Alisma plantago-aquatica. The sequence goes on from OY856414.1 coordinate 291,388,938, forward strand.
GATAACATGAGAATATGGGTGTCATTGAGATGATTCAACATCTCAGGAACCTGTATGAAGATCAGGCACGACAAGAGAGATACGATGTCTCAAGGGCACTGTTCAAGTGCGTCATGACAGAAGGAGATCCAGTTGGACCTCACACACTCAAGATGATTGGGTATGTGGAGAACCTGCAAAGACTGGGATTTCCACTGAGCCAAGAGTTGGCTACTGACCTGATACTGCAATCGTTGCCAGAATCTTACAGTCAGTTTGTGATGAACTACAACATGAACAACTTTGATAGGCCACTGTCAGAGTTGTTGGGCATGTTGAGGACAACCGAGACACAGATGGAGAAGGACAAGCCTAAGTCTGTGATGGTGATCACGAGTAAGAAAGGCAAGTCCAAGTGCAAGGGTAAGGGCAAAGCTAAGAGAGGTTCTGATGCTAGCCAGGAGCCCAAGATGACTTCAGCTCTCAAGGCCAAGGGAGGCGTGACTAAGAAAGGCAATTGCCACCATTGTCAAAAGCCAGGACATTGGAAAAGGAACTGTCCTCTCTATCTGTAAGAACAAAAGAAGAAGGAGGCGACAGATGTCTCTACTTAAATGTGTCATGAAAGTAAACTTGTAACACTTTTTGAGGTATATGATACCAAGATGTAAAGTGTAAAGCACTCAATAAATGGGGCAACTGTTGTCGCCATAGATAGGAGTACTTTAGTTTATTTTCAGCCTAAAAGGCATGTAATACAGTTATGAACTGCTATTTCATATTTGCCAATAGATAGAAACACTTTATTTTTGCATATTGTATGACAATGATGGCAATCAATAAAGTTGATGTTTCAATCTTTTAAAGATATGATCTTTGTGGCAATGCCTTGTTTATCTTGTGATAGTTGATATGCATAAGATAAAATGATACCTAAAGTTATTGATAACTCAAACAATCAAATTGACATCAATCATGAGAAATTCATTTCTAGTTTCCATGTGATGGATAAATCTAGACTCTTTTGGTTAGAGAACCAATAAGAGACATGAATATCTTGGACATGATTAATCAATCTTCACTAATGGTAGTGGGAGAATGATTATCCTATTAGGTATGATACATTTGATGTATTTACATACCTATTAGAGCAAATGCTAATACTTCAAATGGTGTTTAGAGAAATACCAATATGAATATCTTGAAGTGTTCAAGAATATCATAGATGAAGTATGAATTTGGTAAAGTGTTAATTCTTGATGAGATCAATGAATGAAATACTTGGACCAAATGTTTGAGATCCTTATGAGTGATTATGATAGTGTATCATAGTGAACTCATGATTAAGGCATGGTGATGTCTACATCTAGAAGGAATCATACTCTAAGGAGTTAGAGAATGATTATCAAATAACTGAATTCTTCTTAATAAAAGAATACCCCACACTAATAAAGGACATTGAGAATCACAAGGAGTTGTGAGTTCTTATATCCTTGACAGATACACCTCAATTATCTATGTGATGAGTTGTTCATGTGATGAGTCAACTATCTTGATGAATATGAGGGACCGAATTTTGAGTTATGGTTTATGACCATTACATCCTAAATGACTTCCATGTGAACCATAAGGTATGACCTTGATGGTAGCACCCATTGGATGAAATCCATAAGTGCAAATGAATCTTAAGTGTTAAGACACATGGATAACATTTTGAGAAGGATGATGCTTGATTGCAACTTAATGACTAAGGCATTTGGCATATGGATTCTAAAACCGCATTCCTATGAGGAATAAAACAAGGATGTGTATGTGACACAACCTATAAGGTTTATGAATCCACTAATGCAAATGAAGTCTATAAGTTACAAAGAACTGATCAATGTGATTGATTGAGTAGAAGCAACTCAGAATTGGATCTTTACTTTGATGATATAGTCAAAGGGTTTGACTGATATGTTAAAGATAAAGAAGGGATCTGTGATTTAGTGGGAGCGTGTTCACATTCCACGTGTTGATGTGAAATGGAAATGTTCTAGAATGGAAATCCAAAAGTGGAAATTATCTTTAAGGAAGATGGAGATGTTTCCTTTGTGATAGGAATAGAGATCTAGAGATAGTTCTTGAAAAACCTCTTGACCTGAAAAGAGAAAGCATACATTGGCAATCTGTACTGAAGAGTTCAGTATGCACAGATTTAGTGGCAGAAAATTTGTCCATGTTACATGGAGTTAGTATCCCAAGGCCAAGTGTCCAATTCTTATGAAGAATGGGAACACTAAGAATAGATATGGATCTATCATGTATGTAATCATCCCATTATCTTGCATGGAAAGAACAAAATGCATTCATCATCTTGTATGTAGGACATGACAATATGATGTGCTCATCCTGATAACTCATATGTGGGACATGACGAGTGGATGTCTATCTACTTCCAGTAAGGGTTACTGGAAACCATAAGAACTTGATAAGTACTAGTTCTATGGAGATAAGGAAGAGTTCGATGTAAAGAGTTACATTGATGCGAACTTCTGAAAAGGACAGAAAATTAATCGCAAAATATATATAGGATATATAAAAGTGAAAGTTTGTTGATAATTGGAAGTGTTCCAATAAAACCATTTAAAAGGAAATGCCAAGTATCTATGCGTTAGAGAACAACACTAGATATTATATGGATCTGGAAGTTCATGATATGAACTTATAGATATTCCGCTCATTGATGACAAGTATGGAATCCTTGATCATGCAATGTGGCTAAAGGTTAGCAAAGGAATACTAGATCACATATTACAGAAACTCCATCTCATACGTATGACGTACAACGAAGAGATGTGGGACATGCAATTTATACTGACTTTGGCAAGGTGTTGCCATAACTCACTATGTTCGCACTAAGAGCACAGTAACATGTGGGACATGTTTGAAGATCACTATGGATATTATTTAAGGGTGATTGGCTCGCAGTGCAAGTGGGAGTCTATTGGTATGTATGCCCTGAGAGCCAATCATGGGATGATTGATGGGATACATTAAGATTGATTTGATAAACATCAAAGGCAAGCTTCCAATTATTTCTAGTTCAGTCATATGAGATAGTGATAGAACAGATTGAATGTCTAGAGAATGACAGTACTCAATGACGTATGCCTTCAGGTTCAGGACCTAAACGATGAGATCATACGCATGCTAAGAGTTTGTACATTCTTGTTATGTCCCTAGTCGGATGTCATTATGGAAGGTAGATAGACAACAATGACACACGAGACTAGATTATGGTGTTGGTTGATGACCGAATCTCATTAGTCATGATATAAAGATATCAAACCAAACACATAGGTACTTGTTAGAGAACAAGTGTACCAGACAGGCCCACTGTGAGTTTGACACATGGAACCATGAAATGGTAGTCACAATCAGTACTCATAGTGATGGTGGTGAGTGTGATTCTTAGACCTGAAATCACTGCACTCAACACATGTCGTTGGGCACACTTTGACATCATCAAACGCAGTCCTGAAACATGGGTTGTTATAAAGGTGATGATTGGGTGGCTTTGACACATGGGGCTTTTGAGGGGTGAGTGATAGATATTCTCTGCCTCCCGTAAAACCCAACAGTTTGACGTATATTGAACATATAGTATTCTTCTTAGGGTATCAGCTACATCATCTCATTATATATCGGCCTCACCTTCAACTAGGGTATCGACCACACCATCAACTTGTGTATCGGCCATACCATTAACTAGTGTATCGGCCATACCATCAATTAGGGTATCGACCACTATATCAACTTGGATATTGGCCTTCTCATCTACTAGGATATCAGCCACCTCAATAAATTAGTGTATCAACCACTTAACATCAGCTAAGGTATCAGCCTAGCTAACCCTTTGAGTATTGACCATTGCTCACTATGGGGAGTCGACCTCTAAGGTTTTGTATTGTATCGAGTGATCCCTCATTCAATACCTTAGTTCTTTCACCTATTGGCCCCGCCACTACTTGGTGTATCAGTGAAGGATTCTAAGAAAGTGTTACCCATACTATTTACAAGTATGTCGGGCTAAGGGTGTCACCCATCACACTTGGATTGGGAAAAAAGGGATATCGGATTGTGAGTGTATCATATTAGGGTTAGGATTGACCATGTCGGCCTCCATACTCAATAAAGGCATCATAGTTTAATATTCTCTCTTATTTAGTCATCTCTTAGTCATGATAACCTAGTCCATTTGAGGCATATCATTTTTAGAGCATCTAACATATTGGTCTAATCAACAACATATCATTTTAGAGCATTACAAGTCATATCGACCATCCATGTTATGGTGCAAACATATGTGTCAACTTGGATATTTTCTAGATATCGGCCTGCCTTAATATCAATCTTATATGATAGGTTAAACAATTAAGATGAAAGCAGTTCTACTCATGTTACAAACCAAAAGGATAGGAATTCATGTATATCAGTTTCCATATCTCTACCCTTGTATCGGGTTAGGGTTTTTCACAAACCAATATAGGTTTGTGCATATCGATTTCATCATCTTCAAGCTCAAACTCTTCATTCATTACTACTCTAGTTCATGGACAACAACCCCATACATCCATTAGAACTCATAGAACCATCATTTAAATAAGAAAAGTCTGAGTAGAAAAGGAATCACCATATTGCATGATAGAAGGTGAATACTAAAAAAATTGGGTTTAAGTTATATAACTCGCCTCAAGATCAACTCAAGAGCTTCAAGATTTAAAGATCCACATTCCCAAGGTTGAAGATGACTTATAAAAAGTCCAAGACTCGATCACAAAACTTCTCTATGAAAGAAGATATCATAGTTAGGAATTTTGGTGAAGAAATAAGACAAGGTAAGAATCATGACCTGAGAAGCATAGTCCTTCCAAGGTTGAAGATGATCATGGCTTCACCTTAGGAAATATGTCAGCCTTCTCTTTTCTTCTTGAGCTCCTAGGGTGGTCCTCCAAGCAAGAGACAGTAAATGAGTCGAATGGTTTACTAGGAGGTGAAAAGAAAGGTATATATAGTTGAGATTTATGACAAAGAGTATGTGTAAGGTGTCATCACCAAGTACACTTAAGTGACACGTGTTCATGCATGGTAACTTCATGCATACATAATTATCTTTCCATGCAAAACTCATGAGGATAATCCATAGGCAAGATATTGGCCATTTGAGTATCTTGCTTGACAAGATATCACAACCCAATTTTACTTTATGAGAAAATTGATTCAACTTTTCAAGGGAAATGTAAACTGATAGGCTTCACCTACTTGAGATGATTATCCCATCATGAACACTTTCAAAGGTTACCAAACTGATATGGAACCTCATCTATGGATTCCATGCTGATAGACACTCCCATATACTTTATAACTCCACACAACCCCATTTAGGGTTCAATGTACTCAACATTTCTTTGGTTCTTTCACCACAAAGAGTGTTATCATTCAACCAAGACTCAAACAAGGCACCCCCTTATTTCTCTTTCCTCTAGTTGATTCTAAGAGAGAGAAGAGACATTCTAGAGGTGATAAATTGCACATAAGCCGCTCATTTGGGTAAATTGCAATCTTTACCAAAGTTATCATATAAGGCATAAACAATTTGCAAATAAGTTCAAAATTGAGAAATAAACTTTTCTCAAGTATTAATTACTTTTTGAAAGATTGACCCAAGGTTATAAGAAACTTACTTAAGCAAATCTTCTAGGGTTATCCAAAAACCCATGTCAGGGGTGTTACATCTTCATTATCGATGGAGAAGACTCGAGCTTTCCTACGCTCTCCTATAGGAGGGGCAGCTCCCTGAGGTGCTGCAACTGTTGGTTGAGCTGCCACTGGTTGGGCTGCTATTGGACCCTAATCTTGGGGTTTAGGGTAGGGATAGTTGGACTTGATATGTCCCTCTTGGTGGGATTGGTAGCACACCTTTTTTCATGAAAACACCTACTAGAGTGCTTCTTCCCACAACTACATCACACGGGTTTACGATTCTCTTGATGGGGTTTTCCCTTTCCTCAATTTATTCCCTTGCCATTGTTATGCCCTCACCCCTCTCTGTTATCATTTTTTTGGGGCAGAGGTACCTTTTATGAATCCTAGGTACCCCTTGGGTGGCTTCTGAGTGGTCATGATTACCTTTTACATGTCTAGGGAAAAGTTGAGGGCCTCGATGAAGTTTGTGGGTTTACTTTCCATAACATGAGGCTTGATCAAGGGGTGCATGCATTCCACAAAATGGTCCCCTTGGCGCTCTTCAGTCATCATATATCCAGACTGCTCCAGGAAGTGGAACTTCTGAGTGAAGTCTTCCATAATCATGTGACCTTGATAGAGGAGTGTGATTTTTTTCTTTTTCTTTCTTGGTGGAGGTGGGTATGAATCTTGTAGAGAAGATAGTACAAAAATCCACCCAGGACATCGGTTCCTCATTAGATCTCGGCCCATGATATGGTTTTCCTACCATAATTTTGCAGCTCCTTCAAGAAGGTGAGCAACGAAGAGTACCTCTTTTTCGGTTGCAACTCCAGGATGCAGAAACCATTTTCTAGTTAGCAGCTAGGTGTATGCTTTGTCAACTACTTTGGTTTTGTCTTCAAGCCAAAATTTTCAATGTTCAACTTGACAAAGTCTGGGATGGTGGCTCCCAGGTGAGGGAGGATAGGTAGAGGTGCATTGTTCTTCTCTTTGGAAACTTCTTTAAGTGTAAGGACATTAATATCCTTAGTAAGATGCTTTCACTGTTCTAGCCAGAGTGCATCAGGGGTATGCACAACTACTTGCCCAGTTATGGGCGCAGAGCCAGCTGAAGGGTTGGGGTCATTGTTGGGCTTATCTTCCATCATAGGTTCATCTTTGGGATCAACACCATTTTAGGGTGTGGCACGCCATAGAGGACAACCTCGGGCACATGGACTTTGTCAATAAAGGCCTCACCTTCCCTCTTCCTCTTCTTGGAGGACTCACTCTCCATGGATCCCCCTCTTCTTCTCTGAGGATGGTCTCTTCCTGCGGGAGGGCCTCATCCTGGGTATTCCCTAGGAGTGTCTTTGGGATGGCAATGTCCTTGATGCGAGCCTTGTTATTTTACAAAACTAATTTTATTAATCTTAGTTTCATAATTAGGGTATTAAAGCATAATAAAAATTATGTCCATGACATCTTATTTACAAGAATTTTATTATGTGGCATAGGATGCCTTAATCCCTAATATTCTTAACCTTAAACCTTCACAACCCTAATAACTAGAAGAGTAGAGGAAGCAATTTATAGGTGCATAGGGTTTTCGTGAGTGAAGCAAGGGGTAGAGAAGGGATGAAAATAAATGAGAAGAAATTATAGAGGTATTTATTTCGATTAATATCCTCCAAATTTGTCTAGGACAAATGCACGGGTCTGAGAGTCCTCATAAGCCAACTAGTGGTGCAAAAAAAAGTTTTTCCAGGCCCCAGATCGTGGTCATTTCTAGACACTACCATCTTTAGAAAGTACTCTAATAATTCACTTGGGCTCTACAAAACTCTTACAATTTAATAATATTAAGGGTTAAATGGTAAATCTAGCTGTAACGACCCCATCTCCCGGTAACCCCCAATTAAGGGAGACTGAAAGGTCAGAGCCGTTAACCAATAACCCATATCAAAGGTTCGACAAATAATCAATAATAATTATAAAATTCTACTAACTAAACTTTAATTTGGTAGAAAATTAAAACTTTTCTTACGTTTGAAAACTTTAGAAATCTATCTATCCAGAGCTTGAATTATTCTATCAAAATCCTCCTTGCTCTTTACTTCTTATTTTCACAATGTGTCACTTTACTGTTTGTTCATTTCAGGGTTGTACCTAAAACGCCGACAAACAAAACGTCGGTTAGCATATCAAAATATAATGGTGTGTGGGGACAGCCAAAAGTTTGCACATATGTATAACAATCTAATTATCACAATCAAGTTAATTCACAAGTTAATTTATGCTTTTTAGTATGACATTCTCCACCGCTTTTTCCCTAACCCTGGCATACCCATCTTAGGGTTTCTTTTGCCAATGACTTAAGGCCACCTTCTCAATCTGGACCTTGGTGCCTGGGGTCACCACTCATGGTGCCCTCTAGTCATGCAATATCATAGGCCACCTTATCATTCCCGAGCTTGGTGCCTGGGGTCACCACTCAGGGTGCCCATTGGTCTACCCATCTGGGCCTGACCTTTGGCATCATCCATCAGGATGGCATGTAGGTGCGAGAATACATACTTCTATTATTAATGTGATAATCATAGTGACTTTATGATTTGCAAGTATGAACATCCAAACTAATAATTTGCATTCAATGCGATTAACCATCCAGAAAATCCTCAGGAAACTAAGGCAGTTATTCATAATTTACCACATACCTGTCAAGCTGTCTTGAGTGCAAAATTAATCCAAACAATCAAGTAATCCAGAGTAAATCAAGCAAGCACAATTCAAACCTGAAATATTCATCCAATATTTTCTATCATGGATCATGGTATAAAAATATAATAGGCCTAATCGTCCTAGGGTTACTAGCCCCTTTTCAGGGTTTTGACCATAATTAGGGTTTCACTTCCTTTTTACCACTTTTACTTTGTTTTTATCAAAATATCCATCAAACCCTGATTATATCAGTTTGTTTCCCATTAAAATCTTAAGATCAGATTTGGATCTAAAAAAACCCTAATTTTTAGATTATTATATCCTTTCTTCCCTTTTTCCCTCACTTAGGGTTTCTAAGGGTTTTAATCAACGTATTAGGTTTAAAACCCTAATCCTTGCAATTCCATCATAAAAATAGATTTAAAACCATCTTAATCATTAATCAAGTTAACCATGCTCGAAATAATCCATTTGCAATACTAAATCTATCCTTGATTAATTATTAAGGTTTCTATCCACAAATTAATACTTTTTCCATCAAAATTATATACTTTTGCAAAAAGATACTGATTTAGGTTCCCAAACTATTTTTAACATATCCCTCGTATTTTTATGATCAATTTTCATGTATTAAGTTCATTAATCCGAGGTTCCTAACAATCTCCATGAATTTTGCAAGAAAAAGCATGACCTTGGATTATCTGTTAATTTTAGAAATTTGTTGGCCGTTTGATATGTGGTCTCATGGACCACACGATATCCAAGGGTCCACAAAGATGCCCCTATCTTTGTGATAAAAAAGAAGTCAAAGATAGAAAGGCCATTTCCTACCTTCACAGCCATCAGGGGCAAGGAGGTCATTCCCCCCCTTCACTTCTTCTTCTTCCTCGCACTTTCCCTGTTTGTGGCCCAGCTTGCTCGGCGGTCAACTGCTAGGTTGACTCTGAGGTTCCAACCACCTGCGTGCGTGCTGATCATCCAGGGAGCTTCGCCTCCATCTGTCGAATTCAACCACGGCCTCAATTGCATACCAAGAACCTACTGTGACAACCTCCTACCCGCTGGACTCCGGTGAGGTCCTCAGAGAAGCTGGAGGTGAGGGCAGGGTAGATGATCAAATTGAGGGCTTGAAAACGATCCTCTTGGTCTACCGCAAAGCTTAGGGCAGCGATAAAACATGCCGATACCCCCTCTCGTCTTCCCCTATATATAAGGTCATCTGAGTAGTCCTGTGTTTTGGGGACTTCTAGTCTTGTCGACGAACCCCCGCACAAAATAGGTTGGATGGCTTTAGAATAGCCTCGTGAATCTAAAGGATCTCTCCTCGCTCCAAGATCTCTCCTTTTCGAGAAATTCATCAAACACAAATCTCGAAGGCGGACTCTACGCAAGCAAGTCCCCGCGAGACTGGGATTCACTCCCAGCCATAGGATCACCGATCCACGGTCACTCTTAACATGAAAATTGGGATTTAATCCCAGATGAAATGTGACATTAATATTTTCCTCTACACTCTAGGAAAACTTCCAAAAAACGTATCTCCCAAACCGCTTACACATTTGATCCCAAATTTTGAGGGAAGCTTAATAGTAACTTAATCTTTTATTATACCGAATTTGGATCCATTATCTAAAGAAATCGGATCCCTTTCTTTAGTTGCAAGTTATTACTCAATTATGTATATTTCTCATCTATTTTCTCTTTCCTTTGCCTTTAAATTATTATCATGAGTTCCTTGTACCTCAGGGAACCTTAATGGCTCGAAATCCCATCTTGGGAATATCCCTTAGCCTTTTATTTATCTTTTATCCATTTTCTTATTATCTTTCTTATTTCCTTATTCTTTTTAATGATTTCTCTTGATCTCTCTTCTATTTTCCTTATGGGAGTTCCTTTTAACATTAGGAATCCTTGGGATATGAAATTCCACCAAGGATAACTCAATTAAACTCCTTTCCACTTATTTCCCATATTTTCTCTTTTTTTTCAATTTCTTTCTTGATAAGGAAATATTTATTTGATCTTTTCTTTTCTTATTGCATTCTCTATGCAACTTTGGACTCCTTGGAACCCAAGGAACCAAAGAGGCACGAAATCCACCTTTGGATTATGATTTTGCCTTCTAGAGGTTTCCACACCTTTCTTATCTCAAATTCTCAATTATTCATTAATTAATTAAATTTCCTTGTTATTGGGCCCAATAGCCAATAAAGCCCACAACACAATCATCAAGGCTATTGTAAATGAAATTACATCATTATTTGTCCAAATATCTCCAATATGAGATATTAAATGAACCCAAAATTTGGGTTGTAACATCCTTCCCCTCTTATAGAAATTTTTCCCTCAAAATTTCACCAAGGAAACAAATAATTCAGGATAAGCCTTTCATATGCCCGTCATAGGTCCCATGTGGCCTTACCCTTTCCATGGTGCTTCCCAAGAACCTTTATCATCTCATATTCTTCCATATAAGTTCTTTCTTACCTTGGTATATCGTACCCTCATAGGTGAATCAGGACATTTCAGTCTCTCATAAAGCTGAATAGGTTCAGGGCTAAGCACATGGCTTGGGTACCTCACATAGTGCTCTAGACCAGACATATGGAATTCATCACACATTACTTATCCTAAGGGGAAAGGTCGAACATAACCTTCTCCACCAATCCATCTCAAATGGACCCATATATCGGGGACTCAACTTTCTTAGCTGTAGCTTAGAGGGGTCAGATTTTCACATCACATACTCTCCCACAGTGAACTGCATGTCAGTCTGCTTTGGATCAGCTCATGACTCATGTCACCACTGGGCTCTCTCTCAGCCATTGCATGATCAAAGCGACTTCATTTGCACACACTGTGGTTCTTTTCTGACCTTCACGAGGCCTCCTTCACCAACATCATCTCAATGAAGTGGTGACCGACACAACCTCCTTCTAGAACTTCTTTCATCTTGATAAAGACTATGGTGGTTACCATCCATTCTTATAAAGGACAATAGTTGTCTCTATATATCACCCTGAATGAGCACACATGCTCTCATCAGACCCTCTAGTCTAGATCATACTAACCATTAGCTAGGGGTGATAAACTATTCTATCATCGAGTTCTTCATGTATCTACTTCCACCTCATGTAAGTGAATCTTTAGGTCATACTAAAAAACTTTGCATCATGGTGTAGTTGAACCATCTCTCTCTTATAAGTAGTTCAACTAGATCTGTCCCATGACAGTACTCTTTCTTTCTCATGTCATCTAGGTAAGGCGATCTACCATAACCCATATTGCATCTTGACCTTACTTGGTCTAGGGGAGACTCACAACATCCATAGTGATGAACTCCCATTCCCTCTCGAGAACTCTTTATACTTTATATCCTTGCATTGGGTTACTGGTGTTCGTCCTTCACCTCTGGGCTTGCATGGCCACATGCTACATGTATCAGGCATCCAAAGTACTACCATCACTTACTATGTTCGTAGTACCACGGTGTATGATGAACTTAAAATCATGATCTCCTGTATGTCATGATTCTTCAAGGTTGATTCCTCAGAAACCCTAAACCACTCTCATCAGGGTTTTATTACCTTCCTATCCAAGGAAGTGCATCTGAGGTTCTATCACCATCCTTTCGCTATATTAAGGACTAAACTTGCTAACCAAACAACCATTACCTTTTTCATCATATCTTGTTACATCTGAGTGTTACCCAAAACACATCTTCTTTCCAAACTTAGGGTTAGCCGAACAACCTCAATTTCTTCTAGCCTCTAGCTAAACTAGGTAGCTATATCTGAACCAGAGCATTCATTACCACTTCTTGTCCTTAGGTGTTAGGTAATGTTGAAGACATACACCTCCATGTATTCCACTTATTATCTCATCTCAACTCTAAGTTTATCTTCATTGAGAAAATTCTGAGCTCATCCTCTTGGGTTTTGAATTCAACCTTGTATGACTCATAGCTCATGATAAAAACATCCTCATAAGATGAATACATTATTCCTTCTATTGTTTTCCAACCATCCATGTATCATTCACTCCACCAAGGTATGTTATCATCTTTGTCCTCATACCTCGTAGCAACGTTCCAACTCGCATCATCTTTTATCCTTGGTGTATGGCATGCGAACTGTCCCATCTCTCCCTCCCATAATAAGAGGAAATAAACATTTGGTGGCCGTCCAAACACAAAGTTCTTCATGTTCCAAGAGTGGAGATGATACATCCCACATTGTCAGTACACCATCAACTCTAAGTTGAAACGTGCAACTTATGTCTCCACTTCACAATCATCTTAATATCAAAGATTACTTCCATGGAAAACTGATCTGAAACCTACTTGGGTCACCACACAATCCTTGGTCATCTCTTCTAGGTCTATAGGGTGCCGACACTTTTGGGGTCATCCCTCTTCCCTTATGCATCCAGAGAGTGCCCTACTCATCTGCCCTTTGGGTCCCATGAATTCATGAAGGTGATCAATCTCCTAACCCATGTTCCTCGGACAATGATAGTTGTTACCTCCCAACCCTATGGTCATGTGCAACTAGGGAATTAGGCAACTCCTGCTTCCATCGGTCTTATCCCTACGTGACCCTAGGATAGACTTAGGATTCTAACATAGTAAATATCCAACTTAGAACCTTACCCAAGCGTTTCTCATCTCTCTCTGTATTCATGGGTTGTCTTTCATCCTTTCACAGGGGTCATGGTGACCTGCCTACCTTGGTCAGGCCCCATACCGGTTAACTTCATGGTAACACATCCACATGCACGTAGCGATGGTAATCTATGGGTCTGTAGGTTCATTCTCATGCCATGTACTTTTCACTTAGCTTCTCAAGATCCTATGAAACCTCTTTAGGTTACCTCAAAACCAGAAAAACTAGTAAACACCCTACCAAAGGGTCCCTCTCCCAGGATGGGAGGAAACTACACCCTGATAATAAAGGTCACAAGCGTCCTTAGGGTTTACATTCACATGAGCATGCCTAACCCAAAAACTACTAAGGCCCAAGCAGACCACCTTTTAAACCATGCTAGGTCATACTTGTTCTCTTTCCTCAACATTAGACCAACTTAGTTGTGAGGGGTTCATCAATCATACCTTTAACTTAAGGGGTTTCCTTTTTCCTATACACATGAGGAGTACCATGCTCAAATCTATAGAGACTCAAATCTCATCATGAGCATCAGGTTCACTACTTCCCCTCTTAGGCTTAGGAACCCTAGGTTCACTTTCCTGATGTCTCACTGTCTACTCAACCTCTTAACCACGAATCAAACATGTCCAAGGTATGTCATGTACTCCCATGATCCTTTTATATGAGAAACACCTCAGAGTTGAGTCCTCCTCAAGGACAACCAACTAGGCATAATGCCTCACAACTGGTTACTTAAACCTCCTCAGGGTCTAAGGCACTCTTTGTCTCATCTCAGTAGGTAAACTCCTATACCATAGGCACATAGGTTCCAGAAGCATCATTCTCTCTATAGGGTTTGGTTCCATTAAAGGACACCAAGATATCATCAACCTACAGGGATCAAGTACAAATCAACCACTATCATCCACTTAGGTCACATCATCCTCAACTCCCCATTGTTCCTCATGTCTTAGAATCTAAGTTTCCAACCTTTTTGCTTGGGTCCTACTTTCTCTCTCCAGAGCTAACTCCACATCCAGCCTTACAACTAGAGGTCCTCTCTCGATGAAGGCTTGAGCCCACAAGCATACCCTTATGCGAGGGAAGCCTATTCTCGAACTTATGTTTTCTCAAGATTATCCATAGCCCCTTATGGTTATCTCATAAGCCATCCATCCTGTCCTTCTGGCCTCAGTTTTAACTTACTGCTCATACTACTGATGTATTCTGGGTGTAAGCTATATCCTACTTGCAACAACCCATAAGGTTTCTAGAGGTTCTTCTCTAACCTCATCCATGAAGGAGCTATCCTTTGCTCAAACATGCACGACTCTTCCCAGGGTTGGGTTGCCAAAGGTACTCGGTCATCAACTTCTCATGGCTCATATGGCATCCAAGGCATGTCTATCCAAACACTCAGTCAACCATCTCTCTCTCTAACCTCCACTTAAGGTTAGGGTTAACATCATCCTCAGAGGAAGTGTTAGGTATCTACTTTTAATGGAGGTCTCCACCTCCAAGACTAACTGTCTCTACTCATCGTCCTGACAAGGAGGTCTATCCTCAGGTCTCTCCTGAGGGCAATGACAACTCATGTCATATGACCTAAGCATGTATCTATTCTTTAGTTTATGCTTAATCTATTAAGCTTATGTCCATGACATCTTCTTTACTTGCTTATCATTAATTTAGTGGAGGATTCCTTAGACCCTATTAACCTTACCCATACCTCAAGAGGGTGAGGAGAAGAGAGGAAACCCTAATCCTTAAGGTCCTTAATAGAATTTGAGTTGAGAAGGGATGAACAAGATGAGAGAGTCCTAAAGGTATCTTATTTTGAGTCATATCCTAAGACATCGGCCAGACAGTCACACAATTCAGGAGTCCTCATATTCCAACTAGCGGTGTAGAGGAAAATATTGCCAGCCCCAGGACGTGATCCTTTTCTAGACACCTCAATCTTTCAGACAACCCTCTAATAACTCTCCCAGTTCTATGGAATTTGTAAAATTTAATAATTATTAAAGATTAAATGGGGAACCTACGCTCTAATACCAATTGTAAAGACCCCGCCTCACGGTAACCCCCAATTAAGGGAGACTAAAAGGTCAAAGCGGTTAACTAATAACCCAGATCAAAGGTTCGACATATAATCAATAATAATTATGAAATTCTACTAACTAAACTGTAATTTGGTAGAAAATTAAAACTTTGCTTACCTTTGAAAACTTTGGAAATCTATCTATCTAGAGCTTGAATTATTCTATCTAAATCCTCCTTGCACTTTACTTCTTATTTTCACAATGTGTCACTTTACTGTTTGTTCATTTCAGGGTTGTACCTAAAATGCCGACAAACAAAATGTCAGTCATCATATCAAAATATACTGGTATGAGGGGACAACCAAAAGTTTGCACATATGTATAACAATCTAATTATCACAATCAAGTTAATTAACAAGTCAATTTATGCTTTTCAGTATGACATTCTCCACCGCTTTTGCCCTAACCCTGGCATACCCACCTTAGGGTTTCTTTTACCAATGACTTAAGGCCACCTTCTCAATCCCAAGCTTGGTGCCTCGGGTCACCACTCATGGTGCCATCTTTTGGGTTTTAGGGGAGATAGAGAAGGCAGCAGAAACAAAAATTTCTCCCCCAACCCATACTGAGGAAACGCGTCAACGTCTATATAATAGGAAAGGATGGTTTGCGGAATCATACCTTGTCCCGAGGCTAGCTCGGTGACAATACCTCGCGCAATGCGCGGTCTTCAACTCCGGTCTTCGACGGTGTCTGTGTAGCTCGTGGTCGCACCGGGACTGACAACTCCTACTCGAACCGGACTGTCGGATGACAGTTGTCCTCCTAAGCGGCAGTGTCCTCCCGCCTCTGTAGTAGTCCACACAGACCACCTGGAACTCCACACTCCTTGTCCCACAAGGAAGTGGAAGGAATCACACCCTCCTGTTGACGTACTAGTCGCCAACATGCTCTCCTGCCTCCTGTTGCAACTGCAATTGTCCTTCCCTTGCTGCACCTCCCTTTTGTGGGAAGCACTTGCTCGGGCTCTCTCACGGTTACCAAAACCAGAGAGAACGACAACTTGCAGAGCAACTGGTTGCACTGAGCTGTACTTTGAGAAGCCCCCAATACCCCTATATATATAGGAGAGTCATGGGACAAGTTTCTCCTTCCCGGGCAATGCAGGACTAATGCAGGAGTAGAAGGGTTCGAGAATTTTCCACAAAAAGCAACCGGTTCGCGACTTGAAATGATCGGTTCACAACTGAACCGATCGGTTCGGCCATTGAGTCGATCTGTTGGACCTGAGCCGATCGTTTGGGGCACTCCAACCGATCGGTTGGTGCCCTGAACCGATCGGTTCATGGTCCTAATCCGGCTCAAAAAGACTTTCCTTGTTTCTTTCCCAATTGGTATCGAATACCAATATTATTCCCAATCAAATTGGGCAATTTGAAACGAAAGGAAAATTCTTGCCGACATGACTTTCCCAACTGGTCGGTTGCACCAGTTGAGCCGATCGGTTCAACTCTTGAACCGGTCATCTCAACCTGGGCATGAGCCGATCGACCTGGACACTCCAGCCGACCGGTTCAGCAACCTCAGCCGACCGGTTCATCACATGAACTGATCGGTTGGGAGCACAGGTTGGGCAAAATCAGTCAATTGCGATTTCAATCAATCTGATACTCCAATCAATGCGTCCAACACCTTGAACCATAGGATATTGAGATATCGACTTATTGAGTGTTTAATTGAACTACTAAACTCCTTTAGTAATCAATCTAAACATTGCTTAGTGGACAAAACTCCTCTTCCAGGTTAAATCCTATGTGTGTGACCCTACAGGTCCATTTCACGTTGGCAGTGAAAGTCCATAACACTTATGACTTCACAAGCAAAGAGCGGTGCCTAGTCACACATCAGTGCTACCCAAGTGAAAGTAGAAAGTTGGAGAACAACTTTCATCCTACAATCCGTGAATGGTGTTACAGCGAATGTATAATTCCTTTGTCACTGATATCCTGAATGAACTCGAGGCATGGAACAGTCATCCTGTCAACGTTCATTCACTTCCTTGATCTCAGAGTAGACTGGAAGAGATATGTATGACATCAGTATCATATACTGATTCACACATGCGTGCACGCCTTTCTCAATCCTACTCATCAAGTGGCCATGGATATCAAACTCCCTCAGGAGGGACAAATCCCATATCTATAACTCACCCCTCAAAAGCCCCATGTGTCAAAGCCACCCAATCATCACCTTTATAACAACCCATGTTTCAGGACTGCGTTTGATGATGTCAAAGTGTGCCCAACGACATGTGTTGAGTGCAGTGATTTCAGGTCTAAGAATCACACTCACCACCATCACTGTGAGTACTGACTGTGACTACCATCTCATGGTTCCATGTGTCAAACTCACGGTGGGTCTGTCCGGTACCTTGTTCTCTAACAAGTACCTATGTGTTTGGTTTGATATCTCTATATCATGACTAATGAGATTCTGTCATCAACCAACACCACAATCTAGTCTTGTGTGTCATTGCTGTCTATCTACCTTCCACAATGACATCCGACTAGGGACATAACAAGAATGTACAAACTCTTAGCATCCGTATGATCTCATCGTTCATGTCATGAACCTGAAGGCATACGTCATTGAGTACTGTCATTCTCTAGACATTCAATCTGTTCTATCACTATCTCATATGACTGAACCAGAAAGAATTGGAAGCTCTCCTTTTATGTTTATCAAATCAATCTTAATGTATCCCACCAATCATCCCATGATTGGCTCTCAGGGCATACATACCAACAGACTCCCACTTGCACTGCGAGCCAATCACCCATGAATCATATTGATAGTGATTTTCAAACATGTCCCACATGTTACTGTTCTGTAGTGCCAACATAGTGAGTAATGGCAACACCTTGCCAAAGTCTGTATAAATTGCATGTCTCTCATCTCTTCGCTGTACGTCACACGTATGAGATGGAGTTGCCGTAATATGCGATCTTGTATTCCATTTGCTAACCTTTAGCCACATTGCATGATCAAGGATTCCAGACTTGTCATCAATGAGTGGAATATAAGTTCATCTCATGAACTTTCAGATCCATATAGTATCCACTAATGTTCACTAACACCTAGATACTCGGCATTTCCCTTTTAAATGGCTTTATTGGAACACTTCCAATTATAAACAAACTTTCACTTTTATACATCTTATGTATATTTTGCGATTAATTTTCTGTCCTTTCGGAAGTTCGCATCAATGTAACTCTTTACATCGAACTCTTCCTTATCTCCATAGAACTAGTACTTCACAAGCACTTATCAAGTTCTCATGGTATTCCAGTAACCCTTACTGGAAATAGACAGACATCCACTCGTCATGTCACACATACGAGTTATCAGGATGAGCACATCATATTGCCATGTCCTACATACAAGATGATGAATGCATTTTATTCTTGCCATGTCATACATGCAAGATAATGAATGCATCTTATTCTTGCCATGTCATACATGCAAGATAATGGGATGATTACATACATGATAGATCCATATCTATTCTTAGTGTTCCCATTCTTCATAAGAATTGGACACTTGGCCTTGGGATACTAACTCCATGTAACATGGACAAGTTTTCTCCCACTGAATCTGTGCATACTGAACACTTCAGTACAGATTGCCAATGTATGCTCTCTCTTTCCAGGTCAAGAGATTTTCGAGAACTATCTCTATAGATCTCTATTCCTATCACATAGGAAACATCTCTATCTTCCTTAAAGATAATTTCCACATTAGGATTTCCAATCTAGAACATTTCCATTTCACATCAATATGTGGAATGTGAACACGCTCTCACTAAATCACAGATCCCTTCTTTATCTTTGACATATCAGTCAAACCCTTTGACTATATCATCAAAGTAAAGATCCAATTTTGAGTTGCTTGTACTCAATCAATCACATTGATTAGTCCATTGTAACTTATAAACTTCATTTGCATTAGTGGATTCATAAACCTTATAGGCTGTGTCACGTACACATCCTGGTTTTATTCCTCATAGGAATGCGGTTTTAGTATCCATATGCCAAATGTCTTAGCCATTAAGTTGCAATCAACAAGCATCATCCTTCTCAAAATGTTATCCATGTGTCTTAACACTTAAGATTCATCTGCACTTATGGATATGGTCCAATGAGTGCTACCATCAAGGTCATACCTTATGGTTCACATGGAAGTCATTTCAGATGTAATGGTTTTAAACCATAACTCAAGATTCGGTTCCTCATATTCATCTTGATAGTTGACTCATCACATGAACAACTCATCACATAGATAATTGAGGTGTATCTGTTAAAGATATAAGAACTCACAACCCTTGTGATTCTTAATTTCTTTTATTAGTGTGGGGTATTCTTTTATTAACAAGAATTCAGTTATTTGATAATCATTCTCTAACTCCTTAGAGTATGATCCCTTCTTGATTCAGACATCACCATGCCTTAATCATGAGTTCACTATGATACACTATCATAATCACTCATAAGGATCTCAAACATTTGGTCCAAGTATTTCATTCATTGATCTCATCAAGAATTAATACTCTATCAAATTTGTACTTCATTTATGATAATCTTGAACACTTCAAGATATTCATATTGGTATTTCTCTAAACACCATTTGAAGTATTAGCATTTATTCCAATAGGTATGTAAATACATCACATGTATTATGCCTAATTGGATAATCACTCTCCCACTACATTAGTGAAGATTGATTAATCATGTCCAAGATATTCATGTCCCTTACTGGTTCTCTAACCAAAAGAGTCTAGTTTTATCCATCACATGGAAACTAGAAATGAATTTCTCATGATTAATTCTAATTAAATTGTTTGAGTTATCTATAACTTTTAGGTATCGTCTTATCTTATGCATATCAAATATCACAAGATAAATAAGGCATTGCCACAAAGATCATATCTTTAAGATTGAAAACACAACTTTATTAATTGCCATCATTGTCATACAATATGCAAAAATAAAGTGTTTCTATCTATTGGCAAGTATGAAATAGCAGTTCATAACTGTATTACATGCCTTATTGGCTGAAAATAAACTAAAGTATTCCTATCTATAAAGGCAACACTTGCCCCAAGTAAGAATGCTTTACACTTTACATCTTGATATCATATATCTCAAAAAGTGTTACAAGTTTATTTACATGACACCTTCAAGTAGAGGCTTCAGTCGCCTCTTTCTTCTTTTGTTCTTCCAGGTAGAGAGGACAATTCCTTTTCCAATGTCCTGGCTTTTGACAATGGTGGCAATTTCCTTTCTTTATCACGCCTCCCTTGGCCTTGAGAGCTGAAGATGGCTTGGACTCCTGGCTAGCTTCAGAACCTTTCTTAGCTTTGCCCTTGCCCTTGCGCTTGGACTTGCCTTTCTTGCTCGTGATCACCATCACGGACTTAGGCTTGTCCTTCTTCATTTGTAACTCGGCTGTCCTCAACATGCCTAACAACTCTGACAGTGGCCTATCAAAGTTGTTCATGTTGTAGTTCATCACAAACTGACTGTAAGATTCTGGCAACGATTGCAGTATCACGTCAGTAGCCAACTCTTGGCTCAGTGGAAATCCCAGTCTCTGCAGGTTCTCCACATACCCAATCATCTTGAGTGTGTGAGGACCAACTGGATCTCCTTCTGTCATGACACACTTGAACAGCGCCCTAGAAACATTGTATCTCTCTTGTCGTGCCTGATCTTCATACATGTTCCTGAGATGCAGAATCATCTCTATGACACCCATGTTCTCATGTTGCCTCTGAAACTCATGGTTCATTGAACATAGCATCAAGCACTTTGCATCAATGGCATCATCAGAATGCTTCTTGTAAGCATCCCTTTCTATCCTTGGTGCATTAGGAGCGGGTTCCTCTGGAATTGGAGTATCCAGGACATAGAGCTTACGCTCTTGAGTGAGAACAATTCTCAATGTCCGATACCAGTCGTGGAAGTTTGTCCCATTTAGCTTGTCCTTGTCAAGGACCGATCGCAAAGAAAAGTTGTTGTTTGTTGCCATTTGAACTACAAAAAGGAAAATATGCAATTTTAGTCCAAAACTCATTTTTTTGACTTATTTGATTGATTTGAAAGTTTGACGATATAATTAGGCCTTTAATTAATTATCGCTCCCACTATTTTACTTCAAATTGATAGCCCTCACCATCAATTCGGAAGATTGCAGCGTACAACCTTCTAGTGGGCAAGATCCTGAAATCCTCTAAGTCATGAGTCAGCTTTGGCTGATCGCCCACAACTTAGATCTCTCAGGTAGGCAACTCTTGCCAATTGCATCATATGCAACTCTTGTTGAATGAACATGCACAACACCTTGCCATGAACATTCCTTGCCTCTGGGCTTAGACGCTCTAAGAATCACCAGTTAAGTCTAACCCAAAAGTCGACACGGTAGAACATGCACCCTGCTTTGGCAGAACCTACATGTCTACCCTTCACACTTCCACAAGATAGACGGCGCACCACGCTTTGGCATAACCTATGCTTGGTCGATCGAGCTTTTCATGTGTGCCGCTAATGGAAGGCATATAAGACTTAATATTTTAATGAGGGATTTTGTTTTATATACATATACATATCTAATCACCATAATACATAGTACGTATCATATACATGCTATATCCCATAGAAAACATGCACAAAACGATAAAAAGCGATGATTATGGCCATCCTAATGTGATTCCTCGAGCCAAGAGGAATCACGGTCATCTATGTCTACATCACATGCAACCTGTACAAGATGAACATCTGTGCCTTGCCATCCGAGTTGATCAACTCATCACATGAATGATCTGTACTCTCCAGCCGGTCGTCTGGGTGCCACCAGCCGATCGGTTGGCTCCTCCAACCGATCGGTTCGCCTGGTCGTCATGCATCTCGTCATGTCCGCCATCCGCTCGTCTCACTCCTCAAACCGGTCATCAACCGATCGGTTCACTCCTTGAACCGACCGTCTGGAACGTCAACCGATCGGTTCACGCCTTGAACCGATCGTTTCAGCTATCGTCTTGATGTCTGCCGATCTTTAACATAACAGGAAATAAAATCCTATTCTATTTATTACATTGCTTTAAAAGGGAAACCCCGAGTTACATTCGGGGGGAGCAAAGGTAGGAAAGAATCTCGAATTATTTCGAGTTACATCAGGAATAAGAGAGGGACGATCGGTGCGTAGACCGAGATGCAAGAAACCACAAACAACCACACACAGATAGGGGTTTATAGACCATAATCACGCTACACACATCCACCACAAAACTCGTTTAAGGGCGACGCATATCGAGTGCATTAATAATACATATCATATATGTAATTAGGGATTTGTGGATTTAGGATTGGACATGCATAAAGCCGATATTATTCGCATCGTATGCAATAAATAAAGGCGACAAACCAAAATCGATCATATCGATATTCCTAAAATATAGAGAAGTTGACGTGGCTCTAATACCACTGTTGGGTTTTAGGGGAGACAGAGAAGGCAGCGGAAACAAAAATTTCTCCCCCAACCCATACCGAGGAAACGCGTCAACGTCTATATAATAGGAAAGGATGGTTTGCGGAATCATACCTTGTCCCGAGGTTAGCTCGGCGAAAATACCTCGCGCAATGCGCGGTCTTCAACTCCGGACTTCGACGGTTTCTGTGCAGCTCCTGGTCGCACCGGGACTGACAACTCCTACTCGAACCGGACTGTCGGATGAAAGTTGTCCTCCTAAGCGGTAGTGTCCTCCCGCCTCTGTAGTAGTCCACACGGACCACCTGGAACTCCACACTCCTTGTCCCACAAGGAAGTGGAAGGAGTCGCACCCTCCTGTTGACGTACTAGTCGCCAACACACTCTCCTTCCTCCTGTTGCAACTGCAGTTGTCCTTCCCTTGCTGCACCTCCCTTTTGCGGGAAGCACTTGCTCGGGCTCTCTCACGGTTACCAAAACCAGAGAGAACGACAACTTGCAGAGCAACTGGTTGCACTGAGCTGTACTTTGAGAAGCCCCCAATACCCCTATATATATAGGAGAGTCATGGGACAGGGTTCTCCATCCCGGGCAATGCGGGACTAATGCAGGAGTAGAAATGTTCGAGAATTTTCCACAAAAAGAAACCGGTTCGCAACTTGAAATGATCGGTTCACAACTGAACCGATCGGTTCGGCCATTGAGTCAATCGGTTGGACCTGAGCCGATCGTTTGGGGCACTCCAACCGATCGGTTGGTGCCCTGAACCGATCGGTTCATGGTCCTAATCCGGCTCAAAAAGACTTTCCTTGTTTCTTTCCCAATTGGTATCGAATACCAATATTATTCCCAATCGAATTGGGCAATTTGAAACGAAAGGAAAATTCTTGTCGACATGACTTTCCCAACTGGTCGGTTGCACCAGTTGAGCCGATCGGTTCAACTCTTGAACCAGTCGTCTCAACCTGGGCATGAGCCGATCGGCCTGGACACTCCAGCCGACCGGTTCAGCAACCTCAGCCGACCGGTTCATCACATGAACCAATCGGTTGGGAGCACAGGTTGGGCAAAATCAGTCAATTGCGATTTCAATCAATCTGATACTCCAATCAATGCGTCCAACACCTTGAACCATACGATATTGAGCTATCAACTTATTGAGTGTTTAATTGAACTACTAAACTCCTTTAGTAATAAATCTAAACATTGCTTAGTGGACAAAACTCCTCTTCCAGGTTAAATCCTATGTGTGTGACCCTGCAGGTCCATTTCACGTTGGCAGTGAAAGTCCATAACACTTATGACTTCACAAGCAAAGAGCGGTGCCTAGTCACACATCAGTGCTACCCAAGTGAAAGTAGAAAGTTGGAGAACAACTTTCATCCTACAATCCGTGAATGGTGTTACAGCAAATGTATAATTCCTTTGTCACTGATATCCCGAATGAACTCGAGGCATGGAACAGTCATCCTGTCAACGTTCATTCACTTCCTTGATCTCAGAGTAGACTGGAAGAGATATGTATGACATCAGTATCATATACTGATTCACACATGCGTGCACGCCTTTCTCAATCCTACTCATCAAGTGGCCATGGATATCAAACTCCCTCAGGAGGGACAAATCCCATATCTATCACTCACCCCTCAAAAGCCCCATGTGTCAAAGCCACCCAATCATCACCTTTATAACAACCCATGTTTCAGGACTGCGTTTGATGATGTCAAAGTGTGCCCAACGACATGTGTTGAGTGCAAAGATTTCAGGTCTAAGAATCACACTCACCACCATCACTGTGAGTACTGACTGTGACTACCATCTCATGGTTCCATGTGTCAAACTCACGGTGGGTCTGTCCGGTACCTTGTTCTCTAACAAGTACCTATGTGTTTGGTTTGATATCTCTATATCATGACTAATGAGATTCTGTCATCAACCAACACCACAATCTAGTCTTGTGTGTCATTGCTGTCTATCTACCTTCCACAATGACATCCGACTAGGGACATAACAAGAATGTACAAACTCTTAGCATCCGTATGATCTCATCGTTCAGGTCATGAACCTGAAGGCATACGTCATTGAGTACTGTCATTCTCTAGACATTCAATCTGTTCTATCACTATCTCATATGACTGAACCAGAAAGAATTGGAAGATCGCCTTTTATGTTTATCAAATCAATCTTAATGTATCCCACCAATCATCCCATGATTGGCTCTCAGGGCATACATACCAACACCATCTAGTCATGCAATATCATAGGCCACCTTCTCATTCCCGAGCTTGGTGCCTGGGGTCACCACTCAGGGTGCCCATTGGTCTACCCATATGGGCCTAACCTTTGGCATCATCCATCAGGGTGGCATGTAGGTGCGAGAATACATACTTCTATTATTGATGTGATAATCATAGTGACTTTATGATTTTCAAGTATGAACATCCAAACTGATAATTTGCATTCAATGCGATTAACCATCCAGAAAATCCTCGCGAAACTAAAGTGGTTATTCATAATTAACCACATACCTGTCAAGCTGTCTTGAGTGCAGAATTAATCCAAACAATCAAGTAATCCAGAGTAAATCAAGCAAGAACAATTGAATCCTGAAATATTCATCCAATATTTTCTATCATGGATCATGGTATACAAATCTAATAGGCCTAATCGTCCTAGGGTTACTAGCCCCTTTTCAAGGTTTTGACCATAATTAGGGTTTCAATTCCTTTTTACCACTTTTAATTTATTTTTATCAAAATATCCATAAAACCCTAATTATCTCAATTTGTTTCCCATTAAGATCTTAAGATCATATTTGGATCACAAAAAACCCTAATTTTCAGATTATTATATCCTTTCTTCCCTTTTTCCCTCACTTAGGGTTTCTAAGTGTTTTAATCAACATATTAGGTTTAAAACCCTAATCCTTGCAATTCCATTATCAAAATAGATTTAAAACCATCTTAATCATTAATCAAGTTAACCATGCTCAAAATAATCCATTTGCAATACTAAATCTATCCTTGATTAATTATTAAGGTTTCTATCCACAAATTAATACTTTTTCCATCAAAATTATATACTTTTGCAAAAAGATACTAATTTAGGTTCCGAAACTATTTTTAACATATCCCTCATATTTTTATGATCACTTTTCATGTATTAAGTTCGTTAATCCGAGGTTCCTAGCAATCTCCATGAATTTTGTAAGAAAAAGCATGACCTTGGATTATCTGTTAATTTTAGAAATTTTTTGGCTGTCCGATCTGTGGTCCCATGGACCACACGGTATCCAAGGGTCCACAGAGACGTGCCTATCTTTGCGATTAAAAATAAGTCAAAGACAGAAAGCCCCTTTCCTACCTTCATAGCCGTCGGGGGCAAGGAGGTCATTCCCCCCCCCCCCCCCTTCACTTCTTCTTCTTCCTCGTGCTTTCCCTGTTTGTGGCCCAGCTTGCTCGGCGGTCAGCTGCTAGGTTGACTCCGAGGTTCCAACCACCTTCGTGCGTGCTGATAATCTAGGGATCTTTGCCTCCATCTGTCGAATTCAACCACGGCCTCAATTGCTTACCACGAACCTGCTGTGACCACCTCCTACCCGCTGGACTCCGACGAGGTCCTCGGAGAAGCTGGAGGTGAGGGTCAGGGTAGATGATCGAATTGAGGGCTTGAAAATGATCCTCTTGGTCTGCCGCAAAGCTTAGGGTAGCGATAAAGCATGCCGGTACCCCCTCTCATCTTCCCCTATATATAGGGTCATCCAAGTAGTCCTGTGTTTTGGGGACTTCTACTCTTTTCGACGAACCCTCACACAAAATGGGTTGGATGGCTTTGGAATAGCCTCCCGAAGCTAAAGGACATATGCTCGCTCCAAGATCTCCTCTCCTTTTCAAGAAATTCATCAAACACAGATCTCACAGGTGGACTCTACACAAGCAAGTCCCCACGAGACTGGGATTCACTCCCAGCCATAGGATCACCGATCCACGATCACTCTTAACCCGAAAATCGAGATTTAATCCCAGATAAAATGTGACATTAATATTTTCCTCTACACTTTAGGAAAACTTCCAAAAATCGTATCTCCCAAACTGCTTACACGTTTGATCCCAAATTTTGAGGGAAGCTTAATAATAACTTAATCTTTCATTATGCCGAATTTGGATCCATTATCTAAAGAAATCAGATCCCTTTCTTTAGTTGCAAGTTATTAATCAATTATGTATATTTCTCATCTATTTTCTCTTTCCTTTGCCTTTAAATTATTATTCTGAGTTCCTTGTACCTCAAGGAACCTTAATGGCTCAAAATACCATCTTGGGAATATCCCTTAGCCTTTTATTTATCTTTTATCCATTTTCTTATTATCTTACTTATTTCCTTATTCTTTTTAATGATTTCTCTTTATCTCTCTTCTATTTTCCTTGTGGGAGTTCCTTTTAACATTAGGAATCCTTGGGTTACGAAATTCCACCAAGGATAACTCAATTAAACTCCTTTCCACTTATTTCCCATATTTTCTCATTTTTTTCAATTTCTTTCTTGATAAGGAAATATTTATTTGATCTTTTCTTTTCTTATTGGATTCTCTATGAAACTTTGGACTCCTTGGAACCCAAGGAACCCAAGAGGCACGAAATCCACCTTTGGATTATTATTTTGCCTTCTAGAGGTTTCCACACCTTTCTTATCTCAAATTCTCAATTATTCATTAATTAATTGAATTTCCTTGTTATTGGGCCCAATAGCCAATAAAGCCCACAACAGAATCATCAAGGCTATTGTAAACAAAATTACATCATTATTTGTCCAAATATCTCCAATATGATATATTAAATGAACCCAAAATTGGGGTTGTAACACTAGCTCTCATACCAAATGTAACGACCCCCTCCCCTTGATTTCCCCAATTAAGATGGGGAACCCTTTGTAAGGGTTTGGTTCCTACAGTGGACATGGCATAACCTCCCCTATCCTGAACTTGGTTTCATACATAGGCCTTCCATTCTAGGCTTGGCATGAGGTGACCTTCTATTCCAGGCTTGATCATCGATCATACCCATGATGACTTCATTCACCCTGTGCTCTTTAACTCACAGAGATTGATATAGGGTTTGAGAAGGTTTTAGTTATATATATGATGATATCCATAATGACTTTATAGATTGTAGGAATTAAATAAACTAGAAAAAAATTATTTGTAATCAATCAAGAAAGCCTAAAAAATGAAGGAAGTCATTTAAGTCAAATAGTCATAGGTATAACCACATACTTTCTTAGAAGTGATCAAAGTCCAAGCAGTAGATACAAATTTGAGAGCAAGCAAGCAATCACCCTGAAATTAGTGCATAAAACCCTCCACTATTAAGACTAACTTGGGTTCCAAGTTAGGGTTTCATTAGGGTTTTGGATTCCCAAACCCTAATTATCACTTTATTGCCTTTTTGGTTTACACACCCTAATTTTATCATTAGATGTATTCTTATTCACAAGTTGAGCCAAAGATATCCTTTTTATCTAAAAAGACCCAATTTTATCCATCAGAGTCATTTAGACATATTTGAGCATTTTAACTAAGAAATTATGATTTTTATGCATCAAACTCATTAAAAATAGAAACTCTATGTGCTTCTATAATTCTAGGAGAATTAGGTCTTGGAATTATTTTCATTGCATTCCTTGCTTTTTTTGAGCTATTTTGATACATAATATATGTTATTATTGTACCATCCTATGAATTATGGTGATTTTTGAAAATAAACATATCCTGACCAATCATAAGTCACCGCCTAGGCAGTGAGTCCCAGTTCCCGACCTTGCCAACTCATCTGGGCCAAACCAATGGGCTCATGCCACCCGACGGTCTGTGCTTGTGTGGACTCACTTAGTCAAGAAAAAAATAGAAGGGAAAAGGATAAATGTGCCCTTACTTGTGTGAAGAGATGTCGGGGGATAGACTGGTCTTCCCCCTTCTATCTTATTCTTCCTCTTATTTTCTCACAAGCAGACTTTAGTGAGTCAACAAAGGGGTTGACTCAAAGGATCTCACCTTCTAAGAGATAGGCAAAGGTGCACTCTTCTTTGTCTTGTCCCACTGAAGTTGATTAGACCCTGAATTGTCATGGAGACGGATTGGGTGAGGAGGATGAAAAGAAGGATTCTCAGCTGCACAAATATGTGTCAGGAAGATGGGAGGTAGGGATAACAAAGAACTTGGATGTGTAGGAGTGATTCTAAGATCATGTAGAGCTTTGCGATCACATTGGTGCTTTTGCATTGAATGCACATGCCCTTATATAGCCCTGGGGTCGAGGGATAGTTCTTTTTACGTTGGTGATTTGGCCAAACATTCTAGAGTTCTTCAAGGTAGGAAAAATCTAGCGTCGGTGGGTTCACATTTATCGCACGAAGCCGGTGGACAACTTTCCAAGATTGTTCGATCATTGATGAGGGAGAGTAGAGTAATGGAAAAAGTTGGGTCACTATTCCAACTTACCCATTCTGGCGTGAGGTAGGTGATGATTGGGTTATCATTGGATCTTGATCCAATGGTTGTTGAGCCTTGCAACAAATCAAAATATCTAGACATAGTTCTAATATGAAAAGAATTTCGTGATATTTAATGTATATCTACATTAATCCACTAAGTTTAGGATTTTAGAAAAATCCATAACTCTCCTTCCGTTTATCCTTTAAATCCCAAACTTTGAAGGAAAGATTTAATGGCTTTATCTAAGTTTGGACAATATTTGGGACCAAAATACTTAACTTGAAAGGGTCGTTCTTAATCTCCAAGTCTCCTTCTTATTTCATATTTTTAAGGCATCAATTCAATTCCTTTCTCTTTCTACTTTTTTGTATATCTTATTTTGAATAATGTTCTTAATAAAATCATGTGGAAATGAAACCAAACCTTAGTAGGGACTTTTCTAGAGAATTCCGAATAATTCTAAAAGTACATTTATTAATTATCATTTATCTTTGATTTTTCACTTAAGACAAGATTTTCTTTCTTACTTTTTCCCATATTCATTATTGAACTAATGAAACTAGTAAAACAAAAAAATTCATAGCAAAGGGAAATTTGTAAAAGAAACCATGTTTCTATAACAAAGCACACCAAGTTTCCATCATATTGTTATTATTGAGATAATTGCATTTCAATTTATAGAAATACATGTGAAAAACCATGTTATAATAAAAGTTGTGCATGTACACGAATTCTTTACAATTTTTTTCCAAACAAATCATTATCAAACTCTCCCTAGTGATCATTGTGTATAGAGACAATTTAGAAAGAAGAATTATTTTCAATTTGTTTGCAAAAAGTAGAGAAAACATCAAGAGTATCTTTCTTTGCAACCAAAAAGAAAATCCAAGTAAAATGAGAAAAATAATCAATAATCACTAAGCAATAGTTGATACCTCAAAGCGTCTGAGTTCTCATAGGTCCAAAAAGATTAATGTGAGAAGCTCAAGATCTCTCTTTGTTCTATGGACTCCTTTGGATTTAAAGGAGAACTTGGTTTTCTTCGCATGTGTACAAGTTTGGCAATCCTCATCCTTCTTGAAATCCAATTTAGGAAGTCCTCTAAGCAATTCTTTTCCTCAACTTCTTCAATTGATGCATATTTACATGAACTAGACTACAATTCCACAAAGATATATCATTCTTATATACAGCAAGACATTTTTCAATTATTGGCATACGAGAGTTAAGAATAATAGTATAAATATTATCAATTTGAGTTCCCTTATATATGCCATTGTAAGTGTGGGAATCTAGAAACAAACATTCTACTGAAGTAAAGAGAGTAAGATAACCATTATCATAAAGCTAGCTAACATTAATAAAATTATTCTATGGGCCATCCAAAAGAAGTACATTCTTGATGAATAGTGAATCACATGTATCACCCTCAACTACCACTTTACCTTTATTGTTGTCCCCAAAAGTCACCCAACCTCCTTCCCTCCTTGCAAAGGTGTTTAAGTGGCTCTTCTCACCGGTCATGTGCTTGTAACAAACACCATCACTAATACATTTTTATTTTTCCTATAAGGAAAGGAGCGGTTGGTGCCCAATTCAAACTTCAAGATCTAGGGTTAGATTGGGGAGCCATTTCATGTTTAGGTTGGTCCCCTTATTCTTATAAGGATAAAAAGTAGAAGAACAATCGTCACATTTACAATAAGAATAAACCATATTTGTCTTAGAGCCAAAAGACTTTCCATGGTATATTGGAGGTCCCTTACTATTTTTCTTTCTCCTTTCCTTTCCCTTTTGTCCTCCTTCATATTCCAAGCCACTACTACCCACTTGTCGAGTAGAGTTTTATAGTATTTCATTAAGGAACTTCTTCCCTTTGAGAAATTTTCACAAGGAAGCCCTAAGAATGTGATTGTCATCACTAAGAGCAGTAATAGTAGAAGAAAGACTACCAAGATCATCTTGATTATGTGATAGATTGGCCTCTAAAAAGAGGGATATAGTTAGATGAGAATATATTTTAAGAGTAATACTAGATACTTCTTTTATATGAAAAATAGGTCTAGATTCTAGATCGTTTACATTGGCAAGAAGTCTAGCATTTTCAGTCCTAATAAAAACAAACTCATGAGGATAAATTTTATTTTCATCTTTAAGTCCATGAATTTGCTTAAGATAAACACCAACTATAAATTTCTACATCACTATATTGAAGTCCAAGATCTAGAAATTGCTCTTGCAAAGAATCAATGTTACCTTTCAAAGCATTTTTGTTTCATTCATGATCTTCTATTCTAGCATACTATTCATCAATATTTTTTCCTAGTCCCTTCTTTTTAGACTTGTTTTTGAATAAGAACAACGAGAAGCATGAATCATATCAATAAGAGAATCTTTGGAAAGTTCATTTAGATGTACCTCATTTATCTCAACCACTTCCTCACTTGTGCTAGACATTAGATCCATGTGGCACTCATCTTCATTTGATCTTGAATCACTTGAAGAATAATCTCCTCAAGCGGCATGTGATGCATCTTTGTCTTTTCTTCCATTCTTGTCCTTCTTCTTGAATTTTCCCACCTTTTGGTAGTCATCCTTCTTACTATGGCTACTCTTGTGGTGTTGATTCTTGAATTTTAAGCATTCATTCTTGTCAATGTTATTAGGACTGAACCGACCATCAAACCAGTGAGGCTACTGGTTCCCGGTTAACTGGCAACAACAACAATGTATAAAATATAACATTAATATGCTAAAAATATAGAAAATATAAATAAAATATGTAATAGTCCAACTACGATGGAGGTACAAGTACAATTTTTAGAACCCACAATAAAGTCATAACCTCAAACATCGCAACTTACTAAGTGTCATACAAAATGATACTTTAAAATCCAAAGTTCATTAACACAAAATAATCATAAACATATTAGACCCCTTTACATGAGGTAGCGCGGAAGTTCTCCTGAGAGTTTGGACTGGGAAAATCAAGGGATGTCAGTTTTGGTTTGTGTCAATGCCCAAAAATGGGTCACGTGTTGAGAGGTAAGGAGGAGATTATAGTCACCCACTTGTTGGCAGAGATAGAATTTTTGGTTAATCAAACCAGTGCAGCCAGTTAACCAATGGACCGGTCAGGTCTGATAGGTTGGACCGGACATCTAACTGGTTGGACCATTACTACCGGGTTTATGCAATAACCAAACTAGTAGGGGCATCGATTCAAGGTCTGACCGATCAGACCAGAAGGTCCAATTGGATTTTAATAACACTAATTCTTGTAGTTCCCCTTTGGTCCACACTCATAGCATGTAGGAGTAGAAAAGTCAGAGGGTTTACCCTTGAATGGATTTCCCTTGGAGTATTGAGCTTCGAGGTCACTTTGTGACCCATATTCTCTTAAGAAAGGTGGACATTGGCTCATAAGTTGTTGTTGCACAATAGATTCAACTTGATCTTTGACTGCAACCTCTTTCCTTCTCTTGATATCTATCACTTCTTCTCTTTATTCCTCTTATTTCTTGTCAAGTCTCACCTCATAAGCTTGTATATTTCCCGTGAGCTCTTCAATGAGAATAGAGGAAAGGTACTTTATTTATTCTATGGAAGCCACTTTCTTGTCCCACCAGAGAGGAAGACACCTAAGAATATCTAAGTCAGTATTTCCTTGGTTTACAGTGTGACCTAGAGAGGCAAGTTCATTGCCTAGATTGTTTAGCCTAGAGTACATTTAAGCCACACTTTCTTTCTTCCCCATCTTGAAGACTTCAAAGAATTGGGTGAGCATGTACCCCTTTCTTTCTTTGACTTGTTGTGGTCTTTCATAAGTGATGCAATGTGTGTCCCAAATCTCATGGTCTTTGTCCGAAGAGGAGATCTGGGTTAAACTCGGTTGGGTTTAGGGAGGAGTAAGAATACTAATAACAATAGAATTTAATGGAGCTTTCTTC
Source organism: Alisma plantago-aquatica (assembly GCA_963693085.1). NCBI lineage: Eukaryota > Viridiplantae > Streptophyta > Magnoliopsida > Alismatales > Alismataceae > Alisma > Alisma plantago-aquatica. The sequence continues at coordinate 291,422,017 of OY856414.1, forward strand.
ATGCTTTCATCATCCCAAGTGCTTATCTCACCAATTGAAGTTGTGTAGGGAAGACCATGTACCTTCCACATGTCTAAGCTCATGCCTTAAATTTATAATTGCATCCTCCTTATCCAATAAAGGAAATGTGTCCCATCAAAGACCAGGGGGCGCTTCGAGAAGCCACCCTCTATGTTGAGAGCACAAAGCATATTTTTTCCCATCTTCTCTTACTTTTGAGGGTAGGTTGTTGAAGGAGACAATGCTCTATTAAATTTTTGGATCTATTAGCTTTAAAGGGGGAGGTGTGAATAGAGATAAAATCACTTCAAAAATCCATTAGACCTTCAAGATATTTGCTAAGATAATATTTCAAGTATGAACCATGAGGAAGAGATATATTGAGATAACACCAAAGGAAGTTAATATTTATAGTGATCTTAACCTTTAAACTAGGCGATGTATATACACTGCCTAGAGGGGTCAATATCTAGGACATTACATCATCTTTCACTCTTTATATTCCACAATAAGAGTTACAATAGTAGACCACTCTTTTCTTGATCTATGGATAAACTAGAACTCATTTTCCAGTCAAGGAGCCAATAACCATTATAAGGGCTTACCCATCTACTCACCAAGAGTCTTCAACCCTAAATAAGGTCTTATAGACTCTTGTAGAAGATCTTCATCCTTGAATCCACTACTTCCTTCTTCAAGGACGAAAATCTTCAAATCACCGCTTCTCTAGAGAGAGATTGGGAAGAAGAGTCGAGAACTTTGACAAGGGTAGACTGGAGTATCTCTCTTACAAAAATCCTATCTCACTCAATTAGATGTAGACAAGTAATAAAGTTTGAGGGAGATTATGGGCCCTTGGATGCACAAACACTCAAATATAGCAAGGGTGCATAGAAGGCAAACTTGGAACAAATTCGAAGGGACCCTTTTATAGTTGAGTTTTCCTACTAGCCAATAGACACACTTAGATTGAATTCTAGCCGTTCTTGGGAGTTCCAATGGATATATTTTTGAAGTTTACACCCCTCCAAACAACTAGATATACTTTGTAGAAATCTACAGTATAATGTTGTCGGTTGAATTACCTTTTGGGAAACTTGGCCGATACTACTAAATTTCAAGCCAAGAGTAGTTTTTAGGTCAAGTTTATAAATGATAAGAAACTTAGTTTAGGGCTAGTTTTATCTCACCAATGCACGGCTACCAATTGAGTTACCCCAAGGCAAACTCGACTGATAGTGGGTTCAATCAAAAGCTTGCAATAATTTGTCGATCGAGTTAAAAATGAAACTCAATTGACAACCCTCCCTATAAATGCTTATGAAAAATACCAAAAGTTGTATAAACATTCAAAATTAAGTGCTCTAATTTTCCATTAATCTTGTCTATAAGTCATACACTCTATATCAATAATTTAGACAACACTTCTAATATATACTATCTATTTTTCAATTATTGCATTTGTGTTGAATTTGACTTGTTTTTTGACAAATTAGGGTTGGATAGTTTTATATGTCGATGTACATAATATCCAAAATTGATCTCAAATAGACATATTACATACACATGAATGGAATTGTTAAGTCACCATCATACTATGGACAATGTATTACTATTAGGTGAACAAAGTGTGTCGTGCTATACAACCATTTTAGTAGGCTAATCAACTCCCCTCCAACATCCTTCACCCCAGTCATGCCACCCGCCACAATCTTTCTATCCTCATGCCACCACGGCTATGGTACCCATCATGACCATTATACTTCACGTTGTTCCATCCAAAATTGATAAGAATTTTACATATTCATACCACGATCGTTCCAATCCACCAAATTCATTTTAATTTCATCCACTACAAATGTAGTGCTCCCCATGGATGCTTACCCATCCGACTTTACTAATTTCTACATATCATTTTACTATTTTACCCCCACTTAACCCTCAAATCTCTAGGCCACTATCTATACACTAGTTATGGATGGGAGTCTGAAGTTTCTTTTCCAATCCTTCACAGCTGCCACCCCTCATTATTCTCTTATTACACCTCAATTCCTTCCACCTTCCATCCCAAAATTCCTAATTTTTTAGGGTTTTGGGCATATCTCTTCCATTTTTCACACCATCCCACACCCTTGGATTGGGAGACAACCTTAGAGCTGCCATGGATCATCTTCATCCACACCCATACAATTTCTATGTTCTTCCCATTCATCATTTATTATTACTTTGATATGAGAAGCTAAGCTCCTTTGTGGAATGTTTGGGGACAATATATGTAACTATGGTACCATGTTGGATACTATTTTTGCATTGACTCTCATTTCAATATCTAATGCAATTTTGTTTCTTTTTCTCCTTCCCCTCATCTTTATATGTTTGTTTGAGCTATGAAACCACCTAAGGAATAGGAAAAATGGATGATTTTGTGATTTTTGGTGGAGAAACTCCCAAGTCTCTAGTGGAACATTAACTAGTTTTCCCTCCTTCTCCTTTGACTACCCATTCTCTAGTCCTAGATATGATATCTAAGTAACTAGATGTGACATTACATATGCACCTAGATAAATGTCTTCCTTAGTGTATAGATGGAACTAGTGGGAGACGAAATACCCTCTCTCTACTCTAGAAAACATTACTTGCCCCTAAGTGCATTAGGAAAACCATTTCTAAACACCTAAGATTTGACATTCTAGACCTATGCCTCCTTATTCCGTAGTCAAGGTAGTAGTAACTATGTGAATTTTTTCACATGTATAATCAAATTATGCTTCTACCTTCAATTGGGTTGTTCTTATCACTCCAAAGAACTTTCATGATCAATGACTCTATAGTAATATCCAAAGTTGAATAATCCACAACTTGTATTAAGTTGATGTACTTATATTCATAAATTCCTAGTTTAAAAAGACCTTCCGACCACTTAATTAATATCTTGATCAATGTTGCTCATATTTATTTGAAACTTCACATACTTGTGCTACTTCTTATTTTGAGACTGTTGCCAAAATTTAAAATCCAGCAAAGTTTCCTATAAATTTATATGGGTTTTACAAGATTTGTACCCCAAAACAACCCTAAATACCTTTTATTCCTCTTTTTTAGCTTGTTGGGCTCGACCCCCTCTAGCCGTTTGGGCACCACAAGCCTATCCCACCTGCAAAATGTTTGAACTGGTGGTCTAATACCCTTGGACCACCACGGTTGAGGCACCAGTGCTACCTATTATTTTATCTCTCACTACATCATGTTAACAATAAGAATATATATATATATATATATATATATATATATATATATATATATATGTTGAGGTACAAAAAACCCCCTTTTCGTGTTATGATTAATACCCAAATAGAAATCACTCAAATCTTGTCACCAAGTTACATAGATATCATACATCTATCATCTACAAACCACCTTTCCAAAATTCTCATCAATAGTTTAATAGAAATTAGCCGATATCCTTGATGCTAGGTTCAAAATTATCCACACCCAAGATCTAATACAAATAGAAACATGATTATTAGGCAAGAATACAACCATGATGTGACAATTCCAAATAGATAATCGTTCATCCACTAATAGATGTAGTAAGAGAATAAAAGAAGGTAGCAGAGCTACCCCTACAGCCTAAATAGAGGACCACTCACTCATGACCTCAAATACAAGTTCAACAAGGAAGACTAGAGAAGAAATCCTAGTCACACAAGAAGAAAAAATCACAACCGTTGTGTGTGGAAATGGTTCTTCAAGCTCTAGAACAAGTCATCGACCAAGAATCAAGAACAACTCTTACATGTTTGTTAGAGGTGAACTGATGGGTTGTTGATCTCTCTTTCCTTGTAGGCTAGATCTACTACAATGAGGGTAATGAATTTGAGAACAAGATGTTTCTATGGTGAAGGACGTTGTTCCAACATAGTTTTTCACATGTATTTACATATTTGAAATCCATATATTTGAATAATAATGATATATTGGAAACTTGGTGTGCTTTGTTTTAAAAGTATGGATTTAATTTGCAAATTCTTTTATTATAATTGTTTTACATATTTACATAGTCCAATAATAAATATAGGGGAAAAAGGAAGAAAGAAAATCCAATAGTAAGTGAATTTAAAAAGGTAATTAGTAATTAATAATGTACATAAGGAATTATGTGCAATTTTCTAGAAACGTGGGGATGAAGGTGACCAATGATTAGTTTTGTTTCCACATTGTTGTTAATGAGAAAAGTAATAAAAATAAGAGATACAAAAAAGTTAGAAATAGAAAAAAAAATTGATTTGATGCCATAAACAAAGAGAGAAAAAGGGAGACTTGGAGACTAAGACAAGCAAGATTAAGTTGAGTATTTTGGTCTCAAATATCACCCGCACTTTAATATAAGTTCTAGAAACTTCCCTTTAAATTTGGGATTAAAAAGATAAAATGAGAGAGATATGGATTTTATTAGATTTCTTAAAGTGTAGAGGATAGGAATATATGTATCAAATGTAGTGATTTAAAAGAAATCAGAAACTCAACCTTTAATAATTCATATGAGATGGTGACCGTTGGATCATGATCCAACCCTCCACGGTTTGTCTCCTACTTGATCATATCAAGAAAGAACTGTGTACACACGAAGCAACCTCAGGTGATACCTCTCTCAACAATCCACCTTTTTGGAAAATACTTGGACCTTTTAGTTCATCTAGGATTTAAAAAAAGGAAACATGTAAATAGTAGAGGAAACCATGACCTATGGGTAAAGGAGATCCCTCACCAAAAATCATGTATCTGTTGGGATCCTAAACCCTAAACCCAACCACCTACCCTGTAAATAGCCCCATCCCGGACTTCGCCAGAGGCACTTGAATGAGGATGACTAGACTCTGCCCTAGGAACACCTCTCTCTCTCTCTCTCTTACTCTCATGTTCAATATTCTCCAAAGAGCTCCTATTCCATGACACCATCATGTGCAAAATTAAGAAGAAAGAAAAGAGGGGCGAGAGATGAGCCATTGGATCAGGTTCTACTGTGGACTGGTGGTCACATCATGCGATCAGGTTTTCTCCAGGGTTGCGAGCAGAGTGAGTAGGTCAATATAACATTGGCCATATGATCCACGTGACAGTCAACAAAGACATTGGGTCCGACATCCATCCTTTTTCCAAGAAAAGATAATTCTTGTCCTCTCTAATCTAGAAAATCAAGAAAATATCTGAATCTTGCAAAATTCACTAAAAGTCCATCCTTCGGCTAAAAAATACAAATAAGTATGTTTTTTGATCAAGAAAATACAAGGAATTTATTAAAATAGGTTTTAAAACCTATATGTGCTTCTAATTATAAAAGTTCCTTAAGTTACCAACTTTAATGTATTAAAAGAATGGAAACCCTAATTTTTTGGTTTAAATGAATACAACTAGCTAAAATGACTTTAATGGATAAAGTTTAGTCTTTTTGGATAAAAAGGACATCTTTGAATTAATGTGAGATTAATAATGCATATGACATCAAAAATTAGGGTTTGTAAGTTAAAGAGGCACTAAAAGTGATAATTAGGGTTTGGAAAGCCAAACCCTAATAAAATCCTAAGTTGACCCCAAAACCCTAACTTGGAACCCAAGTTAGTCTTATATATATATATATATATATATATATATATATATATATATATATATATATATATATATATATATATATATATATATATATATATATAATACAAGCTTCAATAAAAGATTTCTCGCTTTACAAATCAAGCAAAACATATATATTTAAGATGAAAACTTTCTTCTCAAGGAAGAAACTGCTGCATAAGTTTTCCTAGGATTGTAATAAATAGTACAATTATATCTCTCGTCAATTACAACCATATTATCATCTCTTTTGAGCCATTTTTCAACTAATATATACTTTGAGTTATTATGGCCAATGAAATATGACAAATCTCACCATATAGGTCTGCACTGAAAGTTCCTCTAATACTATTTCAGGATCATGTGTAGGATAATTATATGCATCTTGTTTAGTTTTCTAGAAGCATATACTATGACTTTGCCATCCTACATTAGCACACATTCAAAATCACCCTTGTATGCATCATAAAACATGTATTCCTATGCATATTTTGATCATGTTAGAATGTTATTGATGTCAACCTATAAATACCTTACTTTTCAGCAACCCCCAATTAACGAAGGCCAAAAATATGAGAGCCATTATCTTATAACACGTTCTTTCACATGTATTTTTAAAATTGAAATGCAATTATTTCAATGAAAAGGACGTATTGGAAACATGATATGCTTTTTTTTTTCAAAGTATGGCCTTTTTTGCAAAATTTTCCTTGTTGTGAATTTTGTGGTTCCTACAATTTTGTTAATCCAATTATGGATATAAGGGAAACAAAAGAGAAGAAAATACAAAATCAAGAGAAAGGAAAAAGATAATGGATAACAAGTAATGTACTTATGAAAATTGTGTGGAATTCTCTAGAAAGTGCAAGGATGACCACTAATGGTTAGATTTCAGTTACACATAGTTTCTAATAAGAAAGTTTATTAAAATAAAAAATATGTAAGAGATACAAAGAGAAATGGCTTAGTTTTGGTGATTTGAATACATGAAATAAGAGGAAGACTTGCATGTTAAGAAAAGTATATTTTCCTTTTGAGTTTTAGTCTCAAACCTTATCTATGGTTAGATAAAGTCATTATGGACTTTTCCTTAAAATTCAAGATCAAAAGGATTAATAAAATATGAGTTATGGATTTTTCTAGAAATCCTAAAGTGACTTAATTGCCAAGGAAATGTCATAAATGTTATGATTTTATCCTTTTCTGGAAATAAAGATAACTCATCATTTAGTAAGAATGTGTCTTAAGGACCAGTGATCAGGGATCAAATGACGATCCAACTGTCCCCTACCTCACTTCAGAAAAGAAACCAGAACTAACATGATCATGATTTTCCTTCACCCAATTCTCTCTCCAATCACCATCTTTCCTCCTAATTATTTTCCTACTAGATCAGAGAGAGAGAGGTGAGTTAAATGAACCCTCTCAGAGCCTCTACTCCACTATATTTAGGTTTTTCCCAAACCACTGGCAAACCCAAACTTTAGGGCTACATGGGAACCCTAGCATCCTTACACTCAAGCCTATATAAGGCATTGGGAAGTTCATCGACTGACCCCAGAACAACCAAATCCTTTCAATTGCCCCCCATAACCTCTGTGTGTTGCCACAAAGCTTCATCATTAGACTTGGGGATCCTTACTCCCATGTCTATATAAAGCATCAAGCAGTTCACCTACCAAACCTAGAACAACCCAATCATTTCAATTGGCCGCAAAGCCCTCAATGTGTTGCTACCAAGCTTCATCACCACCATTTTTAGACACCAGCCATGAACCTACAACTTGGAACTCCTCCTACCAATTCCTTGGCACCGAAGCTTCATGGGGTGGTTGCGGATACTTCCCTACCCTCAAGACAACTTGAGGCCATTCTAGTCTTGGTGCCCGTTAGACATCTACACCTGGCCAGAGCAGCCTATCAGGGTGGAGGTACCATACCTCCTCTGTGGAAGGATTTATATGAGGATCACAAGGAGTATAGAAATCTCTTATGAACTCCATAAAAACTTTAATAAGGTAATTCATTACCCTTTTTCATCTTGAAACCATGGAAACCTGATGTTGAAACCCATCCCGTGGACCATCTTTGGCTTCACACTGGGGCTCCTCAAGTTTGAGAGGACATGCCGAATATTCCTCTACCTTTTGTTCTGGAAACTGAGCCCTTAATGCGAGATTCAACTCTTGATTTGACCTTGCCATTGCTAGGAGAAACACCTATGAGTTGACGAAGAGGATGATCAGTCCTCTGGGTAGGTTTACCATAACTCCATGACCCGTATGACTAATCCTAGTCACTACAAAAGAGTGTTCTGGTGTTTTTGTACTGGCCTAGGATAAACGACCATGTTGAGTTGGTGATGATATGGCCACACCCCCATTGGCTAGGGCCAGGACCCACACTGATGTGGATAAAGCCCATTTTAACTGACGTGATATCACCTGATTGGCCAATTAGGGTTAATCTTAAAATATAACTAATTATTGGTAACTCGGATTAAGACATATTATATATAAAAATCAATCACGCGAATGTAGGAATTTCAATAAAAATAGTTTCAAGACATAGATCTTCTTATATCTATAAAAATGCCTAAAGTTACTAAATTTAATGTATTAAGAGGATGAAAACCCAAATTTCTTGGCTTTAGTCATCATATAATGTTTAAATGATTTAAATGGATAAAGCTTAGTCTTTTTAGATAAAAAGGACATCTTTGGTCTAATTTGTGAATAAGAATGCATCAAATGATAAAATTAGGGTTTGTAACTCAAAAAGGCATGAAAAGTGATAATGTGGGTTTTGAAAGTCCAAACTCTAATAAAACCCTAAGTTGACTCTAAAAACCCTAACTTGGACCCCAAGTCAGTCTTAATGGTGAATTTCGGATAAAATAATAATATATGAGTATTATGCTTTAATTTCATGCTAGTTTCTTGATTGGTTTCTCTTGTTAAATTCTACTGGAATATCATGTTAAAGGCATGTGGTTCTGCCTAAAGACTACCCACATTAGTTTGTCGAGGTTTTCTGAGGATTTTTGAAATGGATTGAAAATTAATGCTTGCTTGTTTATTTATTTCCTACAATCTATAAAGTCACAATGGATTTCAAATTATATGCTTATAACTTTATTAAATCCCTAATACCATTTATGGAACTCTGATAATAGTCATAAAGATGACTTAGACCACACCACAAATTTTGGAGGACATATGAGGCACCTAGCTCCAGATTGAGAAGGCGACCAACCAACATTGTACCTAGCTCCAGATTGATAAGGTGTCCAACCTACATGGTGCCTAGCTCCAGATTGACAAGGTGCCCTAACGTCTGTTGGAGGCACAAGACCCTGAGAGGGTATCATAGAGGTTGAGTAAAGATGGCTTGAGAAGTTATGAAGACAATGTTAATTTTGATTCTGTAACAATTATTGTTGTGAATATGTTTTTACAAATAGACATGAATATTTTGTTTTGCCCACTTACCAATATAACTTGTAACACTGGCCAATTTTTTTTTATTTCTCGCTGAATTAAGATAATCTGCTATCACTTCTACAAGTATAATGGAAAATGGACATCCAAAGAAGAAAACACCAAAAGAAAAGAAGTAATGTAATTTCAGTGGATTTACTTAGTTTTTATTTCATGTTACAAACCTTAGAAATCCATATTACATAACCCTTTAGTGGAGAGTGTAACTTTTCATATTGTTCAACTCTTTCTCATTTAGTGGAAATTTATTAATTATTTCTAGTTAATTGCTAAATCATCGGTCCTATAATTCTGGTAATGGCTCATGCCCTCTCGATCTGCCTAAATGTGGTATAGCATGAGGAGGGGCTCGTTATATTTGGTATCATAGCCTGGTTTACTATTTAACCTCTAAAAATTACTAAATTTTAAGAGTTTTATTGAGACCAAAGGGAATTATTAGAGTGTTTCCCAAAGATAGTGGTGTCTAGAAAGGACCACGATCTGGGGGCTATAAATACTCTTCTTTGCACTGCTAGTCAGCCTATAAGGACTCCTGGACTTATGCATCTGACCTGGCTGAATTCCTAGGATTTCACTCAAAATAAAATACCCTTAGGATTTCTTATCTACTGTCATCATTTCTCTAACCCTTACTTCACTCACTAAATCCTAGGTACATGTAACTACTCTCTTTATCCCATTCTGAGTACTAGGGTTATGGATATTAGGGATTAAGGCATCCTCCTCCAAATAATAAAATTCATATAAACAAGATGTCATGGACATAATTGGTTTATGATGCTATAATATCCTAAGTATGAAACTAAGGTTAATAAAATTATCTTATACGAAGTAGCATGGCCTGCACCAAGATCACTAACATCCTTGACTTCCATGAGGGAAGGCCCTCCTACCAGGAGAGAATGTCTTTGAGGGGGATGATGGAAGATGGGAATTCTAAGAAATGGAAGAGGCTAGAGGAGGCCACCACCGAGGAAGGCTTCGATCCCAAAGTTTCCCCCTCTAACATCCTGAATCTTGAAGATAGTCCTTACCCTAGGTGTAAACCTATGATGGAAGCAAGTTCATACCCCTGATTATCTCTAACTAGGACAACAGAAGCAACTCACCATGCCTGTCAATGCCCTTGCACCCAAAGATGTTGCCAAAGATGAGAATGGTGAACCCCTACATGTCTGCCCTTGTCATGAAGTCAACACCCTCGACTTTATCAACTTGGGTATAGAAAAGTTCTGGGATGAGGACAACTCTGAGTTGGAAACCTGGCTTCATGATGTGGAAAATGGTTTTCATATTCTGGGGGTGCAATCCAGCATGAAAGTTCTCTTTATTGCTCACCTACTTGAGGGAACAACAAAACTTTGGCGGGAAAATTATGTCACCAACCGAGATCTGATCACAAAATTGATGGCTTGGAAGGACTTGCACACTATCCTGTCCACCTGCTTCACCATGAACATGGAGAAAAATTGTTATGCTTATTCAGAACCAACCTGAAGGATATCTAAAGTTTGCGAAAGTCATTTCTGTAACAAGGAATGATAATGGTAAAGGGCAAGGCCATAATCAAAGAAGGAATATGAATTATAGAAAAGGAAAACCCTAGTGCAAGAACCCCAAACCCTCCTACATGGTGGGACAAAGTGTATAGATAGGTGACATCATGACACAAGACGTCAAATTTGAGTGGTGCAGCGGAAGCGTGGTGGGCCCATAACCCATAGGTTGAGGAGGAAGGCCATAGATTTAGTGGATATGTTGTGACATCACCATGAGATGGCATAACATCGGGGTAGTTATAAGTTGAGATGCATGGGAGGTAACCATCTTCGATTGCTTCAGATTTTAAGGGCAAAATCCCTGTTAAGGGTTTATGGTTGAAAGACCCATGACCTGGATTAATTCCTAATCATGCTTGATTATCTTAAATATGTACTTATATTCCTAACTAAACTTCTTCTTATTATTTGATATCAGTTAATTAAGCTATGTTTCAAGTTTGGTCCAATTCAGACACTGTTTGAGAAAGTTATACAATTTTGTGCACGTTTTGGACTTTTATGCAATTTACCCACAACTGATGCTTTTATGCAATTTTTCACGTGCTTATTGATCCTCACATGATTTTATATCATTTTGGAGTTATTTGTGACATGGGGCGCCTAGTTGCACCTTGGTTTTGTGCATGACATTTACTTAGGATTTTCCTCTCATAGATGGGCTACCTTGAGTGCATGAACAATGGGTTTATTATGAGTGGCACCAACAACTAGTTTGGGAGCCAAATTTCGGTGGGCCACCTGACCCCCCACTACCTTGGATCTTCTGGGTTCAATGGGATGGAATCTCTTGACCTTGAACACTTGGTATGTTTTGCTAGACACGTCTTTCTTCTCTCTCCCTCTTAGCTTTTTATACCCCTTTCTCTACATGAAATAGATACTTTTACACACTTCCTTCACCCCCATGGTCCTCTCTTGCGTCTGTATCTCGTCCCTCTCTCTAGATGAAGGAAAGGAGCTCAATAAAGTAAGAGCTTGGGGTGATTTACTTGCATATGATCATGGTATTCAGATTTAGTCTTCTTTCAAGATTTTGAGGTTTCCTTAGTTGTTCTTGACCCAAGAAAGTAAGCTTTTCTCTCTTAGCTTCATTTCCTTTCTGATCCTACCCTCCTTTATCTTCTTCTTGTCTGGATCCCTGGTCCCCATGGTTGAGTTTGTCCTAGAAACATGAAAGACATTCTTCTCCTTGCTCTGTTGATCTAGGGCTTTTCATTCTTGGAGATGGAACAAGTTTGGACAAATGGATAAGCTCAAAGGTAGGATTTTCTTCCTTCTTCCTCAAGTTTCTTTCTGTTTGGAGCAGCAAGTTCATTCTAGAGGCAAGTTATATAACTTTCTCCATGTTTATTGCTTACAATTCAACTTGCCATGCTAAATCTTACTCTAAAAGCTAGTAATGAGTAGCAAATTTGAATCCTTAGCTAAGTTGTGAGTATATATGATGATTTTTAGTATATAACTATTTGGTTTCTCTCCTTAATCTTGTGCACTTTCTCTGTGTTGGGATTTGAGCTTTATACCTTGCCTGTCCATGAATTGATGGAGATGTTGTGGTGGAAATTGGTGGTTGTCCTTGACCTAATTGAGTTGATTTCTACCTTGCCTCATGACTTGATTACTAGTCATTTGTGTAGAACTATGGTGGTGTATTGCTACTATTTTGATGACCTTATTATATTCCCAAGAACCCATGGATGTAATATTCTTAGCTCTGGTTGGTAGATGTCTTCCATAATCATAATAATCTATGGTGTTTAAAAGGTTGAAACTAGCTATGATTTATTCAGTGCCTTGAAAATGGTTTTGTGATGAAGTGGACTTTTGGAATCCTAAAATGTCTAATGACATAAGTAAATTCATGACCAGTCGATATTTGACACCAAATTCATGTACAAGGTAGCTTGAGTTGTCAGGAAGCTACGTCCCAAATTAGGTGACTTTGGAATGATCCTAATAGAGGTTAAGTAAGCTTGAATATGGTAAAGTTATGAAAATATTTGGTGATTGATGAACAAGATTTTACCACCTTAGACTAAGTTGTTAATCAAACTAACATCACATACGTTTTGGATGGTCTATGCTTTGCTTTGTGGAGTGCCATGTTCTGGCCTAGTTAGCACTCTGATCCACACCCTTGGATAGGAATGATCCTACGGAAGAAAGATGTTTAGCCTCCTCGAAACCGTTCTGATATCATGGAGTAGGAAAAGAGCATGTTGTCACATCCACGATCAGTGATCGTGTGACTGAAGGAGCGAGAGGCTGGGGTAGTTACCGTCAATAGTGTAGAGACTCTCTATGACCCGTCAACCATGTAATATGAATCTGGATTAAACGAGTTGAGTGCTCGGTCTCCCTCATCTCTCCACCACAAAATGCTGGTGGCGTGAAGAGGGTAACAACGGGGTAGGCATCGTGTTGAGGACTCATGCTAGATCCGATATGGGTGGAGGCTGTCATCACCATGGCAGGGCCTGAGAAGATGTATGGGGGACCACTCCTTTAGAATCTGTCGCCGGCATCTGAACCCACGACGGCGCTTGAGAGAAGGTAGCTTCGGCAGGTTCTCCAATTTGTTCACGACCTCTAGAGCCACCACTCATGGCAACGCTCATGTCTTGGAAGCAAAGTGGTGTAGCAGCGCCTGAACAGATCATGAGGAAGAAGTGAACTGAAGGAGCTCCCCAGGATTCTGGTTTCGAAGGAGCTCAGCGGCAAAGAAGCGGTCATTGCTCACACAGCAGAAAAGCACGGATTTGGGGGAGTTTGTGTTTCAGATGTTGAGGAGGAGCAAGGAGCTTCCGATACCTCACCGGCGTTGATCTGCCTCGACGGCACTTGAGAGAAGGCTAGCGCAGCGGGAGCGATGCTAGCAGACGGGGGCAGACGTTCATGAGGCGTCGACCTGGAAGGAACCGAGTAGGAGGCGCCGAGGGCAGATCTCGTTGTTGGAGCAGAAGCCCCACGGCGGCGGCGCTGGGCGGAAGCTCACGCTAGCGGGCGCAGTGCCGAGATTGTGCAAGAAATCGTGAGACCGAGGATGGCGGCATCCCAGTGGTGGCAGGTCCCTTGCCAATCTCCCGGCCATGGTGGCGTCGGACGTGGAGGATGACCGGTTTCTCACCGGCTGAGAGCCGTGCGACGTCGTCTCCGCAAGACAGAGGCGCGGCGGGATGCATCACGCAAGAAGAAAGGGGAGGACGGGTGAACCAGGTACCCAGACCGAACCGGCTGGACTCCAGCAAGGCAAAGAAGGAATTGTTGCCCTGAAGCCACGTGGCGACTGATGGTTGGCCCAAAGGTAACAAAATTCCAATAAATACCTTTATCTTCAATAATTCACAATAATTATCATGGTCATCAGAAAAATACAAACAAGGTACCATTTTTCTCAAAAAATGTGTAGAACAACCTGGAACCATTATATCAGACTTTTGATGCACTAAAAATAGCGATATCATATAATATGTATAATACTTACTTCTTGAGTAATAAATACCAAACGATGGCCTAAAATTATGAGATCATGTAAGTAAGTTCATAATCATGTTTAGACTGCATATGATATCAGATATGGTCATGCTGATGCACGAAAGTATATAATTTGATTAATATGGCTAATTAGGGCTAATAACCCTAAATAAAATGCAATAAATACATGCATGCTCAATAAATCATGATAATTACAGAATACCTTCATATCAGTAATGTGAGGCTAATATGTAACTCATATATCAGTTAGATGCATGGAATTCATGTTATATGAAGATGAACTTTAATATATGAGATGAAATCCTAAATTGTACAATACATGTAACCTAGGTTTAATATGTATAAAGAATGATACAGAACATGATATTCAGATTATGTATCCTAATCTAGAATATAATATTAGTAACATAATTACAAGAAGATAAGATAAGTAATGATGCACATATCTTAACGAGCTAAGGTAAACCCTAAAATGGATATAAATAGGGTTAAGATGAGATATAATAAGATGAGAACCTGATGATAGTATATGGTCTTCTTTTGATCAGGTTTGACTAAGCTTATAGTTGACATCAGTGATATGTGTTTAGTATGATATGTCTCTTTGGAAGGTACGCCATTACCTCTTATTTGGCTTATTATACAATATGCTTGTGTTATATACATAATAAGATACTTGGCATATGGTATTGGATGAAATGATTGTTCTTGTATGATATGTTGGTTGGTTTTCTATACTTACTGCTATGAACACATTAAACATAATATCTCTGTTCCATTATATGAAAGCACCAACTCTTTGGCAATGTGCTTGGAAGTGACCGAACTCTTTGGTAGTGGTCACATTGTACATATGGAAGCACCAACTCTTAGGAAGTGTGCTTGGACCCAACTCTTTGGTAGTGGTCACCTTGTACAAATGATCTAACTCTTTTTGGTAGTGATCATAAAGGCCTTGATATATAATGGAAAATGTGCTTAAAACATGTGTTCTCTTTTGTTGATGAATATCTTTGTGTAAGTATACACTTTTCTTATATTCTTCTGTTACTGCCAAGTATATTAGTTTTATCTTATTGCCAAGATATGATGAGAGGTATAGAAAAGACACATAGGCATACTCAGTACAATATTCTTGAATATTGTGCTGACGTGTACCGCATGTAATCTTTTTGTTTAGGTTGTGGTTACGCTCTTGAAGATCCAGGATAGTTGAGAGTTGTGTGGCGAGCTGATGTACAGGTGGACCTATTGTCTTAAGATCCTGTAGTCTAGTGGTAGTACATGTATATATTTAAGTTTGCTGTTCAATATGTAATATCAAATGTTGTAACAATTCATGTTGTAATTATACGCTGAATGATGAACATGTGTGTGTGGTTTTATTATTGTTCATGTACATGTGCTACTGATTGTTTCCTTCTGACTTCCTCTGATTTTCTTCTTCTTAGCCTAGTGTGGGGTGTTTAAATTGGGATTCTCGCTGAGGTGAGGGTTTCAATTTGGACGTCACACATTAGATTAAGTTTTAGAAAATTCGGGGACGTCACAGGTGGTATCAGAGCATGAACAATAGCAAAGCCTGACATTTGCTCATTATGCAACGCAAAACTAAAGAACCTTGAACTTAATAATCTGTAGGGTTAGATTAGTCGTATTTTAGAGACTAGATCTGACCTAGCCTCTAGGTTAGCACCTAGATGTCTGAGAACTAGGTCTAGACTGGTGCTTGTTGAGTAGCAAGTCCTTAGATGTCGTTCTTTCCTTGTAGTGCAGCGGTATGGGACGTTGCACTATTTGGAAATGACGTACATAAAAGGAAGAGAAACCCTAGACATATTGCGCACGTTGTCTAGAGTAGCTACACTAGTCTACCCCTTGTTCTCACCCTTTTCACTAGTTTTCAGGACACTGGACTCTCTACAATGTGTGGGACACTCGTTTTCTGGATTGGTTTTTGATTCCAATCGAATCGAACCTTGATAGTTTTCTCTAACACATGTTTTATCGGAGAAAAACAATATAATATTTTAATATGTATATGTATTACAAAAATGTGTCCCCACACATGTATGAGTAGGAGGTGGTCATGCAACCTAAGTGAAAGTGATGACATCAGTCTATAAGAGAGAGTAGTTCTAGATTAGATGTCTAAAGCCTTGTTGGAATATATGATAGATGAAATAAGTTTGATGATACGGTCTAAGTCTTATATAGATGGTTATGATGATCTATGTTTGTTTTTGAGGATTTGAGATAAGTTTTGATGATGCAAGTATGAGTTCTTTTATGATATAAGATATGTTAAGTTAAGACAAGGTTGTGAGTCAGCATGCGCCTCAAACTCTTTTACAAAGGAGGACCTCTAGTGTTAGGACCAGTTTTAGGGTTAGCTCAAGAGAGAGTGTGACCCACAGGGAGAAGGTCAGAGAACCTAAACTCCAAGATATGAGAATTCTGAGACATGTGATATGATATGTCCTAAACTAGACTACTCCTGGGTGAATGAGTTGAGTTGCATTATGCATGATTCTTACAGTTTTGTGGAACCCTAGATGTCCTTGGGAGGACCAAACCCTAGAGATAGAGAGAGGCTCTTTATATGTGCATGTGAACATCAATATGAGTGCCTTCCATCTGGGTGAGGGAGAGAGCCCAAGACCCTGGAGGAGGTAGCTATGTTAGTTTCTGTGAAGCCTCATGCTCGGGTTGGTGGTTTCCCACATAGGAATCTAGTGGTGCATATAAGAGAGTTTTGAGATATAGTATTTCATGGGTAGAAGGCCTGTGATGAGAACATCATGTCATAGCATGTTTTGGTTTGTGCTTACGTGGCTAGAGATATGAAGCTATCTTTAGTGCCAATGAGGCAATCCGATAACCCTAGATCACAGAGAAAAGATAAAGTATATGCGTATGAGATACTCACAAAGTTGAGAGAGCTCAGAGAGACTGAGCATGTTACTACCCTCAAGATATGGGATAAGAGAACCTCAGTTGGACTAGACGAAGTTTCGATATATGCCACTCACATAAGTTTGTTAGCACAACCATGATATAATATATGTAAGATGTGATCTAATTTCGAGATGTGATATATGGACATGATATAATGTAAATTTAGAGATGGTTTAATTGATATCAATGCATAAATGGTTAACCACATACATAAATAATGATGATAATGTGATATTGTTGGGTAATCTTGTGATGAAATCACTAGCGAATGTTTTAATTGATTATGAACAATGAAATAAGATCATATGAATGAAATATGCTACATGAGGTGTTAATATTAATGCTTAATAAAGATGAAAAATAAAGTTTGATAGTTAGCACAACATCACGTTTATGACACCTTGATGTAATCTAGATGGATAATGTGGGTTAACTTTAGTTAACTCCCTCCTAAAAGGCATATGTCAATGATGAACATGTTCTAACAATGAGCTAAATAAAATGTTGATGACACCTTGATGCATGAGTTAATATTAGTTAACTCCTTTAGAACATGATAATATGATGCGGAAATCCTAATGTGTGGGTAAAGATAAGGAAGAAAATCTATCATATGAGATATGTTATGACCTAATCCGAGCTTCTAAACCCTTGTTGAGCCTTCTATGAATTGAGGTTTTGCTCTAGATGCTTTCGAAACCTCCTATTAGTGGTTTGGATATGTTTATGGAGCTTTACTTTTGGATATGTTGCACATAGAGTGGTGTCAAACATGTGAATGAAGGCAAGATAAGGTTTTCCCATAGAAGTATGAGTATGGTTTAATTTCGAGGATGGAATTTCTTTTAAGATGTATATGATGTGACAAAGTGGATGTTGGCTTAATTTCGAGGACAAAATTTCTTTTAAGGTGTGTTGGATGTGATGAAGTGGACTTTTGGAATCCTAAAATGTCTAATGACATAAGTAAATTCATGACCAGTCGATATTTGATACCAAATTCATGTACAAGGTAGCTTGAGTTGTCAGGAAGCTATGTCCCAAATTAGGTGACTTTGGAATGATCCTAATAGAGGTTAAGTAAGCTTGAATATGGTAAAGTTATGAAAATATTTGGTGATTGAAGAACATGGTTTTACCACCTTAGACTAAGTTGCTAATCAAACTAACATCACATATATTTTGGATGGTCTATGCTTTGCTTTGTGGAGTGCCACGGTCTGGCCTAGTTAGCACTCTGATCCACACCCTTGGATAGGAATGATCCTACGGAAGAAAGATGTTTAGCCTCCTCGAAATCGTTCTGATATCATGGAGTAGGAAAAGAGCACATTGTCACATCCATGATCAGTGATCGTGTGACTGAAGGAGCGAGAGGCTGGGGCAGTTACCGTCGGTAGTGTAGAGACTCTCTATGACCCGTCAACCATGTAATATGAATCTGGGTTAAACGAGTTGAGTGCTCGGTCTCCCTCATCTCTCCACCACAAACTGCTGGTGGCGTGAAGAGGGTAACGAAGGGGTAGGCATCGTGTTGAGGACTCATGCTAGAGCCGATCTGGGTGGAGGCTGTCATCACCATGGCAGGGCCTGAGAAGATGTATGGGGGACCACTCCTTTAGAATCTGTCGCCGACATCTGAACCCACGACGACGCTTGAGAGAAGGTAGCTTTGGCAGGTTCTCCAATCTGTTCACGACCTCTAGAGCCACCACTCATGGCAACGCTCATGTCTTGGAAGCAAAGTGGTGTAGAAGTGCCTGAACAGATCATGAGGAAGAAGTGAACTGAAGGATCTCCCCAGGATTCTGGTTTTGAAGGAGCTCAGCGGAAAAGAAGCGGTCGTTGCTCACACAGCAGAAAAGCACATATTTGGGGGAGTTTGTGTTTCATATGTTGAGGAGGAGCAAGGAGCTTCCGATACCTCACCGGCGTTGATCTACCTCGGTGGCACTTGAGAGCAGGCAAGTGCAGCGGGAGCGATAATAGCAGACAGGGGCAGACGTTCACGAGGCGTCGACCTGGAAGGGACCGAGTAGGAGGCGCTGAGGGCAGATCTCGTTGTTGGAGCAGAAGCCCCATGGCGGCGGCGCTGGGCGGAAGCTCACGCTAGCCGGTGCAGCGCCGGGATCGCACGAGAAATTATGAGACAGAGGATGGCGGCATCCCAGTGGTGGCAGGTCCCTTGCCGATCTCCCGACCATGGCTGCGTCGTACGTGGAGGACGACCGGTTTCTCACCGGCTGAGAGTCGTGCGACGTCATCTCCGCAAGACAGAGGCGCGACAGGATGCGTTACGCAAGAAGAAAGGGGAGGACGGGTGAACCAGGTACCCAGACTGAACCGGCCAGACTCTAGCAAGGCAAAGAAGGAATTGTTGCCCTGAAGCCACGTGGCGACTGATGGTTGGCCCAAAGGTAACAAAATTCCAATAAATACCTTTATCTTCAATAATTCACAATAATTATCCTGGTCATCAGAAAAATACAAACAAGGTACCGTTTTTCTCAGAAAAATGTGTAGAACAACCTGGAACCATTATATCAGGCTTTTGATGCACTAAAAATAGTGATATCATATAATATGTGTAATACTTACTTCTTGAGTAATAAATACCAAACGATGGCCTAAAATAATGAGATAATGTAAGTAAGTCCATAATCATGTTTAGACTGCATATGATATCAGATATGGTCATGTTGATGCACGAAAGTATATAATTTGATTAATATGGCTAATTAGGGCTAATAACCCTAAATAAAATGCAATAAATACATGCATGCTCAATAAATCATGATAATTACAGAATACCTTCATATCAGTAATGTGAGGCTAATATGTAACTCAGATATCAGTTAGATGCATGGAATTCATGTTATATGAAGATGACCTTTAATATATGAGATGAAATCCTAAATTGTACAATACATGTAACCTAGGTTTAATATGTATAAAGAATGATACAGAACATGATATTCAGATTATGTAACCTAATCTGGAATATAATATTAGTAACATAATTACAAGAAGATAAGATAAGTAATGATGCACATATCTTAATGAGCTAAGGTAAACCCTAAAATGGATATAAATAGGGTTAAGATGAGATATAATAAGATGAGAACCTGATGATAGTATATGGTCTTGTTTTGATCAGGTTTGACCAAGCTTATAGTTGACATCAGTGATATGTGTTTAGTATGATATGTCTCTTTGGAAGGTACGCCATTACCTCTTACTTGGCTTATTATACAATATGCTTGTGTTATATGCATAATAAGATACTTGGCATATGGTATTGGATGAAATGATTGTTCTTGTATGATATGTTGGTTGGTTTTCTATACTTACTGCTATGAACACATCAAACATAATATCTCTGTTCCATTATATGAAAGCACCAACTCTTTGGCAGTGTGCTTGGAAGTGACCAAACTCTTTGGTAGTGGTCACATTGTACATATGGAAGCACCAAATCTTAGGCAGTGTGCTTGGACCCAACTCTTTGGTAGTGGTCACCTTGTACAGATGATCTAACTCTTTGGTAGTGATCATAAAGGCCTTGATATATAATGGAAAATGTGCTTAAAACATGTGTTCTATTTTGTTGATGAATATCTTTGTGGAAGTATACACTTTTCTTATATTCTTCTGTTACTGCCAAGTATATTAGTTTTATCTTATTTCCAAGATATGATGAGAGGTATAGAAAAGACACGTAGGCGTACTCAGTATAATATTCTTGAATATTGTGCTGACGTGTACCGCATGTAATCTTTTTGTTTAGGTTGTGGTTACGCTCTTGAAGATCCGGGATAGTTGAGAGTTGTGTGGAGAGCTGATGTACAGGTGGACCTATTGTCTTAAGATCCTGTAGTCTAGTGGTAGTACATGTATATGTTTAAGTTTGATATTCAAGATGTAATATCAAATGTTGTAACAATTCATGTTGTAATTATATGCTGAATGATGAACATGTGTGTGTGGTTTTATTATTGTTCATGTACATGTGCTACTGATTGTTTCCTTCTGACTTCCTCTGATTTTCTTCTTCTTAGCCTAGTGTGGGGTGTTTAAATTGGGATTCTTGCTGAGGTGAGGGTTTCCATTTGGACGTCACACATTAGATTAAGTTTTAGAAAATTCGGGGACGTCACAGGTTTTCTACTTGTTGGGTGACCCGATGGGTTGGCCTATAGAAAGGAATGATTTTGGTACTTTAGTTACTATTTTAGTGATTTTAGCGAGCTCAATAAATGGTAATTATATTTTCTTCATCAATGTATGATCGGTGATGATCTTAAGCCCCATGAACGATGGTTCTTCCTAGGATTTTGAGCAGATTTTTCCCTCCTTGTGTTTCAATTCGATAGTCAGTTTTGAATCTATTTGGTTCGACCATTTTGTGCCAATCAATAGTTTGGATTTACTTCTATTTTGCATCTTCTTATGTTTGAGAAACGATGGTCACGATTCTCTCCCAAGTGGTTCTAGTCGATGGTCTTAATTCTCTTTCAAATGATGGTTTATCTCTATCGTTTTGAGTTGATTTTCTCTTGTTTCCATAACTTGATGGTTGGGATCCTTGTGTCAACCGATGGAGGTTACTTAGTTGCTATTTTGGATCTTCTTTTGGTTCTTCAAAAATATGGATTTGTTTCTGCTCACATCTGATGGTTTTGATGCCTCTCATGGCCAATTTGATGGTCTCACTAGGTTGGTAATCGTTGGATATCCTAATTGCTGATTTGCTGATTTCTCTAAGTAATCGATTGTATTCTTTAGTGGCACAACCCATGGTCATTCTAAGAGGTCATGGAATGTTTTTCTATTAAGTATTAGATCGAATGTTCACTTATTTGCTTAATCGATGGTTTTCTTGTCTACGACAAATGATGGTTCAATAATATCTAATTTGATGGGTTTCCATTCTCATGAAACTGATGGTGAGTATAGGGCTCACACCCAATGGTGATACATGGTTTTAATCAGTCATAACTTGATTGTTTTCCTAGATTTAATTTCTCAATGTTTAACATGTTTTTCATTTGATGGTTACATTTTATGCAACCGTGTTTCAATGGTGGTGATTCAATACATGATGTAATGGTCTTATTTGCCTTGAATCCAATTGTCTGATGTGTGGTCTAAGGTTCGATATGTTGTGTTTATTACACCTAATGTTGGGGATTTAATGAGTTGGGATTAATGGTTTTGAGCCCCATGAGTTGACAGTCTTACATTTTCCCTCAAATGAATATACACCTTAGATTGTTGTAAAGTGTTGATTCACAATGTTAAGCTAACTTGTATTGTTAACTTTAATCCTAGTACAATTAAATGATAGTGGATAATTATACCTAGTTCCTTGAATATTGTTATAATAAAGGAATTCCCTTATTTATAAGATTTGTTGGAGATAATAAGAACTAGGGATTGCATACAATTACTATTTTGGAAACCCTAAATTGGTTAAGTTGTTGAATATTAATCCAATTCAAAGACACAAAGATGTTTCTTAGTTTCCTTGTGCATTTAATACAATGATGGAGTACTTTCCTTCTCTATATTATTGTAACTCTAATTGTTTGTTATGTGCAATGTTAAGATGAACATTATTTGTTACATGTATATGATGGTATTCAAGCCTTGATGAGGCTTGGAAAGATAATGATATTCTTGTATGAGATAATGTGATGGTCTGAAATGACCTTTGGGCATGATTGAACCCTAATGGAGGTGTGATTCTCTTAATGATGTGATAAGGTTTGGTAGCCTTGGATAATGTGATAAGGATTTTAATCCTGTGTTGGTGTGATGACGAGTAAAGTCATGAATGGCAATGAAATAGTATCTTGTGGTGTTGTAATAAGGAATATGTCCTATACATTTTATATTTACTAGAATTGTTACATATCAAATGCTTGCTAGAAATGAATTAGGATTTGTATGTCCACTTGTTTGTTTCAGCCTTAATTCACTCAGTCAACTTAACTAATCAAAGTGAAACATTAATCATGTAGTTTCCCTGACCATAGATCCCTTCCAGAGTCATAACTTTGCTGGATGGTGAAATGTGTCTTCCTACAAGGAACTTAGAGAGCATATTTTGAGTATGTGGTGTGCCTAGAGTGTACATCCTTGTCATTCTGATCCCAAATGTTTTGAGAAGGATTGTGGTCAGGTCTCGATGATTGTGTATATGTGGTGTGATTAGAGTACAATTGTGGTTGTACCTCAATGATTGGGCTATATACCCTGGTTTCTAGCGTCGTAACCAATACTAAGGTGGGCTAGGTCTTTGTAAGACTATATGTTGTTGTTTTGTAGTTTGATTGATATGTCACAGTGGTGCATACTCAAACTCACTGAGTAGTGTAGGAAAAGATCTTAGAGTCTGACTCTTCCTAGATCTTGTATGGAACTGATTTTGACTTAGTCGTGGTCAGTTGGATTTGGGTGTTACGAATCAAATCCTTAGGACATTAATAAAATATGTACAAAGTCATGCATCATATTTTTAGGATACTATACGATGCTTCGCATTGGATGACAACCCTTTGTTGGCCTTCACATGTATAGATGATGTATGGTGTATTAGTAGAAGATAGATATGCTTATGCTGTAAACATGCTTATACTGTTGGCTATGCTTATGTTATTAGAATTTCTTATGATGTTAGTCATACCTATGTAGTTATCTATTCCCATACTGCTAATCATTCTCATGCTAATAGTTATTCTTATGCTATTAGATCTACTTATGAAATAGGTATGCTTAAATGTTCGATTGATCAGAAATGCTTGTATTGTTGAAAATGCTTATATTGTAAGAGATGGTTACATTGTTAGAGATGCTTATGATTTCCGTAGTGCTATGCTATTAGACATGCCTTTTATTATTATACATGCTTTTGCTGTTAACTTTAATCATCCTATTAGATATACCTATGTTGTTAGAATGTAGTATACTATTAGATATGCTTATGTTGTTAGTGTTATTTGTGACTGTAGACATGCTATATGGTTAGACATGGTCGTACTTTTCAAATATGCACATGTGGTTATCAATATTTATGATTCTAGTAAGGCTCACAATAATGGGTATGTTCATGATAATATCTACATCTGGTAATTAAGAATTGTTCTAGCTTCTAAGACTATGATTAGAATTTTGTTTAATAAAGTCACTATGTTTGATAATTCCATTCTTTTGTTTAATCTTCTTATATGTTTATACTTAATCTAATTAACATGTTCAATAACATAACATGTTGTAGTCAATAAGCATTGTTGTGAGTTATATCTCTTGTTGGGACATGGGTCTCACCTGGGGGTTACCACAATCTTTTTAGGTGATCGCTAGTAGAAGTAGAGGACCCATGGCTGCAAGAAGGATTGATGTGATGTATCATAGATGGATGGTTGTTTAGATGTCTAGTATGTCCTAGAGTTGTCCCTGTACTCTCATGACTGGGCGACAATGTTTTGAATGTAGTGTATTATCGACTCTAGCTTTCCAAGTATTCTGATGTTTTACATCTGGATGATATCTCTTGTGTATGTTTTGTGGCTGAGGACACAACCTTTGTAAGAGATTTTTGGTATGATTTATGAAATAATTTGAGATGATGTGCTTTTATGCAAATGTTGTTCAGTAAGTTTGTGAAAATTTAATTGGTTTTAATTAACTCTCTTTTTAGTTATTTTTTTATTAGTAGTTGATTGTGTTTAGGTTTTGAGTAATCTCACTTTGTGTGAAGGGTTGACACATTTGGTGGTATCAAAGCTATAGGTTCGCTGAGTATATAGGGACACTAGAACTTAAGATTAGATTGATAACTAAGTAATGAAAATGACATGAACATAATATTAGATTGATAACTAAGTAATGAAAATGACATGAACATAATATATACTTCCTAAATTTAGTATTTGGATGCCCTGGCCAGGTATTCATATATTTAAGGAAAGGCAAGTGTGGAACTCTTTGATTGTTGTCTTTCTAGTTACCCTAATCAAGCAGTCAGTTGGAAACAATCCAAAGAGCATAATAATTAAGAAATCATAGTGAACATATCTTAATCATACCTAAGGAAAGGTGAAAATCATTTTGTAACTCATTAAAATATGGAAAGTTAGATGATTAAAGATAGAGATATGACATCATGAAGCTTACATACAAATGAAAATAAGCTAAGAAGGATCTTGGAAAACTATGATTCTATAAAATAATGAAATAAAAGAAAAATGAATTTGTGTTAGTGTAATAACCTAAGGTGGAAAATTCATGTAAGAATACAAGAACTCTAATGATAATTGTGATATCAGATAATAAAAGTGGATAAAGATGGATGAACAAAAAGGAACTTGAGTTAATATCAGACCCACCCCTATGTGCAAAAGATGCTATTGTAAAGTTATCATGATATATAAAAGAAATTAAAGGGAATGATCCATGTTGAACGTCTAAGAATGAGGAATTTGATGAGCTAACCCCAAAAAGAGTGAATAAGAAACATGGTAAATGAGAATATACACATTAGTATGATAAATGAATAACATGAAGAAGTAATGAGGTACAATAATCATTATAATTCCTATTTAGCTGGCAAGGAATCCAAGTGAAAAAAGTGAATAAAACATAAAAACTTGTAAATTGTATGCTAACAGTAGGACCAATAACCCCTTTGTTAAAAACTCTTGGGTTGGGTTTCTTTGTTGTGAGAGGTATACCTTCCCCTTATGCTCTTGCTTCACAAGATGTTGCATTCAAGTGGATCTCATGCCTCTCGGTATGCGAGGATTTGATCTAATCCTAGGGATGGATTTCTTAGTGCAACATGTGGTTGGTTTGGACTATAGTTGTAGGAATGTGATGTTTGTGATAGGGAAATCTTTTGAGTTTTCCAAGAAATTAGGAAGATCCTTCCAATATGTTGGTATTTGACCATAATGGTAGACAAGTCGATAAGACAAGGATGTGAGGTTTTCTTGACACATGTAGTGGATTCCAAGGTTGTGAGTTCTAATATCCAGAGTGTATCAATGGTACGTGAGTTGGAGATGTTCAAAGGAGTTCCTAATGTTTCTTTCCCCTAGAGAGAGTAATATGTTAAGGCACTCTAGTGAGAAGAATAAGAATGATTCTATGATAATATAGCTAATGATGGTGGGACAAGGTGTGTTGATAGGTGACATCATGACATGGGACATCAGATCAGAGTGGCATAGTGGAAGCGTGGTGGGTCCATAACCCATAGGTTGAGAAGGAATGTCATAGATTTAGTGGATATATTGTGACATCACTATGAGATGGAAGAACCTTAGGGTAGTTAGAATATGAGATGCACGGGAGGTAACCATCCTTGTTTTCTTCGGATTTTGGGGGCAAAATCCCTATTAGGGGTTTATGGTTGTACGATCTCTAACCTGTCTTAATGTCTAATCATACTTGATTATCTTAAATAGGTACTTATATGCCTAATTAAACTTTGTATTATTCTTTGATACTAGTTAATTAAGCTATGTTTCAAGTTTGGTCCAGTTCAGACACTGCTTGAGCAAGTTATGCAATTTTGTGCAGGTTTTGGAATTTAATGTAATCTACCCACATATGATGTTTTTCTTGCAATTTTTCACGTGCTTATTGTGCCTCACATGTTTTTATATCATTTTGGAGTTAGTTGTGACATGGGGCGCCTGATTGCACCTTGGTTTTGTGCATGACATTTACTTAGGATTTTCCTCTCAAAGATGGGCTACCTTGAGTACATGACCGATGCATTTATTGTGAGTGGGACCAAAAGCTTTTGTTTGGAGCTAAGTTTCGGTGGGAAACGTTATCCCCCACTACCATGGAGCTACTGGGTTGTATGGGATGGATGCTCTTGACCTTGAACACTTGGCATGTTTTGCTAGACACCTTGCCTCTTTCTTCTCTCTCCCTTTTAGTTTTTTATACCCCTTTCTCTACATCCAACAGATCCTTTTACACACTTCCTTCACCCCCTTCATCCTCTATTGTTTCTTGATTTCTTTCCTATCTCTTGATGAAGGAAATGAGCTCAAGAAAGGGAGAGCTTGGGGTGATCTACTTGCATATGATCATGGGATTCAGATTTACTATTTTTTTAAAGATTTTAAAGCTTCGTTAGTTATTCTTGACCCGAGCAAGTAATCTTTTATATTTTAGATTATTTTCCTTGTTTATCCTACCCTCCTTTTTCTTCTTCTTGGCTGGATCCTTGGTCCCCATGGTTGAGTTTGAGCTAGAAAAATGAAAGACACTCTTCTTCTTGCTCCTTTGATGTAGAGTTTCTCATTCTTGGAGATGGAACTAGTTTAGACCAATTGAGAGGCTCAAAATCTGGGATTTGCTTCCTTTTTCTTCGGGTTTATTACTATTTGGAGCTGTAACTTCATCCTAGAGGTAATTTATATAACTTTCTATATGATTACTGCTTGCCATTCAACTTTTCGTGCTAAATCTTGCTCTAAAACCTAGTAATGAGCAGTGTTTTAAAAAGCGGTATGTGTTATGCATGCAGAGAGGTTGCCTTATAGAGTATATGTGGCATGAGGGAGTATATGTGGAGTATATGCGGTTTAGGATTTTTTTAATAATTTATTTACTATATATAAATTAATCACACAATTACATATTTAATTTGTACAATTACATATTTGGACCCTAAAATTTGAGATAGATTAAATATGAAGTTTAAATGATAAGTGAAACACCATTTACAATGCATTCTAGAGTTATTTAGGCATAAAATTCAATGAAGCATGCACGAAATGGTTTAACACCTGTACATAACAATGAAGACTAATAAAATCATACAAAAAGGTGCCTACATGTCCTAAAGGTCCAAAACAACAAACATTAAATGAGCATGCAACTAATGTACAAAGCATAAATAAAATAGTATATTATAGTATATTAAGAGAATGTTACCAATAAAATTATCATCCAGTTTGGATTGAGATAAAAAATGTCTATGTAATAAGTGTTGACTAATTGGCCTTATAAGTAGCTAAGTATATGCGGCCCATGCGACCTTTTTTTGAAACACTGGTAATGAGTAGCAAATTCGAATCTTTAGCTAAGTTGTGAATCTATATGACAATTTTTTAGTAGATAACTTTATGGTTTCTCTCCTTAATCTTTTACATTCTCTTTGTTGGTATTTGAGCTTTATACCTTCCTTGTCCACGAATTGATGGAGTTTTCTGGTGGAAATTGACGGTTGTCCTTGACCTGATTGAGTTGATTTCTACCTTGCCTCATGACACAATGACTAGTCATTTGCGTAGAACTATGGTGGTGTATTTCTACTATTTTTATGACCTTATTATATGCCCAAGAACCCATGGTCGTAATATTCTCAGCTCTGGTTGGTTGATGGCGTCCATAATCATAATAATCTATGGTGTTTACATGGTTGAAATTAGCAATGATTTATTTGGTGCCTTGAAAATGGTTTTCTACTTGTTGGGTGACCCGATGGGTTGGCCTATAGAAAGGAACAATTTTAGTACTTTATTTACTATTTTAATGACTTAAGTTAGCTCAAGAAATGATAATTATATTTTCTTCATCAATGTATGATCGGTGATTATCTTAAGCCCCATGAATGATGGTTCTTCCTAGGATTTTAAGCAGATTTTCCCCTCCTTGTGTTTCAATCTGATAGTTTGTCTTTATGCTATTTGGTTTGACCATTTTGTGCCAATAAATAGTTTGGATTTATTTCTATTTTGGATCTTCTTATGTTTTAGAAATGATGGTCATGATTCTCTCCCAAGTGGTTCAAGTCGATGATCTTCTTTATCTCTCAAATGACGACTTCTCTCTAATGTTTTGAGCTGATTTTCTCTTGTTTCCATAAATCGATGGTTGGGATCCTTGTGCCAACCAAAGGAGGTTACTTAGTTGCTATTTTGGATCTTTTTTGGAGCTTAAAAATGATGTCTTTGTTTCCTCTCACATCTGATGGTTTTGATGCTCTCACATGGATTATTCGATGGTCTCACTAAGTTAGCAATCAATGGCTATCCTAATTGCTAATTTGTTGATTTCTCTAAGTCTTAAATCGATGATATTCTTTAGTGGAACAACCCATGGTCATCCTAAGAGGTCATGGACTATTTTTCTCTTAAGTATTAGATCGACAATTCACTTAGTTTCTTAATTGATGGTTTTCTTGGTTAAGACAAACAATGGTTTTACTAATATCTAATTTGATGGGTTTCCTTGCTCATGAAACTGATGGTGAGTATAGGGATCACACCCGATGGTCATACATGGTTTTTTCTAAGTCATTACTCAATGGTTTTCCTAGATAAATGTTTCAACATTTTACATATTTTGCATCCCATGGTTATATTTTATGCAACTGTGATTCAATGGTGGTGATTCATATACACGATGCAATGGTCTTATTTTCCTTGAATCTGATGGTCTAATGTGTGGTCTAAGATTCGATAGGTTGTGTTTATTGCACCTGATGTTGGGGATTTAATGAGTTAGGATTAATTGTTTTGACCCCCATGAGTTGGTAGTCTTACATTTTCCCTCAAATGAATATTAACCTAAGACTGTTGTAAAGTGTTGATTCACAATATTAAGCTAACTTGTGTTGTTAACTCTAATCCTAGTACAATTAAATGATAATGGATAATTATACCTAGTTTCCTTGCATGCCATTATAATAAATGAATTTCCTTATTGTTAAGATTTGTTGGAGATAATAAGGACTAGGGATTACATACAATTGTTGTTTTGGAAACCCTAAATTGGTTAAGTTGTTGAACCTTAATCAAATTCAAGAACACAAAGATGTTGCTGAATTTCCTTGTGAATTTAATATAATGTTGGAGTATTTTGCTCTCTACATTATTGTAACTCTAATTTTTTGTTATGTGCAATGTTAATACAAACATTATATGTTACATGTATATGATGGTATTGAGCCTTGATGTGGCATAGAAAGATAATGATATTATTGTAGGAGATAATGTGATGGTCTTAAATGACCTTTGGGCATGATTGAACCCTAATGGAGGTGTGATTCTCTTCATAATGTGAAAAGGGTTGGTACTTGGGGATAATGTGATAAGGATTTTGTATCATGTGTTGGTGTGATGACGAGTAAAGTCATAAATGGCAATGAAATAGTGTCATGTGGTGTTATAATAAGGAATATGTCCTATACTTTTTATATTGGAGTTGTTAAATATCAAATGCTTTCCAGAAATGAATTAGGATTTGCATATCCACTTGTTTTTTCAGCCTTAATTCACTCAATCCACTTAAATAATTAAAGTGAAACCTTAATCATGTAGTTTCCATGGCCATAGATCCATTCCAGAGTCATAATTTTGCTGGATGGTGAAACGAGTCATCCTACAGGGAACTCAGAGTGCATACTATTGAGTATATTGGGTGCCTATAGTGTACATCCTTGTTATCCTGATCCCAAGTGTTTCAAGAATGAGTGCAGTCGGGTCTTAATGATTGTGTATATGTGGTGTGATTAGAGGACAATTGCAGTTGTACCTCAGTGATAGGGTTATATACCCTGGTTCCTAGCGTCGTGACTTGTGCCACAATGAGCTAGGTGTTTATAGGATATTATGTTGTTGTTTTTTAGTTTGACTAATATGTCATTGCGGTGCAGACTCAAACTAATTGAGTAGTGCAGGATAATTTCTTGGAGTTTAGCTCTTCCTAGATCATGTATGACACTCATTTTGACTTAGCAGTGGTCAGTTGGATTTGGGTGATATGAATCAAATCCTCAGGGAAATAATAAAAGATGTAAACACCCATGTAGCATATCTATTAGGATCATATGCAATGCTTCACATTGGATGATAACCCTTGTTGACCTTCCTCACATATAGATGATGTATGGTGCATTAATAGAAGATAGATATGCTTGTGTTGTAGACATGCTTATATTGTGGTATATGCTTATTTTATTAGAATTGCTTATGATGTTAGTCATGCCTATTTAGTTAGCTATGCCCATATTGCTAATCATGCTCATGCTAATAGATATGCTTATGCTATTAGATCTACTTATGAAGTAGGTATGCTTACATGCTATATATATTAGAAATTCTTACATTGTTAGAAATACTTATATTTTTAGAGAGGCTTATATTGTTAGAGATGCTTATGTTGTCTGTAGTGATATGCCATTTGACATGCCTTACACTATTAGACATGCTTTTATTGTTGACTTTAATCATCCAATTAGATATGCCTATGCTATTGGAATGTGGTATACTCTTAGATATGCTTGTGTTGTTAGTTTTATTTGTGACTATAGACATTATATGGTTAGGCATGCTCCTGCTTTTCAAATATGCAGATGTGGTTATCATCATCATCATCATCATCTAAGCCTCAATCCCAACTATGCAGATGTGGTTATCAATATTTATAATTCTAGTAAGGCTCACAATAATGGGTATGTTCATGATAAAATCTACATATGATAATCAAGAATTGTCCAACTTCTAAGACGTTGATTAGAATTCCTTTTTATAAAGTCACTATGTTTGATAATTGCATTTTGTTGTTCAATATTTCTATATGTTTAATCTAATTAATCTACTTAACATGTTTAATAACATAACTGGTTTAGTCAATAAGCGTTGATGTGAGTTACATCTCTTGATGGGACATGGGTCTCACCTGTGGGTCACCACATTCTTTTTAGGTGATTGTCAGTAGTAGTAGCGGACCCATGGCAGAGAGGAGGAGCTAACGTGATGGATCATAGATGGATAGTTGTTTAGATGTCTAGTATGTCCTAGAGTCATCCTTGTACTCTCAGGTTTGGGCAGGAATGTTTTGAATATAGTGTTTTTTTGACTCAACTAGTATTCTGATGTTGTACATGTGGATGTCGTCTCTTGTGTATATGTGTGGCTGAGGACACATAGCCTTTGTAAGAGATTTTTGGTATGACTTATGAAATATTTTGAGATGATGGGATTTTATGCAAACGTTGTTGAGTTAGTTCGTGCAAATTTAATCAGTTTTAATTAACTCTCTTTTTAGTGATGCATTTTATTCCCAGTTAACTGTGTTTTGGCTTTGAGTAATCTCGCTTTGCATGATGAGTTTTCACATAAGATATGCTATATCTATGGGCAAGAAGGACATATCTGGTATGACTATCCTCTCCCTCAACCTCGAGGACCAAGCCTAGTAGTAACTCAGACAGTGACTGCAGTACCACGAGGGGCAGTCCCAATTGTTCAAGAATGCCAACATGTTCAATTTTTCACCACTGATGATAAGGGAGCTCAGACCAATGCAGAACGACTTCTAGGAAGTGTCCATCCCTAGTACACCTTGTATTATAAAATGTATGCCTTAATGAAATAATATGGTTCTAAGCATGAGAAATGTGATGTATCGGATCTTGTGTAACCAAACTAGAAATGAAGCATTTGATAGTGATCTAATTCTTGAATGATAACTCACATGGTATAATAATATAGCTCCCCAATAGAAAATGCTTGAATGGAATTATAGGAAATGTGCCTAAGGGACATGTCCTTTTGTTATAATATAAACTTTGGATTTAAGTATTTTTCTGTGATCCTTGGTATTGCCAAGTATTAGTTTTATCTGGTCTTGGGATATGACCCTTCTGAAATAGTGATTTCACAAATTAGTTTAAGAATTGAGGTAACATTAAGGTCACTTAAAAACCTGAGAGATAATGTAGGGAAATCAAGGTGACAGATAAGGAAACAAAAACAAAAAATTTAAAGCTTGATTATCTTGGAAAACAAGATTGCATTAACAACAATGTATCTAACAAGGAAAGGTTTGGAAGTTTATACCTGGTGCTGAAGAAAGTCCAACAACATTACCCTTACAGTAGCATCGTGCTTCTTCTTCAGGCAGCAGCAATTGCCTTCAGCAATAGTAGCACTCAAACAATCTTCACGAACAACCTCCTCCAAGAACGGTGGTTGATGATGTCCTCCTAGCGGTAGAAAATGGCCTCCTGCCTCTAGATTAGTACAAGCAGACCACCGAGAACTCCACGTTGCGCTACCAGAGCCAATGGGAAGGAGTTGTCCCATTCTATTGGTGTACTAGTCATCGACATGCTCTCCCACAACTGATCTTAGTTGTTCTCCCCCTCACTGTCCCTCCCTTTGACAGGTAGGACTTGCTCAGGCTCTCTATTGGTTATCACAACCAAAGAGGACAACAATTATCAGAGTATTTTATTCTCAATTGTGTGTCTTGGAAAGCCCCCAGTACCCCTCTATTTATAGTAGAGGCTAGGGTTAGGGTTCCCAATTGGTGTGGGAGTTGAAGGGTCCAGAATCATGAATTTTCTAGAACCTATGAACTGTGAAATGATCATTTTGCACAACAAAATGGTTGTCTTGTGAGGGAAACAATCGTCTCTCTTAGAGAAACAATTGTTTTGTGTAGTTTCCTATTAGTAATTGAATTAGAAATTCATTTCCAATTAATGCCCAACATTAATCCTTATACCATTCGAATCAGAATACTAAAATGATTTAACTATGCTCATGATTTGAGAAAATCACTAGAACCTTCAGTTGGCTTGACCGAGTTGATCAATCTACTAGGTGAACTGATCATCCCACCAACCTGAACCAATCGGTTCACCCAGTGAGCTGATCGGTTGGTGTCATGACTCATGCATAAATCAACCAATTCAAATTTCAATCAACTTGATGCTCCAATCAATCAGTTCAACACTTGGACTTAATGGTTCTAAGTTCAATCAGTTGATCTATTGTTTAACTGAATACCTAAACACCTTAGTAATCAATATAAACATCATTCATAAATAAACTCCTTTAATCCAAGTGTATCTTATGTGTATGACCCTATAGGTCCATAATTATGTTGGCAGTGAATGTCCATAGCCAATTATGACATCATAAGCAAAGAGCAGTGCCTAGTCACACATCATTTCTACCCAAGTAATTCGGAAAGTTGGAGAACAAACTCAACCTACACTTTTTAATAAGTGTTATAGGGATCGTATAGTTCCTTTGTCTCTGATATTCAGATTGAACTCGAGGAATGGAATCATCATCCTCTCAACGTTCAATCAAAGTTACTTGAACTAGAGAAGACTGTATGAGATGCATATGAGTTCACATATCACATATTGAACTACATCAGTACAGCCATGCATTTCTCAGTCTCTCTTATCAAGAGGCCAGGGATATCAATCTTATGTAGGAGGGGAAAATCCCATCTTCATCACTCACACTCAGTCCCCATGTGTCACAACTACCCAATCAACACCTTTATAGCAATCCTTATTCGGGGATATGTTTTATGATGTCAAAGTAAATCGAACGACATGTGATAAATGTAGCGACTTCAGTTTTAAGTACCACAATCACCACAATCACTATGAGAGATGATTCTGACTACCATTCTATAGTCAACATGTATCACTCTCATGGTGGGTCTGTCTGATACACTATTCTCTAACTTGGACATGTGTGCTTGAATTGATATCACATATCATGACTAATGAGATTCCGGCATTAGTCAACACACAATCTAGTCTTATGTATTATTGTTGTCTATTTTGCTTCCTCGATATTATCCGACTAGGGACATAACAAGAATGTATGTACTCTTAGCATCCGTATGATCTCATTGTTCAAGTCATGTACTTGAAGATATACGTCATTGAGTAATATCATTTGTTAGACATCTACTTACGTCTGTGTCATCATCTCATGACTGAGACAAACATAATAGACAAAATTACCTTTATGATTATCAAACCAAGTATTTAATGCCACATTCCAATCATCATATGATTGCCTCTTTGGGCATACGTATCAACAATTAAGTGCATGATGTGCGAAAGGACATATACTGAGTATGACACTTTGCACCCATGTCTGCTATCTCTAAGGATCATGAGAAAAAGTCACAAAAGAGGATACAAATAAGACGGGACTGGACCTCGAAGGGAAGGTCGCCATAAGGCCAATGAAGGGACAAAAGGAAAGTTAGGTGTGCCCTAAGAGATGAAGGAAATTTGGGTGGAAGAATTTTAAAATAAATAATGTGCTTGGTTATCATCAAACAAACCTCAAGTAGAATGTGTGGTGAGATAAATAAAGTTATGACACCTCAATGAAACCCTTGGGAAGGGTAGGACCAAAAGTCAACCCTAAGATATCGAAGGATGATTATAGGTATATAAAAGTTATCAGCATGAGGAAAGATCATGTGCTAAGTGTATACGACCCTTGTAGGTCAAGAGGAGATCATTCCAAAGCTACTTATTCCCTAGAAATCTTGAGGGAATGACTAAGGCTGATGATATATGTATAGGTATACATGTGATAATGATTGAATAAGAATATTAAAAAGGAGTTATGCTTACGAATCAAAAGTTGTGAGGAAATATTTTCCTAGAGGTGTGCATAGAAATAAGAAAATTGTGGTATTCCTAGTTTAGAATCACGTGAGGAATGATTCAATCTGGACCTCAAAATAAGATGGTAACGTTTGATGCAACTTCTCTACTCTTGGAATAAGATGAGTTTTGTATATGGACTGCATACAAATGGTTATTTCATCTTGTTATGAGTGTGAGAGACTAGATAGACACATGCCATATTAGGAATGGAAATGATATGGGGAATACATTCTTAAGTTAAAATCCTTTTAGGATAATCAAGAATTTGAGGTATTACTACACCCTTATGAGAAGATATTGAGTAAATGACGTTGAAACCTAGGTGAACAAGGTAATCGCCAAACCAAAATTTCAAGCGAGAATAGAATCATCAAGTGGAATTCGAATTCTACACGTATAAGATTGAATATAGTGATCAAAATACCTCAAATCTTGCATCCATTATTTTGATCCTGTCATCACGGAGATGTTTAAAGTCTTAAAATGATATTTATGGTGGCTAGAATGAAGAGAGACATAGAAACATATGTGGCTAGTCGTCTCACATGTTAAATGGTGAACGATAAAAATCAACTGAGATTACTGAGTGGAAATGGGACCAAATCACTATGGATTTTTTGGTGGGTCTCCCCAAGACAAAGAAAGGTCATGATACAATATGGGTTTTGGTGGATTGCCTAACGAAGTTGGCATGTTTCCTTGCCGTAAAGATTATTGTCAAGGTGTCTGACATAGCTGAGTTATATGTTAAAGAAATAATTCACCTGCATGGTGTTGCAAGTCCAATTATCTCTGATTGTGACCCTAAGTTCACTTCAAATTTATGGAATCAAGTCCTTGAAATTCAGCACTACCTATCACCCTAGACCGATGGACAGTTTAAAAGAACGTTTTAGACATTAGAAGACATGTTGAGAGCATGTGTGCTCGATTGGGGTGGACCATGGGAGCAATACTGGTCCATAGCTGAGTTTGCCTATAATAATAGATATCAAACCAATATTAGGATGCCTCCATATGAAGCTCTTTGTGGGAGCTCGTGTCAGTCACTGCTTTAATGGGATGATGTTGGTGTAAGGAACTAGCTGAGATCAGAAGAACTATAGTCATATGATGATAAAGTCATTTTGAACGAGAAGGGGTTGAAGAGAGCCCAAGATCGACATAAGTTGTATGTTGATGCAAGGAAAATAGATTTGCACTTTAATGTAGATGACTATATGTTTTTAAAAATTTGACCCCTCCAAGCTATAGCTAAGAATAGAGGAAAGTTGAGTCCTTGATACATGGATCTGTTTGATATTCTAGAATGGATTGATGAAGCTTCTTATCATCTAGCCTTAGCCCCAAAATATAGTATGATGCATTATGTGTTCCACATGTCAAATATGAAGATCTATGTGAAGGATCCTAGCCATGTGCTGAGAATTGAGCCTATTGAACTCTAAGGGAGGCTGACTGACCCTGGGTCACCTGTGAGGGTGTTGAGCATTGAGACTATTGAACTCCAAGGAAGACTGACTGGCCCTGAGTGGCCTGTGAGGGTACTAAATACCAAGGTGAAAGAGTTTATGAACAAAAAGATAGAGAGGGTAAGGGTTCTTTTGAAGCACCATGGAGAGGATGAAGCCACATGGGAGCTATAGAAGGACATGGAAAAGTCCCACCCTAAATTGTTTATATGATTGGTCGAATTTTGAGGACAAAATTCCTATAAGAGGGGAAGGATCTTATAACCTGGTCTTTCACATGTACTTATATAATTGAAATGCAATTATTTCATTGAAAAGGACATATTGGAAATATGTTATGCTTTGTTTTGAAAGTATGGCCTTCATTTACAAAATTTCCCTTTTTGTGAATATTGTGGGTCTTACTGTTTTGTTAATCTTTTAATGGATATAAGGGAAAAGGAAGAGAAGAAAATATAAATTCAGAAAAGCAAAAGATAATGGATAATAAGTATTGTGTTTATGAGAATTGTGTGGAATTCTCTAGAAAGTGGCACAGATAACCACTAATGGTTAGATTTCGGTTTCACAAAGTTTCTAATAAGAAAGGTTATTAAAATAAAAGATAGGGAAGAGATAGAAAGAGAAAAGGATTAGTTTTGATGCTTTAAATACATGAAATAAGAGGAAGACTTTCATGTTAATAAAATTTTATTTTCATTTTGAGTTTTAGTCCCAAACCTTGTCCACGGTTAGATAAATTAATTCTGGACTTTCCCTTTAAATTTGGGATCAAAATTGTTAACAGAATAGGAGTTATGGATTTTTCTAGAAATCCTAAAGTGACTCAATTGCCAAGGAAATATCATAAATGTCACATATCCTTTTCTAGAAATAAAGATAATCCAGTCCTTTAGTAAGTGTGTGGCTTAAGGACTGTTGATCAAGGATCACACAATGGTCCAACCTCCCCCTACCTCATGTTGGAAGGGGAAACCAGAACTAAAAGGGTCGAGATTTTCCTTTATCTAATTCTCTCTCCAATCTTCACCTTTCCTACTGATTGTTTTCCTACTATATCATGGAGAGAGAGGTGACTTAAATGAGACCTTATAGAGTTGTTGCCCTTCTATATTAAGTTTTTTCCCAATTCAATGACAAACCCAGACATTAGGGATACATGGGAACCCTAGCATCCTTACCCCCATGCCTATATAAGGCATTGGGCAATTCACCTAATGACCCCAGAACAACCCAATCATTTCAATTGGCCTTGGGATCCTCTGTGTGTTTCCACTAAGATTCGTCATCAGCATTGGGGTCACCGACCATGAACCTACAACTCGAGACTCATCCAACTAATTCCTTGGCACCAGAGCTTCCTGAGGTGGCAGCAGATACTTCCCCACCCTCAACATAGCTTGAGTCCAGTCTAGTCTTGGTGCCCGCTAGATATGTTCACCTGGCCGGAGCATCCTGCGGGGTGATGATACCATACCTCCTCCAACCACAAAAGGATTTCTAAGAGGATCATAGGGAGTACATGGACCTCCTCTAAATTCCAAAGCAACTTCAATAAGGTAATTCATTACACTTTTTGATCTCTTCTGACATCAGCTAGAGACCATGGAAACCCAACGCCAAAACCCATCTTGCGGACCATCTCTGGCTTTTCCCTGGGTCTCCTCAAGTTTGAGAGGACCTGTAGAAGATTCCTCTACCTTCCATTCTGGACACCGAGCCCTAAGAGCAAGAGTAAACTCTTGAGTTGACATCACCATGGCTAGGAGCAACGCCTGCGAGTCGATGAAGAGGATGATCAATCCTCTTGGTAGTTTTACCCTAACACCCTGACCCTTGTGAGTAATCCTAGTCACTGTGAAAGGGTGTTCCAATCTTTTTGCACTGGCTCAAGACGACCAACCACGCTGACTAGGCGATGATATGGCCACTCCCCATTGGCCACGGACAGGACCCGCACTGATGTGGATAAAGCCCATTTTTACTGACGTGACATCGCCTGATTGGCCAGTTAGGGTTAATCTTAAAATATAACGAATTGTTTGTAACTTAGATTAAGACAAATTATATATGAAATTTGATCAGGAGAATGCAAGGATTTCAATAAAATGAGAAGGGTTTTATCAGACCAACCACATCTCCTTGGGGTGCTCCTGTGTTATTCATTAAGAAGAAAGATGGATCCATGAGGTAGTCCCCCAATTACCTATAGTTGAACAAGGTGACAGTCAAGAACAAGTATCCTTTACCACAGATAGATGATCTATTTGACCAGTTGCAAGATGCTATAGTGTTTTCAAAGATAAACTAGAGGTCAAGATACTACCAGTTGTAGGTCAAGGCAGATTACATACCCAAGTTAGCCAATAGGATTTAGTATGGTCATTATGAGTTTTTGGTTGTGCCATTTGGGCTAACCAATGCACTAATAACATTCATGGACTTGATGAACATGGTGTTCTGACCTTATCTTGACAAATTCATGGTCGTGTTCATCGATGAAATTCTGATCTACTCCTGAGATAGTTAGTAGCATGAGAAGAATCTACGGTAGGCGTTGACCTTGTTGAGATAGTAGAAGTTGTATGCTAAGTTTAGCAAGTGCGATTTCTGGTTAAAGGAGGTGTCTTTTCTGGGACACGTCATATATACTGAAGGTGTGTGTGTGGACCCCAAGAAGATTCAGTCTGTGTTAGAGTGGGAGAACTCAAAGACATCGATAGAAATCCATAGTTTCCTTGGTTTGGTAGGCTACTACAAGAGGTTCATTATGAACTTCAGTGTAGTGGTGTTACCCCTAACAAAGTCGATGAGAAAAGATGTGCCTTTTGTTTGGAATGACAAGTGTCAATGTTCTTTTTAGTTGTTGAAGGAGAAGCTGACCAGTTCACCAGTGTTAGTATTGCTTGAGTAAGGAAAAGGATACATAGTTTTCATTGATGCGTCAATGAGTGGTTTAGGTTGTGTGTTGATGCAAGATATGAATGTGATTTTTTTGCCTTGCAACAGTTTAAGAAATATGAGGAGAGCTACCTGACGCATGACCTAGGGCTTGCAATGGTGGTCCATGCCTTGAAGATTTGGAGGCATTACCTTTATGGAGAGAAGTAGAATATCTTCACTGACCACAAGAACCTCAAGTACATCTTTTTGTAGCAGGAGCTAAATATATGGTAGTGGTGTTGGATTGAGTTAATTAAAGACTATGATTGCACCATAGACTACCATCCAGGGAAAAAGAATGTGGTGGCACATGCTTTGAGCAGGAAGTCTTCTTCATCATCATCTATGGATAAGGTGCAATTATGTTCCTTGGTGTGACATAAAAGAGACATTTTGGTCTCGTTGTGTCAGATGGATGTGAAGCAAGA
The DNA here is from genome assembly GCA_963693085.1 of Alisma plantago-aquatica. Classification (NCBI taxonomy): domain Eukaryota; kingdom Viridiplantae; phylum Streptophyta; class Magnoliopsida; order Alismatales; family Alismataceae; genus Alisma; species Alisma plantago-aquatica. The sequence continues at coordinate 291,462,478 of OY856414.1, forward strand.
AGAGTCCTTGATAGTAGGACTATTGGCACAGTTACAGGTGAAGCCTATGTTGAGGCAACAAATCCAAGATGCACATCATATACTGTGATTTAGCAGATCTGGTCAAAGTTTGGTAGCGAGAGGTGTGATGGCTTCCATGAGTCAGAGGATGGTATAGTGTGTTACCATGGTAGAGCAGCAGTTCCTGACGTTGATGACCTGAATTTGGTTCTGGAAGAGGCTCACTCTTCAATGTATGCTATGCATCCAGGTAGTAGCAAGATGTACCATAATTTGAAGGACATGTATTGGTGTCCTAGCTTGAAGCGTGATGTGGCTGAGTTTGTAGTAAGGTGTCTTGTGTGTCAGTAGGTTAAGGTAGAGCATCAGAAACCTATAGGGACTTTGCAACCGTTGCCTATACAATAGTGGAAGTGGGATCATATCACTATGGACTTTGTGGTAGGACTTCATAGAAAAGACAAAGGACATGATTTCATATGGGTGATCTTTGAAAAGTTGACTAAGTTAGTGTATTTCCTTCCTGTGAAGATGACGTATACTTTTGAAAAGCTTGCTCAGATATATGTTGATGAGATCATTCGTTTGCATGGTATCCCAGCTACCATCGTGTCAGATAGAGATCTTGAATTTACTAGTCTCTTTTGGGAGTGTCTACATACAACCATGGGTACACAGTTGAAGTTCAGTACAATGTTCCACCCCCAGACAGATGGACAGTCTGAAAGGTCTATACATACATTGGAAGATTTGTTGAGAGCCTGTGTCTTGCAGTTCTTGGGCAGTTGGGATGTACACCTCAGTTTGATAGAGTTTTCCTACAACAATAGTTATTAGAGGAGAATCGATATGGCACCATATGAGGCTTTGTATGGGAGGCATTGTAGATCTCCATTGTTTTAATATGAGACAACAGAATATCAACTTTTGGGTCATGAGCTTGTGCAACAAATGACAGAGAAGATAAAGATGATTCAGCAATAGTTGAAGGCAGTCCAAGACAGATAGAAATCTTATCTTGATAACCGTCATAGGTTGTTGTAGTTCTAAGTGGGAGATAAGGTGTATCCCAAGGTCTCTCCTTGGAAAGGTGTTTTGAGGTTTTTGAAGAAGGGTAATTTGGATCTCAGGTACATGAGACCTTACTCTGTGGTGGCACGTGTTGGGAAGGTAGCTTCCAAGTTGGAGTTGCCACCTAAGTTGCATCGGTTGCATCCAGTATTTCATGTTTTGATGTTGAGGAAGTGTCACCCTGACACAAAGTTACTCTTGTAGCCTGTGGAGGTTGAGCTAGATGAAGATGTGTCATATGTCAAAGGTTTGGTGTTGATCCTTGATAGGAGAGTGAAGAAGTTGAAGAAGAAGGATACAATTTTGGTTAATGTTATGAGGCATCATCATGGCACAGAGGAAGCCATGTGGGATCTTGAGGAAGAGATGCATAGAAAGTACCCATCTCTTTTCGCATAGGATTTTGGGAGCGAAATCCTTATTAGGGGTTTATGTTTGTAAGGACCATGACCTAGATTTCTATCTAACCTTGTTTTCTTTTCTTGATATGATGCTTAGAAACTTAATCTAGTCTCGTGAGATTCCTTAATAACATGTGATAAACTTATGTTTTCAGGTTGGTACTGTTTGGTTGATGTTTGAGCTAGTTATGCTTGTTGTGGACTAGGTTGCAATTTTCCCATGCTGAGGGTCTATCATGAAATTTGTCACATGTAGGTTTTGTTCCTTGTGCCTTATCACCATGAGAGAGAGGATGATGTTATGGGGCACCTTGTTGGGCTTTGGTTGATGAGGTGGCATCTTGAGGTGATGTTAGGGTTTGTATGAGTTGCATGGATGATGATGTCAACCATATGTGTTCTTGAGTGTAGTGACCAATGTTATGACCTTGATGATGTGCCTTGAGAGTACCTCAACTCTTGCAACTACTTCTTCAGCTCTTGCATCTCAGCTGGCGCCATCCTATATGGTGTATGTGCTATCAGTTGTGTATCGAGAACCAGTTTGATCTCAAAATCAATCTCTTCGGGAGGGGAACACATGGGAACTCATCAGGAAACATGTCCTCAAGATCATGAACAATTGGAACTTCTTGAATACTAGACCTGCTCACCTTGGTATCCACCACATGTGTCAAGAATGCTTCATAGCCTTGCCTCATGAGCCTCTCCGCTGTCATAGATGAAACCAGACACGTTGGGAGAATCTTCCTATCTCCTTGTAAGATCCACAAAACATCACCATAAACAAACGTCTCCACTTTGGAACTATGGTCCAAGACCACCTGATACTTCTCCAAAGTAGATTCATGGATCACATTGAACCCATGCATGTCAAGTGGTATGAGATCCACTTGAATGTTGCATCCTAAGAAAGAAAGAATGTAGGAAGGACACACCTCCCACAACTCAGCAAAACCAATCAAAGGAGTTTCTAAATGAAAACTATCACATCTAAGACTAGAAGGCAAAGAACAACTAGAAATCACTTCTCTAGTGAAAAAAGAGTGTGTCACACCTAGGTCAACCAAAATAGATATAAACCAAGATGCAAACATATCAGAATGAAATAACTCCATCTAACATGTCATGACTAGTGGGTTGACCATTCCTACCAGCTGACTCCTAGAATAGAATCAAGTTGTTTCCTATTTTCACCCTCGTCCTCTATTGTCTTGTCCTGACAAACCATCCTACAATGCCTGGTCGATTCCTCTACCTCCACTACTATTGAACTATCATTGTTGTGACCCTTGTTGTCCTTTTCTGGGTTGCTGTGTCACCTCATCATCATTCACCAGACATTCCCACCTCAGATGTCCTACTTTCCCACACTTGTGCCAAGTCCTAGTCTTGTATTATGGCCTATATGGCCCCATCACTAACATTGATGTAACAATGTGAGCTCTCGCCGACAGAAAGGTAAGACCTCTGTCCTTGCTTGGCGACCTCGGAGACTGAACCACTGACCTATTTTGCGACTGAGGTGTCAAAAGCCCAGGTTTCTTGAAGCCTCCAGATGACTATCCTTAATACTATGCAAGTCTCTTCTTGGCATTTGGCTCTCGCTTCTCCAGAAGTGACCACTCTATCATCCTTACTGACTCCACAAATGTATCAAACTGTTCTCTATTCTCCAAGGTTGACACTAGCATCATCAACTCGAAGCTCAAAACCTTTTGGAAATGTCTGATCCTCTCCTTACCTGTAGCTTCCATGTATGGAAAAAAACTCAAAAGTTCCATTAACTTGGCTTCACACTCATTGATCGTCATAGATCGCTAATGCATCTTCTCAAACTACATGATCTTCTCATCTAGATAAGTCTGTGGAAACTACCAACCCATAAACTCTCACTAGAAATATTCCCAACTAATCAAAACACCATGCCTCTTCTCCTCCCTGATGGCCCACCAATGGCCAACACTTCCCTTCAACATGTACACTGCATTCTTCACCTTATCCTCTTCTAGGATGTTGAGGATCTTAAAGGCCTTCTCCAACTCAGTTAACCACATATCAGCATCCACTGGATCCTCTATACTAACATACCCCAGTGCCCCAACACGCCAAAGCCCCTCAAAGGTCTTCCCAGAACCCTAGGATTTGGCATTGGGGCCAACCTCCCTTGCTTGAGGTACGTGCATCCTGTCCACCATATTGTGTCATCATGGTCATGGCCATGAACTGTCCAAATATGGACTAGAAAGTAGGATTTTCCACAATTGTTGGGTCGAATAGAGCCTCTTTAAGGACTCCATCAACCCTTTCCTGCCTCCTTCCACCATCTCTTGGGGTATCAACACTACTCTCTGCATGTTCTTCGTGTTCTCTAGACATATCTTTTCTTCTATTCTTCTTGTTCTGTACACGCAAAAGTTACCATTAAATATGTTAGAGGATACTAGAATCGACACAAACCCTAGGCCTATGTCCCTATAGACTCAGGGAACCTAAAGCTATGATACCAACTAAAGGTGTGATTCCCATCGCCACAAAAAAGAGATTACTCAAAACAAAGTGTGAAATTAATACTAAATATCTAGGTTACCAGAAAACACGACAAATTTAAACTGATTCCATAAAACCATAAAATCTAGAACATTTTCATCTGAGTCTACAAACTGGTCACATGTATTATATGACATGCTCAAAGGATTTACATATCATAGTTCACTTCACCATCTTGCCATAACATGTTACATATGATAACCTATTTGCATATACAAGACAAATATGTACAACAATAACATATAGCCAAAAACTCACATCATTGTAAAAAACCTCCCCAAGGACCTGAGAGTACAAGGATGACATGTAGGACTCTAGTACAAAAATAGTAGCATCATATCCAACCTTCAACAACTACTACTCCACTTGTTGCCTAGCCTCAACTACACGATCTCTACCTCATCATGCACGACAACCTAAAAGGTGTGGAAACCCACTAGGTGAGACCAACGTCCCAGTAAGAGATATAACTTTCTTCCATGACTATTATGAGAAAAGATAGATTAAGATAGAAAGATAACATTATTTTTAGGTTGAGCAGATAAATTATATGAATTAAGCAATTAACATTGCCTAAGCAATTCAGGCATCTACAACTGAGCAACATAACATCTTATACTATGTGAAGGAATTTAAAGAATATGTATAACTATTGATTTCTCTTACCACATTGTAATTCAAGAAATCAGTATAAGAAATAAGGCAAAATGTCATCCAATGTGAGTTGTGTTTAGCCCTAAGAAAATATCCCTCATCTCATCATTGTAGGATATCAACTCATACTAGGAATTAAGCCTCTACCAAGTCATAAGACCCAAACACATCATTATCATCTCATCATGCCTTTACAAGGCTCATAATCATTCACCATGTGTCACTTCAATCACACCATAGCATTCACTAGCTATGTTATTCAGTTCCACCTACAATGATAGAGTTATACAAGTAGAAGAGAGAAAATATCATCTCATGCTAATTACTTCAAGCAATCTTAAAAACTACATCATACACTTGAAATTAGGGTTAGGGTTTCTCATATGGCCAGTTAGGGTTTCTATATCAATACTCATCATTAAACTGTAGATACGTCATTTCCCACTTTCTTGGAACACATTAGGGTTTAGCATCATAGTTATGATTATTCAATCCATCACTCCAAATAGCACTAAGTGTCAATCGGTCATAATTCATGATATAGAGGCCAACATGTTGGTATATATGCCTATAGAGCCATCCCACACGATTACATGGAGTCAGATATTAACTAATACAATTATTTGGTTAATCAATTAATTCTAGAATATTCTAATTAATCCACGAGCAATTTAATTAACACAATGTTTCTATTTACTGATGGGTTTAGGAAACCCTACTTCCTTTCATCTCTTATTTAAAGGGACTTGATGACCGATATCAATATAAGATATTGAGAGAGGCTTTTCAGTTTACGCTCACATATGTAAACCCTAGCCGTCATTGTCCACAGGAGAGAGGAGACCACCGTGATGCTAGCACACCACTGCACAGAGACGACTCCTTCTCGTCGGCTTAGGAAGCCTTTGTGGAGTTCTAGTCCATCCTCGTGGACAAAGTAGAGACACAGATGCTGAGACGCCTGCATTTGGAGGATGTAAATGACTATCCATATACGCTCTATGAGTGGCATATATCATCACATGAAAGGAGAGCCTCTGAATCTTCCTGCAATGCACTCAGCAAATGGGAGAGAAGTTATGTCCATGTAGGCCAGCAACATTGCACACCATCGTGCAGCGGGACATTGCCAGACTCACTCAGTGATAAGGTATATCCCAAAAAACACACTTTCTGAATACAATGTTGTTGACGAGATCTTATTTTGGGTTGTGTGGAATTTGTTTTTGCTTACGCTGCGCATGTTTTTCTCCACAAAACCCAACAGTGGTATCAGAGCAACGTCAATTTATGGCGTATTTGGATTTGTTTCGATATGATCGAATCATTGTATACTGTTTTCTATGTTGCATACAATGCAAATTAAAACTGCTAATGTGCAAATCTAAACCTAATTCCACATACACCACATGCTTTAGTTTTTGACGTTTTGGGCGGGGTCGACTAAGGAAAATACTGATTTTTCTAAGTGCACAGAAGTAAAATCCCCACGCAGGGGTGCTGCCCCTGTGTACCCCGCATAGTCTGTGTGGGAGTAAAAAAAATTTATGGGGAATGTTCCACATTAAAAGTACAACAAAATTTTAATATGTATATACGTATATGTAGATATACCTATGATATCATACACATCACCTTTAAAGTTCTATTTTATGTGGTGAATACATGCATGCTTATGGCCTAGTATCCCCTTTTGTGAATGTTGTGCATGAATGTGGATGTCAATCTTGTGGATATGTTAGTTTGTGAATGCTATGGATGTATAATGGTTGTACGTGGATCCTTTGTATAAAGTATTTGGCTTGCATGGCGAGCCTCATCTATTATTTCAAAATGTAATTATTTTTTTTCCTTTTATATTTGTACTCATATGATGTAATAGAGATAGGATTAGTTTGAGTCTTTGTAAGCTTGATGTAAGGAGGCCACTTCAAGATCCAACTCCAAGGAGCGTCCATGGAGAAGCACCATGAAGATCTAATTCCAAGAAGCAACCTGAAGATCCAAATCCAAAAAGCATCCATTGAGAAGCAATAGGAAGATCCAATTCCAATAAGCAACTTGAAGTTCCAACCTCACAGAGCATCCATGAAGTTGTTCATTGTAATGTTGTTTCTTACAGGTTGATTCACAGGTGTTGTTGCATGAGATGCATAAGACCATAGGTGGATTTTAATCCTTTGTTTCTCCAAAGGATTATAATAGTATGGCCATAACCGATGTATTTGTGTTTGTTATTGCATGCCTATCATTTGTGGTTGTAGATATAGTAGTATATGATACATACTATAAGTATGTGGTGTTTGCATATGTATATGTATGAATAAAACCCCTCAATTAATAATATTAAGTTTTAGTAGTCTTCCATAAAGAAACACATGAAAATCCTGATCGACTATGTGTGGGCACGCCTCCACGTGGTACACTATCTATCTCGTGGAAGTGTGATGGTGGATGTGTGGGTCTGCCTCCATAGGGTGCACACTCATTGTGCTGGCTTATGGGTTGGACTTAACTAGGGAACCTTGATAGGATCAAGTACTTATAGGCACACAAATGCATCATGGCAAGGAGTTGTGCATGATCATCTATCCAAGAGTTGCATATGATGCAATTAGCAAAAATTGCCTACCTTAGTATTTGGTCTTTGACGCCGACGTTGGTTGGGTATTGATCCAATTATTTTGGATCTTGGCTCACTAGAAGGTTGTATGCTACAATCTTCCGAGTTGATAGTGAGGGCTATCAATTTGAATAAAATAGTGGGAGCATAATTAATTAAAGGCCTAATTAATATCATTTATCAAATCTTTATAAGTCAAAATTTTTTGGACTAAATGCAAACTTTTTCTTATGTAGCAATCAAATGGCAAATAACACTCACACTTTCTCATTGTGATCAGTCCTTGAGAAGGACAAACTTACCGAAACCAACTTTCAAAACTGGTTTAGGATGCTAAGAATTGTTCTCACACATGAGTGTAAGCTCTATGTACTTGAAACACCAGAGCCAACGAAACCCGCCTCAAATGCACTCAAGGATGAAAAGGATTCTTACAAGAAGCACCTTGATGATGTTGTAGATGTCAAGTGCCTGATATTGTGCTCAATGAACTATGAGTTTCAAGAGCAACATGAGAACATGAATGTCATGGAGATGGTAACACATCTCAAGAACATGCATCAACATCAAGCAAGATAGGAGAGATATGATGTCTCCAAGGCTTTGTTTAAAAGCAAGATGAAAGAGGGAGACTCAGTTGGCACCCATATATTCACTTTGATTGGGTACGTGGAAAGCATGTCCAAGCTGGGATATCCCCTAGGTCAAGAGTTGGCCGATGATGTGATACTACATTCATTTCCTAAATCATATAGTCATTTTTTCATGAAATACAACATGAACAATCTTGACAAGCCACTATCAGAATTGTTGGGCATGTTGAGGACAACTGAAGCACAGATGAAGAAAGACAAGCCCAAGTTTGTGATGATGATCAGCAAGACAAAGGGAAAGTTAAAAGGCAAAGGCAAGGCTAAGAAAGGTTCTAAAGCCAGGCAAAAGCCAAAGTCATCCATGCTCAAAGCTAAAGGTGGGATCTCCAAAGAAGGCAGTTGTCACCATTGTCACCGGGATGGACATTGGAAAAGAAACGACCCTCTATACCTGGAGGAACTGAGGAAGAGGAAGTAGGGGATAGAGATCTCCACTTTAGGTATATACGCTATTGAGATAAACTTAAATACTTCTTCATCATGGGTACTAAATACCAGATGTGGATCTCACATATGTTCAAATATGCATGATCTGATAAGAAGTAAGCCTTTATGAAAGGGCCAAGTCGAGCTGCGGGTCGCTAATGGAGCAAGAGTTGCTTCCACTACAGTTGGAGTTATTAGTTTATCTTTGCCTACATGCCTTGTAATAGAATTAGAGAATTGTTATTATGTACCTGCCATTAATAGAAATATTATTTATGTATCTCGTATGGACAAGAGTGGATTTGAATTTCACATTAAGAATGGAATGATTTCTATTTCTAAAGATGACATCTTTTATGGCAATGCCCCTATGTATTATGGTATCTACTTGTTAGAACTTGAGACTAGCATATACAACATAAATACTAAAAGGATAAAACTTGACAACTCAAACAAAACATACTTATGGCATTGTCATCTTGGGCACATAAACGAGAAATGCATATCTAGACTCCATAAGGATGGCTATCTAGACTCTTTTGATTTTGAATCATTAGAGACATGTGAGGCGTGTTTATTAGGGAAGATGACCAAGAATCCTTTCACTAGACACAGTGAGAGAGCCACTGATCTGCTAGGGCTCATATATATTGATGTATGTGGACCTTTTAGATCAAATGCTAGAGGAGGCTATCAATACTTCATTACCTTCACTGATGACCTCAGTAGGTATGGCTATGTATATCTTATGAAACACAAGTCAAAAACTCTTGAAATGTTCAAGACTTTTAGATTGAGGTGGTGAATACTTAAGCCAAGAGTTTGAGGACCTTCTGAGAGACTGTGGTATTGTATCACAATGGACTCCACCTGGTACACTACAACATAATGATGTATCAAAAAGAAGGAATCATACATTATTAGACATGGTATAATCAATGATGAGTTCATCCGAACTTCCAATATTATTATGGGGATATGCTCTTGAAACCGCAGCGTTTACACTTAACTGTGTACCTTCCAAATTGGTTCAAAAGACACCATATGATATATGGAATGGGAATTGCCCCAATTTGTCTATGTTAAAGATTTGGGGTTGTGAATCTTATGTTAGGAGACAATTTCCTAAAAAGCTTGGACCCAAATATGAAAAATGTTATTTTTTTGGATACCCAAAGGAAACTCGGGGATACTACTTCTACACACCAACTGACAACAAAGTGTTTGTTGCTAGGACTGTTATATTTCTTGAAAAGGAATTTATTTCCAAATGAATCAGTGGGAGGAATGTAGAGCTTGAAGAAGTTCGAGATCAACAAGAAAGCAGAGAACCTAAGGAGGTACATAAGGAACATGAAGACTCACAAACTGTTGTGGAATTTCAAGTTCCAAATGTAACACAGGAACCTCATAGGTCTAGTAGGACACGACTTGAGCCTGAGAGATTGGATTTCTTATTACTCAAGACAGTGAAGAATTGGGCATAGTAGATGAGCCAACTTCCTATCTAGATGCTACTAAGGGAACAAAATCTGAGAAATGGCTCAAAGCCATGTGATCAGAGATGGAATCCATGTACACCAACAAGGTATGGACCTTGGTGGATCCATCCAAAGGGGTAAAACCCATAGGGTGCAAGTGGGTCTTCAAGAAGAAGACCGACATGGATGGAAATGTTCAAACCTATAAAGGTAGATTGGTTGCGAAAGGAATCCGTCAAATTCAAGGTGTTAATTATGACGAGACCTTCTCACCAGTTGCCATGGTTAAATCCATCAGGATCATGCTTTCCATTGCATCTTATCATGACTATGAGATTTGGTAGATGGATGTTAAAACAACATTCCTTAATGGGAATTTACTCGAGGATGTGTACATGACACAACCTGAGGGTTTATCGATCCAAAGGAAGCCAATAAAGTTTGTAAGATACAAAGGTCAATATATGGATTGAAGTAAGCATCTCAGAGATGGAATCTATGTTTTGATGAAGTTGTCAAAAAGTTTGGCTTTAGTCAAAATAAAGATGAACCTTGTATTTACAAAAGGGTTAGTGGGAGAACAACTCATATATGTAGATGACATACTATTGATGGGAAAAGATATCCCTACTCTTCAGACAATAAAAGGTTGGCTAGGGAAGACCTTCTCTATGAAGGATTTAGGCAAAGCATCCTATATACTAGGAATCAAGATCTATAGAGATAGATCTAGAAGGCTGCTAGGCATAAGCCAGACCACATACATTGACAAGGTGCTAAAGAGGTTTAGCATGGAGGGTTCTAAGAGAGGTAACTTGCCCATGTCCCATGGGGTTATGATCTATAAAGCCCAATGTCCTAGTTCATGTGATGAATAGGTGCATATGAGTAAGATTCCATATGCATCAACAATTGGATCTATCATGTACGTGATGTTATGTACTCATCCTGATGTGTCATATGCTTTGATTATGAATAGCCGGTATAAGTGAGATCCAATTGAATGTCACTAGATAGTCATAAAGAACATCCTAAAGTACTTGGTAAGGACTAAGGATAAATTCTTGGTATACATTGGTGAGGAAGAGCTCGTGGTAAAGGGTTACACTGATGCTAGCTTCCAAACTGACAAAGATGACTATAGATCGCAATCTAGATTTGTGTTTTGCCTGAACAACAGAGCTGTGAGCTGGAAGAGTTCCAAGCAAGAGACGGTTGTGGATTCTACTATTAAGGATGAATATATTTCCACATCTAATGTTGCAAAGGAAGTTGTGTGGATCAAGAAGTTCATTTCTGAACATGGAGTGGTTCCAAGTGCTAGTGATGCAATTGAGTTGTTTTGTGACAACAATGGAGCAATTGCAAAGGCTAAAGAACTAAGATCGCACCAACGTTCCAAACATATTCTATAGTGGTTCCATCTCATACGAGAGATCGTACATCGAGGAGATGTGAAGATTTACAGAGTACCTATAGAAAGCAATGTGGCTGACCCGCTCACAAAAGAACTTTCACAACATAAACATGACAGGCATGTTCGATCACTTGGATTGAGATTCATGAGTGATTGGGTATAAGTGCAAGTGGGAATTTGTTGTTATGTATGCCCATAGAGACTATCATTTGATGATTGTAATGGGATACTATGTAAACAATTTGTAATACTACATTGATCATATTAATAAAGGCAAGTTTTGAATCTATATGTTTGTGTTTTATATTGTGAGATGACCACAAAACTTATATATGTCTATAGAATAATATACTCAATGACATATGTCTTTGAGTTGATGACCTGAATAGTGAGATCATATGTATGCTAAGAGTATGTATTCTTGTTTTGTTCCTAATTGGTTGTTATTGTGGAAATATCCATAGAAATCAATAACACATAAGATTAGAATGTATGTTGGTTGTTGGAAGAATATCATTATCCATGATATGGAGATATCAAACCAAATACATAGATACTTGTTAGAGAACAGTTTATCAGAAAGACCCACCCTGAGAGTGACACATGGATACCATGATTCGTAGTTAGAGACACATCTCATAATGATGGTGGTGATTGTGGTTCTTAGACCTGAAGTCACTAAACTTATAACATGTCGTTCGGTGTACTTTGACATCATCCACCGTGGTCCTGAATAAGGATTTCCATAAAGATGTTGTTTGGGTGCACTGTGACACTTGGGGATGATTGTGAGTGATGTAGATGGAATTTATCCTTCCTATGGGAGTTTGATATTCTGGCCACTTGATAAGAAAGACTGAGAAATGCATTTCCATGCATATGTGAGTCAATATGTGATATTGAGCTTACATATATCTCAGACAGTCTGCTCTAGTTCAAGGAACATGGATTGAATGTTGAAAAGGATAATAGTTCCATGACTCAAGTTCAATCTGGATATCAGTGACAAAGGAACTATACGATCATTGTAACACCAATCATTAATGATAGGTTAAGTTGTTCTCCAACTTCTCCAATTACTTGGGTGGCAATGAAGTCTTGATAGATACCAATCATTGCTTATGAAATCGTAATATGATTATGGATATCACTGCCAACGTAATTTGGAGCCAACTAGGTCACACACATAGGATGTTTTGTATTAGGATTATAATTATGGATTTGATTGGAATTTCTCCGAATCACATTGATTACTAAAATGTTAATGTAATCTATTAGAATAATATTGGAATGTTTGAGCCAAATGATTAGAGTGACTGGCTCTAAGTGCAAGTGGGAGTCTGTTGGTATATATGCCCATAGAGCCATCCCACGCAATTGCATGGAGTCAGAATTAATTAATACAATTATTTGGTTAATTAATTAATTTTAGAATATTCTAATTAATCCACAAGAACTTTAATTAATGTAGTGTTTTTGTTTACCGATGGGTTTAGGAAACCCTACTTCCTTTTGTCTCCTATTTAAAAGGGCTTGACGGCTGATATCAATATAAGATATTGAGAGAGGCTTTTTAGTTTACACTTATGTACGTAAACCCTAGCTGTGACCGTCCTCAGGAGAGAAAGGAGAGCAGCGCGACGCTAGCACACCGTCGCATAGAGATGACTCCTTCCCGCCGGCTTAGGAATCATGACGTGGAGTTCCAATCCATCTGTGTGGATGAAGTAGAGACGCAGACGTTGAGACGTCTGCGTTCAGAGGACGTCAGCGACTATCCATACGCGCTATGAATAGTGTATATAATCGCATGAAAGGAGTGCCGCTGGATCTTCCTACGACACACTCAACAAATGAGAGAGAAGTATCGTCCGTGTAGGCCAGCAACATTGCACACCATTGTGTAGTGGGACATCACTAGAATTGCTCCGTGATAAGGTATATCCTGCAAACACTCTTTCTGAATACGTTGTTGTCAATGAGATCCAATTTTGGGTTGTGTGGAATTTTTTTGTTGCTTCCATCGTGCATGTTTTTCTCCACAAAACCCAACACAACATTCATTTATACATAGGTAGCCACCATCATGGTTAACGTATGTGTAGCGGCCATTAGCATAGGTCAGTGTAGCGACCGCTAGCAAGTACATCAACCATGTGTAGCGACCCGCTACACATCACCATATACACCTTAGCCAAAAACCAACAAAATCTCATATTGCAACTGAAACCAACAAAAAGAGTAGCCACCATCCAAAGCCAAAATAGGCATTGCAACCAGTATAGCATAAGTGTAGCAACTCGCTACACAAGGATCATGTGTTATGACCAAGAACAAGATGTGTAGTGACCATAGGCTACTAGGTTAGCCATGTAGCGCCTGCAACACCTCACATTAGAAAGCATGAAAATGCCAACTCAAACCGGGACTCATGAACTACAACAAGGATCATAGGAAATGACCAACCCATCACTAGGGTTAGGGTTTGTTATGCCCTCAAAAACCCACCAACAACTTGTAGCGACCAAAGGAATCAAAGGAGTGTAGTGACCATCAAGCTCAAGCTACCCAAACAACACTTAACCATCCTAAAAAATAGATGCAAATCATGATCAAAACAAATGACGCACCTCAAGAAAACCAAGTGTCATCAAGGAGGAAACTCCATGTAAGGATGGAAAACATAACCATAAAACCAACATCACAAAACACATATGGAAAACCATAATGATAAGAGGAAAAACATGTGTCAATCTCATGAAATCCAAGATCAAAACCTCCAACATCATGTGAGTGCTGAAGCATATCATGGTTATAGAACCAAAGATCATATTGCATGTATGAATCAACCACTCCTTCATTACTTATAATCGGGTGCATGAAATTAGGTTTTACGAGAGAGAGAGAGAGAGTAACCTACATGAGAATACTACAAAATCTTAAACCCTAGATCATGATAACTTCATCTAGCACATTAAGATTACATTTTATTGATGAAAATAGCAACATGTAAGCAAGATTAAGGTGGGATAATAGATGAGGGGAAACATATAGAATTTACCTTATAAAGAATATCTAGCTCCAAAGCCACGACCTCGAACAAAGAAGACGATCTCCAAATTGGAACAACTCCACGGCCTCAAGGACACCTCAAGAAGAAGAAAATGTACTAAGGTCAAACAATAGCTCGAGGAGAAGAAAACTCAAACCATAGGACAAAACAAGAAGAAAGAGGAAAGAGGAGAAAGCTTCATCTCACTTAGGTACCACCATGGTCAAACCATAGTCTAAGACCTTTGTGAAGAGAAGTTTTCCTAAAGATAGCCACCATGGTTGAACCATAGTCTCACAACCAAGAAAGAAAGAAGTGAGGTTCCAAGGAAAATGTGATCAAAGGTGAAGAACCACTTACCAAGAAGGAAGATCACTAAAAAACACTACAAGAGGGCTCATTCAAGGTCAAGATCACCACATGCAAAGATGATTGACCACCAAAGCACCCAAATCAGCCTTCTCTAGCTCCACCAAGCTCCCAGCTGAACACAGGGAGAAGAGAGGGAGAAAAGAGAGCTAAAAGGATTTCTTGCATGTAGATCAGAGAGCTTATATACCTGAGGTTATGAGGGAGGTAGATATATGAGGTGTCAAGATGTTAGAGAACCACTAGGACACTTGTCCCACAAAGGATTGGCCATGCATGCACACATGTAAGAGAAATGTTAAAATCAAACTAGTGTAGTGACCGCTTGATCCCCAAATTCAATATGCTCAAAGTACATACATGGTGTAGAGGTTGCAACACACCTCAAGACCCTAGTATCAAATGCAACAAAAGCCAACCAAGAGTGTTGCGGTCGCAACACATCAACAAGAAAAAACCCTAGAGACCAAACCAAAGGTTAAAGCACCAAGGTCTAAGAAAACTCATCAAAGCATGGTGTATCAGTCGAGGAACTCTCAAGGCACATCATCAAGGTCACAACATTGGTCGCTACACTCAAGAACACATATGGTTGACATTACCATCCATGCAACTAATGCAAACCCTAACATCACCTCAAGATGCCACCTCATCAACCAAAGCCTAACAAGGTACCCCATAGAACCATACTCTCTCTCTCATGGTGCTAAGGCACAAGAAACACAACCTACATGTGACAAATTGCAAGATAGACCCTCAACATGGGAAAATTGCAACTTGGTCCAAAACATGCATAACTAGCTCAAACATCAACCAAACAAGACCAAACTGAAAACATATGTTTATCACATGTTAGTAAGGCATCTCAAGATATTAGATTAAGGTTCTAAGAATCATATCAAGAAAAGCAAACAAGGTTGGCTAGAAAGCAAGGTTTGGGCCTTATACCACTTATATTTAGACAGTTCCATTAGACAAAATACTTCCTCCAACTTTCTTATCCACTCAAAAGCCATCGTTGGGCATGTAGAACCAAAGAATTTAGTCCCTCTCAACTTCTCAATCTCATTGTATCTTACAATCTAACCTATTTTTGTTATCCTTCCCCTCCTACATATCACATACATATTATATGGTTCTACATATGTAATATCCTCCTCCCTTAATGTTGTAAGAGGTCATTTTAAGAGAAATAATGGCTCTTAGCATGATTGTTGCCTCACCCTCTTCCTTCCTTGTGTATATCTAAAATATATATTTCTTTTTAGTAATCACATTAAACAATATGAAAATCTTGGTCTCCTAATGAAATATTATTATATCTATCCTAAACCCATCTATGATAACACACTTTCCATGACTCAATCCAACTATCCAAAACTAGAATTGTGTCAAGGTGAGACAAGTAGTCACCATGCACTTTCAAAAAAAGAATAGAGTGGTCATAACTCTTTCTTTTGGATAGTTAAAGATAAATAACCAATAATACAAAGAGTGAGAAATAATATCTAGCATTAAATCTAAAGAAGAATTTTAATTTGTTTATGAATCTCTCACTTCTATACAAGGACCTAGAGTGATAGGGACCGAATAAACTTGACTAATATGATACTTATCTCTTGTGGAAGATCTAATCTGGCTTTGCATTCTTCAATTTATGGGGTTTCCCTAAAAATTTGTGAGTAGAGGGATGAGCCTACTCGCTCAGTGAATGAATACTTTAAAAATTAGTTTAAATGACTTTAATAGTTCAAATTACATTATTTGTCAACAGAATTTAAAGTATAACAGTAATGAGATATAAAGGAAATAATCATTCTGTTGGTATGTATGCCCAAAGAGCCAATCATATGATGATTGTACTGGCATATCTTATTAATAATTTGATCAATAATAAAGGCAATCTTCCAACTTATTTTGTTTTATTTAGTAATGAGATAATGATGAAACATAATAAATGTCTAAAGAATGATATTTATCAATGGCATATGTCTTCAGGTTGAGGATCTGAATGGTGAGATCATACGAATGTCAAGAGTGTATGCATTCTTGTTATGTCCCTAGTCAGAATTTATTGTAGAAGGCTAATAGACAACAATAACACTTAAGACTAGAGTGTGTGATGGTTGATGATAAAATCTTTAGTCATGATATGTGATATCAAATAAAGCACATAGATACTTGTTAGAGAATAGCTTATCAGACAGACTCATCTTGAGAGTGACACATGAAAACCATGATTGGTAGCCAAAGTCATCTCTTATAGTGATGGTGATGATTGTGGTTCTTAGACCTAAAATCACTGCACTCATCACATGTTGTTTGGTGTACTTTTACATCATCCATCGTGATCCTAAAATGGGGTTGCCATAAAGGTGATGCTCGAGTGCTCTGTGACACATGGTGATGATAGTGAGTGATGTTGATGGATTTGTCCCTCCTACAGGAGTTTGATATCCTGGTCACTTGATAAGTGAGAATAAGAAATGTATGGCCATTCTGGTGTGAGTCAATATGTGATATTGAGGTTAGACATATCTCACATAGTCTGCTCTAGGTCAAGGCACATGGATTGAATGTTGAAGAGTATGATGATTCCATGCCTTGAGTTCAATATGGATATCAGAGACAATGGAACTATACAATCATTGTAACATCAATCACAGATTGAACATTGAAGTTATTCTCTAACTTTTCCAATTACTTGGGTAGCAATGAAGTCTTGCTAGATACCAATCATTTCTTGTGAAATTATAATATGATTATGAATATCACTGCCAACGCAATTTGTAGCCTACTAGGTCACATGCATAGATGTAGTAGAATAATAGTATAATTGCATACATGATTGGAATTGTTCTGAATCAAATTGATTACTAAATCTTTTAGGTAATATACTAAATTAATGTTGGAATATAATCAGAGTTAATTGATTAAAATGTTTAAGACAATTAATTAGATTCCATTGTTAAGTCATCTGATTGATCTGGAGTGATTAACTAGATCTAGAAGAAAAAAACTATTAATCAATTAATGTGATTAATCAGTTAATTAATTGGTTATGGAATATTCTTTTAATAGTCCACTAGCGGCTCATTTCTAAACACAACTGCAACCTTTTTTGTTTACATAAGGGCTATGGGAAACCCTGCTTCCTTTTGTCTCCTATTTATAGGGGCACGATAGCTGGAATTTTGTGAGACACACGAACATGCTCTTGTACGTCAACCCTAGCCTTCATTGTCCCCAAGAGAGAGAAGAAGATAAATGTGATGCTAGCATGTCACCAAGAAGAAGGCTACTCCTTACCTCCGTCTTGAGAAGAAAGACATGGAGTTCCAATCCATCTATGTGGACAAAGTAGAGACGCAGACAATGAGTCACCTACATTTGGAGGATGTCAACAAAGAGTGTCTATGCAGAAGGGGCTACACATGTCACCACATGAAGGGACATTGCCAAACTTTCTCTACAACAAGGTATATCCCACACACCCTCTTTCGCAATGCATTGTTATCAATGAGATCCCGACAAAGGGGATCTGCCCTATGCACCCCGTATAGTCTATGTGGGAGTCAAAAATTGTTTAATGGGGAATGTCTTGCATTAAAATGACTAAAATTATATATATATATATATATATATATATATATATATATATATATATATATATATATATACACACATATAAAACCATACATGTCACCCTTAAAAATGTTTTATGTGGTGAATGCATGCATGATTATGGCCTAGGACACCTTTTGTGAATGATGTGCTTGGTTATCTTGTGCTTGGATGTAAACGATTGTGCATGGATCATTTTGCATAAGTATTGTATTCGGCTTGCATGTCGAGCCTCACCTATTATCTCAAAGTGTAATTTATTAGATTCCCTTAAACTCCCCTCAAATGTAGCTCGAGGTTCTCCTTTCACATAATGTAGTAGAGATAGGAATATATTTAGCTTTAGAAGACTTTATGTGAAGAGGAAACTTGAAGATCTAACTCCAATGAGCGTCTATAGAGAGGCAAACCAAAGATCCAACTCCAAGAAGTGTCCATGAAACTGTTCATGTTGATGTTGATCGAATGTAGGTTCATGTGATGTTCACATGTTGTCATTGCATGTGATGCCAAAGACCATAGGTGGATAGTAATCGTTTGTGGCTCCAAAAGATTACAGTAGTATGGTCATAACCAATGCTTATGTGTTTGTGGATTGCATGTATGTGGTTTGTGATAGTATGTATATGATACATATTATGCATATATTATGGTTGGATATGTATGTGTATGAAATACTTTAATACAATATTAAGTCTAAGACACTTTCCATAAGCAGCACACATGAAAAGCTTGATCGACCAAGTGTGGGGATGCCCTAGTGTAGTACGTCATCTATATTGTGGAAGTGTGATAGTAGATATGTGGGTTGCCCTAGTAGGGTGCATATTCTATCGTGTTGTCTTATGAGTCAAGTATAACTAGGTGACCTTGATAGGATTAAGTGCCTATTAGCATGCATATGGACCATGGCAAGGAGTTGTGCATACCATCTATCCAAGAATTGCATGAGATACAATTGGAAAATGTTGCCTACGTTAATAATTGGTCATGAGCATCAATGTTGGTTGGGTATTGACTTAATTGTTTTAGATCTTGGCTCACTAGAAGATTGTACAATGCAATCTTCCTAATTGATAAGTGAGAGTTATAAATTTGAAGAAAATAGTGGGAGAGATAATTAATTAAATGCCTAACTAAATAACATTAAATATTATTTTAATCAAATCAAATCAAAAGTGTTTTGAAAAATTGCATATTGCTTTTATAGAATCAGATGATGACAAACATCATGGTTTCCTTTAAATCCATCCTTGAGAAGGACAAACTGAATGGGAATAATTTCCATGACCAGTTCAGGACGCTGAGAATTGTTCTCACACAGGAGCGAAAGCTTTATGTCCTAGAAACACCAGATCCAGATGAATCTGCTCCCAATGTGCCTAACATTGACATGTATGCTTACAAGAAACACTTTAAAGATGTTGTGGATGTCAAGTGCCTGATAGTTCTCAATAAATTATGAGTTGGAAAGACAACATGAACATATGGATGTGATTGAGATGGTAACACATCTTAATAACATGTACCAAGATCAGGAAAGATAGGAGAGATATGATGTCTCTAAGGCATTGTTTAAGTGAAACATGGCAGAAGGAGATTTAGTAGGTCCCCATGTGCTCAAGTTTATTGGGTATGTAGAGAACCTTTCTATATTGGGATTTCCTTTGGCTCAAGAGTTGGCCACTGATGTGATTATGCAGTCATCGTCAAAATCATATAGCTATTTTGTCATGAACTACAACATGAACAATTTAGACAAGTTTTTGTTAAAACTGCTTGGCAAATGAAGAAAGACAAGCCCAATTTTGTGATGATGATTAGCAAAAAAAGGAATCCAAAGGGAAAAGGCAAAGCTAAGAAGAGTTCTAAAGCTGGCCAGAAGCCCAAGTCTTATGCACTTAAAGAAAAGGGAGGGGTGAACAAGGGAAGCAATTGTCACCAGCATGGACATTGGAAAAGGAATTTCCCTCTCTACCTGGAGGAACTAAGGAAGAAGAAGGAGGGGATAGAGATCTCCACTTCAGGTATATACGTTATTGACATAATTTGTCTACTTCTTCATATTAGGTACTAGATATCAGATGTGGATCTCACATATGCTTGAATATGCAGGATCTAAAAGGAAGGAAGCCTTTATGAGAGGGTGAGGTTGAACTGCGCATTGCAAATGGAGAAAGAGTTGTTCCCACTATAGTTGGAACATATATTTTATCTTTTCCCATACGGCTTGCACTAGAGTTAAAGAATTTCTATTTCATACTTTCCATAAATAGAAACATTATTTTTTGTATCTTGTATGGACATGGATGGATATGAATTTCATATAAAGAATGGTCAATATTCTATTTCAAAAGATGAGATCTGTTATGGCACTGCCCCAATGTCCTATGGTATTTATTTTTTAGATCTTGAGACGAATGTTTATAACATAAATACCAAAAGGTTATATCTCTATAGCTCAAACAAAACATATATTTGGCATTGTTGTCTAGGGCACATCAATGATAAACACATTTCTAGACTCTGTAAAGATGGATATCTGGATTGTTTTGATTTCAAATCAATAGAGACATGTGAATCTTCATTGTTGGGAAAGATGACCAAAACTCCCTACACTGGTGATAGTGAGAGGGCTATTGATCTATTAGGACTCATACATACTGATGTATGTGTCCCTTTTTAAACAAATGCTAGAGGTGGTTCTCAATATTTCATTATCTTTAAAGATGACTTCAATAGGTACGGTTATGGTTACTTGATGAAACATAAGTCAGTTACTTTTGAAATGTTCAAGGATTTCATGAATGAAATATAGAACCAAATTGGTAAAAGCATTAAGTCACTTGGTTCTATTCCAGATGGAGAATACTTAAACAAGAAGTTTGAGGTCCTTCTATGAGCCTATGGTATCGTATCACAATGGACTCCACCTAGAATGCCACAACACAATAGTGTACCAAAAAGAAGGAATCACACATTTGTAGATATGGTGTGATCAATGATGAGTTTTGTTGATCTTTCAACTTGCTACTGGGGATATGTTTTAGAAACCACAACATTTACACTTTACTATGTACCATCTAAATTAGTTCAAAAGACACCAAATGAGATATGGACTGGGAAACGTTCCAAAATGTATTTTCTGAGGGTTTGGGGATGTGAAGATTATGTCAAGAAAATGTTTCCTAAAATTCTTGGCCCTATATCAGATAAATGCTATTTTATTGGTTATCCTAGAGAAACCAAGGGTTACTACTTGTATAACCCAATTGAAACCAAAGTGTTTAATGCCAGGGATGTTGCATTCCCAGTAAAGGAATTCATTTCCAAAAGAATCAGTGGGAGTAAAGTAGAACTCAAAGAAGATAGAGACCAACAAGAAAGCATTGAACCTATAGGGATACAATAGGAATATAGAGAATCACAAACCGTTGTGGAATATCCAATTCTCATGTGATACAAGAACCTTGCAGATCTAGTAGGACATTCTTGAGCCAAAAATATTTGGCTATATACTGACTCAAGAAGGTGATGAGTTGGTCATTGATTATGAGACAACTACCTACCTAGAAGTTGTTAAGGGACCAGAGTCTGAGAAATGGCTTGAAGCCATGTGATTTGAGATGGAATCCATGCACACCAACAAGGTGTGGACCTTGGTGGATCCACCTGAAGGGGTAAAACCCATAGGGTGCAAATGAATCTTCAAGAAGAAGACTGACATGGATGGTAATGTACAAACTTACAAACGTCGATTGGTTGAGAAGGGTTTCAAACAAGTTCAAGGTGTTGATTATGGTGAAACCTTTCTCCAGTTGTCATGGTTAAGTCCATCAGGATCATACTTACCATTGTAGCTTATCGTGACTATGAGATTTGACAAATGGATGTTAAAGCCACATTCCTTAACGAGAATCTTCTTGAGGATGTGTATATGACACAACCTTAGGGTTTTGTAAATCCAAAGGATGCAAATAAACTATGTGCATTGGGTACTACTACTTTCCCTCTTAGGTCTAGGAATCCCAGGCTCACCTCTTATGCATCAGCTATCTAAATGCATGCTCAACTGTTCAACCATGAACCAAACCTATACCAGGTGGAGCATACACATCTTAACAATTCCACATGAACAACCTTCAGAGTCCTACACCAGGAAAACCAACTGGGTCTGAGGCCTCACAAGTTGTCATCATACCTTTTCAGGGTGTATGGAACTCTCCTTCCTACACCTAAAAGGTAGGCACTTTCACAAAGCCTCTTTCTCTCTTCTTGGGTTTGGTTCCTATATAGGAAACCAAGGTACGACAACCCTCTAAGAATCATGCATGAGGCTACCACATCTATCGACTCAGGGTCATCTAAACGAGGTCATATCATACCCAACTTCTCATGATTATTCAATTCTCAGAGTCAAGGTCTCCAACTTTCTTTATCGGATCTTGCCCTCTCTCTAGAGTTAACCCTACAACTAGTCCTACCACTAGAGTTTCTCTCACAAAAGATGGGTTACACTCATATGGGTATACGTCTATCCTTACTTGGGTGAAGCGTACTATCAAAACTTATATCCGGTCAAGATCATCCAAAGCTATTTGCATGCACATCTCATAAACCATTAGGCACAACCTATTTGGCTTAGATCTAAAACCTACTTCCAGTCTTGATACCACTCTCTTATATGTATGTAGATACCTATTTTCTATTCATATATGCCCTCTAGGGTTTCCATACAATCACCATCAACCTTCTCAATGAGGGAGCGATCCCTCGCCCTCAACAGGCACGACCACCCAAGGTCGGGTCACCATAAGGCACCAGGGATCAACCGGCCACTCATAGTTCATGCTTCTCATGTGTACTCAAAACCTTTACATAAAGCATGCATGTCCAACCCACATACTCGCATGCATGGAAAACTATGGTATCCAACTCATCATGTCTTCTCTTTCTCTAACTACCACTTAGGGTTAGGATTAGCATCATCCTCAGAGGATGTGTCAAGTTTCTTCCTCTTCCTGGGGCATCTACCTCCAAGGCTAACTCTCTCCTCGTCCTCCTACATGGAGGTCTAACCTCATATCTCTCCTGAGGGCATGACAACATACGCCATGCAACCTTAAGCATGTAACTAATCTTTAGTTTGTACTTAAACTATTAAAATGTATGTTCGTGACATCTTGTTTACATGCTTTTCATTATTTGGTGGAGGATTCCAAACTCCCATCCCCCACGTGAAGCCCTCATCGTCGTAGGTGATTAGGGTTTTCCGTGGTCATGGACGAATCTCCTATGCACATAGGGTCTCTCTCTCTTACAGGTACAAGGCCTCACTGATCCGTCTGGTCTGGCTTCTAAGATGGAAATGGAATTGGCTAAGCAATATGCTAGGATGCGATTAATGGAAGAGGAGGAGGAACCGATTGAGATCTAACAGGAGGAAGAAGAGGAGGGGAAAACACACATGGAGCTTGCGCTGGTGGCGCAGCTCCTCACTGATCGAAACTACAACATCTGGGTGATGCAGCGTACGTTGATCCAAGTGTGGGGTCTGAAGGAAAAAGTCCTTTTCAAGATGGTGGAGGCAGACGTCTTCATTAATCAATTCCTTGATTGGAAGGACAAAAGGAAGGTGTTGGAAGGTGTGCCTTGGAATTTTGATAACCGACTATTGCTGCTGAAGAAGGTATCGAAGGAGGAACAACCGTCGATGGTGAAATTGACAACAAGCCCATTTTGGGTCAGGTTCTACGGCTTGCCTTTAGGTTACAGAGGTGAGAAGGCGATTCATGGAATCACATCAAAGCTGGGAGAAGTCATGCAGTTGGACCATGATGAACTCGGATGGGAGACCTCCATGAGGGTTAGGGTGAGAATTGATGTCACCAGACCCTTGTTGCGCTTGCTGAGAATTCACACAAAGACGGGGGAGATAATCAGTATCGACGCCAAGTATGAGAGGTTGTCCACGATCTGCTACGCTTGCGGGAGGCTAGGGCATGGTGAGAAAGATTGTTCAGAGGTGGACGAAGAAGAGAAGGAGGGAGGACAATGGGGCCCCTGGATGAAGGTATCACTGAGGAAACCAAGAATGAACATGTACGAGGAAATCTATGGGGTGGGGTCGACAAAGCGTACATTGAATTTTCAATGTAGATCTACTGTTTCGAATTTGCAAAAGGAGAAGGATGGTGAAAGAGAGGGATCGAGTTCGAGGGGGGGGGAGTGGGAGAGGGAGCGAGAAGGACTATAGGTTGTCGGGCATGCATGGATAGATGCAGAAAGAATGGGGGTCGAGGACGGGAGACAGTGAAGAGGGTGTGGCTGGGTGGGCGGGGACACAGGAAGTGGGTGATCGGGGAGAGGTGGACTGGGACAGAACAATGGGGATGGGGAAAGAAAGAACAGGAGAGAGGAAGGGTGGGTCTGAGGAAGGGTCAGGAGAGTCGAAGAGCAGGCACATCTATTCCTTGGAGGAATTGTTTGTTCTCAGGGAGGATATGGTGTTACCGAAGGAGGCTCTGAGGTCAGACGATGACAGAAGGGCGGTGGGAAAGGAAGGGACTAATGAGGGTGCTGAACAAATGAAAAAGAAGGAACCATGAAGCACACAGACATCTCAAAGAGAGGAACCAGAAGTCACAAGAGCGAAGGGCAGGTTCTCAAGGTCAAGAAAATATAAGCAGCAAACAAAGAAAACGAGATGAAAGAAAAGAAGAACCACATCCCATGGGTCTATAAGATGAGCAAGGGTGCTAGTTTGGGAATCCCGGATAGTGAGGTAGAATGGGAAACGACAATAGGGAAAAGAGGTAGGAACATGGATAGCATGGATATAGAATTGGACGAGTAGGAGGTGCAGACTGAAATGGGAAAAAGAGCAAAACAACAGGTTGATGAAAACACCTCAGTTGGTAGGGCCACACTGGCTCAAGTAGCGGAGGTTGGTGTGGACCAACCCCACGAAGGACAATGAAAATCCTAAGCTGGAGTTGTCAGGGGATCGATGACTCTGACAAAGTGATAACACTAAGGTCATGGTGCTGGAGAGAAAGCCCAAACATAGTTTTTATTATGGAAACTATGGTAGCAGACACAAAGCTAGAGGAGGTAAAAAGGAGTTGTGGTTTTCCTAATAGGATTTGCATATCTAGTGTAGCGATAGCAGGAGGTGTGGGGTGCTGGTGGAAAGGTGCGGAGGTGGAAATCATTAGCTATTCCCAAAGACATGTAGAGTGTATGGTAGATGAGGGTAGAGAAGGAAAGTGGAAGGCTATAGACATCTATGGGTGGGTTGATCAACCAAGCAAATTTTAAACATGGGAGCTGATGCATAAGCTAAAAAGGGAGGCATAGGTACTAGTTATCTTCTTCTGTGATTTTAATGAGATCGTGTCAAATTCTGAGAAGCTGGAAGGACCACCAAATGAGGAGAAAGTCATGTAGGGATTCAGAGATGCTATTGATGATTGTGCTCTTGTTGATCTGGGCTATTCAGGTAGTATTTACACGTGGTGACGGGGGCTTTCTATTGAGACCCTAGTATAGGAGAGAATGGATAGAGCATTGGATGATCTAGACTGGAGAGGGTGATACACCTACTTCAAGGTAATTCATCTTCCAATTTATGAATCTGATCATGCTCCCATCATCATCACAGCGGATAAAAGACAAATGAAAAAAAAGACAAGACTTTTTTTCTTTTGAGCCATCTTGGGTTGTAGAGGAGGAGTGTGAAAGCTCCATTGATAAAGCATGGAAGCATAGCTAGACAGAGGACTTGATTGGAAAACTTAACAGGTGTGGGGTAAACTTGAAGGATTGGGCTGAGAAAAAATTCAAGTTCAGAAAGAAAAAGATTAGATGGATTGAGAAAGAGTTGGCGACAGAGCAGACACAACCACCAGACAATAGGATGCTTAGAAGGGTCGAACACCTTGCCGAGGAGCTTCAGTACTGGTTACGTCATGAGGAGGCATACTGGCAAGCTAGAGTTAGAGCGAATGAGATGAGGGATGGGGACATGAATACAACTTACTTCCATCAGAAGGCATCAAACAGGAGGAGGAGAAACAAAATTGAAGGCTTGAAAGATAAGGAGGGGATATGGATGATGGAAGAGGAGGAGGTTCAACAGGTGGTTCTAGAGTACTTTGCCGATCGTTTTTAAACCACAAACCCTTCTGGTTTTGGGACAGCAACGAGTGGGATGGAAAGGAAGATAGACGAGGAGGCATCCAGAATTCTTGAAGTGGACATCACAGAGGAGGAAATCTTACAAGCACTAAAACATATGCATCCAAACAAGGCACCCAGGATAGATGGTATGAAGTCTCTCTTTTTTTCAAAAATATTGGCACATTGTTGGAAAGGAGGTAGCAAACTATATAAAGGGATGGTGGCATGGACAAAGGAGCCTGAGTAAAGTTAATAATACATTGGTTGTCCTTATGCCGAAGACAGAGAAGCCAATGGGGATGAGTGAATTCAGACCCATAAGCATGTGCAATGTCATCTATAAAATTTCCTCCAAGGTTGTCACAAATAGGATGAAACATCTCATGGATAGTATAGTATATGAGAATCAAAGTGCTTTTATCCCAGGGAGAATGATTACTGATAACGCCCTCATAGCATATGAAGTGTTCCATAAAATGAAGAAGAAGAAGAAGGAGGGAGGAAGGGGAAGTATAGCACTGAAGCTAGACATGTCAAAAGCATACGATAGAGTAGAATGGGACTTTCTTATGCATGTGATGTAATGTTTGGGGTTCGGGGAAAAATTAAGAGGTCGAGTCTACGATTGCATATCTATAGTCAACCACTCCTTCACCATTAATGGAAACCAGACTAGAACGATCAAGCCAAGCCGAGGACTAAGACAGGGAGATCCTCTCTCACCCTATCTATTTATTCTTTGTCTGGATGCTTTTTCCACGTCTCTACGTAGAGTTGCAAACAATAACCTCATCCATGGGGTTAAAGTTATTAGATCTGTATCGAGTATTTCTCACCTTTTTTTAGCAGATGACAGTATACTCTTTGCTAGAGAAACCACCATGGAATGCTTGAAGATAGTTGAAATCATCATCCAATACGAACAAGCATCCAGGAAAAAAACTTAATTATTCAAAAACGGAGGTTGTTTTCATCAAGGGAACAAATCAACAAAAGAGGGAGGAGATCAAGGAGCTTCTGCAAGTTTCTGAGGTGGAGAGGCATGCTAGATATCTGGGGCTACCGACGACGATAGGGAGATCAACAAAACAAAATTTCAGCTATATAAAAGAGAGGGTTTGGCATAAACTACAAGGCTGGGCGGGAAAGCTTCTATCTAAACTGGGCAAAGAGGTTCTCATTAAAGAGGTGGCACAATCCATATCGACGTATGTCATGAGCATTTTCCAATTACCGGCAGGCATGGTGGATGAGTTACATAGTATGGTGGTGAGATGGTGGTGGGGGTGAAAGGTAACGAGAGGAAGCTTGCATGGATGAGTTGGGAGAAGATGTGTAAACTAAAAAAACAAGGGGGGATGGTATTTAGAGATCATCATGTTTTCAATCAAGCTCTCTTGGCAAAACAACTATGGAGGATATATACAAATCCAGAAGCAATGGTGGATAAGGTCCTTAAGGCAGGGTAATTTCCAATGACCGATATATGGGAGGCAAGAAGAGGACACAATCCGAGCTTCACATGGCGAAGTATGTGGGGGGAAAAGGCGCTTGTAGTGGAAGGAATGGAATGGAGGGTTGGGAACGGGGCTGCAATAAATATTTGGAAGGATAGGTGGGTGCCGAAGCTGATGGAGAATTTAGAAAATTTCAAGGGGGGGAGGAGGAGAAGCTAGAACAGGTGAAGGACCTCATGCATGAGGGAAGGATGGAGTGGGATGTAGGATTGATATGGGACCATTTTCTGGACAACATTGCGAAGGCCATCCTTGCTATACCACTCAAGCTCAGTTCTACGGCTGATGTCAGATATTGGTGGCTGGCACGGGACATAAATTTTACAGTGAGATCAACCTATTGGCTAGGATCCCTTGGGATAAGGAATACCATTGCATACATATCCCAACTGGGAGAGAGTATATGGATACAGATATGGAGATGAGGACTAGCTCCTAAGGCAGCCCACTTCATGTGGAGAGCGGCAACTGGTGGACTACCAACAATGGGAAGGTTGTATGATTGGCACTGCAACTTGGATAGCCTTTGTCACTTGTGCTTTACAGAGAAGGAGACTATCCCACACATGTTCTTTAGATGTCCGAGCATCGTAGAGATATGGGAACATGCCTCACAACACGCTAAAGATACAGTGGAAAAATGTAAAGGACCTTAGAGCTATGGAAGTTATAGCCACCATCATGGACACAAATGAGGATGGGAAGAGGGAGGAGCTAGTTGCAATGATGTGGGCAGGTGGACACTTAGAAATAACAGAGTGTTCAAAAAGCCAAATGTGTGTGGGCCAATAATCAAAAGCACCTTGATGCCTCTCATCTGCAACCATAGCAAGTTCACGCAGCGCCCGGGACGTGAGCAGCCAACACACGGGAGCAGCAACAACGAATAGCCATGGACGCCACCAATGGTAGGAAGGTACAAGATCAATGTGGGTGCTTCTCTGGGAGATGATGGTTGGGTAGCAGTTGGTATAGTGGCTCAGGACAGCGATGGAAGGATGCACAACATAAGGGGGAGAAGATGGGAAGGTCTGAAAGACGTCACCATTGTGGAAGCTTTAAGCTTGCGAGAAGCTTTGCAAGGGGAAACACATCACGGCTGGGACAGTGCAGAGGTTGAGACAGACTCAATGGTGGTGGCCACAACATACATGAAAGACGGAAAAAGGAGGGACTATCTTGGAGGTATCATGGAGGACATCAGGCTTCTTCAAACCAATTTCAGTTTTTTGTCTATTTCTTTTAAGAGTCACAATAGCAATAGATTAGCTAATACTATAGCTAGTGATGCTCGTAGAGGGTCAACATCTTGTTTTGATTTCCTTTCTTCCTTTCCTACATGTACTTCAACTTTGCTCGGGCCGATTGGCTAGGTTGAATGAAAGATGGCATGACACCTTCAAAAAAAATTGGTGGAGGATTCCTTAATCCTTATTACTCTTATCCCAAAACACATGAACGTGGTGGCGAGAGAGAATACCCTAAGCACTTAATGTTTCTCCATAAATAAGAGGTAAAGAAGGGATGAAATTAGATGAGAAGACCTAGAGGTATCTTATTTTGAGTCAAATCCTTTGATTTTGGCCAGGCAGTCACACAAAATCTGAGAGTCCTTGTAGACTGACTAGTGGGGCGGAGGAAAATCTTGCCAGCCCCCAGATCATGATCCTTTTATAGACACCTCCATCGTTGGAAAATCCTCTAATAACTCATTTGGGTTCTAAAGAGTTTGTAAAATTTACTAATTATTAGATATTAAATGGAAAACCACAGCTCTAATACCAAATGTAAAAACCCCGCTTCCCGGTAACCCCCAATTGAGGGATACCAAGAGGTCAGAGGTGTTATCCCAAAACTAGATAAGTGGTTTTGTAAATAATAAAAAATAATTAATAAATTCTAGTAAAGACTAAATTGAAACTGGAACCAAAAAATTCTTTTCTCATACCTTGCAAAATATAGGAGCTGAGGGACTTTACCCCATATAACATCTATCTATCTAAAATCCTCCAATGTTTATTAAGCTTTATTCCATCATTGTTCTTGATAAACCTAAAATGCCGACAAACAAAATGGCGGTCAGTACAACAAATTATACTGGTATGTGGGGGAACCAATAATCGTGCATTTAATTGTAACAACATATTGTAATAAATTATGATTTAACAAAACAAACTTTACGCTTTAAACATGACTACTCAATCCTTACATACCCTAGCCTCTGTGTTGTCCTTACAGTGGACATGGATACTACCTCTCATATGGTAGATCTCAACTAACCCCCATGATCCTACCTTATAGGTAAATCAATACATAGGGTCGTGGAGTCGTATGGTCCTACCCAAAGGTAGCCCAACACATCGACTCATGATAACCTAATGATCCTACCTCGTGGGTAGACCATGTACTAGGTCATATATCTCATCATCATCATAGCTATAGAGGAGAACCAGGATCTGAGCTAGTCATGCACATATAATTATGGTGATAGTCATAGTCACTTTATAGTTGCATGAAATAAAAGTTAATCAAGAAATTACATCCAAGCAATCGTTAAAACCTCGGGAATCACCGGGAAACTAAATCGATTTAACCATAAGCGTAACCACATACCTGATCCAGAAGTAACTTGATGTCCAAGCAAGAATAATCAAGAATAATCAATCAAGCAATCAATAAGTGATCCTAAAATTAATGCATAACACCCATGTGTCATTAAACATCCTCAAGATTAACTTTGGTCCCACATTAGGGTTTCTAGGCCATCTTTTAGGGTTTTATTAGGGTTTTAGAATCCACAATCTATTTATCACTTTTAATGTAGTTTTGGCCCACAAACCCAAATTTCAACATTATATGCATGATTGAATTCCAATTAAGTCAAATATATCTCTTTTACACTAAACTACCAACCTTATCTTTTTAGGTCATGTCAAGATCATTAAGGCCAATTAGCATGTTCATGTTCTTTTGAATTGACAACTCTGATTTCATCATTAATTATAGTGAAATTCACAAATGAACCCTAATTACCATTTTCACATCTTCTAGGTTAGTAAACCCTAATCACACAAGTTGTAAAAATTATATCTAATTAGATCTCTTTCATTATATTTATGAAATTAAGTCATACTTTGATTACTAGAATCAACTAAGTTTATTAAATACATCCATAATCAAGATCTAGGGCTTTGATCTATTTAAAGCATTTAAGTTATCAACTTTATGTACTTTTTGAACTAGAAGCAAAATTAGGCACTGATTATATTTTCGTTGCATTCCTTGCATTTTTCTGAGCAAGTTTCATATATAATGCATCTTAAGCTTAGCTACTAGTAATTAGTTACAAATTTCGCAAGATAAATTACCTTTGGCCAATGGAAGGCTGTCATGTCAGAAAAATAGGGTCTTTTTGCCTTTTCCATGTGGAATGGACTCGGCGAATACGCCCTTGGCACGTGAGCGGTGCGCTCCATGTGAACGGGGCATTGAGCCTAGCTCAAATACCCTTCTCACCCTCGAGCTCCTGGGTTTGGTCTTGCGTGATGTGGGGTAGATAGGTAAAATCACAAGTCCCCTTCTTCAACATCACAAGCCACCCTCCCGTACTCCACGTCAGCTTGGTAGTCAACTGCCTAGTTGACTTCGAGCATCTAGACACCCAAGCAATCAGAAAAGACCCAGATTTATTTGTTTCTCCTAACCGAAGTCAAGGACAGATGCAATTACTTGGAGCAGTGTGAACAGAGAGGAAGGGAGGATGGTGTTCCGGTGGTCAGGGAAGAAGAACGAGGGGAAAGGTGAACTTTTTACATCCAATTGTAGGTTGGGATGGCCAAGAAATGCATCATAGAGCCTTACAGATGAGTATTCCATCTCGCAGACAGGACATATCCCCTTTTATAGATCTAGGATATGGCAGAGGAGTTCCTTGAGATTAGGGGTTTCCTAATCAGCCCTCCAAAGCATGAAAAACTTGGTATGTATAGGTGCAGTTTTCTCTCACGAATCTAATGGAGTGAATCCTAGATTCGCACAATAAAGTGTATGGAGAGCAAATCGAATCCAAAAGTTTTGAATCACTGCTCCTCTTTCCTTTTCCTGCCTGAGGTAGGTGATGGAACAATTACCATCGATCTCAGATCTAAGGGCTGTCGCTATGTGTGTCAAAACGAAAGTAAGAAAAAAAATATTGTTAAGCGTGACATTTGATACTTTCCTCTTATATTGTCTATATTTTAGGGATTTTTATAAAATCCGTATCTCCTAAACCACTCATCAAATTAATCCCAAATTTTAAGGGAAAGTGTATAAAGAATTAATCTACTTATATTCTAAGTTTGA
The DNA here is from genome assembly GCA_963693085.1 of Alisma plantago-aquatica. Lineage (NCBI taxonomy): Eukaryota > Viridiplantae > Streptophyta > Magnoliopsida > Alismatales > Alismataceae > Alisma > Alisma plantago-aquatica. Next base: position 291,494,841 of record OY856414.1, read on the forward strand.
AGTGTAAACTCGAAAGGAATAACTCCTTTTCTTCATTTGCAAGTCAATGACTTATAAAGCATGTATTATGTATAAAAACACATATTTTCTCTCTCCTTCTTTCCTATTTTCTCTATTTTGATTTTTATAAACATTATAATGCAAGTGGAGTCAAAACCACTCTATAATGATTCCATTATCCATATCTCCACATATTTCTTACATTTACATCATTATTTCTTATTTCCTTCTTAATAAAGCAGTATTTGATTTCTTCTTTTTTTGTTTTAATCATATTGGACTCATTAACATGTCATAGTCCATGAATTCACATGCACAAAGGAAATATAGCAAAGAGAATCGAATAATACATATAATTCATACAATTCCCATAATTATACATTTATTGGGGAAATTGCATTTCCCACCATATGAACCCAAAAAATTAGGGTTGTAACATCCTTCCTCTCTTATAGGAATTTTGCCTTCAAAATTCCACCAAACATACAAAAATTCAGGATAAGACTTTTCCATGGCCATCATCAGCTCCTACGTGGCTTCATCCTCTCCATGGTGCTTCCAAAGAACCTTTATCATCTTATATTCTTACAACTGAGTTCTTTCACCTTGGCATCTAGAATCCTCACAGATGACTGTGGACATTTTAGTCTCCCTCAGGAGCTCACTAGGTTCATTTCTCAGCACATGGCTCGGGTACCTCACATAGTGCTCTAGATCGGACACATGGAACATGTCATACATCATATTATCCTGAGGGGTAAGACTAAACATAAGCAACTTCACCAATCCATCTCAAATGGACCCATGTATCGGGGACTCAACTATAACTCAGAGGGGTCATGTTTTCATAACACATATTCTCCCATAGTGAACTGCATGTCAGTCTGCTTTGCATCAGCTCACGACTCCTGTCGCCCTTGGGTTTTCTCATCCATTGCTTGATCAAAGCATCTTCATATGCATCCATTATGGTCTTACTGACCTTCACAATGCCCTCTCACCCACATCATCCAAGTGAAGCGGTGACCGACAAAACCTCCCTTACAAAGCTTCATACATCTCGATAATGGCTATGGTGGCTATCATCACAAGCATACTCTGCTAGTGGAAGGTACTACTCCCACAAATCACCCTAAATGAGCACACATGCTCTCATCAGATCCTCTAAAGTCTAGATCATACTCTCTTGATTGTCCATCAGTAGGGGGTGATATGTTGTACTCAACTTCAATCTAGCATCGAGTTCTTCATGTACCTACATCCACCATATGGAAGCGAACTTAAGGTTGTACTGAAGAACATTTTAACTCAGATCACTGTGTAGTTGAACTATCTATTTCTCTTATATATGGTTCAACTAAAACAGTCACACTTACAATGCTCTCTTTTAAGCAAGGGATTAGGTCAACTTGGTAAGGCAAACTACCATAACCCATATTGCATCATGACCTCTCTTGGTCCATGGGAAACCTACCACAATGTCCATGGTACTCTACTCCCATCCCTCTTGGGGACTCTTAATTATACATAAAAAACTCACTGGGTTACTAGTGTTCAGCCTTCAACCTATGGTATGCATGGAAACTGGCCTCATTCAACTCTATATACTTTTTTTATCTCAGGTCTTCGTAGTACAACTATAAACCTTAACTATCTTAGTAGTACCATGGTGTATGGTGTATGTAAAATCATGAATGACTTGGATAACATGATTCCTCAAGGGTGACTCCTTAGAAACCCTAAAACATTCTAGTGGGTTTCACCACCTTCTTTTCCTGAGAGGTGTATTTGAGGTTCTTACAACAAACATTCTATCTCATCAAGCTCTGGGCTAGCTAACTGGGCAACCACCAACTTGACCAATGGGTCTGGTTGTATATGGATGTTAGCCACATAGGTCTAGTCTTCTAATGATCATAGGGTTCACCTAGCAATCTCTTTTAGCTCTCTCTATCGGCTAGACAAGGCAGTTCTACACCTGAGTTGTATCTTGGCAAAGAGTATCGGTCACCACATAAATTTCCTTATGTGCTAGATGATGGTGTAAACATAAACCTTCATATACTCCACTCATCACCCTCATCTCGGGTTTAAGTCTAACTGAGTCAAGAACACTTCATGCTCATTATCTCGATTACCATACTCAAGATGCAACTCTTAGGATCCACACTACTCTTGATAAGAACGTCCTCATATGATGATTACCTTTGTTCTCTTTGTGTTTCCAAACCACATATCCAACATACTCTCAAAAGGTGTGGTACTTCCTCTATCCTTAAACATAATAGAAGGGTTTCAACTCATATCACCTTTATCCTTAGTATGGCATGCATTTTGTCTTGTCTCTCAAACCCATAACAAGATGAAATAAGCATTTGGCTGCAGTCCAAATATAGAATTCAACCTATTCCAAGAGTAGAGATGGTGCATCACACATCACCATCACACTTTCCAATCTAAGTTGAAACGTACATCACATGTATCCACACCATGAACATCTCCATTATGGGTCTACACCCATGGGAAGACTTTTCCCATTAATTCTGGATCTTAACATATCTCTTTTATGTACAATCCTTAGTCGTTACGTCAAGGTCTCTAGGGTGCCAACACTTTTGGGGTGATCTGAACCTTATGTATCTAGGGAGTGCCTCTCACATTTACCCTTTAGCCCCAATGAAGTTATGAAGGTGTCCAACCTCATAACCCATGGTCATTGGGCAAAGGTAGTTGTTACCTCCCAACCCTATGGTCTTGTGCATTTAGGGAACAGACAACTCCTACTCCCATCGGTCTTATCCTTTCCTGACCCTAGTATTGACTTAGGATTCTATCATGGTGTTGGTATGTATGCCCATAGAGCAAGTCATATGATGATTTTAATGGGATACTTTGTAAATGATTTGAATAATAATAAAGGCAATTTCCGATCTATATGTTTAAACTGTTTCTGAGATGATGGTGTAACATGATAGATGTCTAAAGAATTGTTTTACTCAATGTTGTATGGTTTTGGGTTGAGGACCTAAATGATGAGATCATGCGGATGTTAAGAGTATACATTCTTGTTTAGTCCCTAGTCGGTTGTTATTGTGGAAATAACCATAGACATCAATAACACTGAAGACTAGATTGTGTGTTGGTTGATGATAGAATCTCATTAGTCATGATATAGTGATATCAAACCAAACACATTGGTACTTGTTAGAGAACAAGGTACCAGACAGATCCACCGTGAGAGTGACACATGGAACCATGACTTGGTAGTCACAGTCAGCTCTCACAGTGATGGTGGTGAGTGTGATTCTTAGACCAGAAATCACTACACTCAACACATGTCGTTGGGTGCACTTTGACATCATCAAACGCAGTCCTGAAACATGGGTTGTTATAAAGGTGATGATTGGGTGTCTTTGACACATGGGGCTTTTGAGGGGTGAGTGATAGATATGGGATTTGTCCCTCCTAAGGGAGTTTGATGTCCTTGGCCACTTGATGAGTAGGATTGAGAAAGGCATGCGCATGTACGTGTGAATCAATATGTGATATTGATGTCACACACATCTCACCCAGTCTGCTCTGAGATCAAGGAAATGAATGAACGTTGACAGGATGACTGTTCCATGCCTCGAGTTCATTCAGGATATCAGTGACAAAGGAATTATACATTCACTGTAACACCATTCACGGATTGTAGGATTGAAAGTTGTTCTCCAACTTTCTATTTCACTTGGGTAGCACTGATGTGTGACTAGGCACTGCTCTTTGCTTGTGAAGTCATAAGTGTTATGGACTTTCATTGCCAACGTGAAATGGACCTGCAGGGTCACACACATAGGATTTAACCTGGAATAGGAGTTTGTCCACAAACATGTTTAGATTGATTACTAAAAGAGTTTAGTAGTTCAATTAAACACTCAATCAATTGATAGCTCAGTATCATAGTGTTCAAGGTGTTGGACTGATTGATTAGAGTATCGGATTGATTGAAACTCCGATTGATAGATTCTGTACAATCTACACTCCCAACCGATCGGCTCATGTGATGAACCGATCAGCTGAGCTTGGTGAACCGATCGGCCCAACTGGTAAGTCGATCAGCTCAAGGATAGGGTGAAGCGATACGTTCAAGTGTTGAAATGATCGGTTCAAGTCCAACCGAGCAAGTTGGGAAAGTAAGATTGGTGAGAAATTTCTTTTCGTTTCACTTTCCCAATTTGATTGGAACAAGGATTGGAATTTCATATCAATTTGAAACAAAAGAAGAAAAGTCAATCGGGAACTGATCAGGACCACAAATTGACCGGTTCAGAAGTGAACCGACCATTTCATGGGTCCCAACCGATTGGTTGAGGTGTCAACCGACCGACTCAGATCCCCAACTAACCGTTTCAGTTATGAAACAATCGGTTCAGGTTGCACAGTTGGTTGTTTTGTGGAAATTTTGAACCCTTCTACTCCTGCTTTAGTCCCGCATTGCCCGGGATAGAGAGCCCTGTCCCATGACCCTCCTATATATATAGGGGTATTGAGGGCTTCTCAAAGAACAACCTAGTGAACCAGTTGCTCTGTGAAGTTGTCGTTCTCTCTGGTTTTGGTAATTGAGAGAGCCCGAGCAAGTGCTACCCGATAAGGGAGGCACAACAAGGGAAAGATAACTGCAGAAAGCGACTGGTGGCATGAGAGTGTGTTGGCGACTAGTACACCGACAGGAGGGTGTGACTCCTTCTGATTCCTTGTGGGATAAGGAGATCGGAGTTCTAGGCAGTCCGTGTGGATGACTGCAGAGGCGGGAGACCTCAGCCGCTCGGAGGACAACTGTCAATCCCGACAGTCCCGGTGAGACCAGGAGTCGTCAGTCCCGGTGTGTCCAAGAGATGCACAGACACCGTCCAAGACCGGAGGTGAAGACCACACAAGGCACGGGGTACTATCGCCGAGCAAGCCTCGGGACAAGGTATGCATCCACAAACTACCTTTCCTATTGTATAGATGTTGACGCGATTCCTTTTGTTTGGGGTTTTTGGGAGAATTTTTTTTTGTTTCCGCTGCTTCTCTGCCTCCCATAAAACCCAACAGTGGTATTAGAGCCACGTCAACTGCTCTATATTTTAGGACTATCGATATCATCGATTTTGGTTTTTCGCCTTTATTTATTGCATACGATGCGAATAAAATTGGCTTTATGCATGTGCAATCCACAAATCCCAAATATACATATATGATATGTAATATTAATGCACTTGATAACCTCCTATTTTAGTAGTTTATCTTAGTCTTTTTCTTTAGTTTTCCATACTCTTTCTACATTTATATTGTACTTAAACCTAATTTTACCCCTTTTTGTAAATACATCATGAAACTAACTTTTCCTTTTATAATTGCAGAAAAAGCACAAAAAAATAACAAAAGAATAAACCAGCCCAAGGGTCGAGTGGATCCAAACGGTCCCAAGACCGCATGGAGTTCAAACGGTCCCGAGACCGCATGAAGCCAAACGGTCCCAAGACCGCATGGAGTTCAAACGGTCCCGAGACCGCATGAAGCCAAACGGTCCCAAGACCGCATGGAGTTCAAACGGTCCCGAGACCGCATGAAGCCAAACGGTCCCAAGACCGCATGGAGTTCAAACGGTCCCGAGACCGCATAAAGCCAAACGGTCCCAAGACCGCATGGAGTTCAAACGGTCCCGAGACCGCATGAAGCCAAACGGTCCCAAGACCGCATGGAGTTCAAACGGTCCCGAGACCGCATGAAGCCAAACGGTCCCAAGACCGCATGGAGTTCAAACGGTCCCGAGACCGCATAAAGCCAAACGGTCCCAAGACCGCATGGAGTTCAAACGGTCCCAAGACCGCATGGAGTTCAAACGGTCCCGAGACCGCATGAAGCCAAACGGTCCCAAGACCGCATGAAGCCAAACGGTCCCAAGACCGCATGGAGCTCAAACGGTCTCAAGACTGTTTGACGCCAAACGGTCCCAAGACCGTTTGACGCCAAACGATCTCAAGACCGTTTGATGCCAAACGATCTCAAGACCGTTTGACGCCAAACGATCTCAAGACCGTTTGACGCCAAACGATCTCAAGACCGTTTGACGCCAAACGGTCCCAAGACCGTTTGACGCCAAACGATCTCAAGACCGTTTGACGCCAAACGGTCCCAAGACCGTTTGAGCCCAAACGGTCTCCAAACCGTTTGGATCTCACTCAAAGCCTATAAATAAGACCTCAGGACCGTTCATGGGGGAGAGTCCAGACGTCCAGAGGCTGTCTCTCCACTACCAGAACAACTCCATCCATCACTCGAGGCTGCCGGTCTGAGACTCACGTCCATTGCAAGCTACTTTCTCTCTCATCAACAAGGAAGGTGAGAGGAGAAGATCCGTCATCAAGCAAGCTACAAGGGGTGGAGATCGTTGCTCTCTCCACCAAGGGTTCAACCTTCTCTCCTCAGTGGAGATGATGTTCTTTCTATCTCTTCTTGCCTCCTTCTTTGTTGCTCCCTCTATGAGGAGCGAGTAGTTCCATCCACTGGGGCGCGGGGACTAGCCCCGCTGCCCATGTTTTGTATTTTGTACTGTAAAAAAGGATGTTATCATTTCGTTTTAATACTAAATCGTTTCACACATGCTTGAATGATGGCCACGTTCTTGTATGCATTTATTGTCTTTCGTTGTGGTTTGTCTACGACCGCTATCGAGGCTTGAATACCGATTTAGTGTTGGTTTCTGGTGTGTGTATCCACCACGCATCCGTTTCGGTGTCTAGAAGTGTATCTCAAAGAGTGGAGTAAACTCACTATCATTTGGCACACTCCCATCTGTATGGAAGAGACCTTTGGTAAGTCGAGGAACACACTTTGCGAGGGGAATGATGTAAAGCATGTGACCATTTGTTCGGGAATGGCTGGCGTTGCATCATTCCCGCACTTCTCGTAGCTAGGCTATCCGAATAGGAGACTAGGCCTACAAGGACGCTATTCGATTTGGTAATTATCGCTCGCTTGTTAGTTTTAGATGCACGTTTCTTGAGGTTGAGTAAGATTCTCTCTTCGGAGACTACATCCTTCAGTGACGCGTAGTGATGTACCGCATGAGAGTTACTCAACCCTTGAAGGATGAGATGCATTGCCCTTTTCTTATATGGGCATTGGTCTTGTGGAACATCGAAGGGTGCAATGCATCGCTCTTGTCTTATGTGGGCATCGGTCTTGTGGAACACCCTTGGATGCAACGCATCGCTCTTGTCTTATAAGGCATCGGTCTTGTGGAAACATCCATGCATCTAGCTTATAGGTCTTGCTTAGTACATATACAATGCATGTGTAGCGGTGGTAAATACCTGCTTAACCCCAGTGATTCATCATCATTTGTTAACTCTTAAGATTTACTTGCTTTATTTACTTTCTTGCCTTACTTTCTTTGTACTTAGTTTAAAACAACCAAATCAAGCTTTCGATCTAAATATCAATCTTTAAGTTGTTAAGTAAAGGCTAAACATTTTCCATCTAGACTTCGTCAAGACCGTTGTCCCGAGGATTCGACCCTTAACTATACTACGATAAGACTTCCACATGTCTTAGCACATGTGGGTGGAGTTGTTACCATAGTACTAGCAAGGCTAAACTTAGAGACTCATCATCTCTAGGATTTTTAGTGGTGTTGCACAACAAACTTCCATCAAAAGTTGGCGCCGTTGCCGGGGACAACGGAACTTTTTAGTTTTTACTTACCAATTTCTTGGTTGATTAGGATTTTACACTTTTTCTTAATAACCAATCCAATATTTCTTGATCTTTTTCATTTCCTTCCATTTTTCCTAACTTGAGATTTTCCTTCTACTCAGGTAGAAAACGTGTATGCAACCCCCGCATAGCATCGGATTCTCCCCTGAACCAGAATACGATTCTGAGGTAGAAAGAAGTTTTCACCGAAGGAATAGACTTAACCGCCAAAGAGCCAGACAGATGGCCGAAGAGCAACGCCTTGTTGCAGAAAGAGTCAACGCCGCCATAGCAGCACAACGAGCACAACTTATCGCTGACACTCGTGCTCAGGTGCAAGCTGAGATCCGAGCTGAGGAACAAGCCCGCATCCAAGAAGAGCAGGCTGCTGCTCAACTTGCGTTAAGAAACAAGCAACTTCGGGACTATGCAGTCCCAAAGAATTATGAAGATGATCATCCTGTCCGACCACCGATTATCAACATACCACACTTTGAAATTCGGACGCAATGGATCCAGATCATGCAAGGCATCTCTTTCTCCGGAGCACACGGAGATGATTGCATGGATCACCTTAAGAGGTTCAAGTCACTCTGCCGACTTGTACCCCAAGCAGGCATTGCAATGGAAGCAATCATGTTACACCTTTTCCACTTCACCCTATCTGGAAGAGCACTAAGCTGGTACAACGCTTTGGATAGACACCCTATCATCACTACCTGGACTCCCTTAGAAGAGAAGTTTCTTGAGAAATTCTTCCCACCTTCCCTAACCTATGAGATCAGGGGACAGATTAATCACTTTTCCCAATTACATGGAGAAACACTTTCTGAAGCTTGGGAAAGATTCAAAGAACTCCTGAGAAAGTGTCCTCACCATGGCATTTCTCAAAATCAACTAATAGAAACATTCTACAGAGGAGTAAGTGATGATATCAAGCAATTCCTAGATTCCTCATCTGGAGGAAACTTTATGAGAAAGAACTACGAAGACGCCTGGAATATAGTTACGTTGGGGGCCGAGAACCAATCCAATTGGGGAAGGTCATCTAACCAACCCAAAGGCGTTCTCAAGGTTTACAAAGCGGAAGAATCTATGGAACTCAAAGCCATTGCTGAGGCTTTGAAGACTATTGCTAGCAAGCAACAAGCCCTCGAAACTTCTTTCGGGGAATATGATAAGAAGAAAAGCTCCCAGGTTCAACAAGTTAAGGCAGCTACTGGAACTTGTGAAGCCTGTCATGCATCCGATCATCCCACATTATCATGTGGATTGTTGTACAATGTCATGATGGATTTACAACCACCTATGCCGCAATATGAACCCATCATCGAGCATCCCGAAGACCAAATGCCAGAGCAAGTCAACTCCATACATTCAATACCTGGCCAAATGTATTACAACCCAGATAAACCAAGGAACCATCCTGGTTTCCAATACGGGAATCCTGCAGGGACTGCCAACCCACAGCAGCAGGCACAAGGTGGATCTTTCAACAGACAACCACCGGGACTTCAGAATAACTTCAGTCAAGGGAATTACAGACAAGGTTTTCAAAGACCTACCTATCCCAGGAATCCGTCTTACCAATACACCCATTCGGGACTGCACCCTCAGTTGCAACAACCCCAGCTGCAGCAGCCACAACAACCCCAGTTGCAGCAGCCCCTGCAGCCACAGTTAACTGCACCTTTACAACAACCAGGACAGCAAGTTACTCAGTATCAACAAAGGGGTGCTCCTCCCCAATCATCTGATGAGATATCCTTGATTAGACAAATGCTTCAATCGCAACAAACCATGCTTACAAATCAACAAGCTCAGCAAAAATCCGTAGAAGCTCAACTGGCACAGATTGCCGCTCAATTGAAACCTCAAGCCGGCACTTTTGCTGGGCAACCAGAGGCAAACCCCCGTCATAACCCTGAACAGTCAGCATAGCCGGAGCAATAATCTTGTCGAGCCAGCGACGTAAAACCAAGGCGCTTCTTGGGAGGCAACCCAAGACCTGAACATCAATTTCTCTATTTTCTAGTTTTATTCTCTCTTAATTTTGTTTTGCTTTCTTTAAGTTCTTTTATTACTAAATCTAAAAATACAAAAAAAATCTACATAATAAAAACTACAAAAACAATATATAAAACAAACAACATAAAAATCCATAAACCAAAATACAAAAAAATATACAAATATATATATACTCAAAAACATAAAAATATATAACCCCTTTTGTTACCTCCAAACGGTCTTAAACCCGTTTGGGACCAAACGGTCTCGAAACCGTTTGGGACCAAACGGTCTCGAAACCGTTTGGGACCAAACGGTCTCGAAACCGTTTGGGACCAAACGGTCCTCAAACCGTTTGGGACTAAACGGCCTTGAAACCGTTTGGGACCAAACGGTCTCGAGACCGCTTGGGACCAAACGGTCTTGAGACCGTTTGGGACCAAGCGGTCTTCAAAACCGTTTGGAATACGAAAGACCACCAACCAATCACTATATATATATACCATCCCTACTCCATCTTTCTCTCTTCGAATCTTCGAATTCTCCAGAGCGTTCGTGCGAAGAGTCTTCTTCCTGCTACTGTTGCATTCGCCCTAGCCGCTCACCCGTTCGTTCGACCTTCTTCCGCAAGGTAGTCCGGCGACTCCAAACACGCCGCTCACGCCGACGTTTCCTACACCGCCATCGCAGCCGTCATCGAACGAAGTTCTCCGACTCCTCTGTCGCCTTCGTCACCGCGCCATTGTGTCGCCACCACCACTGAACCAGTCGCCGTCTCCTCGACCATCGCGCAACGTCTCTTTCTCCGCTACCACTGTCGCTGTTGAAAGAAACTCCGATTCTTCCACCGCTTCCATCGCCGTCACCGTTTTTCCTATCGTCTTCGTCATCGTCGAGGTCGCTGGCGCGCTCACCTTCGCGCCGTTTCGCCTTCCCCTGCGCCGGCAACCTGCGACTCTTCGTTTTCCAAACGGTTTTCCAAACGATCCCGAAACCGTTTGGGACCAACCGGTCTTGAGACCGTTTGGGACCAAATGGTCCTCAAAACCGTTTGGGACCAAACGGTCCTCAAACCGTTTGAAATCAAACGGTCTTGAAACCGTTTGGAACCAAACGGTCCTCAAACCGTTTGGAATCAAACGGTCTTGAAACCGTTTGAGACCAAACGGTCTTGAAACCGTTTGGAATCAAACGGTCTTGAAACCGTTTGAGACCAAATGGTCTTGAAACCGTTTGAGACCAAACGGTCTTGAAACCGTTTGAGACCAAACGGTCCCGAAACCGTTTGGGACCAAACGGTCTTGAAACCGTTTGAGACCAAACGGTCTTGAAACCGTTTGAGACCAAACGGTCTTGAAACCGTTTGGGACCAAACGGCCCTCAAACCGTTTGGGACCAAACGGTCCTCAAACCGTTTGGGACCAAACGGCCCTCAAACCGTTTGGGACCAAACGGTCCTCAAACCGTTTGGAATCAAACGGTCCTGAAACTAAGAAACTTCTAAACTGTTTCTTAATCTAAATTGTTTCAATCCTCTTTTCTAACTAAGAAACTTGTATCTTTTTCAGAAATGGCATCAAACAAGACTTCCGGATCTGCCCCTGCTCTGACAAGGGAGCAGATGATGGAGGAGCGAGAAAAGCTCGTGCAAATCAGGGACACCTACAACACCACTGGAGTTGTCCCTCCAAAAATCAAGATCATCGACGTCCTATGCGAAATAACCCGCCTTACCCAATGCCTGGGTGAGGCTCCTGAAGAAGAGATTGAGCATATCTCTTCGGACGACGATGAAGGTTCGGATTACATGCCGAACCCCGATGAGGACTCCTCTGCCCAAGAGACAGAGGGGAAACGCAAGGCTGTAAAGGCTGCATCTGGGCAGCCTCCAAAAAGGGCAAGAAAACAGGTCCACCCTTCATCCGCCATGGACCAACCCTTCGCCAAACCATCCACATACGCTGCTACCACCATCACCCCTGCAGCTACTATCCCTACCACCTTCATTCCCATTACTGCTCCAATTCCACCACCACAAAACCTATACATACAACCTTCCATCTCCATTGACAAAACCCTCAAACCGACTAAGTATGTTTGCTCCAGCATACTAGTCAAAATGGGAATTCAAGATCGCATCTTCAGCGTACTACAGAAAGCCAACCTCGCCAGGTTGTGCTCATTACCTGAAGTGTCATACTTTGAACCTACGGCGGAATTCTTCTCCTTTCTGAGAAAGGAGCCCGTTGACATCGCTGATAGGTCACGGGATGGGGGTGACAGAAGAATTGTCACCCAGATCTTTGGTAGCGATGTCGTCTTGACAGAAAATATGCTGAATTCTATGTTCATCGACGACACGGAGCAGCTACAAAAGGCCAAGCTAGTGGGAACCGATCACCCAGAATTCAACCGCCATACATTCTGGAAAAGCTTAACCGGACTTCCCACCTACGACGCAAAAACCTGTAAAGCGTCCAACATACATTCCGGATTTGTGCGCACTTTGCACAAAATCCTATCTGGCGTGCTTTTTCCAAGATCGGAAGGAGGAAACGTCACAATGTCTGACCTCTTTGTCCTCTGGTCTATCCTCAACGACAGGCCAGTAAACATTGGACGATTGATGGTCCAGAAATTTTCTGCTGCCCTAATAGGGAAAGAGATCTGCTTGGGGGGCCATGTCACTTCCATAATAAAATTCCTTAAGATGGACAGGCTACTACCCCAATGCACGCTAATCAAGGGCGACATCCTTACAAACGAGCAATCTCTGAAAAACTCGTTCATAATCAAAGAAAAGGATGGGAAAATACACTACGTATTCTGCCTGATGGTTAAATCTTCAAGAACCCTCCTTCCGCTACCAGAGCTAGCACACTATGACATGACACAGCTCCTGTTTTCTGACGACGAGCTTACTAAGTTGCTAGCTTCGGTCAAACCCGCCGAGAAAGAAAAAACTGCGGGTCCAACCGAGATGAGTATTACAGCCCCGACAGCACGACTTACAAAAATCCCTGTCAAACGGCTCTCTAGAAGGTTGTTACAGGCCAAGCAGCTGTCGGAGACGCCAACATCCCGCCCCAACCCGGAGGATGAGCATTTCAACGATGAAATTCTCACAACATCCTCCCTTGACTCTTTCATCCAGAGTCTAAACGAGCAGCTCTCCACTGCTCCCACCACCGCCTTCCCCTCCACCTCCACGCCAGCATTCACATCCACCTTTCCACCCTCCCTAACATCGGGCTTACCTTTCCCCACCTCCATGCCTGATTTCACCACCTTCGCCTCCGCATCCACATCAGCATTCACATCCACTTTTTCACCCACCCCAACATCGGGCTTACCTTTCTTCACCTCCATGCCCGACTTCACCATCTCTCCATTACCATCCACACTCCCCACCACTTCATCATCAACTCCACCACTCTTCACATCCGCCACCACCCCGACACCGCTGGTGACCTCATCAACAGTCACTACGCAGTTCGGGCCTTCATCAGTGTCTTTTCCGCAAGACACTACCACCATCCCACATAGGCCCCAGCCACATCACCCTTCCGCCTCTGGGCCCCCCTTTACTAACATCGGTGAGGAATTCGGCCGTCAATTTGACGTTGTCCGACACCTCCTCACCGATCCTTCTAACTTATTACATTCTTTTTTTTCTTGTGTACAGGATTTAACTAAACAGGTAACCAAGATCGACAATCAACATCAAGCTCTTCCTGTCGTCCTACAAGGTATTCAACAACGACAGGATGAAGTGGCTAGGCAAGTTGAACATATCAACAACCACACCAACAACCTGCCGGACCTGATCCTTGAGGCCACACGTCAGCAAGAAGCTACGACGAGAAAAGTCGATGAGATCTCGACCCAGACTCACCCTCTGCAAGAGAATCTCCGCAAGCTTGAGCAAAACCAAGACAAGCTAAGCTCGCGCCTGGCTACCATCGACGAAACAATTATGCAGCTCCACCATCATCAAGAGGAGGCTACCATCAATGAAATACAACAATTACGTGCCCAAGTCACAGATCTGACTGCACGCCTCCTCTCCGCCGAGGACAGATATACAGATCTCAAAGAAGCCCACGACGCATTGTTCGAAAAACACGAGCATCTGCAAGTGGCTTTCGATGAGCTACATGCCACTCACCGGCGGTGTAAAAAGCCGTCTAATAAGAAGAAAACAGACGAAGCTGCGGCTGACAACGACAATGATGATGAAGAAGAAGAAGACTCCGATTCATCTGCTGACTCCAATAAAGACACACCTCCAGGAGACAAGCACGATGATGGCGAAGATCCAGGGAATGCTGCAGGACCCTCCCATAAAGGGTCCGATAAAGGTCACCAGGAAAGTGACTATCACCCCAAGTCCCCACAGCACGATAACGTCAACATTTCTTATGGGGACCAATTCTTTGATTACTCCGCTATGGGGTCAATGGGAGAAGCCGCCAAAGATGCAGCATTCGCTGAGCTCCAACAGTGCATAAAAGGAGCCAGCGCTACCTCGCCGAAAACTCCTCTTCCCTACTCAACACCTTCTCCCCCTCACCTGGACGATGCGGACCGAGTGAGTCTAGATACAGACGAAGATCTTGACTCCGCCTCCGACCAGGATGACAATATCAAAGGCCATGAAGAAGCCTTCGAACAACACGCCTCCCCTCCACCACAAAACCTCCCCCCGCCCCCCCCCCCTCTTCCACAAAAAATGCATGATCTTGACAGGACAGCCATCTCTACTTTAGATGCTCAGGACATTTTCATCCTGAACACTATAGTAGACGATGCAAAAGCGGGGGACGATACAATTTACATTAATACAAAAACCAGGCGTACGTTGACACGCGAAGATTTTCGTTGCATCCTCCGACCCCAGTCTACGATGCCACTGTCAATTTTTCGTGTCCTCCTCGCCAACTGTATAGAAATATATAAAAGTAAAAAACGGATACAACCAGCCTTCAACGCCTCACCTGCACTGTCTCTTGGCCTTTTACACAAGAGCCTGCAGGTGAGGTCGATTGAGCGGCTGCGTGTCGGATTAGCACGTCGGGCACGCTATATCACGCTGCCTTTCCAAGTCTCGGGACACTGGCTCTTTATGATAGTGGACACCGCGGCAAGGGACACCAAAGTCTACAACTTCCATTCCGCCGAGCTACCATCCGACATAATTAACTTTATCGGAGACGCAGCAGGTGAAGCTCGGTGTATACCCTTCCGGCTGCTTAAAGTAATCTGGGCTGTACGCCCTTCTCTTCGCCAAGACTGGAGCCAACCATGGTTTAGAATCATTAACCCTCCAGTTCAAGCCACCACGGGATCCGGGGACAGCGCCTTCTACACCATCAGACATATTCAAGCGCTTAACCAGGAAATCCCATTCACAGACTTGGCAGCTGAAGACTTCCATTCGCTAAGAGGACGCTACGCCATGGAACTCATCTGTGACATAAGATTTTTCAACGATCCGACTATGTCACCAGATGATGTTCCACGGTATCTTTACTCAGCTGTGCAACGTCGACAGCGGCGACCTTTCCGCCAAGTTCTGGAAGAGTCAGAACAAAACAAGTTGCCCAAAGAAGACACCAGCAAGAAAGACCCCGCGTACACAACTACACCAACTTTTCCTGATTTCGATCACGATTCTTGCAAGGGTCTAAACGACCTTGAAATACGCATAATCATGGCAAAACTCTCCGCAGAAAAAGACGGCATCGTATTCATGTCTCAAGACATTATCGTAATGGCCGATTCTTTGCGAGAGACTTTACAAGATAAGGGGCAACTTTCTTGCAGCCTCATGGCCGCTTACCAATCTCAGATTGGCCAACACAATCCCGATACATATATGGCGTCCCCGTACATGAAAGACGATCTGCTCAAACTGAAAAACTTCGGCACAATAGAAGCATTGATTGCATATCTTCAACATACAACGCCGAAGTTCATCATGCTACCGATCCTACATCAAGAGCACTGGCTTCTTCTGGCAACCAATCTCCACACCGGAACAACTACAATATACAACAGTTCCGACAGCCAGTTCAATGCCCGACAACGACAATACGTCGTAACGCCCAAGACGCCGACAGAAGAAATGGCAAAGGAGTGTGCTATGAAATTAATCGAACTTCTGAGTCAGCACACTAGGGCATACAACACTGAGCACTTCAGCCGCCCCGCCTTCTGCCATAAATGCCCCCAGCAAATACGACAATCCAACGACTGCGGCTTCCACGTCCTCTACTGGATGTACACTATAATCGTTCTCCAAAGACCAGTGGAGGAAATGACGGACGTGGATTACCACGCCTTACGTGGGCAGTTCGCATCTACACTACTGCGTTCTCCAGGGGCAACCGACAATCTACCTTAACCTGCAGCCCTTGTTCTAATGTTTTCTCAACCTATCACTTTGCCACTCTGGGGACAGAGTGTGTGATAAGTTAGGGGGGGGATACATTAGACAAGGGCTAGGTATCAACTTCTATACTCCCTTCTTTTTCTCTAAACACTTTCCATACATTTCTTTTGTTTTACAAATTCTTTTTATTCTTTCAAGATTCTTTTTACAAATTCTTTTTAATCACCTCAACTAACTCTAGAATCATGTTAGTCTCTACAAGTATTTAGCACTTAGACATCAAATGGCGATTTATCGACCCCCATCCACTATGGATCCTATATTTTTGCTCCAATTCTTTATCTGACTCTCCATAGGTCAAAATCATGGCAGAAATAAGCCGAGATCTCAAGGATGAGAGGGAAATCAGGCAACTTCCAAGTCAAAAAGCTCTGCAAGTGGACCACAAACCAAATAAGTGCATGCTGAAAAACTTTAAGAACAACTTTCCTCTCTTCAAAATAAAAGAGGCTTGGCCGCCCAAAATAAATCCTCATCCCAAAACCCAAGCCTGTGAGTTTTTGAATAAAAGCCAGAGAGACGAATAAAATCATGAGAGTTGTGCCACGAATAAGGACCTATATAAAGAACTGATAAAGGGCTCACCAAGGCGGCACATTCCGCTGCCCTCACAAAGGCAGATGCGTCGCGTCCGGTAGTGAAACCCTAAAAGTTCCAAGTATATGAAAAGGCTAATAAAGGACTTGCCCGGCCGGTACATTCAGCTGCCCTCATAAAGGCAGATGTGTCGTGTCCGGTAGTGAGATCCTAAAAAGCATAGACAGCCCCTCCCCCACTCGAAGGGGAGTTACACTTCAAAGCCTTTAGCCAACCCTCATACCCTCTCTAGCTTCCAATAGGTTTCCAGAGAGGTATAAAGTTGATTAGAGTCAACGGCATGCACAAAATAAATGTGGTCCCAAGGCAAACTTTGAGATACGGAAAAACCTGAAATCCAAGCAACTCTCGAAATCCAAAAGGATCAAGGCATGCAATAAGCCTCGATACGACCCCTGGGGAACTCAGGTCAAGAATTGAAGCAAGAGTACGGAAATTTTAATTAAGATCGCCGCGCCATTTCATGTCTCAGCTCTATCTAACTTGAGGACAAGCTAGACTCTAAGTTAGGGGGGGTGATAACCTCCTATTTTAGTAGTTTATCTTAGTCTTTTTCTTTAGTTTTCCATACTCTTTCTACATTTATATTGTACTTAAACCTAATTTTACCCCTTTTTGTAAATACATCATGAAACTAACTTTTCCTTTTATAATTGCAGAAAAAGCACAAAAAAATAACAAAAGAATAAACCAGCCCAAGGGTCGAGTGGATCCAAACGGTCCCAAGACCGCATGGAGTTCAAACGGTCCCGAGACCGCATGAAGCCAAACGGTCCCAAGACCGCATGGAGTTCAAACGGTCCCGAGACCGCATGAAGCCAAACGGTCCCAAGACCGCATGGAGTTCAAACGGTCCCGAGACCGCATGAAGCCAAACGGTCCCAAGACCGCATGGAGTTCAAACGGTCCCGAGACCGCATAAAGCCAAACGGTCCCAAGACCGCATGGAGTTCAAACGGTCCCGAGACCGCATGAAGCCAAACGGTCCCAAGACCGCATGGAGTTCAAACGGTCCCGATACTGCATGAAGCCAAACGGTCCCAAGACCGCATGGAGTTCAAACGGTCCCGAGACCGCATGAAGCCAAACGGTCCCAAGACCGCATGGAGTTCAAACGGTCCCGAGACCGCATAAAGCCAAATGGTCCCAAGACCGCATGGAGTTCAAACGGTCCCAAGACCGCATGGAGTTCAAACGGTCCCGAGACCGCATGAAGCCAAACGGTCCCAAGACCGCATGAAGCCAAACGGTCCCAAGACCGCATGGAGCTCAAACGGTCTCAAGACCGTTTGACGCCAAACGGTCCCAAGACCGTTTGACGCCAAACGATCTCAAGACCGTTTGACGCCAAACGATCTCAAGACCGTTTGACGCCAAACGATCTCAAGACCGTTTGACGCCAAACGGTCCCAAGACCGTTTGACGCCAAACGATCTCAAGACCGTTTGACGCCAAACGGTCCCAAGACCGTTTGAGCCCAAACGGTCTCCAAACCGTTTGGATCTCACTCAAAGCCTATAAATAAGACCTCAGGACCGTTCATGGGGGAGAGTCCAGACGTCCAGAGGCTGTCTCTCCACTACCAGAACAACTCCATCCATCACTCGAGGCTGCCGGTCTGAGACTCACGTCCATTGCAAGCTACTTTCTCTCTGATCAACAAGGAAGGTGAGAGGAGAAGATCCGTCATCAAGCAAGCTACAAGGGGTGGAGATCGTTTCTCTCTCCACCAAGGGTTCAACCTTCTCTCCTCAGTGGAGATGATGTTCTTTCTATCTCTTCTTGCCTCCTTCTTTGTTGCTCCCTCTATGAGGAGCGAGTAGTTCCATCCACTGGGGCGCGGGGACTAGCCCCGCTGCCCATGTTTTGTATTTTGTACTGTAAAAAAGGATGTTATCATTTCGTTTTAATACTAAATCGTTTCACACATGCTTGAATGATGGCCACGTTCTTGTATGCATTTATTGTCTTTCGTTGTGGTTTGTCTACGACCACTATCGAGGCTTGAATACCGATTTAGTGTTGGTTTCTGGTGTGTGTATCCACCACGCATCCGTTTCGGTGTCTAGAAGTGTATCTCAAAGAGTGGAGTAAACTCACTATCATTTGGCACACTCCCATCTGTATGGAAGAGACCTTTGGTAAGTCGAGGAACACACTTTGCGAGGGGAATGATGTAAAGCATGTGACCATTTGTTCGGGAATGGCTGGCGTTGCATCATTCCCGCACTTCTCGTAGCTAGGCTATCCGAATAGGAGACTAGGCCTACAAGGACGCTATTCGATTTGGTAATTATCGCTCGCTTGTTAGTTTTAGATGCACGTTTCTTGAGGTTGAGTAAGATTCTCTCTTCGGAGACTACATCCTTCAGTGACGCGTAGTGATGTACCGCATGAGAGTTACTCAACCCTTGAAGGATGAGATGCATTGCCCTTTTCTTATATGGGCATTGGTCTTGTGGAACATCGAAGGGTGCAATGCATCACTCTTGTCTTATGTGGGCATCGGTCTTGTGGAACACCCTTGGATGCAACGCATCGCTCTTGTCTTATAAGGCATCGGTCTTGTGGAAACATCCATGCATCTAGCTTATAGGTCTTGCTTAGTACATATACAATGCATGTGTAGCGGTGGTAAATACCTGCTTAACCCCAGTGATTCATCATCATTTGTTAACTCTTAAGATTTACTTGCTTTATTTACTTTCTTGCCTTACTTTCTTTGTACTTAGTTTAAAACAACCAAATCAAGCTTTCGATCTAAATATCAATCTTTAAGTTGTTAAGTAAAGGCTAAACGTTTTCCATCTTGACTTCGTCAAGACCGTTGTCCCGAGGATTCGACCCTTAACTATACTACGATAAGACTTCCACATGTCTTAGCACATGTGGGTGGAGTTCTTACCATAGTACTAGAAAGGCTAAACTTAGAGACTCATCATCTCTAGGATTTTTAGTGGTGTTGCACAACAAACTTCCATCAGCACTCGATACGTGTCGCCCTTAAACGAGTTTTGTGGTGGATGTGTAGCATGGTTATGGCCTATAAACCCTATATCTATGTATGATTGTATGTGGTTGCTTGCATCTCAATCTGCACACCGATTCCCTTTCTCTTATTCCTGATGTAACTCGAAATAATTCGAGATTTCTTTTCCTATCTTTGCTCTCCCCAAATGTAACTCGAGGTTTCACAATTCAATTGTAAATAGGATATATTTTATTTCTTGTTATGTCAAAGAATGGCAGACGACCTGAGACGATTGGTTCAAGGCGTGAACCGATCGGTTGGTGTTCCAGACGACCGGTTTGAGGAGCGAGATGAGCGGGTGGCGATCTCAGGAGATGCACGATGACCGGTGACCCGATCGACTGGAGGCGCCAGTCGATCGGCTGGTGGCACTCGAACAACCGACTTGATGGTGAGCCGATCAGTCATGGAGATGAGCTGATCAAACCCAGAAAGGCAGGCACATATTTCATCTTGTACATGTTGCATGTGATGTAGACCTAGATGACCGTGATTCCTCTTGGCTCGAGGAATCACAATAGGATGGCCATAATCATTGCTTTTATCGTTTTGCATGTTTTCTGTGGGATATAGCATGTATATGATACATACTATATATTGTGGTGATTGGATATGTATATGTATATAAAAACCAAATCCCTCATTAAATATTTAAGTTTTAGATGTCTTGCAAATGCGACACACGTGAAAAGCTTGATCGGCCAAGTGTGGGCACGCCCTAGCGTGGTGCACTGTCTATCTCATGGAAGCGTGAAGGATGAACATGTGGGTCTGCCCTAGCAGGGTGCATATTCATCGTGTTGGCTTTGGGTCGGACTTAACAAGGTGACCTAGATAGGATCTAGCACCTTGAGGCATGGAGATGATCACGACAAGGAGTTGCATGTGACATCTTTCAAGAGTTGCATATGATGCAATTGGCAAGAGTTGCCTACCTGGGAGATCTGAGTTGTGGGTGATAGCCCTAGCTGATCCATGGCTCAGAGGATTTCAGGATCTTGACCCACTAGAAGATTGTGCACTGCAATCTTCCGAATTGATGGTGAGGGCTGTCAACTTGAGTCAAAATAGTGGGAGCAGTAACTAATTGAAGGCCTAATTAACTATCGTCAAATTTTATTCAAATCAAATCAAAATGAGTTTTGACAAATGCAATTTTCTCTTGTAGAATGGCAAAGGAATCATCTTTTAAAATGGGCAAATTAATTGAGAATAAATTCCATAACTGGTTGAGGACTGTGAGAAGTGTTCTTCACAATCTAGATATACCTGGAGCCTTTGAATCCACTCTATGTACGCTTAATGCGTTGGTGAAGAAGAAAGAAAGTTCATTGATAGAGATCAATGGAATGATAGGTAAGGGAGAGAAGGGTTCTCTCGCCAAACCAATTTCTTCTACATGGAGAGGATGGAAGGAACGATGGAAGAAGAAGTCTGAGATAGAGATCTCTACTTCTGGTGTATACGTGATAGAGATTAACTTTACTACTTCTTCGTCATGGGTACTTGATACCGGATGCGGATCTCACATTTGTTCAAATGTGAAGGATTTTAAGAGAAGTAGGCATTTGGGGAAAGGTGAGGTTGAACTACGTGTTACCAATGGGGCAAGAGTTGCCGCCAGTGCCGTAGGAACCTATGAGTTAACTCTACCAAGTGGGCTAATAATAGAGTTGAAGAACAGCTATTATGTACCTACCATAAATAGGAATATCATTTCCGTCTCTTATTTGGACAAAGATGGATTTGAATTTCTTATTAAGAATGGAAAATGTTCCATTTCTAAAGATGGGATATTTTATGGTAGTGCCCCAATCTATTATGGTCTATACTTGATAGATTTGGAGACAAGTGTATACAATGTAAACACCAAAAGGCAAAAACTCAACGACTCAAACAAAACATATATTTGGCATTGTCATCTAGGGCACATAAATGAGAAGCGCATTTCTAGACTCCATAAAGATGGTTATCTAGACTCTTTTGATTATGAATCAATAGAGACATGTGAATCTTATTTATTGGGAAAGATGACCAAGACTCCCTTTTCAGGTAAAGGTGAGAGAGCTAATGATCTATTAGGACTCATACATACTGATGTATGTGGGCCTTTTAGAACTAATGCCAGAGGTGGGTGTCAGTACATCATTACCTTTACTGATGACTTCAGTAGGTATGTCTATGTGTACCTGATGAAACATAAGTCAAAAACTCTTGAAAGGTTCAAGGATTTCATGAATGAATTATAGAACCAAGTTGGTAAAAGTATTAAGGCACTTCGATCTGATCGAGGTGGAGAATACTTAAGCCAGGAGTTTGAGGACCTTCTGCAAGCTCGTGGTATTGTATCACAATGGACTCCGCCTGGAACACCACAGCATAATGGTGTGTCTGAAAGAAGGAATCACACATTGTTGGATATGGTGCGATCAATGATGAGTTTTTCTGATCTTCCAATTTCTTTCTGGGGTTATTCTCTTGAAACTGCCGCATTTACACTTAACCGTGTACCATCTAAATCAGTTCAAAAGACACCATATGAGATATGGTACGGGAAGCATCCCAATTTGTCTTTTCTGAAGATTTGGGGGTGTGAGGCTTACGTTAGGAAAATGTTTCCTGATAAGCTTGGACCCAAATCGGATAAATGTTATTTTGTTGGATATCCTAAGGAAACGAGGGGATATTATCTATACCACCCTACTAACAACAAAGTGTTTGTTGCCAGGACAGCTGTGTTCCTAGAGAAGGAATTTATTTCCAAAGGAAGCAGTGGGAGGAAATTAGAGCTTGAAGAGGTTCAAGACCAACAAGAAAACATTGAACCGGTAGATGTACGAGAGAAATATGAAGATTCACAAGGTGTTGTAGAATCTCATTCTCCTCAGGTAACACAAGGACCTCATAGATCTAGTAGGACCCGCCTTAAACCTGAGAGCTTTGGATACCTTGTGACTCAGGAAGGTGGAGAGTTGATCATAGATGATGATCCAACTACCTACGTAGAGGTTATGGAGGGACAATATTCTGAGAAATGGCTTGAAGCCATGAGATCCAAGATGGAATCCATGTACTCCAACAAAGTATGGACTTTGGTGGAACCACCCGAAGGGGTAAAACCCATAGGGTGCAAGTGGGTCTTCAAGAAGAAGACCGACATGGATGGCAATGTGCAAACTTATAAAGGCAGATTGGTTGCGAAGGGATTTCGACAAGTTCAAGGTGTTGACTATGATGAAACCTTTTCTTCAGTTGCCATGATTAAGTCCATCAGGATCATGCTTGCTATTGCAGCTTATTATGACTATGATATTTGGCAAATGGATGTTAAAATTGCATTCCTTAACAGGAATATAAATGAGGATGTGTACATGACACAACCTGAAGGTTTTGTAGATCCAAAGAATGCCAATAAAGTATGTTAGCTACAAAGGTCAATTTATGGATTGAAGTAAGCATCTCGAAGTTGGAATCTTCAATTTGATGAGGAAGTCAAAGTGTTTGGCTTTACTCAAAATGAAGATGAACCTTGTGTGTACAAGAAGGTTAGTGGGAGCTCAACCACATTCCTCATATTGTATGTGGATGACATACTTTTGATGGGGAATGATGTCATAGCCTTAGAGAAGGTAAAGACTTGGCTTGGGAATACTTTATCAATGAAGGACTTAGGAGAAGAATCCTACATTCTAGGAATTAAAATCTATAGAGATAGATCTAGAAGGCTTCTCGGACTAAGTCAGAGCACGTACATCGACAAAGTGTTGAAGTAGTTCAGCATGGAGAACTCAAAGAGAGGCAACATCCCCATGCTACATGGAGTCACCATCTCAAGACCTCAATGTCCCCAATCTTGTGAAGAGAGGGAGCATATGAATGGGATCCCATATGCATCATCCATCGGATCCATCATGTACGCTATGTTGTGCACACGCCCAGATGTCTCGTATTCGCTCAACATGACGAGTAGGTACCAGTCAGATCCCGAGGATGCTCACTGGATAGCCGTAAAGAACATCCTCAAGTACTTGTGAAGGACTAAGGATCAGTTTCTTGTTTATGGCGGCGAGGAAGAGCTGGTTGTAAAGGGTTACACCGATGCAAGCTTCCAAATCGATAAAGATGATTACAGATCGCAGTCAGGATTTGTATTTTGCCTTAATAATGGAGTTGTGAGATGGAAGAGTTCCAAGCAAGAAACAGTTGTCGATTCTACTATAGAGGCCGAGTATATTGCTGCTTCACATGCAGCAAAGGAGGCTATGTGGATCAGGAAGTTCATTTCTGAACTTGGTGTAGTTCCCAGTAGCTGTGATGTAATTGAGCTTTATTGTGATAATAATGGAGCTATTGCACAAGCTAAGGAACCCAGATCACATCAGCGGTCCAAGCACATACTGTGGCGCTTCCATCTCATACGAGAGATCGTACAGTGAGGAGATGTGAAGATTTGAAAAGTACCAACTGAAGACAACATAGCTGATCCACTGACTAAGGTCCTTTCTCAGCAGAAGCATGATGATAATGCTAGGTCACAAGGACTGAGGTTCCTTGGTGACTGGATCTAAGTGCAAGTGTGAGTCTGTTGGTATGTATGCCCATAGAGCAAGTCATATGATGATTGTAATGGGATACTTTGTAAATGATTTGAATAATAATAAAGACAATTTCCGATCTATATGTTTAAACTGTTTCTGATATGATGGTGTAACATGATAGATGTCTAAAGAATTCTTTTACTCAATGACGTATGCTTCTGGGTTGAGGACCTAAATGATGAGATCATACGGATGTTAAGAGTATACATTCTTGTTTAGTCCCTAGTCGGTTGTTATTGTGGAAATAACCATAGACATCAATAACACTGAAGACTAGATTGTGTGTTGGTTGATGACAAAATCTTATTAGTCATGATATAGTGATATCAAACCAAGCACATAGGTACTTGTTCGAGAACAAGGTACCGGACAGACCCACCATGAGAGTGACACATGGAACCATGACCTGGTAGTCACAGTCAGCTCTCACAGTAATGGTGGTGAGTGTGATTCTTAGACCTAAAATCACTACACTCAACACATGTCGTTGGGTGCACTTAGACATCATCAAACGCAGTCCTAAAACATGGGTTGTTATAAAGGTGATGATTGGTTGGCTTTAACACATGGGGCTTTTGAGGGGTGAGTGATAGATATGGGATTTGTCCCTCCTAAGGGAGTTTGATGTCCTTGGCCACTTGATGAGTAGGATTGAGAAAGGCATGCGCATGCACGTGTGAATCAATATGTGATATTTATGCACACACATCTCACCCAGTATGCTCTGAGATCAAGGAAATGAATGAACGTTGATAGGATGACTGTTCCATGCCTCGAGTTCATTCAGGATATCAGTGACAAAGGAATTATACATTCACTATAACACCATTCACAGATTGTAGGATTGAAAGTTGTTCTCCAACTTTCTATTTCACTTGGGTAGCACTGATGTGTGACTAGGCACCACTCTTTGCTTATGAAGTCATAAGTGTTATGGACTTTCACTGCCAATGTGAAATGGACCTGTAGGGTCACACACATAGGATTTAACTTGGAATAGGAGTTTGTCCACAACCATGTTTAGATTGATTACTAAAAGAGTTTAGTAGTTCAATTAAATACTCAATCAATTGATAGCTCAGTATCATAGTGTTCAAGGTGTTTGACTGATTGATTAGAGTATCAGATTGATTGAAACTATGATTGACGGATTCTGCACAATCTGCACTCCCAACCGATCAGCTCATGTGATGAACCGATCGGTTGAGCTTGGTGAACCGATCGGCTCAACTGGTGAGTCGATCGGCTCAAGGAAAGGGTGAAGTGATTCGTTCAAGTGTTGAAACGATCGGTTCAAGTCCAACCGAGCAAGTTGGGAAAGTAAGATTGGTGAGAAATTTCTTTTCGTTTCACTTGCCTAATTTGATTGGAACAAGGATTGGTATTTGATATCAATTTGAAACAGAAGAAGAAAAGTCAATCGGGAATTGATCAGGACCACGAACCGACCGGTTTAGAAGTGAACCGACCATTTCATGGGTCCCAACCAATCGGTTGAGGTGTCAATCGAACGGCTCAGATCCCCAACCGATCGTTTCAGTTATGAAACGATCAGTTCAGGTTGCGTAGTTGGTTGTTTTGTGGAAAATCTCAAACCCTTCTACTCCTGCTTTAGTCCCGCATTGCCCGGGATAGAGAACCTTGTCCCATGACCCTCCTATATATAGGGGTATTGGGGGCTTCTCAAAGAACAACCCAGTGCAACCAGTTGCTCTGTGAAGTTGTCGTTCTCTCTGATTTTGGTACCCAAGAGAGCTGGAGCAAGTGCTACACGATAAGGGAGGCACAACAAGGGAAAGACAACTGCAGAAAGTGACTGGTGGTAGGAGAGTGTGTTGGCAAATAGTACGCCGACAGGAGGGTGCACCTCTTCTGATTCCTTGTGGGACAAGGAGATCGGAATTCCAGGCAGTCCGTGTAGACGACTGTAGAGGCGGGAGACTTATGCCGCTCGGATGACAACTGTCAATCCCGACAGTCCCGGTGAGACCAGGAGTCGTCAGTCCCGGTGCGACCAGGAGATGCACAGACACCGTTCAAGACTGGAGGTGAAGACCGCGCAAGGCGCGAGGTACTGTCGCCGAGCAAGCCTTGAGACAAGGTATGCATCCACAAACCATCTTTCCTATTGTATAGACGTTGACGCGATTCCTTTTGTTCTGGGTTTTGGGGAGAAATTTATTTTTGTTTCCGCTGCTTCTCTGCCTCCCATAAAACCCAACACATGGTACATCTCAAACTTGAATTGTTACCTGAAACTCCATCATCTCTTTGGACACTCATGGTCAAACTTACATTCTTTCTTAGTGGTCATGGAGACCTACCTACCTCAGTCTGGCCCCATACAGGTTACCTCCATGATAACATATCCTCCTGCCCTTAGAGATGGTCACACATGGGTCTATAGATTCATGCTCACACGATGTGCTCTTACACTTAGCTCATCAAGCTCTTATAAGATACCTCTTTAGGTTATCATGAACCTAAACCAAAAGTTGGTACTCACCCTACAGAAGGGTTCCTTCCCAGGATAGGAGAAAACTATCTCTTAATAGTAACAAAGGTCACCAAACGTTCTTTTCTCCAAGGTTTACCTCATCATGTATATTCTTAGCCCTATCATGCTACTTGGGCATGTATCTAGCAAAGAGACAGCCTACTAAACCATGATAAGTTCCTTGGTATGTCATTCATATTCATCATTCCTCAAGGTTGAACAAATATCATATGTGTAAATGAAACTAACATGTGAGAGTGGTTCATCAAGCATATATCTTTATTCAAGTGGGGTTTCATTCTAATACATGGGAAGGGGTGCTACGCTCGAATGTTATGAACTCAATCATCCTCTTGAGCATCACGTGCATTGGATACTACTACTTCCCCTCTTAGGTCTAGGAAACCCAGGCTCACCTCTTATGCATCAGCCATCTAAATGTATGCTTAGTTGTTCAACCATGAACCTAACCTATACTAGGTGGAGCATACACATCTTAACACTTCCATGTGAACAACCTTCAGAGTCCTACCCCAAGAAAACCAACTGGGTGTGAGGCCTCACAACTTTTTGTCATACCATTTCAGGGTGTATGGAACTCTCCTTCCTACACCTAAAAGGTAGGCACTTTCACAAAGCCTCTTTCTCTCTTCTATGGTTTGGTTCCTCTATAGGCAACCAAGGTACAAAAAGCCTCTAGGCATCATGCATGAGGCTACCATAACTATCTACTCAAGGTCATCTAAACCAGGTCATATCATACCTAACTTGTAATGATTCTTCATGTCTCAGAGTCAAGGTCTCCAACTTTCTTTATCGAGTCTTGCCCTCTCTCTAGAGCTAACCCTACAACTAGTCCTACCACTGGAGGTTCTCTCACTAAAGATGTATCAAGCTCATATGGGTACACGTCTATCCTTACTTGGGTGAAGCATACTATCAAAACTTACATCCGGTCAAGATCATCTAAAGCTCTTTGCATGCCCATCTCATAAACTATTATGCACAACCTATCTAGCTTAGATCTAAAACCTACTTCTAGCCTTGATACCACTCTCTTATATGCAGGCACATACCTCTTTTCTATACATATATGCCTGCTAGGGTTTCCATACCATCACCATCAACCTTCTCAATGAGGGAGTGATCCATCACCCTCAACAAGCACGACCACCCAAGGTCGGGTCACCATAAGGCACCAGGGATCAACTAGCCACTCATCGTTCATGCTTCTGTTGTGTACTCAAAACCTTTACATAAAGCATGCATGTCCAATCCACGTACTCGCATGCATGGACAACTGAGGTATCCAACTCATCGTGTCTTCTCTTTCTCTAACTTCCACTTAGGGTTAGGGTTAGCATCATCCTTAGAGGATGCGTCGGGTCTCTTCCTCTTCCTGGGGCAACTGCCTCCAAGGCTAACTCTCTCCTCATCCTCCTACAAGGAGGTCTAACCTCACATCTCTCCTGAGGGCATGACAACATACGCCATGCAACCTTAAGCATGTAACTAATCTTTAGTTTGTGCTTAAATTATTAAAACTTATGTCCATGACATCATGTTTACATGATTTTCATTATTTGGTGGAGGAATCCTTAATCCTTATTACTCTTATCCCAAACACATGAAGGTGGTGGAGAGAGAGAATACCCTAAGAACTTAATGTTTCTCCATAAATAAGAGGTAAAGAAGGGACGAAATTAGATGAGAAGCCTCTAGAGGTATCTTATTTTGAGTCAAATCCTTTGATTTTGGCCAGGCAGTCACACAAAATCTGAGAGTCCTCATAGACCGAGTAGTAGGGTGGAGGAAAATCTTGCCAGTCCCCAGATTGTGATCCTTTTCTAGACACCTCCATCATTGGAAAATCCTCTAATAACTCCCTTGGCTTCTAAAGAGTTTGTAAAATTTACTAATTATTAGAGATTAAATGGAAAACCATGGCTCTAATACAAAATGTAACAACCCCGCTTCTTGCTAACCCCCAATTAAGGGAGACCAAGAGGTCAGAGGCGTTATCCCAAATTTGGATCAGTGGTTTTGCAAATAATAAAAAATAATTAATAAATTCTTCTAAAAACTAAATTGAAAATTGGAATAAAAAAATTATTTTCTCATACCTTGCTAAATATAGGAGCTGAGGGACTTTATCCTATAACATCTACCTATCTAAAATCCTCCAATCTTTATTAAGCTTTATTCCATCATTGTCACATTAAAAGAATATCCATTTTCTTGATAAACCTAAAATGCTGACAAATAAAATTGTGGTCAGTATAACGAACTATACTGGTATGTGGGGGAACCAATAATCGTGCATTTAATTCTAACAACTTATTGCAAGCAATTATGATTTAACAAAATAAACTTTACACTTTAAACATGACTACTCAATCCTTACATACCCTAGCCTCTATGATGTCCCTATAGTGGACATGGATACTACCTCTCATATGGTAGATCTCAACTAACCCCCCATGATCCTACCTTACAGGTAGATCAATACATAGGGTCATGGAGTCGTATGGTCCTACCCAAAGGTAGACCAACACATTGACTCATGATAACATGATGATCCTACCTCACGGGTAGACCATGTACTAGGTCATCTATCTCATCATCATCTGAGCTAGTCATAGTCACTTTATAGTTGCATGAAATAAAAGTTAATCAAGCAATTATTTCCAAGCAACCATTAAAACCTCAAGAATCACCAGAAAACTAAAGCGAATTAACCATAAGCATAACCACATACCTGATCCAAAAGTAACTTGATGTCCAAGCAAGAATAATCAATCAAGCAATCAATCAGTGATCCTAAAATTATTTCATAACACCCATGTGCCATTAAACATCCTCAAGATTGAATTGGGTCCCACATGAGGGTTTCTAGGCCACCTTTTAGGGTTTTATTAGGGTTTTAGCCTCCACAATCCAATTATCACTTTTAATGTAGTTTTGGCCCACAAACCCTAATTTCAACATTATATGCATGATTGAATTCCAATTAAGTAAAATATATCTCTTTTACAATAAACTACCAACCTTATCGTTTTAGGTCATTTCCAGATGATTAAGGCCAATTAGCATGTTCAGGTTCTTTTGAATTGACAACTCTGATTTCATCAATGATTATAGTCAAATTCACAAATGAACCCTAATTACCATTTTTCACATCTTCTAGGTTAGTTAACCCTAATTACACAAGTTATGAACAATTATCTCGAATTAGATCTCTTTCATTATATTTATGAAATTAAGTCAGACCTTGATTACTAGCATCAACTAAGTCTATTAAATGCATCCATAATCCAGATCTAGGGATTTAATATATTTAAAGCATTAAAGTTATCAACTTTATGTACTTTCTGAACTAGAAGAAAAATTAGGCACTGATTTGCTTGCATTTTTCTGAGCAAGTTTCATGTATATTTCATCTTAACCTGAGCTACCAGTAATTAGTTACGAATTTCGCAAGATAAATTACCTTTGGCCAATGGAAGACTGCCATGTCAGAAAAATGGGGTCTTGTTGCCTTTTCCACATGGACTGGACTCGGCGAATACGCCCTTGCCACATGAGCGGTGCGCTCCACACAAGTGGGGCGTTGAGCCTAGCTCAAATACCCTTTTCGCGCTTGAGATCCTAGGTTTGGTCCTCGCGCGGTGTGGGGAAGATAGGTAAAATCGCAAGTCCCCTTCTTCAACCTCGCGAGCCCTCCTCCCATACTCCACGTCGACTTGGCAGTCAACTGCCTAGTTGACTTTGAGCGTCTGGATGTCCATGCAATCAGAAAAGACCCATATTTCTCTATTTCTCCTCACTGAAGTCAAGGACGGATGCAATTACTTGGAGAGAAGTGCGAATAGAGAGGAAGGGAGGATGGTATTTCGATGGTTAGGGAAGAAGAACGAGGGGAAAGGTGAAGTTTTTACATCTAGTTGTAGGTTGGGATGGCCAAGATAGGTGTCGTATAACCTAGCGGAAGAGTATTCCATCTCGCAGAGGGGTCGTATCCCCTTTTATAGATCTAGGCTATGGCAGAGGAGTTCCTCGAGATTAGGGGTTTCCTAATTAGCCCTCCAAAGCAAGAAAAACTCGATATGTATGGGTGCAGTTTTCTCTCACAAATCTAATGGAGTGAATCCTATATTCGCACATTAACTGTATGGAGAGGAAATCGAATCTGAAAGTTTTGAATCACTGCTCCTCTTTCCTTTTCCTACCAGAGGTAGGTGACGGCACAATCACCATCAAGCCTAGATCTAAGGGTTGTCTCCGTTCATGCTAAAACAAAAGTCAGAAGAAGAAAAAATATTGTTAATCATGACATTTGATACTTTCCTCTTATATTATCCATACTTTAGGGATTTTTATAAAATCCATATCTCCTAAACCAACCATCCAATTAATCCCAAATTTTAAGGGAAAGTCTATAAAGACTTTATCTACTTATAGTTCAAGTTTGAAGTCGAAACTCAAAAGGAATAACTCATTTTCTTCATTTGCAAGTCAATGACTTATAAAGCATGTATTATGTATAAAAACACATATTTTATCTCTCCTTCTTTCCTATTTTCTCTATTTTGATTTTTATAAACATTATAAGGCAAGTGGAGTCAAAACCACTCTATAATGATTCCATTATCCATATCTCCAAATATTTCTTACATTTACATCATTATTTCTTATCTCCTTCTTAATAAAGCAATATTTGATTTCTTCTTTTTTTTAATCATATTGGACTCATTAACATGTTATAGTCCACGAATTCACATGCACAAAGGAAATATAGAAAAGAGAATCCATTAATACATATAATTCATACAATTCCCATGATCATACATTTATTGAGGAAATTGCATTTCCAACCATATGAACTCAAAAAATTAGTGTTGTAACATCATATTTGTAATGCATGGGCCCACTATCCTAGGCTCCAGTAGAGTTTCAAGAATGATGACTGGCCCCACATACCATCACTAGCCTTAATTGCACTCATTATCATCACTCACGTGCAAGACAAGATCAACTTCCTGACTGGTCACCCATCCTAGTACTACTCCAAGTTGAGCACACTTAACTATGGAGTTCTTTAATGATGGGCTCCTGAAAAAGGAGGTGCACTTTGGTGATATGGGTAGTCCAATCATTCCTTATAAGATCATTTTATATGAGGCCTCAAATCTTGGAATGTTACAATCTCCCCCACTTAGACTCTTGACGTCCTCGTCAAGGGTCAACTATATGGCCTCATAATTTTTCCCCATTTCAGTGCAAACCCAGAATGGCCCATGGACATCTAGCTGCTGATCACGGAATACCAACGCAAGGGTGACTACATCAACCATTAATAGCCCTTTCCAACTTGCCTGGACCGTACAACTCAAGACTGGCATACCACATGCCCTTGTGGGCCCCACCTATTGGAGGGGGATTAGCTATGATACCATTTGTAATGCATGGGCCCACTACCCTAGGCTCTAGTAGAGCTTCAAGAATGATGAATGGCCCTACAGACCCCCACAAAAAGGAGGTGCACCTTGGTGATATGGGTAGTCTAATTATTCCTTATAAGATCATTTTATCTGAGGCCTCAAATCTTGGGATATTACATTTACCATTTCACCTTTAATAATTATTAAATTTTAATAATTTTGTAGAGACTGAAGGAATTATTAGAGTAATTTCTAAAATGATGGTGTCTAGAAGGGAACATGATCCGGGGGCTAGAAAAACTTTCCTCTACACCGCTATTCGGATTATGAAGATTCCCGGACCCATGCATCCTACCTAGCCAAAGTCATAAGATTTTATTTGAAATAAAATACCTCTAGGATTTATTCTCATCTAATTTCAACCCTTCTCTACCCCTTGTTTCATTTACCAAAACCCTAGGGTCATATGACTGTTTCCTCTACCCTTCTGAGTATTAGGTTTATAATAGATTAGGTTTAAGAATATTATGGATTAAGGCATCCTCTGCCAAATAATAAATTGCATGTAAACAAGATGCCTGGACATAATTTTTATGATTCTTTAATACCCTAAATATGAAACTGAGATTAATAAAGTTACTTATGTGAAGTATCATGTCCTGTGTCAAAGACATTATCATCCCGGGCAACACCCCCAAGGAATACCCCGGGCTAAGGCCCTCACGTAGAAAGAGACCATCCTTAGAGAAGAATAATAGGTCCATGGAGGGTGAGCCCTCCATGAAGAGGAAGAGGGAAGGTCACGCATCTATAGAGAATGGCCCTAAGCCCGATGTTGTCCCCTTTGGCATGCCACACCCTGAAGATGATCCTCACCCCAAAGGTGAACCTTTGATGTAGGTTGATCCCAGAGTTGACACTGGCCATGCAGCCGGATCCGCACCCACAATCAGGCAAGTAGTTGTGCATACCCCTGATGCACTTTGGCTAGAGAAATAGAAGAAGCTCATTGAGTCTATCAGTGCCCTTTCACTCAAAGAAGTTGTCAGATATGAGAATGGTGAACCACTACCTCTCAACCCTCTTCTTGGAGACACCATCCTAGACTTCGACACGACAAATATAGAAAATTTTTGGGATCAATACAAAAACCAAGTCACAATATTTCCATATGAATACCTCCTCATAACCTAATCTCATCCTCAAATAAAACCTCATTGCATAAGAAGATCATCACAAATATAGGGTAAACATATCACCTAGAGGCAACTATCGAAGTCAAAGGTCTAATTAGGGAGATAAAATTGAAATATTCAGATTCTGACTACCATGGGCTCTGATACCATGTTGTAAAGAAGTAAAACCACCACTCTACTAAAAATTTGAAACATCAAACCTCCATTCCCAACATACTCAAAAAGTATGTTAAAATGGGTGTAAAATTTTATAATCTTCATTTATGATATACAAACAACCAAAGTGTAGCAGCAGAATAAAAACATGACTATATTCAATTGTAAAATAAGGGAACATCTTAAACTTACATCATAAGGATCCATGTAGAGGAAAATCTAAACCACCTCAAGATTGTCTCCAAGCTTAAACTTCTCAAGCTAGGTCCACCTCCTTATGCTAAGTGCTGCATTTCCTAAACCTAGGGTTGGAAGCATACCCCAGCAAGAAGAGAAAAATAGATGACATCAGCAAAGGCTGGTATGTGCATACTAAAAAGGAAATTGAGAAATTTATAAGGAATAAGGGACATCAAAATAAAAGGCTTCCCAAGCAAGAGATAAGGACTACCCAAAGAGGAATAAAAGATAAGAATCATAGACATATGGGAAAGGGAATACTTTCCATTAAAACAATAATAAAAGTGGTGCCACAAAAGCACTCATAATGTTTTTAGGGCACAAAATCCATAACAACCTACATGAATGTGACATAAACATAGCCCTAAAATAATATAAACACATAGGGAGCCAAGTCTCATAAACTTGAAACCTGATAGAGAAAGGAATACTACCAATCTCACAAATACATATATAATGGGCCAAGAATCACACATCTTTCCCAGGGTATGAGGTTTCTTACCATCCCAAAAGAGTAGGAAATATCACATCTTCTTGGCAGGAAATAACACATCTTCCATAAACAAAAACCAATGCAATTACACTACTCTAGTGCTACTGAATCACATAGCATGTTAAATTTAGAGGCAAGTAGAAAGTATAGTTAGATTACACAAACTAGTCACAACATAAGTGACCAACATATACATACACCTCATAAGTGGGAAATATACATCACATGTCATCGAATAAACATCCACCTCAAAGTGGGCAGATATAATCAAATAAGTCCAGTTTGCACCAAGCATATGAAAAAGAGATTCCAAAAGAATATCCATGATCACAAGATCGGTAAAAAAATAAGATAGTTCACATGCACCATGATTTTTAAAAGAAACACTACTACAGAACACGCCTTTGGCATCGGTTGTTTAACCCCCTTTGGCGACGGTTTTCAAGCGACGCCTATGTGGGCGCCGCTAAAGGTCGAACTCTTCGGCGTCAGTTTTCTAACCGACGCCTATATGATCTATAGGCGTCAGTTATATATAGTTGGCCGACGTCTATAGGGTTCGCGCCACAAAAAAGGGCAACACCTAGGACACTTTCTGTGTTGGTTAACAACTGAACATCCGACGCCTATATGGTCTATAGGCGTTGGTTATATATAGTTGGTCGACGTCTATAGGGTTCACGCCATAAAAAAGGGCAACACCTAGGACACT
Organism: Alisma plantago-aquatica; assembly: GCA_963693085.1. Lineage (NCBI taxonomy): Eukaryota > Viridiplantae > Streptophyta > Magnoliopsida > Alismatales > Alismataceae > Alisma > Alisma plantago-aquatica. The sequence continues at coordinate 291,529,988 of OY856414.1, forward strand.
TTCTGCGTCAGTTAGAAACTGAACAACCGACGCCTATATGGTCTATAGGCGTCAGTTTTATACGAATAAGCGATGCCTTTTCCACCACGGCCGTGCTGTCGGGTTGTTTGTCATATTAGGCGTAGGTTTTTATCCAATAACCGACGTTGTAGGCCTTTGATGACGGTGTTCTATAAATAACCGACACCTATATTTTTTTTCTTATCAGTTTGCAGGCCTACTGTGGCTAGTCAGCAGAATGAGAACCTCCAGTTTAGTTTTCTGAACTGCAGGTTTACGACATCCATTGATATCAACCTACAAACAGGCCACAAACCTGCAAAATCAACAAATATTTTTTCACACAAGTAGATACATTCAGACATCAATTCAATTCTCACATTGACACATGTAGAAATATTCAAATACATGTAGAAACATTCAAAAATATTCATTTACAAAATATCATTAAGCATCGCTATCAGCATCCCAATTATATCTTACAATCGCCACTGCTTGTATGGCTTTAGCCCATTCTTCTCTTACTTCATTTAATGCTTCCATCATATATGGAGCATGTACATTTTTTAAGCGTTTACCTATAGTGTGGTCAGTTTTAAACACCTGCAAAGAGAATGATGTATATATAAGTAATAATATAAAAATAAGATTGATATATTTCATACTAACTAATGAGACTATATATGATACCTCATGTATGGTATTAATATCCAATGTGGCATGTCGGATAATCATCTGCATAAATCGCATCACATAGTATGTGCATGCCCAATCATTGTCTTGTGTAGCGCACTATAAATTGAAACATACAAAATATAAAAAAATACAACTAAGCACAGTTCACATCAATAATATATACATTGGAGTCGGGAACTTACTTTTACGTTCTCCCACTTTATTGGCTGGTTCTTTTTCCTTGGGACCGTTCCTCTAGCCTTTTTGAATGCATCTAAACCCCTACATGTTAATGTAACACAATACATTGCATAATTAAATAGTAATGTAATAACAGATGTTAACGGATATAAAAATGAAATATTTCTCACCAGAATAATGACATTCTCATTACGTGTCCAATTTTAGTGTTCAATGTACTTCCCACAGGATCTAGATAATAAACAGTGAACGTCCCGGGGACAATAACTAGTAACTCCCAATGTCTATCGCTAGAGGTAAAAAAGTTAAAAATTAATAACTCAAAATGCACAATAAAAATGGAATTTTCTTAAGTCCAAATTATAAATAAAGTAAACTTACTTGACATTGAATGGAGCTATTATTATCGTCTTCTTTTTCTGACCAAAATTGTAAAAGCATCTATACAGTATTGTTGAACACTATCAGGGTCTTTAGCTACCATACTAATCAATGATGGAATCAAAAATCCCACATGATCAAATGCAAATTGTTTGCATTGATCTTCGACTAAGTAGCTGCAAAACATGTATTACGTATGCATTAATATATAAGAAACCAGATCACCGGATCTTACACAAGGTATATGGATGTATAAACAAGATCTCACCTTATCCATGTCTCTATCATTGATGTATTCAGCCAATCATACATAAACGGCTCAATAATATCTTGTATAAACAAAGAGCTATCGTATGATTGACCTGCATAATCTGCTTCTAAAGAAACAATTATAGGGAAATGTATATTATGTGCCTGTAGCCAACATGCCATTCCCCTACAAGCAGGACCTAACGGGTATTTTAGGTCAGTTGGAACCCAACTTGGTAATGCAGGAAGTGGAGGTGGAGGCCTAGGTGCTCCGGGTGTCTTCTATTTAACCTGTATATATAATTTCAGATCAGTTGACCTCATATATACACATTAACAATCTAAAGTAATGTAAATTTATCTTATAATTTCAGTAGTGTAGACGACATCTGCTTTGGGCCACAATATCACCCCGCCTTCTGCCTCAGCAAGTGTATCAATATCCGGGTGGGGATATGGCAATGTAGCTTCCCTCCAATCGGGTCACACACGTATCGGGCTCACACGAACGTAGCCCTATGGCATTAGAGTCCCGTGAAACATTGCACCAGTAAGGGATGGGTAAGCCTGTGCCTCTGCAACAACATAGTCTTGCATTCTTAAGTGGCATGGCTTCAATGCCTACAAATTTACGTAAAGAATATTATACATATATACATATCATCTTGAAAACATATCATCTTGAAAAGACTAGATACAATGTCATAAACAATACTTACAGCAGACGTGTTAGGCGGTGGGTCTACAGGATTACTTGTAGTCTGTACATCAGGAGAAGAGTGGGTCGCCATAGGCTGATTGGAAGCCTGAGATGCCTGCCACCGCAGCAATTCTTCCTTGACCTTCTCAGCAACTATATCATTGACCTTCTTGGCAACTATATCCTCGACTCTCTTATTCTCCTATACATGGATAAAAGAAACATTAGCTTCTTATTATTGAATTCCCTTTTACAGTAACATTCTTAAAAAAGAATAGGTTACCTCTTCTTGTGAAAGTCCCTCTCTGGGTTTGTGCTGGGATGGCCCAAAGAATGCTTTGATGCCCACACCAGCGCATGCACCCCTAACATGTCCAGGATGCTCTGGGTTACCTAGAGCAACTGTCAATTCATCCCTTGTGCCCTGAGGGATGAACGTGCCTTGTTTCCTCTACTCGTACAACTCCCTCTAATCACCATCAATAGAAATTGGTAAGTTAACACCACAATAATCAATATTCAAACGATTACTCTAAGAGTTGTATTTTACCATTTTCACAGCCGCCTCAGCAGTTACGGGCTTCTTTATTTCACCCTATTTGTTTTGCCTCCCAGCTATCCAGATATCATGGTGAGGCATGGGTGTGGCAGACTCCTGAGTAGAAGTAGACTCCTGAGTAGCCGCAGACTCTGCCTGTAGTCTTTGGTGAATGCTTGCATAGCCCTTTGGACCCATAGTGTGGTCATGCACATTCATTGCACGCCTTTCTTTTTGCGCCTCACTGAGGGCCTAGTTAGTATTCACATTAATGATTTGGTTAGTAGCACTAAATGTTAATCTTGAATAGTGAATACAACATATATTAATTAAATTGGGAGTGACGCCTAATACCTTGAATTCTTCAGATTTTCTTGAAGCAACAAAATTGTCCCAATCTTCTTTGTCCAAGAAGTTCCACTGTTCAAGGGGTGACTTCTTCTTCTTATCACCATCTTTTATGTATTCTCTGTTGAGATTTGTCCTATATTTCCTAAGCATCTTTCCAGCACGTTGCATCACACTTTTACGATGCAGCTTCTCATCCAATGCAATCAGATTCTGTAAAATAGAATTCTTATTAACTAGTATCCAAAAATAGAATTGCAAATAATATAATTTGTAATCTACAAAATATAATTGCAAATAATAATAACTCACGCATAAATCCTTCCATATCAAGTCTTTCTTCCCCTGAGGAACTTTATGCCAATTATCATACTTAACACCACAATGGCTTCGAGTGACACACCCAAGATAGTTTACAAAATTATTGCGGTTCACTCCAATTGCATTTCCTCATTTATCAAACTCCACAACCAATTTGGATCCACTGCCACTTAGCACTATTAACTTCTTCAACAGAGTGATGCCCCTTTTCTTATTAAGTGTTTGGTGCTGCGCATCAAGTTGCTCCAGTGCTTCAGTGGGTACATGTGCATCATCAACCTAAAATTTGACAAAAATAAACACACTGAATTAGCGCAATATAGAAATATGGGATATATGACATAGCTAGAAGATAATGAATTTTATAGAAATATAGGATATGTTTTTAGAACTTACATTGGTATCCTCGCCATGCTCGTCATGGACAACATGCTCATCATGGACTTCATGCTCATCATGCTCATCATGGTCAGCCATCTGAAAATATCATTAAAAAGGCAAACATTTAGCATTTGTATTAACTAGAAGACAATGAAACATCAAATCTGAAAATGATCTAAAATCCAAAGCCCTAGAATGGGTCAAGTTCAAGTCAAAATGGTTGCAAGTGTGCATTTTGGGTTTTCTATGTAAATGACCTTATAACATCTATGTAATAACTTGTAATGATGAATTAACTTGTAACTTAGAAGAGAAAAATGTTTGGGACAAATTTCACCAAGTGCTAATCACTTTAAATGCAAATTAGAAAATGGATTACAGGCACTTGGTCGGTCGATTTTTCCTGGATTGAAACTCGACCGATCATCCTTGGTCAATTTTCTAAAGATTGCATCGGTCGAGTTCTGTGAGTGCACAACTCGACCGATGCAATCTTTAGAAAATCGACCAAGGATGATCGGTCGAGTTTCAATCCAGGAAAACTCGACCGACCAAGTTCCTATAATCCATTTTCTAATTTGCATTTAAAGTGATTAGCACTTAGTGAAATTTGTCCCAAACATTTTTCTCTTCTAAGTTACAAGTCAATTCATCATTACAAGTGATTACATAAATGTTCTAAGGTCGTTTACATAGAAAACCCAAAACGCACACTTGTAGCCATTTTGACTTGAACTTGACCCATTATAGGGCTTTGAATTTTAGATCCTTTTCATGTAACAGGCCATTTAGCATTTGTATTAACTAGAAAAGGCAAACATTTAGCATTTGTATTAAATAGAAAAAGGCAAACATTTAGCATTTGTATTAACTAGAAAAAGGCAAACATTTAGCATTTGTATTAACTAGAAGATAATGAAAAATCAAATCTGAAAATGATATTGATATTAAAAAAGCATAGATTTAGCTTGAATAAAAAAATATAAACATACATGCCTCTAAAATTGTGATCTTTTATCAATTAACAATCCTTCATTGTGATATCCGCGCACATATAAGTCAGCATTAGCTTCAATATTTTGTGGAGTTGGCAACCCAACAGAGAATGGACTGGAGTCATCATACTTATCATAGTACTCTTCTTCATCTATAGGATCTTCAATGAACTGTCTTTTACCATGAAGAATAACCGACCATTTATCATTTGCAGGATCATCGATATAGAGTGTACAAGTAGCAATGTTGATTAAGTCTATGTGACTAAATATCAAGCAGTGTAATAAAATAGGGTTTACCTCTGTTTGAGCCTAGTCGAGCGTCAGCAGGGAGAGAGGACGAGACGGAGGGTAGGCGAGTAGGCAGGCAAGTAGGCAGGTGAGAAGGCGACGGGCAGGGAGACGGCGGGCAGCAGTAGATGATCAATTAATTCCTGAAACAATACATAAATAAATACAAATCAGTACATAAATAAACACAAATTGATATCCTGATTGAATCACATCTATATAGGCATCCAATACCATCATATCAGACATCGAACAAAATAAGTTAAATTTTAACCATCTTTAAAACAAAATAAAGTTATTATTTGCTATAGATATCCAATACAGTTTAACATTTGCAATGTTGATCTATATAGATCCTCCGAAAGATAAAACCCAGGAAACCCAACAATGTTGATTTGATAAAAGAATTTTATAGAAAAAAGGTTAATGAACAAAGGATCTAACTAGTTCCTTCTTTTACAATTGAAAGTAGGCGTTCAAAATTTCTAGCTACTAGTAAATTAATAAAGCTACTAGTAATAGTTATAGGTAATCAATTCCTTAGATGTTGAAATTCCATTACTATCCATCTATGTGTGTAGGGACATATCCAAGGTTGGTATATATAAGAAAAGACTAAAATTATGACTTTTATATAAATTTGTGACTCTGTGACTAGACATCTAATTAAGAACAAACAATAAGACTAAGTTAATTTAGCTCAATTAAATGGAACAGAGTCAAAGGAAAAATTGTAAAATGATTTTCATTGGTTGTAGCAAGGTTTGTTGATTTCTCTATTGTTTAATCACATATGCAATTACCATATAAAGATGTTTGAATGAATCTAAACTAATTAATTTGATTAGAAGCTGAAAATAGCTGGCCATTAGAATGATTGGACTCAATAATTGTAGAAGGTATGCAATACAAATCAGTACAGGCATCGCCCAGGCATCCCAGAGGCCTAACTAGGCTGGGCGCCTGGGTTTGGGACCCTAGGTGAACACCTGGCCGCCTTGGCACGCCTGGGTGCGACCTAGGTAGGTCGGCAGGTACCTGCGCAAGTGAGCAGGGCGAGGTTGAGGTGAGGTGAGGTCGAGCAGGTCGAGAAGGTGGGCGGCGGCGACACCGGCGAGCTCCAGGACCGCCGGTGCAAGGCAGGCAGGTAGCCGTAGGGCAAGAAGGCGGCGGCGACACCGGTGAGAAGGGAGCGGCGGCAGAGCGGCGGCGGCGCACAAGCAGCAGCAGCGGAGGGCGGCGCACAAGAACAAGCAGCAGCAGCGGAGGGTCGGGCGGCAGCAGTAGTGGGGGAGATTCTCGCAATGAAATAGAAGAAAGGGGAAGAGTCGGGTGATCGTGGGATATTAAGTTCATAAATGGTGTCGGTTGTTTACAAAACCGACACCTAAATATCTTCAGCGTCGGTGGATCGTAAAAACCGACGTCCAATTGGACAATATTTGCCCGAAATTATTTGGCGGGAACCACTATCAGCATCGGTTATCGACGGATAACCGACACTGAATGTGACACTTTTTGCACAAATTCTCATCATACATAGGTGTCAGTTTCTATCTAAATAACCGACGTTGTATGTGACACTTTTTCTTTTCGCTCAAAAATTGGATTTCACGGGTGATTTTAGGCGTCGGTGTGTTTTACCTAGCCGACGCTGAATAGAAAGCAGTACCCGTGTCTGGCTGGTCTTTGAATATAGATGTCAGACTTACTAAATAGCCTACGTGGAATGTTATAGGCATCGGTGTATGTAAATAACCGACACCTAGAAAAGAGACACTGAATGTTGTTTCTGTAGTAGTGAAAAGACATTGTGTATAGGCTATTGTCCATAGAAACAAGAGAAAGAATAAACATAGGTAAATTTCTCAAAAAGGAATAATCAGGGATGCAAACATACCTCAAATTCAGAGTTCAGAGTCTAAAGTCACTTTTAGGTCTAAGCCTAGGCATCCAAAGAACCTATTAAGCATACAAGTAGATTTAGGGTTACGTTTCCATTAATTATTCAAAACCCTAAAAATTGCCTTTTTATTATTAATTAATTAATTAGGCTATCAAAACCATGCCACATTTTAGGTTATATCTTCCTGAGTTCAAAACATATTTTATTATATTTTTTTGACATATACATTTTTAGTTATGAATTTTACAACTTATTACTTATTTAGATTAATCCATTAAAATCACATGCTTTTAACATTGGATTCAGAAAACAAAACCAATACCATTTGAAAGCCCTTATTTTTATAAAACCAATGACTATTTATTTGTAATTTTTTGATTAGTATATAATTAGTTATGAAATTCTTAAGCACAACCAATCAGAAAAATCCATGTAAGCATCAGACTCGCAAAAGAGAGACAAAGAGAGAGAGAGAGAGAGAGAGTGAGAGTGAGATGGAGGGGGCTCATCTAGTGACTTGGCCCAATAGCAAGCAGCCAAATCACCCGGTCAGAGGTGCGCTGACCCGCTCCAAAACATAGACAACAAGATGTAAATATCCTTACTTGGGAAAATGAAGAAAATAGAGGCGATGAGGGTAGAATTGGGAAATAGCCACCGCTCATCTTCCTCACCATGCTCGCGCGCCATGGCCACGATGTAGCAGGGCCTAAACTTGGGGATTTTTGGGTGATTCCTCAAGACTCAAAGAATCGCCATAATGAAGGCACAGCAAGGAGAAGGGACCTCTAACGAACCAGCTACCAGCTTTAATTGGGACGAAAGGAGTCCAAGATCTCGAGAAAGTGCCACAAAAGCAAAGAAGAAAACTGAACTGACGACTTACAAACACACAACCAATGGTTGAATTGAAGGTGGAAAAAGATTTACAAGGTTATAGGGGAACCTACCGAACAAGAATAGAGCTTCACAATCACCCAATGAGTGCCCGAGAGCTCGACCTCCCAAGCCCAGTAGCCGACGACTAGGGAGATGCATCTGGGAGAGAGAGGGACCAAACCTACAATGAGAAACGATTCCCACGGGGGTGACAAAGGCTAAGGAATCAACTCAACCCAGCTCGAAGTAGCTGGCTCGAAAGAACATGGGAAAGATAAGAAGAATAGGGGTACAACAATGCCTATGGTGGTTAGGGCTATAAATGGGGTGGAATCCCATTGAGTTTAGGATGGTTAGGCTCTCAAAGGAAAGAGGAAGGTGTTGGAGGATTCCTCGCAGGTAGAGAATCAACGAGAAGAGATGTAGAGGGGGAAGGAGATGTCACGACCTGTAGATCCAATCCGACTGGGATTCGGGCGGGAGAGAAAAGATAGAAGCCCTCCATGCAATCTACAGTTAAAAAAAATAAAGCACCAGCCGTCCGATCGGCTAAGGAAAAGGAAAATCAAAAGAAAATCCGCGTGATAGCATTAAATTAAACTATAACTTATTCGATTTTGGATTAAAGTGACATTAAAGTTGATTACCTTATTTCTCTCTCTACAATTAAGGGTTTATACATCTTCCAAATTAATTGAAATTTTGCACAGAGGCCATTAAGGCGTGTAGATTTTGATTATGCAGTTAGATTTGTCTTTTGAAGATTTTTAATGTATTAAATAAATCAAATACTATTTTCTCTTTCATCATGCATTAATGACTTTAGGATTCTCCAAATTTGATAAAACTTGACCCACAAATCATATTTAATGTGTTGGATATGAATTTGCCATCAATTTTACATATTGGAGTTGTCTAAACATTTATTGAATATTTTGAAGGTTCTACACACTTTCTCTTCCCTGATTTCACCTTTTAGGCAAACTTTCTCCAAATTGGATGAAAATATACCCAAAGGTTGTATTTATTATGGAGATTACGAATCTAATATTATTTTCCTTTTTCAGAGTCATTTATTATTTTATTTGATATTTTGGGGGAAACACACATCTTCTTTTTCAATTTGAATTAAACAAATTATTATTATGTGAATAATTTGAAACTTGACTCCCAAGGAAATTGGGACTCAAGGAACACAATTTAAACTTAGATTTTTCTTTTGGGACTTATTTTTATGAGATATGTCATATGGTCCATTAGTTCATTATTCATCCAATTATATTCCTATTATCTCCCTACGTGTCATATATGATTTATTAAACATGATTTATTAGGTTACTCTCTATATAATACTTGTGACACATTTTATGTTATATTATTGGCCTAATTACATGCATTAGCTCATTAGGATTATACTAAACCTTATTTGGCTAAGTCTAAAAGATCAAACTTCCAGGGTAGGGTTCGAGATCTGGTATGTTACAACACTCCACCCCTTAAAAAGGATTTCGTCCTAAAAATCTATTGATCCAAATATCAAACATCCAACTACACTCCACCCCTTAAAAAGGTTCGACCTAACAAGTCAAACTAATCAACTTTTAGGGATACCCACATCTCTTTTAGTTATGAAAGTTTTAGAGATTTATGTTTCTCATGTATCCAACTATCAAGTCACCATCTAGGGTTGAGTTTTAGGTCCTTGTGTCTCTAACCTATCAACCCTACATGAACATCTAAAAGTCATAGCATAGGTCAACTACACCTTTATATCAATCCTAGTCACAAAAACTAGGGTTAGATTCTAATAAACTAATTCTAGGTTTTCTCTTCATTGTGACTTAGTTCAAGAAAACATTGACATACTGGAGAAATTTTTTGTACATATAGTAGTATAATGAAAATATTTTTTGTTGATGAAATACTTTGTGAAGTAAAACCAATATGTCAGAAAAATTAATACGAAAACAAGTCACAATATTTCCATATGAATACCTCCTCATAACCTAATCTCATCCTCAAATCAAATCTCATTGCATAAGAAGATCATCATTGATTAAATCTAGGGTAAACATCTCACCTAGAGGCAACTATCTAAGTAAAAGGTCTAACTAGGGAGACAAAATTGAAATAGTCAGATTCTGACTACCATGGGATCTGATACCATGTTGTAAATAAGTGAAACCACCTCTCCACTAAAAATTTGAAACATCAAACCTCCATTCCCAACATACTCAAAAGGTATGTTGAAACGGGTGTAAATTTTCAAATCGTTATTAATGGTATACAAACAACCAAAGTGTAGCAGCAAAATAGAAACATGACTATATTCAATTGTAAAACAAGGGAACATCTCAAACTTACATCATAAGGATCCATGTAGAGGAAAATCTAAACCACCTCAAGATTGTCTCCAATCTTAAACTTCTCAAGAGAGGTCCACATATTTATGCTAAGTGCTCCATGTCCTTCACCTAGGGTTGGAAGCATACCCCAGCAAGAAGAAGAAAAAAGATGATATCAGGAAAGGCTGGTATGTGCATACTAAAAAGGAAATTGAGCAATTTATAAGGAATAAGAGACATCAAAATAAAAGGCTTCCCAAGCAAGAGATAAGGACTACCCAAAGAGGCATAAAAGATAAGAATCATAGACATATGGGAGAAAGAATAATTGCCATTAAAATAATAACAAAAGTGGTGCCACAAAAGCACTCATAATCTTTTTAGGGCACAAAATCCATAACAACCAGCATGCATGTGAGATAAACATAGCCCTAGAATAATATAAACACATAGGTGGCCAAGTCTCATAATCTTGAAACCTGATGGAGAAAGGAACAATGCCATTCTCCCAAATATATATCAAATGGGCCAAAAATCACACATCTTTCCCTGGGTATGAGGTTCCTTGCCATCCCAAAAGAGCATGAAATATCACATCTTCTCGGCTGGAAATAACACATCTGCCATAAACAAAAACCAATGCAATTACACTACTCTAGTGCTACAGAATCACATAGCGTGTTAAATGTAGAGGCAAGTAGAAAGTATAGTCAGATTACACAAACTAGTCACCACATAAGTGACCAACATATACATCCACCTCATCAGTGGGAAAAAGACATCACATGTCATCAAATAAACATCCACCTCAAAGTGGGCACATATAATCAAATAAGTCCAATTTGCACCAAGCATATGAAAAAGAGAGTCCAAGAGAATATCCATGATCACAAGATCAGTAGAAAAATAAGATAGTTCACATGCAGCATGATTTTCAAAAGAAAGGGCATTGTGTATAGGCTATTGTCCATAGGACCAAGATAAAGAAGAAACATAGGTTAATTGCTCAAAAAGGAATAATTAGGGATGCAAACATACCTCAAATTCAGAGTTTAGAGTCTAAAGTAACTTTTAAGTCCAAGCCTAGGCATCCAAAGAACCTATTAAGCATATATGTAGATTTAGAGTTAGGTTTCCATTAATTATTGAAAACCCTAAAAATTGCCTTTTTATTATTACTTAATTAGGTTATCAATACCATGCCACCTTTTATGTTCTATCTTCCTAATTTTAAAACATATTTTATTATTTGTTTCTGACATATATATATTTAGTTATGAATTTTACAAGTTATTACTTATTTGGATTAATCCATTAAAATCACATGCTTTCAACATTAGATTTAGAAAACAAAACCAACACCATTAGGAAGCCCTTATTTTTCTGAATCCAACGACTATTTATTTGTACTTTTTTTATTAGTATATAATTAGTTATGAATTTCTTAAGCACAACCAATCAGAAAAATCCATGTAAGCAAGAGACTCGAGAGAGAGAGAGAGAGAGAGAGAGAGAGAGAGAGAGCGGGTGTCATCCTGTGACTTGGCCCAATAACAAGCAGCCAAATCACCCAGTCAGAGGCACGCCGACCCGCTCAAAAACATATACAAAAAGACGTAAATACCCTTACTTGGGAAAATGAAGAAAACTGAGGCAATGAGGGTAGAATCGGGAAATCACCACCGCTCATCTTCCTCATCAGGCTCACGCGCCATGCCTGCAATGTAGCAGGGCCTAAACTTGGGGATTTTTGGGTGATTCCACAAGGCTTAAAGAACTACCATAACGAAGGCATGGAAAGGAGAAGGGACCTCTGACGAACCTGCTACCAACTTTGATTGGGATGAAAGGGGTCCAAGATCTCGGGAAAGTGCCATAAAAGAAAAGAAGAAAACTGAACTTGCGACTTACAAACACACACCCAATGGTCGAATTGAAGGCAGCAAAAGATTTACAAGGTTGTAGGGGAACCTACCGAACAAGAACAGAGCTTCACAATCATCCAATGAGTGACCGGGAGCTCGACCTCCCAAGCTCAGTAGCCGGTGACTAGGGAGATGCATCTGGGAGAGAGAGGGACCAAACCAACAATGGGAAACAATTCCCATGGGGGTGACGAAGGTTAAGGAATCGACTCAACCCAACCTAAAGTAGTTGGCTCAAAAGAAAATGGGAAAGAGAAGAAGAATAGGGGTACAACAACAACTATGGTAGTTAGGGTTATATAGGGGGTGGATTCCCATTGAGTTTAGGATGGTTAGGCTTGCAAAGGATAGAGGAAGGTGATGGAGGGTTCCGCACAACCAGAGAATCAGCAAGAAGAGATGTAGAGGGGGAAGGAGATGTCGCGACCTGTAGCTCCAATCCGACTGGGAGTCGGGCGGGAGAGAAAAGACAGAAGCCGTCCACGCAATCCACGGTTAAAAAAAAGAAGAAAAAACCAGTCATTCGATCAGCCGAGGAAAAGGAAAATCAAAAGAAAATCTGTGTGACAGCATTAAATTAAACTATAGCTTATTCAATTTTGGATTAAAGTGACATTAAAGTTGATTGCCTTATTTCTCTCTCTCTAAAATTAAGGGTTCATACATCTTCCAAATTAGGTGAAATTTTGCACAGAGGACAATTAAGGCATGTAGATTCTGATTATGTGGTTAGATTTGCCTTTTGAATATTTTTAATGTGTTAAATAAACAAAATACTATTTTCTCTTTCCTCATGTATTAATGACTTTAGGATTCTCCAAATTTGATGAAACTTGACCCACAAGTCATATTTAATGTGTTGGATACGAGTTTGCCATCAATTTTACATATTGGAGTTGTTTGAACATTTATTGAATATTTTGAAGGTTCTACACACTTTCTCTCTCCTGATTTCACCTTTTAGGCAAACTTTCTCCAAATTGGATGAAATTTACCCAAAGGCTATATTTATTATGTAGATTACGAATCTAAGATTATTTTCCTCTTTTGGAGTCATTTATTATTTTATTTGATATTTTGGGTAAAACACACATCTTCTTTTCCAATTTGAATTAAACAAATTATTATTATGTGAATAATGTGAAACTTGACTCCCAAGGCAATTGGGACCCAAGGAACATGATTTTAAACTTAGATTTTTCTTTTGGGACTTCTTTTTATGAGATATGTCATATGTCTCATTAGTTCATTATTCATCCAATTATAATCCTATAATCTCCATATGTGTCATATATGATTTATTAAGCATGATTTATTAGGTTACTCTCTATATAATACTTGTGACACATTTTATGTTATATTATTGGCCTAATTACATGCAATTAGCTCATTAGGGTTATACTAAACCTTGTTTGGCTAAGTCTAAAAGATCAAACTTCTAGGGTAGGGTTCGAGATCCAGTATGTTACAGTTCCCCTTTGAAAAGCAGGTGTCTTATCACTATCAGTAGGAGGGACATCTTATAGTCAATTGTCCTCTTCCCGACCCTTAAGGTCCAGGCGCAATGGCAGCCCAACTAGTAGTTGTCGCACCACATGGACCATCACAACCTGTAGGAGAGCAGAGACATGCCTGAGTCTTTGTCGTTGATAATGAAGAAACTTAGTCTAATGTCAATCGGCTTATAAAAGGTAATCATCCCTAGTTTCTTTCCATTTCCTATCCTATTACCATGAAGTGCTTAGTTTGAATATCATACATATGATGAAGGCATGCTTGTTGTAATGGGCCATATTATTAAAGCTTTGTTTGAATCGGGTTCTACTAATACTTACATTTTGAGAAATCCCACAACTATGCTCAGTTTGGACTTCAAGGAGTTAGGATATATCTTAGAAGTCACTACCCCTTGTGGTCGGATCTTTTCACTCCTTTTAAAGAAACTGGTCATACCTATTAAATATATGAATAATGAACTGTAACATCCCTGACCTGGGTTATAAACTAACCCTAGATGTTTTGCCTAAATATGTAATTAAATGCTTGTGATTACTCCCTGGCATGTAATTAAGTTCCTCAGGAACATATACTTTCAATTTTACCCTTTTTAAATAAAGTTGTAGTATTGTTTTGTAAATGCAGGGACCTATGTGCAAATTACCCAATTAAAAGGATTAACTTGCAAATTTCATAGGTTAAAATGTTACTTTGAGGATGAGACATCATATGAGTTAATATGATGAGGTATGATGGATTTCCCAAGCTTGTACATCAAGATGCAGCTTGTGGAATGATCCTTGTGCTTAAAAACCCTAATTTTGGAGTAAAGTGCAATTTACCCAAAATGTGGGGTGCAACTTGTAAAATACACCTTATAGAATATCTTTTATGACTCTTGACATCATTTAAAGTAAAAATGATGAAAGGGGCGCTTCAATGAATAATCAGATGAGAAGAATAATCTTTGTGGTAAAATTCACCTAATATGAGTAAGGAGACCCTTCACATATGTACCTTAGTTTGCATGTTGGTTTTCTTTACCCTTAAATCTTGAGTTTTGATGTGATTTGAATAAGTTATGATGGTTTGGACGTGCCTTAGAAATAAGGAGGGACTTAGATGAGAAATCTATGTTCTAAAGGTCCTTATGGTGAAAATCAACCTAAACTATATAAGCCTACTTCTTTGCAAACCAAGTAAACGTATCCTTTCTCCTCTTCATTTCTCATCTTGCTCAACCGACCAAGGCAGAGCTCTAGAACTCAAGGAGACAACCAACTAGTTCTAAGGTAACAAGAAAACCATCTTCTAGCTCAGATTTTTGGAGGAAATCCTTGTATAAGGTTGGTTCTATGGTTAATTTACTTAGGTTTCTTGTTTTAGCCGACCATCCCCATCTTTTCCTTGGAGAATCATCTTTGGCCAACCTGTGGAGATCAAGACGCCATTAAAGGCTTCAATCTTGGAAGCTTGGAGCTCTAGGAACAACGTTTAAGGCGGGTTTTATAACTCTAAACTTCTTGCTTTATTATGCATATCTATCTTCTTGCAAGTTATGCTTAGTTCTTCTTCTTCCCCATTCTTCCTTGCACTCTTGCAAGCAAATCCGTGGAGTAACTGACCTGAACAGAGGTTGAAGATGATGGGCATGAATTCCTAGGCAACTTTATCAAATGACCTTGGACCCTTTGGTCTAAACGGTTTGCAAACTATTTGAAATCAAACGGTCTCAAACCATTTGATCTCATGCGGTCTTGCAAGACCGTTTAGAATCAAACGGTCTCAAGACCGTTTGATAGGGTTGAACAAGGGAAGACCATTTAAGAGTCTGTTGTAAACATTTTGAATATAATTTCTACAAAGAATCATAACCTAATTCCAAACCAATCACAAGTTGAAGGCACTTCAACCCCCCTAAACCCTAATCGGGTTGATTTGCTGATTTCAAGGATAGATTTTGGTGAACTTTGGGTTGAAGGACCCAAACGGTCTCAAGACCATTTGGGGGTTCATCCAAATGGTCTCAAGACCATTTGGTGACAACCCAAGACCGTTTGGAGGTCTAGGGTTAAGGTAATTTGATGATTTGAGGGTCCAATCACAATAGGTTGATGAATTGATAAAAGTGATGATTTTAGACCCAATTAGGGTTCAACCCTTATCCAATCGACTTAGATTTTGATGAAACTTTGGGAAAACGGTCTCAATACCATTTGGAGGATGTCCGAATGATCTCAAGACCGTTTGGGCCAAGTTTGGGCCCAATTGGAGGTCAATTGATGGGTTCAACCTCAATTTGATTCACATTGTTGAACATTGATGACTATCCGATTGAAAACCCTAATTGAGATGGATTCAACCCTAATTGGCTTTTAATTGAGGGTCAATTTGGTGTCCAATTGATTAAGGATAATCCTAATTGACTAAATTTACAAGTGTTTAACAAGTATTTGACCAATTGGAGGCTTCAACATAGATAACCATAATCGATTATAACCTTGGAGTCACTTTTGAGGACCAAACGATTTGAGCCAATTTGGACCAAACGGTCTCAAGACCGTTTGAGGCCAAATGGTATCAAGACCGTTTGGGGCCAAACAGTCTCAAGACCATTTGGGCTCAAAGGATCTCAAGGTCGTTTGGACCAATCGATCTCAAGATCGTTTAAGATCAAACAGTTTCAAGTCGGATAGCTTCAAACAGTTTGGAAGTCAACTATCCCAAAAGGTCAACGCACCCATGCGGTCTTAGTGACCCATGCGGTCTTGAAGGTCAAAACATCCAAACAGTCAACGCCCCCAAACGGTCTCAAGACCGTTTGGAGGTTGAAGGTTGAAACCGTTTGGAGACTTTTAGGGCTGTTTATACTTAATCGTTTGAAGGTGTAATTGGTCCAATGGTGATCTAATCTAAACCCTAATGGTACCCTACAACATTAAGGGACTAAGTGAATAATGAATTGACCCATGAAGGTGATTGATGCAGCCCTATTTTAGGGCTTCATCTTGTGTCTTTTTTCTCTTCAATCACATCTATACCTGTTAGATTGCATGTCATCCCCCCTAATATGCTTATTTGTATAAAATGCACTTATGGATATTATTTACATGTTTTTCAGGAATTTGGACAACGATTGATGGAAGAGAGAGAGAAGGGGTGATCCTAGGGTTCCTCTATACTTGGAGAGGCCCAAAGTGAAGTTTGACGCTCCCTCGATCTACCCCTAGTGGCCAAAGATCATGTGAAGCAAAGATGTCCAAGAAAATCCAAAGATACAAGTCAAAGTGCTGCCCCAGGACTCAGCACGGCCGTGGTACAACAAAACGGCCATGCTAGGTCACTTAGAAATCAACAGGTTCAACTTCCAAATCAAGCAGAAGGCAACACGGCCGTGGTGGAACAAAACGGCCGTGCTAGTGACAGACACCACGACCATGCACCACAAAATGGTTGTGGCGCAGCAGAGCAAAACGGCCGTGCAGCAGTACCACGACCACATCAACCAGGCCCACCACGGCCGTGCCAGCCACCACGGCCGTGGCACACCACAACCACCACGGCCGTGGTACCCCACCACGGCCGTGGCCGTTTTGACCACCAACCTGACTTTTAGCCATTTTAATTCCCACAACCGTGCTCCTACACCAGAGTCGTGGCCTACCCTTCCCACCACGGCCATGGTACCCCACCACGGCCGTGCTACTCACAGAATCCAGCCACTTTTTCACTACTTTCCCCATTTTGCCCCTAACTTAACCTAGTGCTTCCCCCACACCTATATATACCTAGGTGGCAGCTGGGGCACGGGGTGAGCCACCTTCTACCCCCTCCTAGCTCCCCAAATCGCCACCCACTCCATTCCACTCCATATCCACCTCAAATCCACTCCATTTCACCATTTCCACCACATAACCCCCCATATCTAAGCCTTGCATCCACTTCCCACCACCATTTTACACCATTCCATACAAGAAGAAGGAGGAGGACGTCCCTGCAGCTGCTGGAGAGGAGGACTTATTCATCTACACCGAGCTCCATGGCTTCTTCTACTTCTTTCTTCTCTCTTTTTGTATTTTCCTTTTCCATGAGTAGCTAGGCCCCTTGGGTGGGCTGTTTGGGGGAAAATATGTTACTTTGATACCATGTTGGGGGAAATGACATGTAAACTTTGTAATTTCATTTGTTAATGATTATATTCTATTTCTATCTCATTCTCCATGGATTACTTGTTGGTTTGTGTGTGAAATCACTTAGGAATTTAGGCAAATTGCTTATATGTGTGAATTTTGGGATTTGCCCCTAGGTCCAATTCTTGGATCCCTAGGTTGCCTCCCATCTTCCTACATCCTAATCAATCTCCCTAAACCTAAGTGAGAGATCTAAGTAGCTAGATTAGGTAATTCTAGTGCAATTAGCATGGAGCCTTCTCAAGGCTAGAATGTGGGGGAATTGGGGTCCAATACCCTAATCTCACCTCCCCATTACTACCCTCGGCCCCTAATTGCCCTAGGAATACCTAATCTAGAAACCTAGACTTGATTAGACTCTAATTGAATTGAACCTAATCCCTAACCCAATTGAGCCTCGTAAGGGTAGTAGGGGGTGTTAGGGACTAGTTCCCCTATACACAACCTAGCATATCTATGGCCAGTTAGTAGCTTAGGTTAATTCATTAGACTCTAACTTGTTGTTTGGTTTGGATAATCTAAATGGAATCATAATGTTCACATGTCACCCCCAACTTAAGTGATAAGTTCATACCCCTAAACAGCCCACACATCTCTTCATTGCTTAAAACCCTAGTTTTGTGCTTGCTTAGCTTAATTAGCTCTTTCCTTGCTTAGTTAGCTTCTTTCCTTGCTCTTGCCTTGTTCATGCTAGCTTAGCTCTTTAATTTCTCTTTTGCTTCTCTCTTGCTTGCCTTAGTGTAATTTGCCTTTTCATACCTAGCTTAATCCTTTCTTGCTTGTTTATCCTTAATCTAGTCTAGGGTTAACGTAGATTTCATTCCTGCCTTTAATTGCTTTCTTGTTCATCCTTAGTTAACAATCAAAACAACCTTTAAACCCTTAACCATAGTCTCCGCAGTAGGAACCTAGCCAAACTAACCTAGCTCTAGTGCCCCCTCTTTTCCCTGTGGATCGACCCTATACTTGCCACCTTCCTATACTACAACACGACCTCGTGCGCTTGCGGGTGTAGTGTTTTAGTAGACGTAGGTAGCTAGTTTAGGTTTATAAATTTTGAAAGAAAACCCCCATCCACCGTGCGTTCCGACCTCGTGGGGCGCATATATTCAATCGAGTAGTGTGTTAGCACCACTAGAGGAATCGTACCAAGCTTTCTGGTGCCGTTGTCGGGGAATAGAGGCGCTCGGCCTAGCTAGTTAGTTTTTCTTTGAATTTTCCTACTGCCCTCATCATTGCTATTCTTTATTCATTTTTCTTTACATTTCTTGTGTATATTGGTTTACTAACTTGCTTTCTTTTGTTTGGTTGTGCTTTATGCATGTGACAAGCCATTCGGGAGGAAACAAGATGGGAGACCAAAATACACCTCACAAGTCGCTTCAAGACTACTTCATGCCTAGCAACTACAAATCGCAAATTGCTAGCAAGGTTGATCAAATGCCAGGGGAGCAATTCTCTATTCCTCCGGGTCTTCGTGGGCTCCTTCCCATCTTCTATGGCTCAGAGAGTGAGAACCCCTACAAGCACTTGGACTCCTTCCTTGAAGTATGCTCCACCTTTAAGACGACGACGGCTAGTGATGATACAATCCGGTTGACCTTGTTCTCCTTCTCCCTCAAAGATAGAGCTAAAGACGGGTCTGACTCAAGAAAGGACATCATGAGTTGGGAAATAATGAAGAATGCTTTCTTGAGACAGTTCTACTCTATAGCAAGGTTGACACAAATGCGGCGTGCCGTGACAAGTTTTAGTCAAATGGGAGATGAGCAGTTTCATAATGCATGGGAGAGATTCAAGAAGCTGTTGAGAGAGTGTCCTCACCATGAGATCCCTTTGTGGAAGCTAGTTCAATCATTCTACTCTGGTTTGTCTCTAAAGGACCAAGACACAGTGGACTCTTATTGTGGAGGAGTTTTCATGGCTATGCCGCCTGAGGAGATATGGCCTTTGTTTGAGCAGTTGGCTGAAGGATCAAGAATTCGAGCTTCTAGCAGGATGAATGAAAGAGGGTATGCCTTTGGTGTGACACCCCCTACTCATGATGAATCAAGCCCGCAAGTGATGAAGATTCTTGGTGACATGGTGAACTTCATGAAGAACCGGGTGACAAATGCTCCTTGCCACCCAGTCAATTCTATTGAGTTCTATGGGGAAGAAAAGAAGACACCTCACTCCTATAGCTACCAGGAACCACAAAGTCCCACATACAGCTCAAGGTTTGAGGAAGAGGTTCTTTCTAGATTGAGAGTGTTTGATGTTGTTCAAAGAGATGTTGCAAGGTTAGAAGAGAGAATAGAGCAACTATCTTCTATAATCGCTCTCCAAGAGGAAAAATTGTCTTCAAGACCCATCGTGAGCCACCATGAAGCAAGTGGACCCATACCATCTTCACAAGTTTTCTACAGTCCACCCCCCATGAAAGTGCATCCTATTCACTCCTTCCAAGGCTATCCCCAGCCATACACTCCTCCACCACCTTCACCACCTCAATTTTCCCAAAACTTCACCTTCCAACCCCAATTCTCTCATCCCCCTCAATTCCCTTCTCCACCTCAATTTCAACCCCAAGTATCACCTCCACCTCCTCCACAACCACAACATGCTCCCCCTCTCCACCATGAGCAAGGTAGTGTCGTGACAGTTCTAAGGAGTGGAAAAACTCTTGAGCAGCCCGCAAGTCAAAGAAAGGTTGATAAAGCAAAGCAAAGGCAGCCAAGTGGTGATATTGTGATTGATATTGCTGAAGATGATGTTGTGATACCGCATGTTGAGTTTGGGATTCCATGTGATCCACCACATATCTCTTTTGCAGGTCCTACCATCCCTAGTGTTCCGCCTCATGTTCATGGAAGTGCGGCAAAAGCTAGTGATCCTCCATTTGTAGAAGCACTAGATGAGCCACTGGAATTGAAAAGGAGGCAAAAGCACAATGTTGATATTCTTGAGGTGCTTCGCCAAGTAAAGGTGAACATTCCACTTTTGGATGCTATCAAGCAAATCCCATCATATGCCAAGTTCCTCAAGAACCTATGCACTGTGAAAAGAAGGTCAACGGGCATGATTCCAAAGAAGGTGAGGCTTAATGAACAAGTGAGCTCCATCATACAACACTCACTTCCCGTGAAAAGAAAGGACCCAGGAGCCCCACTCATACCTAGTTACATAGGGGGATATCGCATAGATAGGTCCTTACTTGATTTGGGATCTAGTGTGAATTTGATGCCATATCATGTCTATGTTGAGCTGGGTTTAGGCAAGTTGAAGCCGGCACATTGCACTCTCCAGTTGGTGGATAGATCCATAAAAGTGCCTAGAGGTAGAGTGGATGATGTCTTGGTGATGATAGACAAGGAAAAAGGCACGGTGTTCCCGGCGGATTTCATTGTACTTGATATGGAGCCGGAGGATAGGAAGATTCCCATCATCTTGGGGTGGCCGTTCTTATCTACAACTGATGCCGACATTCATGTACGCAGTGGCACCATGAGAGTCTCATTTATGGACATGAAGATCAAGATCAACATGTACAGGACCCCAACCCGGCGAGTCTGAGATAGGGATATTGGACATGATCACTTCACAAGTCCAAATGGGTATTTGAGAGAAGGACATCAAGGTGAAGAAGTTAATGATGAATACTGGGATCAAAGGGATGAGGAGAACAGATTGAGTGCAAAGGAAGGATGCATGTTTTGCAAGAATAGACACATGAGAATGCCAAACGGATGAATTTTGAAGAGTCACCAAAAAGCCTAGCTGAAGGTAAGAAACTCAGCGCTTGTGGGAGGCAACCCACCTAGGTTTGGGAATTTTTGACCCGAACTGCATTTTTGATACTTTTTCTTTGTTTTTACTTTTTTCCAAGAAAGCACACACACACACTCGTATTTGATAGTTTTTGTATAGTTTTGATATGTGCAGGCGAGAACAGAGTGAAACGAAGAAGAATAGATAAAAGTTTGACAACGCATCAATAGAATATCGACTTGAGATCTATTTTTGATGATTTGAACAAGATTCGAGTCTCCTACTGCTGTTATAGTGCCCAACACGGCCGTGGTACATCAACACGGCCGTGGTGGTGCACTCACTTTCAACAAGGATATGATCAGAAAATTGGGAAAATTGACTAAGTTTTGGACCAGGGCAGCACGGCCGTGGTACATGAAGCCACCACGGCCGTGTCGCATAGCACGGTTGTGCAGCAGCCCGATTCCAGTAGTTTTAAGTCAAAATTTGCAAAACTTCTTTTCACTTGCTCATTTCTCCGAAGAATAGAACGGTCGTGCTCCGCGCCCTAGCGCCCGTACAGCACTCCGCCCGCCTTCTCCAGCCATCAAATCCTCACCAAATCACCCCCAAACCATTCCCAATCACTCCCCTACCATTTCCACTACCGTAATCTCCAGATCCCACCCATTTCCATCCGCAAACGCACCACTTTCTCTCCATTCCGCCCCAACAACCCCGTTCTTCAGAGAAATCCGAAATTTTCTAATTCCACTGCAATTTTCGAGCAAGAATGAAGAAGTTTGCAAGGAAGGCAGTAGAGAAGACTAGGGGTGGCATCCCCTACCAAAGGAAGCCAAGAAACAGCCACCCCCAGTTGGCGGAGGAGGAATTGGATGCCACGGTGGAGTCTATTGCTGAAGAAGCCTCCGTACAACCACAGCGGGGGGCACCATCTTCATCGCAGCCACCACTGTCGGCCTCCCGACACTCCGTTTCATCTGAGAGATCTTCCGCTTCAGCCATGCGGCCGTCAGTTTCAGCCACACGGCCGTCTGTCTCCTCCGCGGCACAATCACAGCCCGAGCCACAGCCACGACTACGACCACGTCGACGACTCGTGCTAGCTGATGAAGATGATACTGATGTGCCTGAGGTTGAGCAGCAACCAAGCCCGCCACAACGCCCGTTTGCACAGCCAGAGGTTACTATAGGCAGGGAAAAGGAGCCCAAGCACCCTGGATGCCTGACACGCAGAGTGTTAGCTACTCGATATGCATGCCAAGCGTCAATGGAGGCAATGGGGTTCTTTGTCTGTTTTCAAGAATTGATGGAAAAATTGGGGCTTTATGAAATATTGACACTGTAGCAGGAGACATACATTGAGATGACGCAGCAGTTCATCGCCACACTAGAGAAAGCAACCAATGATGGCGAGAATGCAATTAAGGTAACAATTGGGGACAATAGGTGGAAGATAACCTCAGAGATGTTAAATCAGTTTTTTCCCCAAGTGGAGAGATGGCTTCCCTCCTAGATGGAGGGAGGACAGAAAATGACTCTAGTTCTACGTATCAAGACATGTGGAAGTGTTTCACCGGCCAAAGTACATTTATAGCAGGGAAATCAAAGACAAGTGGTATTCATAGCCCATTTCTCCGCTATGTTCAGAAGGTGTTGGCAAACACCATCTTTGGCAGGTATGAAAATCAAGGCAGCTACACCAACAAAGATCTTTTTGTGCTTGGTTGGATGGCAAAGGAGAGACATGTGAACCTGGGGGCGTTATTGATTGATCACATGAGGACAATCCCGTCTAAGAGCACAAATCCATTTCTAATGGGAGGGATTGTAACATCTATTGCCACTACCTTGGGGCATGACATGACATGACAGGATATACAAAGGCAAAGGGTAGCAAGTTGGTTGATTTGCACTACCTAGCCCGCTCATCCATGATTACAGTTACGAATCAGAAGATCGTGTACCAAATCAACCCACCCTACCCAGGAGTCACATTGGAGTTGGCTTACCATACTCCTCCCCTCATGGCACAGTTTGGACCATCGCCAGATTTTCTAGAAAAGTTGAGGAGGTACGAGGAGGAGAACCCTAAAGGAGAGGAAATCCCTGAGGTGAGGTTTGCAGGGAGTCCAGGAGAGCCTTCACAGGCGGCAGAGCAGAGGCGGACGACAGAGGAGAGAGCGACAAGATGAGTGAGGCTAAGAGAAGAAATAATGGGAGCATCGGAGCCACAATAGCCTTCAGTGAATGTATATGATATGGGTACCATCCATGCACAGCTGGAGAGCATTCAGGCGACGCAAGACAGAATTCTACAGGCACAGGAGGGCTTTCAGAGGACACAGGATGCCATGTGGTTGGACCACCAACATATGCATTACCAGGTCAACCACCTTTATCAGTTTCACAATGCCCAGGCCCAGAGGAACCCACAGTGGGGTGACGACTGGTGGAGTTCTTTATCAGCTTTTCAGGACAGCTATCCGCCTCCACAGTCAGACTACTGGGGCGCCTACTACAGACAGGGAGGAGCACCTCCACCACCTCTGCAGTGATCATCTACCCTATCACCCTAGACTTTAGTGTCGTGCTGAGGACAGCATGGTTCAAAAGTTTGGGGTGGTAGGGCGGTATGCCCTTATTCTTCTTTCACTCATTTTTGCATCTCATCTGCTATTTTACTTTTTGTTTGTTGTTTTTCATTTCTTTTGCTTGTCCTGCTTTCTAGTCTAGAATTTTACTGAATTTTACTGCTTTGCATACCTGCATTCCATGTAGTTTACCTTATTGTCATTTTTTGCGTAATTTTCAAAAATTTGCTCTTTTGCCATGCATTGCATATCATGTAGATTTTTGGTAATTTTTGCATGTTTTACTTAGGATTTGCTTGTTTGCTGCTTTAAGTTCAATAATTTAGGCTTAGATGTGATTGAAGGCAACTTGGCACCATTTTGGCCAATTCTGCCTAAATTTGGAACTTCTTGTCTAAAAATTGTGTTTTGACCCAATCTCTACTATTTTGAATTAAAATGTTGACCTTTGACAAATGCAAGTGAATCACCATTGTTTGTTGCTGAGTGGTATCAATGTTTGACTTTTTACATGTGCATCACCTCTCTTAGGATTGTGATTGAATTGGTTGAATTATGAAATTGAGCAAGCTTTGAACGCTTAGTGTTTGTGGAATCACATGTTTGATATATCAATTTCATGTTGTTCATTCATGTGGTGTGATATCTTGAATGAAGTGTTGGATTAATTTTCATGCAGGACGTCTTATGTGGAAAATCATACCAATTACCCCTCTTTGACCCGACTATTCTTCCACCATCTTCATACCCCTCCGCCTCATAAAAAGATGCCCCAGTGCACATAATCAACCTTGGCCACCTCTAAAAGTTTGGGGTGGACATATCTTCATCTCCCCGCTTCACTCTATCCACCATTTTCCCTATCTACACCAAGGGCAAGAAAGAAAAGAAAAGAAAAAAAGAAAAGCAAAAACAAAATAAAAGGATGCTCCTATTTAAGAGAATTCAAATAAAGAAAAGATGAGTGTGTAAAAACACTCCAAAAATCTTACCGCAACCCTTTCTTCCACTTTCATGCCCATTGAGCTAGGAAACATCAAACTTAGCTCATTTTACCCTTATCCGCAGCCACGTGGGTCATTTGGCGTGATTTGAGATATAAGATTGAATGCATGAATGTGAAACAACACTCCTAGTCATTCTTGATTAACGCCACCATGAAACAGTTTACCCGAAACTTAATGGAAGAAATATGGATAACTTGTGTATTCTATGTGCTATATTTCAAGTTCATATGCTTTGTGCTCTTTTCATGATTGGATTGTGAAAGAAGGAGAGGAGAGAGGTGAAATGCATGTACTTAGTCATCTTTGATCCCATTCAGCAACAATCGTCTTTTATATTGCATTTGTCATTTCTTTTTGTGAAAGTTTGTAGAGAGATTGAGTTGGAGCATACTTGAGGACAAGTATCTTTTAAGTTTGGGGTGGTGATGCAGCCCTATTTTAGGGCTTCATCTTGTGTCTTTTTGCTCTTCAATCACATCTATACCTGTTAGATTGCATGTCATTCCCCCTAATATGCTTATTTGTATAAAATGCACTTATGGACATTATTTGCATGTTTTTCAGGCATTTGGACCACGATTGATGGAAGAGAGAGAGAAGGGGTGATCCTAGGGTTCCTATGTACTTGGAGAGGCCCAAAGTGAAGTCTGACGCTCCCTCGACCTACCCCTAGTGGCCAAAGATCATGTGAAGCAAAGATGTCCAAGAAAATCCAAAGATACAAGTCAAAGTGCTGCCCCAGGACTCAGCACGGCCGTGGTACAACAAAACAGTCGTGCTAGGTCACTTAGAAATCGACAGGTTCAACTTCCAAATCAAGCAGAAGGCAGCACGGCCGTGGTGGAACAAAACGGTCATGCCAGTGACAGACACCACGGCCGTGCACCACAAAACGGCCGTGGCACAGTAGAGCAAAACGGCCGTGCAGCAGTACCACGACCACATCAACCAGGCCCACCACGGCCGTGCCAGCTACCACTGTCGTGGTACCCCACCACGGCCATGGCCGTTTTGACCACCAACCTGACTTTTAGCCATTTTAATTCCCACGACCGTGCTCCTACACCACGGCCGTGGCCTACCCTACCCACCATGGTCGTGGTACCCCACCACGGCCGTGCTACTGACAGAATCCAGCCACTTTTTCACTGCTTTTCCCATTTTGCCCCTAACTTAACCTAGTGCTCTCCCCACACCTATATATACCTAGGTGGCAGCTGGGGCACAGGGCGAGCCACCTTCTACCCCCTCCTAGCTCCCCAAATCGCCACCCACTCCATTCCACTCCATATCCACCTCAAATCCACTCCATTTCACCATTTCCACCACATAACCCCCCATATCTAAGCCTTCCATCCACTTCCCACCACCATTTTACACCATTCCATCCAAGAAGAAGGAGGAGGACGTCCCTACAGCTGCTGGAGAGGAGGACTTCTTCATCTACACCGAGCTCCATGGCTTCTTCTACTTCTTTCTTCTCTCTTTTTGTATTTTCCATTTCCATGAGTAGCTAGGCCCCTTGGGTGGGCTGTTTGGGGGAAAATATGTTACTTTGATACCATGTTGGGGGAAAATGACATGTAAACTTTGTAATTTCATTTGTTAATGATTATATTTTTATTTCTATCTCATTCTCCATGGATTACTTGTTGGTTTGTGTGTGAAATCACTTAGGAATTTAGGCAAATTGCTTATATGTGTGAATTTTGGGATTTGCCCCTAGGTCCAATTCTTGGATCCCTAGGTTGCCTCCCATCTTCCTACATCCTAATCAATCTCCCTAAACCTAAGTGAGAGATCTAAGTAGCTAGATTAGGTAATTCTAGTGCAATTAGCATGGAGCCTTCTCAAGGCTAGAATGTGGGGGAATTGGGGTCCAAAACCCTAATCTCACCTCCCCATTACTACCCTCGGCCCCTAATTGCCCTAGGAATACCTAATCTAGAAACCTAGACTTGATTAGACTCTAATTGAATTGAACCTAATCCCTAACCCAAATGAGCCTCGTAAGGGTAGTAGGGGGTGTTATGGACTAGTTCCCCTATACACAACCTAGCATATCTATGGCCAGTTAGTAGCTTAGGTTAATTCATTAGACTCTAACTTGTTGTTTGGTTTGGATAATCTAAATGGAATCATAATGTTCCCATGTCACCCCCCAACTTAAGTGATAAGTTCATACCTCTAAACAGCCCACACATCTCTTCATTGCTTAAAACCCTAGTTTTGTGCTTGCTTAGCTTAATTAGCTCTTTCCTTGCTTAGTTAACTTCTTTCCTTGCTCTTGCCTTGTTCATGCTAGCTTAGCTCTTTAATTGCTCTTTTGCTTCTCTCTTTCTTGCCTTAGTGTAATTTGCCTTTTCATACCTAGCTTAATCCTTTCTTGCTTGTTTAGCCTTAATCTAGTCTAGGGTTAACGTAGATTTCATTCCTGCCTTTAATTGCTTTCTTGTTCATCCTTAGTTAACAATCAAAACAACCTTTAAGCCCTTAACCCTAGTCTCCGCAGTAGGAACCTAGCCAAACTAACCTAGCTCTAGTGCCCCCTCTTTTCCCTGTAGATCGACCCTATACTTGCCACCTTGCTATACTACGACATGACCCTGTGCGCTTGCGGGTGTAGTGTTTTAGTAGACGTAGGTAGCTAGTTTAGGTTTATAAATTTTGAAAGCAAACCCCCATCCACCGTGCATTCCGACCTCGTGGGGTGCATCTATTCAATTGAGTAGTGTGTTAGCACCACTAGCGGAATCGCAACAGTGATCAATGGTATAATTTACCAAAATACCCTTGAAGGGTTCAATTGAAGGATACCTTGTTTTAATCAAACCCTAATTACATGATAATGGTGATTTGGTTTATGACAGTCAATGAGGACTTGTCCCAACCTAATCTAGAGTGATGTAATCACCATCTATTAGTAAGAGGAGAGAGAAAGTACCATTTATGGTTGCAATTCAAGTAAAATACCTTCAATGTACATGAATGTGCATGATTAGGGTATGATCCACCTATGTGAGATCATGGAAATCCTAATTATGATAATTGATGAATCTTAATCTAATCTGAGGGCAACAATGATGATGTTTCTCATACATAATGATGTTATGAGTTCAATTCACCATGAAGAGAATAGTAAACCCTAACTCTAGGGTGATAACATGTATTGTGAATAGTAAACCCTAATTGATGGAAATCAGGGAACCTAACTCTAGTAAGAGTATGAAGGTACAACTCTTGATATGAATTGTTTACTATTATCAGTTGAATTAATCATGCAGGTTCTCATATATGATGATGATCATATCCAGGTAAGGATTATGATACCATATTCATTGAAAGCATGTTATTAGCTTTATGAATACTGACATATTCTAATACCTAGTAAGTGGCATCTTATGAGACTGATAGGCTGTGAGAGCTATGAGTATAATCAAGGTCATGCTTATTAGATGACTTGTGATGAGATGATTGAGAAATGATTGATGTGAGTTAGACTTGTTACATATAGTATTCTACTTTCATAGCTATTATGCTAATGTTTAAATGTTTGAGAACATGTATGATGTTAAAAGAATACTGAAATGTACCTTACTAATCAAGTATAATCATACCATGTAGAGCCCTGATCATAGATCCATCAATCTCAGAGACCAAATGATGGTGAAATAGGTTTTCCTAAGGGAACTCCTGGATCACATACTTTTGAGTATGTGGGGGAATATGGATGTGTAAATCCTTACATCCTAGTGTAGGAATTGATGTAGATGTATCTTAATCTATCAATCCTTCACTATAAGTTCATACCAGGTGATGTACCACAAATCTCACGAAGAAAAACAAAAATACCGCATCGATGAGAGATAAACAAGAAATCTTTCGATGACGAAGAGAGTACAGAATGCCACTGTAACTCTATAGTGAAGTTTCCAGAATACCCTATATAGCTACCATAGAAGAGACACAAGATGTCCTGCAAATAAATCCTCTTACTGACTGAGGAAGATGAGGTCATAAGAATCCGGCTCTTTTGATAACCTAGGTATGATACCGATGCGACTTAACAGTGATCGGTTGGAGTATGAGCGGTATACCTCATATCCGCAGGGCATAATATTGTTTGTAAAACATAATCAATCGCGTAGTATATCTGCTTAGGTTGAACTACGAGATACATGAATGATGTTACTCTGCATAGTACATATGTTGTTCACATTTCCTAAATGTTGTTGTTCTACTTAATGTCAATCTACTGTTGATTACCTTGAAAGCTTTTATTGCTTATATTGTTCTTTGATTGCTATTATAAAGATTCTAGTTGAGAGTTATAACTCTCGCTGGGACAATTATTTATAATTGTCTCACTCTGTAGATTTCAACTTTTTAGGTGGTCGTCGAGGACGAAGGAACCAGCCTACAGGTGACCAATACCAACAGTAGCAGCACCAGGAGCAGCAGTGAATCTCAGGTGGAGATATTGTCTACTGAGTTATAGTTAGATAGTCCTATGCCGTCTCTGTACTCTCAGGTCCTTGGAGTTAGTGGTCTGAGATTTTTGGTTTTGACTCTTGAGATTTTGTATCATGTTGTGTATAATTACTCAAGAAGTAATTTAGCAGAGATGTAAACAGTTTATCTCCTTTCTATGAAAGAAGTTTTATGGTTTTCAAGATCTTATCTCAAAAACTTTTAATTTCCGATGATTTTTGTATTCCGCTGCTAATCGAATGCTTCCGCTGAGTTTATATCATGGTTTTGGAGATCGGAGCCCACAATTAAGTGGTATCAGAGCTCTAGGTTCGCTGAGTCTACTGAGACATAGGACTTAGGATGTCGAGTCTATCCTTAGTGTTTCTTCCTTATCTAATAGAATCTTCTGCTCCTCAGGAGAAGAAGATATATAAGGATGTTTGAGCCACATGAGGAGTACGTGGTGGAGAGTAGCGTTGCTGCACCTCGGGAAGGTGCAAGGAACCCTGAAATAGAGCAACATGTACCTGAGCCACCCAGGGAGCCACCACAGTTTGACCCAGCTGTTCAATCTATGTTTGGGAAATTTATGACTGCCATGACTCACATAACTGACAGGATGCCCATGCCTGCACCTACGGCACCTGTCCAGCCTGAAGGACAAGGTATCGGTAAGACGTTCGAGCAAATTCGTCATGTTGGAGCTACCGAATACTTTGGGATAGCTGACCCACCAGATGCAGTGGTCAATCCACAGGTTGTGGCAGGTCAGATGGAACTTTTATATTCTGATATGTATAAATCCTGTGTTGTATCTATTTTGATTGACCCGAGTGCAACACACTCTATTATCACTCGAAGAGTGATTCGCAACTGCAATATGACAGTCAGTCATATGGCAGATAGCTTGTTGCTGGAGACTCCGTTGAGTGGGTCTGCTATTTTGCAAGATGTATGCTCTCCCTGCATCCTCTTCTTTTTTTATCATCGCATTCAAGTGGATCTTATACCACTTGATATACAAGGATTTGATATAATCCTTGGGTTGGATACCTTGGAAAGGTATAAGGTGGTCTTGGATTGTGAATCCAAGCTGGTTGTGTTTGCTGATAAAAGCAACACATGGATCTTTCAAGGAGAAAGAAAGATTCTACCCACCTGTCTTGTGTCCGCTATGGTTGCTGATAAGTTGATGAGGCAAGGATGTAATGCATTCTTGGCCCATGTGGTAGATATTACCAAGGAGAGCCCCAACCCTACTGAAGTTCATGTAGTCAAGGAATTCGAGGACGTGTTTCCTGAAGAACTTCCCGGTATACCACCGCCTCGGGAAATTGATTTTGAAATCAATTTGGTCCCAGATACACAACCCTTAGCCCAGACACCTTATAGGATGGAGCCTTCCGAGATGGCAGAACTCAAGAAACAACTTCAAGAGTTACTTGAGAAAGGTTTCATCCGACCGAGTACTTCACCTTGGGTTGCTCCGGTTTTGTTTGTTAAAAAGAAAGATGGGTCAATGTGGTTGTGCATTGATTACAGACAACTCAATAAAGTAACAATAAAGAATAAGTACCCTCTGCCGAGGATTGATGATCTTTTTGACCAGTTGTGTGGTGCAATAGTCTTTTCAAAGATAGACTTGAGGTCAGGATATCATCAACTTTGTATTAAGGACAGTGACATATCCAAGTCTGCCTTTAGGACAAGATATGGTCACTATGAGTTCACTGTTATGTCATTTGGACTAACTAATGCATTGGCTGCATTTATGGGACTCATGAATAGAATCTTCTGACCTTTCCTCGATCAGTGTGTTGTCGTCTTCATAGATGACATTCTGATCTATAGTAAGGATGCTCAGCAGCATGAACAACATCTTATCCAAGCTTTGACCTTGCTAAGAGAACACAAGCTATACGCTAAGTTTAGCAAGTGTGAGTTCTGGTTACCAGAAGTATCTTTTCTTGGTCATGTGGTATCTGCCTCGGGTATTCATGTTGACCCTAAAAAGGTAGAATCTATTCTACAATGGGAACAACCGAAGACACCGACGAAGATTTGAAGTTTCTTAAGGTTAGTTGGTTACTACCGAAGGTTTATTAAGAACTTTAGTTCTATAGCCTTACCCTTAACCAAGTTAACCCAGAAAGATGTTCCTTTTGTATGGGGTGATAAGTGTCAACAGTCTTTTCAGCTGTTGAAGGAGAGGTTGACAAGTGCACCTGTGCTTGTACTACCTGAACAAGGTAAAGGATATATAGTTTTCTGTGATGCCTCCAAGAATGGACTTGGATGTGTGTTGATGCAGGATAAGCAAGTGATTTCTTTTGCTTCCCGACAGCTTAAGAAACACGAGGAGAATTATCTAATACATGATGTAGAGTTGGTTGCTGTGGTTCATGCCTTGAAGATCTGGAGACATTATCTCTACGGAGAAACATTCCAGATTTTCACAGATCACAAGAATCTTAAGTATATCTTCTCTCAGCATGAGCTTAACATGAGGCAACGTCGCTGGATGGAGTTAATCAAGGACGACGATTGTACAATTGATTACCATCCAGGGAAGGCCAATGTGGTTGCAGATGCCTTGAGTAGGAAATCAGCAACATCAACCATGGATAGAGCACAACTAAGTTCCTTAGTATGCTCTAGGAGAGATATGCTTATCTCTTTAAGGCAAGACAATGTGTAGTTGAAGGTGTCATTGTTAACCGGTTTGTTAGCTGAGATGCATATTAAACCTACCCTAAGAGAGCAGATAAAGGAGGCACAGCAAGTTGATGTTGCAGTTCAGTAGATCAGATCTGAGTATGGTCATGAGAAGCGAGAAGGTTTCCATGATTCAGATGATCAAGTAGCATGCTATCATGGGAGGATGATAGTACCTGATGTGGATAACTTGAGGAAGTTAGTCTTGGAAGAAGCTCATTCTTCAATGTATGTTATGCATCCAGGGAGCACCAAGATGTATCGAAACTTAAAAGATATGTATTGGTGGCCTGGGATGAAGAAGGATGTTGCTGAGTTTGTTTTGAGGTGTCCTGTGTGTTAGCAAGTTAAGGCTGAACACCAAAAGCCTGCAGGGACAATACAACCTTTACCCATACCATAGTGGAAGTGGGATCATGTGACCATGGACTTTGTTGTTGGCCTACCCAGGACAAGCAAAGGACATGATTCCATTTGGGTAATTGTTGATAGGTTGACAAAGACAGCACATTTCTTACCCGTCAAAACAACCTATTCTGCTGAAAGGTTATCACAGTTGTATGTCCAAGAGATAGTGTGTTTGCACGGAGTTCCTATCACTATAGTTTCTGACAGATGTCCCCAGTTTACAAGTCATTTTTGGGAGCAGTTACACAGAGCTTTAGGCACCAAGTTAAGGTTTAGTACAGCCTTTCATCCACAGACTGATGGACAATCAAAAAGGACTATACAGACCTTGGAAGACTTGTTGAGAGCATGTGTTCTCCAGTTTACCGGAAGTTGGGATCTACACCTAAGCTTGATAGAGTTTGCCTATAACAATATCTATCAACATATTATTGATATGGCACCTTATGAAGCCTTGTATGGTAGACGTTGTAGATCACCCTTATGTTGGTATGAGACTGGTGTCCATCAGTTGTTAGGTCTTGATCTTGTGCAGCAAACTACAGAGAAGATCTAAGTTATACAACAACAGCTTAAGACTGCATAGGATAGGCAGAAGTCTTATGCTGACAGATGTCGTAAACCCTTAGAGTTCTAGGTTGGAGACAGAGTGTACCTTAAGGTCTCACCTTGGAAAGGAGTCCTTCGTTTTGGAATGAAGGGGAAGTTAGCTCCTAGATTTATGGGGCCTTATCCAATCATTGAACGAGTTGGAAAGGTAGCCTATAGACTAGAGTTACCTCCAGAGTTGCAGAAGTTACACCCTGTGTTTCACATTTCTATGTTGAGGAAATGTCACCCTGATACCGAGTCAGTTCTACAGCCTATGGAAGTAGAATTGAATGAAGATATAACTTATGAGGAGGGACCAGTGTCAATCCTTGATAACAGAATTAAAAAGTTAAAGAAGAAAGACATAAGTCTTGTGAAAGTCCTCTGGAATCACCATGGTGTCGAAGAATCTACTTGGGAAATAGAGGATGAGATGAGAAGGAAATACCCTACTCTTTTCTCCTAATATGTTTTATCGATTTCGGGGACGAAATCCTTGTAAGGGGTGGATAATTTGTAACATCCCTGACCTGGGTTATAAACTAACCCTAGATGTTTTGCCTAAATATGTAATTAAATACTTGTGATTATTCCTTGGCATGTAACTAAGTTCCTCAGGAACATATACTTTCAATTTTGCCCTTTTTAAACAAAGTTGTAGTATTGTTTTGTAAATGCAGGGACCTATGTGCAAATTACCCAATTAAAAGGATTAACTTGCAAATTTCATAGGTTAAAATGTTCCTTTGAGGATGAGACATCATATGAGTGAATATGATGAGGTATGATGGATTTCCCAAGCTTGGACATCAAGATGCAGCTTGTGGAATGATCCTTGTGCTTAAAAACCCTAATTTTGGAGTAAAGTGCAATTTACCCAAAATTTGGGGTGCAACTTGTAAAATACACCTTCTAGAATATCTTTTATGACTCTTGAAATCATTTAAAGTAAAACTGATGAAAGGGGCGCTTCAATGAATAATCATATGAGAAGAATAATCTTTGTGGTAAAATTCACCTAATATGAGTAAGGAGACCCTTCACATATGTACTTTAGTTTGCATGTTGGTTTTCTTTACCCTTAACTCTTGAGTTTTGATGGGATTTTCATAAGTTATGATGGTTTGTACGTGCCTTAGAAAGAAGGAGGGACTTAGATGAGAAATCTATGTTTTAAAGGTCCTTATGGTGAAAATCAACCTAAACTATATAAGCCTACTTCTTTGCAAACCAAGTAAACGTATCCTTTCTCTTCTTCATTTCTCATCTTGCTCAACTGACCAAGGCAGAGCTCTAGAACTCAAGGAGATGACCAACTAGTTCTAAGGTAAGAAGAAAACCATCTTATAGCTCGGATTTTTGGAGGAAATCCTTGTATAAGGTTGGTTCTATGGTTAATTTACTTAGGTTTCTTGTTTTAGCCGACCATCCCCATCTTTTCCTTGGAGAATCATCTTTGGCCAACCTGTGGAGCTCAAGACGCCATTAAAGGATTGAATCTTGGAAGCTTGGAGCTCTAGGAACAACGTTTAAGGTGGGTTTTATAACTCTAAACTTCTTGCTTTATTATGCATATCTATCTTCTTGCAAGTTATGCTTAGTTCTTCTTCTTCCCCATTCTTCTTTGCACTCTTGCAAGCAAATCCGTGGAGTAACCGACCTGAATAGAGGTTGAATATGATGGGCATGAATTCCTAGGCAACTTTATCAAACGACCTTGGACCCTTTGGTCTAAACGGTTTGCAAACCGTTTGAAATCAAACGGTCTCAAACCGTTTGATCTCATGCGGTCTTGCAAGACAGTTTAGAATCAAACGGTCTCAAGACATTTTGATAGGGTTTAACAAGGGAAGACCATTTAAGAGTATGTTGTAAACATGTTGAATTTAATTTCTACAAAGAATCATAACCTAATTCCAAACCAATCACAAGTTGAAGGCACTTCAACCCCCCCTAAACCCTAATCGGGTTGATTTGCTGATTTCAAGGATAGATTTTGGTGAACTTTGGGTTGAAGGACCCCAATGGTCTCAAGAACGTTTGGGGGTTCATCCAAACGGTCTCAAGACCGTTTGGTGACAACCCAAGACCGTTTGGAGGTCTAGGGTTAAGGTAATTTGATGATTTGAGGGTCCAATCACAATAGGTTGATGAATTGATAAAAGTGCTGATTTTAGACCCAATTAGGGTTTAACCCTTATCCAATCGACTTATATTTTGATGAAACTTTGGGAAAACGGTCTCAAGACCGTTTGGAGGATGTCCAAACGATCTCAAGACCGTTTGGGCCAAGTTTGGGCCCAATTTGAGGTCAATTGATGGGTTCAACCTCAATTTGATTCACATTGTTAAACATTGATGATTATTCGATTGAAAACCCTAATTGAGATGGATTCAACCCTAATTGGCTTTTAATTGAGGGTCAATTTGGTGTCCAATTGATTAAGGCTAATCCTAATTGACTAAATTTACAAGTGGTTAACAAGGATTTGACCAATTGGAGGCTTCAACATAGATAACCATAATCGATTATAACCTTGGAGTCACTTTTGAGGACCAAACGATTTGAGCCCATTTGGACCAAACGGTCTCAAGAACGTTTGGGGCCAAATGGTCTCAAGACCGTTTGGGCTCAAACGATCTCAAGGTCGTTTGGACCAATCGATCTCAAGATCGTTTAAGATCAAACAGTTTCAAGTCGCATAGCTTCAAACGGTTTGGAAGTCAACTATCCCAAATGGTTAACGCACCCATGCGGTCTTGGTGACCCATGCAGTCTTGAAGGTCAAACCATCCAAAAAGTCAATGCCCCCAAACGGTCTCAAGACTGTTTGGAGGTCGAAGGTTGAAACCGTTTGGAGACTTTTAGGGCTGTTTATACTTAATCGTTTGAAGGTGTAATTGGTCCAGTGGTGATCTAATCTAAACGCTAATGGTACCCTAGAACATTAAGGGACTAAGTGACTAATGAATTGACCCATGAAGGTGATCAATGGTATAATTTACCAAAATACCCTTGAAGGGTTCAATTGAAGGATACCTTGTTTTAATCAAACCCTAATTACATGATAATGGTGATTTGGCTTATGACAGTCAATGAGGACTTGTCCCAACCTAATCTAGAGGGATGTAATCACCATATATTAGTAAGAGGAGAGAGAAAGTACCATTTATGGTTGCAATTCAAGTAAAATACCTTCAATGTACATGAATGTGCATGATTAGGGTATGATCCACCTATGTGAGATCATGGAAATCCTAATTATGATAATTGATGAATCTTAATCTAATCTGAGGGAAACAATGATGATGTTTCTCATACAGAATGATGTTATGAGTTCAATTCACCATGAAGAGAATAGTAAACCCTAACTCTAGGGTGATAACATGTATTTTGAATAGTAAACCCTAATTGATGGAAATCAGGGAACCTAACTCTTGTAAGAGTATGAAGGTACAACTCTTGATATGAATTGTTTACTATTATCAGTTGAATTAATCATGCAGGTTCTCATATATGATGATGATCATATCCAGGTAAGGATTATGATACCATATTCATTGAAAGCATGTTATTAGCTTTATGAATAGTGACATATTCTGATACCTAGTAAGTGTCATCTTATGAGACTGATAGGCTATGAGAGCCATGAGTATCATCAAGGTCATGCTTATTAGATGACTTGTGATGAGATGATTGAGAAATGATTGATGTGAGTTAGACTTGTTACATATAGTTTTCTACTTTCATAGCTGTTATGCTAATGTTTAAATGTTTGAGAACATGTATGATGTTAAAAGAATACTGAAATGTACCTAACTAATCAAGTATAATCATACCATGTAGAGCCCTGATCATAGATCCATCATTGTCAGAGACCAAATGATGGTGAAACAGGTTTTCCTAAGGGAACTCCTGGATCACATACTTTTGAGTATGTGGGGGAATATGGATGTGTAAATCCTTACATCCTAGTGTATGAATTGATGTAGATGTATCTTAATCTATCAATCCTTCACTATAAATTCATACCATGTGATGTACCACAAATCTCACGAACAAAAACAAAAATACCGCATCAATGAGAGATAAACAAGAAATCTTTCGATGACGAAGAGAGTACAGAATGCCACTGTAACTCTATAGCGAAGTTTCCAGAATACCCTGGATAGCTACCATAGAAGAGACATAAGATGTCCTGCAAATAAATCCTCTTACTGACTGAGGAAGATGAGGTCATAAGAATTCGGCTCTTTTGATGACCTAGGTATGATACCGATGCAACTTAACAGTGATCGGTTGGAGTATGAGCGGTATACCTCATCTCCGCAGGGCATAATATTGTTTGTAAAACATAATCAACCGTGTAGTATATCTGCTTAGGTTGAACTACGAGATACATGAATGATGTTACTCTGCATAGTACATATGTTGTTCACATTTCCAAAATGGTGTTGTTCTACTTAATGTCAATCTGTTGTTGATTGCCTTGAAAGCTTTTATTGCTTATATTGTTCTTTGATTGCTATTATAAAGCTTCTAGTTGAGAGTTATAACTCTCGCTGGGACAATTATTTATAATTTTCTCACTCCGTAGATTTCAACTTTTTAGGTGGTCGTCGAGGACGAAGGAACCAGCCGACAGGTGACCAATACCAACAGCAGCAGCACCAGGAGCAGCAGTGAATCTCAGGTGGAGATACTGACTGCTGAGTTATAGTTAGATAGTCCTATGCCGTCTCTGTACTCTCAGGTCCTTGGAGTTAGTGGTATGAGATTTTTGGTTTTTACTCTTGAGATTTTGTATCATGTTGTGTATAATTACTCAAGAAGTAATTTAACCGAGATGTAAACGGTTTATCTCCTTTCTATGAAAGAATTTTTATGGTTTTCAATATCTTGTCTCAAAAAGTTTTAATTTCCGATGATTTTTGTATTCCGCTGCTAATCGAATGCTTCCGCTGAGTTTATATCGTGGTTTTGGAGATCGGAGCCCACAATTAAGTGGTATCAGAGCTCTAGGTTCGCTGAGTCTACAGAGACATAGGACTTAGGATGTCGAATCTATCCTTAGTGTTTCTTCCTTATCTAATAGAATCATCTACTCCTCAGGAGAAGAAGATATATAAGGATGTCTGAGCCACATGAGGAGTACGTGGCGGAGAGTAGCGTTGCTGCACCTCGGGAAGGTGCAAGGAACCCAGAAATAGAGCAACATGTACCTGAGCCACCCAGGGAGCCACCACAGTTTGACCCAGCTGACATGGGTAACCTAGCTGTTCAATCTATGTTCGGGAAGTTTATGACTGTCATGACTCACATAACCGATAGGATGCCCATGCTTGCACCTAGGGCATCTGTCCAGCCTGAAGCACAAGGTATCGGTAAGACGTTTGAGCGACTTCGTCATGTCAGAGCTACCGAATACTTTGGGACAGCTGACCCACCAGATGCAGTGGTCAATCCACGGGTTGTGGCAGGTCAGATGGAACTTTTATATTCTGATATGTCTAAATCCTGTGTTGTATCTGTTTTGATTGACCCGGGTGCAACACACTCTTTTATCACTCGAAGAGTGATTCACAACTGCAATATGACAGTCAGTCATAGGGCAGATAGCTTGTTGCTGGAGACTCCGTTGAGTGGGTCTGCTGTTTTGCAAGAGGTATGCTCTCCCTGCATCCTCTTCTTTTCTGATCATCGCATTCAAGTGGATCTTATACCACTTGATATGCAAGGATTTGATATAATCCTTGGGATGGATACCTTGGAAAGGTATAAGGTGGTCTTAGATTGTGAATCCAAGTCGGCTGTGTTTGCTGATAAAAGCAACACATGGATCTTTCAAGGAGAAAGAAAGATTCTACCCACCTGTCTTGTGTCAGCTATGGTTGCTGATAAGATGATGAGGCAAGTATGTTATGCATTCTTGGCCCATGTGGTAGATATTACCAAGGAGAGCCCCAACCCTACTAAAGTTCCTGTAGTCAAGGAATTCGAGGACGTGTTTCCTGAAGAACTTCCCGGTATACCACCGCCTCGGGAAATTGATTTTGAAATCAATTTGGTCCCAGATACACAACCCTTAGCCCAGACACCTTATAGGATGGCGTCTTCCGAGATGGCAGAACTCAA
The DNA here is from genome assembly GCA_963693085.1 of Alisma plantago-aquatica. Classification (NCBI taxonomy): domain Eukaryota; kingdom Viridiplantae; phylum Streptophyta; class Magnoliopsida; order Alismatales; family Alismataceae; genus Alisma; species Alisma plantago-aquatica. Next base: position 291,569,487 of record OY856414.1, read on the forward strand.
GAAACAGCTTTAAGAGTTACTTGAGAAAGGTTTCATCCGACCGAGTACTTCACCTTGGGGTGCTCCGGTTTTGTTTGTTAAAAATAAAGATGGGTCAATGCGGTTGTGCATTTATTATAGACAACTCAATAAAGTAACAATAAAGAATAAGTACCCTCTGCCAAGGATTGATGATCTTTTTGACCAGTTGCATGGTGCAGCAGTCTTTTCAAAGATAGACTTGAGGTCAGGATATCATCAACTTCGTATTAAGGACAGTGACATATCCAAGTCTGCCTTTAGGACAAGATATGGTCACTATGAGTTCACAGTTATGTCGTTTGGACTAACTAATGCACCGGCTGCATTGATGGAACTCATGAATAGAATCTTCCGACCTTTCCTCGATCAGTGTGTTGTCGTCTTCATAGATGACATTCTGATCTATAGTAAGGATGCTCTGTAGCATGAACAACATCTTCGCCAAGCTTTGACCTTGCTAAGAGAACACAAGCTATACGCTAAGTTTAGCAAGTGTGAGTTCTGGTTACCAGAAGTATCTTTTCTTGGTCATGTAGTATCTGCCTCGGGTATTCGTGTTGACCCTAAAAAGGTAGAATCTGCTCTACAATGGGAACAACCGAAGACACCGACGGAGATTCGAAGTTTCTTAGGGTTAGATGGTTACTACCGAAGGTTTATTAAGAACTTTAGTTCTATAGCCTTACCCTTAACCAAGTTAACCCGGAAAGATGTTCCTTTTCCCTGGAGTGATAAGTGTCAATAGTCTTTTCAGCTGTTGAAGGAGAGGTTGACAAGTGCACATGTGCTTGTACTACCTAAACAAGGTAAAGGATATATAGTTTTCTGTGATGCCTCCAAGAATGGACTTGGATGTGTGTTGATGCAGGATAAGCAAGTGATTTCTTTTACTTCTCGATAGCTTAAGAAACACGGCGAGAATTATCCGATACACGATCTAGAGTTGGCTGTTGTGGTTCATGCCTTGAAGATCTGGAGACATTATCTCTACGGAGAAACATTCCATATTTTCATAGATCACAAGAATCTTAAGTATATCTTCTCTCAGCATGAGCTTAACATGAGGCAACATCGCTGGATGGAATTAATCAAGGACTACGATTGTATAATTGATTACCATCCAGGGAAGGCCAATGTGGTTGTAGATGCCTTGAGTAGGAAATAAGCAACATCAACCATGGATAGAGCACAACTAAGTTCCTTAGTATGCTCTAGGAGAGATATGCTTATCTCTTTAAGGCAAGAGAATGTGCAGTTGAAGGTGTCATTGTTAACCGGTTTGTTAGCTGAGATGCATATTAAACCTACCCTAAGAGAGCAGATAAAGGAGGCACAACAAGTTGATGCTGCAGTTCAACAGATCAGATCTGAGTATGGTGATGAGAAGCGAGAAGGTTTCCATGATTCAGATGATTAAGTAGCATGCTATCATGGGAGGATGATAGTACCTGATGTGGATAACTTGAGGAAGTTAGTCTTGGAAGAAGCTCATTCTTCAATGTATGCTATGCATCCAGGGAGAACCAAGATGTATCGAAACTTAAAAGATATGTATTGGTGGCCTGGGATGAAGAAGGATGTTGCTGAGTTTGTTTTGAGGTGTCCTGTGTGTCAGCAAGTTAAGGCTGAACACCAAAAGCCTGTAGGAACAATACAACCTTTACCCATACCACAGTGGAAGTGGGATCATGTGACCATGGACTTTGTTGTTGGCCTACCCAGGACAAGCAAAGGACATGATTCCAATTGGGTAATTGTTGATAGGTTGACAAAGACAACACATTTCTTACCTGTCAAAACAACCTATTCTGGTGAAAGGTTATCACAGTTGTATGTCCAAGAGATAGTGCATTTGCACGAAGTTCCTGTCACTATAGTTTCTGACAGAGGTCCCCAGTTTACAAGTCATTTTTGGGAGCAGTTACACAGAGCTTTAGGCACCAAGTTAAGGTTTAGTACAGCCTTTCATCCACAAACTGATGGACAGTCAGAAAGACTATACAGACCTTGGAAGACTTGTTGAGAGCATGTGTTCTCCAATTTACCGGAAGTTGGGATCTACACCTAAGATTGATAGAGTTTTCCTATAACAATAGCTATCAACATAGTATTGATATGGCACCTTATGAAGCCTTGTATGGTAGACGTTGTAGATCACCTTTATGTTGGTATGAGACTGGTGAGCATCAGTTGTTAGGTCCTGATCTTGTGCAACAAACTACAGAGAAGATCAAAGTTATACAACAACAGCTTAAGACTGCACAGGATAGGCAGAAGTCTTATGCTGACAGACGTCGTAAACCCTTAGAGTTCCAGGTTGGAGACAGAGTGTACCTTAAGGTCTCACCTTGGAAAGGAGTCCTTCATTTTGGAAGGAAGGGGAAGTTATCTCCTAGATTTATGGGGCCTTATCCAATCATTGAATGAGTTGGAAAGGTAGCCTATAGACTAGAGTTACCTCCAGAGTTGCAGAAGTTACACCCTGTGTTTCACATTTCTATGTTGAGGAAATGTCACCCTGATACCGAGTCAGTTCTACAGCCTATGGAAGTAGAATTGAATGAAGATATAACTTATGAGGAGGGACCAGTGTCAATCCTTGATAACAGAATTAAAAAGTTAAAGAAGAAAGACATAAGTCTTGTGAAAGTCCTCTGGAATCACCGTGGTGTCGAAGAAGCCACTTGGGAATTAGAAGATGAGATGAGAAGGAAATACCCTACTCTTTTCTCCTAATATGTTTTATCGATTTCGGGGACGAAATCCTTGTAAGGGGTGGATAATTTGTAACATCCCTGACCTGGGTTATAAACTAACCTAGATGTTTTGCCTAAATATGTAATTAAATACTTGTGATTACTCCCTGGCATGTAATTAAGTTCCTCAGGAACATATACTTTCAATTTTTCCCTTTTTAAACAAAGTTTTAGTGTTGTTTTGTAAATGCAGGGACCTATGTGCAAATTACCCAATTAAAAGGATTAACTTGCAAATTTCACAGGTTCAAATGTTCCTTTGAGGATGAGACATCATATGAGTGAATATGATGAGGTATGATGGATTTCCCAAGCTTGGACATCAAGATGCAGCTTGTGGAATGATCCTTGTGCTTAAAAACCCTAATTTTGGAGTAAAGTGCAATTTACCCAAAATGTGGCGTGCAACTTGTAGAATACACCTTCTAGAATATCTTTTATGACTCTTGACATCATTTAAAGTAAAAATGATGAAAGGGGTGCTTCAATGAATAATCAGATGAGAAGAATAATCTTTGTGGTAAAATTCACCTAATATGAGTAAGGAGACCCTTCACATATGTACCTTAGTTTGCATGTTGGTTTTCTTTACTCTTAAATCTTGATTTTTGATGGGATTTGCATAAGTTATGATGGTTTGGACGTGCCTTAGAAAGAAGGAGGGACTTAGATGAGAAATCTATGTTCTAAAGGTCCTTATGGTGAAAATCAACCTAAACTATATAAGCCTACTTCTTTGCAAACCAAGTAAATGTATCCTTTCTCCTCTTCATTTATCATCTTGCTCAACCGACCAAGGCAGAGCTCTGGAACTCAAGGAGATGACCAACTAGTTCTAAGGTAAGAAGAAAACCATCTTCTAGCTTGGAATTTTGGAGGAAATCCTTCTTAGTTCTTCTTCTTCCCCATTCTTCCTTGCACTCTTGCAAGCAAATCCGTGGAGTAACCGACCTGAACAGAGGTTGAATATGATGGGTGTGAATTCCTAGGCAACTTTATCAAACGGCCTTGGACCCTTTGGTCTAAATGGTTTGCAAACCGTTTGAAATCAAACGGTCTCAAACCGTTTGATCTCATGCGGTCTTGCAAGACCATTTAGAATCAAACGGTCGCAAGACCATTTGATAGGGTTGACCAAGGGAAGACCGTTTAAGAGTCTGTTGTAAACATATTGAATTTAATTTCTACAAAGAATCATAACCTAATTCCAAACCAATCACAAGTTGAAGGCACTTCAACCCCCCCTAAACCCTAATCGGGTTGATTTGCTGATTTCAAGGATAGATTTTGGTGAACTTTGGGTTGAAGGACCCAAACGGTCTCAAGACCATTTGGGGGTTCATCCAAACGGTCTCAAGATCGTTTGGTGACAACCCAAGACCATTTGGAGGTCTAGGGTTAAGGTAATTTGATGATTTGAGGGTCCAATCACAATAGGTTGATGAATTGATAAAAGTGCTGATTTTAGACCCAATTAGGGTTCAACCCTTATCCAGTCGAATTATATTTTGATGAATCATCTGAGATAATTAATGAAAATATCAATGTTGATTGTTGAGTTAATTAATTTGGGTTAAGTGCACACAAATAAGGTTAGTGTTTTGATTAGCTAAGACAATCTAATTAGCATGCGTTCTTGCAATGAGGTTGTATAGAATTCCGTGCTTGAGAGTTTGTAAGAAAAATCACTCGAATCGGACATTCGAGGCAAATGTTATGACTGTTTCAAGTATGTTGGACTTGGCTGCAAATTTTCCTGATTTTTATTCTATCAATTGCTTTGGGGGTCGGTTACCCTTTCCTTTATCATCGTTTTCCCGATCAATAGAACAGGAACTAGCCGTAGATGCGGCGCTTGAGCGAGAGCAACTGAAGGGGGGGGGGGTGTTTGGGCGATTTTTGGTCTGATAGCTAGCGAACGAGCTTCCCTCACCTCCGTCCTCCATTCCATCTTCATCCTTGCCCTATGGCGGTGCCCTATCCATAGCCAACCTACAGCAAGGAGCTGCGGCGCACTGTAGCAGCGCCCAACCAGCAGCTTGGGGAAGGAAATTGGAGGCCATTTCGAGCCCCTCACCGCCGGCCAGCAAGCACCCCACCTTCCTCTACCTTCCTTTCCCTTTCCCCATCTTTTTTCCGTGTCTTGTGGCGCCCCCAGTAGCAAGGTTGACCTGCAGCAGCTTGTTGCTGCGGCAATAGCAAGAGGCCGCCCTAGGACAGCAATCACTTGGGAAGATGATCACCAACTTCGGCCGTGGATCCAAAGTTCAATTCCGCAGCTCCTAGCCACGACTAGTACCCAACCGAGCTTTCCTTTCTCACCTGGGCGTGAAGGAGTTGCTGCTTGCAGCAACATGTTTGATTTGGATTAACCTGGGCGTATAAGGTATTAAAGAGAGGTAGTTCTGACTTCGGCATAAGGTCTTGATCATGATTTCGTAGCCTTAGCTAGACCTAGTTTTTGATTGAACCAATTTTAGGTTTCCTTTTGGGTAAAGAAGCTAGTTACTGTTATATTGGAGGATCAGCGTTTTGATCGGCCGAATTGGGTGTGATTCGGCTGAGTTTCCTTTATAAGGAAATCAAACAGGGTTTTGATCGGTCCGAGTTGCCCAGTGGATCGGCCGAGTTTCCTACTGATCGGCCGAAGTTGGTCGGTCGAGTTTCAGAAACTATGAGGTGATCGTCCGAGTTCCAGACCGATCGGCCGAGTTTCAAGCTGTGAGTAGTAGTTCATTCAGAAATCATTATTTAACTCAATTTAAATGCTTAATTGCTTCTGTATCAGTTGGTATAACTTCTAAACAGTGTAGTACATACAATAGAGTATGTTAGATTCATTGGAACTTGAAATACGTAATATGCTTAATGAAAATGATGAAATTTCCTGTATTATGGTTGCAATATATTTGTTGATTTAAAAATGGATATTTAGCATGGAAACTGGATAAATGATACTGAATCATGTTTAAGGATGACAAATGTTATATATGTGTTTCAAGTAATGTTCAGAATGTGCAGTAAGTATGGAATGTGATATTCTTGTTTTAAATGGTTATATGTTAATCAGTTAATAGACTTAGGTGTTCCAACACCGTAGAACCCCATTGCGCGGTCTGTACCTTTGGGGGGAAACGGTCGATCTAGCCTTGTGCCTAGATGATCGGTGGCTCGTGTTCAACAATAATCCGTGCTTGTGTCACGGTGGCACGAGGGCAGAGAGACAATGTTCAACAATAATCCGTGCGTGTGTCACGGTGGCACTGGAGTAAATAGGGGTTATTCAACAATAATTCGTGCGTGTGTCACGGTGGTAACCCAGACCCTCCGACTGTGCACTATAGGTTGCGGGAGGAGTCCAGAGCACTCAGAGTTAGTGCAGACATGCCCTTGTGCGCCTGAGGCCCTTGTGCGCCTGAGAGTCCTGTGCAGACCAGGACGGACAGTCAGACTTAGCATTTCCCGGGTGTGTCGCTAAGTCTTGTACGGTGGGATCGTAGTTCGCTACAGATCTTCATATGTAGAGTGCGCTGCATATGTTTGGGACATAATAATATAAATATGTAATCATATAGGATCACAGTAAATTAATATATCCAAACTTTTGTGCCAATTCATTATATCTGTTTATTGGTTTAAATTATCTGTTGTTGCATAGAAATGCGATTATATTCTGTAATCTGCTATGTCATTAGAACTGCCCTGCTTGTACTGTATTTATGTTTATTTCAATTTTATAAACCTGATGAGTTGTTTAGTGATAGCTAAATGAAATTCTATTCACTGAGCGAGTAGGCTCATACCTCTACTCCAAACATTTTCAGGTCATCATCAGCAGTAGGAAATCTGAAGGATCCTTTCATCCTAACGCTTAGTCTGTAGAAGGTATACGTAGTTAGTTGTTAGAGGTCTCTTAGTCCTTTCCCCTCGATCCTTGGGACATGGTGTGGGTGAGAGAGAGTATGTATGGCGAATGTGTAAAAGATGTAAATTAACTTTTATGTTTACTTTCTGATTAAACAATGTTACATGTTGTAAACTCTGTTTATGTTCTCTAGCCAGTTTAAATGAAATGCTTCCACAATAGTTTATTATGTTTTAGTTTACAGCAATAATCTGGATATCATTACGAGGTTTTAAAAAGGAAAAGTTCTCAGTGATTTGTTTATGTGATAATCCCTCCGTCACACCCTAATCTCGTGATTAGTGGTTAGTGTGAGATCGGGGTGTGACAACTTGGTATCAGAGCATAGGTTGAGTATATAAATACTCTAAGTCAAGGTCAGGGGACGATAAGAGACCAATAGGATTAAGGTTTAAGAGTTTTTCTTCTGTCTGTAATTTTCTAACAGGAAGTGTTCTGTTATACTATTATAGATGGCAGGAAAAGGATGTGGTCACGAGAACCAAGTAAAGAGTTTAAGTTGAGTCGTTAAGAATCATTAAGGTCAAAAGATAAAGTTATAAGTGAGACGAATAATAAATGATGAGTTTTAGCTCTGGAAGGTCTGAGTGTTTAGATACCCTGGCCAGGTGTCTGAATACTTAGATTGACCAGTATCAAGCTACTCTGTCTGTTCTTCTCTGGATGCCCTGGCCAGGTATGCAGAGGAAGGATGGGCTAGAGAGAAACCCTAGAAATCTTAGGGTTATGAGATAAGAAATTAATGTAGAAATAAGAAATTACATATAAGATGCGATTCAAATCTTGTCTATTATTGCTTATTTGATTTAAAGATCACTAGAAATACTTTTATATGCATAAAATTAGAATTTTCAATTTGTAAAGCAAATAAGATTCTTTTATATTGTTGTGTCATGAAGTGAATTGTTTAGTGTTTGTTTTCTTTGTATTAATGTAGACCCGAAATTATGTTTAAATGAGTTTGCCCTAAGTGGATATTCTTTCCACATGTTTAAGATTAATAGGGGTTGATTAATCTCGAGTAGCTCTTGGCTTCAGGACTACAGGTTCGGCCTGGTCCGGCTGGCAGGATGCGTTACTGGGATCTAATGACTCCTATTAACAGTAAAATAAGAATAGACTCTGGATGATTTAGACCCGTAACATAGTGAGAATTTATATACACTAGGATGTTTTAACTATGATAAGAAGTCTAAACTTTCTTTTTTCTTGAGATTTAGGGTTTGAGAAGCATAGACCCTAATCGGCCCAAAATAGGGTTTTGATGATACATAAACACAAAATTTGATAAGTAAAGTGTCTCAGTAAATGATTTTTGGTATTTTATGTGTAACTCTAATTTAGCTCAAATTTGGATATGATTTGGATATATAAAATTTAAACAACATTGGAAAATATCAGAATTTTTGAAGAATGTTCTGACCTGTTTATCGGCCGAGTTTCAAACTCGACCGATCACATTTTCAGAATGATATAGCAGTGTGGTAATTGAATTTTATATTTTTATTGGTATATCCAATTGATCTCAAATTTTTACTGTGCTTGAAAAACACAATTTTAGACACTCTACTAAATTGGTGTAGTTTTTGGATGACTTTTGATCTCTACAGTGAGGGTGTCGGCCGAGTTTGCAACTCGACTGAACCTGCTGCAGACTGCAATATAACAGTGCACTGTTTGATTTTTAATTATTTATTGGTAATTAGAAATGATCTCAAATTTTTACTGGAGGTCTGAAACGTCATTAGGTATAACATATAAAATTTCCAGAATTTTTGAAGCTTCTGTTAGCTATTTAATAAACGCATTACAGAAACTATTGTGAAAACTGAATTTTCAGCCAATATAATTAAAGTTGAGTGTTGGGTTAATATGCTATTGACCCAAGCAGCTCAAATTGATCTATATGATCGACCACACACACACACAATAATGCTATGTTACTGATAAGGACCAAACCCTAGAATGATTAGAGTTTTAGTAGTTCAAGGGATATCACTAGTGATTTAACCTTGAATACTAGTATCTATGTAAAATAAGACCTTGAGATTTGTTCTATGTAAAGTAATCTGGCAGTGATAGTGATCTAGGGTTTATAGGTAGCTAATCTGAATGGTACATGAACAACATGAAATGACTTAGAGAAAAGAGTAAAACATAAAATTGAAATGTAACAATAAGAAAGTAGCATAGAATGCGGAGTATTATCCGATATATGATCTAAAGATAGCTGATGTAGTTCATGTTTTTAAGACATGGCGTCACTATCTTTATGATGTGACAATAGATTATCACCCTGGTAAAGAGAATTTGGTGGCTGATGCTTTTAGCAGAAAGTCAAGTTCAACAACTAATGCATTCTCTATGGCAGGTTTCAATAGAGACCTGTTAGTAGAAATGTGGAAGTTGAACTTAGGCTTAGGGGTGACAACACAAAGTGATTTGATTGTACAGATGTAAGTTAAGCCTACTTCTTATGATCAGATCAAGGAACTACAATAGGGTGATAGTGAGTTAAACCAGACCATGCATGACATGATAGGAGGAAAAGAGACCAGAGTTTAAGTTTTTAAGATGATAAGGTGTTGTATTAGCATGACATGTTGTGTGTACCTCGAGATAGTGAGTTGAAAGAAAAGATTCTTATGGAAGTGCATGTATTGATGTATGCGATGCTTTCAGGAAACACTAAGATGTATATGAATCTCAAGTAGTTGAAACGGATGGTCAGATATGCAGAAGGATGTAGCTGAGTATGTGGTTAAAAGTAGTGTGTACCAGTAGGTTAAGGCTGAACCCTAGAAATCTATAGCTACCTTGTAATCTTTTTCTATGCCTGAATGGGAATGGGAATTTATCACAATGGATTTTGTGGTAAGATTACCCAGGACACCTAGAGGTTGTGATTTGATATGAATGATTGTGGATAGACTAATTTAGTCTGCTCGCTTTCTTCATATTAAGTCAACCTTTGATGTCTCGAAACTTGACTAAGATATACATGGATGAAATAGTTAGATTGCCTGGTAATCCAGTTTCAATCATATCATATTGAGATTCTAAGTTCACATTTAGGATTGTAGAAACAGTTGCATCGTGCTTCGGGCACAAAGTTAAGATTCAATATAACCTTTTCAACCGTAGACGGATGGCCAGTCTGAGAGAACCATTCAGACTCTTGAGGACATGCTGAGAGCATGTGTTTTGCTTTTCGGTGGAAGTAAGAATGAACATTTAAGTCTTATAGAGTTTGCCTAATGTGAATGTTGAGATTAGAAATACACAACTGATAATGGTACGGTTTGATTATAAACCCAGGCAATACAAATTTGGTAAACCATTAGGTGCATGATTTCAAGATAGTAAGATAGCATTAAAATATGCAAATAAACCTAGTTGCATGCTTCCTGTTATGTTAATGTGTGTGACTTAACATTTACATGAATTGGCACATTTCTCTGAGATATCATTAGAAATTCTCAAGTACTATTAATTATTTGTGTTATGATATGTAAGCAACTCTTAATTGAGTTATGTGATGCACAAACCAGGAATTTGGTTAATATGCACGTTCTTCGAGAAATTTCAGATAATTGAAAAATATTACAGATGGTTTCTTATAGGTGAAGTAAATTACTCTTATTGGTGTAATAAGATGTTCAATTGCATGAATTCAGTATGCATGTGCCAAAATTGATTTGAGTTTGGGATATTTATGAATTTTAAATTTGCCTGCATGTATGATATAAAGATTACTCAGTAATTACAATGATTTTGAATATACTGCTCTGCCAGTTTTAGAATGATACCGTATCGTGATTTGAATTGCAATCAAACAGATGAGATAACGGAAACCTTAAGAATAGGGTGTTGCCATGTGACTAGTGAATGAGATAACCCTAAGAGTAGGGTGTTGGCATGTGATGAATGAATAAGGCAAATGAAACCCTAAGGATAGGGTGTACGATGAATCAAGTATTTTGGTACCAATTTTCAGTATGAGATGTAGTGATGTTTAACTGTTAAATTGCATGATTTTATTTGAGTACCAAATTGACATGCATTTTGTTTATTTAAGAATTTTACTTTGTCTGCATGTATAGTATAATAATTTCTCGGTAATTACCATAAATTGAGATACTGTTATAACAGTTCTACAAAGACAATGTTTTGTGGTTTGATCTGGAATCAGATCAGATGTGTTCTAGGTTGAGGGACCAATACAGATGGTTGATTAGAGGATCAAGAAAACTCAAGAATAGTGAGATACCTTTAGAGAAGGTTTTGTGGAGAAACTATAACCTAGAGGGAGCCACATGGGAGTTTTGGGATAGATATGCGTAACAAGTTTCTTTTCTCTTTTAGGAATTTTGGGACGAAATTCTTATAAGGGAGGGAGATTGTTATGACCCATGTTGAGATTAACCAATAAATACCTCTATTAGTGTGAACCACCTTGATTAGTATTGAGTGTCATATTAAATATCATGATTTATCAAAATAAGTTAATATGTGAATCATCTGAAATAATTAATGAAAATATCAATGTTGATTGTTGAGTTAATTAAGTTGGGTTAAGTACACACAAATAAGGTTAGTGTTTTGATTAGCTAAGACAATCTAATTAGCATGCTTTCTTGCTATGAGGTTTTATAGAATTCCGTGCTTGAGAGTTTGCAAGAAAAGTCACTCGAATCGGACATTCGAGGCAAATGTTATGACTGTTTTAAGTATGTTGGACTTGGCTGCAAATTTTCCAGTAATTGATTTTTATTCTATCAATTGCTTTGGGGGTCGGTTACCCTTTCCTTTATCATCGTTTTCCCGATCAATAGAATAGGAACCAGCCGTAGAAGCGGCGCTTGAGCGAGAGCAACTGAAGGGGGGGTGTGTTTGGGCAATTTTTGGTCTGATAGCTAGCGAACGAGCTTCCCTCACCTCCGTCCTCCATTCCATCTTCATCCTTGCCCTATGGCGGCACCCTATCCATAGCCAACCTATAGCAAGGAGCTGCGGCGCACTGTAGTAGCGCCCAACCAGTAGCTTGGGGAAGGAAATTGGAGGCCGTTTCAAGCTCCTCACCGCCGACCAGCAGGCACCCCACCTTCCTCTACCTTCCTTTCCCTTTCCCCATCTTCTTTCCGTGTCCAGTGGCGCCCCTAGCAGCAAGGTTGACCTGCAGCAGCTTGTTGCTGCGGCAGCAGCAAGAGGCCGCCCTAGGACAGCAATCACTTGGGAAGATGGTCACCAACTTCGGCCGTGGATCCAGAGTTCAATTCCGCAGCTCCTAGCCACGACTAGTACCCAACCGAGCTTTCCTTTCTCACCTGGGCGTGAAGGAGTTGCTGCTTACAGCAGCATGTTTGATTTGGATTAACCTGGGCATATAAGGTATTAAAGAGAGGTAGTTTTGACTTCGGCATAAGGTCTTGATCATGATTTCGTAGCCTTAGCTAGACCTAGTTTTTGATTGAACCAATTTTAGGTTTCCTTTTGGGTAAAGAAGCTAGTTATTGTTATATTGCAGGATCAGCGTTTTGATCGGCCGAATTGGGTGTGATTCGGCCGAGTTTCCTTTATAAGGAAATCAAACAGGGTTTTGATCGGCCGAGTAGCCCAGTGGATCGGCCGAGTTTCCTGTTGATCGGCCGAAGTTGTTCGGCCGAGTTTCAGAAACTATGAGGTGATCGGCCGAGTTCCAGACCGATCGGCCGAGTTTCAAGCTGTGAGTAGTAGTTCATTCAGAAATCATTATTTAACTCAATTTAAATGCTTAATTGCTTCTGTATCAGTTGGTATAACTTATAAACAGTGTAGTACATACAATAGAGTATGTTAGATTCATTGGAACTTGAAATATGTAATATGCTTAATGAAAATGATGAAATTTCCTGTATTATGGTTGCAATGTATTTGTTGATTTAAAAATGGATATTTAGCATGGAAACTAGATAAATGATACTGAATCATGTTTAAGGATGACAAATGTTATATATGTGTTTCAAGTAATGTTCAGAATGTGTAGTAAGTATGGAATGTGATATTCTTGTTTTAAATGGTTATATGTTAATCAGTTAATAGACTTAGGTGCCCCAAAACCGTAGAACCCCATTGCGTGGTCTGTACCTTTGGGGGGAAACGATCGATCTAGCCTTGTGCCTAGATGATTGGTGGCTCGTGTTCAACAATAATCCGCGCATGTGTCACGGTGGCACGAGGGCAGAGAGACAGTGTTCAACAATAATCCGTGCGTGTGTCACGGTGGCACTGGAGTAAATAGGGGTTATTCAACAATAATTCGTGCGTGTCACGGTGGTAACCCAGACCCTCCGACTGTGCACTACAGGTTGTGGGAGGAGTCCAGAGCACTCAGAGTTAGTGCAGACAGGCCCTTGTGCGCCTGAGGCCCTTGTGCGCCGGAGACTCCTGTGCAGACCAGGACGGACAGTCAGACTTAGCATTTCTCGGGTGTGTCGCTAAGTCTTGTACGGTGGGATCGTAGTTCGCTACAGATCTTCATATGTAGAGTGTGCTGCATATGTTTGGGGCATAATAATATAAATATGTAATCATATAGGATCACAGTAAATTAATATATCCGAACTTTTGTGCCAATTCATTATATCTGTTTATTGGTTTAAATTATCTGTTGTTGCATAGAAATGCGATTATATTCTGTAATCTGCTATGTCATTAGAACTGCCCTGCTTGTACTGTATTTATGTTTATTTCAATTTTATAAACCTGATGAGTTGTTTAGTGATAGCTAAATGAAATGCTATTCACTGAGCGAGTAGGCTCATACCTCTACTCCAAACATTTTCAGGTCATCATCAGCAGTAGGAAATCTGAAGGATCCTTTCATCCTAACGCTTAGTCTGTAGAAGGTATACGTAGTTAGTAGTTAGAGGTCTCTTAGTCCTTTCCCCTCGATCCTTGGGACATGGTGTGGGTGAGAGAGAGTATGTATGGCGAATGTGTAAAAGATGTAAATAATTGTTATGTTTACTTTCTGTAAACAATGTTACATGTTGTAAACTCTGTTTATGTTCTCTAGCCAGTTTAATTGAAATGCTTCCACAATAGTTTATTATGTTTTAGTTTACAGTAATAATCCGGATATCATTACGAGGTTTTAAAAAGGAAAAGTTCTCAGTGATTTGTTTATGTGATAATCCCTCCGTCGCGCCCTAATCTCGTGATTAGTGGTTAGTGTGAGATCGGGGTGTGACAGAAATGTACCTAACTAATCAATTATAATCATACCATGTAGAGCCCTGATCATAGATCCATCATTGTCAGAGACCAAATGATGGTGAAACAGGTTTTCCTAAGGGAACTCCTGGATCACATACTTTTGAGTATATGGGGGAATATGGATGTGTAAATCCTTACATCCTAGTGTAGGAATTGATGTAGATGTATCTTAATCTATCAATCCTTCACTATTAGTTCATAGTAGGTGATGTACCACAAATCTCACGAAGAAAAACAAAAATACCGCATCGATGAGAGATAAACAAGAAGTCTTTCGATGACGAAGAGAGTACAGAATGCCACTGTAACTCTATAGCGAAGTTTCCAGAATACCCTAGATAGCTACCATAGAAGAGACACAAGATGTCCTGCAAATAAATCCTCTTACTGACTGACGAAGATGAGGTCATAAGAATCCGGCTCTTTTGATGACCTAGGTATGATACCAATGCGACTTAACAGTGATCGGTTGGAGTATGAGCGGTATACCTCATCTTCGCAGGGCATAATATTGTTTGTAAAACATAATCAACCGCGTAGTATATCTGCTTAGGTTGAACTACAAGATACATGAATGATGTTACTCTGCATAGTACATATGTTGTTCACATTTCCTAAATGTTGTTGTTCTACTTAATGTCAATCTGTTGTTGATTGCCTTGAAAGCTTTTATTGCTTATATTGTTCTTTGATTGCTATTATAAAGCTTCTAGTTGAGAGTTATAACTCTCGCTGGTACAATTATTTATAATTGTCTCACTCTGTAGATTTCAACTTTTTAGGTGGTCGTCCAGGACGAAGGAACCAGCCTACAGGTGACCAATACCAACAGCAGCAGCACCAGGAGCAGCAGTGAATCTCAGGTGGAGATACTAACTGCTGAGTTATAGTTAGATAGTCCTATGACGTCTCTGTACTCTCAGGTCCTTGGAGTTAGTGGTCTGAGATTTTTGGTTTTGACTCTTGAGATTTTGTATCATGTTGTGTATAATTACTCAAGAAGTAATTTAATAGAGATGTAAATAGTTTATCTCCTTTCTATGAAAGAAGTTTTATGGTTTTCAAGATCTTGTCTCAAAAAGTTTTAATTTCTGATGATTTTTGTATTCCGTTGCTAATCGAATGCTTCCGCTGAGTTTATATCGTGGTTTTGGAGATCGGAGCCCACATGAACCCTCTACTAACTTTATCTTTCTTGATATGAATGATTTTGATGTCATTATGGGAATGGATTGGTTTTATAACTATAATGAAACAATAGACTATAAGGAAAAGAAAATGAGAATAGAGATACTAGGTCGTGCACCCTTTACCATTAGAGGTAGGAAGGATGTTACCACTAGCATGTATGTATCAGCCGTGAAAGCAGAGTAGATGGTAGCCAAGGGATGTCTAGCTTTCCTAGCTATAGTTATTGAGCCAGAGCCAAAGGTGCGACCCTTAGAGGAAATAGAGGTAGTCAGGGACTATGCTAATGTGTTCACTGATTATTTTCTAGGCATACCTCTAGAGAGAGGAGTGGACTTCTCGATAGATCTATCTCACAGAAAGACCCGATTTGGGAGGGCACTTGTAACATCCCACTCTTGTTATGCAAATTTTCAAATTATTTTATTCCTTGCATGCTCTTTTCCTAATTAGATAATTGTTGAGGACTTAAATGCAATTTTCCCATGATTAGTTTTGCAAAATCATTTATTATGTCCAAATTGCTCTATTATACTTGTTTTATTTAAAGAATATGTCTTCATGTATATCTATGCCCTTTTTGTTGAAGAAAAATGAGAATAAGTGTTTTATGTCCAATTTTCTCTCTCATATGATTATTAGTGATTTACATGTTTAATTTCTTAATTAATGGCCTCCATATTGTTAATTGAAAAGAAATAATGTTGAGTGCACATTTTCATATTTTGTAATTCTTATTTGAAGAATTAATGGCTTTATTTGCATTTATCATGGTCATTTAAGTACACATAAGGGTTTTTGTTATTTTAGGCCTAAAACGAGTACAAGCATAAAATCCAACCTTATTGGAATGTTCTAGACACTCTAGTGAACCTATGGTCAAAATTTGAATGCATTTGACCCATGTTTGACCCCTCAATTAAATTGGGAAAGATTTGAATATAATTGCCCAAGATTTGAATGTGTTTTGTTTAATTAGGAGTGATGGTGGGTTCAAAGACGAAATTAATTGATTAGTTATGTTTTAGTGCACGTCATTAACCTATGGGTGAATTTTGAACTCATTTGGAATTCAAATGGCCCTCCAAATGATAATAATACGTTTTATATGGTTCTTTGAGTATCATTCAATGTGATAATTGTCACAATTATTCGATTTCTACTGTTAAGCGGGTTGATCAGTCTGTTTTATTTGCGCGCACATTTGGGACCATTGGATCTGAATCCAACGGCACGCCTACTGTCTTCTACCTCTGTTTCTCTCGCGGTCAGGGCCGTTTCACAGGCCGTTTTTCCTTGGCCTCGTTCTTGCTCCACAAGCCACCTTTCCTCCCGATTCTTTCACCGATGAAACGGCGGGGTCAATCCGCACCCAGCGAGCCCTCGCTCACCCTCTCCCTTGACCTATACAAGAAACGCCCAATCTAGGGCTTAGACTCCCCAGTTGCAGAGGGCACGACCGTGCCTGTTCTTTCTTTTTAAAGGCCCCGAGAGCACCACCGGACTGCAAGCTTTCTTCCTCCTCGCCCAATTTCTCCCCCGGCTCTCCCAAGCTCCCCAACCTGCTCAACTTTATCTTCCGGCAACTTTGGCTCCGCGCTAGCCTCCTCCGGCGACTCGGGCAAAATTGGGGATCTGGTGAGCTTCCCTGATCTCCAGTTTCTATTTTGCACCTGTCGGTCCGCCTTGAGGTCGCCCTAGTCGACGCACCCTATAGACCGGTCCTGCGGTCATCGCCGGCGACACCACTTTGGCCTCCCAAGTGTGCTTCAGCCACCGATGAATGGCCTTTGGCTTCGCCTTGCTTCCAGGAACGTCTTTTTCCCTTCTGTTAACCTTTTTCCGGCCATTTTCTTTGGTTTTCAAGCTCCGAGCTTGCTTCCCCTGTTTCCAGCCTTGCGGAGGAGCGTTCTCGAGCTCCTGGTCATCGCAGAGCCCACGCTTGGGCTTGGTGAGTTCGTTGGGTGAAGCTGATGATTTGCTACTATCGATTTTCAATAAAATGCACTGATTCACGATATGGATCCCTGGAATCATGACTGGCTGCTCGTCGAGCGCCATGGCTTAGGCGAGGAGCAATCCAGGTCATGAAATGACCTGGGTACCCTTGTCAGCCTTTTTATCGTATCTTCACCCACGAGGGTAGTTTTGGGTTTTCACAGCCCTTTTCTTTGATCGCTGAGGCAAGTCCCATTGCCGATTTGGCTGAGCCCGATTGGGCCAAGTTAGATGCGGGCCCTTTTTCCTGGATTGGGATATATATATTTACACGTGGCTTTTCTCGGATTTCCTATTGGTTTATTCTTTAGAAATTCGTAGTAAATCACCTGATTATCAGAAAAATACGCAAAAATATGTTTTGGAAAGGATTTTTGATAAGGAATCCGATTTTCTGGTTTTTATCGACTAATTTTGCTGTTTTAACATCTCAATATTTATATGAGCAAATTAGGGTTTAATGATATATGATAAATGGTAATTATGTTAATTTCAGGTGTTTAAGGGAATCCAATCAGTCAAACCAAGTTTGGCTTAGGTGATTTAGTTCAAGGTAAGCGGGCCATGCCCTTGGCATAGTAAATTTGATTTATTGGATGTTTATGATATGTTTATGCACTTAATGTTTAAGTCATGACAAATGCATGTCTTCCTTCAAGAATATGATTATTGAATGATTGTTTGCTATAATATAAGTCTAAGTATAGAAACCACATTTATGCTATGAATTATGGTTAAGGAACAAGAAATCAAGATTTAGAGGGAATAAGTTTCCCATTCATGCTTAAGAGGGAGAAATCCCATTATGGTCATGGGGAGAAATCCCAATCATGTTTAAGAGGGAGAAATCCCAATTAAGATCAAGTTTAGGATATTAAGAAGATAAGCTAAGTTTAAGAAAGATCATGATTAATAGAAATTGATTTAGATTTATATGCACCTTGTTATGGGCTTTCCGAGCATTATGGGCTTTCCGAGCAATTATGGGCTTTCCGAGCATTATGGGCTCCTTATGGGGCATTAAGAGAGGAGCATATTCTTCTAGTCAATTTCTTTATGTAAAAGACATCAAGAAACGATTAATGATAATGCATGTTCATTATTATAAGTCACTTGTATATTGTATTTTTCTTATGCTTTATAACATGCCAATGCCGCTTACTTACTATGTTTGTTTTCTTTGCATGGCTGGGGACGAGATGTCCGCAGGAGTTGGAGCCAAGAAGAAGGAATCATCTTGAGAGTACCAAGGACCCAAAGATCCAAGGAGTTGTTGCCTGGTGGGACGTCCATCTATGGAGATCCTATCATTATCTAGTTTATGTTTAGTGTATCTTTGGAAGACTGATGTAGCTTTTATTCCAAGGACTTATGTATGAATCTATGTTTTAATAATGCCAAGTGTTATTTGTTTCTTGTTATGAGATCATGTATGTGACATTTCCTCCCAAATATGCCAAGTACCACACATTATGGATAATGTTGGGGATTAGGCTGTGCTTCCACTGGTTACGTAAGAAACCCTAGGGAGGGGTGTTACAGCACCATACAAGATGGCTCCCTATGAGTTGCTTGAGTTGAAAAAGCAACTACACAAATTTTTAGACAAGGGCTTTATCTGAACTAGAACTTCCCCATGGGGGGGCACCAGTTCTCTTTGTCAAGAAAAAGGATGGATCACTCCGCATTTGCATTGACTATAGGATGATAAATCAAGGTACCATTAAGAACAACTATCCTCTATCCTGCATAGAAGACATGTTTGACCATCTTAAAATTTTCCAATTGTTTTTAAAGATCAACCTAAGATCTGGCTACCACTAGTTGTGAGTTAAGAGTGAAGATATCCCGAAAACTACTTTTCAAACCTACTATGGACACTATGAGTTTTTGGTTATGTCTTTTGGGTTATCTAATGCTCTAAGTGTGTTCGTGAACCCCATGAATAGTGTGTTCCAACCCTTCCTTGATACATTTGTCATGATGTTCATAGAGGACATCCTAGTTTACTCTGATGACCTAGAACAACACCATGAACACCTAGAAAAGGTCCTTGATATCCTGAGAAAGCAGAAGTTTTATGGGAAATTTTCAAAGTGTGAGATTTGGATAGAGTGAGTTATGTTCCTCCAGCACATTATATCTGGAGGAACCATTTCATTGACCTTGCCAAGGTAGTGGTTGTTCAAGAATTGGTAGCCCCAAAGAGCACATCTGAGATTTGTAGCTTCTTGGGGTTGGCTGGATATTAAAAGTGAATCATCAAAGATTTCTCAAAGAATGCTTTTCCTTTGACCAAGCTTACTCAAAAGGACGAGAATTTCATTTGGTCTCAACTATTTGAGGCACATTTCCAGGAGTTGAAGGAAAATCTTTCCTCTGCCTCCGTTTTGACCATATCCTCTAGTAATGAAGGTTTCATCATTTTCACCGATGCATCAAAGATTGGCTTCGGATGTGTGCTAGAATAGAACAAGCATGTGGTCACCTTTGCTTCTAGACATCTCAAGCCCAATGAGATGAATTATCTAACCCACAATCTGGAACTTGTTGGTATTGTCTATGCCTTAAAGATTTGGCAACATTATATGTATGGGTCTACCTTCGACATCCTCATTGACCATCAGACCCTAAAGTACATGTTGACACAAAAGGACCTGAACTTGTAGCAAAGATGTCACATGGAATATCTTAAAGATTATTTGATTAAAGGACCATAGCCTACCATCCTAGCAAGGACAATGTGGTGTTGATACCCTTAGTAGGAAACAACTCAGTTGTGCAGCTTATTTGATTAGCCAATGGAAGAGAGTGGGAGACCTTTCTCGATGGGTCCAGATCCTTTAGTGAATGGGATTTGTCTTGCCAATATCTAGATCAAGCCTGACCTATTGTTCGAGCTTGTAGTAGTGCAGTTAGCTAGCCCGAAGTTAAAAAAGATGAAGGGTTTGATGGAAAAGCCTCAAACACACCTCTTAGTGGGTGTGGATGGTGGAATCCAATATAAGAGTTGTATTTGGGTTCCTGAGGATTCACCCTTAAAGGCTCATATCTTACAAGAGGCTCATAGATAAAAGTACATTGTACACCCCAACAACACTAAGATGTTTAAGGACCTGCAGTGATACTTCTGGTGGTCAAGAATGAATAGTGATATAGCTTCATATGTGGCTAGTCATCTCACATTCTAGATGGTGAAGGCTGAGCACCCATGACCCAGTGGGTTACTTCAATCCACTGAAATTCCTGAGTGGAAATGGGATTTTTCTACAAATCCTAAAGTGAATGAATAAATAGGAATATACATTAAATGTCACACATTTTCCTATTTGGAAAAGGTTTACCACAGACATTTATATCATAGAGTGCATCACCGACCCTTGGATCAGGATCCAATGATCAAAATATCATCTTCTAGCTCACAATGAATAGGAAAAGTAGGAGCAGTTAAAGCATGTTTTCCTAATCAATTTTCTCACTATTTAGTACATGAGCAAGATTGAAAATCTTTACATTGGCTTCGTGAGATCAATATGAACCCATCTACCCTAAATTTTAACTAACTTGGAGGGCTCCATAAAATTTGCCCAATTCACGAACTTGATAGGTAACCCTGCTGCCAGAGTCCAGGGTATATATAGGGTAATGGCCCCCCAGAAAAACCACACTTTAGCTTATGAGACCCTACTCGACCTTGTGCAACTTTCCCTACCTCCAATTCCCTTGCCATACCCATCCTTCACCATTGCCTCTCCCTGTTACATCGCTGGAGTTAACCTTCCTTCACCCCAGCAACTCCGGCCATCTCATGGGCAATTGAAGCTCGCGTTGAATTTGTTAGAGCAAGGCAAAGGTGATAGCCTCCTTACTTGCTGAATGGGAGGCCTAGATCGCATAGTCAAGTGGTGAGTTGACCATCTACTTGTGCAAGAAGAAAGAACCACAGATGAAGAAGGCATCTGGGATTTTACTCCTTTACTCTCGTCTCCTCTTTAGAATAGGTATCAACTTCTTGGTCCTTTTCCCCTCTATTTGCTTTTTTCTAGAATGGATTCACATGAGCGCACCAAGCTTAGGCGGCATGAGCCCATTGGTTCGGCCCAGCCAAGTTAGCAAGGCTGGGGCTGGGCGAACTGCCCAGGTGGCAGCTTGTGGTTGGTTAAAATTGTTAAATCTTACAAAAATCATAGAAATGAATAGGAATATGAAATGATGACATATTATATATGAAGGTTGATAAAAAAATGTAAGAAATTTAATAAAAATAGTTCCAAGACCTAATTATGTTTCTAATTCTAAATCCTAAAGTTTCTATCTTTGATGTGTTAAATGCATTAAAACCCTAATTTCTTAATAATAATGTTCAAAAGATGTTTAAATGACTCTGATGGATTAGGTTGGGTTATTTTGAATAAAAGAGGCATCTTTAACCTAATTAGGGTTTAATAATGCATATAACATCAAGTTTATAGGATTTGTAAGTTAAAAGGCATTAAAAGTGATAATTAGGGTTTAGCAAGCCAAAACCCCAATGAAACCCTAAGTGGAACCCAAAACCCTAACTTGGAACCCAAGTCAGTCTTAATGATAGATTTTGGATAAAATAATAATACTTGGGAGTTATGCACTAATTTTTGGGTGATTTCTTGCTCGATATCAAAATGCTCATATCTTGGACTTTTGGTCTCTTCTAAGAAAGGTATGTGGTTACACCTATGACTACTCGACTTAAATGACTTCTGTGAATTTTTCACGCTTCTTGCATTGATTTCAAATAAACTATGGTTGTTTATTTAATTCCTGCAATTTTTGAAGCATCTGTGAGTATCACATGATATAAGTGTAACTTTCTCGACTATCTCTGGTGGATTTAAGTGATACATGTGGGATGCATGAAATGTCACTATGGTGATGAATGATCAAGTCGGGATAGGATGATTATCAATAAGACCAACTTGGGATGGGATGGTCATTATGAAGGCAAACCAAGACAGGATGGCCATTGAGAGGCCTAGTCGAGAAAGGAAGGCCAAAACCAACCGAGCCCAGGAATGGGAGGTTACGAGAAGTCCACTGCAGGGACTAAACCCTAACGAGAGAGTTATCCACATGAGTACTCCAGAGAGGGAGTGTGCCACAAAGATTAAGTTGAGAAGTTAGAAAGAAAATGCATGTTCATCATATTTGTGACTATGGTTGAATATTTTTTTACACCTAAATGCAAATTTTGTTTCCCCCACATACCGGTATAACTTGTTATATTGACCGTGTTTTGTTTCATGACGTTTTAGGCTAAACTGCTTATTCTGCAATATGGACTTCTAGAGAAGATGATACCAAAAGAAAAGATGATTAATACTACCTAGAGGATTTAGCTAGACAGATTTTATTTCCAGTTGTGAACAATAGTTTTCCCTTTTAATGTAACTCTATGTTGGAGAGTTTATATTTCATCTTCTTACCAAACTCTTTCTATTTCAGTGAAATTTATTAGTTATTTTTGGTTAATTATTAAACCATTGATCCTATATTATGGTAATGGCCCTTGCCCTCTAGGTTCACATTAATTGGGGATAATAGAGGGAGGGGATCATTACACCTACTGTAATGACCCCTGAAAACCTCTAGAGGGGGGGTGAATAGAGTTTTATAGAGATTTTAAAATAATTTAAACTCAAACAACCAAAGTAAAGATTGAGAAGAGGAACACAGGTGTTTAGAGTGGTTCCACCTTAGCAAATACTAAGGAGTCAGTCCACTACCCGATTGCTTACCCAACCGGGATTTTGAAAGTACTAAATTTTATTACCTCTCAAGGATGTTACATAAAATTTACAATACTTTCTAAACACCCTTTGGACAGCCTTCACCCTGAAGTAGTCTTGCCAACCTCGAAGCAGCCTTCCTTGAAGTAACTTCAAGCTCCCCCTTGAAGTAGCCTTCCTCCTGAAGTAGCTTCCCGTCAAGACAGCCTTCCGAAGTAGTCCAAAGTCCTCCTCTTCACACGAAGAGCTTCAACCTCTCCAATCCACAGCCTCCTACCTGGAGTAGCAAGGAGAGTACAAGTAATACAAAGGAACAAGAAGGGAATAAAAGAAAATACAACTTATCCTTGTAGCTCAAGGCTTGATTTCCCTAGATCAAGCGTTTGGATTTTCCTAGCCAATATGATGGACTTGTGATTGCTAGGGTTAGGAAAATCTAGCCTATAGGACGAGCTTGAGCTAAGGAGAAAAATGGCCAATTGATCACAAAACTCAGTTCACACAGATTGCACAAGAGGGCTCAAGTATTTTCTCAAGTATAGCAAGTGTAAGAAGTGAGTCCTAGTGTCCTATGGCTTGTCCTATTTATAGGAATGGTCTAAGTATGCTTAAGGACATTCTAGACAACTTCTAGGGGGTTCCTAGTGCTTAACTAGCCGTTAGGAATAAGTTAGGTGCATTAGCAACGGCTAATTGCTTTTACTCTGCAGATTCTGTCAGAGATCGTCTCGGTCGAAGAACGGTCGACCGAGACACCCACTCGGTCGAAGTGTCGTCGACCGACAGGCTCTCTGAATGCAACGTCTATTTCCAACTGCCAACTAACTTGTCAGTTTAGTCTAACGGCTAATTGCAGAGATCGTCTCGGTCGAGTGAAGGTCGACCGAGACACCTCTCGGTCGAGGACTTGTCGACCGACAGGCTTCTCTTTTCTCAAGTTATATGCAGATATGTCTAACGGTTACTTGGATCTTTCTCGGTCGAGAATATGGTCGACCGAAGGTGTCTCGGTCGAGGAGTTGGTCGACCGAGAGAGATCCTGTTTTAAGATTTCAAGTTAGGCACTAGTTATACATATGTGTGCATAGGTGGTCCTATTGAATAGATGACTACAGTGTTTAGCTAGGGAAAATCCAATGCTTGATTTACATGCGATTCTAAGTACTTGTACATTATAATTCTGTACAAGTTTTTACAATGATTACATTTGCATGAAAATATAAATACTTCATGTTGGATTTCCCTTATAGTTGTGTCATCCTGCACACTCAAGTAGCTCGTTAGATAAATAAGAATGAAATGTTTGTCATAATCAAAACAAAGGGATTTTATAGATGTCCATTTAGCCAACAACCCCGTCTCCCGGTAACCCCCAATTAAGGGAGACCTGAAGGTCAGAGCCGTTATTCAATTAACAGGATCAAAGGTTCGACAAATAATCAATAATAATTAAATAAACTTTACCAACTAAGGCTAAAAACTGGTATAACATAAAACTTTTCTTACCTTGGAAAAACTGGGATTTCTAAACTTCTATCCATGGAGATGCTACTCTAACTAATCCTCCGGTGCACGTTAATTCTCATTTAATTCCACATATGCCAATTTACTGTTTGTTCTTTTCATTTGTACCTAAAACACCGACAAACAAAACACGGTCAGTATATCGAAATATACTGGTATGTGGGGACAACCAAAAGTTTGCACATATGGATAACAATTTAAATATCACAATAAAATTATTTAACAAGCCCATTTACACTTTTCAGTATGACATTCTCCACCGCTTTTGCCCTAACCCTGGCATACCCACCTTAGGGTGCCCTTTTGCCAATGACTTAAGGCCACCTTCTCAATCCCGAGCTTGGTTCCTGGGGGTCACCACTCATGGTGCCCACTAGTCATGCAATATCATAGGCCACCTTCTTGGTGCCTGGGGTCACCACTCAAGGTGTCCATTGGTCTACCCATCTGGGCCTGACCTTTGGCATCATCCATCAGGGTGGCATGTAGGTGCGAGAACCCATACTTCTATTATTAATGTGATAATCATAGTGACTTTATAATTTGCAAATATGAACATCCAAACTGATAATTTGTAGTCAATGCGATCAATCATCCGGCAACCACGCGGGAAACTAATGCGGTTATTCATAATTAACCACATACCTGATCCAGAGTAACTTGTTGTCCAAGCAATAATGATAAAGAACAAGCAGCAAGCAATCAACAAGTATCCTAAAATTAATGCATGACATCCAAGTGTTATAATTTATCCAGAACATTCTAAAGCTAGACTTGGATTCCACCTTAGGTTTTCTAAACCACATTAGGATTTTATTAGGGTTTTTGCCTCCATAACACTTTTATCATATTAAATGCTCTCTTAGTTCATAAACCCTAATTTCAACACCATAAGCCCAATTAAAGTTGATTATTTCTCTTTTATACCAAAACTACCTTCTTTATCCTTTTAATCTATTTCAAGGTCATTAGACTCAATTATCACCTTTTGTTTCTTTCGGATTAACAACTCATAATTCATGATGGTCTAATCCCCATATGAATCCCTTTTATTATTAAATCTTCCTTGACTCAAACGAAAACCATAATTTCTATATTAAGGTTATCTTTCCACAAAAAAGTGACTTTAATGCTCAAAATAGCATATTCCTATCTTAATCATGAAATTAGTCAATTAAAGCCATTAAGAATCAAATTTACCATCATTAGGGTTTCATGGCTCATTAAAGTATTATTCATGCATATTAAACACGAAATTAAACTAAATACATGAAAATTCATCCCTTTTTAATCTTAATGATCCTTTCTATCATTAATAGGCTAATATCAACTTAATATACTCATTTAACCCTTTCTAACTCATTAATCATCACAGGTTAGGGTTTTTCATTGATTAAACTATTAAAGATAGTATCTCTATATACTTTTCGAATTGCATAAGGAATCAGGCTCCATCTATATTTTATCTAGATTCCTCTCGATTTTCTGAGCAAGTTTCATGTATATTGCGTGTCTATCCGAGCTACGGTTAGGGAGATATGATTTTTGCAAGAACATTACCTTCCGACCAATCCGAGATTGCCACGTCGCCATGTTTCCATGCATGCAGCTCTCTTTGAAACATAACGAAAAGTCGACTTTGCCTTCGACTTAAGGATTGGTCATTTAGCATGCCGAGGGGCAGAAACCCCTCCACTGCCTCCGCAGGGCCCCCGCGCCCCAACATGAGCACTCCGAGCTCGCCCATCTCTGCAGGTTCAGGTGGGTCGGGCCTGCCATCCGCGGCTGACCATGCAGCCGTGCTGCAGCTAGGGGGTGACTCTCAGGGCATGGCGGTTGTGGCTGAACCTTTCATCGACCTCGCCTGGTGACCCTCTACCACCGCAACTCCGCCTGGGTGCCTCGTCGCTCCAAGGGTTGTGGTGTTCCTCTCAACTAGGGTTACTTGCAAGGAATACGATGAGAAAGGGAAAAGGATCCTTGGGATTCACTAGAACTCGATCCAGGAAGTTTACCCCTTATATAGGGGAGGAAACGAAGATAAGAGTTGTATATACACGGCTCAAAGAGCCCCTTTCCCAAAAGGAATCATAATCCTTCAAGGATAAGCAACCTTCTCTCTCTTCTTAATCATATTGATATTCTCTTTCCCTTAAATATTAGGAATTCGAAACTCCTCTCCTTCACTCTCTTTATTTTCCTTTTAATCTATTGGCCACAATTATATATATATATATATATATATATATCCTTAAGAAAATACTTCCTTTTACATAATTAATGGATTATGCATATCCATTATTTCTTTAATTTATAATTATGGCATTTTCTCTTCCTTTTCCTTTATTGGGACTCTTTGGATCCCAAGATACTCATTATTTCGAAATTCCTCTTTAAGGAATACTCATTATCCTTAAATTCATCAATATGCATTATTCTCATTATCTTTCTTATTTGTTATTAAAATAATTCCTTTTTGAGTATTTCTCTTTATTTCTCTTTTATTTTCCTCATTGGTATTCCTTTTATTATTAGGAATCATTGGGATACAAAATCCCACTAAGGATAACTCAAATATACCTCTTTTCACATATTTTCCCTATTTCATCAATGTTTTCAATTTCTTTATTAACAAGGAAATACTCAACTGATATTTTCTTTTCTTATTGCCTTTTCTTTGCAACTTTGGACTCCTTGGAACCCAAGGAATCTAAGAGGCACGAAATCCTCTTTGGATTTGCCTTCTAGAGGTTTCCACACCTTTCTTATCTCAATTCTCAATTATTCATTAATTAATTGAATATCCTTGTTATTGGGCCCAATAGCCAATAAAGCCCACAAATCAAACAACAAGGCTATTGTAAATGAAATCCATTTATTAAAAATAGATTATATCATTTATTCGTTCAAAAATATTTAATATGAGAAATTATATTTCTCAGCAAAAGAACCCAAAATTGGGGTTGTAACATCCTTCCCCTCTTATAAGGATTTTGTCCTCAAAATTCCATCAAGCAAGCAATCAAACAGGATAAACCTTCTATATGTCCATCATGGCTCCCATGTGGCTTCACCCTTTCCATGGTGTTTCCCCAAGAACCTTCATTATCTCATATTCTTCCATCTGAGTTCTTTCTTACCTTGGTATATTGTACCCACATAGGTGACTCAGGACATTTCAGCCTCTCAAAAGCTGAATAGGTTCAGGGCTCAACACATGGCTTGGGTCTCTCACATAGTGCTCTAGATCAGACTCATGTAACAAATTACACATCATGTTATCCTGTGGGGAAAAGCTAAACACAATCATATCCACCCATCCATCTCAAATGGACCCATTTATCGGGGACTCAGCTTCATTAGTTGTAGCTTAGAGGGGTCAGATTTTTGCATCACATATTCTCCCACAGTGAACTGCATGTCAGTCTTCTTTGTATTAGCTCATGACGCATGTCACCCTTGGCTCTCTCTCAGCCATTGCACGATCAAGCGACTTCATCTGCACACATTGTGGTTCTTTTATGACCTTCACGAGGCCTCCTTTACCAACATCATTATAATGAAGTGGTGACTGACACACCCTCCTTATTTAGCTTCTTACATCCCGATAAAGCCTATGGTGGTTAACATCACATCTTAAGAACTGTCTCTTTGTATCACCCTGAACAAGCACACTTGCTCTCATCAGACCCTCTAGTTTGGATCATACTACTCATTAGTTAGGGGTGATAAATGGTACTAAGACGAGTTCTTCATGTACCTACTTCTTCCGCATGGAAGTAAACCTTGTAATCGTGTTCAAGAACTCTTTGAACTCACATCATGGTGTTGTTGAACCATTTCTTTCTCTATTATAAGTAGTTCAACCCGATCTGTCACTTGACAGTACTCTTCTTTTCCTATCATGTAGGTAAGGTGATCTACCATAACCCTCATTGATCTTCCTTGGTTAAGGGGAGAGTTTCCACATCATCCATAGTGATGAACTCTCATTCCTTTTCAGGGACTCTTTTATCCTCTATATTGGTACACTGGGTTACTGGTATTCGTCCTTTACCTTTATCATTCATGGCCACAAGCCACATGCATCTTCATCTTAAGCATCCAAAGTACTACCATGTGGCAACACATCCCATTATCACACAGATAACGAGGTGTTACGCGAAAACGTGCAGAAAACACCATAACCACAGATTATCAAAAACACGGGTTAATTAAAACCGATTGCGGAAAACTGATGAACTGTGAAACTATTACTTTCTAGTCCTCATCCTGCACAGAAACATGTCATATAAATATGTACACAAGATCTGACATGTGTCCACAGCTCAGGAACAGTTGTTCATCCATCACATGAGTTCACCACCTGTTCATATATACATAAAGGCCCACATCCGGCCAATAGCAGGATATACATATATCATCGAACGATCTTCATGAAACATCGTCAAAACACTGCCAAGGACCTGAGAGTACAGGGATGACTCTAGACTCTACTACAAAACATCCAAAATAGCAGCATGTCCAACGCTTGTCTTCTACTGCTCCTCAAGCTGCTCGTTCGCAACACCACAACCACGACCACGTCTACCTCGACCACCTAAAAAGGGTGTAAACCAGCGGAGTGAGACAATTGAACAATTGTCCCAGCGGGAAACATAGCTCCCCACCGCAACCATAGAACCTCAGCAAGATAAACCATAACAGCAATTATAACATGAGCAGATATATCAGAAGCAGTTATATATATATAGCAAGATCATTCTTACCGGCAAGCATACCAGTTGTACTAAAACTTATAACCAGATGTCTTTCAAAAGAATATGATTATCAAGATAAGGTATATCAACAGGTAACAGGATTATTAGAACAGAATATAATGCCATATAACCTGATTATCAAGATAAGGTAGATTACCACATGACCTGCAAGGTATAACGGAATATTACACAAACAAGGCCTCAACCAATGTTTCGTTTTTGATATGACTAGTAAATACGAAACGTCTGTATTACATTTTATTATGCCCTGAGGATTTGAACCGTACCGTTCAAATCCAACCTTCGGTTACGAAACCCAAGACGGTGCCATACAAGGTCAATGGAAGAGCCGGACTCCACGACCTCCCACCTCATGGTCAGTACATGAGTACAACACAAGCAGGACCGCAGTCACATGCTGAAGTGGTCTAAGCCACAAGGTTAGCTCCCTAGGCTACCCATTCTCTAGCCCGCCTTGGTACAGGTCACGGCGCTAGTAAAACTGAGCCACGGGCCTGATCACCGTGCTCTGAACCATGAACGCATTCATGCTCCATACATCACATATCCTGAGCCATGGGCCTATTCACCATGCTCTACACACATATCTGAGTCTGCAACCGAAGTTACACTCTTACCTCCTCATTTTCAGGCTAGGAGCAACCTACACATATTCAACAATATGCGCTTCCAGGTTAACCCGTAGGAAAACCTATTTCACCATCACCAAGTCTTGACGATGATGGATCTATGGCCAGGGCAAACTACATGATATATTTCACTGTGATTAATTAGTATCTTTTAGATGGATTGCAAGATTCAACCAAGTTGTATAACATGCAAAGATATAACAGAAAGTAAAGAACATTATATTATGATCTATTCATATCAACCTGATCCATCTTAAGGATCCAACATCACATGTTACCACTTGGCCTCTTGCCAACCATCCAGATCCATCTCAAGGATCATCACATACCACAGGGTCTCAACCCTTCATCATGTATTGTTACTGCCTCTTAAGGCTCACATCATCATCATGGGACCAACACATCACATACATAATCTTATAGAGCAATTATCAAAGTAATGTTACTCATTACATATGTCACATTGCCCTTTCATGGCTAAGTCATCACCTGCAAGGTTAAGGTATGCAATAATTGTAGATTCAACGTAAGTAATATGCTCACTATCATAAAATATCATTCAAGATAATCTACTTATCAATATGACAGTTATTTGGTAATCAAGTATGTTAAGTACATCATTAAACAACCATACTGATACTTACCCTTATATCGAGATTGTACAAACAATCAGGGTATATAGAGATCATGTTGTGTTTACAGAACCAACACTATTATTAACAAGGTCATTACTATGTCATCAACTATTGTCATCTTTATCATGAAGCAACCTTTAACATAACTGTCACTTAGCATCATTATTACCAACATTATTATCATTAAACAAACTACTAGAGTAGTTATCATCATCTTCATTATCATTAACAATTAAGCATAACGGGTCACATCATGCATCTATTACATGAGGGCTATCATCATATACATTACTACCATTAGCATCCTTATTATTTGCAAGGCAACATATTACATATTGATGATATCACAAACACCACCATCGTTTTATTGGTTAATGTATAAACATCCACTTCTATCACATAAGGGACCGTCACCAAAGAAACTCATACCCTCACTATAGCCTCACAACCCTCATCTGAAACCTATCACCCAACATGGGTATCGGCCACCACACTAACCCTATCGGCCATCATGGCCCAAGGCATGTCGCCCAACATGGTATCGGCCATCATGGTATCGGCCATCAGGGCGCATAGCCTATCGTCCATCATGGCACTACTTGGCCCTATCGTCCACCACATGGACAAGGAGATAACTCAACACAAGAGCACCCATTCTATCGTCCCACTCAAGGACATCCATGTCGCCCAACACCATCAAACCATGTCGCCCAACAAGAGAGAGTATCGCCCATCTCCAAGGGTACTCACCATATCGGCCAACAAACCCTAGCTCATCCTATCGCCCAACTCAAGGGCAAGGGTATCGGCCAACCTAAAGGACTCATCATGTCGCCCAACACCAGCTACCATATCTTCCACCAAGGGGAACACCATGCCGTCCAACTCAAAAACAAAGGTGTTGCTCAACCCAAGGAACCATATCGCCCAACATGGTCACCATGTCGGCCAACATCCATACTAGGTCAACCTATCGTCCAACCCAAGAGGAAGGGTGTTGCCCAACACCAAGAACACTGATATCGTTCAACTCAAGGACAAGGGTGTCGCCCAACACACCCACAAGGAAGGGATATCGCCCAACCCTAGGTCACCTTCAACCTCCAACACAAGGGAGCACAAACCCTAAAAAGCAAGGTATATAAGGAACCCTACACCCAAGAGAGGGATATCGGCCACTAAGGTATATAAGAAAGATGCACAAGAAAGGAACTAAGCTAGTCTACTCACATGTAACAAGGTTAAAGCTAGAGGTAAGAGAGTTAGGGTTAGAAACTATGCAACCCGCCTTAAGCTCCAAGGAAGAAGATGCACTTTGAGCTCCAAGGTTGTCGGCCACCAAAGCTCCAAAGCACTCCAAGGTCCAAAGCTATCGTCCACCAAGCTGCTCCAGGAAGGTGTATCGGCCACCACTTCAGCTCCAAGGAAGTGTATAGGCCCACACAAGCAAGATGGAGAGGGGTATCGTGCACCAAGGGTGGAGGGGAGACCAAAGGACCAAAGGAGACTAAGGCAAGGAGAAGATCTACCTATATAGGAAGAAGGGGAGGAGAAACCAAGGTACAACCATGCTATGTGTCGTCCACCCAAGGGACACATGTCCATCAACTCAAGCCACCTCTCATGCAAGCCATAAGACACTTGTCCAAGATGTGCACCATGTGTCCATCAACCAAGCCAAGCCATCTGGGTGACACAACAAGAGCTACTGGGCGACACACCAAGCAACTGGGCGACACACCACCTGCCCTGGGCGACACAAGGCTCAAGCAAGCCCAAACAAGGAACTCCAAGGCCCAAACAAGATCAACTCAGGCCCAAAGGACTCAAACAACAAGCCCAAGCCTTCCTCTCAACCCTAGAGGAAGCAAAGAGGGAAAACATCTCACAAGATGGCAAACTTGCCCACAAAACCCTAAACTTGGGTTATTTGCAAGTAGCCCCTCGAACTCTCAACAAAGCACAACCAAACCCTAATCACCACTAAAGGTGATTAGCAAGCACCAAAGCACCAAGATTAAGCAAAACAAACAGGGTAAACCCTAAACGCAGGTCAGGGTCCTTACAGCCATAAACCTCTACAAAAGGATTTCGTCCCCGAAATCCGAAGAGAAAAGCGAGGGATACTTCCTCCTCATCTCTTCCTCAAGCTCCCACGTGGCTTCCTCAACGCCACGGTGATGCCAAAGGACCTTCACAAGAACCAGATCCTTTCTCTTCAACTTCTTGACTCTTCTGTCAAGGATCATCATAGGACCCTCTTCATAAGTCACATCTTTGTCAAGCTCAACTTCAACTGGTTGTATCACTGTTCCTGTATCCGGATGACTTTTCTTCAGCATACTGACATGGAACATTGGATGTAACCTGTGCAAATATGGAGGCAATTCTAACTCATAAGCCACCTTGCCAACACGTGCTATGACTGAGTAAGGCCCCATATATCTGGGAGCTAACTTACCTTTCCGTCCAAACCTCAGCACACCTTTCCACGGAGAGACTTTAAGATACACCTTGTCTCCCACCCGGAACTCCAAGGGTCGTCGGAGATTGTCTGCGTAAGACTTCTGCCTGTCTTGTGCCGCTTTCAACTGTTGTTGTATCACCTTGATCTTTTCTGTCGTTAGCTGTACTAACTCAGGGCCCAAAAGCTGATATTCACCTGATTCATACCAACACAAAGGAGATCTGCACTTCCTCCCATACAAAGCCTCGTAGGGGCCATGTCAATGCTCCGCTGATAGCTATTGTTGTAGGCAAACTCTATCAAACTGAGATGTACATCCCAACTGCCTAGGAACTGCAAAACACAAGCATGAAGAAGATCCTCCAAAGTCTGAATAGTCCTCTCAGACTGTCCATCTATCTGCGGGTGGAAAGCGGTACTGAACTTCAACTGCGTTCCCATCGCCCTATGCAACTGTTCCCAAAAACGACTTGTAAACTGAGGACCTCTATCAGAAACTATCGTTGCTGGCACACCATGCAAACAAACTATCTCATCCACATATACTCGAGCGAGCTTTTCAGCTGTATACGTGGTCTTCACAGGTATGAAATGGGAAGACTTCGTTAATCTGTCCACTATCACCCAAATGGAATCATGATTCCTAGTTGTCCTCGGTAGACCAACTACGAAATCCATGGTTATATGATCCCATTTCCACTGTGGTATAGGCAAAGGTTGCAATGTACCTGCTGGCTTTTGATGCTCAGCCTTTACTTGCTGACATACCGCACACCTTGCCACAAACTCAGCTACATCTTTCTTCAGGCTGGGCCACCAATACAAGTCCTTCAAACTATGGTACATCTTGGTGATGCCTGGATGCATA
Source organism: Alisma plantago-aquatica (assembly GCA_963693085.1). Lineage (NCBI taxonomy): Eukaryota > Viridiplantae > Streptophyta > Magnoliopsida > Alismatales > Alismataceae > Alisma > Alisma plantago-aquatica. The sequence continues at coordinate 291,603,301 of OY856414.1, forward strand.
GCATACATCGACGTGTGTGCTTCCTCGAGCACCAACTTCCTCAGATTATCAGCATCTGGAACCACCATCCTATTATGATAGCAAACCACTCCATCCTCGGACTCATGGAACCCATCATGCTTTTCGTTGTCAAACTCTGATCTGATTAGTTGTACTGTATCATCCGTTTGTTGTGCATTCTTGATCTGCTGTCTCAACGTGGGCTTGATTTGCATCTGTGCTAAAAGTCCAGCTAACGAGGAAACCTCCATCTGTACGTTCATCTGCCATAAGGAGACTAACATGTCCCGCCTATGGCATACCAAAGAACTCATCTGTGCCTTCTTGGGAGTAGAAGACTTTCTGCTAAGCGCGTCTGCTACCACATTCGCCTTACCAGGATGATACTCGATAGTGCAATCATAATCATTGATCAACTCCATCCACCGACGCTGTCGCATGTTCAACTCTTGTTGTGAGAAGATGTACTTCAGATTCTTGTGATCTGTAAAGATCTGACACACTTCCCCATAAAGATAGTGTCTCCAAATCTTTAACGCATGAACCACTGCTGCCAGCTCCAAGTCATGGGTCGGATAGTTCTCCTCGCGTTTCTTAAGCTGTCGCGAAGCAAAAGAAACCACATGATCTTCCTGCATCAGCACACAACCCAAACCTTTCTTGGACGCATCACAGAAAACAACATAGCCTTTTCCAGATTCTGGCAAGATCAACACTGGAGCACTGGTTAGCTTTTCCTTCAAACTTTGGAAAGCTTGCTGACATCGATCATTCCAAACAAAAGGTACATCCTTCCTGGTCAACTTCATCATCGGTAGAGCTATCGAACTGAAGTCCTTGATAAACCTCCGGTAGTATCCTGCTAGGCCAAGGAAACTACGAACTTCCGTCGGCGTCTTCGGCTGTTCCCAATCCGCAATGGATTCCACTTTCTTCGGATCTACTTTGACTCCTTCAGCAGATATCACATGACCTAAGAAAGTCACTTCATCCAACCAGAACTCACACTTACTAAACTTAGCATACAACTGATGTTGACGAAGGAGAGTCAACGCTTGACGAAGATGTTGCTCATGCTCTAGCCGGTTCCGACTATAGATCAAGATGTCGTCTATAAAAACTACAACAAACTGATCTAAGAACGGACAAAACACTCTGTTCATCAGGTCCATGAAAGCAGCAGGTGCATTGGTTAATCCAAACGGCATAACCACAAACTCAAAATGACCATACCTTGTCCTAAAGGCTGACTTTGGTATGTCATCCACATTTATCCTCAACTGATGATATCCAGACCGTAGATCGATCTTCAAAAACACTATAGCACAACGCAACTGATCGAACAGGTCATCTATCCTCGGCAACGGGTACTTATTCTTGGTCGTGACCTTGTTCAACTGTCGGTAGTCTATACACAACCGCATCGAACCATCCTTCTTCTTAACGAACAACACGGGAGCACCCCAAGGTGACGTGCTCGGTCTGATGAAACCTTTCTCCAACAACTCTTGTAACTGCTTCTTAAACTCTACCATCTCTGCTGGAGCCATCCTATAAGGTGTCTGTGCAATCGGCTGCGTTCCCGGAACCAGATTGATCTCAAAATCGATCTCTCGGGGTGGAGGAACACCAGGAAACTCCTTGGGAAACACATCTGCAAACTCTCGGACCACTGACACTTCTTCAAGGTTAAGGCCTTTCGCCTTGGTATCCACAACGGTATCCACAATGTGAGCTAAGAACGCCTCACATCCTTGTCGCAACAACCTATCTGCCACCATAGCTGACACCAGACACGTCAGAAGAATCTTCCTATCTCCCTGGAAGATCCACTTCTCTCCCGCAACATCAAACACCGCCTGCTTGGAACCACAGTCCAACACAACCTTATACTTCTCTAAGGTATCCATCCCAAGGATAACATCGAAACCATGCATATCGAGTGGTATGAGATCCACCTGAATGTTGTGTCCCAAAAAAGACAAAACACAAGATGGACACTCTTCTCGAAGCAAAGAGGAACCATCAAGAGGGGTTTCTAACAACAAGCTATCCTTCTTACAACTAACAGGTAGATGACAGTTTTCAAGCATACTATAGGCGATAAAAGAGTGTGTAGCACCTGGGTCAACCAGAACAGATATAAAGCAAGAAGAAGACATATCAGAATGAAATAACTCCATCTGACCTGTCACCACTAACGGGTTGACTATCGCCTCCGGCTGATTCATGGCATAGAATCGAGCCGTAGCTTGCTGTCCACGACCTCTGCTCCCTTGAGCAGACGATCCAGCTTGAGACGCTTGACCGCATCCTCGTCCTCTGCTACCATTGGGCTGTGGTCTCTCAGACTTCTGGAAACTCTGCCTTGGTTGCTGCGTCACTTCAACATCTCTATTCGGGCAATTGAACTTCCAATGCCCGACTTGTCCACAGAGATGACATGCTCTATTGTCAACTCGTGGCCTAGATGGCCCTGTCACTGCCACCGAAGCTGAACTGGGCACCTTGGACGGTGAAGAAACATAACCTTTCCCCTTACTCGGAGACCACTGAGATGGTACACCAGAACTTCTCATCACTGACGGTGCTGAAAACCTGGGCTTCTTGAAGCCACCAAACCTTCGTCCTTGAAACTGAGCAGGTCTTTTAAGAGACACCGACTCTCTTTTCTCCCTTACTATCCTCTCGATCCGTCGAACTGATTCCACAAACGTAGCAAACCACTCTCAGTTTTCCAGCGCAGACACAGGGGTTGTCAACTCAGCACTCAAACCCTTCTCGAAACGTCTGATCCGTTCATCATCTGTCGCCGCCATGTGAGGACAGAACCTCAACAGATCCATAAACTTAGCTTCATACTCGGTGATGTTCATCGTTCCTTGCCGCAACTTCTCAAACTGACTGATCTTCTCATCCAGGTACGTCTTCGGAAAGTATCTGGTGACGAACTCGCACCGAAACACTTCCCAACAGATCACCTCACCAGGCCGCTTCTCTTCCTCAATGGTCCACCAGTGACCAGCACTACCCTTCAAAAGGTAGACAGCATGCTTTACTTTGTCTGCTTCGGGGATGTCGAGGATCCGGAAAGCCTTTTCAAGACTCGTCAGCCACAGATCTGCATCCACTGGATCAGCCGTTCCAGCATAATCCGAAGCTCCGACTCGGCGAAGCTGCTCAAAGGTCTTCCCGATACCCGAGGCTTCTCCATGGGGAACCTGTGCTCACGGAGGAGGCACTGGTAATCGCTCAACCATGAGGTTCATCGTATCCATTAACTGCCCCATAAGCTGTTGGTAGGCAGGGTGTTCAAGTATGGCTAGGTCTGGTTGGGGGACCTCAGGCACCTGATCTTCATGTGCCTGTCCATCTGCTCCATCAACCGATGCAGCATCACTATGCTCAAGAGCATGTTCTTCGTGGTTTCCAGACATCTTGGCTTTTCTTCTGCTTAGGGCAGAAGATTTTTGTAACATAACCTGGAAAACTCATAAGAACAGACTCAACCTAGTCCTAGATCCCTGTAGACTCAGCGAACCTAAAGCTCTAATACCAAGCTTTGTGGCAACACATCCCATTATCACACAGATAACGAGGTGTTACGCGAAAACGTGCGGAAAACACCATAACCACAGATTATCAAAAACACGGGTTAATTAAAACCGATTGCGGAAAACTGATGAACTGTGAAACTATTACTTTCCAGTCCTCATCCTGCACAGAAACATGTCATATAAATATGTACACAAGATCTGACATGTGTCCACAGCTCAGGAACAACTGTTCATCCATCACATGAGTTCACCACCTGTTCATATATACATAAAGGCCCACATCTGGCCAACAGCAGGATATACAGATATCATCGTATGATCTTCGTGAAACATCGTCAAAACACTGCCAAGGACCTGCGAGTACAGGGATGACTCTAAACTCTACTACAAAACATCCAAAACAGCAGCATGTCCAACGCTTGCCTTCTACTGCTCCTCAAGCTGCTTGTCCGCAACACCACAACCACGACCACGTCTACCTCGACCACCTAAAAAGGGTGTAAACCAGCGGAGTGAGACAATTGAACAATTGTCCCAGCGGGAAACATAGCTCCCCACTGCAACCATAGAACCTCAGCAAGATAAACCATAACAGCAATTATGACATGAGCAGATATATCAGAAGCAGTTATATATAGCAAGATCATTCTTACCGGCAAGCATACCAGCTGTACTAAAACTTATAACCAGATGTCTTTCAAAAGAATATGATTATCAAGATAAGGTATATCAACATGCAACAGGATTATTAGAACAGAATATAATGCCATATAACCTGATTATCAAGATAAGGTAGATTACCACATGACCTGCAAGGTATAACAGAATATTACACAAACAAGGCCTCAACCAATGTTTCGTTTTTGATATGACTAATAAATACTAAACGGCTGTATTACATTTTATTATGCCCTGAGGATTTGAACCGTACCGTTCAAATCCAACCTTCAGTTACGAAACCCAAGACGGTGCCATACAAGGTCAATGGAAGAGCCGGACTCCACGACCTCCCACCTCATGGTCAGTACATGAGTACAACACAAGCAGGACCGCAGTCACATGTTGAAGTGGTCTAAGCCACAGGGTTAGCTCCCTAGGCTACCCATTCTCTAGCCCGCCTTGGTACAGGTCACGACGCTAGTAAAACTGAGCCACGGGCCTGATCACCGTGCTCTGAGCCATGAACGCATTCATGCTCCATACATCACATATCCTGAGCCATGGGCCTATTCACCATGCTCTACACACATATCTGAGTCTGCAACCGAAGTTACACTCTTACCTCCTCATTTTCAGGCTAGGAGCAACCTACACATATTCAACAATATGCGCTTCCAGGTTAACCCGTAGGAAAACCTGTTTCACCATCACCAAGTCCTGATGATGATGGATCTATGGCCAGGGCAAACTACATGATATATTTCACTGTGATTAATTAGTATCTTTTAGATGGATTGCAAGATTCAACCAAGTTGTATAACATGCAAAGATATAACAGAAAGTAAAGAACATTATATTATGATCTATTCATATCAACCTGATCCATCTTAAGGATCCAACATCACATGTTACCACTTGGCCTCTTGCCAACCATCCAAATCCATCTCAAGGATCATCACATACCACAGGGTCTCAACCCTTCATCATGTATTGTTACTGCCTCTTAAGGCTCACATCATCATCATGGGACCAACACATCACATACATAATCTTATAGAGCAATTATCAAAGTAATGTTACTCATTACATATGTCACATAGCCCTTTCATGGCTAAGTCATCACCTGCAAGGTTAAGGTATGCAATAATTGTAGATTCAATGTAAGGAATATGCTCACTATCATAAAATATCATTCAAGATAATCTACTTATCAATATGACAGTTATTTGGTAATCAATTATGTTAAGTACATCATTAAACAACCATACTGATACTTACCCTTATATCGAGATTGTACAAACAATCAGGGTATATAGAGATCATGTTGTGTTTACAGAACCAACACTATTATTAACAAGGTCATTACTATGTCATCAACTATTGTCATCTTTATCATGAAGCAACCTTTAACATAACTATCACTTAGCATCATTATTGCCAACATTATTATCATTAAACAAACTACTAGAGTAGTTATAATCATCTTCATTATCATTAACAATTAAGGATAACGGGTCACATCATGCATCTATTACATGAGGGCTATCATCATATACATTACTACCATTAGCATCCTTATTATTTGCAAGGCAACATATTACATATTGATGATATCACAAACACCACCATCGTTTTATTGGTTAATGTATAAACATCCACTTCTATCACATAAGGGACCGTCACCAAACAAACTCATACCCTCACTATAGCCTCACAACCCTCATCTGAAACCTATCACCCAACATGGGTATCGGCCACCACACTAACCCTATCGGCCATCATGGCCCAAGGCATGTCGCCCAACATGGTATCGGCCATCATGGTATCGGCCATCATGGTATCGGCCATCAGGGCACATAGCCTATCGTCCATCATGGCACTACTTGGCCCTATCGTCCACCACATGGACAAGGAGATAACTCAACACAAGAGCACCCATTCTATCGTCCCACTCAAGGAAATCCATGTCGCCCAACACCATCAGACCATGTCGCCCAACAAGAGAGAGAGAGAGAGTATCGCCCATCTCCAAGGGTACTCACCATATCAGCCAACAAACCCTAGCTCACCCTATCGCCCAACTCAAGGGCAAGGGTATCGGCCAACCTAAAGGACTCATCATGTCGCCCAACACCATCTACCATATCGTCCACCAAGGGGAACACCATGCCGTCCAACTCAAAAACAAAGGTGTTGCTCAACCCAAGGAACCATATCGCCCAACATGGTCACCATGTCGGCCAACATCCATACTAGGTCAACCTATCGTCCAACCCAAGAGGAAGGGTGTTGCCCAACACCAAGAACACTGATATCGTTCAACTCAAGGACAAGGGTGTCGCCCAACACACCCACAAGGAAGGGATATCGCCCAACCCTAGGTCACCTTCAACCTCCAACACAAGGGAGCACAAACCCTAAAAAGCAAGGTATACAAGGAACCCTACACCCAAGAGAGGGATATCGGCCACTAAGGTATATAAGCAAGATGCACAAGAAAGGAACTAAGATAGTCTACTCACATGTAACAAGGTTAAAGCTAGAGGTAAGAGAGTTAGGGTTAGAAACTATGCAACCCGCCTTAAGCTCCAAGGAAGAAGATGCACTTTGAGCTCCAAGGTTGTCGGCCACCAAAGCTCCAAAGCACTCCAAGGTCCAAAGCTATCGTCCACCAAGCTGCTCCAGGAAGGTGTATCGGCCACCACTTCAGCTCCAAGGAAGTGTATCGGCCAACACAAGCAAGATGGAGAGGGGTATCGTGCACCAAGGGTGGAGGGGAGACCAAAGGACCAAAGGAGACTAAGGCAAGGAGAAGAGCTACCTATATAGGAAGAAGGGGAGTAGAAACCAAGGTACAACCATGCTATGTGTCGTCCACCCAAGGGACACGTGTCCATCAACTCAAGCCACCTCTCATGCAAGCCATAAGACACTTGTCCAAGATGTGCACCATGTGTCCATCAACCAAGCCAAGCCATCTGGGCGACACAACAAGAGCTACTGGGCGACACACCAAGCAACTGGGTGACACACCACCTGCCCTGGGCGACACAAGGCTCAAGCAAGCCCAAACAAGGAACTCCAAGGCCCAAACAAGCTCAACTCAGGCCCAAAGGACTCAAACAACAAGCCCAAGCCTTCTTCTGAACCCTAGAGGAAGCAAAGAGGGAAAACATCTCACAAGATGGCAAACTTGCCCACAAAACCCTAAACTTGGGTTATTTGCAAGTAGCCCCTCGAACTCTCAACAAAGCACAACCAAACCCTAATCACCACTAAAGGTGATTAGCAAGCACCAAAGCACCAAGATCAAGCAAAACAAACAGGGTAAACCCTAAACGCAGGTCAGGGTCCTTACATACCATCTCAGTAATACCATGGTATATGGTGATCTTAAAATCATGATCTCCAGTGTGTCATGATCCCTCAAGGTTGATACCTCGGAAACCCTAAACCATTCTAAGCAGGGTTTCATCAAATTCCCTTCTAGAGAAGTGCATCTGAGGCTCTAAACCATCCTTTCATTACGTCAAGGACTAGACTGGCTAACCAAATAATCATTAACTTGTTCAACCTATCTCATTACATTTGAGTGTTAGCCAAAACACATCTTCTTTCCAAACGTAGGGTTAGCCTAACAACTCCCTTCTAGCCAAACTAGGCAACTCTATCTCCACCAGAGCATCCATTACCACTTCACATCCTTCGGTATTAGGTAACGTTGAAGACATACTCTTCCATGTATTCTACTTATCATCTCATCTCAAACTCTAAGTTTGTCTTCATCAAGAAACTCTAAGCTCATACTCACTGTGATCGAACTCGACCTTGGTTAATCTGCAAATTCCACATAGTTCCTGATAAAACATCCTTACAAGATGATTTCCTTAATACTCTTAATGTTAGTAAACCATCCATGTACCATTAACTTAACAAGGGTATGTTATCATCTATGTCCTCATACCTTGTAGCAATGTTTCAACTCGCATCATCTTTTATCCTTGGTGTATGGCATGCGTACTGTCCTATCTCTCACTCCCATAACAAGAGGAAATAAGCATTTGGCTGCAGTCCAAATACAGAGTTCTTCCTGTTCCAAGAGTAGAGATGGTACAACCCACCTTGCCCGTACACTTTCAAATCCAAGTTGAAACGTGAAGCTTATGTCTCTATACCACAAACATCATGATATCCACATAATTTCCATGGAAACTGGTCTCAAACTTACTTGGGTCACAATCCTTGGTCATCTCCTCTAGATCTATAGGATGCCGACACTTTTGGGGTCATCCCTCTTCCCTTATGCATCCAAAGAGTTCCCTACTCATCTGCCCTTTAGGTCCCATGAGTTTATGAAGGTGATCAATCTCCTAACCCATGGCCCTCGGACCATGATAGTTGTTACCTCCCGACCCTATGGTCATGTGCAACTAGGGAATTAGGCAACTCCTTCTTCCATCGGTCTTATCCCTGCCTGACCCTAGGATAGACTTAGGATTTCATTATAGTACATGTTCAACATAGAACCTTACCCAATCCTTCATCATCTCTCTCTGCATTCTTGACTGACTTTCATCCCTTCATAGGGGTCATGGCAACCTGCCTACCTTGGTCAGGTCCCATACCGGCTACCTCCATGGTAACACATCCACATGCACCTAGAGATGGTTATCTATGGGTCTACAGGTTCATTCTCATACCATGTACTCTTCACTTATCTTCTCAAGATCCCATGAACCCTCTTTAGGTTACCTCAAAACCAACAAAACAGGTATACACCCTACCAACGGGTCCTTCTCCCAGGATGGGAGGAAACTACACCTGGATAACAAAGGTCACAAGCATCCTTATGTTTAGGGTCTGCATCTACATGAGCTTGCTTAGCCCTGGCAAGCTACTAAGGCACAACCAGACACCTATAAAGCCAAGCTAGGTCACACCTGTCCTCATCCTCAACATCAAAACAACTTATTCGTGAGGGGTTTATCAAACATACCCTTACCTTAAGGGGTTTCCTTTACCTCTACACATTAAGAGTACCATGCTCGAAACTATAGAAACTCAAATCTCAACATGAGCATTGGGTACACCGCTTCCCCTCTTAGGCCTAGGAACCCTAGGTTCGCCTCCGGGTGTCCAACTGCATGCTCATTCTCTTAACTAGGAATCCAGCATGTCCAAGATATGTCATGTACTCCTATGATCTTTCTACTCACGCCACACTTCAGAGTTGATTCCTCTTCCCGGGCAACTACTAGGTATAAAGCCTCACAACTGGTGCCTTAACCTCCTCAGGGTCTAAAGCACTTTCTATCTCATCTAGTAGGTAATCACTTATACCATAGGTACCAGAAGCATCATCCTCTCTCTAGGGTTTGGTTACTCTCAAGCTAACCAAGACATCATCAACCTCCAGGGATCATGCATGAGGCAACCATTTAGGTCGCATCGTTCCCGACTCCCTACTATTCCTCAAGTTTCGGGGTTTTTGGCTTCCAACCTCCTTGTTGGGGTTCTGGTTCCTCTTTCTAGAGCTAAACCCACCTCCAACCATACTAGAGGTCCCTTCTCCCTGAAGGCTCATGCTCACAAGCATACCCCTATGTGGTTGAAGCCTATGCTCAACTCATGGTTGGCTCAAGAGCATCCATACCCCTTTCATAAGCCATCCATCATGATCTCTTAACCAGGATTTCACCAAGCTATACCTTACTTGCCTAAGCCCATAGGGTAACTACAGGTTCTTCTCTAACCTCATCGATGAAGGAGCTATCCTTCACTCTAACATGCATGTCCCTTCCCAGGGTTGGGTTGCCAAAGGGGTTGAGTCACCCATGGATCATATGGCATCCCAAAGGCATGTCCCTTCAAACACCTGGTCGAACTCATCTTTCTCTATCCTTTACTTAGGGTTAGTGTTAACATCATCCTCAAAGGATGTGCTAGGTCTCTACTTTTAATGGAGGTCCCTACCTCTATGGCTAACTCTCTCTACACATCCTCCTGCCAAGGAGGTCTATCCTCAGGCCTCTCCTGAGGGTAAAGACAACTCGTGTCATACGACCTAAGCATGTATCTATTCCTTTACGCTTACTCTATTTAGCTTATGTCCATGACATCTTATTTACATGCTTCTTATTAATTTGATGGAGGATTCCTTGAACCTTATTAACCTTACCCATACCTCAAGAGGGTGAGGGAAAGAGAGAAAACCCTAATCCTTAAGGTCCTTAATAGAATTTGAGTTGAGAAGGGATGAACAAGATGAGAGAGTCCTAAAGGTATCTTATTTCGATTCATACCCTAAGACTTTGGCCAGGCAGTCACACGGATCCGGGAGTCCTCGTATTCCGACTAGCGGTGCGGAGGAAAATATTGCCAGCCCCCGGTCGTGATCCTTTTCTAGACACCTCTGTCTTTTGGATAATCCTCTAATAACTCCCTTGGGTTCTATAGAATTTGTAAAATTTAATAATTATTAAAGATTAGATGAGGAACCTATGCTCTGATACCAATTGTAATGACCCCGTCTCCCAATAACCCCCAATTAAGGGAGACCCGAAGGTCAGAGCCGTTATTCAATTAACAGGATCAAAGGTTCGACAAATAATCAATAATAATTAAATAAACTTTACCAACTAAGGCTAAAAACTGGTATAACATAAAACTTTTCTTACCTTGGAAAAAATGGGATTTCTAAACTTCTATCTATGGAGATGCTACTCTAACTAATCCTCTAGTGCACGTTAATTCTCATTTAATTATACATATGCCACTTTACTGTTTGTTCTTTTCATTTGTACCTAAAACGCCGACAAACAAAACGTCGGTCAGTATATCGAAATATATTGGTATGTGGGGACAACCAAAAGTTTGCACATATGGATAACAATTTAAATATCACAATAAAATTATTTAACAAGCCCATTTACACTTTTCAGTATGACATTCTCCACCGCTTTTGCCCTAACCCTGGCATGCCCACCTTAGGGTGCCCTTTTGCCAATGACTTAAGGCCACCTTCTCAATCCCGAGCTTGGTGCCTGGGGGTCACCACTCATGGTGCCCACTAGTCATGCAATATCATAGGCCACCTTCTTGGTGCATGGGGTCACCACTCAAGGTGTTCATTGGTCTACCCATCTGGGCCTGACCTTTGGCATCATCCATCAGGGTGGCATGTAGGTGCGAGAACCCATACTTCTATTATTAATGCGATAATCATAGTGACTTTATAATTTGCAAATATGAGCATCCAAACTGATAATTTGCAGTCAATGCGATCAATCATCCGGAAACCATGTGGGAACTAATGCGGTTATTCATAATTAACCACATACCTGATCCAGAGCAACTTGCTGTCCAAGCAATAATGATAAAGAACAAGCAACAAGCAATCAACAAGTATCCTAAAATTAATGCATGACATCCAAGTGTTATAATTTATCCAGAACATTCTAAAGCTAGACTTGGATTCCACCTTAGGTTTTCTAAACCACATTAGGATTTTATTAGGGTTTTTGCCTCCATAACGCTTTTATCATATTAAATGTTCTCTTAGTTCATAAACCCTAATTTCAACACCATAAGCCCAATTAAAGTTGATTATTTCTCTTTTATACCAAAACTACCTTCTTTATCCTTTTAATCTATTTCAAGGTCATTAGACTTAATTATCACCTTTTGTTTATTTCGGATTAACAACTCATAATTCATGATGGTCTAATCCCCATATGAATCCCTTTTATTATTAATTCTTCCTTGACTCAAACGAAAACCCTAATTTCTATATTAAGGTTATCTTTCCACAAAAAAGTGACTTTAATGCTCAAAATAGCATATTCCTATCTTAATCATGAAATTAGTCAATTAAAGCCATTAAGAATCAAATTTACCATCATTAGGGTTTCATGGCTCATTAAAGTATTATTCATGCACATTAAACTCGAAATTAAACTAAATACATGCAAATTCATCCCTTTTTAATCTTAATGATCCTTTCTATCATTAATAGGCTAATATCAACTTAATATACTCATTTAACCCTTTCTAACTCATTAATCATCATAGGTTAGGGTTTTTCATTGATTAAACTATTAAAGATAGTATCTATATATACTTTTCGAATTGCATAATGAATCAGGCTCCAACTATATTTTATCTAGATTCCTATCGATTTTCTGAGCAAGTTTCATGTATATTGCGCGTCTATCCGAGCTACGGTTAGGGAGATATGATTTTTGCAAGAACATTACCTTTCGGCCAATCCGAGATTGCCACGTCGCCATGTTTCCATGCATGCGGCTCTCTTTGAAACATAACGAAAAGTCGACTTTGCCTTCGACTTAAGGATTGGTCATTTAGCATGCCGAGGGGCAGAACAGTCAAAAGCCGCCCGAGCCTTCTTCTTCCTTGCGATGCCAGCAATGACGCTGGCCTGCAGCCCTAGTCGACCGAGGGAGCGGCTCTCCCCCTTCACCATGGCCTTGACGGCCCACAGAAACCCCTCCACTGCCTCCATAGGGCCCCCACCCCCCAGCATGAGCACTCCGAGCTTGCCCATCTCTGCAGGTTCAGGTGGGTCGGGCCTGCCATCCGTGGCTGACCATGCAGTCGTGCTGCAGATAGGGGGCGACTCTCAGGGCATGGCGGCTGTGGCTGAACCTTTCATCGACCTCGCCTGGTGACCCTCTACCACCGCAACTCCGCCTGGGTGCCTCGTCGCTCCAAGGGTCGTGGTGTTCCTCTCAACTAGGGTTACTTGCAAGGAATACGATGAGAAAGGGAAAAGGATCCTTGGGATTCACTGGAACTCGATCCAGGAAGTTTACCCCTTATATAGGGGAGGAAACGAAGATAAGAGTTGTATATACACGGCTCAAAGAGCCCCTTTCCCAAAAGGAATCATAATCCTTCAAGGATAAGCAACCTTCTCTCTCTTCTTAATCATATTGATATTCTCTTTCCCTTAAATATTAGGAATTCGAAATTCCTCTCCTTCACTCTCTTTATTTTCCTTTTAATCTATTGGCCACAATTATATATATATATATATATATATATATATATATATATATATCCTTAAGAAAATACTTCCTTTTACATAATTAATGGATTATGCATATCCATTATTTCTTTATTTTATAATTATGGCATTTTCTCTTCCTTTTCCTTTATTGGGACTCTTTGGATCCCAAGATACTCATTATTTCGAAATTCCTCTTTAAGGAATACTCATTATCCTTAAATGCATCAATATGCATTATTCTCATTATCTTTCTTATTTGTTATTAAAATAATTCCTTTTTGAGTATTTCTCTTTATTTCTCTTTTATTTTCCTCATTGGTATTCCTTTTATTATTAGGAATCATTGGGATACGAAATCCCACTAAGGATAACTCAAATATACCTCTTTTCACATATTTTCTGTATTTCATCAATGTTTTCAATTTCTTTATTAACAAGGAAATACTCAACTGATATTTTCTTTTCTTATTGCCTTTTCTTTGCAACTTTGGACTCCTTGGAACCCAAGGAATCTAAGAGGCACGAAATCCTCTTTGGATTTGCCTTCTAGAGGTTTCCACACCTTTCTTATCTCAATTCTCAATTATTCATTAATTAATTGAATATCCTTGTTATTGGGCCCAATAGCCAATAAAGCCCACAAATCAAACAACAATGCTATTGTAAATGAAATCCATTTATTCAAAATAGATTATATCATTTATTTGTTCAAAAATCTTTAATATGAGAAATTATATTTCTCAGCAAAAGAACCCAAAATTGGGGTTGTAACACCTACCCATGTTAATACTATTAAGTATAAGAGCTCATATAATACCATTTCACGTGAAACTACTTTTATTTATTCAATACCGACTTTGAAATGGTCACCACAATTTCTACAAGCCTATATTCAGAGTTGTCTCTTGTGCTCTCTATATAAATCACATAAACTCCTGAAGAGCTCTTCTAAATTTTGATTTGTAGCAATATGAAATCGAAATACAACTTTGATCTGTTTCATATAATCAAAATTATATGATTAAGTCAAATGCCAGATTAACTTATGTTAATAGGTATGATCATTTTAAAAATAGTGATAAATAATATGATAAATGTGTATCAGCTATCTTATTTAAATGTACTCTCCTACATGTGTACCCATAATGAAAAAACGAAATGAATTTCTAGATTTTTTAAAATCAACCACACATGATAGACTTACATTCTAAGTAATATTGAACAATGTTCAAGAATAATCCCCAACATTTACTACTAGTGAGTAAATGCTGGAACAGTTTCCCAGTCAAACGTGATTTGTTTATTGATGAACAACAATTAATGGTATACCACCTATCCATTTTAAACATTAATTTCCACTAGTGATTGTTTACTATGTTTGTTCACAATTCAACTAAAGTTAGACAAACTTTTCCCTTAATATTCTGACGGCACATTTGGTTTGCAGTATTATAGGTAGGACATGATTCAAATCCTATAGAGATTCTCAATCCTATTTTTGTTTAGGTAAAAGTGACACAGGGATGTTAATCCTTTTGGACTAGAAATCCTATCTGATTAGGATTTTTGAGTCCTCCACACCCCTAGGTATTATGTAGTATAAAGCATCGTTGCAACGCCCGATCCCGACGTCTGTAATATTTGAGCAACGCTGCCTCCAACTCCCGATGCAAGAAAGATGGATGCACTCCGACGGCCGGCCGACGGCTGTAAGGATATTGTTATCTTCTTGTCAAACTAGAAAAGGCTTCTTGCGGTGTTCTTCATCACGGACTGCGATAAAGCTATTGCTAGAAAAAAAAAATCCAAGCACACAATCGATTCCATGTTATCTTCCTTCACGACCGCGACTACATTCAAGAGGTTTCCTTCCTGGTTGGATTATATAGCACTTTTTTTACTTTCTCCTCCACGGCCACTAGACAACAGCACGTACATTTTAAATAATGTTATGCATTCAATTGAAGGAGTAGCTTGCTATTATCCAATTTGGCAAATTGTTGATCTATGTAACATCTAGACATGAACGTCTTGATTGAAGTATCAATAAAAAATTCTAGTTCATCTAATTATCCCAACTTTAAAAGAAACCGACGTTTTCTATTGATTCTACAAGTTCTTTTTTGAAATCAGAAATTACAAAGTTATTAAATATGATTTTATAATGTACATTTCAGAATGATTCATTAGATTAACTTCTAACACAATAATAAACAAATTCTTTCGTTCGTGTATTTTTAAAATTCAAATCATTGGTAGAATACAATTATGTAGCTTAAAGTAGCATGCCGTTCTTTTTTTGTAATGCAACATATGTCATAACCTTGTTACAACTGTCTTTTATAGAAAATCTATATAGAGGTCATGAATTTGGACAAAATTGTAATGTTTTATAAACTTGAAAACTTAGTTATTACAAAGATAGTTTTATGTAGTATCCAATTATTAGAATTACCACCGAAACGTAACACATGAGTGAAGAACAACTAATATCAACTAAGATGAATTTGTCACCAAGTCTATCTCGGGTTGCATCCAAACATGAGACGGGTTCACCCAGTGTCTCATCCTTGACATATACTTCCCCTTCCCATCCTCTTAAATATCCTTTTCTAATTTTTTCCGGCAAACCAAACATGATGTAAGTACATTGATGCATATGAAAAATATTCACATATATGTATATCGTGAACAAAAGGAAAACGAATTTCAAAAAGTTAATAAAAGACTTACACACATAATATACTTTACATCTAAATAGAGGTTGATAAATGTTCTTTAATAGTCCAAAATTGGACATACCAAAAATTTACTCCTAGATTGAATCTTGCGTTGGTTCTTGTCCATCATGGTTAAACGGTTATGAATAACAAGAAATGTACACCACGTGGAAATATGATTGGATTTTCCTTCCAAGTGTATGTATGCATTCTAACAATATGTCCAGAAAATATAAGGGAAATGAATAGTTAGAACTTCTTAAAAATCAAAGACGCATCATAATCCACATCCTAAACGAGACTGAAACTATTCAAGGTTTACTCTCAGTGAATTAATCTTGCACTACCAAAAAACATAGTATAGATGACAGTCATGTAAAAAATAACGCACTTTAGGTGACATGTTTGTACATGACTTATAATCTGTGTAGGCCTACGTAAAATAGATGACATACATTTTTGTATATTTGAAAGGGTGACATACTTTAGGTGACATGCATGTATGTCACGTGTAGTCTGTGCAACATAAGTGACAGACATTTTATCATACTTGAAAGGGTGACACACTATAGGTGGCATATATTTGAATCACCTATGTTCTAATGGGGGTTTACACATGTATATGAGTCAAATCTAATATACAAGGAGACATAACATTTAGGTGACATGTATTTGTGTCACCAAAGTTATAGATGACATAAATTCATGTCACTTAACCTTAGAAATTTTACAGAATTACTATGAGAGGACATTGTCTTGATATGGGCCTTGAATTCTCACAAATGCATTACGGGGGACTTGCTGTTAGAGGAAATTCTCGTGATATGGGCCCCAACCCTCACATATGCATTTTTGGATAATTGTTGTGAGTGGACATTGTCACTATATGTGCTCCAGTTCCTAAGAAATGCATTGAAAGAGACTTTTTATGAGAAGAAATGTGTCATGGCTCCTCCCGAGTGTATTTTTGTTGGAATATATCAACACTTATTTGGTCACCGTGCGTTGGACGATGATGCAATGCGAGGGCGCCGAGCCGCTGCACGTGACATGGGCATCAACGACGATTCTGTTTGGCTCCCACCTACCTCTGATTAATTATTACACCTACCCTGGTGTCGTTGATGGCAGGGGTTCTCTGCTCATCTTGTTCCCCCACACCATAGTATCCAGATCCAACTTACCATAGTGCCTCCCGAATACGGACGGAAGGCGACCAGAAAGGTTTGGTGATAACTTCAAGTCTGATTCAACTTATCAACTTTTGTTGGACTTGGCCATACCGGTGGTGGATGCCCTTTTTTCGGCAACCACACCCATAGCAGCAAGGGATTATGGCAAGAACGCACTCGGAGCGTCCCTAGTGCCTAGCCGTCCAGGTCTCAACACGTCGAGGATCGATACGATAGAGTCCAATATTGATCCCCGGAGGTGGCAGCCCATACACGATTCCCTATAGTCGTGTGTTAAGCAGACTTGGCATTAGTCAACCCAGCAGGAAGGACTGCCCTGCTGGCCGCCATACACGAGAGGGTTCCCTCCATGTCTCAGTTCTGCTCTCTTTAATGGCAAAATTCATTTCTCCCACATCGGTAATGACACATTATGACCGTCTTGCTGCGTCACAAGTGAAAAGCCGTGAGGTTGTTTGTGGCAACACATCCCACTATCACACAGACAACGAGGTGTTACATGAAAACGTGAGGAAATCACCATAACCACATATTACCAAAAACACGGGCTAATTAAAACTGATTGTGGAAAGTGGAATAACTGAGAAATTATTACATTCAAGTCCTCATCCTGCAAGAAAACATGTTATATAAACCTTTACAAGGTTCGATACGTGTTCACAACTTAGGGGACCAGCTGTCCTGTCATCACATGAGTTCATCACCTGTTATATATACAGAACGGCCCTCATTCGGCCAGCAGCAGGATATACAAACCATCAATAGCTATACATCGTGAAACAGCGTCAAAACACCTCCAAGGACCTGAGAATACAGGGATGACTCTAAGACTCTACTACAAAACGACCAAAACAGCAGCATGTCCATCTCTTGCCTTCTACTGCTCGTCTTACTTCTCGGCCGCAACTCTGCGACCACCACCACGTCTAGCTCGAACACCTGAAAACCAGTGGGGTGAGACAATTGTACATTGTCCCAACGAGAAACATAACTCCCCGCCGAAACTATAAAACCAAGATGGATAAAGCAACATCAGTAGATAAACAATAAAATGTAGAATAATAACAGTCTACATAGCAAAGCTATTCATACCATCAAGCTTACCAGGCTGTACGGAAGGCATATCACCAATTATCACTTTATGGAACATGATTGACAAGATAAGATTTATAAGATCTTACCACATAACATAAGGAACATATATGCAACTGCAAGTATAACAAAATTAACTACACAAGCAAAGCCTCAACCAATATTCTGTGTTTTGCCTTAAGCAATAAATACTATTCGGCTGAATTACGTATTATTATGCCCTGAGGAAGTGAGCTGTACCGCTCAAATCCAACCTTCGGTTGCGAAACCCAAAGTTGGTGCCATACAAGGTCAAATGGAAGAGTCAGACTCCACGACCTCCCACCTCGTAGTTAGTGTATGAGTACAACACAAGCAGGAGCGCAGTCTCATGCTTAAGTGGCCTCAGCCACAGGGTCAGCTCCATAGGCTACCCATCCTCTAGCCCGCCTCGGTACAGGTCTCAGCGCTAGTAAAACTGAGCCACAGGCCTGTTCACCGTGCTCTGAGCCATGAACGCATTCATGCTCCTCATATCACATATCCGGAGCCATGGGCCTGTTCACCATGCTCATCACATATTCCAAGTCTACAACCGCAGCTGCACTCGTTTCCCTCTCTATTTGAGGCTAGGAGAAACCTCACATATTCAATAATATGCACTCCGGGTTAACCCGTAGGAGAACCTGTTTCACCATCACCAACTCCTGACGATGATGGATCTATGGCCAGGGAAAACTACATGATATGTTACACTATAATTAATTAGTATCTTTTATGTGGATTGCAAGATTCAACCAAGTTGTATAACATGCAAACTATAACAGGAAATAAACAATATAAAACTCAATGTTATGCTTTTATGGTAATCACATCATCCTGCTCCATCACAAGGATCCAACATTACATGTTATCATTTGGCCTCTTTCCAATCATCTAGATCCATCTCAAGGATCATCACATAGCCATGGGATCTCAATCCCTCATCACATAGTGCCACTGCCTCTCAAGGCTTACATCATTAACATGGGATAACAATCCCAAGTACTTTAATCAAATACATCATACATGCTATATCATTATCAAGAGTAATCATCATAGCAGAGTTACTCAACATATATATTTACCTCATAGCCCTTTTACTTGGCCATGCATCACCTGCAGGGTTAGTGTACACAATAATCATAGGCTTAACAGAAAGACCATGCTATCAATATAGGGTGACATTAATGATTATATACTTTATCAATCATGCTTCAACTCATGATCATGAACACAAAGCACATCATTAAGCAAACCATATTACATGCTTATTATTTCCCTTATCATTATATAGGGGATTCAAGATAATCACATACATAGGTAAGGTCATGTGAATTACATAAACAAGCTTTACCATAATGGTCACCATTAAGAATATCAAGGGTCACCAACGTGTTCACAAGAACATTATCCACCATATCGGTTTTCTATGAGAAGCAAGACCCTTACTAAAAGTGTCCACTACCCTCACAAGAAGTGTGACGGGTAGGGCACCCTCACTATAGGTTGTATCGGACAGGGTGCTCACCCTATCGCCCAACTCATGTCGGTTAACCAAGGGTGTAACACGCAACACTGCGTTAACACCAAGGGCAACAACAACCAAGCATGCAGCTAAGCAATGACATAAAGTGCAACGGCGCGTCAGGTGTCGTGCACCTATGCCTATCGGGCAACGGCCTGTGTCGGGCACTAAGAGATAACGCGCAACTCCCGTCAGGGGGGGTAGGGCTGTCGGCCGACACTCACAGAACTAGTGTGACGCCCGTCAAGGTCCAGGGTGTAACGCCCATCAAAGCCACCATAAACGTATCGTGCACCACTCTAGGACAAGAGGGGTATCGTCCATCACAACCACCACAGCCTGTCTTCCAAGGTTCTTGGTCAAGAGGGTTGTTGGGCAGCAACCTCTAACAACACCATAACAGCCTAGAAACAACACCACAAGGTCGCCATCCACCTCAAGCACAAGGGCACCAAAACCCTAAAGGATAAAGAAGATGGATCACCTCTCAACTTAAATGAGAGAGGGGTGTTGCACATCATCTATCACCAAACGGGCAATACAAGGATCAACCCTAGCAAGGTTCACAACTATCACCAAGCTCACCCTTCAAGTCCATGGTGAGAAGAGGGTGTTGCTCAAGCTACTAGAACACAAGCTCACCTCTCAACTTAAACGAGAGTGGAGTGTTGCTCATGATACTAGAACTCAAGCTCACTCCTCAAGACCTAGGAGACAAGAGAGTGTTGCTCACCAAGAAACCTAGAACACATGGTTCGGCCAACAAGAACAACTTAAGCAAGGAGCCAACTAGCAAAACATATAGCCGACAAGATCATAGAAACATATAAGAATATAGAAAAGGAGGTAATGTAGTTAGGGTTAGGAGTTATGTAACCCACCTTAAGCAAGCTCCAAGCTCCTAGCACCAAGCTCCAAGCACCAAGGAAGAAGAAAGCTCCAAGGAAGGATCGGCCACCAAGCAAGCTCCTCCAAGGGTATCGTCCACCAAGCTTGCAAAGGAGGAGGGTATCGTGCACTAAGGGAGAGGAGAAACCAAGAGACTAAAAAGGATCCCTAGCAAGAGAGAAAGAACACATATATAGAAGTAGGTGGAGGAGAAAACAAGGTAGAGCAAAGCAAGGTGTCGCTCACATAGGGAACACTTGTCCATGGGCAAGAACCACCATACTAGCATGCCCTAAACACATGTCCAAGGCCATTGCCATATGCAAGAATAAAGCACCAAGTGTCCACTAGTGGTGACACAAACGAGGTCAAGGATGGTCAAAGGTCATGGGTGACACACTTGGATGACACACCTCCAACATGGGCGACACAGCCCCTAGGCGACACAACTCCTCTTGCCCGACACAAGGTCCAACCAAGCAAAAGAAAGGCACCACAAGGCCCAACAAGCTCAACCAAGCCCAAAGGCATCGAGCCCAAACCTTCCTCTCTACTCTAGAGGAAGCAAGGAGAGGGAGGAACACCTCACAAGGTGGCAAACTTGCTCACAAACCCTAAACTTAGGTTATTTGCAAGTAGCACCTCCAACTCTCAACAAAGCACAACCAAACCCTAATCACCACTAAAGGTGATTAGCAAGCAACTAAACATCAGGGTTAAGCAAAGCAAATAGGGTAAACCCTAAACAAAGGTCAGGGTCCTTACATTGTTCATGTGGTCCTTTACCACGTGGGGCTTACATTCTGCATGGTTGGACATGCTGCACAAGTTTCATGTCCTTTTAGGAGCCTCCATACATGTCGCGACAAACGGTTAGCAGTTAACAGTTTTGGTAATCATCTTCGGGTTGTTCATTTATGTTCACTGAGTCGTGTTGATGGAATCCGTAAGGCGTTGGAGTATGCAGATGTTTGGGAGGGCTTGGTATTTGCTCGTTGTTCTTCCAAGCATTGGATGTGTGGTGTATGCCTTGGCATCGTGCCATGGTCTAAAGCATGTCCTCATCAAGCTTCTGATGGCTCTGATGTTACTACCACTCTACCTCGATATCCTTGTGAGACATCACTCGATGTGATGGTTTGCCTACTCCCATCAATTCTGGATTTCCAGATTATGTTCCTTGCACCCTGTCAGCTCGTCAGCGTATTGAGCCACCGCCTCTTCCTGTTGACCGACTATAGCTTGCCAAATATATAAATAGGAATCTTATGATGCCTTCATGTACATTTAATGATTTTATTTTTGGGTCCTTGGGTTTTGCCATCCAACAAGGATTGGCAACCCTATTTGTTGCTTGCGCTTCTGTGAGAGCTTTTATGTAATCTTTTGAGCAATTATATGAAACATATTAAGTGACATGTTGTGAGACAACACCATCATGATATGGGCCCTGACTCCTCAGAAATTTATTTTTAGGGGCTTAGTGTGAGAGCACACTATCATGATAGTGGTCACATATCCTCCCAAATGCAATTACAATGACATGTTGGGAGAGGAAATTCTCATGCTATGTGATGTGGATCCTCTCAAATGCATTTTCAAAGACCTGATGTGAGTGGATGCCATAATGATATGGGCCCTAGTTCCTCCCAAAAACATATTCAGTGACATGTTGTGAGACGACATCATCATGATATGGGCCCTGGCTCCTCAGAAATTTATTTTTAGGGACTTACCGTGAGAGCACACTATCATGATATTGGTCACACATCCTCCCAAATGCAATTACAATGACATGTTGGGAGAGGACATTGTCATTATATTAGAGGTGGCTCCTCTCAGATGCATTTTCAAAGACTTGATGTGAGAGGATGCCATAATGATATGGGCCCTGTTTCCTCCCAAAAACATATTCAGTGACATGTTGTGAGATGACACCATCATGATATGGGCCATGGCTCCTCAGAAATTTACTTTTAGGGACTTACCGTGAGAGCACACTATCATGATAGTGGTCACATATCCTCCCAAATGCAATTACAATGACATGTTGGGAAAGGTCATTCTCATGATATGTGATGTGGCTCCTCCAAAATGCATTTTTGGGATCTTCCCTTGAGAGGACACCATCATGATATGGGTCATGGCTCATCAAAAATTTATTTTTAGGGACTTGCTGTGAGAGCACATTGACATGATATTACTGTGAGGACACTATAATCATATGGGTTGTGGCACCTCCCAGATGTATTTTTAGGGACTTGATATGAGATAACATTTGTTGTGAAATGGGCCCTGACACCTCCCAAATGCATTTTGATGGACTTATTTTGAGAGGATGTTGTCATGATATGGGCCCTGACACCCCCCAAATGCATGTTCATAGACTTGTTGTGAGAGGACGTTGTCGTGATCTAGGACCTAACACCTCCCAAATGTATTTTTAAGGACTTATCGTGAGATGACATTGTGATCATATGCTCCATTGCACCTCCCAAATGTATTTTCAAGGACTTAGCGTGAGAGGATGTTGGCATATATGGGCCCAAACTTCACTTAAATGTATTTTCAGGGGCTCATTATGAGAGGACATTGTCAATATATGGCCCTGGATCCTCCTTAATGCATTTGAAGAGACACGTTGTGAAAGGGCATTATCATGATCTGGGCCATGGCCCCTCCCAAATCCATTTATAGGGATTTATTATGAGAGGACTCTGTCAATATATCGGCCATGGCTCCTCCTTAATGCATTTGAAGGTAGATGTTGTGAAAAGACATTATCTTGATTTGGGTCATGTCACCTCCCAAATGCATTTTTAGGGACTTGATGTGAGATAAAATTTGTCTTGAAATGGGCCATGAACCCTCCCAAATGTATTTTCATGGACTTGTTGTGAGAGGATATTGTCATGATATGGGACTTGACACCTCCCAAATACATTTTTAAGGACTTATTGTGAGATGACATTGTCATCATATGTGTCATGGCACCTTCCAAATGCATTTTCAAGGACTTGGGATGGTTTTGGTTGTGATTGTTGGCCTTGTTTTAATTGTGATGGTCCATTATGCTTCTGGACGTGACACTTCATTTTGATATGATCGTGACACTGCATTTCTTTCGATCACGACATTGTGTTGTGAGGGTGGGTCGTGACGTTGTGTTGTGAGTTGGTCACGAAGATTATGTATAACAATGGTTGTGACTCCTTGCTTTTAACACTATTGTATCGCAACGTGCGTCGTGGAGGCAGTTGCAATGTTGTGTTGTGAGATCTAGTTTCCTTCTTGTTGTTAATCACTTTCAAATGAAGCATAATAATCCAAAACCAACTGGCGCTCGCGGCCTGGTTATAAGTTTCGTCATGATGTTGTTCAGGATGCTCTCTTCAACATTGTCTCTCGAGCTGGGTTAAAGGTTTTGATAGAAGCTCCTTTGGCCTTCCTTGGCACTCAATCTGATGGTGTTCATTCGTTGCGACCTGCAGGCATTCTTTTATTTCACTGGATGAATGGAAAACATGCCTGTGTTGACCTAACTGGAGTTTCTCCCTTGACAGGTATCCATTCAAAAAACTTTAAATCAGGGCAGGCAGCGTCCGAGGAAGCAATACAAAAAGTTCATAAACATGGAGCAACAAGTGAGTCCAATCAACATCATTTTCTACCTTTTGCCTTTGATACCTTTGGGGTTCTTTCCGACGATGCAATTTCTCTTCTTTGATACCTTCAACATATAATAAATAGGAATCTTATGATCCCTTCATCTACATGTAATGATTTTATTTTTGGGTTCTTGGGTTTTGCCATCCAAAAAGGATTGGAAACCCAGTTTGTTGCTCGCACTTCTGTGAGAGCTTTTATGTAATCTTTTGAGCAATTATATGAATAGTTTTATGTCTTATATTTAAAAAGGACATGTGTCGGTCGAATTTCTGTTGAGAGTCATTATAATTCAATTGCAGTCATTCATGAGGGGATACATACATGGCTCTGATCAAAGCATTTTTAGGGACTTGTTATGAGAGGACACTGTCATAATATGAGACTTTACACCTACCAAATGCATTTTTGGAGACTTGATGTGAATGGACATTGTCATGTTATGGGCCTTAGTTCCTAAAAGAACTTGTTGTGAAACATCATCACAATGTGGGCCATGGATCCTCACAAATGTGTTTTGAGGGACATGTTGTGAGAGGATATTGTCATGATATGAGTCATGGATCCTCCCAAATATATTACTGTGGACTTGTTATGAGAGGACGTTGTCGTGATATTGAATGTGGCTCCTCCTCATAAAATCATTTCCTGGGACATGCCATGAGAGGACATTGTCATGATATTGGTTGTGGCTTCTCCCTACTGTATTTTTAGGGACTTGCTATGAGAGGACGTTGTCATGGTCTGTGATGTGGATCCTCCAAAATGCATTTTTAGGATCTTCTTGTGAGAGGACACTGTCATGATAAGGGACCTAACTCTTTACAAATTCATTTTCAAGGACATAATGTGAGAGAAAATTTTCATGATATGGGCCATGTCAACTCCCAATACATTTTGTGGGACTTGATGTAAATATTGCCACATTTTCCATCCATAAATTATTTCATTTTATTTAGCATATGATCAATTAGAATAATATCAAACCCAATTAAATATTTCTATAGTAGACTACAACAAATATTTATATCCTTTTGTAATAAAAATAAGGAAACTAAAATGTTAAAGGAAATAACTTGTAATTGACTTTAATGCATTTCAATTGGTTGAAGAAAGAGAGAGAATATGAGTCAAAATGATTTCAAATTGAGACATAAAAGAAGACTTGTAGCAAGAAAATGTTTCATCAATATTTTAGAGCACCCATATATAATTGTTATTATTAAATATAATGATATAAATATTGCCACGTTTTCCATCCATAAATTCTTTCATTTTATTTAACATATGATAAATTAGAATAATATCAAACCCAATTAAATATTTCTATAGTAGACTACCACAAATATTTATATCCTTTTGTAATAAAAATAAGGAAACTAAAATGTTGAAGGAAATAACTTGTAATTGACTTTAATGCATTTCAATTGGTTGAAGAAAGAGAGAGAATATGAGTCAAAATGATTTCAAATTGCTACAAGTCTTCTTTTATTTAACATAAATTCTTTCATTTTATTTAAACCATTTTGTAATAAAAATTAGGAAAGTAATAATGTTGAAGGAAATAACTTGTAATTGACTTTAATGCATTTAAATTGGTTGAAGAAAGAGAGTGAATATGAGTCAAAATGATTTCAAATTGAGACATAAAAGAAGAATTGTATCAAGAAAATGTTTCCCCAATTTCTTTTACTTGGTAACATGTACAAAAATATGGAATTGTGGGAATATTATATTACACATCTTGTCATGCTTTACCATCTATAAAGGCTCTTATTTTATTTGATATATAATCTTAAAAAAGAAAGAAAGAAGTTATTGAGAGAAATTTGGAGAGAAAATTGTTGGATGTTAATTAAGGGTATTAAACTTATATATGTGACAATTAATACAATACACTAGATACGTATATCCTGATTTTTTAAAATAACACATTATTTATATTTTTATATTTGCCTAACTATTTATACCCTCCCTATTTTCTTATCTTTCCCCCGGTAATGCACTTACCTTGGTTAGCGCACACAAATTCTAGATGTCCACTTATGCTTCCCACGCAATTCCCAAACGTCCACCCGCGTTTCCTCTCCCCTCTTTCCCTCCCACGCCGTGCATGTCTCCCTGAGTGTGAAAAGGGCATCGTCAACCCCATCTTCCTCTCCCAATGATGCGCACCATCTAATCCACGATCGAAATCGCCGCCTTCAAGGCTCCGAAGTCGCGCCTTAGAATTTGTTGCGAGTCAAGGAGTCCTTCCCTCAGTCTTCTGTGTACCCTATCTTAGAATGAGAGAGTCGATACCCTAGAATTGCTCGAGTAGCTGCCGCTGCTCTTTTCCCTTCCCTCTCAACTTCTCATTTCTGGTCGTCCTCTCAATCCCTCTCGGTTTGGAAGTTGACCTCGGCACCTTGCCTACGCTTTCCCGTAATCAATTTAGTTCGTGGGTGCGTGGAGAGCTTGGACGGAGGTCGTCACCCCCAGAGCAAAAGCTTGAAGCTCTGGCAGCTAGAGAAACCTCAGTTCGATTCCTCGTGAGGTAACCATCTCGAGCTATTGCTCTTTCATCATGTGCATTCATCTCGCCGTAGTTTTGCCCTGATTGTTGGGTCGACTAGTGACGCCGATCTCCTCTTTTATTGTTGCACTGGCGTTAAGGGACTCCGCAGGTCCCTGACCCTTGAAACCCGTCTGAAGTTGTTTTGAGGTCCAGGCGGAGTTCCAAGAGATGTGCCTGATCAAAGGGAAACACAGAGGATCGCCAATGTGGATTCCCGACTTGGTGCGTTTGAAACCGGCCATCGCTGATGGCTACCTCCACCATGCCTCTTCAGATATCATCCGACCCTGGTAGTATGACCTGTGAGTCTTTCGTTACCAAACCATTACTCACATACTTCCTCTCCCTTAAACAAACAATTTCTGAGTTACCAAACCAGTACTCATGTGGTCTCTTTCTCCTACCTTTATTCCGTTACTAATACATACACTCATTAGAAAAGGAAAACGTTTAAGAGTTCAAGTGACTCAAACTGGGGATATCATGACATGATGGGAATACAGTCTGAATGTCCCATTAGATAACTTTTATTCTACAACTCATTCTTATAAAACTGATGGCAGAATTCAGACCATTTATATTCAAACACACAAACATATAAACCGAATGATATTACTGATCCATCCACATATATACTAATACTAGTGAGCACACACACGTACACATACATGTGTCACAATAAATTTAATAAATTTAAAATAGATGGTGGTACAAATATATATTTTGAATATACAATGGTATATAGATACTTTTATATTTAATTAATATTCTTATTTGGAAAATTAAAGAAAAGATGTAGTAAACACAAAAGTACAACAAAAATCTGGTTGTGAATCTCACTTTTATTTTTTGATGAAACTTTACCAGCTAGTGTTGCTCTTACTAAAAATAATTAAAAAGGTCATGATATAGACAAAAAAGAGTTGATATGTATCTTCAAGTTATCATTTTGTATAAAAAATTGTAGACTAACATTTCCCTAATAAATGTAAAAAGAAGAATGAAGAATGATGATGATATATGTAAACATACAGAGAGTTGGACAAAGTCAGTTTTGATTATTAAACCATCCTTTTTGGTTTGTTCCCTTATATCCATAGTGATTTTAAAAGAATAAATAATAGATCCATTATGAAGATCAAACAAATAACATATCGTGTCTAGTATTTTTTGGGTAAATATTGTAACTTCTTTCATATGAGCACATTTCTACCATGCACGTGATAAATAGTGATATTTTAATATATTTTTCTATAAAATGTTTCTCATAAACTTGATAGCTTAAAGTGAACATTGTATTTTAATAAATAGCATAAAATATAATGTATGCTCGCCATAATTAATTTGTCATACTTCTTGGATTACAAATTAATTAGTGTTAAATATAGTGTAAGTTGTGATGGACTCAATTTAGTGAGTATATTGTGATGTTGGGTAAATAATGTAACTTCTTTCATATGAGCACACTTCTACCATGCATGTGATAAATAGTGATATTTGGTAAAATTACATAAAATTTCTTGCCTATGAAGCATGTCTCATGTTAGATTGGACACTTTAATGAGTTTATATTATCTATTCAAATATTAGACATCATGAAGTTTTACATGTTTCTTATTTCTAGTACTAACTTCTATTGTAATAACCGATAGCAAGAAACATATGTACCCCATGGAAGTTATCACGTAAAAGACAGATGTATAACATTTCTACACCACGCTTGTAAAAGATGTATTATATTGTTTCCAATTTTTAAGGTCATGATGTTGAATATTGGAGTGATGAATATATTGAAACTTTAAATTTATTAAGGTGCACAAAATGGATTGTTATTATGTTACTTGTAGTGCCCAATCTACTTCTACACAAGCATCATTAGTGTCTACATTAAGAATCTCTTACGGAATGGATATGTTGTTAGAGAGTAGAAATACTATGCCGAACCTGCAGTTTTGTAGACACATTATTGATAAAAAAAATATTGCACATGTGCGTACTGAACAATGATTAGTCATCTGAGTTGTGTCACTGCATCATATACACACAGTGAGGCATCAGCTTCCAGTAATCGATGATCAAAATTGTTAAAAAAATAATCCATATCGTTCGTCATCCAACCAACGCTAATCAATCAGTGGATGAACTACTTCTTTTTGAGGCATCACCTAGCACACTGAATGCTCTTGCTTTCCAGGTACGCTGGTTGTAGTCTTGTATGTGATTGCTTTTTAGATTTTGATACAACCTGTATGAAGAACGTCATTAGATACTTAAAAACACAGGCAGACTTCCACACATTTTATGATGATGAACCATGTGAATTTGGTTCCAACTGAATGAGATTTGAAAACTCATCGCCACAGTTATCTCGGGCAAGCCGAAGCGGACGGGATGACGTCGTCTTTTCATTAAAAGTGGGGTGATTTGTTGAGATTACCGGGACTTCAATCGACCGTGAATCCGTGAGAGAGTAGTTAGTTGGGTTTCATCCAAAGATATGTATATGGAGAGAACATAGTGGTTAGTAATGGGTCAGTAAAACAGAGAGTGGAGAGAGTGGAAAAGGCCCACAGATGTATCCTTGATAAGTGGTATACCACCATGTTCTCTAACACTTTCTTATCAATAGTTTCATGATCAAACTCATGTAGAAGGAGTGACCATTTTAGTAACCTAGGCTTTATGTCCTTTTCATCATCGAGTGCTTAATTTCTCCATGGTCTATATACACAAAAACCTTATAACCTATCAGATATGATCAAAATTTTTGAATGTGTACACTACTATCAACATATGTTTCTTAGTGGTTCTATAGTTAACTTGGGCCTCATCCAAGGTCTTGCTTGCATAACATATGACATAGTTTTTCTTGTCTTTATTCTTCCCTAAGACAACACCCACAACATAATCACTTATTTCACACATCAGATCAAATGAGTGGGTTTCAACTGGAAATTCAGAATTAATGGTTGCCGATTCGATTACTAAATGTAGAGAATGTGGATGAAAGTTGAACGCATTTCAAATTTGTTGCGGTTTCAACTAATAAACATGGTGGGATGGTTTGTTGGGAATTGAAAGAGATGAAAGAGAGGAGAAAGGAAAGGAGAACACAATTGAAGGAGGTAACGTTGGCCGTCAGTTTTGGAGGAGTAATATTGAACATGGTAGTCGTGGTGGAAGGAGGGAAAAGAACAAATAAATGTAAAAATTTTGAAAAAAGAAGAGAAGAGAGAAAGAGTTAAGGAGAGAGCACCACTTTAAAAACAATGCAATCTGATTGGCTGGTGGCATTGCTGTAATTAGTAAAAACTATTCACTCTTTTTATAGTAGTATAGATAAGGAGTTTTCCAGACAATTGATAATACTTTTACATATCCCCAATTTAGACTAGGAGCTGGTTTACAGTATGCAATGAAACATAATAGATTGACCAATTTGTCTTCTTCTCTCAATGTCACTCCTCTCAATACATTAAAATTTTGTAAATGCCACTACCCATGAACGTGTTGTCCTCTACAAATAATATTTCACCGTCTCTCTACCAAGAGTCAGTTAGTTTGAGAAAAGTTAATCCCACATTATCGAAGACTCCTAAATCAGGTGTAATTCACCTCAACCACGGTGATAACTATTAATGTATCTTGCTAATGCTTTGTTTTATATTATGATTAGAAAAATAAATAATTCTGAAAGCATCGAGTAGACGCTGGTCAATTTCTAAACACAAGCAGACAGTCAATGTCAAGTATTATTGTGTCTTTTATTATTTCCATCTTATCTCAATCGAGTGTGACGTTATCCCTAACAGTTGCATGTCTTTGTCTGTTGTGATTAACAGAAGAACGACAACTCAAGCAAGTTGCTACACAGACTAGAGCTAACTAGCTCAAGCAATTAATTTATTTGCACAAATAGGAGCAATAGAATACTTACCCTTTAGTAGTCTCTTATTATTCTTAGATCCCAGAAATGAGAGATCGAAAGAGAGAGAAGAAAAAGAGATTTTAAGTCGATTGTACAAATGAGAGAGAGATAGAGATATAGATAGAGAACAATAATAGAGTTGACATAGTGTAAATTAATTTTGGATCATGATACTAACATGTAATAGTTTGCTAGTTTCATTTTGTGCTAACTTCAGTAAGTAATTCACAGTTTTACCCATCGCTTTTCATTCACATATAATGATTTAATATTAAAAATAAAAAATTAATACTGCTCAGTTATTATCTTTATGTAAGTGCTTACAACTTAATCACACTTCAACATGACTATTATATTGGATGCTGGGATTGGTTATCCTCAATATATTATCTCAGACTATGTTAAAAATTCAGTGATGATTCTCCATGGTGACCTCTTAAGGTCTCATCATCAAACTAAGGGTATATAGCATGATCCAATTTGGGTTAAACACAACTCTATATCATGCCAAAATTCTAAGGGCATATTAAATACAACAAATTTATTATTTTTTCTTTAAAATAATCATATAAAGTGACAAAGCCTCCTGAAAAAAACTTACTGCATTATAAGTAGGATTTTTCTTAGCAAAACGCTACATTTGCTTCAAGGTAGTTGTGTATATGACATGGATCCTTCCATATTTTGTGAAGTTGTGGTTGACATTTTTTGTGAGTCTCATCATCCAGCCTTTCCACATCTTGCCCATTGATTGTAGTACAACAATCATATGACCATCTTCAACAAAATAAAATATTTTATGTATTAACATTCGAAAAATGTTTCATGTATTTGGAAACATATACTAAGTCTGAGTGTTAATAAAAATAATCACATAATTGAAGTCTTAATATGCTTACAGTTATGCCAAATATGATCCTTCTGTATTTTGGTTATCTGATTTCAAGTGTGAATTCAAACGGTACTTTGGCAAGGGTAGCTTCCTCTAAACTTTAAAAGTCTCAACTTGTACTCTCTCTCATGTCTGAATTTCTTCTTTTATATCAGATATGGTAGACTTGCTACTATACTTAAATTACATTTTTTTTCAGGAGACATGGATAAAACTTGGATTAGTAGAGGAAAATCTAAACATGACCGTTGCAAAAGTGCTTTCATGTTAGGATTTAATTCCTTTCTGGATTTGGCATTTAGGAATCATGTCGAGGTGAATTGCCCATGCGTGAAGTGTGAGAACAAATTTTTTTATGATAGAAAAACAATTCAATGGCATGTGATCAAGTATGGATTTCTCTCAACCTACACGAATTGGGTGTATCACGATGACAACCAACATATTTTTTCCAACCAACATGTTGATAAACCTTTTGATGATATAGAAGGCTTGATTAATGATACTTGCTATGATCATGTAGAAATGACCGAAGAAGATGTTGGGAATGATAATGAACATACTCTACATGATGATAATAAATTTGATGAACTATTGAAAGATGCTTGTGAACCACTATATCTTGGTTGTGATAAATTTTCTAAACTATCATTTATCGTTCACCTATTTAGACACAAGTGCTTGAATAAAATTAGCAATAAGGCAATATCAGATTATTTGGAACTTCTTAATCAAGTATTGCCTAAGGGACATAAGCTACCAATAAAATGGTATGAATGTAGAAAGCTCATGTTCTCATTGGGATTGGATTATCAGGTTATCCACGCATGTCCCAATGATTTTGTATTATTTAGAGGTGAATATGTGGACTTGGATAGGTGCCCAACGTGTGATACATCCAGGTGGAATGATACTTATAAGGGAAGAAGGATAAAGGTCAAGAAAAGGATGCCACAAAAAGTGCTTCAGTACTTTCCCTTCACCCCTAGGCTTAAAAGATTGTATAATTCTAGAAAGACTGCTCCTTTGATGATTTGGCACTCCACTAGCCCGACTAGTAAGGATGGTGAAATGGCACATCCTAGAGATTCTGAGGCTTGGAAGGATTTTGACAATAAACATCCATCATTTAGCAATGATCCACGCAATGTCCGACTTGGCTTAGCAACTGATGGATTTAGTCCTTTCAATATTGCAATGGGAAGTAGCAGAAGCATATGGCCTATAATCTTAATGTGCTACAATCTTCCCCCATGGCTTGCTATGCATCAGTCATTCTTAATGTTGTCACTTCTTATCGATGGTCCTAAATCACCTGGAAACGATATAGATGTGTATCTCCAACCATTAATTGATGAATTGAAGATGTTGTGGGATGGCGTTAACACCTTTGATGCAAATACAGGAGAGGTATTTTGTATGAGGGCAATTCTTTTGTGGACCATTAGTGATTTTCCAGCATATAGCATGTTGTCTGGTTGGAGCACTAAAGGATACAAGGTGTTCCCTTATTGTTATGTTGATCATGGGTCCATTTACCTCCCATATTCTTGAAAGTGTGGGTATCTAAGGCATCGTCATTTTTTGCCTACAGATCACCCATGGCGTGTTGACAAAAGAAGCTTCAATGGTGAGGAGGAAAATGAACCGCCTCCTCACCCTATAGTTGGGGAACAAATTCAACATTTATGGAAAGATTATGATAACATTGTATTTGGAAAGTTTCCAAATAATGACTCTCGAGGCCGACTTGGATTACCTGAAGGTTGGAAAAAGCGAAGTGTTTTTTTAGCTTCCTTACTGGAGCTCATTGTTGGTACGACACAATCTGGATGTGATGCATATTGAAAAAAACATAAGTGAAAATATTTTGGGTTGGATACTACACAAAGATGGTAGTAGCAAGGACAATCTTAAAGCTAGATTAGATATGCAACACTTGAAGATACGAAAATCATTGTGGCCTAGAATTTCAAAATCTCAAAATACCAGAGAACTTCCTCATGCAATTTATAGCTTGTCCGATGAAGAAAAGGATAACCTATTGTCTATTTTGAAGGACATTAAACTTCCAGAAGGATTTTCCTCAAATTTCTCTAATATGGTTCAACTTAGAGAAAAGAAGTTAGTGGGTATGAAGATTCATGATCACCATATAATGCTACATCATCTCCTGCCTATAGCTATAGTTAAAGCATTGTCAAAGCCTGTAAGGAAAGTAATAACTAAATTTTGTGTTTACTTCAAGGAGTTGTGTGCAAAGGTCATAACTATTGAGAAAATGAAGGAGTTAGAAAAAAAATTCCTATGATAATGTGCACATTGGAAAGGATTTTTCCTCCTGCATTTTTTGATGTTATGGTCCATTTAGCTATACATCTTGCAACCGAGGCAAAACTTGCTGGACCAGTTCAATTTAGATGGATGTATCCAATTGAAAGATATCTCTACACGTTAAAAAATTACATTCGAAATAAGAGTAGACCGGAAGGTTCAATTGCCGAGGGCTACTTGGTCGAGGAAGCAAGCATATTCTGTGATAGGTACCTACATGATGTGGAAACTAAGCTACACAAACCTATAAGGTACCACGATGGTCCACTCGGCGCAGCTTCTCTTCTGACCATTACACATGAGGAATTTCATCAAGCTCAATGATTCATCTTGCTTAATACCGAGGAAGTTCAACCATATGTTAAGTAAGTATTTGGTTAACTAAATTTTAGTTAAATGTTACTTTTAAGAAACCAAATCTGATTTCACATATATAAACATGACACATAATGATTATTTGAGATGGAAACACCCTGATTGGGATGATTTCACATTACAGTTGCATCACCACGAAACATTTGTAAGCTGGTTTGAAGATCACGTAAGAAAATTCATTACATCTATTCAACTTAATATTATTTCTTTCATTATTCATAATATTGTCTATCCTCTTCTTCTTTCAGGTTGATTCTTTAAAAAATTTTGATGAACTTCCTAAACCTATTCAATATCTATCTCGACCACCTAAAATAGGTGTTTATTCATACAAAAGTTATTTTGTGAATGGTTACAAGTTTGATTGTCAGTTTGTAGACATTAAACGTTCCACACATAATAGTGGCATTGCCACATATGGTCCTAATGGTGAAGTATACTATGGGTTTTTAGATGACATTTTTGAGATTCACTACCATAGGATGGATCCTTATTATCTTTTCAAATGCTCATGGTATAGTATTGATGAGGAAGGGTTTTCACTTGATGACTTTAACATTGCATATGTTGACACAAGTAAGCAAAGCTTTAAAGATGAGCCCTTTATTTACCCAGAACAAGCTGAACAAGTGTTTTACTCGGTCGATCCTATAGATGGAAATTGGAGTGCTATATGTCATTGGAAACCTAGAAATGTTTACCACGAGCATGAGCACACAATTGAACAAAGAAATGAACATTTGGCTAGAGGTCACGAGCCATTACTTCATTGTGGTTTGGATGATGTCCATGATGTAACATGGACTAGGTGTGATATACCTAGAAAAGTAAAAGTGTCTGAAAATGTAGTCAAAGAAATTCTACAGCCTAAAAAGAGGAAGAGATTATAGGTAATATTAATTGAAGAATTGCATGATAAATTTTTATTACCTTTTTTAGGATTGTTGAATGTGTAGCTCATATATTTATATGATACATGATTGCATTATACAGTCTTTGTAGGGGCATGCCTCCTAAGGTGATGTATAAGTCTGTTAATAAAATCATAGAAGGGGGAAATAATGATGATGAAGTTGCAACACGAAAACAAGGTTTTTTTGTTTATCTTATATGCTTTTCTTGTTCACTTTTCTTTCTTTTCCATACATTATTTAACCTATGTCAGTATTGTTATTAGCTTTGGATCTTGGGATGGCCAGTGGAAGCAAAAGGAAAGTGCAATCCGACATGTGTGTCGAATCAAACATAGGTATAAATCAAATTTGAAATGTACCAATTAAATAACAACGATGATGTAATTGTTTAGATCAATTAACATTACATTTTTCTATAGAAATTAAACCTATGACTACAAATCTGATTTTGATTGAGTTTCTTCGAATTGCCCCTCTTTTTTCTAACCAGTTGTTTTTACTGAATTTTTACCATGTGTACAAAAATAATAATGTTAACGGGTTATCCTTTCACATGCTCTCACTGTTGTTACTATATGCAACAGAGAATCTTTCATCATTGCTCCAAACCACGAATGCAATTCTGAAAGCCAAAAAGGCAGCTGCATCTGCATCCTTCAATAATGATCCTTTTGAGGAGCGATTGATCGAGTTAAAGTCAAGTAAATTATTCATATATATATATATATATATATATATATATATATATATATATATATATATATATATATATATATATATTGCAAATATATGTACTTCTATTATCTATCACTACATGTAATTTTTGTATTAATTGTTAGGAACAAAGAGGGCAGCAAGCTCTAACACTGTGGATGATGAAATGCCAATTGCCAATGCATTAAAAAAAGTTCACGATTGTGGTATTTAATAGTGCACTGGTTTATTGTAATCTATTGTGTGTTTTCAATAACTCATTTTCTTCTATTATCGTGTATTGTTGAATATGTTTAGGTAAGTCTGTGTATGAAAAATCAGCCTCAACTAATCCCAAGGCAAAGATGCACCTTAATCACAAAATGAAGTCTATTCAAGGTGAAGTTGATGCATCAGTTCATGGTACATCTCAAAGTACTGAAATGTTAGGTATATTAATTATAACTACCTACCACCCTCCCATTCTAATTTTTGATTTGTAGAATTAATTTCCTTCTATTTATGTGCATGATTTGATGTGTTTAGGTAAGTCTGTGCATAGGAAATTTGTCTTAAATAGTGCCAAGACAGACATTTGTCTAAATGCGAAGACAAAATTTGACTCAAATATTGTAAAGACAAAGATGCATCAAAATCAAAATTTGAAGTCCGTTTCTGATGCCTCAGGCTATGGTGCATTGACAAGAACTAAAGTTTTAGGTATTTTTTTTAATAAAAATACACCTACCCTCATTTTGTTTTATAGAAATATTTCCTTCTTGTAATGTGTATCATTTCATGTCTCTAGGTATGTCTGTGCTTGGGAAATCTTCCATTAATAGTTCCAAGACAAACATTCCTCTAAATGGGAAGAAAAAATCTATTCAATCTAATTTTGATGCATCAAATCCTGATCCAACTCCAAGGACTGAAATCTCAGGTATTTTAGTTAGAAAAACACACTCACTCATTCTATTTTCAATTCATATAAATTTTTGGTTGCTTAGGAAAACCTGTGCATGAAAAATCTGCACCAAATACTACCAAGAAAAAGGTGCATCTAAATCATAAGACAAAGTCTCTTCAATGTGATTTTGATGTGGAAGGTAATGGCATATCCATAAGGAAGTTTTATGCCGTATGATAATAAATATATTGTCCTACTCCTTACATTTGATGTGCTTTAGTAAGTGTTTTTTTTCTCCTAATGTACTTTGTGAATGTGTTAGGTAACTCTATACATGGAAAATCTGCCTCAAACATTGTAAACACAAATACACACATAAAACAAAAGGCAAAGTCTGTTCAATGCAACTCAGATTCTTCAAGGAGTGATATTTTGGGTATGTTAATTGTAAACGCACCCAACCACCCAGCCTCATTGACACACACATATATCAACTTACTCTATTGGTATTTGAACCATGTAGGTTCTGTATAGTATCATAATTTTTATTTTTTTTTACTTGATGGCAGAATTTTTCACAGATTTTTGTTAAGTCTTTAACAAATGATTATCACCTTTTGGTTAAATAGGAAATATGCAACACAACAAGAGGGTATCAATTACTCCAGAAGATATTGAAGCATATGGAGAAATAAGTGCATCTGCCTTAGGTTTCAATATTAGCGATGATGAGACAGATGAATCTCACCGCCATGAAGATCTAGGTGAGTTATCTGTCGAACTGTATGTAACCACTTTCTGTATTATTCTCATTCTATCACATACTAAAAATTTGAATTCTTTGTTTAAGATGTTGAAGATGACTCGATTGTCAATGGTACTTCAGAAATCCATGGAACTTCAGTGATTAGGCTCACAGGTAACATTCTTAAGACATTGTTATCAAGGGACACACCTTGATCTACTAGTCTTCCATGAAAAGGGGTTGATTCTTGGGTGCCTAGTTCCTTTGCGTACTAGGCAATTGCCTTGTCATTTTAGGATAAAATATCACATCTTTCATCTCACACACTTGTATAAATTTCAAATTGTACATAACAATATAAGATGGTGACAATCTTGAAGATGATTTGCATGCTGAAGAACAAGTTAGAATTGATGAATTGGATCAACAGGAACCCAGATGTGAAGAAGGTAGTGCATTTAACTTGAATGTATATTAGTATATTTCTGATTTGGAATTGAAACTTTATAATGACTCAACCACTTTTAAGAAAACAACAAGAGGATGCATGACATACAAAGTTGTTGCCCCCCCCAAAGGTAAAAAATGGAAATGTGAGGTTTGTAGCGATTTGGGAGTTCCTGTTGGAGATGAAACTTCAAAGTTAGCAGAATGGTTATGTGGGCTCTGATCTCCAAACCACGATATAAACACGATTTAAACTTAGCGGAAGCGATTCGATTAGCAGCAGAATACCAAAAATCAGCGGAAATTAAAACTTTTTGAGATAAAGCATTGAAATCATAAAACTTCCTTCATAAAAGGAGATAAACTGTTTACATCTCAAATAATTACTTCTTGAGTAATTGTATACAACATGATACAAAATCTCAAGAACTCATAACCAAAATCTCAGACCAAAAGACTCCAAGACCTGAGAGTACAGAGGACACATAGGACTGACTCTAACTACACCACATGGCAGGCTAAATCTCCACCTAAGATTTTACTGCTGCCCCTGGTGCTGCTGCTACTGGGACTGGTCACCTGTAGACCTGTTCCTCCGTCCTCGACGTCCACCTAAAAATTTGAAGTCTACGGGGTGAGACAATTTTACATAATTGTCCCAACGAGAGTTATAACTCTCCGCCAGAAGCTTTATTATAGCACCTCAAAGAATAACTTAAGCAGTAAAAGCTTCAAAGTATTCAACATCAGATATAATAGTAAGCATGAGTTCAAAAGTTATGAAACATGAAGACATTTTTGTTGGATAAATTGGACATTATGACAAATCCCTTTGTTTCGATGATGACAAACATTTCATTCTTATTATTCTAACGAGCTACTTGAGTGTGCAGGATTATGGTGGATGACAAAGCAACTAGGGAAATCACGAGCTTACATATTTACTTTCATGCAATGTAATCACTATTGTAAAAACTTGTACAGTTATATAATGTACAAGTACTTAGATTGCATGTAAATCAAGCGTTAGATCTTCCCTAGCTACACACCATAGTTAGACAAGTCATCCCTTCCAAAAGGATCACATTATGCACACTCATAAACACACTTAGTGGTTTAATTAAAAGATTGAAACAGAGTCAATCTCGGTCGACCACACTCCTCGACCGAGACACTCTCGGTCGACAAACTTCTCGACCGAGATTGACCAAAAGTAGCCGTTAGACACAGCAGTTGACAGTTGCAAATAAACGTTAATCCAGAGAGCCTGTCGGTCGACGAATCCTCGACCGACTGGGCATCTCGGTCGACAAGTCCTCGACCGAGATGGTCTCTGACAGCAACTGCAGAATTAATTAACTAGCCGTTGCTAATGCGTCTAACTTATTCCTAACGGCTAGTTAAGCACTAGGAACCCCCTAGAAGTTGTCTAGAATGTCCTTAAGCATACATAGGTCATTCCTATAAATAGGACATGCCTTAGGTCACCAAAGAATATCTAAGATATACTTGTGCTATACTTGAGCTTGAATACACACTTGCAATCTGTTTTAGAGCAATAGAGCAATTCCTACACTTGCCATTCATTCCTATTGCTCCCATTTCGTGCCCTATAGGCTAGTATCTCCTATCCACTACAATCACATTGTCATATACATTGGTTAGGAGATTTATACGCTTGATATAGGCAAATCAAGCCTTGTGCTTAAAAGGATAAGTTGTAATTTCTGTTTTCCTTCTTGTTCCTTGTTATCTTTTGTACTCTCCTTGCTACTCCTAGGGTTGGAGGCTGTGGATTGGAGAGGGTTGACTTCTCAGGTGGAGAAGGGGACTTCAAGCTACTTCAAGAAGGCTATCGCACGGGAAGCTACTTCAGAAGGCTGGTGCAACGGGTGTTGGTGCATCTACTTCAAGGGAAGGCTGCTTCGAGTTGGGCGATTACTTCTAGGTGAAGACTGCTTGAAGGGTTTAGGGAAAAGAAATTGTATTTTATGTAAAGTCCTTGCGAGGTAATAAAATAAGTTTCTTTTCAAATCCCGGTTGGGTAAGCAACCGGGTAGTGGACTGACTACCTTAGTATTTGCTAAGGCTAGGAACCACTCTAAACCCTTGTGTCTCCTTGTCCAATCTTTACTTTGGTTGTTTGAGTTTAAATTACTTTAAAATTACTATAAAACTCTATTCACCCCCCCTCTAGTCGTTTTCAATTGGTATCAGAGCAGGC
Source organism: Alisma plantago-aquatica (assembly GCA_963693085.1). Taxonomy (NCBI): domain Eukaryota; kingdom Viridiplantae; phylum Streptophyta; class Magnoliopsida; order Alismatales; family Alismataceae; genus Alisma; species Alisma plantago-aquatica. The sequence continues at coordinate 291,643,667 of OY856414.1, forward strand.
TTCAAGGAGCCCTAACAAGGTCTTGAAGAGATAAAGGGAAGAGGTGACTACATCCACAAGAAAAGGAGCATGGACCAATGTTCGTCAAGTTGCAATTGGTGCTTAGGAACAAAGCACTCTACGTCTAGATGTCCATGGAGGTCAAAGAAAGAAGATGCACATAAAGAGTGTCTCATTGCTACAATCAATGAAGAAGAAGAAGAAGAGGTAAGTCTCTTAGATTTATCAAAAGAAGATCTAATTGCTAGTCTAGAAGAAATGCATGAAAAATACATTGAGTGCAAGAAGAAATTGAAGAAATCAAATAAAGTAAATGATGATTTAAATACTAAACTTCTTGCTCTTGAATCTGAAAATGAAGATCTAAAAAGGGCAATTGAAGAACGTGATCTTAAATTGAAATCAGTAGAAGCTAACTACAATCTTATTTCCCTTGAAAAGACTAATTTGCAGACTCAAGTAAATGATCTTCAAAAACAACCTATATTGTGCACCCATGTAGACTATGACAATATAGTTAAAGAAAGAAATTCTTTATCATCTCATCTAGACCAAGCAAAACTAGATATCAAGAAGAGAATAGATGAGATTGCCAAGTTACAACAACAAGTTCGTAGTTTAAATAACAATGGCATTCTTGATAAAATTCTAGATAATCCTTATCGACAAATTGGAAGGAGTGGACTAGGTTATAAGCCTAAAGGTAAATCTCATCAAGAACCTAGTTGGAGAAGGACACAAGCGAGTCAATCAATGAATGTACATAGAGGCAAATATACATTTGTACAAAAGAACAACCTAGACCAAAATCATAGAAAGAGATATGAGGTTGATTCTATATGTTGCCACTATTGTTTACGTCTTGGACATTACTCCTTCTCCTGCCCATACAAGAAAAAGGATGTTGAGTTGGTATGGGTTCCAAAATCCCCAAATTGATTCGATTAGACTAAGTTGAGATATGACCAAAGCCTTTAATTTGCATATCTTTATGTCTATCTCAACTTAACATGTAGGGATAATAAATCGAAACTTAAAAGATTTGGTTTAAAGGTTATCTTGATCTAAATTAAACAAAACTTTCAGATTGAATAATTGAATTAAAATAATATAAATTTTACTTGAAAACTATTACTGAAACACATTTCAGAAACAATACAGAAACTTTCTCGGTCGAGAAACTGTTCGACCGAGAACACGTTCGGTCGAGCAATAGTCGACCGAGCAGATTACTGTTTTCAAGTTCTGCTTTTTGTGTTGCTATCAATTTGTTATAAATGTTTGATCAAGATTAAATTACAGTAAAATTGTTGAATAATCTTTTGACGGATCTATGTGTCATCTATTTGTTGTCAATAACTATTTTACATGCAAAACTAGTTGAAGATCTTTTTGATATCATCATGTTTAGAATTAACTATTTCACATGATTTTCTAAAGTATTTCCTGGTCTATCTATATAGAAATCATGTGTTATGACATTTAGTTTAAATGATTACAATTACTGTATCTCATGAAATAATTATGGTTCTATCATTGCATCATGGGTATGCTTTCACTATTTTATCATTCAACTCATAAAAATGATGCTATGCTACATAGAACAAATGGAAAATGATTATTGTATACATGACTTCTTGATGATTTGTAGCAAGCAAATGTTTTATTAATGATTTATTGCTTAGACATAGAACTTTAAGGTTTGAAATAAAATGAAGAATCTCTCAATAGGTATCTATAAGAAATTAAGATATTAATCATGCCTTCATTGTTAAGAAGATGTTTTCATATTAAGTATCACTTACCATGCTTTATTATGCTTTGATTCATATATACAAATCTTGAATGATCATTATAATTGTATATGTCATAAAAGCATCTTAACATAATAGAAAATAATTGTGGACACATCTTGTGATGATGATGGTTCTATGACAAGCCAAAACGGTACCTCTTAGAACAAAATAACAAAATATTAATGTTTTTATCTATTTGCTTGTTCTAAGAAATTAAAAGCAAAAAGCTTGACTTTAAGATATTAATCTTGCTCTCAAAATATATGTTTCTAAAAGAATCTTATGATATGGGTATAATAAGGAATGGGATTTGATACTTATGTACCCATCGCAAAGCATATGAAACATTATGTAAAACATGCATTCTAGAAAAATCAAGGTCAAAGACTTCACTATGATGCTCATATTAATAGGTATATCTCAATATGCTTCAAATTGATATTTATAGCTATCTGCAGAAATTATACTTCACATACGAATGCTTAATTGGAAATCTGCAATTCTAGCCTCTTGGTTAAAACAAAACTTAGCCAAGGGGCGCTATGGTCGTAGTCAAGGGCGACCTAAAATAAGCTTTGACAAAATGCTTATTTGGATATTATTTTATTGTACTTGATCTTAGTATACTTTTGATGAAGGTCAAAATCAAAATTTAAAATCATGTGTGACCTTAAAAGCCTTAAAATTGCTTAAATTGTAAGATTAAGGGGGAGCTTATAAAATCAAATTTGTTTATTTGAAGTTTACATAAACATTTTGAAGTTTGCTATGACCTTCGTATTCTTAAAAGTAACTTGTATGAAAAAGAATTTCATCAAAATAATATATTTTGCTCTTAAAGGAAATCTCTAGACAAATCAGGGCTTAACATCCCTTGCATTTGGTTGGAGACATTTTAATGTACTCTAATATTAAAAGATTCTCATTTAATTTAGGGCTTAACATCCCTTGATAGATGAGAGATAAATATACATTCATCATAAGCTTAAGGGAATCTCATATCATTTCAAGGCTTAATATCCTTTGCAAATGATTGAGAAACAAATAGTGGATAAATTAGACATAAATCCATGTTTCTAAAAGGATATCTATTTAAGGGGGAGCAAAATATAAAGGGGAAAAGAAAATAAAATATTCAAATTGGATATCTTTTTGAAATGACAAAGGGGGAGAAAGAATATAAAATCAAAAATATAAATATATATGAGTTTCATCCTGATTGCCAGCACTCACACTTGTAAAACAAGAATGGCTACAAAAGGTAATCTTCAGGTATGAAACTCACATGCTTTATATTTCCTTATTTCATATTTTAGGAAATGTTTTTCATCTTCAAAAAGGGGGAGATTGTTGGATAAATTGGACATTATGACAAATCCCTTTGTTTCGATGATGACAAACATTTCATTCTTATTATTCTAACGAGCTACTTGAGTGTGCAGGATTATGGTGGACGACAAAGCAACTAGGGAAATCACGAGCTTACATATTTACTTTCATGCAATGTAATCACTATTGTAAAAACTTGTACAGTTATATAATGTACAAGTACTTAGATTGCATGTAAATCAAGCGTTAGATCTTCCCTAGCTACACACCATAGTTAGACAAGTCATCCCTTCCAAAAGGATCACATTATGCACACTCATAAACACACTTAGTGGTTTAATTAAAAGATTGAAACAGAGTCAATCTCGGTCGACCACACTCCTCGACCGAGACACTCTCGGTCGACAAACTTCTCGACCGAGATTGACCAAAAGTAGCCGTTAGACACAGCAGTTGACAGTTGCAAATAAACGTTAATCCAGAGAGCCTGTCGGTCGACGAATCCTCGACCGACTGGGCATCTCGGTCGACAAGTCCTCGACCGAGATGGTCTCTGACAGCAACTGCAGAATTAATTAACTAGTCGTTGCTAATGCGTCTAACTTATTCCTAACGGCTAGTTAAGCACTAGGAACCCCCTAGAAGTTGTCTAGAATGTCCTTAAGCATACATAGGTCATTCCTATAAATAGGACATGCCTTAGGTCACCAAAGAATATCTAAGATATACTTGTGCTATACTTGAGCTTGAATACACACTTGCAATCTGTTTTAGAGCAATAGAGCAATTCCTACACTTGCCATTCATTCCTATTGCTCCCATTTCGTGCCCTATAGGCTAGTATCTCCTATCCACTACAATCACATTGTCATATACATTGGTTAGGAGATTTATACGCTTGATATAGGCAAATCAAGCCTTGTGCTTAAAAGGATAAGTTGTAATTTCTGTTTTCCTTCTTGTTCCTTGTTATCTTTTGTACTCTCCTTGCTACTCCTAGGGTTGGAGGCTGCGGATTGGAGAGGGTTGACTTCTCAGGTGGAGAAGGGGACTTCAAGCTACTTCAAGAAGGCTATCGCACGGGAAGCTACTTCAGAAGGCTGGTGCAACGGGTGTTGGTGCATCTACTTCAAGGGAAGGCTGCTTCGAGTTGGGCGATTACTTCTAGGTGAAGACTTCTTGAAGGGTTTAGGGAAAAGAAATTGTATTTTATGTAAAGTCCTTGCGAGGTAATAAAATAAGTTTCTTTTCAAATCCCGGTTGGGTAAGCAACCGGGTAGTGGACTGACTACCTTAGTATTTGCTAAGGCTAGGAACCACTCTAAACCCTTGTGTCTCCTTGTCCAATCTTTACTTTGGTTGTTTGAGTTTAAATTACTTTAAAATTACTATAAAACTCTATTCACCCCCCCTCTAGTAGTTTTCAATTTTCACTATACAGTGTAACATCAATCAATCAACTCATAATTATCTCTAACAGGTATGCTACATTGTGGATTATGTTTTTCAAACATTACTTTTATGCCCTGTGGAGATGAGGTTTACCACTCATACTCCAACCAATCACTGCTAAGTGCCTCGATATCATACTAGGTCATCGAAAGAGCCAGATTCTCATGACCTTCACCTTCCTCAGTCAGTAAGAGGATTACTTGTAGGACATCTCGTGCCTCTACTATAATAGCTTACCAGGGTAATCTGGTCCTTCGCTATTTTAGAGTTACAGTGGCGTTCTGTACTCTCTTCATCATCAGGAGATTTCATGTTTATCTTCCACTAATACGGATATCTATGCTTTCTTTGTCATCAGGAGGTTTCATGTTTACCATCCACTGATACGGTATGGGATTGTAGTGAAGGATTGATGGATTACACATCTAAATCAAACACCTACACTAGGATGTAAGGTTCTACACATCCATATACCCCACATACTCAAAAGTATGTGATCCAGGAGTTTATTCCCTTAGGAAAACCTGTTTCACCATCATTTGATCTCTGATAATGATGGATCTATGATCAGGGCTCTACATTATACTTGATTAGTTAGGTACATTCAATATTCTTTTAACATCATACATTGTTCTTCAAACAATAACATTAGCATAACAGCTATGAAATGAGAATACTAAATGTAACAAGCCTAACTCTCATAAATCATCATTTCTCAATACATTCATCACAAGTCATCTCTAAAGCATGACATTGATGGTATTTATGGCTCTCACAGCCCATTTAATTCATAGGTTGCCATTGACAAGGCATCAAGATATTTTACTATTCATAAAGCTAACAACATGCTTTCAATGAATATAGCATCATCATCCATACCTGGATATGATCATCTTCATATCAGAACCTGCAAGGTTAATTCAACTGATAAAAGCAATTCAAATCAAGAATTATACTTTCCACTCTTTCCATAAGAGCTAAGTTCCCTGATTCTCATCAATTAGGGTTTACTATTCACATTACATGCCATCACCCTAGAATTAGGGTTTATTATTCACATTATGGTAAAATGAACTCATAACATCATCATGTATGAGGAACATCATCAATGATGCTCTCAGATAAGATTAAGATTCATCAATTATCATAAATAGGGTTTTCATGATCTCACATAGGTGGATCATACCCTAATCATGTACATTCATATATATTGAAGGTATTTTACTTGGATTTCAACCATAATTGGGATTTTCTCTCTCCTCTTACTCATAGGTGATGATTACATCCCTCTAGATTGGGTTAGGTCTAATCAACATTGATAAGCCTAGCCAAGTCATCACCATTGTAACCATTGGGGTTTGCATGATAAAAAGGGGTTACCTACTTGAATCCATAAAGGGTATTTTGGTAAAGTTCACCATTGATCATAACATGGGTTAATATACTAACCATTTGACCCTTAATGTCCCTAGGTATCATTAGGGTTTAGGTTGAACAACCATCAAACCATCTAAGCCTTCAAGGCATTAGGCAGACTTATCCTTAAAAGTCCCCAATAGGTTTCACACCTTCAACCTTCAAACGATCCTGAGATCGTTTAAGGTTGTAGACCGTTTAGCTTTGGTTGACTTCAAGACCGCATGACACTCAAGACCGTTTACCCTTAAACGATCTTGAGGTGGTTTGCCCAAGATGGGGTGAAGACCGTTTAGTCATAGTTTGACTTCTGAAGTCGTTTGAGCTCATTCGGACCCGAAGTCGTATGAACTCATTCGGTCTTGAAGTTGTATGAACTCATTCGGTCCTGAAGTCGTATGAACTCATTCGGTCCTGAAGTCGTATGAACTCATTCGGTCCTGAAGTCGTATGGTCCTAAAAGCTCAAGATCGCATGGACCTCCAAGGTGATTCAAAGGGTAAACTCGATTAGGGTTTCCTATGTTGAAGCCTTCAATTGGTCTCAAGATTGCTAACCACTTATCAATTGAGACAATTAGGGTTAGCCTTAACCAATTGGTCACTCAATTGATCCTCAATTGATATCCAAATAGAGTTGGAGTTGGTTTAATTAAGGTCTATAAACATTCAACCATCAACACTCAACAATGTGAATCAAATCGAAGTTGATCCCATCAATTGACCTCCAATCGGGCTCAAACTTGGCCCAAACGGTCTTGGGATCGTTTGGATAACCTCCAAACGGTCTTGAGACCGTTTTCCCAAGAATTCATCAAAATCTAAGTTGATTTGATAGGGGTTGAACCTTAATTAAGTCACAAATCAGCAATTTGATTATTTCAATAACCCACTATAATTGGGCCCTCAATTGATCAAATTACCTTAACCCTAGACCTCCAAACGGTCTTGGGTTGACACCAAACGTTCTTGAGACCGTTTGGATGAGTTCCAAACGGTCTTGAGACCGTTTGCCCATCCATCCTTTGGACTCTAGTGAAAATTCATCAAGGTTTCATCTATTGACTTGATCATCACATCAATACTTAATTGCAATATGATTTGGTACCTTTGGACCTTCAATTTGTCAACTATACTTGACCCCAGACCTCTAAACGGTCTTGGGTGATCTCCAAACGGTCTTGAGACCGTTTGGATGATTTCCCAAACGGTCTTGAGACCGTTTGGGCTAATCAACCCAAAATCACTAATTAACTCATTGGAATTTCAGCACTGATTTCAATTAGGATTTGCCCTATTAATCAACCTTCAACTCATAACTCGTTTGGAATTAATCCATAAAATTTGGTGAGTCATTAATCAACATCATTATGAACAGTAATCCCAAACGGTCAATGCTTGGTCAACCATCTTAAACGGTCTTGAGACCGTTTTCCCAAAAAGGGCAAATTAAACAGATTGAAAATCAGAACTTAATTCAATTGGATTTGCTAATTGATTTGCTTATATATCACGATTCCTTTGGAGTTAATCCCTCAAATTTTGTGGGTGATTAACCTACATAATTATAAACAAGATTCCCATACGTTCGTCACTTGTTCAATGCGACCAAATGGTCTTGAAGGCCGTTTTCCTTCATACGACCCTGAAACCGTTTGCCCACCAAACGGTTGTGTAAACCGTATGGGCAATTGGTGGAGGTCGTTTGGTAAAGTGGAAATCCGTGGATAAGCATAGGAATTAACGCCCTTATATCCTACCTCAAGAACAGTAGCAGTTCTTCACGATTTTGCTTGCAAGGATGCAAGGGAAGATAGGGAAGAAGAAGAACTAGCAACTATATGCATAGAAAAAGATGTATAATCAAAGCATAAGGTTTAGAGTTATAAAACCCGCCTAAAGGTTGTTCCTTGAGCTCCAAGCTTCCAAGCTTCAGGTCTTTAATGGCGTCTTTGAGCTCCACAGGTCGGCCAAGGTGAATTCTCCAAGGAAAAGTTGAAAAGGAATGGCTAGAAAGATAAAGCTAGGTGAGCTAGCCATGAATTCAACCTTGAAAACGAGTTTCCTCCATGAATTCAAGCAAAAGGGATGATGCAAACTTACCTAGGACCCTTGGTCGTCCTTCTCTATTCCAGAGCTTAGCCTTAGTCAGTTTTGAGCAAGGGGAAAAGAAATGACAAGAAGAGGATCGTTCCCTTGCTAAGTGGGGAAGGTAGTATATATACTTAGGTGAAATTTCAACATAAGAACATATGCTTTCCTCACTTCTCATCTAAGTCCTTCCTTTCATCTTTGCACGTCCTCACATATTATTTCTAAGGACAAACTCCTTCTAAGGTCAAGAATTGAAGGCAAAGAGGATCAACCCATCACTAAAGCATACACATAAAAGGGCTATTATACATACACCTTGATTATTCAATCACAAAGGTGTTCTTTATTATATGATTATTAAAATGAAGTGACCTTTTCATCATTTCTCTTCTAAATGATGCCAAGAGTCATAAAAGATATTTTAGATGATGTATTTTACAAGTTGCACCCCTCAAATTGGGTAAATTGCACTTTACACCAATTTAGGGTTTTCAAGTACAGGGGTTGCTTCCACAGCTGCACCTTGGTGCTCAAGCTTGGGAAATCCCTCAAACTTCATCATAAACATCCTCATGATGTCTCAACATCAGAGAAACATCTCAACATGTGCAATTTGCAAGTTAATCCCTTAACTGGGTAATTTGCACATAGATCCCTGTATTACAAAACAATGCTACAACTTTATACATAAAGGGGCAAAATTGAAATATATGTTTATGAGGAACTTAATTACATGCCCAAAGTTAATCACAAGGATTTAATTACATATTTAGGAAAAACACCTAGGGTTAGTTCATAACCCAGGTCAGGGATGTTACAAATTATCCACCCCTTACAAGGATTTCGTCCTCGAAATCGATAAAACGTATTAAGAGAAAAGGGCAGGGTATTTCCTTCTCATCTCATCCTCTAGTTCCCAAGTGGCTTCTTCAACACCACGGTGGTTCCAGAGGACTTTCACAAGGCTTAAATCTTTCTTCTTTAACTTTTTAATTCTGTTATCAAGGATTGACATTGGTCCTTCCTCATAAGATATATCATCATTCAATTCTACCTCCATAGGTTGTAGAACTGACTCAGTGTCTGGGTGACATTTCTTTAGCATAGAAATGTGAAACATAGGATGTAACCTCTGTAACTCTGATGGAAGCTCTAGTTTATAGGCTACTTTTCCAATCCGTTCAATGATTGGATAAGGCCCCATAAATCTAGGAGCTAACTTCCCTTTCTTTCCAAAACGAAGGACTCCTTTCCAAGGCGAGACCTTGAGATACACTTTGTCTCCAACCTCGAACTCTAAGGGTCTACGACGCTTGTCAGCATAAGATTTCTACCTATCTTGTGCAGTCTTAATCTGTTGTTGTATTACCTTAATCTATTCTGTAGTTTGCTGCACAAGATCAGGTCCTAACAACTGATGCTCACCAGTCTCATACCAACACAAGGGTGATCTACAACGTCTACCATACAAGGCTTCATAAGGTGCCATATCAATACTATGATGATAGCTATTGTTATAGGCAAACTCTATCAAGCTTAGGTGTAGATCCCAACTTCCAGTAAACTGGAGAACACATGCTCTCAATAGGTCTTCCAAGGTCTGTATGGTCCTTTCTGACTGTCCATCAGTCTGTGGATGAAAGGCCATAATAAACCTTAACTGGGTGCCTAAATCATTATGAAGTCGTTCCCAAAAATGACTTGTAAACTGGGGACCTCTGTCAGAAACTATAGTGACAGGAACTCCGTGCAAACGCACTATCTGTTGAACATACAACTGTGATAACCTTTTAGCAGAATAGGTTGTTTTGACAGGTAAGAAATGTTTTGTCTTAGTCAACCTATCTACAACTACCCAAATGGAATCATGTCCTTTGCTTGTCCTGGGTAGGCCAGCAACAAAGTCCATGGTCACATGGTCCCAGTTCCACTGTGGTATGGGTAAAGGTTGCATTGTTCCTGCAGGCTTCTGGTGTTCAGCTTTAACTTGCTGACACACAGGACACCTCAGAACAAATTCTGCAACATCCTTCTTCATTCCAGGCCACCAATACAGATCTTTTAAATTATGATACATCTTGGTGCTCCCTAGATGCATAGCATACATTGAAGAATGAGCTTCTTCCAGGACTAACTTCCTCAAGTTATCCACATCCGGCACTATCATCCTCCCATGATAACATGCTACATGATCATCTGAATCATGGAAACTATCTCGCTTCTCATTTCCATACTCTGATCTAATCTGTTGAACTACATCATCAACATGTTGTGCCTCCTTAATCTGCTCTTTTAGGGTAGGTTTAATATGCATCTCAGCCATCAACCCGGCTAACAATGACACCTTCAACTGTACATTGTCTTACCTTAAAGAGATAAGCATATCTCTCTTAGAGCATACTAAAGAGTTTAGTTGTGCTCTATCCATGGTTGATGTTGCTGATTTCCTACTCAAGGCATCTGCAACAACATTGGCCTTCCCTGGATGGTAATCAATTGTACAATCATAGTCCTTGATTAACTACATCCAACGACGTTGCCTCATGTTAAGCTCATGCTGAGAGAAGATATACTTAAGGTTCTTGTGATCTGTGAAAATCTGGAATGTCTCTCCGTAGAGATAATGCCTCCAGATTTTCAATGCATGAACCACGGCAGCTAACTCTAGATCGTGTGTTGGATAATTCTCCTCGTGCTTCTTAAGCTGTCGGGAAGCAAAAGAAATCACTTGTTTATCCTGTGTCAACACACATCCAAGTCCATTCTTGGAGGCATCACAGAAGACTACATATCCTTTTCCTTGCTCAGGTAGCACAAGCACAGGTGCACTTGTCAACCTCTCCTTCAACAACTGAAAGGACTGTTGACACTTATCACTCCAAGAAAAAGGAGCATCTTTCCGGGTTAACTTGGTCAAAGGTAAGGCTATAGAGCTAAAGTTTTTAATAAACCTTCAATAGTAACCAGCTAACCCCAAGAAGCTTCGAATCTCCGTCAGTGTCTTCGGTTGTTCCCATTGTAGAACAGATTCTACCTTTGCAGGGTCAACACGAATTCCCGAGGAAGATATCACATGTCCAAGAAAAGATACCTCCGGCAGCCAGAACTCACACTTGCTAAACTTAGCATACAGCTTATGTTCTCTTAGCAAGGTCAAAGCTTGGCGAAGATGCTGCTCATGCTGCTGAGCATCCTTACTATAGATCAGAATGTCATCTATGAAGACGACAACACACTGATTAAGGAAGGGTCAAAAAACTCTATTCATGATTTCCATAAATGCAGTTGGTGCATTGGTTAGTCCAAACGACATAATCGTGAACTCATAGTGACCATATCTTGTCCTAAAAGCAGACTTGGATATGTCACTATCCTTAATGCGGAGTTGATGATATCCAGATCTCAAATCTATCTTTGAGAAGACTGTTGCACCATGCAACTGGTCAAAAAGATCATCAATCCTCGGCAAAGGGTACTTGTTCTTTATTGTTACTTTATTAAGTTATCTGTAGTCAATTCACAACCGCATTGACCCATCTTTCTTTTTAACAAATAAGACCAGAGCACCCCAAGGTGAAGTGCTCGGTCGGATAAAACCATTCTCAAGTAACTCTTGAAGCTGTTTCTTGAGTTCTGCCATCTTGGCAGGCACCATCCTATACGGTGTCTGGGCTATGGGTTTCGTATCTGGGACCAAATTTATCTCAAAATCAATCTCCCGAGGTGGTGGTATACCAGGAAGTTCTTCAGGAAACACATCCACGAATTCCCTGACTATGGGAACTTCAGCAGGATTGGAACTTTCCTTGGTAACATCTACCACATGGGCCAAGAATGCATAACATCCCTGCCTCAACAGCTTATCAGCAACCATAGCTGATACAAGACACGTGGGCAGAATCTTTCTTTCACCTTGAAAGATCCATGTGTTTCCTTCATCAGCAAACACAACCAACTTGGATTCACAATCCAAGACAACTCTATACCTTTCTAAGGTATTCATCCCGAGGATTATATCAAATCCTTGCATATCAAGTGGTATAAGGTCCACTTGAATGCGATGATCAGAAAAGAAGAGGATGCAGGGAGAACATACCTCCTGCAAAACGGCAGACCCACTCAACGGAGTCTCCAACAACAAACTATCTGCCCTATGACTAACCGTCATATTGCAGTTACGAATCACTCTCCGAGTGATAAAAGAGTGTGTAGCACCCGCGTCAATCAGAACAGATACAACACAGGATGTAGACATATCAGAATATAAAAGTTCCATCTGACCTGCCACTACCCGTGGATTGACCACTGCTTCAGGTGGATTCATAGCATAAAACCTCGCTGTCACCTGGGGTTGAGGTGGTGCTGATGATCCAGCTTGAGACGATTGCCCGCGTCCTCGAGCTGCTCCTTGAGATTGTCTTCTCTGTGATCCCTGTTGACTCTGTCTCTGAGGTTGTGTCATACTGACAGGTCTAGATCGGCAGTCCTTCATCAAGTGTCCCACCTTCCCACAGTTGTAGCAACTTCTTTCCAGTTGTTGTGGTCTTGGTGGTCCAGTAACTGACATTGATGCAGAATTGTGAGTCTCTTGTTGAGGTAGGCTTCGTCCCCTGCCTCTACTTGGTGACCACTGAGTTTGGGAACTTGATCTGGGTGGTGGAGGGTTAGGTGCAGAGAATCTCGGTTTCTTGGAATCCCTAGATGAAGAACCCTGGAACTGTGGATATCTTTTCTGGGTTTGCCTCTTCTCAACCATAGATCTCTCTATCCTTCGGACTGACTCAACGAAGTTAGAGAATCTCTCTAGGTTTTCTAAGGCAGACACAGGGGTTGATATATCAGCATTCAAACCCTTCTCGAATCTCCTGATTCTTTCCTCTTCTGTGGCAGCCATGTGCGGACAGAACCGCAGCAACTCCATGAACTTAGCTTCATACTCGCTAATGTTCATCATGCCCTGCCTCAATCTCTCAAACTGAGAGATCTTCTCATCTAGGAAGGTCTTTGGAAAATATCTATTGATAAATTCCCGACGAAACTCTTCCCATGAGAACTCTATCCCAGGTCTCTTCTGCTCTTCCATGTTCCACCAGTGACCAACACTGCCTTTGAGAAGATAGACGGCATGTCTAACCTTCTCAGCCTCCGGGATATTAAGAATCCTGAAAGCCTTATCCAACTCTGTTAACCATAGATCAGCATCTGCGGGGTCGGCAGTCCCAAAGTACTCGGTAGCTCCGACACGACAGAGTCGCTCAAACGTCTTACCGATACCTTGTCCTTCAGGCTGGGCAGGTGCCCTAGGTGCAGGCATGGGCATCTTGTCAGTTATGTGTGTCATGGCAGTCATAAACTGCCCAAACATCGTCTGAACTGCTGGGTTACCCATATCAGCTGGGTCAAACTAGGGTGGTTCAGGTGCAGGTTGTTCTATTTCTAGAACCCTTGCACCGCCTCGAGGTGCACTAGCACTACTCTCTGCCACGTACTCATCATGTGGCTCTGCCATCCTTATGTATCTTCTTCTCCTGAGGAGCAGAAGATTCTATTAGATAAGGAAGAGATACTAAGGATAGACTCGACATCCTAAGTCTTATGCCTCTGTAGACTCAGCAAACCTAGAGCTCTGATACCACTTAATTGTGGGCTCTGATCTCCAAACCACGATATAAACACGATTTAAACTTAGTGGAAGAGATTCGATTAGCAGTGGAATACCAAAAATCAGTGGAAATTAAAACTTTTTGAGATAAAGCATTGAAACCATAAAACTTCCGTCATAAAAGGAGATAAACTGTTTACATCTCAGATAATTACTTCTTGAGTAATTATATACAACATGATACAAAATCTCAAGAACTCATAACCAAAATATCAGACCAAAAGACTCCAAGACCTGAGAGTACAGAGGACACATAGGGCTGACTCTAACTACACCACATGGCAGGCTAAATCTCCACCTGAGATTTTACTGCTGCCCCTGGTGCTGCTGCTACTGGGACTGGTCACCTGTAGACTTGTTCCTCCTTCCTCGACGTCCACCTAAAAAGTTGAAGTCTACGGGGTGAGACAATTTTACATAATTGTCCCAGCGAGAGTTATAACTCTCCGCCAGAAGCTTTATTATAGCACCTCAAAGAATAACTTAAGCAGTAAAAGCTTCAAAGTATTCAACATCAGATATAATAATAAGCATGAGTTCAACAGTTATGAAACATGAATACATTTGCACTATACAGTGTAACATCAATCAATCAACTCGTAGTTATCTCTAACAGGTATGCTACGATGTGGATTATGTTTTTCAAACATTACTTTTATGCCCTGTGGAGATGAGGTTTACCACTCATACTCCAACCAATCACTGCTAAGTGCCTCGGTATCATACTAGGTCATCGAAAGAGCCAGATTCTCATGACCTTCACCTTCCTCAGTCAGTAAGAGGATTACTTGTAGGACATCTTGTGCCTCTACTATAATAGCTTACCAGGGTAATCTGGTCCTTCGCTATTTTAGAGTTACAGTGGCGTTTTGTACTCTCTTCGTCATCAGGAGATTTCATGTTTATCTTCCACTGATACGGATATCTGTGCTTTCTTCATCATCAGGAGGTTTCATGTTTACCATCCACTGATACGGTATGGGATTGTAGTGAAGGATTGAAGGATTACACATCTACATCAAACACCTACACTAGGATGTAAGGTTCTACACATCCATATACCCCACATACTCAAAAGTATGTGATCCAGGAGTTCCCTTAGGAAAACCTGTTTCACCATCATTTGATCTCTGACAATGATGGATCTATGATCAGGGCTCTACATTATACTTGATTAGTTAGGTACATTCAGTATTCTTTTAACATCATACATTGTTCTTCAAACAATAACATTAGAATAACAGCTATGAAATGATAATACTAAATGTAACAAGCCTAACTCTCATAAATCATCATTTCTCAATACATTCATCACAAGTCATCTCTAAAGCATGACCTTGATGGTATTTATGGCTCTCACAGCCCATTTAATTCATAGGTTGCCATTGACAAGGCATCAAGATATTTTACTATTCATAAAGCTAACAACATGCTTTCAATGAATATAGCATCATCATCCAAACCTGGATATGATCATCTTCATATCAGAACCTGCAAGGTTAATTCAACTGATAAAAGAAATTCAAATCAAGAATTATACTTTCCACTCTTGCCATAAGAGCTAAGTTCCATGATTCTCATCAATTAGGGTTTACTATTCACATTACATGCCATCACCCTAGAATTAGGGTTTATTATTCACATTATGGTAAAATGAACTCATAACATCATCATGTATGAGGAACATCATCAATGATGCTCTCAGATACGATTAAGATTCATCAATTATCATAAATAGGGTTTTCATGATCTCACATAGGTGGATCATACCCTAATCATGTACATTCATATATATTGAAGGTATTTTACTTGGATTTCAACCATAATTGGGATTTTCTCTCTCCTCTTGCTCATAGGTGATGATTACATCCCTCTAGATTGGGTTAGGTCTAATCAACATTGATAAGCCTAGCCAAGTCATCACCATTGTAACCATTGGGGTTTGCATGATAAAAAGGGGTTACCTACTTGAATCCATAAAGGGTATTTTGGTAAAGTTCACCATTGATCATAACATGGGTTAATATACTAACCACTTGACCCTTAATGTCCCTAGGTATCATTAGGGTTTAGGTTGAACAACCATCAAACCATCTAAGCCTTCAAGGCATTAGGCAGACTTCTCCTTAAAAGTCCCCAATAGGTTTCACACCTTCAACCTTCAAACGATCCTGAGATCGTTTAAGGTTGTAGACCGTTTAGCTTTGGTTGACTTCAAGACCGCATGACACTCAAGACCGTTTATCCTTAAATGATCTTGAGGTCGTTTGCCCAAGATGGGGTGAAGACCGTTTAGTCATAGTTTGACTTCTGAAGTCGTTTGAGCTCATTCGGACCCGAAGTCGTATGAACTCATTCGGTCTTGAAGTCATATGAACTCATTCGGTCCTAAATTCGTATGAACTCATTTGGTCCTGAAGTCGTATGAACTCATTCGGTCCTGAAGTCGTATGGTCCTAAAAGCTCAAGATCGCATGGACCTCCAAGGTGATTCAAAGGGTAAACTCGATTAGGGTTTCCTATGTTGAAGCCTTCAATTGGTCTCAAGATTGCTAACCACTTATCAATTGAGACAATTAGGGTTAACCTTAACCAATTGGTCACTCAATTGATCCTCAATTGATATCCAAATAGAGTTGGAGTTGGTTCAATTAAGGTCTATAAACATTCAACCATCAACACTCAACAATGTGAATCAAATCGAAGTTGATCCCATCAATTGACCTCCAATCGGTCTCAAACTTGGCCCAAACGGTCTTGTGATCATTTGGATAACCTCCAAACGGTCTTGAGACCGTTTGCCCAAGAATTCATCAAAATCTAAGTTGATTGGATAGGGGTTGAACCTTAATTAAGTCACAAATCAGCAATTTGATTATTTCAATAACCCACTATAATTGGGCCCTCAATTGATCAAATTACCTTAACCCTAGACCTCCAAACGGTCTTGGGTTGACACCAAACGGTCTTGAGACCGTTTGCCCAAGCATTCATCAAAATCTAAGTTGATTGGATAGGGGTTGAACCTTAATTAAGTCACAAATCAGCAATTTGATTATTTCAATAACCCACTGTAATTGGGCCCTCAATTGATCAAATTACCTTAACCCTAGACCTCCAAACGGTCTTGGGTTGACACCAAACGGTCTTGAGACCGTTTGGATGAGTTCCAAACGGTCTTGAGACCGTTTGCCCATCCATCCTTTGGACTCTAGTGAAAATTCATCAAGGTTTGATCTATTGAGTTGATCATCACATCAATACTTAATTGCAATATGATTTGGTACCTTTTGACCTTCAATTGGTCAACTATACTTGACCCCAGACCTCTAAACGGTCTTGGGTGATCCCCAAACGGTCTTGAGACCGTTTAGAGGATTTCCCAAATGGTCTTGAGACCGTTTGGGCTAATCAACCCAAAATCACTAATTAACTCATTGGAATTTCAGCACTGATTTCAATTAGGATTTGCCCTATTAATCAACCTTCAACTCATAACTCGTTTGGAATTAATCCATAAAATTTGGTGAGTCATTAATCAACATCATTATGAACAGTAATCCCAAACGGTCAATGCTTGTTCAACCATCTTAAACGGTCTTGAGACCGTTTTCCCAAAAAGGGCAAATTAAACAGATTGAAAATCAGAACTTAATTCAATTGGATTTGCTAATTGATTTGCTTATATCTCACGATTACTTTGGAGTTAATCCCTAAAATTTTGTGGGTGATTAACCTACATAATTATAAACAAGATTCCCATACGGTCGTCACTTGGTCAACGCGACCAAACGGTCTTGAAGGCCGTTTTCCTTCATACGACCCTGAAACCGTTTGCCCACCAAACGGTTGTGTAAACCGTATGGGCAATTGGTGGAGGTCGTTTGGTAAAGTGGAAATCCGTGGATAAGCATAGGAATTAACGCCCTTATCTTCTAACTCAAGAACAGTAGCAGTTCTTCACGATTTTTCTTGCAAGGATGCAAGGGAAGATAGGGAAGAAGAAGAACTAGAAACTATATGCATAGAAAAAGATGTATAATCAAAGCATAAGGTTTAGAGTTATAAAACCCACCTAAAGGTTGTTCCTTGAGCTCCAAGATTCCAAGCTTCAGGTCTTTAATGGCGTCTTTGAGCTCCACAGGTCGGCCAAGGTGAATTCTCCAAGGAAAAGTTGAAAAGGAATGGCTAGAAAGATAAAGCTAGGTGAGCTAGCCATGAATTCAACCTTGAAAACGAGTTTCCTCCATGAATTCAAGAAAAAGGGATGATCCAAACTTACCTAGGACCCTTGGTCGTCCTTCTCTGTTCCAGAGCTTAGCCTTAGTCAGTTTTGAGCAAGGGGAAAAGAAATGAAAAGAAGAGGATCGTTCCCTTGCTAAGTGGGGAAGGTAGTATATATATATACTTAGGTGAAATTTCAACATAAGAACATATGCTTTCCTCATTTCTCATCTAAGTCCTTCCTTTCTTCTTTTCACGTCCCCACATCTTATTTCTAAGGACAAACTCCTTCTAAGGTCAAGAATTGAAGGCAAAGAGGATCAACCCATCACTAAAGCATACACATAAAAGGGCTATTATACATACACCTTGATTATTCAATCACAAAGGTGTTCTTTATTATATAATTATTCAAATGAAGTGACCTTTTCATCATTTCTCTTCTAAATGATGCCAAGAGTCATAAAAGATATTTTAGATAATGTATTTTACAAGTTGCACCCCTCAAATTGGGTAAATTGCACTTTACACCAATTTAGGGTTTTCAAGTACAGGGGTTGCTTCCACAGCTGCACCTTGGTGCTCAAGCTTGGGAAATCCCTCAAACTTCATCATAAACATCCTCATGATGTCTCAACATCAGAGGAACATCTCAACATGTGCAATTTGCAAGTTAATCCCTTAACTCGGTAATTTGCACATAGATCCATGTATTACAAAACAATGCTACAACTTTATATATAAAGGGGCAAAATTGAAATATATGTTTGTGAGGAACTTAATTACATGCACAAAGTTAATCACAAGGATTTAATTACATATTTAGGAAAAACACCTAGGGTTAGTTCATAACCCAGGTCAGGGATGTTACAGGCTAGGCATACATGCTCGACAAGTAAAATACTTTCCTATTGCTAAAAATTGGGGACAAAGACATGAGAAAAGTTTTGCAAATGTGTTGGCTTCTCTAAAGGTATGCTACATGTATAATTATCAATATTAATTTATGATTTTGTGTTGAGTTGATGTCACTAGTAAACGGTTATTCAATTCTTCGTGTAGGATGATTTTGACTTTGTAATGAGGGATGGGCATAGCAAAGCTCCTCTGGATGGTGTTTTTTCTTGGTGTAAGGCAAGAATTCAACGAGATATTAGGACATGGAGGCACAATTTGAAGAAGAAATATTATGATGCCGACAAGCCAATTGATGAACAACTGCTGACATGTGCGGACAAGAGGATTTCTGATGCTCAATGGGCAGAATTGTTGAAATATTGGGACAAAGATGAAAATAAGGTGTTGTAGCACTATAAAACATTTAAAATCGATTGTTATATTAGAATTTTGTTACTATTTCAACGATTTCAGCTTTTGGCGTCAAGAAACAAGGATAGCCGAAGTGTTGCAGGACCCACATATACCGGTGGACCTATTTCAATAGCAACCCTCCGACACAAAGCGGTAAGCCTTGTTAATATTCTATTTTGGTGTTACTTTTTAGCTTTGGATATATGTATTTTGATTGCCATGCAACCCATAAAATTTTTAGAAGGAAGAAGAAGGAGAAAAGTTTATAGAATACAGAGCATATGTTGGAGCTCATTTAGATCGAAATAATAACCCTCCAAACGAGAGGACAAAGACTTTACTTTTAAGTGATACAAATAATATTTGCTACTAAATATCTTTCTTAATTACTTGCTATATTTTCCTCTTTTTTATGTATATTAGAGGCAAGTTGCTCAAGCTTGCTTGGAAAAAGGGGTTGAAGAAACACAAGACCCATTGGAATTTGGATCTGCTATGGATGGCGCTTATGGCCCACATCGTGGAGGGTATGAAAGAGGATACGGTGCTAGAGTGTCTCGTAGAAATTTGCAAAATAGAAAAGCCAAACAAGCTCTACATTCAGCTGTGACAGATCTTCAACAACAACTACAAGACAAGAATGAAGAACTTGTTGACGCTAAAGCTAAAATAGCGACATTGGTATAATTTTTACGCTGAATGATATTTATCTATCCATACAAACTCAATTTTGTTTACGTGTCACTAGGAGAGAAAGCTTGGAAAGAGGCATATGATGGATAGGAGGGAGGCATTGTGTCAGAAAATGCTCCACAAAATGGTAAATGAAGTGTTTCTATGTCTTCATATAAAAAATATATATTCATGAGTAAATATTACATAAAGATAATATATATATATATATATATATATATATATATATATCTGTTTTTAACCTGTAGGGACGATCTACACGCATGTTGCATGCTTCGGCTCCATCACAAAATGAAGATCCAACTTAATTCGTAGAAAGTTAATGATCAGTTTGGCATCCTTTATGCCAAATTTAACAATTAGTGGAAATATTTGGATGAATTGTGTAACATACCAAATCTTGGACATTTTGCCTTTTGGTCTTCTTTTCCATCTTTTTCTTTCATTAATATCCTCTATGTACATCTTTGTACTCTTTTCTATAAGTTTTGTCCTTCATTTTCGTTCCATATGTCTTTGAATTTGATTTAAAGGAATTATGATGGTTATTGGATAAATGTTTCCCATATATTCTTAATACAAGGTTGCATGCACAAATACCTCAGTTAGATTTAGATAATGGGTCTAAAATGCAAATTTCACATTAAGTAATAAAAAGAATAAAATGTTTTGTCCTGGAACTTTCTAGCACTTTCTAGGATAAGAGAAATAAGAGAAAATCCGAATTTTATATAAAGAAGAAGATAAATGCAAATATAAAAGATAATATGGAATTTAATGGGTGGTAAAGGATAATGAGAAAGATATTGCACCAAAATCATAATTGGAAACCCATTAGGATAATTTGATAATTAAATTCGTTTTCTTGGCCAAAAAGTAACTTAAGGGCCAAGTATCATTTAAAGAGGAACATAAATATAAATAATAATATCATTATCAAAAGAAAAATAGGAAATAGGTCAATAAAGTGAAATAAAATACTTAATGTTCTCAAATTAGAAAAATAACTCCAGATCCGTAATCTAAACATAAAAATAAGCCTTTGGTCAAATTTGCATTTAATTTGGTCGATGTTTAATATTTTATTTTATTCAGGAGAGAGAAAATGACTTAAAGGCCAAAAATATTAAATATATGTTAATAAAAATTAATTAATCTCAAAAACTTGTTCCTAACGTTTATTATTGCTTGTAGACCAAGTTTTATATTTTTAGGAAGTTTCTAGATGCCTCTAATAAATTAAAAGGCTAAATAAGTGATAAATTTAAATGAATTAAATAAAATAATAAAAGTCTTAAAAAATATTAATGTCAAATTCGTGTTTTAAATGTTAAAATGTATCTTTGGATGAATTTTGAATCAATTTGGAAAATATTTGTTGAGAAGATAAATTAAGGAGAGAGAAAGTGTACAAAACTTTCAAATCATTATTTAAAATAACAAAAGACTTCAACAAATGGAAATAATAACAAATTCGTATTAAACATACTGAATATCATTTATGGGTGAAGTTTTGTAATTTTTGGATAATCATATAATCTTTAATAAATGAGGAAAGAGAAAATATATTTTTAATTATTTAACATGTTAAAAATTCTCAAAAGGCAAAACTAATTTTATATTTGGATTCTACGCGTCAAAATAAGTCAGAATATCAAATTTGGTAATTTTTGGACGTCGTTTGGGCCTCCAAATGAGGAGAGAGAAAAACATTAAATCACTTTAGTCGATTTTAATTAGGAATCAAATTTACAACTTTAATTTGGCGCGAAATCTCGACCGTTGGATCGCGATCTGAAGGCTCGCGGATTGTCTTCTTCCTCAGTCCGTTTTGGCAACATGTTCCTTGTTTTCCAAGTTTTCAAATCCATTTATCTCGAGTTTTAATCAATGAAATTTAATGAATTTTGATCCTACGAATTCCTTACGCAAATCCGCACCGTTTTATACCAATATTTTTGTGTTTTGATGAAGATTCGAGAAACCCCCAAAGCTTTCTCTCCAAGCTCCCACGGCCAACTATGAAAACCCTAACCTACGTCTCCTTGCTTATATATACCCATACACATACATGAGCCGGCACATTTGCAACTCAACCACGCTGTTAATTTCAAGTTTCGTAGACGTTTGGACCATCATCTAGCAGCCGTAGACTCCTGACCTTGCGATGCCCTTTTCTTCGTCATATCTTCGTCTCTGACAAAATAAAAGGTATGGTCGAGTTCGTATTGTTATTGGCTTTCGTTTGCATATCTAAACTAAGTATTTAGTGTAGTGTAGCATTTTTGCCTAAAAATCTAGCAAGCAGCAGCTTGCGGCACTATTCATGTCGTCGGGTGGAGAAGACGACCAGCTGTGTTTTTTTTATTTTTGTATCTTTACGCCTTTACCCCTCCACTCCTTCCTCTTTCCTCGGTTCCACGCGGGGCATTTCTGTCCTTTGCTTTTCTTTTGACCGGGAGTTGACAAGGCTAGTTGGGCTCCACGTGAGCGCGGGGCCGGCCTCCCATTGGGCCGGGTCAGCTGTGCGCGGGCCCCACTCCTCTCTCACCCCGCTCGTTTTAAACGACTCTGCCTACGTGGCGAGTTCTAATTGGTTGATCTTTGAAAATCATATCTTTTTACTTGTTTGTCCAAAAATAGAAATAAAATATGTTTTGGAATCGGGAGAACGAGATCTATCTAACAAAAATATTTTCGTGGTTTGATTCTGAATTTTTCGAATATGTATTTTTCGAGTTGTTTTAATTATCTAATAAATATGGAAAATACCCTAAAAAGTCAGTAACTCAAAAATATATAAACATATATGTTTTTTTATCAAAAAATCCTAACTAAGACAGTAGTGAGGTTTTTAGAGTCTAATTCAATCGTTTGTGGAAAAATTCGTTGGTTTTGAGGTTTTAAGTCTTTAATGAATATACATAGATCTAATACATGGATATAATGATGAAATTAGGGCAAGTGGATCTGATCTCGTGTAAAAGTTATGAAAAGTGATTTTAGGATTTGAAAGAATAAGGTATGTGCATCTACACCTTTAGTTGGGAAATTTATCATACCTTTACCCATGTTCCCTAATGAGGCTTAATTTGACCTAATCCGTTATTCTTGAAATCTAATTTATTCATGCCTCAAAATCAGTTGTAGTATTATCTTGTTTGGGTTTTTTATACCCCACTGCCATGTTGTATAAATCTTTTGATTAATCTTGCCATAACTCTTTTTCTAGCATGTTGATTTTATTAGACTAAATAACTAGTGTAGTGGTACTTGTATGTACAATCACCCATAGTTGGGGAATGTGTTATTTCTCCCCTGGGGAATGTGATACTCTCCCCCCGCACAAAAAATGTGTGTAGGTGACTGGGAATGTGTTATTCTCCCCTCACCCTTTGGTTGAAGGTCTGGTAGGTGCCTCAACCCTACATAGTTAAGATAGTCAATATTAATCATACATGCGAATCCTTTTTGTTATATATTGTTTATGGCAAACATCTATTGAAATATTCTTTTGTATATGGCCTCATTCTCTTGACGTCTCATCTTTTGATGAATCCCTAGCCTGTTTTACTTGTTATATTTATCTTTTCCCTTTTAGTATAGTTTAGTGACACATACTTGTTTTTCCTTCCCTTTTTGTTGGGTGCCTTCCCAACCACCCAGGTGTGGAGCAAGGTGATGAATAGGACTTGAAGATCATAGCTTGACTTGGACTTAGCTGATGGATGTGTTTCTTGGATACAAAAGTGGAGTAGTCTAATTTCCTTCTACTTAGATCATCTTTTTGTATAAAGCATGTACACCCATATTGGGAGAATTTTTATGTACACTTTATTTGAAATTGAATATAGTCAAAATTTTATCTTCCGCTGCTATTTCAATTGGATTTTGTTTACCATTGTTATTAGTAAAGAGGTGGATGGATTGATTTCACCTCTTTACAACATGGTATCAGAGCCAATGGTAGTCGGATTTTTGACTATTTCAATTTGTCTCCCTAGTTAGAAACCTAGATTTGCATAGTATCTGTAGGTGACATGGTTACCTTAGATTTGATCTACCTTGATGAAAGGTTGACTTAGAACTCAATAGTGCCACATTAGAATCGTGATGAATAAAATGCTAAAATATTTATAATTAAAATATGCATAACTTGATATTGTTTAGGTTTGCCTTTAGGCAACTGTTAGGGCATGCAGTTGAAGCAAGGGTGTCTAGAAAGGATCAGGGTTTCGGGGGCTGGCAAAATTTTCCTCCGCACCACTAGCTTGGTTTACGAGGACTCCCGTGCCCATATGATATCGGCCTGGCCTGCGCTAATACGAATTGTCCGAAATAGTTCGCTTTTAGGCAATAGTTACCTTAGACATATATGTTGGATATCTTTGAGAACCCTAAGTTTCATGTGTATGATGATTTCTTTGAGGATGGTTACCAAGATAATTTCTTATATCCTTAGAACCTAGACCTTAGAGTTTGAGTGTTTTGGAAGAGACCAGAGTGTGCAGTGGAAGCATGATGGATCTTGATAATGGTTTAGTTAGATGTATCCTTTAACCCTAGTGTAGTAGGTCAAACCCTTTAAGGGGTGGAGTATGGTTAGTTGATGATGTTTGAGTGGTTAGATTTCGAGGACGAAATCCTATTTAGGGGGATGGAACCCTATAACACCTTCAAGTCTATCTAATCTATCTTTAGAAACCTTAACCTCATACTTAGGTGGTTAGTGTGCTTGGATCTTTGGTTTTGACCAAACAAGATGTAATCATAACCCTAACATGCTTGTTAATATGTAATGAACATATAATTATCATCTAAGAAACAAATCATATGCTTGAACCCTAATGAATATCCAATGCATATAATATGAATATCAATGCTAATTGTCGATAAGTAAGATGTTAATAATGTCATGAACCAATAAACCCTAATTGTAATATCTAACCCTAATCTATACATCTTTAATGCCTTTCATGATACATTGATGATGTTAAGTGCCATAATCAGTTAACATACTTTGATACACATAAATGATATATATATATAATCATATAATTCACATATCAATCAAGTCATCAATATAAAATGCAAGTTACCTTGTTATCTAATACACATGTGATTAGTCACTTAATGTGAATCAATTCATTAATATGTAATATGTCTCACCTTGATCATTAAAATACATATAATGGATTCAATATGAATATGAGATGATTGGAATCCACTTAAATGTGCAAAATAAATAATATAAATGAATAAATATGAATAATGATTAATGGTGACTTTAATGTGAGCAATAAAGATAATGTGACCTTGTGACAACGTTAATATGAATATAAGTAACTAATGTGACATTAATTGAAATAATTATATGCTTAACCACGAATTGAATAGAATGTATTATTTCATGTAAAATAATTTGTTATAATTAATAAAGTGGTAATATGAGGATGAAGTGTAAATCTGAATTATTAAGGACAATGATCAAATATAATAATGAATGTTGAGATAATTGAGTAACCTCTAATTGTGCATAATAATAAAATATAACCTTTTTGGCAATAAAGTGAATATAACATGACCTAATTAATATAATGTTGACAATATGATATCATAAACAGTATAATGTTAATAAGTCAAAAATGTAAATAAATTTAAATCTCTTAAAAAGAATATCTTAATAATGGACCCTAAGTGATCGTTGAGAACCTGACTTATTTTGAGCTGTATGTGAAGTTTCTGAACCCTTAGGTGTAGTTGGAGTATAAGTTTTGGTGGAAGTTTTTGGTTGGAGGAACAATCTGAAGTTTTGGTGATGTGAGGTTGCACACTCACCCTTCCCTAATTGCTAGTGATTTCGGGGATGAAATCCTCTTTAAGGGGTGGAGTGTTGTAACATACTAAATCTTGGACATTTTGCCTTTTGGTCTTCTTTTCCATCTTTTTCTTTCATTAATATCCTCTATGTACATCTTTGTACTCTTTTCTATAAGTTTTTTCCTTCATTTTCGTTCCATATGTCTTTGAATTTGATTTAAAGGAATTATGATGGTTATTGGATAAATGTTTCCCATATATTCTTAATACAAGGTTGCATGCACAAATACCTCAGTTAGATTTAGATAATGGGTCTAAAATGCAAATTTCACATTAAGTAATAAAAAGAATAAAATGTTTTGTCTTGGAACTTTCTAGCACTTTCTAGGATAAGAGAAATAAGAGAAAATCCGAATTTTATATAAAGAAGAAGATAAATGCAAATATAAAAGATAATATGGAATTTAATGGGTGGTAAAGGATAATGAGAAAGATATTGCACCAAAATCATAATTGGAAACCCATTAGGATAAATTGATAATTAAATTCGTTTTCTTAGCCAAAAAATAACTTAAGGGCCAAGTATCATTTAAAGAGGAACATAAATATAAATAATAATATCATTATCAAAAGAAAAATAGGAAATAGGTCAATAAAGTGAAATAAAATACTTAATGTTCTCAAATTAGAAAAATAACTCCAGATCCGTAATCTAAACATAAAAATAAGCCTTTGGTCAAATTTGCATTTAATTTGGTCGATGTTTAATATTTTATTTTATTCAGGAGAGAGAAAATGACTTAAAGGCCAAAATATTAAATATATGTTAATAAAAATTAATTAATCTCAAAAACGTGTTCCTAACGTTTATTATTGCTTGTAGACCAAGTTTTATATTTTTAGGAAGTTTCTAGATGCCTCTAATAAATTAAAAGGCTAAATAAGTGATAAAATTTAAATGAATTAAATAAAATAATAAAAGTCTTAAAAAATATTAATGTCAAATTCGTGTTTTAAATGTTAAAATGTATCTTTGGATGAATTTTGAATCAATTTGGAAAATATTTGTTGAGAAGATAAATTAAGGAGAGAGAAAGTGTACAAAACTTTCAAATCATTATTTAAAATAACAAAAGACTTCAACAAATGGAAATTATACCAAATTCGTATTTAATACTGAATATCATTTATGGGTGAAGTTTTGTAATTTTTGGATAATCATATAATCTTTAATAAATGAGGAAAGAGAAAATATATTTTGAATTATTTAACATGTTAAAAATTCTCAAAAGGCAAAACTAATTTTATATTTGGATTCTATGCGTCAAAATGAGTCAGAATATCAAATTTGGTAATTTTTGGACGTCGTTTGGGCCTCCAAATGAGGAGAGAGAAAAACATTAAATCACTTTAGTCGATTTTAATTAGGAATCAAATTTACAACTTTAATTTGGTGCGAAATCTCGACCGTTGGATCGCGATCTGAAGGCTCGCGGATTGTCTTCTTCCTCAGTCCGTTTTGGCAACATGTTCCTTGTTTTCCAATTTTTCAAATCCATTTATCTCGAGTTTTACTCAATGAAATTTAATGAATTTTGATCCTACGAATTCCTTGCGCAAATCCGCACCGTTTTATACCAATATTTTTGTGTTTTATTGAAGATTCGAGAAACCCCCAAAGCTTGCTCTCCAAGCTCCCACGGCCAACTATGAAAACCCTAACCTACGTCTCCTTGCTTATATATACCCATACACATACATGAGCCGGCACCTTTGCAACTCAACCACGCTGTTAATTTCAAGTTTCGTGGACGTTTGGACCATCATCTAGCCGTAGACTCCTGACCTTGCGGTGTCCTTTTCTTCCTCATATCTTTGTCTCTGACAAAATAAAAGGTATGGTCGAGTTCGTATTGTTATTGGCTTTCGTTTGCATATCTAAACTAAGTATTTGGTTTAGTGTAGCATTTTTGCCTAAAAATCTAGCAAGCAGCAGCTTGCGACACTATTCATGTCGTCGGGTGGAGAAGACGACCAGATGTGGTTTTTTTATTTTTATATCTTTACGCCTTTACCCCTCCACTCCTTCCTCTTCCCTCGGTTCCACGCGGGGCATTTCTATCCTTTGCTTTTCTTTTGACCGGGAGTTGACAAGGCTAGTTGCGCTCCACGTGAGCCCGGGGCCGGCCTCCCATTGGGCCGGGTCAGCTGTGCGCGGGCCCCACTCCTCTCTCCCCGCTCGTTTTAAACGACTCTGCCTACGTGGCGAGTTCTGATTGGTTGATCTTTGAAAAATCATATCTTTTTACTCATTTGTCCAAAAATAGAAATAAAATATGTTTTGGAATCGGGAGAATGAGATCTATCTAAAAAAATATTTTCGTGGTTTGATTCTGACTTTTTCGAATATGTATTTTTCGAGTTGTTTTAATTATCTAATAAATATGGAAAATACCCTAAAAAGTCAGTAACTCAAAAATATATAAACATATATGTTTTTTTGATCAGAAAATCCTAACTAAGACAGTAGTGAGGTTTTTAGAGTCTAATTCAATCGCTTGTGGAAAAAGTCGTTGGTTTTGAGGTTTTAAGTCTTTAATGAATATACATAGATCTAATACATGGATATAATGATGAAATTAGGGCAAGTGGATCTGATCTCGTGTAAAAGTTATGAAAAGTAATTTTAGGATTTGAAAGAATAAGGTATGTGCATCTACACCTTTAGTTGGGAAATTTATCATACCTTTACCCATGTTCCCTAATGAGGCTTAATTTGACCTAATACGTTATTCTTGAAATCTAATTTATTCATGCCTCAAAATCAGTTGTAGTATTATCTTGTTTGGGTTTTTTTATACCCCACTGCCATGTTGTATAAATTTTTTTGATTAATCTTGCCATAACTCTTTTTCTAGCATGTTGATTTTATTAGACTAAATAACTAGTGTAGTGGTACTTATATGTACAACCACCCATAGTTGGGGAATGTGTTATTTCTCCCCTGGGGAATGTGATACTCTCCCCCCGCACACAAAATGTGTGTAGGTGACTGGGAATGTGTTATTCTCCCCTCACCCTTTGGTTGAAGGTCTGGTAGGTGCCTCAACCCTACATAGTTAAGATAGTCAATATTAATCATACATGCAAATCCTTTTTGTTATATGTTGTTTATGGCAAACATCTATTGAAATATTCTTTTGTATATGGCCTCATTCTCTTGACGTCTCATCTTTTGATGAATCCCTAGCCTGTTTTACTTGATATAAATATTTTTTCACTTTTATTATAGTTTAGTGACACATACTTGTTTTTCCTTCCCTTTTTGCTGGGTGCCTTCCCAACCACCCAGGTGTGGAGCAAGGTGATGAATAGGACTTGAAGATCATAGCTTGACTTGGACTTAGCTGATGGATGTGTTTCTTGGAGACAAAAGTGGAGTAGTCTAATTTCCCTCTACTTAGATCATCTTTTTGTATAAAGCATGTACACCCATATTGGGAGAATTTTTATGTACACTTTATTTGAAATTGAATATAGTCAAAATTTTATCTTCCGCTGCTATTTCAATTGGATTTTGTTTACCATTGTTATTAGTAAATAGGTGGATGGATTGATTTCACCTCTTTACAAATTGATAGTTAGAAATTTTCATATATGACCAAACAGTAGTATATGTTACTTGGACAATCATGCATTATTTGTTAATATTATAGCTAACATATGTATAGTTTTCAGACACATCATCTCTCTATTATAATTATATTTGTTTTGTAGTTATGCTTCCAAATTTTGGATATGTATTTTTCTAGCATGTGAAATCCATACCCTCTTTGGATGATGCACATCATCAAAAACATGCATTATGTTCTTGATCAGGACAAAATGATGAATTGGTGTGTTTGTGTATGCTATGTGTATTTCCTTTGTTCTTCCGAAGGGACAAAATGATGAATTAGTGTGTTTGTGTGTGCTATGTGTATTTCCTTTATTCTTTCAAAAGCAGCCATGTATAGAATCATTGGTGGCTATGAGAAGAAATACAAGGTATGATACAGCCATAAATAGCATATGACTACCTCTAGTCTTGTCCTTCATCTTCTCTTCTTATGATCATGATACCACAAAAAGATGCAAAATTTATTAGAGCTGATATTGCACGTATGAGATTCATTGTGAAGCAGCCATGTATGGAATCATTGGTGGTTGTGAGAAGAAATAAAAGGTATGATAATTAGGGACCCCAGTTTAAGGCAGCCCACCTAGATACTAGGGGGCCTAGGTGGGAACCATGGTATTTTGCAGGCACAGGTGTATCTATTGTAGTTAACTAATTCTTTTTCTTTTTGCCTTCATATCACATTGACGAAGGATGCTCAAGTGAAGACTCGGCCATAGCATGATGTCGATTGCCATAGTTGATGCAAGCCAAAGGTATAACAATCATTTGATGATGGTATTAATTAGATTTAAGAAAGCACTTTTTTGGCTTTCAAGTCATTTCCTACCTCTTAGAAATTAAATGACCATTTAAATGTTATCCTTTTATGTATAGGTTTTGCATTTTCCAAGCAAATAGTTCAAATATGTTGCTTTGTTGAGAATGGAGATTCAAGACCAGTTTCAAGGTAAATCATTTGGGCCAGGTAGA
Source organism: Alisma plantago-aquatica (assembly GCA_963693085.1). Taxonomy (NCBI): domain Eukaryota; kingdom Viridiplantae; phylum Streptophyta; class Magnoliopsida; order Alismatales; family Alismataceae; genus Alisma; species Alisma plantago-aquatica. The sequence continues at coordinate 291,674,114 of OY856414.1, forward strand.
GTATGTTATCATAATAAGGAGAATATTCGAGTTTCTTAACTTTTGATCTATTTGCAGCTCAAATTTCTAAGTGTATGTTTCTGACATGGACTCATATTTATTGTCACCAATATCTTTGTCTTCTTTGAGTTTAATCAATTGTTATCATTCTACTATATAATTATCAGATTTATTAGGAACTCGTCATACTTTCAACCGTTACCACTTTTTTCAACTGTTACCACTTTTTTCTTTTTCTAGACCTATTGATGTAATCCAGACTAAGAAGAGAAATTTGCATGCAATATTATTCTAATAGAGAAAGTAGGTAGTAGTCCATCATTTCTTCGTTGCACTCAGCATCACGATTCATGTTTGATTTTCAGCCAGAACACATCAATTGGCCTTCAAGATTACCAGCATTGTGCAGTTTGCCCAGTCAGTTTTATCTCCTTTTTCAGTCAGCCATTCACCAAATCTTGTCAATTCTTTTGCATTCGTTTCCAGATACAACTATCATGCCTTGAAACTATTCTACCCTCATTAGTGCTTTTCGTCCTAACCTTTACTCGTCGATAGTTCCTGCCTCAAGGACGAAAGCCATTCTAGGGAAGCTATCTATGAGCATGGCCAAGATTATCTCGAACCACATACAGAGATACTACTTAAAGCTAGACAAGAGGCATCAATCAAATGCAAATAAGGAAGTAACAGATGCATTTTAGAGTCAGTTGATGGAAAAATCAACTTGCATCGCTTAGTTCTTTCATGAAAATTGTTGGATGAGTGTGCTTCTTCATCTGACATTAATATCGACATTGTTTTCACCATTCATTTAGTGTTTTAGGTGATGTAACCTACTTTCATTACCATACATATATAATACTTCTCCCTTTTCTGAAACCTCTCTGCTGATGGCCTTTTTAACTGAAAATTGGCATCACGTCATCATATGTTTTGACAGTGTATTAGCAGTGTGGAAAAGAGATATTCGCTGCAACCCCATATCTTCCAAATGAGTAATTACTTAGTTTTGCTCTTTTTTGTCTGCATCCCAAAGCGTGGAAAGCAATTGCCTAGAATTTTCTACCCCTCCGGCTTTTTCCATCCAGAAAAGGTCAAATACAAAGTCAATGTTTAATTCTGTCATTATTGGGCTAGGCAATTTGAAATATGGACCTTCATGGTAGATACAACATCATATTCAGACCTGTAATATAATTTGGAAGCTAGACCGAGCAAAACCTGTGGCAGTAGTGGGACTAGTGGTCCATGACATTAGATTCCTAGACAGCCGACGACTCCTGTTGCATTATTGCATGAGTCGATGAATATATTGTCCATATGAATATAGACCAAGACTTTAAAAATTAAATTTCACCAACGCTCGTACCTTTGACAGTGAATTATGCTCTAATTCTGTTCTTTTTATATATTATCCATGATCTCCCTTCATTTTATTGTTGGTTTTTATTCCCCTCTCTATGGTTGATGCTTTCTACTACCATTTCCTTTTTATCTTTTATTATTACTTGTATGTACGTTGCCCAACTGTGCTACAGCTTTTCAAGGCAATTCATCCACTGAAGTATAATCTGTAACATGTCTCAAGAGGTGCGGCAAAAGCTGCCGTCTCCGGTGGCTCAACTATCTCAGACCCGACATCAAACATGGGGGTTACTCGGAGGAGGAAGACAGGATAATTTGTTCCCTGTACAAAAGGATCGGAAGCAGGTGTTCTACTGTTCATGATACATTCCTAATTTTCAGCGCAATTTCCGGTTTAATCATACTTATTAGAACATCTTTTACATTAATCGACTTGAAAACAATTTATTGAGAGATGGCATTGACCTTTGGCTGAACGAAAGAATTGAAACCCTTCACTTGAGTACCAAACTTGATCTCTTAGGATTCCTTTATCCCATATCAACACATGTATGGTTATATATTTGTTTTATCAGTATGTTTAAATTTATGAAAAGGTCACAATTCTAGATGTCTAGTCAAATCTATCATAAGATTTCAGTGTACTTTTCAAGGGTGTTGTCACAGTAATACACTTGATTTTTACTTAATTTGTTTCTCTTTTCTTCCGGGTAGAACAGACAACGACGTGAAGAACTACTGGAACACGAAGCTGAAGAAGAAACTCATGCCAAAATTTCAGAATGTCAGCATCAGTTTTCCCAAATGGTCCAGTTTCAGTGTACTCCAGCAGACTCGGCAGCCTCTGCACGCACTGCAGCTACCAAAGCTGCTGTCGAACCCATTGCATGACTCATCTTTCTGTTCCAATCTTCAACTTTATTAATCATGTAGCTTCCACTGAAGTTGTCCATTGAACCGTCAGTACTGTAGCTATTGCAAGACATGAAGCTGGCAACTGCAGCAGCTACCTGCACAACTGAGAGGGCAGCTTGTACCTGGGCTGATTGCAGTCGTGATTGCTCTTTTTTCTTCCTCCTTTCTCTTGTTAACTGGTCTAGAAAATTTCCACCGAACCACGATTTGGTTTTCTTTGCATTCACCTACAATGTTAAAGATAGAAAATTTATAAAGTTATTAAGAGTATTGCTTGCGTCTGTTTCTGCCAGGGGTCACTTACCCAGCCCTATAGAATGTGTTCTTTTTGTTGCCCATTTCAATGAGACTCCTTTTACAAGACTTATACGACGGTATTATTATACATGAAATTTAGGATCTAGATAAAATTTCTGATCATGAGTTGTGAGTGATACCCACGAGTGATCCACCGCAATTCTGATGTCTTTCATGTTTTTATCTTTCAGGCTCTCTATCTCTGCCGTTCCATCTTGCTCCTCTAAAGCTTCTCCAGTGGAACCCAGTAGAAGTTGCTGCATTCGTGGAACAACTGTATCTACTCTTCCATTGCGGCTAGATCATCTTCAGTACAAATTGACCCGTGCGCAGCAGAAGCGAAGCAGGAAAAGACACATAGCCACGCCCTTCTCCATAATGCACCAAATTGTAGGTGGTAACATCCGCAGATGCCCAACTGCCACAAAAAGATTAATGAAGGGCAAGAAGAAGAAGAGCAAGACGCCAGGTTGTACAGAGGAGTCATCTGCGCGGTTACTTGCTAAATTGCAAGTCAAGTGTGTGGGTTTGGAAGAGAGGGCAGCTGAAGTAGAGAGCAAAGTTGAGATCCTGTACAGAGAGCTCATCAGCACCAGAATGGCTCTACTTTGAAGAGTAGAGGAAGTCAAAATTGAAACACAGATAAAACCAATAGCAGGAGTCGTGAAGGACAAGTGTCCCCGGCACACAGTTTCTTGTCACGAGGCACAGCCTTGGTGGCACACTGACGATCCTATTTTCGACCATGCTAATGATCCACGGCCTCATCTAGGATCAACTTGTGAATTTCTTAAACTTTGAATTCAGTTCATGTTTGTCAGGCTGTATTTGGGTCATGTGTATGAATGTAAACAAATTAAACATGATGAGTATGTAACATATTACTTGTTATGTGAAATGAAATCATTCATTATCAATTTGCGTTGTCCATGTGATGAAAAATTGTTCATAACATTATGATAAAATTGCTTGGAATTTCCTACAAAAACATTCTGCATGAGATTGATTAATGCAATATGAAATTGCTCTCCATTGTTGGGCAGTACACGCACATATACGTACATGCATGTTTGAACATACATGCCTGTGACGTATTAACTTTTTGATAATGTGCCTTCACTTCTTATGAAACAGGTGACATCAATCAGTGTGATTTTTCTAATGTAGGTGATATACTATGGTGTCATGTATTGCTGTGTTTTTGAATGTAAAAACCACTAATAGATGACGTTTATCCAAATAGGTGACCTTGCACAAAGCCCACTCTAAATAGGTGACATTCTTTTTTTAGGTAATTGTTAATCATGTCACATTTTCAATAACAGGTTACATACTTAAATGTCACCTATACCCCATTTTCCAGTAGTGTTGGTTGGATTCTAGGTCAATAAATGTTTAATATTTATTTGAATTTATAATGTACTATTAGCATGTACAAAATTTAGTATGTACGCCCATAGAAAGATAAGACGTCACACGAGCTATGGAAATAATATTGTTGGAAATTGTCATTTTGCCTGTTATCAAAGAATATCAGGGCATGATCTAAGCAGTTTGATTCAGTTAAGGATGAGCATCCGACCATCATAGGGTTCATACACATGCCAATACCAAAATCCAGATTTTGTCAAGTGAGTTTATGCCCAAATAGAGGTTAAAAAGTCTATGCTCGTACCCGTTTTGCGTACTATATCTGAGTTTGGTGGGACCATATATTACATAATTGGTTGTGATGAATTAATAAGAGCACAATGACTTACTTGAAGATGCATACACTCTGCAATGGACAAATGTAAGATCCAACTAATTATTTTATTCTTTTACCTATTCTTGTATACAACACTAGTTGTGGCACAAATACTTCGTGACTATTGACTAAGGTTTTAATTTTTCAAATGTACATATGCGGACGTTTTTCTCCTGTTGCTTTCATGTTTATTTTACGGAGTATCATCGCCAATTGCCATGACTAAATTCCCTATTTGTGTCATATTTTGTTTTCAACCATATTCATATATGTTAATGGTGATATTTGGTGACGTGATAAATAGAATATGTATATTACGAGATGCCTAAAAGGAGTTTTGGCACCGAATTTATAACTTTTGTAACTTTTACAAGCATAATCTATACTACTATAAAGAGAGCGAGTTTGTTGTTTAAATTACATCCGATGCCATTTTCTTTTTTGAAAAATTATTCCAACCAATCAGAAGCAAGGATTCGAAATCTCTGTGTTCTCCTTGACCCTCTGACGTTTTTTCTCTATTTTGTTCCCTTTTTATCCTAATTTCTCTCTCCTTCCAAAACTACCTCATTATCCCAACTAACTTCTTGACTCTTTCTACGTCTTTCATCCTCTCTCCCACATTCGTCTCAATTCCTCAACCGCTCCACCAACTTCATCCGCGTTTTAAGAGGCAGGTTCTTCGTTTATGGTACCTTGCGAGTACCCACGAACCACACACTCTTCTCCCACGTTCTACTCCACCCACTACTAGCACTGGTAACTACACTCTTATCCGTTGATGCCGGTTTATCGTATCATGTCTCCGCTCCTTTATCTTGAGCGTGTAATGGCCCCTCTTGATTACGGTTCCCATACTTGCATGATAAGAACAGTCTGGTATATTTTTCTCCTTCCATCCATCGTGTTCTAGGTGTTTGAAATCTTCTTATGATGTCGTGGTTGATCCTTGATTGCAACCTCATACACTCAAGTTGTTTACAGTTTTGATCTTGACTAAGGGTACCTACATCCATAACTAACCATTCCGTCTCTCCAATATACAAAAGCCGTGCTCCGTTAAAAGAAAAGAAGTCTATTGTTTAATTTTATATTTTCTCTTTTATGATAAAAGGGTCATTATCCTTTTTAATTGTTATGAGGATTATCATTATCTTTTTGAAAAGTTTTATTTTACAAATGTTTAACGTAAGATAAACATGTTCAATGGAACACGATTACCATTATCTTTTTCAAAAGTTTTACTTTTTAAATATTTAAAATAAATATGTTCAATGGGGCACGTGCATATGCACGTGTGTGTTGCTAGTATTATTATAAATTGAGAGTTTTATATGGAAATAGAAGACAAACGGACAAGTCGCGCAGCTAGCCTTTTTTGGACACCAGAGTAGAATTCTAGGACTGAACCGCAAGTTTCGCTACAGCTCACTAATGACTACCAGATTCTTAATAGTTCTCCAGCTCATATATATATATATGAGCGAAGGAGTTGATCGTGGCATACATGAGCGAGGAGACTGGAGACATGCTCATCGTACGAATTTCCGTTATTGGAAGTTATTGGCCGCGCAATATCGCCGTTCGAAGAGAGTCCTAACAAACATCTAGCTTGCCTTCATCCCGCAAGATATATAACCCCCGCGTAGCCTTAGACGACATGATTCCATCCCCTTCGGAAAAGCTAGCCAGACACAGTAATCCGTTGCCTTCTTGATCGCTACAAGAATGCCGTTCTTCAGCATTGGTTCGATTCTTGATTTCGTCCACATCCGCCGCGCTAGATCCAAGGCGGCGCCGCCCACCGGTAAGGACGAGGATGGTGAGAAGAGCAGCACTAGCTCACTGTTCTTCACAACCGACGTTGGCGACGGTCTTACTCTGGTGGAGCTAAAGAAAACGTCCACGCCACCAGAGCCGGAGCCGGTGGACGACATCCCACGGAACTGGACACTCTGGTCCGCTCCCACCTCACTCGTCGACGACGGCATCTGGCCGTGGACTCTCGTGGTCTCCGGCAACCCGCACCTCTACTCGCGCCCGTTCCCTCTCCAACGCGAGGTGGGGGTTAGTGAGGTCTTGTCTGTCTCAACGGACACGGAGACCTCCCAGCTGCATGGAAATGGTGCGCTGAAGGCTTTCACGGCTGCGGCGCATCCGGTGTCCGCCGCGTGGCTCCTGTGGCGCCTCCGCGCCGGTGACTGCTTCGTTGCGAGTGACCTCCTCGTGGCTGCCTCCAAGCTCACATACAACTTCATGATTGATGAATGCGCCGGGGTCGTCTTCATGGAGCTCCTCTTTCTGGGAGGCGCCAAAGAAGTCGCGCTCCTTGCCCACGCCGCGTGCCGCGACCGGGTCATGCTCGGCCACATCGCATGCGACCAGTACGGGTACGTACAAAGGCCGATAGTTCCTAACTTTACAATCCCATTCACGCGAGCACGTGCACTCTGGTATGACTGCCGGCCGTGGTGGTTTTGCAGGTCGTCCTCCGTGAAGGCGCTCGTGTTAGCGGCGGTGCGGGTGTGTCCCGACTCCGCGGAGGCTCTATCAGTCGTCGCTCTGGCTCTGGGTGGCCAGCTAAGCCAGCTGCTGGAGGATCCTTGGAGTTACAGCATCGACGTGGTCAGATTCTGCCTCGGTTTTCCGGAGATTAGGGATCAGTTCTTGGTGAGTCGCGAATGCCCATAGTAATGATACGTCGTCTGCCGTCTTTCAGTTCTTGCCAGTGACTTGGCGCTAACTGTTGAACTGCCCGCTGTTGTGTGCAAAGCCCTGGAAGATTTTGTCCCAACTTATTAGCCTGAACGGGACCGCGGCGGACTTCATGCCGGAAGCCGTCGGCGCTGGCTTTTGCTTCGCCTGATCAGAAGGGTCGGCGTTGATCGGCCGATCGCTCCTTCATTCGTTCTTCCCGAAGAAAGAGAAGCAAGCATGCACGGTGGTTGCTGATTTTGGTATCACATCTCAAGACATTTTACTTGTCGATTTTGAATCTGCGTGTACATTCAACTGAGTAGGACCTCGTTCCCCTGCCGCATGTTTACACAATTGGACAACGTCACGAACGATCGTTGTAGAGCTCTGTGATCTGTTTCAACTCTGAAGATGAGAGTAGTTGACTACTTCAGTTCGTCTCCATTAATTGTCTATAAGATCATGTTACTTTCCATCTCAGTAACTGAAATTGTGAGTTGGTTGTTTCGGTGAGCTCAACCCAAGTATATTGAGCACAATCAAGCATACGAGGAAGAATTGGTGAAAAAAATGACGAAAGAATGAGAAATAACTTAAAGGCAAGTATCCAACAATTAGAATTGTAACTTTTACATTGCATGATATATCGGGATGAGTATCGGGTCAGGCCGGCCCAATCCGACCCGCGACCCATCCCGCATAACCCGGTCCAGACCCAAACCCGATTTATAATATGGGTGGGTCGGGCCTAAAATTTAAACTCATATTTTATTTGGCCCGGGTACGGGCTGAGGTAAACCCAGGCTCGAAAACCCGAATGCCCAGATTAGATTTTATGTACATTTTATATGTATATATATATATATATATGTTTGTTAGAAACAAAAACATACAAGTTTCTTGATGGAATATGTAGTATGTATCCAACCAATGGCAACATAGATTATCTGTAATCAATCAACATGATTAGTGAATTGATACTAGTATGATGGCCATCATTGACATGGATAGAGGTACTTGATTTCTTTGTTTTGATCTCACTGTGTCATTCAAATGGAACTTTGTCTTTTTTAACTATGTATATTTTAACAACTAAATAAAATATTGCATCCATACTTTGATTTACAAAGTATATAACACTTAGAAAAGTCATGTCATTAGCTCATTAAAGAAAAAGAAAAAAAGCAACTAGCTCAGTGCATAATATATTCTTCTCTTGTTTTGTTCATATGCCCACATGTAGGAGACAAATGATGTTTTTCCCTTACAACACCAATTTTCTTTGTATATACATATAAGATGAAGAAGCAAAAAGCCACAACATTATAGATTCCACTGATTTTTTGAGTCTCATACATTCACATGTACGAGAAAATGATTTGTTTCTCTTTCAATATCAATTTTATTTGTGTAAGGGATCACACAACTATGGTATACATATTCCGGATGCATAGATCTCAAAGTATATATATATTATTTTGAAGGTTGATCACAAAATATATATCATACTAGTTTAGTTTTCATGTTAGCTAGTAAGATCTAGCAAAATTTGGTATACACATTCGATGTTATATGGATAAACCCGAACCTGGCTTGAAACCCAACATTCTTATTTGGGTCGGGTACGGGATGACATTTTTCAATTTTATTCAGGCCCAAACCCGGCCCGCAACCCGCTTTAAAATGTAAGTTTGAGTTTAGGACATGCAAAATCCGGTATAACCCGGCCCGATGCTCATCCCTAATGCTATCGCACTTTGTTTTTGGATTCTAGGATATATCAAGCGATGCATATAGTCTAAACTTCAACAAGGGTTTGCCACAAGAGACTAATTACTATTTTTAGTACCTAACTATTCTCCTCGAATTACACAACCACTAAAAGGTTTATGTAAATATGCGTAGAAATCTTTTGGATCGAACACAACACACCAACTCAAAAATTAGAAGTGAAGTGAATAACTTAAAAAATGTAAAAGAGATTTGTGTCGAACTCAACAACTATCAAATCAAGTAAAAGCAAAATGAATGTTTAATAACTGGTTGAGAAGTGAGGTGAGAAACCAAAAGGCAAAAGTGATTAGTGCCTACAATACACTACTTTGTGGTTGGAATCCAAGTTAGTTGTCATACTTGGACTCACCATTATTATTCAAGCAAAAGCATATGATGTTTTACTTAGTGGATCCTTATTCTAAATTCGTCATCATTTATCAATTTCATTTGTGTTACCTCTCGTGAGATAGATAAATATTGTATGAGTAGTTCCATATTATACTCATCTTGTTACCTTAACGGATACACTTATGTTTATGTTTAACCCAAACTAACTTGAACTAAGATAGTTGGCAAGGTTTTTCCATGGGAATATTGTGGACAGAGTAATGGAGGACGAAGAGGTTGGTTTATGCTAGACAATTAACTTGGATGTCATCCATTACGCATATAGTAAGGAAAATGCTTATTTCCAGTGAGGGTAGTTAGAAATAAAAAACAATACGTGTATATGATAATTCCAAATGAACAAAAGACCAAGCTGCTCATTTGGTCCACATTTCCGCCGCACAGCATGTACATTGATTTGCTACCTTTTGTCTATTGATTTTCCTTGGAAACTGATATATATCAATCTATCAATACTGCCTTCAAATCTGTTGTCCCAAGGTTAGTGACACATCCTTAACATCATGTTCAGGATAGCAAATTTCAGCCAATCCATACATACCTCCATAACCGATTTCCATTGTCGTCTTCTCACAAACTCAAAGACAACTAGATATCTTCATTTTGTGAGCGAGAAAGTAAGCCTCATGTCACATGAAACCTTCCTCGTCTGGAGAATGTGGGTGTGTTTGCATGTATGGGAGGGGATATATATATATATATATATATATATATATATATATATATATATATATATATATATATATATATATATATATATCATCACTCATTCTCTCCTCTATTCTGACAATACAGAAAGCATCAACATCTCTCTAAAATCACGCTCTTGTTGTACACGCCTTATGGGTACATGGTTTCACGGTCTTTTTTCCTTGAGCAGCTTTCACTCCCCTTACTCTGTGATCATTCCCCCATGTGCTCCCTAGAGAGGGATCCACTAGCATCTTAACACTTATCACTTCCTGAAACACCATGATGGCATAACACCTGAGATACACTTTTTCTATTGTCCTTGGAGACAAAATTTTGCCCTTGAATAGAGATAACGATGACAAAATATTGAGGTTCACACACTTTCCTCAATTATCATCTTGTGCACACCTATAGGAAATATATATATAGTCATTACAGAGGAAGAAGCACTGAATAGCCTTACAACTATCCTTGTAGACACACTCCTCTCCTATGAGAACTATGGGACTTTTAATGTGCAAAAATCCATATACTCAACTTTGTCCCTCAACACACTACAGAGACCAACAAAACAAGGGATTTATATAACCAGAATATGAAGAAGTCATACATAGATCACCATTGGAAGAACATGGCCACCAGAATCAAGATTAGAGTTGACAATTCATCTTTTTTCTACATCACCCTTCCCAGGGCTTGGCGATATCTGGCCTACAACTTTAACTCGGGATGGATCACTTTCACCCTGGGGAGTCTGCATTACAAAGCATTATTCTAGGTGGATGCATTTTAGAAAATAAGATTTTTCTAGGGTTGGAACATGGTCATCGCAAAGGTGGGACTGCTCCAGGGTTAGATCATTGAACTTTGACCATTTGGGGCTAAAACATATCCATACACATAGTAGATGATGTTGGCCACCCCTTACCTCTACCCCTATATTTCATAGGAGATATAGATCAATCATTCTTCTATTGAGAAAGTTTCTTAAACTCTTTAGAAAAGCTTCCTTTATGAACTGGGCGTCAACGCCAAGCCTCGACATCTCCAAGATCTATTTTGAGCACCTACATGTGTATTTACTATCATTACTTCAGACCATAAATGGCCTGCCAGGACCTTATCTACATTTATAGTTTAGTTGGGTCGTATAAAGTCTAGCATTGCACTATAAATGTTGTTGAAATCAAAATACAATATGTATCACGGACCGTGTACTTTCTAGTGGGACTGTAAATGCGGCCAGAAAACAACTTAATGCCTTTGGGACTTTATATATTGGTCATATTCTTAAAAATAAATCCCCACAACTCATCTCAAACATGAAGAGAAACAAAGAAACACCAAGAGACATCATTTTTAAAAGACCTAAAGCCACAGATAGACCTAGGGCTTTCCTTAAGATTTCACACCTCTAAGAGCTCCTCTCCGAGTAACTGTCTTCTTCTACAGTTGGATTTTGAGTGTAAATGGGGATTGGGTTCCT